>CM060979.1:175894277-177394277 GCA_030765065.1 Deroplatys truncata
GTTTGTACAAGAGTAGAGAAGGTCATATGAGTGTAACACATCAGAGTTTTTATAGGTAATTATTTTCCAAAAGTATGACTACCAGACCAATTAGGAAAAGTCCTAAAATTTAATTAATACATAATCCATAGGTAGTAATTTAGAAGATAGTAAAAATCACAGACGGGCCTCTGAGGCCCGATGGTAGTTAAACGGTGAAACCAATATAAAATATTATCCTACAGCGCCATTGTTTATCTTGTTAAGCGAATCGTTATGAAAAATTCTAAGGGGAAGAAAGATCAGCTTTATGTAATAATTAAAATCTATAACGTTTGTGGATGTAAGTCCAGTGCATTTTATCGTAGTGTAATAATTTATTACTATTGCCGAATTTGTTTATACTGATCAGAGGCACAACTTGTTTATTTTGCCTTTGAACATAGGAATTATCATGTTTTTATTACAACAGTGATTATTCTTGCTTATAAGTGCCTTCGTTTTATGCCAAGGCCACGACGGCTTTTATGCGTATCGGCTGAGACGGCAGTGACCTCGGGATTATGCCAGGTTTAGGACTTGTCAAGGCTGTGAGCTGCCTCAGTCGTTACTTTGTCTTCGTGTTGTGAAGTGTTTCCATAATACATGTGTTGTGTGTAATTTCCTTAGGAATGTTATTCTCTTATTAGTCCACTAAAATGCCTGTCAAGAAATTCACGTTTGAACGGCGTATATTTATGTACGATACATACGAAACCTGAATCATGTAGACGGGTGTGTGGACAATTTCAGCAGCAATTTCCTAGCTTTCCTGTTCCGGGTAGAGACCTTTGTGAATAAATGTTAAATAAAGGAGATGTTTGGTGAATAAATGTAGAACAACGGGATCGCTAAACGCTAAAGAATAAAGTTTATAGGGACAATCCTCACACGACAGGCGAACTTCCGGACAGTATAAAAGCACAAATTATGAACATATCGCAAGACGAGCTTATGCGTGTGCATGGTAATTTCTTCCGACGATGTCCAGAGTGTTTTCGCGCAGATGGACACCACTAACAAGGTTAGTACTCATTACACATATGATACTAACACTCGTAAGTAGCGCGGGAGTTACGGAACGGAAAACCCCGCAGTGCAGTAGACTGTGCGAAGCACGCGTTCGGGTGATATGCGGCCTTGACATAAAACGAAGGCACTGTATAATATCTCCTATGAATTCATGCTCAAATTAATGTCTTGACATATTGAACTGTGCTAATTGTATTATATACCGCTGCTGCCACTATCATCATCAATAATAACAATAATGTATTATCATACGAGCAATATAGTTCCGTAAAACATTTGATTATAACACTTCAAATCAAACTCTCCCCTGCAGTTACAGGAAACGCCACTGAGTTTACAAACTAGCCTGCTGCTCAATTTTCCTTTGACAGACGGGAATGGAGCAAGTAAACCGGATCGCCTAGAACTTGATGGTGTCGGGTTTAAGCGTTAGTCAAATATTTTAGAAGCGGGTATTAATGTGATGGCTTCGAAATTTCTTTCGCTTTATATTACCTCGAAAAAAAAACATTTTCCTCTTGAGAAAAGCATAAGTACGTATTTGAAAATTCAAAGCAATGACAAAGATGATCTCCAAAGTAGTTTTACGCCACAGTTCATTGTATGCTTCAACGAGATCTACATTTTTTGTGCAATAAGATTTTGTGTATCTCTTACGGTTACCAATTACACAAAACTCGTGCAGAATGAACAGTATTTCAGAAGTTGCTGCCAAAAATTCAAGGTATTCATTTTATTTTCACTGAAAATGTGATTTTGGTGGGGGTATTTTGCTTAAAACCCTCGTGTTGCATCTTTTGAAGATATTAAACTTAAATACGAAGTTTGGTATTTATTGGACTTTTAATTTTTAGTCACTTTTTCGCGTACCTTAGTAGGTAGAAAAGGTATTGCATTCCACTAAAAATTGGATACCGAAATTTCACTGGAAATACATGATTTAAGACCCCTTGAATAAAACAGTGTGTTTTTAGAAAAAGGTCCATGTGTGTGTGTGTGTTTTTTTTTTACTGTGTACAGCATACTCGAAGATACTCGGATAAAAACAAACTTGGTATGCGACACAAAAGATTTATAAGAAAATCCCTTCACCCTAAAGTACCCGCTACATGGAAATAGTTTTGAAATGTGTAATTTTCTAAAACAAATGGCTCAAACTATTTTAATTAAAATACCATATACACTGCCGTTTGTGAAAATTGCAACAACAAGAAGGAAACGCATGAATTCAATGAATATAATACCACAGGTTAGATATATGACAAGTAACACATCAAACATACATGACCTTTGAGCCCTAATATTCAGTATTTGGTGTGGCCTCCATGCGCTGCAATTAGAGCTGCTATACGCCGTGGCATTGAATCAAAAAGGTTCTGAATAAGTTTCTGAGGGATTTCCCTCCACGCAGTTTGTATTCGAGCCCACATATTCGTGACACCAGGACCGTGGCGCACCAGGTGCCGACAAATTATATCCCTGACATGTTCGATGGGGACACTTCAGGCGAACGTGCAGGCCAGATAAGCAATGGTACCCATCGTTCTTCGAAAAGGCTTGTACTTTCCTTGCAATATGTGGCCGGCCATTGTCCTGTTACAATGTATCCCGTGGATATCCCTGAAGCAGGGAGAGTACCTCAGGCTCTACAACCACCGTTAGGTACCGGTTGTCGTTCAAAGTGCTTTCAATTTGTAGGAGAAAAGATCGGTTGTTGCAACCAATGGTGCCCCAAACCATCACACCTGGTGTTTGTCCGCTGCTCAACAATGCAGCCCTCCAGGTTGCGCTCACCACGGCACCCCCGGACACGTATGCGGCCATCACTGTAGGACACATTGAAGCGGGACTCGTCCGAAAAGACTACATTTTGCCACTCAGCACACCAGTGACGATGTTCATGTACCCATTGCACGGAGGAGCTTGTGGTTTCTGACAATGGCATGCATGTAACCAGTCCAACCCTCAGCAGACGACGAACCGTTGATGCAGACAAGTTCACACCTGTTGCTTTGCTCCAGCATCGAGCCAACGCTGTGGATGAAGCTGTATGGTCCGTTATGGCCGGACAAGATGACGTCATCCCGTGCTGTGGTCATGTTCCGTAGTCCAGTGCCCGCTCTTCGCTGCGTACTACCTTCATATATCCACTGCTTCCACACACGTATCACTGTCATAGCAGCATGCCCTGTACGAGCCGAAATGTCACGGTATGACAAACCTACTTCCCGGAGACCGATCATTCTGCCCCGTTCGAACTCACTCACTTGCCGATATGGCTCCCTTTGACGTCGACGAGGCATACTGGCACTCACGTTTACTTTTCCACCTTGTTTGACAGCTCTGCAGTGAATACACTGGTCGCAAAACTGACCTTGTCGGACCGACACGAGAGGGCTCTGCTCGGCCTACGTGTACCTCGTCTCTCTGCAAACCTGATCACTTATTGCTTGCACACTCTTCTATCTACACTTCCACCAAGTTTGGAGTAATTCAGGAAATTCTTTCTTAGTATTGCAATTTCCACAAACGGTAGTATATTAACAATATTTACATGCGGAAACAAAAAACGAATATTCAAAATTTTCTGGGAATAGCCTGTGAAGTCCTCTTTATTCGGAAGGAATTTTTTATAACCTTGAAAAGCCCGTAAACCGATAGATGAAAACGTACTACACAAAGAATGTAGATCTCTCTAAAACAGAATTTGTTTCAAATAACTTTTTTGTGGCATCAGCCATTTTTGAGATACCCGTTACTAATGGTAGATTTGTTCAATATTTTGTCATTCTTTTTAAGTCCTATTAATTTCCAATTTTTTGGTGAATTGCATGGAAACCGTATGGAATTCTAAGGTCAATCCACTGTGTCCAGTTCATAAACATTTGGCTATCGCTGTTCTCGTATCCTAACGAAATGTTAATGTAGCTATTTCTACAAAGGTTTATGTAGATTAAAATACATTTGGATAGAAAAATAAACTTCCATAAGAATACTTTGTATATTAATTAATAAACGATACAGGTTAGAGAAAGTCGTCTAAATGGAACTCATCAGATTTTTAAGTTATGCCGTTCTCAAATGCACATACACGACTTTTTTTTTAAAGTGCTTTCCCGGTTCGGGAGACTTGAAAACATGTGTTTACGGAGAAATCTTGACATCGAATTGTTGGGTGAAATGCAATACTTCCTCGAATAAGAGAGATGAAAATAAACTACACTGGCTAGAGTAAGGCATGTGAATGTAATAGATCATATTTTAATGAATGATGTGTATAAGAATTTTTTTAAACTGAGGACTTATCATTTTTTCTATAGCTTTTGGTAAACAAATGCACCTATGAATAATTTTCCCCACAACGTCAGAGAGAGATTATGGCTATTGAATTGAAACAACCATTAGTCATGTTTCAGCACAATGAAGTAGGATGTGCCACACGTATGTGTGCCAAACTTGTAAGTAGGTATTTAGTTTACTGTTTATTTACGTAAGTTACTAGCCTCACGCTTGGGAAGCCAACTTGAAGTAGTTATTGTCTTTAGGAGTTTGTTGTTGGAGTTGTTATTGTTGTTTAAGGAGTTTACACCACGCTTTGGACGTAAATTTGAAGAAGATTTTTTGTTACGTAATATGCTACTACGTATGAGAAGCCGATTTGAAGATGTATTTTTGTTGTTACGCTCCAAGTTTAAAAAATATATATATTTATTTTGCTATTAAACTGCTTCTATAGATAGTATTTATGTTTATGTTTGTCTCGGCTGAGTCAGTCTTACTTTAGAGTCGCGTAACTCTTAGACAGGGCGTGGTGTGACAAGAATGTAGGCTTACACAGATTTTAAGTTTAAATTCACTTCACACAAATTAAATGGCACTACTCTAATATTAAGAGCTGTGAGATTCTTTAATTTAATATTTGCACTTTGTTAACGCGTATACATAATTTTCGTTTCATACGAATACGAAATATTTCTTTAGAGAACCCATCTTCCATCCGTGCACTACCAAGGTCTGCAGGCAACTGAACATATTTCAACCGTCAAAACCCGTAAGCTTCTGTATTTCCAGTCTCTGATTGGCTAATCCTAGTCCAATAGAATACCTGCATTTAATTAAAGCTCTTTCTGGCTGTTGATTGGCTATTTTTAAACTGTCACAAAATTTACATTACCGTTGCTGTAATCATGACTAGTAGCATTTAAACTATCAAACTCATTATTGCCTTAAAGTTACCTCATTGTTAGCAACTTTAAACTTATTATTCTCATAGTTCTTACATTATTAAATTACATAATGCATTCACATAACATTATTAAACATGTTTACAATAATATAAGCATTTGCAATGACTGTTATATAGATTTTAAATAATTATTACATACATATTGCTTCAAGACGGGCTGCTATTGAATTTACATATTATATAATTTAATTGAAATTATTCAAGTGTTAAAAATACTGCCTCAACAAATAACAACCGAAATTACTAGTGATATCCTTTAATTACCTGGGTTGTTATTTAAAATGTAAGGCCTCCTGAAACTTTACCGCTCCAGGCAGCTGTCTACCAGCCAGTAGGTAAATGCCTCCCATGGATACGTTGGATTTTCACTCCCGATGTTGAAAACACCAGACAGAAAAGTGCATGATGCGATTGTCTTATTACTGCGTTTAAGAAGATAATGAATTTTGTTGTTTCTCGTTTGTTCTCGTGGGATGTAACGTTGTCAACCATATAAACATCGACTAACAAAATGCAATGTTCATTTTGCTTTCCGTCTGGTGCTCCAAAACATTAAGTACATACAAGAAAGAGACAGAGAAGGAAAGCAACAGTCTGACGTCACATCTCGCTTCCATCTTATCTGCTTTTGATGAATAATATACGATTCTCAGGTATCACGAGGCTGTCTTTCTTTATCTTTCATATGCCGTATTACCAGCAAGAGCGAAGAAGTTTCATTTTGAATATATTTTCTCCAAAAACTCCCATGATGTGTCCAATTATATTGGAAGGAAATGTTCAAGTTTGTAGAGTTGTCAATAAATCCTGGAGTTTAAGTTAAATTTACAGAATAACAAAGTTACAAACCAAGGAACATCTAAGACAAACACAGACAAAAGGAGGAAAGAAGCAAAAAATGCTACAACTGCACGATGGAATATTGCGAACTGAAGTGCGTTGAATTGCTTTTTCCACGCTCTTTGAAAGCTTGTCGCCAACTTTACATCCAATTTTTCGGAATGCTACAGAAAGCAATAATAATAATAATAACAGATTTTTCAAAAACCACGTTAAAAATATGACTGAATTTTTCAACCTCTAAACCAGCTATAATTGTGTACATTTAATAATGACAGGGATTACCGTGTAAAATTTGAGCATTTGGGACCATTGGTTCCAAAGTTGAGTATTCAATGAATTTATCGATCGAAATGGTTTCGCGGTAACGTGTGAGGCTGTTCTGCACCCGTAGGCCGGCCTCTCTGAGCCGGGCTAGTTCCCGAGGTCGCGGATTCAAAGTCGGAGGATGATGATTTTTTTTTGGGCGTATAAATCCTTAGCATGGCTTCTTTCGGAAGGGAAGTAAAGCCGATGATGAACGATTCCAGATTGTGGCTAAAAGTTTTAATTTCTACACAATCACAACATAATAAAATTTTTGACTTGATCGTTTTTGGGAAATGTTTATTAATTTGTCTGTAACATGATCTCAAATACTGATGTTGTGATTTTCCTAATTTTTTGCACAAGTATTATGTAACATATTTAATTGCAGAATCAATATGCATTCTATAAAAAAATCTGGGTAAGTTTTTTTTTTTTGTTCAGCACTTCTCTATCAATTCTGAAAATTTCAGGAAAATTGGTTGATATCTACATCACGTGGAGCGATTTGAATATTGAAAGACGTTAAAAAATTACGAGAAAAAAAATTGAAGGTTGTAGTATCAAGTAAAGCACATGAGCACCAACATCTAATTTCTGAATTACTTCACAAATATCACAGTTATTGGGATGTTATAAATGCAATTTTTTAGAAACCAAAAACGGAATATAACACTAAAAATCTGAAAATCAACTTTTTTTACCACTTTTGGGTGAAATTTCACTAATAGGTTGCCTTAAAGTCCAGTAAATCATAGTCACTGTTGACAACATTTAATACTTTATTGTTGGTAGTTCATTATCATTTAAAAAGTGTTAAGTACTTTATAGTGAATCACACACTTGACAAAATCATCTACCTTTCTTAAAATGGTTTTATCTACTACTATAATAATTAGTGATATTTTACTTTTTAGTTACTAGGCAACAAACCCTATAATTTATATTCCAACGAAACACAAAACACGGCATCAAAATACAAAATACGGTTCAAAGAAACGTAAAAAACACATTAATAATTTACGTCTACTTCATTTCCCACATACCAGTCCTTGAATTTCGTTGTAGTGGTTTCTCCTTGGTAGTCACCACTACGTTGATGATGATGGATGCTGTATTATGTACCTGTAGGTCGTCTTGATTCCTATACTTTTGTGACGTATCTCGACGTTCTCGTATACTGGAATCTGATGATCGTATATCCATATTCTTGTATGTGTGTTAGTATGTTGTAATTATTATTTTATAATTGTGCCACAGCTGCTGTACTTGTGTCTTGTCAGGGTTGGATATGGAGAAGCTTAAAATGTATTTGCGTAAACGTATTCTGTTAATTATTTCACTTGTATTTTAGATAAACCACATATATTATTCACAATTCACTATCACCTTTGTCATGTTAAAATATGTATAACTGATAGACTTCAATACATAGTTTTAGCGTCTATTTAGAAACGAGTTTATGCATGACCTTCCTGCTCGAACAATGACAAGCTTCTGTTAGCGTTCCTTCCAACCGTTTTCTTAACGTACGTATTTGAATTATAGACATGTATCAATGCACCTGATTGGTGCTACTATCCAATAACAGTTTGTTACATGTATATATATTTACAGACTGCCATCTCTTAATTATGAACCCAAGGTTCGTTATGTGCTTACGTAGATACTACTGCATTTCCCGTAATTTTATATTACTAGTTATATAGCTAGCAATGGCCTTTCCCTTTTATATTATATTTTATGTTATAACGTTATATACTTATTCTCTACCATGTGTACATTATCAATATATGTGTTTTAACATCCTCTTAATTATTATACGTATAATATTAGCAAAGAAAGTACATAACACGTAAAACTTAGAACACAATATTAAAGAAAGAAATTATTAATGTGTTGATGCTGAGAAGTTGTGAATTATATATCTTATTACATTAATGTATTAGTTTGTCCGTGACTAGTGCTGTATGTTTCTTCATCGTGTAACTACATAAATAAACTTTCCATGACATTTCTGGAAGTATATTAATATTTGCATCTTGGACTACTTTAAAAATGTTTCCTGATGAACCGTAAAAATCACCCTCTTCATTCATTTTTACTTTAAATTCACACATGCAATTGACATCCAAAATTGCAGAATAAACAGCAAAGTTTGTTGATTTATCGTGTCCCTTTTTACTTTCTCTACTACGTATAGTAAGTAGGGGAAGTATTGTATTACACCCAAAAATTCGATACCGGGATTTCGCCGGAAATATATGCTTTGAGACCCCCCTGAATCCAAAAAAAGCAGTTTTGGAAACACGTCGGTGTGTGTTTGAACAGCATAACTCAGAAACGAACAGTCGGATAAACACCAAACTTGGTGTTTAGGTTCAGTATCTTCCAGAGATGCGACAAGAAGGTTTTCAAAAAATACCCCTTTTCTGGATTACCCTTTACATGGTACATTTTTCGAAAATTTTCTCAAAAATGGCTCTTAACGATTTGGATTAAAATATCGCATGTTTAATATATTTTAATGACAAATGAAATATATATTTCGAATTTTTTGGGGATGTCTGCGGAAGTATTTGTCATTGTGAACGACTTTTGTATAACAAACCATAAGAGATAGACAAAATTTTACTACACAAAAAATGTAGATCGCGTTAAAATACACAATTTATTTCATAAGCATTTTTTTTTGTTGAGTGAACCATTTTCGAGATATTGCTTATTCCTTTAAATTTTCCCATACTTCTACTTTTTCTCAAATTCGTTATTCATTTTTGTTTTTGTCCTGGTAATGCAAAGAGAATGGAATACTGCACATAGCAACTAGCTTTTAAAGTATTTGACTATCCCTTAAAGCCACCAATTCCCCTTGCATCTACAAGAAAATTAGCGAATAAGATTGACATCTCGATAACTCGATTACCATGAAGAATATGGAGAATAAGCGTTTGTAAAAATAGTTTGTACAAGAGTAGAGAAAGTCATGTGAGTGTAACACATAGGATTTTTTTCCAAAGCACACATTACAATTTCTCTTAACATATCGTTTCCGCAATAAATACTAAGTATAGAACGTACATTAAAGTACTCTGGACGTAGATAAAATATTATAGACAACACATTACAAATTAGGTTTAGTAATTAGTCCTCTAAATAATTAGTCTTCTTCAGGTTGTAACATCACTAGTCTGAATTCATTTCCCTGGCTTTCTGATACAGTGGTAAATTTTGCAGTTAATTTCACCGAAGTCTATGCTCCATTAACTTGTAAAATTCATTGAAAATAATGCTTCACCGCTTTTCAACAGTTTACGTTTAGGGTGATTTTTATAAGGTTGAACCCTTATTTCAGCCACTCCGCCGTATTCAAACCATCCACAAGCTTAGGACCATACGGGTATTCCTCACTGAAATTCTTTTGTTTCCTTCACAGCACGATAACTCGCCAATTTCACTTACTGATTGGTTTCTGTTTAAAAATAAAATTGAAAATGTAGTGTATTGCAATGCAATCATTGCATTTTAAACTCCAAAAATTAAAGAAAAGCCGATCCATCTATTCTTAGGCTGAGTGTTGCAGTCAGGGGCCAATTAGAGCATTCACAGGGATCAAGTGCGTAGGGCTACCTCTCGTCTTTGTTAACCTGTGTTTCTTATTTCCGAAAGATTGTAGATATAGTACTGCTTTATATCATATTAATTATGCATCCTTTGATGTGGTCTATTACCATTGTCGTAGAAGACGACATTAGTGTTCACCTCTATAGTGGAAATAAGAGGTCTAAAGAGAAGCAAAACCACTAGTATTATAAGAATTATTCAGTCCCCCCCCAAAAAAAATCTAATGAGTTACATTCACATGACTTTACCTAGCCACTGTTGTTTATTTTATATAATTTATACAAACTATTCTTATGAAAGCTTATGGTTTTCTCTGCTATGTATAGTATGTTTAGAAAAAGGTCCATGGTGTGTGTGTTAGCGAACAGCAAGGCTCAAAAATGAAAAGTCGATAAGTACAAAACTTGGTATTTAAGTTCAGTATCTTCCAAGATTGCTACACGAACATTTTCAAAATAATCCCCCCACCCCAACTACCCCTTATGCGAAACATGTTTCGAAAATTTTGATTTTCTAAAAAACTATTTCTTAACAATTTTGATTAACATACCATATATTAAAAAATCTGATGTGTTACACTCACATGACTTTCTCTACTCTTGTACAAAGTATTTTTACAAACGCTTATTCTCCATCTAGTTCATGTTAATCGAGATAAACATTTGCAGACCCTATCTTATTGCTAATTTTCTTGTAGATGTAGGGGAAAATATATTTACAAGGGCAATATAGAAAAACAGTAGCCTTTAAGCACATACATATCTCTTAATAGCTGGTTGCTAGGTGCAGCACTATTCTCTTTGCCACAGATTAATACTCTTTGCATATCCAAGACAAAAAAATGAATAACGAATTCCCATTTGAGAAAATAAGTATTGAAAAATTTAAGGGAATAACAAGCAATATCTCGAAAATGGTTCACTCAACAAAAAAAATGTATATGACATAAATTGTGTATTTTAACGCGATCTACATTTTCTGTGTAGTAACATTTTGTCTATCTCTTATGGTTTACCAGTTATGCAAAAGTCGTTCACAATGAAGAATACTTTTGGAGACATTCCCAGAAAATTCAAGATATACATTTTATTTGTCATAAAAATATCTTAAACATATGATATTTTAATCAAAGTCGTTAGCCATTTTTGAAAAAATTAAAATTTTCGAAAAATCTTCCATGTAAAGGGTACTCTGGGGTGGGGGGATTTTCTTGAAAACCTTGGTGTCGCATCCTTGTAAGATACTGAGCCCAAATACCAAGTTTGGTGTTTATCCGACTGTTCGTTTCTGAGTTATGCTGTTCACAGACACACACACAGACACACACACAGACACACAGACAGACACACAGACACACACACGGACATGTTTCCAAAAATGCTTTTTTTGGATTCAGGGGGTCTCAAAACATGTATTTCCGGTGAAATCTCGGTATCGAAATTTTGGGTGGAATACAATACTTCCCCTACTTACTATACGTAGTAGAGAAAGTAAAAATATATACATGGCAAATAAAATGTATATCTTGAATTTTCTGGGAATAGCATTTAAAGTCCTCTTTATTCCGAAGAAAGCTTGTATAACCTTGTATAACTGGTAAACGTTAAGCGATAGACGGAAACGTAGGTACTATACAAAAGATATAGATCTCTTTAAAACACACAATCTATTTAAAATAAGTTTTTTGTGGCGTAAGCGATTTCTGAGATATCCGTTATTAATGCTATCTATAACGCAAATATCTATAATGTATCTATAACGAAATGTGTAATGTAGCTATTTATACAGTGATTTATTTGGATACAAACGTAATGGATATAAAAATAAGCTTTGGTAAGAATAGTTTGTATACTCACTAAATGACGAAAGAGGCTAGAGAAAGTCATGTGTATGATTCTTTTCTATCTACTTCTTGTTATTCGAAATTTGGACATCAAATTCTTGGATGGAGTACATTATTTCTGCTACTTACTATAAGTATGTAGTCGAAAATCCCCCCCGAAAAACAAAAAAAAAAAAAAAAGAAAAAAACGAATGCTGAATTATTCAAAGCTATTCCCCTGCTTTATTTGAAATAGTTTGTTTGTTCTACATTTTTGTGTGGAATACAGCACTTCCTCTTATCTACTATAGGTAGGTAGTAGAGAAAGTAACAATATAATCAGAATTTTGAAACTTTAGTGGGACTGCTCCTTTATGCTACAGCGATACCTTGCATTTTAAAAACAAAAGCAACATGTATTTTCTTCTACGCCTCAGCATGCAGAACTTAATCCAAGTTGTGAATAAGTATTTAAGAACCGCAACAGCAAGGCTTCTGCGGGTCCACTAACTTCACACAAGTTCTTCGGTGGCCCGTATCTCTAAGCGAGACGTTTCCATTCACAGCGGCTGACTTTTTAAAGATACTTTATCTTCTTTTTTCTCTGTAGCATTGAAACGAGCAGTTAATGCGCTCTTGCCCAGAGGGCTCTATGAAGCTTCCGGTGCGGTGATGGGACATCGGGCTACCCGTTCCTTTTTGTTACGTTCTATACATCCTTTAAAATTCATATCGGTCGGGTGGTGGGAGGCGCTAAATCCTGAAGAGAATAACGCAGACCGTGCCTTCACCAAATTGTGGCTGCAGGCCACTCTTTTAACATTCTCAGTGTGCTTGTTCTTATGATGTGTCGTCCTACAAGCTGTGATATTTCTAAGATTTAGGCCCGTTCACAATGAAGACGTAACGTTAACATAACGCAGCATAAAGGCAAGCGTGAGGTAAGGCCATTTACAACTCAGGTGCAAGAAAATTAGGTTGTACAGAAGTGACGTAAAAGCTCGCATCACGAACATGTGCTGTTTAGAAACTGGAAATGCATGCAGAAATAAATGCAGAATTCTTTCTTTATGCACACAACGCATTATAAAGTGTAAATTAAAATTCAGTTTTATTTAAGGACGCTGTTTAACTGCTGTGGTTCTTTGCGTCCCATTCTATATTGGACATGCAAAACCGGGAATTTTGCTCAGAGGCTCTTTATCAGGCTTGAAGTTCTTTTACGTGCCTTAAATCTACGACACGGGATCACCGGCTTTACGTCCCTTCCGAAGGAAGCCATGATAAGATTTTTACGCCCTAAAAAAAATGCATTGCTCTCCGCCGAATTTGAACCCGCAACCTCGGGAACTATAGGCTACATAAAGTGTGGAGTTTGCAATCTCTTGCATTACTGAACGCGCTACGTGATTCTATGTGAATGCTTCCATTAAATAACAACGTTGCAAACACTTGCATTTAAGCTGCATCTGCGCTAACTTTTCATTGTGAATTCATTTGAAATAATTAGAGTATAATGCAAAATCTATCTTATTTCATTACGAGCTATTTAGTAAGGACGATCGCTACAGAATCGTTTTCACAGACGGTGAGATTACAAATGAATTAAAAATTAAGTCTCTACTGCCTCAATAATCAACACATGTCGATTCAACACGTTGAGCTCAACATGCCCGTAAGCGATGGTCTCCACTGCTTCAATAATCAACACAACGTGTTGATTCAACACGTTGAGCTCAACATGCCCGTAAACGATGGTCTTCACTGACCAAGTCTTGCACATTTAATTCAACACTGTGTTGGCTAAACAAAATTGAGGGAATGCATGTTGAGTGCGATATATATTCGGCTAACCTCGACCAGATACGACACAGAGAACTGGTCCATTCGAGTTATTCGTTGTTTACTAAAGATAAAATTTGAGTAGACGACAGAAAATACAATGAAGTAATTAATATGATTCATAAAAAATACAAAAATATTTATATCCCTAAAACATTACAGAAATAAACTCAAGAAAACAGTGCTTACGTGAGCTGACCTGTATTTTTGAAAGTACACACGAGGACATAGGGAAATAAAGGGTTAAACCTAATCTAAATTCAGTAAATTAGCTGGTCTGAAATTCGTCTCTCATTTTTCAATTATTGGTAAAATTATACTCAGCGCAAATTTAAATCCTCCTCCGACATTCTTAGAAAATTCGTGAAGTCCAATCTAACCGAAACTTTCAGTTCAGACAAGATGCTATTTCCATTGCTTCTATTTCTTAGAAGAAGGCGCACCCATAAACTTCTCTTTTTATTTTGCGCCTCTTCACCTAGCACACATTCAGACTACAAAGGCTAAAGTTACATAATCAGACTCCATGTACTTTTTGATATTAACAAACGCAATGTCTTCACACTGTGCCTCACTTGTTAATGCAGTTGAGGCGGAATGTTGACGTTGATTCAAACTAAACGTATGATTCAACATGTTTTGCATTATATCGCTTAGACAGTACAGGTTAAATAGTGTAATGTTGCCACATGTACGCTCCCTCCTCTCTGTCCCTTCGAAAGTCTTCGAGAGGACCATACTTATCCGCTTGTCTCTCCCCTTGGGAGACATTCACGCCATCCCACCACACCAGTTCGGCTTCCGTCCTGGGCACTCGACCTCCCAGCAGTTGCTGCGCGTGCTGGAGGCAGCTGCCCTGTGTTTCCAGGACAGGACTTACACCGCCGCGGTTTCCCTGGATATCGAGAAGGCATGCGGGTCTCCTCCTGAAGCTCATCCACCTGGAGCTACCTACACACCTCATACAACTACTACACACATATTTAAAACATCGTACTTTTATAGTTTCAGTTGCGCGACACAAATCTACACTAAGGCTAATAAGAGGCGGAGTCCCCGAAGGTTCTGTGTTCTCCGCCACACTTTTCAGTGTGTATGTGGCTGATCTACCTACAGAGCAGCACGTCAACATGTCACAGTTTGCTGACGAAATGCTCCTGTATTGTAGAGATAAAAACCCACGCAGAGCCTTCTACCCCATTCAGAGACACCTCCACCTCCTGCAAAAGTGGTGCAGGCGTTGGCGATTATCCATTAATCCGGCAAAAAGCCACGCCATTCTCTTCACCAAGCGCCGCTTTCCCGCAATCCTCCCCACATTCAACTACCCCAGGAGAAGGATAGAATGGACGAATGCATCACCTACTTGGGAGTTAAGTTAGATACGAGTAGAGGCCTAACGTTTGAGGGAAACGTGAGGGACCACGTGATCGGGCCACTGGGGTACGGCTTCATTGTACCCCATGCTGAGGTCAGGGATGCCTGTCCCTCTTAAGTTACACCTTTTTCGAGCGCTCATAGTCCTCATCCTGCTCTACGCCTGCGAGATCTGGTGTACGGCCGCAGACTCAGGTCTGCTGCTTCTGCAACGGATGGAGAATAGGGACCTTCGGGCTATCTATTCTGTAAATCTCTCCTTTCCCGCGAGACTGCTTCACGAAGCCTCATCTCTTCCTTACGTGGAGGATGAAATTAAACGCTGGCCGCAAAATTTTATGACCAGTTGCCATACTATCAGAGCGCCCTCGTTCGGTCTCTTGGGGATTATAACCCCAGAACACGCCGCTTGAGGCGTCACCAGCATATCCTATAACAAAAGAGCCCTCCAACTGCAGCTAAGGCTGAGCTCCTATACAATGCCTTCAAGAGTAGCTTGGACTTCAAAATTACTACCCCTACATTTTTAAATTAATAAATTACTAACACCAACGGTGCACAAGGGCCTTTGCACCATGACCGGCTACCGTTGAGGAACAAACTTTGTTACCTCCTTTCTCTCCCTTACAAAAACGTGAACCGCTATCCTGTAACCCCCATATCCCGTCACTACGTGGTTGAGCCCTAATTAGGGCAAGTACACGCCTAATACACCTTCGGGTTGCCCTCAGCCTGCCAACACGTCGTCGTCATCATGTACGCTCGCAATTTTAGCGCCCAACTGCGGTCGATATACCGATTTAATGTCATCTTGTAAATGATAAATCCCAATACTGAAATATCTGCACTGCTATTTAACTGTAAGACATTTAATTTTCACCTGCACTTTGTCTCCTCTTTGTATTTTTAATACATCTAAACAGGATTGTCCAATCATAAAAAATATATATTATTAAAGAAATGTGGAGATATGAAATGATAAAAACTATAATTTGGTAGAGTATCAACACTGTTTACCCTTGACAAAAGTACATTCAGTGTGGGTGGAATGTTTTCAAACAGCAAAGAATAAACGATGCCCACAGTCGCCTTTGCGCTATTCCATTATATTGCGTTAACTTATTGTTTCTGAACACCCGGGTAGCCTTAGCTCTTTCTTTTACTGCCTTACTTACACTCATTTCACTTGTATAGTAGCAATCTAACACATGCATTACCACTATTCTTAGTTTCAGCATCTCGTCTCTTCCTAGATTCTCACTCTATAACCATAAATATTTACGTAAAATATTAAATAAATAATGTACATAACATTTCACACTATAAACATATTCTCCCGAAAAATTCCTTACAACCGAGTCGACCTTTACTGACTTCAGTGTCGCGGCTGTTAGCTGAATAGGTGAATGACTTTTGTTTTTCATTAACACTTAATGTAAAAAGTTACAGGATTCCGATTTCTTTTTATAACTTTCCCCAAACCTCCTTAATATTTTCTCTCGCTTGGTCCCCGTTATAAACACAAAACAAAGTTTCTCGCTGGCTGACCATTTTTTATATACACTATGTGATTAAAAGTATCCGGACACCCCACAATCACACGTTTTTCATCTTAGGTGTATTGTGCTGCCACCTACTGCCTAGTACTCATTATACGCGACCTCAGTAGTCATTATACATCGTGAAACAGCAGAATTGGAAGCTCCGTGGAACTCACGGACTTCGAACGTGGTCAGGTCATTGGGTGTCACTTGTGTTAGAACTTGTACGCGAGATTTCCACACTCCTAAACATCCCTAGGTCCACTGTTTCTGATGTGATAGTGAAGCGGAAACGTGAAGAGACATGTACAGCACAAAATCGTACAGGCCGACCTCGCCTGTTGATTGACAAAGACCGCCGACATTTGAAGAGGATCGTAAAGATTAATAGGAAGACATCCATACAGACCATCACACAGAAATTCCAAACTGCATCAGGATCCACTCCAAGTACTATGGAGTTAGGCGTGAGGTGAGAAACTTTAGATTCCATGGTCGAGCGCCTGGTCACAAGCCACACATCACGCAGGAAAATGCCAAACGAGCTTTGCTTGGTGCAAGGAGCATCAACATTACACGACTGAACAATAGCAAAACGTTGTGTGGAGTGACGAATCACGGTACACAATGTGGCGATCCAATGGTAGGGTGTGGGTATGGCGAATGCCAGGTGAACGTCATCTGCCAGCGTGTGTAGTGTCAACAGTGAAATTCGGAGGAGGTGGTGTTACGGTGTGGTCGGGCTTTTCCTGGAGGGGGCTTGCACCCCTTGTTTTGCGTGGCACGATCACAGCGGAGGCCTACATTGATATTTTAAGCACCTTCTTGCTTCCCACTGTTGAAGAGCAATTCGGGGATCGTGATTGCATCTTTCAACACGATCGAGCACCTGTTCATACTGCACGGGCTGTGGCGGAGTGGTTACACGACAATAACATCCCTGTAATGGACTGGCCTGCACAGAGTCCTGACTTAAATCCTATAGAACAGCTTTGGGATGTTTTGGAACGCCGACTTCGTGCCAGGCCTCGCCGGCCTACATCGATACCTCTCCTCAGTTCCGCACTCCGTGAAGAATGGGCTGTCATTCCCCAAGAAACCTTCCAGCACCTGATTGAAAGTTTGCCTGCGAGAGTGAACGCTGTGATCAAGGGTATGGGTAGGCCAGCACCATATTCACTTCCAGCATTCCGATGGAGGGCGCCACGAACTTGTACGTCATTTTCAGCCAGGTTTCCGGCAAATTAATAATTACAGCATTTCATTGCTTATTAGAAATTTGGCGATAGCGCAAGAGTGGAAAAGGACGAAGCTAATAGCAATATGTATGCGTTAGATAGAGACCGAGATATCGCATTTACCTTCACACTGTCTTTTAAGATTGAGACAAGCTTCATATTTTCTTAAAGCTGTTCATAAGTTCAGCGATGAGTGTTACGTATTTATTGTTGAGGTAGACCCGCCTTTACGTATCATATTGCAATAAAACTGCGGTAAATGCATCATTGGAGAAAGAGCAGGAGTTTGAAAATACGAGATGAAGTGCATATGTTTTCTGTAAATTTTTTCTTCTTAATTTTTTATGTGTATTACATAATACTTTTTCGACGACAGTGATTAATAGATATTCCATTTACTTAAAAATAAAATTAATTACTAACACCTGTTGAACATGGTGGTTGCAGTAGTAAGCTCACCAGCATTAACCTTGATTGGAAAGTGGCAATCGATTATCCATGCCTGGTCGTGACCTTAAATGTATGAATAACTTTCAGCTCGTGTTTAGCTGCTCTATGAATTAAAGCACAAGTAAATTTTAACACATTGGAATTAAAGACCTAGAAATCCCTAAATCGTAAAATTAAACTATTAAATATGATTATATTCCATGTATGCAATAACAAATGCATCAAAAGATAGAGCATTAATATAGTTTATGATATTACGTGCAGTAAAATAGGTAAAATATGCACGTAGGTTAGGTTACTAGCACTGAATGCAAGAAATCCAAATTTCCGCCATGACAGCATGAATGGGAAGTCGATAAAAAAACTTTCGACAAAAAAGAAAAGAAAACTTCTATTGAATTTCTTCCGCCATCTCTCAAGATTTCTGATACGTTTCTCAATTTGAATGAATTTGAAGAGACATCGCAACTTCATATCTTTCTTTTGTTGTTCCTCCTGAACACGAGAAAACACAATGCCACGTCATTTTAAAGTGTCTTGCTGTTTTATGGGCACTTTCTTGTCTTCAGTCTACGGTAGAGTAAAACTGTTGTTCATACAACGGAACAAACAAAAACCACAAAATGTTATAAAATGGGATGCAGAATACAACTTCAATCACAATCAGGTCCGAAATGTTGTTCACAGCATGATAGCATTGCAGTTGCGTGGGGCTGGACGTTAGAAGTAAATTAGCGTCTAAAAATTGACTGTGTGAGATATTCTTAGAAGCTAGCCGAGACAGTTAACGCACGGACTCGTGATCGGAGATCTGCCGGGACCATCCTACCTGGTTTTTCTCATTACTCATAACTGATAAAACTTAGGCCTGAAATATTCCCTCCCCAAGTTTCTTTCCCCAGTCATCATTTAATTTCACATAATCCACCGCCTGTGGTGCCGTTTGGAGTAGGAATGACCATAAATAGTATTAAAGCGTTGCCGATGCAAAAGTAGCGTGATTCGGTTTTATTCCAAGTTTCCTAATTTAATACGTTCATTATGAGGCAATTTCAAAATCTAAGTACTTCTGCAGTATGTGTTTTCTACTTTTCATGCTTTTGCATATTTAAGCTATTTGGAGAGCATTTAAAGCACGCGTGCCTATACATCAAACATATCCTGTTTTAGCAAGTATCCTTATGACTGTTTTAAGAATATAAAACATAATGACATTTCTAAACAGCAACGTCTAAGAGTAACACTTCTAACATTGCACAGGAGCTAAAAGCTTTAGATAATCACACTACGATAATCTGCATTGGATCCAACTTTGGTTTGAAGTCCAATCACACGGCAATTACCCTTTGTATTTGCACATGTTTAATAACTTGGATTGATTAGTTTTTATTTTCCATTGCCTTTTTGCACGATTGATTTCTCATGGAGCTCGCATTATCTGTTCTCAACACAAACCGTCATACCGCAATTCGTTGTGGAGTTAACTTATACGTTATGTTGCAGCCTTCTGCTTTCTTTGGTATAAAACGTTATTCTTTTATCTACGATAATCTACATAAAGATTCAATGGCGGTAATTATGAATTTAAAAGAAACTGAAATGTAATAGCCAGGTGAAATTACAGAAGCTGTGGAAAGAATAACCTAGAAGTACTTACCCAAAACAATCCAGAAAGCAATATGATACAGCATTTAATCCCTTCATTGCCTGGTGTAAGGCAAAACATGGTGAAAGCAATTTCACTGAAAATGACTGCTGGAGAATCCACAAACCAACCAAAAGCTAAAGGTAAAGGTGCGTAACACGAGGGGCCCCTGAACCGGGGTACAGCACCGCTCGCACCCCATTGTGCTTCCAACGTAACCCCTGGGAGGGGAGGATGACGGGAGTAACTCGAGGGCGACCAGATCCGGATGCTGACGGACGTAGGCTTGGACGGTGTCCCTAATGTTTCCAGATAGAACGCGTACGACGCCGCAAGCCACCAGCCTTTCCGAAGTAGAGCCCCACCCTGAGGAGAGACCTAACTGAGCGGTACTGCAGCAACGTCAGGAAGAAATTTTTACACAGCGCAAGCCACCGCCCAGCCGCAACCCGCCAAATACCGTCACCTGGACCTACATCCCTGAAAAGGATGGTTACGAAGACAATGAGTAGGTACAAGGAATGTGAGGAAGGAGAGTCGCGGTAGAAGATAAACCACCCCAGCATTCGTTTGGCGACCCGGGGAAACCACGAAAAACACATGGGTCAGAGTGAGCTGCTGCTGCTGGGATCGATCCCGGGACCTCCTGATTACGGCCCAAAGACGCAACCGCCTGAGCCATCTCGCTCGGTACAAACCAATGAAACATCTGACATCTCAGCTTTTAACTCGTTTCTCTTGTTTCAGAAACTGTTACCCAAATGTGTTTTGTCTTAGTTTCGGGAACCAATATAGTATTATTGATATTTTACAAATTCGAGCGCTGTCTAAAAAATAGTAAATGCCACACGTATTAAAAGTAGTTTTATTTTCAACCCTTGTATCATAATCTACTGCTTTCTACGTAAAGGTTTGTTTCATATGAAGGGAATTTACTGACATTTCGCCATGCATTTTTGTAGTTACGAAAAAGGACGCCGATCTCGCTTTTCCTCTTTTTAAGTAACGCTGGTCATAGACACGAATAAGAACCTTCTTCTAAAACACGGACGTGTTACATTCACATGACCTTCTCCAGCCATTATCTTTGTATAAGCTTTTACAACATTTTCCTTACAAAAGTTTATTTTTATGTCTACATGGTGTTAACCGAGTTAAACATTTGCAGAAGTTACACATTTCGTTGAGAGTACAGAAGAGATACAGCAGCCTGAAGCGATAGTTAAGTGTTAAAAAAGCCGGTTGCTATATGCTGGCTTTGAAATTCCATGCACTTTCCATGAACATGGCAAGAAACAACGTACGAGTGACAAAACTTTTAAAAATGACACTTGTTGAAAAATTCAAACCAACAACAATTAATATTTTGGAAGTGGTGGGTGCCACAAAGATAGTTATTTGAAATAAATTGTGTGTTTTAAAGTGATTTACATATTTTATACTAAAGGTTGTACTACAAAGGGGGACACCTAGCACACGTAGATCTATGTATTGTGGCTACCATCCCCCAGAAGGAAGCAATGAAGTCCACAGAGACGCTGGGAGGTCCCTAACAGTTCCAAGCTCGAACATCCATCTGGAGATGAGAGGGCGTCGACAAGCAGCCCTCTGGTGTCTACTCATTACTTTGGGCAAGTATCTAGCCATCTATCCGGCACCACCGTCACACGTCATGAAACTGAAGGTACACCTGAAAGATGAGAATAAAATTAAATGAAAGAGAGGTCATGAGAAGGAAACCTGGTAGATAATAAATCACTCCAGCATTCTTCTACTGGCCAGGGAAAACCATGCAAAACCCAAGGGGGTTCAACAGGAATCGAACGCGAGACCTCCCAAATGCGAACGTCAGACGTTACCGCGAAGGTATCTTTTATAATAAGTTATTTTCTATACTCTTACGGTTTCGAAAGTGTGTTATACAAAACTCATTCCAAATGGGGTCATTTGCAGAAGATTCAATACAATCATTCTGCTACTCATGTAAATATCCTAAACATGACATTTTAATTAAAATCGGTAGAGCCATTCTTGAGAAAATTAAACAAATTCTATTTTGATGCATTCACATGACTTTCTCTTATCGTTTATTAGTGAATATACAAACTCTTCTTACTAAAGCTTATTTTTCACTCTACTACGTTTTAATCCAAATAAAGCTTTGCAGAAATAGCTACATTACACATTTCGTTATAGATACAAACAAACTGCGATAGTCAAATGTTAAAGAACTGGACACTATATGCTGGCCTTAAAAGAATGGCCAAGAAATGAACAATTGAAACAATTAATAACGTATATCTCAGAAATGGCTTATACAACAACAAAAAACTTATTTGAAATAAATTGTGTTTTAAAGAGATCTACGTTGTTTGTGTAGTACGTTTTCGCCTATCGTTTAATCGTTACCAGCTTTACAAGATTTTACAAAATTTCTTCTGAATTAAAGACTTCAAGACTAATTCAAAATATACGTTTTGTTTGTCATGTAAATATCTTTGTGTGGTATTTCAATCAAAACTATTAGAATTTTTTTTTTAGAAAACCAATATTTTCGAAAAATGCTCCATTTAAACGATAGTTGATTTTAACGAACATGTTTGTGTTGCATCCATTGAAGATTACTGAACTTAAATACCAAGTTTAGTGTTTATCCCACTTTTAGTTTATGAGTTATGCTGTTCATAGACACACACGGGGACCTTTTTCTAAAAATGCCTTGTTTCGATCCAGGGGTCCTCAAAACATATATTTCCGGTGAAATATGGGTATTGAATTTTCGGGTGGAATGCAATATCTTCTCTACCTACTGTGTACGTGGTAGAGAAAGTAAAACAACAAAGAGGTTTTTCATGCATAAGAAAAAAGTTTTCCATACGAAAATATTCATATTCCATCCCTCTAGGATTTCGAACATAATCAAAGACTCATCCGACTTTTCACACAACACAGTATACATGCACATACAGGTCTTTCTCTAAAAGGCTCTTGTGTTACATTCACATGACTCTCTCTATTCATTCTTCAACAAAGTATTCTTACAAAAGGTTATTCTTCTATCTACTTAATGTTAATCGAGATAAACATTTTCTAGAAATTGCTTTATTACATATTTCCTTGTAGTTACAATGGAAATAAGGGAATACAGTGAGCTTAAATAATAGTCAAATTCAACTTATTAGGATTTGATCGCTACGTGTTGGCTTTGAAACTCCGTTCTCTTTGAGTGAACAACAGAAAAGAAACGAATAACGACTTCCCGTTTGAGAAAAGTAAGTATTTGAAAACTTAAGTCGATAATAAAGAATATGTCGGAAACGGTTAACCATAAACGAAACTTTTGTGACATAAATGTGTGCTTTAAGAGATACACATTTTTTTGAGCATTATGATTTTGTCTATCTCTTAAAGTTTGAGGACTTGTTATGGAAAATACCTTAAACATGTGGTATTTTAATGAAAATCGTGGAGCCATTTTTGAGAAAAACAACATTTTTGAAAGGATTTTCCATGTAAAGGGTAGTTTGGAGTGGGATAATTGTCTTGAAAATCCTTGAAAGATGCTGAACTTAAATATCAAGTTTGGTATTTAACCGACTTTTCGTTTTTTACCTACAGACATACACTTTTCTAAAAGTGCTTTTTTTTTTATTCATGGGGCCTCAAAACTTATGATTATAAATCTTTACATAGAATTTTTGGGTGATACACAACACTTCATCTTAACCGTTATAAGTAGGTGGAAGAGAAAGTAAAAATACCTTTCTTAGATCGAGGGACATCAAAACAAGTATGTTTTAAAATCTCTATATCGGATTCCAACATTTCCTTTACGTACTATAAGCAGATGCCGGAGAGTGTAGGCAACGCCATGCAATAAGATTAGCTGAATATGCAGCAAATATAATAGTAAAAGAAAACGTAAAGCATCCGTACTGCAACTGATTGATGGACGAAGTAAAGAACACGTAGCTAAAATCACCTGATACAGCATAAAAATTACAATTTGACTTGGATATAACAAATAAATCATATAGTTAAGGTTCCCTGTATATTCTTTGATGCCTACACATTATTCACTGTGCGGCAGGCAGCTAACCTTCGTTGCATAGTCGTCTTTCTGTATCATCTGTAGAAGTAACTTACTGATAGTTGGTTACAAAGTTACCTTCCTATACCTCCTATTTTATTTGTATTGATTTCATCAGAAGATGTGTCTTGTGATCATGGAGTCGCCTTGCTGTATCATTTATTTTATTGCTATCCTTTTATCTATAGGTGAAGCTTTATTTCGTGGTATTGAATATCTATCCCAGTACTTACATAGCGACAGAAGGAAATCATGATAAACAATTGTAATGTAAATTTAATTTCAAAATTCTGCTGTGTCTTGACCATGTCTCTCGGTACGTACAAAACGTATATTGACTGACTTTGCGGTCTGAGAGGTCCTGGGTTCGACTCCCGGGTGGAGGTCGGGAATTTTTCTTTAGCCAGGATTATTCCCTATTCTAGTGGTTCTAGTGACAAAAGAGCCGCCGATATGACCTTAAGATGTTAAAGGTGGCATATAAGTGGGCATAAAAAGTATACTCAAAGTAAATTGGAAGAAACCGGAGGTAAACAGGAAACTTGGGGATTTTAAGAAAATATTGCAAAACAAATTGTTTCACTATATGCATAATTGATAATATAATTGTGGAGTTTTTAAATGTGTCATCTCATAGAACAGTAGGCAAAAGATAGATACATATTCTGAGAAAGATGAAAAAGAAATGCTAAACGTCGGCATACGCGACAGGAGAAGAAACGCAGACAGTAAGTCTGAAAGATGTAGCAACGCCAACAAGAAACAGGTAGCGTGACAATGACATATTATCAGGCATAGAGATAAACATGATAGAATAGTAGATTATGACACAAGGGGTAAAAGTAGGGTTTTATATTGCGAGTAGGAATTTTACGAAACGATAATCCTACGAGAAAAACAAAGCCACTTTTAACACGTATGGCATGTACTATTTTTTAGACAGCACTCGAATTTGTAAAATATCAATAATAAACTAACAGAGATAACGTTTAGAACACGGTTCTTGATACAGAAAACCTTAAAAATCTAATACGTTAAATTCACATTCCATCTAGTTTACTAGTGGGTATACAAATTATCCTTACGAAAGTTTGTTTTCTCTCTACTTCATTTTAATCCAAGTAAACCTTTGCAGAAATAGTTACATCACACATTTCGTCACAGATACAAAGGGAATAACGATAGTCAAATGTTTAACAATTGTCGCTATTTTCTGGCCTTAAATACGGTTTCCATGACACAGCAAGAAACAACTGTATGTTCACAGGGCTTAAGTATTGAACAATTAGAACCGTTAATAACGGATATCTCTGAAATGACCTATACCACAAACAATGTTTTTGGAAATAATTTGTGTGTTTTATAGAGATGTACATTTTTTGTGTAGTACGTTTAGGTCTATCGCTTAATGTTGATGAGTTATACAACATTATACAGAAGTTCTCACGAATGAAGGGGACTTCGCAGGCTATTCTTAGAAAATTCAGGATATACACTTTGTCATGTAAATATCTTTCATAAAGGGTATTTTAATCAAAATCGGTATAGCTATTTTTTAGAAAATAAACGAGTTCTAAAAATCTTCCATGTAAATAGTACTTTGAGGTGCGAAGGTTTTCTTGAAAATCTTCATATCGCATCTTTGAAAGATACTAAACTTAAATACAAAGACTTTTCGTTTTTTAGTTATGCTGTTCACAGACGGGCACACACACACACACACACACACACACACACACACACACACACACACACACACACACACACACACACACACGGACCTTTCTCTAACATTGCTTTCCTACATGTTTTGCCTTAGACCAGCCAATGTAGCGATTAAATGCTATATCATATTGCTTTCTGGATTCTTTGGATAAATATAGGGTCTTTTAACAAGAGTGTTCTATCTTTGAACTTAAATAAAACGGTTTATATAAATGATAGAGGTTTATTTATTTTTTTATTTTTGAGCATAATGTCATTACGTGTGGAAGAGAACATCAGTTAAGTGACCGCCGCGACTTCGTAGGGTTGCACGTATACGGTTGACCTAATTTTCAATGACAGAAGAACGTAAATTAGGTCAAACTTCACGAATAACACGCGTGATGTTATTCATAAGATCATTTGCTGTTTCTGGCTTGTTGACATAAACTAGAGATTTAATATAACCCCACAAGAAGTAATCCAACGACGTTAAATCACATGACCTAAGGGGGCCAGTTAACATCACCACACGGGAAATGATGAAACCTCTGAACTTCTCCTTCAAAAGATCGATTGTTTCGAGAACAGTATGACATGTGGCACAATCTTGCTGAAACCAGATGTTTCTGAGATCCATACCATCCAATTGAGGCCAAAAATAGTCCCTTATAAGAGCCCGGTATCTTTCTCCATTGACAGTTAGAACTTCTCCATCTTTATCTTGGAAAAAAGATGATTCCACCATACCAAAATCCACATCACACAGTAAACTTTTGGGGATGAAGTGGTCGTTTTTGAATCTGCATTGGATTTTGATTGCTCAAATAGCGGTAATTTGGTTTGTTAACACAACTATCCATTCAAAAGTGGGCTTCGTCGCTGAAGAAGATTTTTCGACAAAAATCCGGGTCAGCTTCCAATTGCTCCATAGCCAGTCAGCGAATACACGGCGCAACCTATTGTCTTTGGGCTTTAGTTCTTGAGTTAACAACATTTTTGAGGGTGAAACTTCAAGTCCAGATGCAGAATTTGCCAAGTTGTGGTCGGCGAAAGCCCCAATTCTTGAGCTCGACGAGCAATTGATTTGTTTCCGTTCTCGCGTAGACTCTCACGAACGGCGCCTATATTTTCGTTGGAGCGCTTACGTAGATTACGTACAGGCGTTCTTTGATCGCTGACAGAACCACTTCTTTCAAATTTATCGATGAAACGCCGAATCGTTCTCTCGCAGGGACGATTATGCACACCGTAAGCTTCGTGCAATACACGGAAGGTTTGGCGAATAGATGATCCATTTTGATAATACGTTTTCACAATTTCTACGCATTCCTGAATGCTGTAACGTTCCATGGCTATTTGTCAATAACTGTAACCACATGAAAAAATGACTGCTGTAACTCGATAACAATGGCAGCTATTACATGTTAAAGATAGGACACTCTTGTTGAAGGACCCTTTACGAGTATTTCCTATTGTGCTTCTGTAATTTCACCTGGCTCTTCCATTTCAGTCTCTTCTGCATTTAAACTTTAAGGAACTTATACTAGATAAAAGAATAACCTTTTAGATCAAAGAATATAACGAATAGGTTAACTCTACAACGAATTGCGATAAATAGAAGTATGACGATTTGTATTGTGAGAAATTAATCATGCAAAAAGACATAACGAAGAGCAAAATCAAATCGTACCAAGCACAGTTATTAAACGTGTAGAAATACAAAGAGTAATTGCTATGTGAGTGGGCTTGAAACAAAGTTAGTCACAATGAAGATTATCGCACATCTAACTTCTCCCGTTGGAAGTTGTAGCGGGAACTACGAGATCATTGTAAATGTCAATGTGATATGAAATAAGGTAATGTAGTACTGTAACACACATGTAACATGTGAGGGGACGCCAGCTAGCCGTGAGAAGGGTAAGAGTGCAGGTAACAAGAGGACAGAGAGGATGACAGCATTGCAACCCCGCTACAGTGGTCACAGGCACTTGCAAGAGATGAGTGAGAGAGATGGCTATAGTATAGAAAGAGAGGGAGAGTGATCTTGGCACTTTGGGAGATTCCTAACCTGTCAGAACTGCAGATATGGGGCAAATATTCTCATACCACACTCAGGGGAAAGCCAATAAGAGTAAAGCTTTTAAAACAGATAGGCAAATGTAGCGTCCACCTGTGATGGTATAAAAGGGAGCACGTGTAAAGCTTTGGCGTCTTAACGCTTTGCTGATTCCGGAGAGGAGGAAAAATTCGCGCCATGTTTGTGGCGATGCGTGTGAAACCAGAAATAGGAAATAGATTTGACTTGGGGAGGTAAATCTCTGAGATAGGCCCCTTAGAAATTGTTTATTAAACAAAGCACACGGCTAGTGGCGTTATAAAGTACTGTTATTGTTTGTTCGAATAAATCTAAAGTTAAATCATCAAGGATTTCATTTCGCCTACTGTTACCACGCTCTGGGGAAGAGTTTAGCAATAGGGCAACACACAAGTGTGCTAGGCTTGCAATTTCAGCCTAGACCAACCACCCACAACTCCACCGCAGAGAGAAGGAAGACGACGCCAGGGGAGAGGTCCGTCGCAAAGTTCTCAGCCCTGTCAGATGGCAGCCTTCTCTGAGCCGCTTCCTTAGGGAAGGCTCTCGAGCAGCCCGCCGCTGTAACCGGGTCATCAAACTTGTAATTGTGAGGGATGTCTTCGCGTCTCTCAGCCGGTCTGCCTACTCTCTATAGCCACCTGCGGTTACTCGACTTCATCCGTTTCTGCTAGGGGTGGTAAGTATAAAAGATCCACGTTGGGCGTGGAACGAGGTGTTCCTTCCGTTTCTTGATCATAGGTCAGCCCTTCACCTTATCCCGTTTATCGCGTAGTGGTCTTCCGGAGGTTTTTACATGTTGTTTGCATTATACACCTTACACTTTGGTGTTAAACAGAAGTATGATTTACTATAATAAATACATAAGCTAATGAAGATGATGATAATGATAATAATAATAATAATAATAATAATAATAATAATAATAATAATAATAAATTTATGGTTAGAGGGTGATTATATGTTTACATTTCAGTTAAATCTCCAGCAATCCTGAAGCAGAAGAAACTGGTACTCGGGGGCATTCTGGAAGGATACAAATGTGTATATAGTAAATGGGAAGCAATAAAGGAGTGCACTACTGAGCGGGATGGGTCAGACGGCAACGTCTGTGGCTCGCATTCGATCTCAGATGACCGTCTAACCAAATCATGGGTTTTTTGGGGGTAAGTTTTCCCGGGTTCTCAGGCGAATGCTGTAGTGGTTTCTTTCAGGCCCCGAACTTCTTGCCCTACATTTCGTTCCATTCATCATTTCATTCATCCTTTATACAATTGGTCTCTTTCAGTGTCGAAAGTATCAATGATGGTATTTCGGTGCGGCTTGGCAGGGAACAAGGCTACTCTCTATGAACTCTTTCCGTCCCTCGGCTTTCGGCTGGCTGTCGGGGTATCGTCCCCTTGAGGAGCGTTCGGCCCCTCTTGTATGGGGTGGTGTCCCCAGTCTGCCTGTCCGTCTGCCGATGTGTCTACTATCATTAATGTACCTTATTCTTGGATCCGACCGTCCGGTGTCTTCTATCGACTTCTCCTTCCTTCTGGGAACGCCCTCTCGTGGGGTAGATACAATATCCCCACTGGATCGGTGCCGAGTCCCCTCCATTAAGCAAGATAAGAAAGGAGTATACTTACAAGAAACAGTACGTAATCGACCTCATTTATATAACCCCACGATCCATAGGCAACGTTTCTGGCATAGATGTTGTGCGAGTAAATTGCTTTCTTACGCCTTAAAGGACGCCTAACGAGACATTTGATACAATGGGACATATCCTTCAACCAATGACGCATTTCATCCGTTGAGACATTTATAATTTTGCCCTTTTACTTATACGTTTTTCAACCTTTCCCTTTTATTTCAATTTTGTTCAATTTAATTTCCCCATTCTTTCGCCTTGATTGTAAGATCTGTTTTCTTGTAGGAAAGTGCTCAAATTAGCTTAATTATTATTTCATTGCAGGTATAAAGAGGAAGCGATAAAATAAAAAGTGGAGAAAAAACAGAACTTTCTGCAATACTGAAATAAACCACAGTCGAAATTCTGCGCCTTAATCATCGGTATATGCCCGAAAATTAGGAATTTAGAATGTAGCAGCCGCATTTTCGACCCCTGTATTTTCTCTACCACATTCTTAGACAAGGTACTATACACACCCAAAAACTCGATATCAAGATTTCACTGTAAATAAATCCAAATAAAAACATTTTAAACAGAAAAGGATCCTTATGTGTGTCTGTAGAGCAAAACTCGAATAAATACGAACCAATATTTTAGTGACACGAGGATTTTCAAACAAATGCCCCAACCCCAAACTATCCTTTATATGAAAAGGTTTCGATATTTTTGATTCTCTGAAAAATGCCTCTAACAATTTGGAATAAAATACAATATATTTAAGATATTTGCATATTCTCTAGGTATACGCTGTGTAGTTATCTTCATTCCGAAGAAATTCTGTAGAATTTTATATAACGGGTGAAATATAATAAATGGACAAGAGCGTGCTGCATAAACATGTAAACCTCTTTAAAGCACACAATTTATTTCATATAAACGTTTTTGTGATTCTGGCACTTTCGAGATATCCGTTGTTATTACCCGTAGTTTCAATTTTTCAATAGATGTCAGCTTTTTAAAAAGGATATTGTTGCTATTAAGTTGTTTCTTGCGATGTCATGGAAAGGGTAAGGAATTCCAAAACTAGCATATAGCCACTAGCATTTAAACATATGATCAGCATTTCGGTTTCTTCTCTCATCCTTGTACCTTCAACGAAATGTGTAATGAAACATGAAGTATATATAAAAAATAAACTTTTGTAAGTATAGTTTGTAGCAACTATATAAAAATAAAGGCTAATAAGTAGAGAAAGTTATGTAAATGTAACGCATCGTGCTCTAACCTTATGAACGATATTCAGCGAAGCTAGGATTCTGTCTTGGTCATTGATTTTCAGGCTGCTAAGGAATAAACAAAGCTCTTCCCTAGACAACTTCTATATCACGTCTACGGAAAAGTTTTGTTAATCTCAAGATATAGATATTAAATTACTAGCTCGGGATTTATAGGATACTGAAGAAAGACCTCAGAAATCCATGCTACAAGGACTTTGTAATCTTCTGAAAGTTTCTTTCTCCTGTTAAATTTCCTGCGCTGAGCGATAATACCATGAGGTATTGCACATTTTGGTTGATTATGCACGTGAAAACAAGATACGAGTAAATTGTAAAAAGGCAACCTTCGGTATTTTTGCTCACCATTTCAGAAATCAATTGCTTCTCACGCAAGTCTCGGCGTAGGAAAGCGTCGACAAAAATTGTTATTATGTATAAACAGAGTGTATAGTAGAATAAGAGCGTAGGAGGATTTTGGCACGGAAGTAAAATGGAGAAATACTGACCCTACGGAAGGAAGAGGGGAAGCGAAGGACATAGAGGGCGACCAGATCCGGAGCGGCAGGCTTGACACAGGCGGGGTCCCTAACGTATCCAGGTGTAAAATCCCTACGCCAGTGAAATACCGGACCGAGAGCTACTGAAAATAGATTCCACCGCCACGACTCTGAAACTTGACAAGGAAATGAAATGACAAGAAAAGGGAGGCAGTAAAACTCGTGGCATTACACAAACCAACCCAGAATTCGCCTACCGACATAAGAAAAACCGCCAAAAAAACAAGGTTAGAGTGGCCGAACCAATGGGAATCGAACTTGGGACCTCCTGAATGCGAGCCTCCCAGGTTACTACTGATCTATCTTGCTTAGGAATTAAGCGTACTCATTTTAGAATAATGGCACTATAATCAGAAAATAGGGAAATATTTTCATCAACCGTTTTTCTTGTGTGAATGTCGTTCTCTCCTTCTTTCTTAAACATTCCGTTTTAAAGACGTCATTCAATAAGCTTCGTTCTGTTCTTTATTGTTACAGGATATGACTGAGATCAATTACAATAAGATTCCCTTCTAGATTCAGTGACATTGGAAAATGAATGTATATGCTTTTCAATTGTTTATAGCAGTGTAATGGTCCACCGTATTCACAAGGCGAAAAACGCAAAGTGCACCAATCTTTGTAGGAATGTACAACACAGGAGTGATATGCGTCTTCCCTTAGATCAGAAAGAGGTAAAACAATGGGAAGAAACTTAGGTAGTAGGGCAGCAAATTAAGGAATTTCATTAATTTGGTACGACTTAACCCTACTATTCGCCAACACCACTTTCCAGAAACAGAATGTTAACTTACAAAATATTTTATATTTGAGATTATTAAGAATGGAACATATAAACATGTATATTATTTAAATAGTAAATTAAGTTGTCACGACTGATTATACAGAGTGAACCATTTAAGTTGGAACTGTAGAATATCTCCAAAACTAAGCAGTGAGAAAGAAATGTCTTGGATAAAAGTTGATTGATATTCTGAGGTAACGTAAATGCCAATGATCGTATTTTATTTTAAGTAAGTTGCGATTGTCATTTTAGGGTCAATTAAATTTTTAAAATGACAATCTACCTTTTTATGCTGTTTTCTCATTCCTCATAAAAACTAAACAATATTTTTATAAAGAATTTGGCAATTGTTCTTATACCAACATAAATAACAACGAAAATTCTGAATGTCTGTGTACGAAGAGCGCAATGAATGGTTGGATCATCCATGGATGGTCATTTGAGGGTCAAGTTACGTTTCGTAATTGGGAACTGCGGCAGTCACCTCCTCCTGTCCGTTGCTCTCGGCTTACCTTGATGCATCTTCCATGTTGGTTCCAGAAGTTCGCAGTGTGCTGGTTCTCTGCAATTTTATCCTCGGCTAGCTGCAGTAATTTTCTTGAAACTATATGGGAGCATGGACGTATCCTTGGTAAAGGAAGCGTCGATCTCGGGTGGTGATATAAGAAGACATAGACGTGCTTTGGTTATGAAAAGATGCGTTTCTTTTTATTTAACTAACCCACGTAGTACACAACACTGATATTGCCGCCGTTAAAATACTGTCCGCCGCTGTTGAAACACGGCGCGGATAGGACGCGAAGTTTAGATATGCCCCTTATCTCTTTACTAGTAGCGATTCTAATGTCTGTTTCGAAAACTGTCTCTATTCCCTTTTGGCGCGATATCTCTTAAACATTCTGCAGCATCTCTCCCTGCCCACACATAACAAAATGCCAAAATGAAATGCCCCTGATTTGTTCCTAGCAGATCCATTTATAGTCGCAGGTTTCTGGGGCTGCTTCCTTTCGTATTGGTCTATTTTAGCGCCACTCGACGCGTCTCACTATTTCGTATAAACTTCCAGGGATCTTATTGGTCCAAGTTTAACGTAAATCGCGGCTTTTCCTAAATTTACCGTTAAGCTATCTGTCTCTCTCACTTGGTCACGGCGAATTATCAAATAAAGGGACAAAAGCGCTACACCCTCGCTGTAGGAATAATGGCCCTGTGACCAGAGAGACGTCCTAAAAGTAGATTTTCTGCCTTCGAAGACACTATTCCTGTAGCTAAAACATTTCGTCGTGGACAGTATTTTAACATAGCGCTTAAATTATTTACATTAAACCATTTATAACTCTTCTAATATTAGTAACCTAGATACATACATAACGTTAAATCACCCTTCTTAAACTATACAAGCAGTATAAGAAAAATATATGTACATAGTATGATTTAACATCAAAAGAATTAATTAATAAATTATCTATAATTACAGTTCTCGGGCTCGGCCTAGAGTTGGCGTTTCAGAACCAACATTTTTATTTTGTTTCCTTATTCCTCATCACAAAATAAACAATTCTTATAAAGCATTTTCCAATGATAGAACAACATACAAAATGTTCGAATTAAAAAAAAAATTAATTAACCCTAAAATGTCCATTATAACGTTCTCCAAACACAACACACTAATGGTATTTAGTTTTCCCCATGATATCAAGTAGCTTTTTATAAAGACAATTCTGTCTACAACGCTTAGTTTTGGAGATACTGCACAGTCTCGACTTAAGAGGATCTCCCTGTATGCACATTTACAGACCATATTAAAACTTAACTTATATCTGATAGGGTGGCTTTCTTGAAACTGCTTAGATTGTTACAGTATTGATGACTAACAACGTCACGAAGTTAAACTTTTTGGAGTTGTAAGATGTAGTAAAAGAAAAATGGATGAGAAAAGTCAAGAGAAGAAGAGGGAGGGTGAGGTGAAATAAGAGAAGACGAATAGCAGGAGGTTTTAGCAAAGTAAAGTAAATGTTGCACAACAGTGCTGAAGGCCAGGGAATCATACTGGCTGTGCAACACAAAGGAAGATGTAAGGCATGTATATATTAAAGTATGAATACGACAAATAGATGTATCAAAATATTGTAAATTATCAACTGGAATGTGTACAATAAATAAGTAATATGCAGATGAACAACGGTATGAAGTTAAATCATTTAAAAGTATAAGATTTCTTTGTATGAAATATGTGTGGCCATGAGTGCTTCCTCCGGCTTTGCCGTTGTTGATATAGAATTATTTGTAGTTATACTATTTATTTTAAAAAGTTTATAAAATGAGTTTCTGGAGATGAGGCCTGTCTAGATGGATTTCTTGTACTCCAAAACCCTTTTCCAACGAGTTTCTTCAAATTCCATCCAGCAAATTTGGAGAACAGGAACACACAAATAAATAAACACACACACATATATAGTATATAACATTCGTTTTCAACGAAAAGCCATTCTCCTGCTTTAAACTTTTGTTTTTCCGTGACTCACTCATATACTTGATGTATCTAATGCAAACATATTCCAATGGAAAATGCATATCAGACCCAATACTATTGCATGAAACAGCAATATCAGAGAAATATCCCCAACTTTTATACAACTTTCCTATTCATACAGCTGTTAAGAATACTATTGCGTTGTAAACAGTTTCAACATGCAGTGTTTCAAAGATCGTATGGACTACTGTAGAGGCATTGTATAGATAGGTTCTATCAATGGCGTTCGAAATGGCAAGTAAAAAGTGATTGGTTCTGATCTTAAGTAAGTAATTATAAATCTATTCTGAAATAATGTCGGGATGTTAATCTTATTGTTAATTTTCTTGTAGATGCAAGGGGAATAGGTAGGCTTTAAGCGATAGTCAAATATTTTAAGAGCTGGTTGCTATGTGGAGCATTCCATTCTCTTTGCATTACCAGGACAAAAAAAATGAATAACAAGTTTGAGAAAAACTAAGTTTTGGAAAATTTAAGGGATTAAGAAGCAATATCTCGAAAATGCTTCACTCAAGAACAAAAATGTATATGTCATAAATTGTGGATTTTAACGCGATCTACATTTTTTGTGTAGTAAAATTTTGTCTATCTCTTATGGTTTACCAGTTATGCAAAAGTCGTTCACAATGAAGAATACTTTTGGAGACATTCCCAGAAAATTCGAGATATACATTTCATTTGTCATAAAAATATCTTAAACGTATGATATTTTAATCAAAATCGTTAGAGCCATTTTTGAGAAAATCAATGTTGTCGAAAAATGTTCATGTAAAAAGTAGTCTGAGGTGGAGGGATTTTCTTGAAAATCTTCGTGTCACATCTTTGAAAGATATTGAAACCAAATAGTAAGTTTAGTGTTTATCCGATTTTTTGTTTTTGAGTTATGCTGTTCGTAGACTCTCAGACTCCTAAAAATCTGATGTGTTACACTCCCATGACTTCCTCTACTCTTGTACAACCTATTTTTACAAACACTTATTCTCCATATGCTTCATGCTAATCGAGATATCGAGATGTTAATCTTATTGCTAATGTTCTTGTAGATGCAAGGGGAATATGGTAGGTTATAAGCGATAGTCAAATATTTTAAGCGTTGGTTGCTATGTGGCGCATTCTCTTTGCACGTCCAGGAAATCAAAATATAAATGACGAATTTGAGAAAAAGTATAAGTATTGGAAAATTTAAGGGAATAACAAGCAATATCTCGAAAATGGTTCACTCTAAAAAATAATGCATACGACATAAATTGTGTATTTTAACGCGATCTACACTTTTTGTGCAGTAACATTTTGTCTATCTCTTATGGTTTACCAGTTATGCAAAAGTCATTCACAATGAAGAACACTTTGGAGACATTCCCAGAAAATTCGAGATATACATTTCATTGTCATGAAAATATCTTAAACATATGATATTTTAATCAAAATCGTTAGAGTCATTTTTGAGAAAATTAAAGTTTTCGAAAAATGTTCCATGTAAGGGGTAGTCTGGGGTGGGGAATTTTCTTGAAAACCTTCGTGTCGCATCTCTGGAAAATACTGGACCTTAATACCAAGTTTAGTGTTTATCCGACTGTTCGTTTCTGAGTTATGCTGTTCACAGACAGACACACACACACAGACACACACGGACATGTTTCCAAAAGTGCTTTTTTTTGGATTCAGGGGTCTCAAAGCATGTAGTTTCCGGTATCGATTTTTTGGGTGGAATACGATACTTCCCCTACTTACTATACGTAGTAGAGAAAGTAGAAATGATTTTGTTTTGATTCGGGGACCCCAAAACGTGTATTTCCAGTGAAATTTCGGTATTTAATTTTTGGGTGGAATACAATACTTCCCCCATTTACTATACGTAGTAGATAACCATTATTCTAATAAACTAAACATTATCATTTGCAATTTCCATAACGAAAGCAAGAAAGAAACTAAATTAGTCATTACATTGTTCTTATTAAGTAACAGGTTTTATAACTATAGGTGCATGATAATATTACTAATTTTCTGGAGTGGGATCAATCCGTACACGTGGAATAATTTCTAAGCATAATGTGAAACATTTCATCAGCAGTGTGCATTGAAGTGTCACAGAAAAATGCTAAACTACTATTCTATCACCGCTATCTATTCCTATAGACATTATTAACCTCCCAATTTGTTGCTTCAACAATAAATCTATTTCCCAATAAACATCAGCATTATTTTAGTCTTCTCAGCTGTAAAACTCTTATGACATTATATGTTGTCTTTCGCATCTGGCAATGAAAAGCAATGAAGGTATTATGACAGGATTGCAATTATTGCATCTGCAGTGAGGGTACTGCAGCTGACACGCCAGTCATCGACGTGTGAATGACGTAAACTTCGTTGCTGTTACGCATATTTTCCGATACGCCTGTTCGTTTGTCGAGTAGTACACAGTCAACAAATTTAAGGAGATAGGTTCTACAAACAGTTTACGAAGAAAATCTAAACAAAGCAGACAATGCACGAGAGGGACGTTTCGTTTTAAGCAGAATTCGGGAAAATTCAAAATTAAGTGTCCTCAATTACAATCATTTGTGGAAAAGGTGTCTGTAAGGGAGATGTCTGGTCAAACTTTTCGTCGTGTCTTATGGAAGTACGAATATCATGACCGATCGCCCAGGAAGAAACCTTATGTAAGGGCACGAAACATGAAGAAACGAGTTGCATTTATTAAAGAGCGCATCCATAAGGATCAAAACTTTTGAAATATTGTGATAAGGTTGGACTAAACAAAGATAAACCTCTTCAGGTTAGATGGAATAAACAGGGTATATAGAAAAGCAAATTCCCAGAAGTACCCTTCCCACAGGTGTTCGTTCCGTTGTAATTTGTGTGTTACCATTTATTGATGGTATTATGGATAAACATGTGTATTTTGACATTTTAAAGAAAAAGTAAAGCAGAGTGTCCATAAAATGGCCATGTCACTTGGTTACAGGTTTCAGTAGGATAATGAAGGTAAACACTAGGCGAGACTCAACATGAATTGGTTGATATGGATATACCCAAAATGCTATAAACACCTCCCCAGAGTCTAGACTTGTAACTCATCCAGTATTTGCGGGGACTTTTGAAGAAGGCTCTCAGTAAAACCAAAGTCAAGTCTAAACCCATTGGTGAAATTTGGTCAAAAAATAGTCAAAAGTAAATTTTCGTGTTTCAAGTGTTATATTCCGTTTGTGCTTTCTATTTTCATATTCTGTTTCCAACATTCCTATGGCTGTGATGCTTATGAAGTAATTCAGAAATTTAAAAGTTGCTGCGCATGTATTTTGTTTGATACTGCAATATTCAAATGTCTTTTTTCTCTCCAATACATTCTTCCATCTTGGAATGTTTGAATTGCTTCACGTGATACAAATCTTGACCACTTTTCTTGAAAATTTCAGAGTTGGTGGAGAATTAATAGTATTAGGAATTGCTTATGTCCAAACTAATGAAGTTCCCCCAAAATATTCAATGTCAGTCTTTTTGTTAAGGTTTAGTGGTGCAGAAATTCAATTTTTAGTTAAAAGTCTGTAAGCGTTCATCAGGAGAAATATTTTGAAAAAGTGAGAAGGTGGAATCCAAAACCTTATTACATAATTATTTTTTCAATAATTTCATTTGTAGGTTCCAAATTTAGTATTTTATTTGTATAGCACATACTAATTACCTCATAAAATGTGCAGTTGGTGGTCAATAAGTGCGTGTTTGAGTAGTTCATCGATGGGTTGTCTTAAACGTGTTATGAAAAAAGGATTAAATAAAACCAGTCCAGAAGTATGCAATAACTTCTATGAAGAGAAGGTGTGAAACAATTATTAAAGCGAAGAGCTACCTAAAAAAGTATTGGACTATCAATGGTGTCTTTGTTATTATACTATTACTTCTAATGTACGAAAAAAGGCGTTCAAAATGGCCATGTTTCCTTCATAATTTTAATTAATTTGTTACTACATAAGTTACTATTTATTTTATCCTAATATAGCATTAGTTATATTGTTCGACATGTAGAAAAAATATATGAATTAAATTGTATCTTCTTACAAATATTAAAGGATTTTCTTAGAAAATTGAAGAGTGCATGTAAGAATGTCATACGCTGCATACCAATTGACTCATAATATAGGCAAGAATTAAAGCACATGCAGTTTTATTGGTTAACACTAGTTTAAGAAAATACGATGGTGTTATTAGTAAAACATTCTCAAGATTTCCTGTTTTTTAAAGATGGGACTTAAACTCGTATTCTATAAACGCCTGTGTATTATGAAATTGGATGCTGTAGTGATGAGTTAGTTCCATTATATGCAAATGTTCCTTTCTCTGAATACGTATTTGAGACACAGAAGTGCGTTGCAATAGTGAGAGAATTTTCTCTCCGTCATTTCCTATTTATCACTCCAAGTTGCGATGTTTTGCCTTCATAAACGTGAACACGCTGCTCAAAGGGCCCAGAAGGCACTCAGCATTTGTTTTCATCTCTGGGGAAAATTCTGTCCTGTACATGGATTGCAACGCTGAACGCAGAAGAGTTTTTACTTCCACTTGTCCTTTGTTCTTGCACGTGATGTTCTGCACCTCCTTCCTTCTCTGGCTTTCTATTAGCTGCGGATTTCTTCCCTCCCTTCCCTTGTTTCGGTAATGGGAACGTGAGCATGAGAGATAACGACGCTGCTGGTCTAATCGATATGCAGTGTTTTAAGAACTTCAAGTAGCCCATTATTCAGTTCCTCAGAGAGAGGCGTTGGAGCATCTTATTCAGTACTTCAGCAAAAATAATTGGAAACTTAAGTGAAGAATGTATAAAAAAAAATGAATTTAAATTCTTTAAACGCAACTTAACGAAAACATCTGTACCTTCAGTAGAATTTAGTCATGCATATGAAACGAAAAAAACAGAGGACGAAATATGAGTTAAAGCTTTCCTGGCATTATTAATACTAGATTTACTCGGGCTTCCAGCCAGGTGTAAATTTGGTTAGAAACCGACGTTTCGGGAACGTACGTTGTTTCCATCTTCAGGGTAGCTGAATGATGCAAATTAGGATTCCTCCATTTGTGTACTTATGTCTTTGTCCTGCATCGTCCCAGTCTAAACCATGTCATTCCTGATTTTTCCTTTCTTCCTAAGTTAAGTATAAGAGGGGCACTATTTATATTTTGAGCCTTGGCAACCCTGAATGTTGTAGGTGCCATCTGACGTTTCCAATGGAAAGTTTAACATTTTTGACCATAATCTACTTCAAACATTTAGTCAATAGAGCGTCATTTGTTTTGTTTAAACTAACTTGAAAATTGTGTGTCAACAAAAACGCAGAATTAACTCGTGAAAATGTTCGTGCAATGATTTGTTACGACTTTTGACATGGATTATCAAGACAAGAGTGCATCGATCAACTAACTTCCACATTTGGCGACGAAGCTCCATCCTTTGCCACTGTGAAACGCTGGTATAACGAATTTAATCGTGGCCGCCGTTCGCTCAATGATGAAGTTCGTGAAGATCGTCCAAAATCAGTTGTTGTGCCAGAAAACATTGATGCTGTGCAAAACAAAACTAATAATGAAAGATCGTCATGGGACATATTGTGAGATTGAAGCAACCCTAGGCATTAGTTCCTCCAGCATATATAAAATATTTCATGATTATTTAGCCGCGAAAAAGGTTTGCTCTCCTTGGATCCCACATAATTTGACGCAATCTCAAAAAGATGCTCGTGTCGATTGGTGTACAAAAATGCTCAAGAAATACAATGGCGGTGCCTCAAAAGACGTATATAAAATTGTAACAGGTGACAAATCGTGGATATATGCGTATGAGCCGGAACGTATGCAGTAGTCGACTGTATGGGTGTTTCAAGATGAAGCAAATCCAACAAAAGTTATTCGCACTCGAAGCACTTCGAAGCAAATAGTCACCTGGTTTTTCAGCAAAACTGGCCATGTGGCAACAGTGCCTTTAGAGAAACGTAAATCGGTCAATGCCGAATGGTACACAACCATTTTATTGCCGGAAGTCTTCGGTGAAGTAATGAAAACCAACAAGAACCGTAGGCTCGTTCTTCGTCAAGACAATGCGAGTGCACACATCTCGCCTAACAACAGAGTATTTGAAGTCTCAAAAAATCGAATTGATGGGTCATCCGCCATACAGTCCTGATTTGGCACCCAATGACTTCTTTTTGTTCCCAAAAACCAAGAATAAATTGCGTGGACAACGATTTTCGTTGGCGGAAGAAGCCGTTGATGCCTTCAAAAACCATGTTTTGGAGGTGTCTGAAGAAGACTGGAATAAATGCTTTGACAAATGGTTCAAACGGATGCAAAAGTGCGTTGATCATAAAGGAGAATATTTTGAAGAACAACAAAGCAGCTTTCAATCAGAAATTACTTTGTTTTAATTATTAGGCTCAAGATATAAATACTGCCCCTCGTATATACCCCTTAACCCCAATTATATTTTATTTCATTTGCTAGATTTAGAGAAGGTTTAATTTTACAATCCGATTCTATTTCCTGTTGGTAAATGTCTGTTAGTCTTCTTTTGACACCTTTCCATACGCTTTTGTCATTTTTTTCAGCTCTTAGCCATACTGACCCCATTCCTATTCTCATCAAACCCCTTTCCAAATCAGCTGCCCAAAACACAGGAGACAGGTTTTCCCGCTGGTATTTATAACACTTGGATCGTAGGTGGAGTTATCCCCTTGCATTAGCCTCAGCCAGTACTTCTCACTGCTTTTATTTTACAGTGTATTGTGTCTTCATAACATCCTACCTCCCTCAATGCCCCCGAATTTGGTATGCCTTGTGAAACTCCAGGAACTCTTTTCCAAAATGCTACCTGTGTTTTATTTATATGCTCTGCTCTTTCCTATCCCCAGATTCCACTTCCGTATAACAAAACCGGCCTTACCATAGAGTTATACATCTTTTCTAATGTATGTACAGGTACATCCGATATCCGCGAGAGGGTACGTAATAATTCATTTAACTGTCCTCGTGCTTTATAGTTAGTTACTGATAGATGTTTGTTCCATTTTCCTCTCATATTAAGCATTACTGCTAAATAGGAGAAATGTTTGACGTTTTGTAGTTCTAGCCCCTTGTAATACCATTCTTCACCCCTTCTATGCACCTAGTCATTTTTGAAAGCCATTGTTTTCGATTTATTAATGTTTACTACCAAACCCCATTGTTTACAATACTCTAATTTCGGACCTCTTAGAGATTTTTTTTTTGAAAAGGGAGACAGAAAATGAGCTGGCTAATTTCCCCAGGGAGGGGATAGGGAAACAAGAAGAATATTGGCTTCGCACATTTACGTTAAGGAAATGAAGGCAAGGATTTGTGCAGTTCCGCATAAGCACCTGCATTAGTTACGTGATGTCGGGAGCTGTCTTCTATTGGAAGGGAGCGGGTGAGGCATAGGGACTGGGCTGCAGCCATGACCAAAGTCCTAGCTTCCAGAGAATTGAGGTGGAATTTTTAAAGCTGGTTTCCAGGCTTCCATTGCCAGTAACCTGAATAGTTGATTAACACAGTTGTTCCGCCGAAGCTGTGGTCTTGTTCGAAACAAATGTTCCGCTAGACCAGATTTTTCCGGCTGCATCAGTCATATGCTTCTGCCGAACTTAGCTCATAGACAGCATAAATGAAACGATGAGAACGATGTACATTCTTGAAACGATGAAGAGGCTGAAATTTGATTAAAACAGAATGCCGGACAGTGTTGCCGGACAAAGTAGAGCTTTGTATATTTGGATATTTTCTCAGACTTTCTTAGGTCTCGTTTAACTAATACGTTTTCCTTCTTTATTTCCTCACTTTCATCTAAAATTGGCACAGTAATCTGCGATATTTTAAAATAACTGATGTTAAGGTGTATAATACATTGCCCGGCAACCAAAACTCGCACTAGCATTTTTACTTTCCCTACTGCCTACCCATAGTAAGTAGAGGAAGTGTTGTTTTCCACCCAAAAACTCGATAGCGGGAATTCATTGCAAATACACGCTTTGAGACTCCCTGTGTACAAAAAGGTACTTTTATAAAAAAAGATACATGTATATCCATATGCCCGTATGTGTCCAAAGATGCGACATAAAGATTTTCAAGAAATCCTCTCACCCCGAACTACCTTTTATATGTTTTACTTCCTTAAAAATGGCTATAATGTTTTGATATGGATGCCATATGCTTAAGATATTTGCACGACAAATAAAATGTATGTCTTGAATTCTCTGCTAATAGGCTGTGATACCTTTTTAATTGTATGTAAATTTTGTGTAACTATAAACCCTAAGAGATAGACAAAATCTTACTTTATAGAAAATGTACAACTCATTAGCGCAACCGTTTATGTTGACTAGCTCTGTGGTGTGGAGTTTAGCATACTAACTTCCAAATCCAGACGTCTTGGGTTCAATTCCCGCCCTGGAGTGGGAACTTTCATTAGCCAGGATTATTCCCCTTCCTCCCTAGAGTATGGAAGTATGAGTGAGAATAAAAATGCATTGTGAATTTAATGTTTAGAAACAAAACCTAATGTAAACAACCCCAAAGGCACAGCATACTAAAATGAATAAATATCATTGCCGATAAGCATTTTTTCTACAGGTACAGTCAAATATATGTTGTGGAGCTAACAATGTTTGAGATATTGCTTGTTATTGGTTTGGACTTTCAAATAATTTACTTTACGCAGCTGGGAAGCTATTGTTTGGTTTTGTTGTTTTTTTGTCGTAGTCATTCCAAAAGCATGGAGTACATAAAACCAAATGTATAAAAGTGAGTGGATTAACAAGAAGTAGCTCAAATAATATCCTAAAACATGTAATACTTAAAAATCAGTCACTTGTAAATTCCGATGGCCGGAAGAAATTAAGTTGGCACAGCTGCAGCGTGACCAACTTTGACCCTGCCCCCTTAGCTGACTTATACGAGAGAAGAAAGACGAGGGTGGGTAAGCAGTCTCAGTTGTGGCCAGAGGCAATGCAGTCGCATTAGCAGTAGTACTGACCTGTAAGCACCATGTCTAGTCGGATATACCAGCCTGCAGTCTAAGTTAAAAGCTACTCATGTTAACTACAGTTGACAAGCGAAGAGTCACTACAACGACATTAAGTGGTATTAATAAAAGCGAGACATGACTTAAAGCTCGCAATTTCTGAGCCATGGCTCACTTCCGTATTAATAAAACGCAACAACTCAAGTTTAGCGTGACCTTCGACTATCAACGACTCAACCCCTACTCCTAGCGAGTCACAGCTGTAGCCGTGGTATTAATAAAGCGGAACTGTGACTTCACTTTAAGAGCCATAGCTTACGATTTCTTAAGCCACCTCAGTAGCTGTCTCAAACTTGAAGGCGATGGCTCAGTTGCAAGTGAACGTCAACCTGAGAAAAGAAAAATACTATAAAATGCGCCGGGATTCTGAAGACTACAATTATAAACAGCTTTATAGGTTTGAGAAAGAAAACGTGAGGTGGCTCGCCCGGCATTTCCTTCCGTAAACTGTGGAGACAAGAGGAAAGGCCCTTATGTACTAGAGATGGAAAAATGAGAATATTTCTTCGCTGCATTGGGGACCCCGGATTCCAGAGGACCTGGGCGTTTCACACACTAATTTAAATATATTTTGGGAAGTTTCTTCTTGCATTAAACAAAAATCGAGAAACTGGATCAAATTCCCAGCAACCACTGCAGCACTACAAGCTGCTAAATTTGAATGACAGCGTTATTTTACGTTATTGCAACCTCTCAAAAAGAGCAAACAGCTTTGTAACCGTGAATTATTTCATAAAACAGAGCTTTACTAGTAGCATCAATAAACTGGAGAATAATCGAACGTCGTCCTTACTATTCTTACCTCTTAACGAAACTATAGATGGATTTGATTCCCCTTGAATAAGGTCTAAAACTTGTTTTCCCAATTTTTCAGGGCTATGGGCTTGTTGCCTGTCCGTCGCAGTAGTCTTCACTTTTAGGCGACTTTTCGTATTTCTTATTTTCTTCGCTACATTCAGAATCTCTTTTAGCTTTCGCTGCACTTCGGTCATAGCAGAAGCCTTTTCCGCAGGCAGCTGAGATTTGCTCATCTCTTTTGGTGGTTAAGTTCACAAAAGAAAATACTAACTGATTGCTTTCTTCAGTCCTTTCTGATGGATATACTGCCACACTGAATCGAATGTTTACTGCCGCTCGACAATAATGCATATGCAATCAGGAAGAGGGGAAACACGAGTGAGAGACTCGCCATCATAGACCCAAGGTTCAGCACGGAGGGGAAGTTTTTATTAATACCAAATCTGTGACTCCCGACTCCCTGCTACCGACGACTCGGGTTTTGCTACAAGCCATGGCTCATTAGTCACGGCTCGCTTTTATTAATACCACCCATTAAGTTATAGAAGATAAAATTGTCTAGCAGATTCAGTATTACTTTGCTACTTTGCTCTTTTACGTTAGCGAGTTGTGCTACCAAAGTTATACGCCAGTTGTTAGTAATTCTGAACCTCGTACACAAACATCGAACGATGAACAGTCGAATGGGACTTTGTTGGGCAGAGCGACTACTTCACGTAAGAGCTTCTAGTCCAAACATTTTTCCTTGCTGTGAGACCGGAAATTAAGACTAGGAAGGTGAATGCATATGGAGTTATACTACATTCAAGCTGAGATGTACCAGAGCGGCAGTGGAACATCATGCAAGAAATATCATTGGCTTCTAGTGTCTCTGTCGTTGCGAGCTACGTTAAATGGATAATATTCATTTAATGTTTAAATTAAGACCATTTCAAATAATAGAATGACTGAAATCTAAAGCAGTATGAGGGATATTTTAAATGTCCACATTGTGAATCTTTTGAATATAACTTATTATGTCAATTAATATCGAGGTGTTAATGGAAATGATATACTCTAGGAAAAGATTAAATGCTTAACTGTCGAGAAGATCAACAGCTAGAGTTTTATGGTTATAACAATAGTGATTTGACACGTACGTAGTATAAAGACTTGCAGTAATTAAAAAATTTGATGTGTTACACTCACATGACTTTCGTTACTCTTGTACGCACTATTTTTACAAACGCTTATTCTTCAAATGCTTCATGTTAATCCAGATATCGAGATGTTAATCTTATTGGTAATTTTCTTGTAGGTGCAAGGGGAATTAGCAGATTTTAAGCAATAGTCAAATATTTTAAGATCCGGTTGCTATGTGGAGTATTCCATTCTCTTTGCATTACCAGGACAAAAAAATGAATAACGAATTCCCATTTGAGAAAAGGTATACGTATTGCAAAATTTAAGGGAATAACAAGCAATATCTCGAAAATGTTCACTCAACAAAAAAATGTATATGATATAAATTGTGTATTCTAAATTTCTTGTGTGGTAAAATTTTGCCTATCTCTTATGGTTTACCAGTTGTGCAAAAGTCGTTCACAATGAAGAATACTTTTGGTGATATTCCTAGAAAATTCAAGATATAAATTTTATTTGTTATGAAAGTATTTTAAATATGTGATATTTTAATCAAAATTGTTAGAGCCATTTTTGAGAAAATTAAAGTATTCGAAAAATTTTCCATGTAAATGGTAATTTGGGGTGGGGGATTTTCTTGAAAACCTTCATGTCGCATCTCTGGAAGATACTGAACCTAAATACCAAGTATGGTGTTTATCCGACTGTTCGTTTCTGAGTTATGCTGTTCATAGACAGATACACACACGGACATGTTGCCAAAAATACTTTTATTGGATTCAGGGGATCTCAAAACATATATTTCCGGTGAAATCTCGGTATGGAATTTTTGGGTAGAATACAATACTTCCCCTACTTACTATACGTAGTAGAGAAAGTAAAAAGGAACATTTTATGCAGGTTTCGTGTAGTGAGTGAGGATTTAAGAGAGAATCATAATCATTGGCATCTTATCTCACAGTTGCAGTTATGGAAACAAGCATGAGCATATAATATTGTTAGGTTCAGCATTTTGAAAAAACAAAATATATTTTACATGTATCTTGTTGTTAAACCTTATTGAAGCACTATTATGTTCAGCGTAATTTCAGCGTATAGTATAGTATTCTGTCACAGATAAAGTGTAAAGAAGATTGCATTAGTAATGCACTTAGTAATTGATAAAGTTGCGTATAAATTAACTGCTCCACCCTTGTGATAATTTGATCCTGTTATCTCGGGACTTAGTACGCGGAAGTCATTGTCTACTAAGTGTGTAAAAATTACACTAGTCTACATTTTCAAAGTTTTTGTCAGATGATTTCTTAACAGTAGGTGTTCTTGAATCAAGGTTTTATGCTGATTCCAGAAATAACTTCCGTTTTTTTCTATCACGTCAGGTTTTTACACAAAATAAGAAGTAATGTTTTGACATTTTACTAATGAGCGTATAAAAGTATTCAAATACCATTTCACACAAAGTATGTTTTTATTCAAGAAACCTTTAGGAATACTCTCAAGAACTCCCCTAATTTATTTCATGACTACATTGTAACAAAACAAGAAGCCAAAGTGTTTCATTTAATTTTTTTCAAACTTTCTCTTCTTTGACTTCCTTGAAGATCCTTGAAGATGACTGTCCCTCCTCAACATCCAACAGTAGTCGGCCATCAATGTTTCATTTCATCTCCCCCGGTACCTCCTCTCCATTTCCTGAATATCTTGGTGAAAACGTTCACCCTGCTCTTCACTATTATGTCCCAGATTTTCTATAAAGTAGTCTATATGTGAATGCAGAAAATACACCTTTATACTAATGTTATAACCCATCTTCTTGAAATTTTCCAACATTGTTTTGACAATGGCCTTGTAATTAGGATCTTTGTTAATGCCTAAGAAGTTTTCAGTGACTGATCGGAGGGCCGACCATGCTTCTATTTCTGTCATTCATTGTCTTCCCAAAATCTTTATCCTTCATAAATTTCTTTATTTGAGGACCAACAAAAATTCCAGCCTTTAATTCTTCTTGTGTAATGAAGGGACATTTCTTGGTAAGGTACTTGAAGCAGGGTACATCCTGTGGTAGAGCCCTTACAAATTGCTTCATTAAGCCCAATTTTATGTGTAGTTGAGGAAGCAATATGTTTCTATCTCTATATCTATATATTTTTTAATTGAAACTGTGAAAAAACTGTACGTGGTAGAAAAACAATAAAAGCAGTTCTGCAATCAGCATTAAAAACTGAGTTAGAATCACTTATTAGTTTTCAGTTGAGACAGAATGTGCCGGAATTAATTTTATTACGTACTAATTTATTCGGTGTTCAATTTAATCTATAAATTATATAAGTGTACAATGTGAAAACAATGTAAATAGTAATTTTTGTATAATGTATTTGTCGTGTACATAATGTTCCTGTTTCACTAGGTTTAGAATGTCTTGAAAGCTGCAGTTAGGATAGAAACATGCTGTTTCCAGGTGCAGCTAAAACGGTATCTTTTGTGTAAGAAAATAAAGGTAAAGGTTTTATGACTCTGTTTGTTTCCGCTCCGGATGTATGGAGCGAGGCAAATATTATAACGGCAGTTTTACCGTTGACTTTTAGTAGAGGACCGTCCACAGTGTAAGACAGTTGAGTTGAGTTCGCAGTACAGTTGAGAAGGCAGTACACAGGGGAAGACAGTGGTGATATGTGAACAGGAACAGTATGTAGTGTTAGAGTGAGGAAGTAATAATAAATAGTCCTAAAGCAAACGTTCCAGTGCGTAATCAATTCCTCTATAAGCTCCCATTGCCACAACTGAGATCAACGAGCTTATCAAATGTCATGATAGGCAGAGTCCATGCTAAAATCACCGCTGAGATCCACCTAGCCAGGGTAACAGCGAGAAGGACTACAAGACGAAGCCATGTCGAAACAATAGGCAGGGATACCGACGCATAAATGTCGCCCAAACTGGTGGGGCTTGAATGGCGCAAATGAGGAGAGAATAGGAATCATCAAAAAGGAATTAGGAGACGCGGGAAAGAAAGAAGAAGATGACACCAAGACAGCGAGCAGAGGAGAGGAGCACAGCGAATACAGCGTGAAGCTAAAAGAAGAATCTTGTGGAAATATTTAGTGCAGTGTAGTGATATGTGCTGAGTAGTGAATGTGCCTTAGGAAGGAAGGGGCATAAAATTAAGAAAAGAAAATCATATCAAGAGAATAAAAACCGCTACAATATATTACAAGAAGAAAGAAAGAACAAAAAAAGGTCAGATTAATATTCATGTTAAATTGTAAATCTAGTAATAGTGCTATATAATCTATGTTATTACGTAATTATAAGGTAATACATAGGAAAATGTCTGATAAGGGTGAGAATTTTGAGAAAAGTCAGGAGGATAGGGAGAGCTATTCAGAACCTGATATGGAAGTTGGATACGATCAAACGGAAGTAGTAAATATGCCCTTGAGTAGCATTTCTACAGAGGTGAATTTAGAAGAAAGCCCAGATGATAGGTTCAGTGACCCACTTTCAAACCTAAACATTCAGAGAAACCCCAGTCCAGAGCAGGTAGATAGAGTAGATGTCAGTCAGGCAGAAAATAATGCTCAACCCTCCACACAAAACTTAGAACAGAGTAATTTCGAGATACTTATGTTCATGATGAAACAAATAAGTAGTGAAATGAAAGACATTAAAGGGGAAATAAATCAGAATTTAGTAGTGAAATGAAAGATATTAAAGAGGAAATAAGTCAGAAATTGAGTGGGGAAATGAAGCAACTAAATCAGAAAATTGACAAGCAAAGTAATGATCTTCAGAACTTAAGAGGGGAAATCAGCCAAAAGGTGAACCAAGAAATATGTGAAATAAAAGAGAGGCTTAAAGGACAAATGGAAACAATTAATATTAAAATCCAAGGAGAAGTTAATCAGGTTAGAAAGGAAGCTAAAGATAGGGAAAGCAAAATATCTAAAGAGATAGAGAAACAATCAGAAAGGGTAGATAAACTAATGTCGAAACAAGAAGTAGAGATAAATAAAGTCAGGGAAGAAGTAAATAAAATGCATGTAAATATTACCAATAGTGTAAAACAGGTGGAAGAAAAGATAAGTGCTCAACAGGTAGAAAATATGCAGGGGTGGAATGATAAATTGCATTCACTTCGTGAGGAAATATGTGAGAAAATGCATAGTACTAATGATGAGATTTTAAGTAAAGTAAAAGATATAAATGACCAGTTGGCAGAGGAAATTAAGAAACAGAATGCAGATTGTCAGAACACACAAAAAGCTGTTGATGTGTTACTACATAAAATTAATAGTATGCATGTAAATAATAACAGTAGTTCTATGAACAATAATGTCTCCAATGTATTTAATAGTGAAGATAATGGACGTAGAGAAACCTCTTCTGTATTTTCCAACAATGCTAGTGAAGCAACAGGGGGTGCCATTCAAAGTTCTGAATCTAACAATTTAATTTCAGGGACCTTAGGTCAAACAATAGATTCCGGTATGCAATCTTATAATAGCAACGTGTTGAGTGACCTACCTCTACCTACTTTTTCGGACGCCAATGACGACTCACCAATTTACTTCCTAGAGCAATTACAAGAATACTTTAACTTAAAAATGTTCCAGAGGGATTAAAGATGATGATAACTCGAAAATGCGTGGACAGGCATACTTTAAATTGGATAATGATCGCGATGGGTCCTGAAAATAATTTTGAATATTTTAAACATCTGTTCCTCAATAGATATTGGAGCGCGAGCAAACAACAAGAATTAAGAGTAAAACTGTGCTATGGTTACTATTCTCCCAGAGAAAATATGAGCATGGCAGATTACCTTTTGCATAATGCAAGGTATATTAAATACTTAAGACCTCCTGTACCGGAAGTAGATCTCATGGATATGATGGCAAAGCATTTTCCAATTCATATTCAACGTTCTTTGTTGGTCGCGAAACCTAAAACGTTAATTGAAATGGTAGACCTAATTTCTGCATTAGAAAGTCAAGAAACTGAATCTTCAAATTCTTGGGAAAATACGCAACATAACTCGAACTTCAGCCGAAACAATAATCACCAAGAACGTAGGGGAGAATCAGGGAGAGAAAACAGACCTCGTAACAGATATGAAACTCAGATCCCTCAGTTCCAGCATGGAAACCGAGTAGATAACCGAAGAGATCGCCATGAACGCATAAACTTCATGCAATTCGAGAATAGATTTTCTCCAAGGCAAAGATTTCGTGGCCGAAAAGAATTTTCGCACAATTCAAGGGGGCATACAAATAACTGGAGATCTGGATACAATGGATATCATTCCGATGGTGAAAGATCAAATAGATCAGTACGAACAACAAACAACCGTGGAAGAATGCAACCAGTTCAAAATCAACGTGATGGCAGACAGGAAATCACAGTAGCACCTGTTCAAAATGGCCGCCCTCACATGGATAGTAATACCAGTCAGTTAAGCTAGATTGTGACGTAATGGTTAGGGATCACAGATGCGTCACACAGAATCAGTTCGTGAGATATCCCGCAACAAAAGAACCGATGGAAGTAAGAACCGGGGAAATTAAAATTGAAAATAATAAATCCGACGACTCTGAAGTCCCATTAATATCTATTAAAATAGGTGAAAATGTGTTACCCGCAATTTTGGGTTCAGGCGTTACTACATGTGTATGCTCAACAAGACTATACATGCAATTAATTAACAATGGAATACAAATAATGAGCCTTCCTACATCTAATCTAATATGTAGGGTCGCAGTTGGAAAATCTGGCCAAATAATAAAGAGGCAATGTTTGTTAACAGTAAACATTGAGGAAGAAATCTTTAAAATAATGTTCTTAGTTGTAAATAATTTAAATAGTGATATTATACTTGGTTGTGATTTCTTAGAGGAATATAGAGTTAGGATTGATTTTGAAAAGCATAGTGCTTTTATTCAAAAGGAAGATCTCATTTTAAGTGCTCCTTTCATTAAGAAACAAATTATTCCAATTGAACGCACGCCTGAAGAAATGGAACTTGTTGACTCGGAACTCTTTGTACAGAAAATAATGATTGACAACAGCGAGATAGTAAATATGCGTACTGTAGAAGAAAACGGACAGACAGACCTGTTTATTCAGGAAGGGACAGCTATACCGACCGATTTCCAGGTAGTGAGCCCAGGTATAACCCAGCCACGGAAAAATGATGACACAAAGGAAGAAATTCTTCTGAAGTGCAAGGATGTCAATGGCCTGAACAATAAACACCAAGAAATTAAGTGAAATATTCAGATTGGTGATAAAGTACTATTACGTAATAAATCATTGTCCAATAAAATAAAGAAGGAAAACCAAAGATTAATGATCTATTACAAGGGACCGTATGAAGTCATCAAGAAATTTGGTACGGACACTGTTGAAATGGAAAAAGCTTAGGAAGATTTCATAAAACCTTGTTGAAGAAATATAAACAACCATCGGAAGAGCAACAACTAAAGAATATAGAGGAAAATGAAAAGTAACGGGTAGAAAAGAAAGAAGAAAGACCAGTAAATGAGAAGTAAAACTGAAAACCAGTTAGGTATAATACGGTTGCTCAACTAGGTTGCTAACTAGGGTTGAAATGGTTGTAAATAAAAATAAAATTGCTTAACATTGTATTGTATATAAAATAGAATATTAGGGATATTGAAAATATATTGTTTATATTACTTGTTACTCATATAGACATGTTAAAATCTAGTATTAGTGTAACGTAACACAGAAAAGGACAACAATAAGTGTTATTTGGGGCGAGAAATAAATGTCAAAGGTATTAAGTTGTGAATAAAGAACAATGTGTGTGTGTGTGAAATATTAGAAATGTCTAATGGAATGCTGTATGGATGATGAAGTAAAATATTTTGTATTAGAATTAAGGTATAAATGTCTAGCATAGGAAGGAATCGTTAGAATGTAAAGAAAAAAACAACAATTTAAAATTTTCTTTAACATTCACGATTCGGGCATTATGAGACAGAATGTGCCGGAATTAATTTTATTATGTACTAATTTATTCAGTGTTCAATTTAATCTATAAATTATATAAGTGTACAATGTGAAAACAATGTAAATAGTAATTTTTGTATAATGTATTTGTCGTGTACATAATGTTCCTGTTTCACTAGGTTTAGAATGTCTTGAAAGCTGCAGTTAGGATAGAAACATGCTGTTTCCAGGTGCAGCTAAAACGGTATCTTTTGTGTAAGAAAATAAAGGTAAAGGTTTTATGACTCTGTTGTTTCCGCTCCGGATGTATGGAGCGAGGCAAATATTATAACGGCAGTTTTACCGTTGACTTTTAGTAGAGGACCGTCCACAGTGTAAGACAGTTGAGTTGAGTTCGCAGTACAGTTGAGAAAGCAGTACACAGGGGAAGACAGTGGTGATATGTGAACAGGAACAGTATGTAGTGTTAGAGTGAGGAAGTAATAATAAATAGTCCTAAAGCAAACGTTCCAGTGCGTAATCAATTCCTCTATAAACTCCCATTGCCACAACTGAGATCAACGAGCTTATCAAATGTCATGATAGGCAGAGTCCATGCTAAAATCACCGCTGAGATCCATCTAGCCAGGGTCACAGCGAGAAGGACTACAAGACGAAGCCACGTCGAAATAATAGGCAGGGATACCGACGCACAGTCATGCAATATCATGCAGACTAGTGTTATATTCAGACAGTAAAGGTGCGGCAAAAAATGTATAAATTTGAACAAGAAGTAACTCAAATAATAAGGTTTTGTAAGAATACTTTGTATAAGAGTGGGTAGAGAAAATCATGTGAGTGTAAGAAATGAGATCCCTATTTAGGTATGTATACGTATTACTAGGGCTGCGACATCGGAGTCGTTACGTTTGTTTAGAGGGTCCTGTAGTCGAGTGTTTACAATGAGAAGGTTACCTGTACAATTGAGTCAAGTGTATCTCTGCACAGTGTTCATGTAGACAAAATGTCAAAGAAAAGGGTGCGAAGGTCCACAACGTTGCAAAACTAATATTGGAAAATGGGGAAAGTGTTTTCTCTATTATTAATGAGAACCTTTATTGTAAATCGTGCAATAGCACAGTTGCTTCTGCGCATAGTATATCGCGATTGTGCGAAGACATGTCAATACATGTCAAACACATAATCGTTGTATTGAAAAATTAAACTGCTACAGCAAGAGTCGCCTACATCAAATCAAACGTTTAATGAATTTTTCGCGGCATTTATTTCTGCCGATATCCTGCTATATAAACTCACGATACAGAGTTGCGGGTTATAATTCACTGCAATAAATTGACATAAGATCTTATCCATGCGATCATTGTAAGTAGCATTTTACTTTAATGATTTAATAAAGACGTTTCAGTTATACAAGTCATATGCATAAGTTATAAATAATATTGCAGAATTAAAGTAAATGTTCGCAAGACATGCGTAATTTCTTCTTGTATAGACTGTACCGTGCGAGGTCAACGTCAGCCTTATCGCTACTCCTTTACCTTTCCATTCTACACACTTTCCTCCACGTAGCGACTCCGATGTCGCAGCCCTACTTATTACCGTATGATGGAATCTTAAAACTTGTATGCTCTTAAATATATAACATACATTAGTTCCTGTTTAAACAATAATAATAACAGCCTATTTGGCATATTAATTACTTTCTCAAAGGAAGGTTGTAACTGGATACGAAGTCAAACTATGAAAATATCCCATTTATTATTTAGTTTATGAACAAAGTGTATAAAAAAGGTGTATGGGCATAGTTTTGTGTAAGATTGTTTAATATTATTTGATTTGTATAAACCCCTTTATATTCTGTGGTCATCAACCGCTTTGACTTCAGAAACAACTCGCTAGCTGAAGGTTCTTTTAACGTTATTTTTTATTCATTTCTAAGTTTAAACACACTCATATTGACTTCCACATGCATGAATTTAGGACCTCACAGAGGGTAGGAAAGGATGTAATTAAAGACGCCTTACCCTCCCCCCTCATCCGGGAATCGAACTGGGTATCTCTGGGTTGAGAAGCTAGAACATTGGCAAAATTTCTTGCTGCGATTTTCGTTATTATTTGTCTCTACTTATAAAATTCATGTTTTAATTATTAATTTATTTTCTTCTGATGAATGCAGAAGTTGCCTGTAGACAAAGAATGTGATGTTACAATAAAATAACAATAATTAAATAACACTAAAATTAAATCTTAGGAAAACAAATAAAAAGAAACAAAACAGCAAAGTAACAAAACAGTTAAATGGTAAAATAACAGATAGAGAACAAATATAAAACATTTACCTTTGAAAAATATATTGCAAAAAAATGTAACATAAAAATATGTGTTATTGCAAGTATATAAATGACTTCGAGGGATTTTAACAATCCTTTCAGTGCCTGAATACCAATTTACTAGAAAGTTGATTTTTCATTCCAAAGTTCTTCAGGAAGCTTACTGTTTTTCACGGCACGGTCCCTCTGGCTCCAAGCATAATGTCTGTTAGTTCAATTGCGTAAAGTCTTATAGTTGGTTATGGTGCGTTTGTAAATTAATTTATTTACTTCGTGAAACTCATCAACCTGATTTTCGTGGCTCTCTAGTGCGACAGTAGGATATAACATAAATAATTTCTTTTTGCCCAAGCTTGAAGCCTATCTTGTCTGTCCTACTAATGATTGAAGTTCTACACACCTCTCCGTTGACTATAAAATCTTCGACTCTAGGGCATTGGCAATATTGGTTCTTATTTGGTGATGCGTAATGCTGCATTAAATGGACAGGAACCTAACATGTAACTCTCACTGCATCTTGACTCCTTCCTGATACAGCTCTCACTGCTGCAACATTGAGTAAACTTTATGGCTTCAGTTCATTCAGAGCAGAAGAGACCCTCGTGATTGTTGATCCATCTGTTTGCCGGCTAAAACCTTTATATAGGCATACTCCTTTGACTTTTTTTTTAATTTGCACCAAACTTCACAGACCCGTTCACGCAAGGATCTCTGTTTTTGTGGTGTCCAATAACCCTTCACTGTCATATATCAGGAACTCTGGATATTGAGTAGTGAATGTTTTATTTATTTAGGCGTTGGTTCCTTGCGGAAGTCTCTGGTGTTAGGAATACTGTTATTTCCAGATTTTATAAGAACCTGAGCAAGTTATAATATGACTTCCCATGAAGATTTGAACAATCCATGGCCCCTTATATTGTTTATCAGTGTATATCATTGCTTCCGGAATATCTGTTGGTAGCGATAAGACTTCTGTTAGAGTGGTCTTAATCATTTTATCAGCGTCTTGCAAAAACTTGTTTGGAATTTTATCAACAGGCACTCTCAGAAAATCGTGTATTAATGTAAGATATATAATGGTATTTCTTGGAGCTTTCGAGTAATTAAAAGTCCTCTGTTGGTATTACAAGCACCACGCAGAGCTAGAGTGATGGCTGGGCTGCTACCTTCTGGTATCCAGTACAATAATAATAAATAATAATAAAATATAATTATTTTTATTTTCTTGGTTGCCGTTTATCTTATACACATGAAAAGGATATTGAATTAGAAGAACACACCATAATGAGACAAGGAAAGATACACAGATTAAACTATATAAAGTTATGGCAATACCATAAGTATGGGAGCGAAGTTTGGACTTCAGCACAGAAAGAAAGGAACAACTACAGGCAGCTGACATGTGATTTCTTCGAAGCGTAGCGGGAGTAGCCCGACTACCAGAAATAAGGAAATAAGAAAACACAAGTTAAGACTTGACAGTCTGTTAGAAACTATAGACCAATATCAACAAAATTAATGGGAACACGTACAACGAATAAGCCAAAATAGAATTCCGAAAATAATTGCTGAATATGAGAAATGAGTGGATACAACAAATAAAGGAGCCGCAAGAGTCTTAAACGCCTATAGCTTGAAGAAGAAAAAGAAGCAGGTGAGTTTAGAACAATAAATTTTAATCAGTTTAAGACAAGGAGTAGATGTTAGAAGATCGAGCTTGTTTTTTAATTCGGACATCACTTTCTTCGTGTCAAAGACTATGGAATCCAAAAAAGTTATACCTAGATATATAATGTATTCATTTGGAGAAATACATCTGGATATATGGTCAGGCGAGAGCACAAGGTCGTCACTTATCAGTTTGTGTTTGACGATCTGAATAGCAACACATTTAGCATTGTCTATTTGAAGACAAATTTCCTCAATTCTTTCTAAAGTCGTTTGTGTCAGCTCGATAGCTGACACTTTATTCTTCCCAATAAGCACTGTATCATCTGTATCATTGACAAATTCTAATGTTCTTACAACCTGCAACCCTTCAACTATAGTATAATCATAACATTAAGAAACCTCTTTTTCTCGAACTCCCAAAATGTGTGAGCAGTAGTCAGATGGTGGTCAATAGTCAAATGTATAAGGTAGGAGATAATGGTGAAGTTTGCATAAGTCCACATTTGAGAGAAAGTGGCTCAGTTTTAGCGTGATTGATTTGAAACGTCGTGTACTTGTCATTTTGGAGATTGAAAATAAATTTTCCAATAATTTTAGAAAGCGGTATAAATCTTGATGACTCTGGTAAGTAAATGCAGATGGTAATATTACACTAGTCTGCATTTTCAAACATTTTATCAGATGATTTCTTAAAAGTAGGTGTTCTTGAATCAAGGTTTTATGCTGATTCCAGAAATAACTTCCGTTTTTTTCTTTCACGTCAGGTTTTTACACAAAATAAGTAATGTTTTGACAGTTTTACTAATGAGCGTAGAAAAGTATTCAAATACCATTTCACACAAGGTAAGTTTTTATTCAAAAAAAAATTTAAGAATACTCTCAAGAACTCTCCTAATTTATTTCATGACTACGTTTTAACAAAACAAGAAGCCGAAGTGTTTCATTTAATTTTTTTCAAACTTTCTCTTCTTTGACTTCCTTGCAGATCCTTAAAGATGACTGTCCCTCCTCAACATCCAACAGTAGTCGGCCATCATAGTTTTATTTCATCTCCCCTGGTACCTCCTCACCATTTCCTTAATATGTTGGTGAAAACGTTCACCCTGCTCTTCACTATATGTCCCGGATTTTCTGGAAAGTAGTCGATATGTGAATACAGAAAATGCACCTTTACACTCGTGTTACAACCCATCTTCTTGAAACTTTCCAACATTGTTTCGACAATGGCCTTGTAATTAGGATCTTTGTTATTGCCTAAGATTTTCAGTAACTGATCGGAAGGCGGTCCATGTTTCTATTTCTCTCTCATGCATTGTCTTCTCAAAATCTTCATCCTTCATCAATTTATTTATTTGAGGACGAGCAAAAATTCCAGGCTTTAATTTCTCTTGTGGCGTGTAATGAAGGGAAATTTCTTGGAAAGGTACCTGAAGCAGGGTCCATCCTGTGGTAGAGCCCTTAAAAATTCCTTCATCAAGCCCAATTTTATTTCTAGTGGCGGAAGCAATATATCTCTATATTTTTTAAGTGAAACTGTAAAAAAACTGTACGTGACATGAAAAAAAAAACTAAAAGCAGTTCTGAAATCAGCATAAAAAGTGAGTCCAGAATCACTTATTAGTTTTCAGTCCATCGATATCATGCAGAGTAGTGTTATTAAATGCTTTCATTATGTGAAGAAACATTATAGTACAATAACTGTTCTTAGTTGACTTTGCAGACTGCAAAATTGATTGCACGAAACAATGTCATCTAACGAAACCTCTCTGTTGTTCATTAAACTGAACATAATATTTAAATTTGGTATCCAAGACTTGTTCAAGGATGCGTCAAACAACGGAGCATATGGTGATTGATCTCCAATCAGAAAGATCTTTCTCATATCCGTCCTTGTACAGAAACACTGATCAGACTTGTTTAAAATTGAAGGGTACATATTGTGAAAGGCCCCGGGTATTGGAGAGATGTGGCGTATTAATAATATCGGGATTACATTATTGTTCTACATTGTCAATATCTGACACATTGTTGTCTACGTCACTCTTGGCTGGTAGCTCTGCTAGCCACGAGTAGTGGGGGATAGCGTCACTCTCAGTTAGGATTCCGTGAGAAACTGACCGCGTGTGTAAGCCGGGCTTTGGATCGGTAGACATCTCCTACCACCTTCCATTTTTAATAATGTAGGAACCCCAAACGGTTGGGAAATAAATCTAGGAATGTGTGAAAGATTTGTGTTATGGATTTTGTACAGTAAAAACCGACGCCTTCCTCTGAACCTCCACGCCACGTTTTGATCCTCCGCAGCCAAGTAAATATACGCCCCCTCATTGTACGTGCTGGGTACTCAAAATTAATTTAATTTTCATGTGAACTTTTAGGCAATTTACCCAGCATGTAACAGTATTCCGTCGCCAACATCCTAGTTGCAATGTTTGTCAATAAGTTGCATGTCATAACACCTTTTAGGATTCTTAACAAAACACATCTGGACTAGGAACAATGTGTACCGCTATATTTCATAGTTTCTATTATATCATCTTTGGCTATTGTTTGTCGAATGCATCATCACAAATAAGCCGTTATGCTTCAGTTACATATTAATCATAATGTTCCCTCGTGAAGTTATTTGTTTTTGAGAAAATTTTGAAAAATAATTGTTGACTTCACTATGTTATTTAAGAAAGCCTTATTTTCCGGTTGAAACGATTTTGTAAACAAAGATACAAAATTCTTCGTATCTATATCCATTTTGCCTTTTCCCGGACTTTTCTTGCTTAAAAATACTTTTTACAGGAATTGGGTTGCTTTGAAAGTATGTTTACTCTATGGACTTTCGGATGAGAGTTGCTTATATATATGCTTAATTTTAAATATAATTTTCCATAATGAGGACAAACTGTTCCATTCTCAGTGTTATCAGCGACGATAGGAGCATGTTCTGAGAGTGCGGTGTTTTGGTTAATGGATAAGGCTAGTTCACTATCAACTTCATGACTTTTATCATGATCGCTATTACTTTGTTTGCTTATAAATTAGCTTTCACTGTCAGTAGAATTTTGAGGGGGCTCATGCCTTCTACAGTACTTGAGGTTTAAGTTGAAACCTGACCATTTTGACGCTACCTGACCGGTCTAGGAGGGGAATCCGAATGCTGACAAACCCTGTCAAGTACCCTTCACTACCTAGTCTCTCGGTACTGTGGTACTCAGCTGCACATTTGGCAGTGAAATATGGAAAATATCCTGACATCTTCAGCCGTCCTTGCTTCGCTGGCTTTCGTATTATTACAAGCGGGTATTGGTTGTTCTCTTTCAAATTTCATGTTTCAACCTAACCCAGATTCTAAATAGTAAATTTCAGTAGTAAAGGTTTTGAGTATGGGCACTTAAGGATTACCAACTGTCGGTGTGGAATATAGTACTCTCTCTTCCTACTTCCCGTGATTCAGCTTAAAGCAAATGCACTATAGCAATGTGAATATTAATTCCCCGGGATGTAACATGTTTGTTACATAAAGGACACGACACAATGTGATATATCCTTACAGATGAGTTAGAAGCAGAATGGCATTATCAGAATACATTAAATTCAGTTATAAAAGCTGTATCTGAGCCAACTTCTATATCAAACAAAGGTAGCCAAGCAGTGGAGCCGGAAGTATGGATAGATGATCACTTCAGTGCCCTCCCCCTCGTGTTAAGTTGGTAAGAGATTTCTCCCAATTCATGGCTCCACCCCCACTCTTTACCTAGTTGTAGAGTCCAACTTGATTGGCAGCTTTTGCATAGCCTTTTTCTTCGCGATGGCGGATGTGCACTATAAACTAGGATCCAACACAATTTTAGATTCGTTGAGAAAGCATAATGCAATTCAGTTTTATTAATTCTTCTTTGTTAGGCTGAAAAGAGAGAAACAATGAAAAATCTGATCTGTTACACACACACATGACTTTCTCTACCCTTGTACAAACAATGTTTACAAACGTTTATTCTCCATATGGTTCATATTAATCGAGATGTTAAATCTTATTCGTAATTTTCTTGTAGATGCAAGGGGAATTTGTAGGCTTTAAGTGATAGTCAAATATTTTAAAGAGCTGGTTGTTATGTGGAGTTTCCATTCTCTTTGCATTAGTAGGACAAAAAAAATGAATAACCAATTCCCATTTGAGAAAAAGTATAAGTATTGAAAAATTGAAGGGAATAACAAGCAATATCTCGAAAATGGTTCACTCAACAAACAAATGTATACAACATAAATTGTGTATTTTAACGCGATCTACATCTTTTTGTGTAGTAAAATTTCGTCTATCTCTTATGGTTTACCAGTTATGCAAAGTTGTTCACAAGGAAGAATACTTTTAAAGACATTCCAAGAAAATTCGAGATATACAATTCATTTGTCATAAAAATGTCTTAAACTTATGGTACTTTATTGAAAATCGTTAGAGCCATTTTTGAGAAAATTAAAATTTTCGAAAAATGTTCCATGTAAACGGTAATCTGGGGTAGGGGGATTTTCTTGAAAACCATCGTGTCGTATCTCAGGAAGATACTGAACCTAAATAGCAAGTTTGGTGTTTATCCAACTGTTCGTTTCTGAGTTATGCTGTTCACAGGCAGACACACATTCGGAATTGTTTCCAAAAAATCTGATGTCTTATACTCACATGACTTTCTCTACTCTTGTATAAATTATATTTACAAACGCATATTCTCCATATGCTTCATGTTAATCGAGATATCGAGATGTCAATCTTATTCCTAATTTTCTTGTAGATGCAATGGGAATATGGTAGCTATTAACCGATAGTCAAATATTTTAAGCGCTGGTTGCTATGTGGCGCATTCCATTCTCTTTTTATGTCCGGGACATAAAAACTCTGATGTGTTACACTCACATGACTTTCTCTACTCTTGTACAACCTATTTTTACAAACGCTTATTCTCCATATGCTTCATGTTAATCGAGATATCGAGATGTTAATCTTATTGCGTTTAAGAGCTGGTTGCTATGTGGAGTATTCCATTCTCTTTGTATTACCATGACAAAAAAAAATGAATAACGAATTTGAGAAAAAGTATAAGTACTGGAAAATTTAAGGCAATAACAAGCAATATCTCGAAAAAGGTTCACTCAACAACAAAAATGTATATGACATAAATTGCGTATTTTAACGCGATCTACATTTATTGTGTAGTAAAATTTTGTCTATCTCTTTTGGGTTACCAGTTATGCAAAAGTCGTTCACAATGAAGAATACTTTTGGAGACATTCCCAGAAAATTCGAGATATACATTTCGTTTCTCATGTGAATATTTTAAATATTTTGTATTTTAATCAAAATCGTTAGAGCCATTTAAGAGAAAATTAAAATTTACGAAAAATGTTCCATGTAAAGGGGAGTCTGGGGTGGTGAGATTTTCTTGAAAACCTTCGTGCCGAATCTCTGGAAGATACTGAACCTAAATACCAAGTTTGGTGTTTATCCGACTGTTCGTTTCTGAGTTATGCTGTTCACAGACACACAGACACACACACGGACATGTTTTCAAAAATGGTTTTTTTTGTATTCAGGGGGTCTCAAAACATATATTTCCGGTGAAATCTCGGTATCGAATTTTTGGGTGGAGTACAATACTTCCCCTACTTACTATACGTAGTAGAGAAAGTAAAAATCTGATGTGTCACACTCACATGACTTTCTCTACTCTTGTAAAAACTATTTTTAAAAACGCTTATTCTCCATCTACTTCATGTTAATCGAGATAAATATTTGCGGTCTCCATGTCATTGCTAATTTTCTTGTAGGTGTAAAGGGAATATATATTTACAAGGGCAATATAGAAATACAGTAGCCTATAAGCACATACATATCTCTTAATAGCTGGTTGCTAGGTGCAGCACCATTCCCTTTGCCACAGATTAATACTCTTTGCATATCCAAGACAAAAAAATGAATAACGAATTCCCATTTGAGAAAACAAGTATAGAAAAATTTAAGGGAATAACAAGCAATATCTCGAAAATGGTTCACTCAACAAAAAACATGTATATGACAAATTGTGTCTTTTAACGCGATCTACATCTTTTGTGTAGTAAAATTTTGTCTATTTCTTATGGTTTACAAGTTATGCAAAAGTCGTTCACAATGAAGAATACTTTTGGAGACATTCCCAGAAAATTCAAGATATACATTTTATTTGTCATGAAAATATCTTAAACATATGATATTTTAATTAAAATTGTTAAAGCATTTTTTGAGAAAATTAAAATTTTCGAAAAATGTTCCATGTAAAGGGTAGTCTGGGGCGGGAGATTTCCTTGAAAACTTTCGTGTCGCATCTCTGGAAGATACTGAACATAAATACCAAGTTTGGTGTTTATCCGACTGTTCGTTTATGAGTTATGCTGTTCACAGACAGACACATAGACACACACACGGACATGTTTCCAAAAATGCTTTTTTTGGATTCAGGGGGTCTCAAAACATGTATTTCCGGTGAAATCTCGGTTTCGAATTTTTGGGTGGAATACAATACTTCCCCTACTTACTATACGTGGTAGAGAAATTAAAAATCTGATGTGTTACACTCACATGACGTTCCCTACTCTTGTACAAACTATTTTTACAAACTCTTATTCTCCATCTATTTCAGATTAATCGAGATAAACGTTTGCAGAAACGATCTTTTGACATGCAAAGAGAATTACATTTTACACATAGCGACCAGTTCTAAAACTATATGACTATCGCTTAAGTCGTACTATGTTCCCCTTGTTTTCCCCTGGCAAGGTTCGCCATCTACCTTCCAGTTATCGTCCGATCTCTCTCACCAGTTGCATCTGCAAGGTGTTGGAACGCATTATCCACGGGCGCTTGACGTGGTGGCTTGAATCTCAAGATCTGCTGTCTAACGTTGAGTGTGGTTTTCGTCGCTTCCGCTCAACAGTCGACCACCTGGTTTCGTTGACTGCGTACATCGTGAATGCTTTTCTGCAGAAAAGTCAAACGGTCCCTGTCATGTTTGACCTCGAGAAAGCGTATGACACTTGCTGGAGGTACGGTATTCTTCGTACTCTCCATAATTGGGGCATTCGTGGTCGTCTGCCCCATTTTATTCGGGAGTTCATGAAAGAAAGAGTCTTTCGCGTATGCGTGGATGCGGTTTTATCCTGTTCTTTTACTCAGGAGAACGGAGTACCGCAGGGCTCCGTCCTCAGCGTCACACTCTTTGCTATTGCAATAAATCCCATTGTCAATTTGTTTTCCCTGGTGTTTCGTCTTCCTTGTTCGTGGATGATTTCGCTATTTACTGCAGTTCTCGACGCATTTGTCTCTTAGAACGCCTCCTCCAACTCTGTCTTGACCGCCGCTACACTTGGAGTGTCGAAACCGGCTATAAGTTCTCTGCCGAGAAAACAGTCTGCATTAAGTTCTGGCACCGTACAGCGTTTCTTTCGCCTTCTCTCCGTCTCGGTCCAGATGTTCTTCCTTTCGCAGATGAGAAGAAATTTTTGGGGTTGATTTTTGACAGGAAGCTTAGCTGGTCTTGCCATATCTCATACGTAAAGGCAAGGTGTGAATGTTTTCTTAATGTTTTACGCGTTTTAAGTGGCACTTCCTGGGGAGCTGATCGTACTGTTCTTCTAAGGCTGTATCGCTCTCTGGTCCGTTCAAAACTTGATTACGGCTGCATTGTCTACTCCTCTGCTGCACCGTTGATATTGGATCGCCTCAATACTACACATCACCGTGGTATTCGGTTGAGTATTGGTGCTTTTCCAACGAGCCCTGTCATCAGCCTGTGTGCGGAAGCTGCTGAGCCCCCCCACTATCTTATCGCCGCAATGCTCTTCTCAGTGGTTACGGTTGCAGTCTCTCTAGTCTGCGTGGACATCCGTCTTTTACTCAATTTTTTAACGATACCTTGGACCGTCAGTACTCGTCACACTCCTTGGCCTTACGTCGTCCTGGTGTTTGTTTCCTCTTACTCCTTCGGCTGTTGGACGTCACCTTACCGACAACATTTCCCATAGGGGAAACAGGTTTTCCCTCCATGGCTTCAACCCGAGGCCGACGTTAATCTGGATTGGCTCTCCATGCCGAAGTCGACGACGCCAGCGTCTGTTATTTGCTCGGCCTTTTTGGATATTAAGGAACAGCATGGAGGTTGTGGTTTTATCTACACTGATGGCTCCAAGGATGCTCGGGGAGTAGGATGCGCTTTTAATCATGACCGCCACAGTTTTACCTTTCGGCTTTTAACGCAGTGCTCTATTGTTACAGCTGAGCTGTTTGGCATTTACCAGGCTCTTTTATACCTCCAGCGGCATTCTTTGCCGGAGTAGGTTCTTTGCTCAGATTCGCTGAGTGCCCTCCAGAGCATTAGATCGCTGTAGAGTTACCACCCTCTCGTACAGCGTGACCAGGTTTGCCTCCACTCGCTCTCCAATGTTGGAGTTAATGTATCCTTTTTACGTGGTTCCATACTTTCACGCTGGAGGGCTGCCTGGGCTGGTCTTCAGGGCAACAAACTTCGGGAGGTAAAGCCCCTCCCTGACACCTGGAGTACTTCCTCGCGTGTCTCTCGTCACGAGGAAGTCATTTTAGCCGGATTGCGCATCGGGCACTGTCGTTTTAGTCATGGTCATCTTTTGTCCTCAGACCCTGCCCCGGACTGTGCTCATTGTCCTGAGCCGCTGTCGGTTCGACATGTTTTACTACGATGCCATTTTTAGCTCAGTTACGTGCGTCCTTGGGCTTGCCAGCAACCCTCTCTGAGGTGCTGGCGGACGCTTCCAGTGCTGCGGATCGTGTGTTGCGTTTTATTCGTCGTAGCGGTATGGGCAGCCGGGTTTGATAACCTAGTTTTATCCTTCTGTTTTATTTGTAAGTTTTACCTCTGCTGCATTTTGTATTTTATTCCTTTACCTATTTGCTCCCCATTTTGCAGTTGCTGACACTATATTAGTGAAGTTCTACTTGTTTCGTTTTAAACCGCGGGATTCTTTCCTGCGTTTTTGCATCGTGTTTTAACTTTGCCTGGGCGCTAAGACCATAGCAGTCGTGCGCCCTAAAACCCCATACTACAACCACCACCACCACCACCACCACCACCACCACCACCACCACCACCACTACCACTACTTTTGTAATTGCAAGGGCAATATAGAAATACAGTAGCCTTTAAGCATCAATATATATCTTAATAGCTGGTTGCTAGGTGCAGCACCATTCCCTTTGCCACATATTAATACTCTTTGCATATCCAAGACAAAAAAATGAATAACGAATTCCCATTTGAGAAAATAAGTATTGAAAAATTTAAGGGAATAACAAGCAATATGTTTGCACTGGGATATGTTATCTCAAGGGAAGTTAAGGATACCTTGTGTTTTACCTCTAAAATTGGAGAGACATGAGAATTTGATGACGTGATATCGACATCATAGTTCAAACGGTGGAGCAGCTGTACGGAAAGCTGAAGATTTGTGGTTCGAATCCCCACTAATACATTGAATTGCTTTATTCTGATGCTACCTTTTCACAGTTAATTCGAAATTAGTATTATCTTAAATAAATTTAATTATCAGAGTTTTATAAGTAAAGGAATATAAAGAAGGTTGTCAACCCTTTCCATGTAATGCGAAAATACTATGTTTTGCGACTTATTTGCAATACTTTATCGTTTTATGTGATTCATTTCTACAACTCGGTTCGTTACCATGCTTGATAATGATATTTTATAATTCAAAATTGATATCTGTTGCCATTGTTGGTTTACAAATAATCGTATTAGTAGAAAGTAATAATAATAATCATAATAATCCCATAATGCCTTAATCTGTTAAATGAATTATTCAAAAACTAAAAGTAAAATACTCTTATCTCTCCTGAAAATCTTATTTATTAAACTATTTTCTTCACATGTCCTTTAACTTTCGTTTGTATCCAGTTGTGATACTGTTTTTGAAGGCTCTGATGCTACACGGACTGCATTATACATGTATAATTAAATACGCCACCTGGTTTGCGTGTCCAATAACCACATTAGTGGTATTTCATCCACCAGTTTTTCGCTGTTCTTGGAGATGCTGCATAGCTTCAAACTCTCGCTACACTAAAACCTTGCTCATTGAGGGCAATGATTTTCCGTGTGTTGTCCATATCTTTTGTTCCTTTCAAATTATATAATAAAGAGGATATTGCTTACAGACCAATTTCATCCAACCACTTCACTTTATTAATTACTTGTAATAGTGTAAATACTTGTAAAGTGTGCCCTTATGATTTGCATTCCTTAATTTTAAATTGTAATTGTATGACATATTTTATGGGCTGTAAGCTCTGCAACATAAAAATGAATATCTATCTATCACACAATGTTTGTCTTACCCCTCTCCCCGGCTTCCTTCGATCCTGAGCTGAATATCGACCACTGTTCATTGGTTAGATTTTTAGTGCCAGATCTTTGACATCAAACCCATTAGAGACGGACAGATTTGAGAATGACCAAGAAATGAGCAATTAGAACTTTTAATAACGAATATCTCGGAAATGGCTTATGCCACAAAAAACTTATTTGAAATAAACGGTGTGTTTGAAAGAGATGTACATTTTTTGTGTAGTACGCTTTCGTCCATCGCTTAACTTTTTCAAGTTATACAACATTATACAAAAGCCCTTCCAAATGAAGAGGACTTCACAGGCTATTTACTGAAAACTCAAGATATTTATTTTATTTCTCATGTAATATCTTTAATATGTGGTATTTTAGTAAAAATCGTCAGACAATTTTTAGAAAATAAAGCATTTACAGGGCAGTTTGCGATGGAAGGGTTTTCTTAAAGGTCTTCGTGTCCCATCTTAGGTAGTCACTGAATCTAAATACCATGTTTGGTATTTATCCGACTTTTCTTTTTGAGCTATGCTGTTTTGAGATACACAGACACACCATTTCTAAAAATGCTCTTTTTGGATGAGCGGTCCTCAAAAATGTATTTCCGGTGAAACCTCGGTATCGAATTTTTAGGTGCGACGCAATACCTTTTATACCTACTATACTCGTACATGGCAGAGAGAAAAATCTGATGTGTTACACTCACATGACTTTCTCTACTCTTGTACAATCTAATTTTACAAACGCCTATTCTCCATATGCTTCATGTTAATCGAGATATCGAGATGTCAATCTTATTGGTAATTTTCTTGTAGATGGAAGGGAAATATGGTAGCTTTTAAGCGATAGTCAAATATTTTAACGCTTGTTGCTATGTGGCGCATTCCATTCTCTTTGCATGTCCAGGACATAAAAAAATGAATAACGAATTTGAGAAAAAGGTACAAGTATTGGAAAGTTTAAGGAAATAACAAGCAATATCTCGAAAACGGTTCACTCAACAAAAGAAATGTATATGACATAAGTTGTGTATTTTAACGCGATCTACATTTTTTGTGTAGTAAAATTTTGTCTATCTCTTATGGTTTACCAGTTATGCAAAAGTCGTTCACAATGAAGAATACTTTTGGAGACATTCCCAGAATATTTGAGATATACATTTCATTTCGCATGACATTATCTTAAACATATGATATTTTCATCAAAATCGTGAGAGCCGTTTTTGAGAAAATTAAAATTTTCGAAAAATGTTCCATGTAAAGGGTAGTCTGGGGTGGGGGGATTTTCTTGAAAACCTTCGTGTCACATCGCTGGAAGATACTGAACCTAAATACCAAGTTTGGTGCTTATCCGACTGTTCGTTTTTGAGTTATGCTGTTCACAGACACACACACACACACACACACACACACATAGACACACACACGGACATGTTTCCAAAAATGCTTTTTTTGGATTCAGGAGGTCTCAAAACACGTATTTCCGGTGAAATCTCGGTATCGAATTTTTGGGTGGAATGCAATACTTCCTCTACTTACTATACGTAGTAGAGAAAGTAATAAAAAAGCGCGTAACATTTATTACGAAAGGCAGAATGATGTTATAAGGCGTTATTAGGTTTCCTAGTTCCACATGTGGGAGGGAATTGTCAGTTGCGTTGAATCAACTGAATGGCTTCCTGGCGGGTGTTGACAGCTGTCCTAGACATGCTGATGGGAATTGCTAGTTACGCAAGACACATGTTGGTCTCCTACCGTGAGCTTACCCATAGTCCGGATCCAAAACATATTAGCTACGAAAAATTAGATTACATGGAATAGCTTATCGTTTATTGAGATCACGAGTGCTCGTGAAATAAATTTATATAAGGCATCTCATTTGTGTGTACAATTTAACCACACATGTACATAAACAAATCCGATGTGTTACATTGACATGACTTTCTCTACCCTCCATAGTTTATTAGAGGGTATACCAATTATTCTTACGAAAGTTTATTTTCTGTTTACTTCATGTTAATAGAGATAAACCTTTGCAGGAATTACACATCTCGTTACGATACAATAGTTTAGGAACTGGACGCTATACGCTGGGCTTAAAATTCTATACAATCGCCAGAAACAACCGAAAATTGATGGGACTTAAAAGAATGACAAAATAAAGGACAAATCGAACCCATAATAACGGATATCTTGAAAATGGCTGATGGCACAAAAAAGGTTGTTTGTAATAGATTGTGTCTTTTAAAGAGATCTAAATTTTTTTTGCAGTACATTTTCGTCTATCGCTTAACGTTTAGTAGTTATACAACATTATACAAAATCCCTTCCGAATAAGAACTTAACAGGCTATTCCTAGGAAATTGAAAATATGCCATGTAGGTATCAATATATGTATAGTATTTTAATCAAAATCATTAGTCATTTTTAGAAAAATAAACATGTTCGAAAAGCGTTGCATGTAAAGGTTAGTTTGGAGTGGTGGGATTTTTTTATACGTCTTTGTGTCCCATCTTTGGAAAATGCTGAACCTCGGTACCAAGTTTGGTATTTATTAGAATTTTCGTTTTCGAATTATGCTTCACAGACACACAAACACACACATGGACGTTTTTCTAAAAATGCTTCTTCGGGGTTCAGGGGATCTCAAAACATGTATTTCCTGTAACGTTTCGGTGTCGAAATTTTGGGTGGAAATCAATAGCTTCTCTACCTACTATGTACGTCTTAGAGAAAGTAAAAATATACAACGCCCTTTGCATGTACTAAAATTAATAAACAAGCAACAAAATATATAAAATTAATACCACAAGCATGTGCACATGTACAATTATAGAAACATTATACTACATAGAATTTTTATTATCCCTACTATTTATTGCATTCGACACCACCGAGATTTTACCGAAAATGTCAGTTTTAAGATCCCTGAATCCAGAAAGAAAAATCAACTTTAGAAAAACTTCCTTCTGCGTGTGAGTGTCTGTATATGTGTGAAAAGTATAACTCAAAAATGAAATTCCAGATAAATACCAAACTTGGAATATAAATTCAGTGTATTCCAGAGATGTGATGCGAAGATTTTTGAGAAACTATCCCACCGCAAACTACCCTTTAAATGGAAACGGTTCTGTTATTTTTCATTTTCTTAAAAAATAATTCTACTACTGTAATTAGTACACTGTAGCGTGTAGTGTTTGTTTTATTAATTTAATTGGAATATTCGGGTTATTTGATGATTTTTCTCTTAAGAAAAGTAGCCAGAACACTTGGCTTCTAGAAACCACATATTGCGCATACTCGAAGTGCTTATTGCCCACTGTCTGGTTCTCCCTCGACGTATTCTTTGTAGTGTCTCCGAGAGACCAGGAAGAGGTTCTGTCAGTATGTTTCTGGGCTGTCATCTTGGAAATTGCCGCGTACAATTATGTAAGTAATTCTTTATAATAAAGTTGTTCCAAATGTAAACTCATCTCTAATACCACCCAGATCCAAGAGCCAGTCCCATTAAATTGTAGTGATGCAGGTTGCGAATTACAGAATTTAAATGTAAGGTTTTGCATAGCGTTACCTCTTGCTGCCAAGCTACCTGTCCCCCAGTTGCATAAAATGGCGTGTGTTTGTATTTGTGATTCTCTCGCTAGAGGCCCCAAAACATTTGTCTATATGTTGGTCATTTATGTGAGTTCTGTAATGAAAATCTGTGTACGCATACCTTAAACTATGCACTGTCACATCCGAAGCTGAAAATGATCCCCTCTCACATCTCCAAACACGTTTGTACACTCGCTCAAATTCTGGAATTCTTTTATTAAAGTCTTCTCGTTAATGGCTTCAATGTCTTGACGTATAGCATTTTCCAACTCTACAATTGTACATGGTCTATTTCTGTATACCTTTCCCTTCAGACATCCCCACAGGAAGAAGTCGGGTGGTGTTAGGTCAGGAGATCTTGTTGGCCAAAGAGTTTTTGAGATGATTCGATCTTCAAAAAAGCTTCCAATTTCCCTCATGCGTGTTACTTGTTGCAACATCTTGTTGGAAATATCCGTGAGTTAATTCATCATCTGTTAACTGATTGACAAAGTCAGTGAATATTCTAATGTATTCTTCAGTGTTTACCGTTTTCTCATGAAAAATAGGGCCTATAATACGGCTACGTGACACTGCGCACCACACTCCAATTTTCTGTGCATGTAGAGGTTCTGCATGTAGGGCATGAGGATTTGTTTGTGCCCATATACGCGTGTTCTGAGAGTTCATGTAGCCACTCAGATGAAACCACGCTTCAGCCGTGAACCAAGCAAAGTCCAAAATCCCAGAATTCTGATTAATATAGGTTTGAAACCATACACAGAACTGCACACGTTTTTCATGGTCCGTTGGTTGCAATTCTTGAACACATGTCGCACGGTAAGCGTGGTGGAGGTTTGCTTTCTTAGCAGCTCTTTGCCATGCAGAATATGGAACATACATTTCCTGGGAAAGTCGACGCAAGGATTTTGATGGCGACACCAATAATCGCTCCTTTACTTCTTTCATTACATTCACATTCATTTTCCGGCCGCCTGCATGCTGTGTCGTCTCTAGCTTTGTTACCAATTTCTGAATACAACGTTTTGAGGGCACACGTCGTATACCAAATTCGGCCTGAAATACCCTGAAGCTGTTCTCAAACGTTGGGTGCCATGTGAAGCTGGTCACCAAGGTTGGGTGCCATATGAAGCTGTTCACCCCCTTCGACACGTTGGCGGCATATGAAGCTGGCCGCGTCCTCGATGCGTAACAATTAAGTGTCTTCTTTCTCCGGCTAGTGTTGAGCAGTGTCGACTCTGTAAAGTCTACAGGGTGTGGTAAAATTATATGTATATTGCGATAGTAAAAACATCGGCTCTGGTGAATATTGGTTTTATTATACTGTTATGCTACACATTCAGGAACGCTAGCCACCACTTAGTTAATTATCCGCAACTGACATCGAGATGATTTGTTAGTCGGATGTGTTAAGATGTATTGTAAAGTTTTCCCTGCGTTTATTGCCGCGGCCTAACTTGTACGGTGCAGAGTTCAGCTAAGAGTCAAGATGCTTGTCGGCGTATAATTCAACTAAGAGTGTAGTTACATGACGTAGAGTTCAGCGAAGAGTGAAGTTGCTTGTCCTAGGGTTTAACGAAGACTGTTACGTCGTAAGGTTCAGCGAAGAAGCGAAGTTACTAGTATTCTGTGAATTTCGCCATGTCCGATATTATTCAACTTGCACGGCACGGAGTTCAGCTAAGAGTGAAGTTCCTACTATTCTATGAATTTCGCCATGTCTGATTTCATCACTACTCCGCGTTCGATTTTCAATCATGTGATGATCTCCTGTTTTTGGATTCGTCAGTTTGTATTTATGGCATTCCATTTACTGCTAAAATTTCAGTTCTGCTCAGCTTTCTCTTCCCACGGTACTACTTACAATTTGTTTAATTTATGCTGTAGCACGTACGTATGTTTATGGCTTTAAGCCTTTTCTCGGCACGAACCTCATGTTTCTTCCGCTCTGAATAGAACCAAGCACTTTCCTCGTAGACCCTTTTTAATGGCTCTATGCTTTTGTATACATTTGCCGACGAACCTTTTCCTGTCCCAGGAAACGGGTACGCCAGTGACCTGAACCTTGCTTCCTCAAACAATTTGCGGCGTTTCCGTATGAAGTTTTTTTTCCTATCGAGTTATAATATTAAATACAATATTTTACATCTTTGTTTAATCTATATAAAATCAAATCAAATACGGAGCCGAGCTGACATTTTAATCTTTATTTAATCTATATACAACTAAATCAAATACGGGGCCTAGTTGAATGGTATTAACCCTTTGACATGATTTAAATGAACCCGTTTGCTAGTAGTTACGAACGAGAAACACGCGTTCTGCAATAGTGTACGACATTGTTGATGCTGCTTCCAAGCCAACACTGGAGTATAGTGCGTGGAGACGTTCGTGTGACTAAGCAGAGCCAAAGTCAGTGGAACAGTCCAAGCCTATTGCGAGGGTGTAGCACTACATTACACTGTTCAAGGTATGTGTACACAAAGTTTCATCACAAAACTCGCATAAATGGCCAACATACAGGCAAATGTTTGGGGCCTCTAGCGAGAGAATCACACTGTATAGAGCAAATGTACGAGTAACATTATCACACATTTAGGATATTTACATGGCAAATAAAATGTATATCTTCGGTTTTCTGGGAATAGACTGTAAAGTTCTCTTCATTCAGAATGACTTTTCTATAATAGATAAACCGCAAGAGATAAGAAAAAAAATTACTATACAAAAGTTGTAGATATCGTTTTTAGGAAGCTTATACTTTTCTCAACTTTTTTTCCCATGCCGAGGAAAGGCAAAGAGCATGGAACTTAAAAGCAATTACATGGAGATACGTCTATTATTTTCTCTACCACGTACATAGTAGGTGGAGAAGGTACGCATTCCACCCAAAAATTGGATACCGAGATTTCACCGGGAATACATGTTTTGAGACCCCCTGAATAAAAAGAATCATTTTTAGAAATAGGCCCGTGTGTGTCAGTGTGTCTATGTGCCTGTGAACAGCATAAGTAAAAACAAAAAGTCGGATAAGTATCAAACTTGGCATCTAAGTTGAGTATCTCCCAAGATTGCGACACGAAGATTTTCAGGAAAATCTCCCACCCCCTACTATTCCTTACATGGAGCATTTCTTGAATATTTTAATTTTCTAAAATGTGCTGTAATGAATTGAATTAAAATACTACACAATAAAGATATTTATATGACAAATAAAATGTATATCTTAAATTCTATGGGAATAGCCTTTAAATTCCTCTTCATTAGGAAGGTGTTCTATATAATTTTGTAGAGCTAGTAAACATTAAGGATAGACGAAAACGTACTACACAAAAATTGTGGATTCTTTAAAACACACAATTTATTTCAAATAAGTTTTTTGTGGCATAAACCATTCGTTATCAATGGTTCGAATTGTACACTTCAAGTCTTGTCACATTCAGTTGTTTCTCACGATAGCATGGAAACAGTATGCAACTTTAAGGCCAGCATAAGGCGTCCAGTTCTTAAACATTTGTCTGTCGCGTTTCTCTTTGTATTGTATAGCGAAATGTTGAGACAGATATTTCTATAAATGTTTATTTGGATTGTTAGCAGATATAAAAATAAACTTTAGTAAGATTTTTTTTCTACACTCGCTAATAAATAATACAGGATAGAAAGTTCATGTGAATGTATCACAACAGATTTCTAAAATTCTATGACTTTATCTATCGTATCTTACAACAAAATGAATAAATGTGTAATGTACGTTTATTTGGATTAACAAGAATAGATAGAATAATGACCTTTGTAAGAACAGTTTTAGAAAATTGAGTAGAGAAAGTAATGTGAGTGCAACATATCAACACTTTAAACAATAACTTTAGCAGACGTTTATGTTGAACCCTACCCTTTGAGTCGTAATTTCGTAACGGAAAACGACTTCACAGGCCATTTGTAACAATTCAAGATATGCAATTTGTTAAGCATGTAGATATCTTAAACTTATTGCACTTAATCAAAATCGTTAATTATTTTTGAGAAAATAAAAAATAACGAGAAACTTTAAATGTAAAGGGTAGGTTAGGGCGAAGGGATTTTCTTGAAAATAATCGTGACACATCCCTGGAATGTGCTGAACTTTAATACCAAGTTTGGTGTTTATTCGATATTACGTTTTTGAGTTACGTTGCTTTGTCTCTCTCTCTATCTCACTCACACACACACACACACACACACACACACACACACACACGGAGGACTACTGGATGATGTGTGGAAATCGCAGGAGACGCACAGATTGTAGAGCAAAGCCGGCGTAAGCGGACAGCGAAACACCGATTTCCCTCCGTTCCCTCCTTCGTGGAGGACAGACGTCTCTGCTGTGCTCTGTCTGTTGTTACTATGACCTAAAACTTAAAATTAAATTGAGTTTTATTTATGGACGATCTTTAACTACTGTGGTTCTAGTGTCCCATTTTATATTTGGCGCGAAAAACCGGTAAGTTTACTCAGAGGCCTCTTTATCAAGCTTGAGGTTCTTTTACATGCCGTAAATCTACGACACGGGACCACCCGCTTTACTTCCCTTCCGAGGGAAGCCATGCTAAGGATTTTTACCCCCGAAAAAATCCATCGACCTTTGGAAGTAGAGGCTAGCACGGTACCACTAGTCCACGGAGGTTGACTACCATGACCTTAACCTTGTATGTCTATCTCAAGTAAAGTAAACGATATACAAGTATATGTGTGTAAAAGGTGCAAGAATAAAGTGATTACGGATTTGAATAGTGTTGAGTGTGTTGACAAGCAACATAAAACCTCTGGACGGCAACACCAAGTATTGTGAAAGTGATGATACTTGTGAGGAGGCATTTGATAATGCTTTAAGTGATTAAGCAGATAGTGATGGTAAAATAAATATTCAAATTCTAAAATTATCATAAAGCAAAGAAGACTGTATTAACCACTGACGTTTGTGAAAATTGCAACGCCAAGAAATAATTTCCCGAATAACTCCAAACTTCGTGGAAGTGGAGAAGAGTGTGCAAGCAATAACTGATTAGGTTTGCAGAGAGATGGGGTAAACGTAGGCCGAGCAGAGTCCTCTCGTGTCGGTCACACAACGTCAGTGTTGTGCCCAGTTTAGTCAGTGCAGAGCTGTCAATCAAGCTGGAAACAATTAACTGAGTACCAGTATGCCTCATCGACGTTAAAAGGGAGCCATATCGGCATGTGACTGAGTTCGAACGGGGCAGAATGATTGGTCTCCGGGAAGCGTGTTTGTCATACCGTGACATTTCGGCTCGTACACGGCATGCTGCTACGACAGTGATGCGTGTGTGGAAGCAGTGGATAGATGAAGGTTGTACGCAGTGAAGAGCGGGTACAGGACCACGGAACATGACCACAGCACGGAATGATCGTCATTTTGTCCGCATGGTCATAACGGACCGTATAGCTTCATCCAGAGTTTTGGCTCGACGTTGGAGCAGTGCAACAGGTGTGAACTTGTCTGCATCAACGGTTCGTCGCCGTCTTCTGCAGGTTGGACTGGTTGCATGCATGCCATTACGTCGGATTCCATTGTCCAAAAACCACAAACTCCTATGACTGCAATGGGCACGTGAACACCATCACTGTGGTGCTGAGTGGCAAATTGTAGCCTTTTCGGACGAGACTCGCTTCAACGTGTCATACAATGATGGCCGAATACGTGTCCTGCGGTACCGTAGTGAGCGCAACCTGGAGGGCTGCATTGTTGAACGGCAAAGCGGACATACACCAGGTGTGATGGTTTAGGGCGGCATTGGTTACAACAGCCGACCTCGTCTCCTACGAATTGAGGGCATTTTGAACAGCAACCGGTAGCTAATGGTGGTTGTAGAGCCCGAAGTACTGCTTCAGACATCTCCACAGGCCACATCTCAACAGGACAATGCCAGTCCACATATTGCGAGGAATGCACAAGCCTTCTTTGAAGAAGGACGGGTACCATTGTTTCTCTGGCCTGCACGTTCGCCTGACATGTCGTCCATCGAACATATCTGGGATATGGTTGGTCGGCACCTGGTGCGTTACAGTCCTCCAGTAACCAATGTCACGGATTTGTGGGCTCGAATACAAACAACGTGGAGGGAAATCCCTCAGGAACTTATTCAGAACCTTTTTGATTCAATGCCACGGTGTATAGCAGCTCTACTTACGGCGCATGGAGGCCATACCAAATACTGAATATTAGGGCTCAAAGGTCATGTATAGATTTGAAAATTTTATCATTTGTTACTTGTCATATACCTAACCTGTGGTATTGAATTCATGCGTTTCCTTCTTGATGTTGCAATTTTCACAACGATAGTATACATGAACTTAGGGGTTAAATTAAACTCCTTAATGAACGTGTTGACGTATTCATGAAGTCAAACAATAATAATGTAGCACAAACGTGCTGTTCCGATTAAATTTCGACAGAAAATACAAATCATGTTTTCCATCCTACTGACGTTTCTCCAGTTAGCAATGTTGACCAAATTCAACATTAAAGTGAAACAAAGTGCAAGTAATGCTGAGTTAATAAACGTTGACACTAGTGTAAATAAAAGGTTTCCAGGAGACTAGGTAGCGGTAGTAAATAAACAGCAAAGCATGACAAATAACGCAGCAAATAAACCAGCTCATAAACTTGTGTTTTGTGGAACGAGTGCTGCCAATGACATTAAAGTAGTACAGAAAACAAAGGCCATGTTCATAAGTAGACTGGCACCTGATGTCACATTTGATGAAATGACGGAGCATTTAGGTAATTTTAACTTGAAACCCCCCAAAATTACTAAATTAAAGACTAAATACAGTGCCTTCGTTTTGTGCCAAGACTTCGGTATAGATGAATTTTATTCTTCTATAATGAATTTGAATGACAGCTCCTCTCTTTATGTATGTGTCATAAACACCAAAATACTTAAATTGGCAGACATTTATATATCAGAACTACTACACATATTGTTAATCCTTGTATGCATTCTGCTCTACTTCCTGGTGCATTTTAATATGATATGATAATTCCAGTTTTTAAAAAAGATAAAAAAACTAATTATGGAAACTATAGACCCGTATGCATAGTACCCGCTATGTCAAAAGTGTTTGAGGATTTAATTAATAAAAACGTGTGTTAGTATTTTGAGGAAAACGCCTACAGGGAGAGCCAAAAGACTACGAACCGGCTGTACAGTATTTTTCCTGTCGGCGTCCTCGCCGCTCGTTACCGTCTGCCGTTATCATAAAAAGGCGTGGATGAAGCCATATCACATTTTTAAAACTACTTTTAAAGGATTTACTTAACAACTGTATGAAGTTGTGTTTGAGGGCAGAATTATTAGTAGAGATTTGTGGCCCCTTCGGTCCCCCAACCTAACCCCCTGCGATTTCTATCTCTGGGGTAACTTAAAACAAAGTATGCAAGACAAACCCACACACCCTGGAAGAATTGAAACAAAATATCCGCCAGGAAATTGCTAGCATTTCTCAATATGAACTACGGCGAGTGATGGATAGTTTCCTAAAGTGGTGCCAAAATGTATGGACAACGACGGTGGCCAACTTCAGCATCTCCTTTCATAAATTTGGTGAAGTAAAGCCTTTAAAAGTAGTTTTAAAATTTTGTATGGTTTCTTCCGCATCTTTCTGTGATAGCGGCAGACGGCGCCGAAGACTCGGACAGGAAAAATCCGCGCAGCCGGTTCGTAGTTTTTTGGCTCACCCTGTAGTATCAATATGGGTTCCGAACATCTCTCAGTACTATAGATGCAATCATACCATTTTACAAACATTGCCTCTCAGTTTGGTAATTTAGTCTGCAGTCGATTTTTTTGTTTTTACGAAAGCTTTTGACACAGTTTCGCATAAAGCTCTTCAACATAAGCTAAAACTTTTACGAATTTAATGATACTATTGCAGATATTTTATTTACTTATCTTGGCGATAGATACCAAGCTGTGTTTTTAAATTATATTCAAGTTTCTTCTTTTAAACTCTTGAAACATGTAATACCTCAAGGGTCAATTTTGGGACCTATACTGTTTTAATACATATTAACGATCTCCCTAGTTTTATTCATAATACTTTTTCTGAGACATACCGTATTTAGACGAATCTAATGCGCGCCCCGTATTTGAAACTTAAAAATTATGGTAAAAAAAAGGTTTGTATCGAGTATAAAGCGTATCAATGACAGAAAATAGATCATAGGTATTTTATTTAAATTTATTTTACACAACAATGGATTTTTTGTGTATATAGACCATCAGTTATAGAATTGAAAATACCCTGTTGTTATGTGACCCATTGTTAAAGAACAAAATTAATGTTGCCCGCTGCTTTTTGCACCCTGTTGTTTTGATGACTTCCTTTGTCTCCTTCTCAGTAATAATGAAGTTCCATGGCATATCAAACAAATTGGCGTCTTATAAGCGTGGCCTATTTACCCCATGGATTTTTTTTTCTTCCGAAGTGAAATGACATGCTGCTGAAACGTTTATAGTATATCCTCAAAATCTGCAGGGAGCTTTTGGCACATTGTTGTACTGCATCTTAGAGATAAACCCGTCCTCTGCATGAATGATCCACCCATCCACGGCTAGCCTTAAACTCTTGTTTCGGAATACCAAGGACTTCAGTATCCTCTTTAGCTTTCTTTCGTATAGTGTCACTAGTCAGGTCGTCCTTACTTCCTCCTTTAACGCACAAATTCCAACACTTGTTCAACTTCAGGATGTCTCTCTTCGTGAGGACCCGTAAATTTCTTCCTACTAGCTTTAGTAGCGAATAATGCCAATTTCTGTTTTCGCCACAAGCCAATTATTGCTCTTTTATACATTAAACTTCCTTCCTGCCTTTCTATTACCATTTTTTCAGCATAAAGGATTACTTTACGCTTTAAAGAGGCATCATAAGACGTTCTTCTCTGTTTATCCTTGCCCTCGATATCGTAACTAAAAACGCTCAATAATAGGCGAATAATAAATGAGCGGCTAGCTTGTCGCAAGCTTCTACGGAATCGATTTGCTCTCTATCTAATGCGCACACGATTTTGAGTACTACATTTGGTCAAAAAAAATGCGCATTAGTTTCGCGTAAATACGGTACGTGTTTGCTGACGATTTGACTGTCAATATCATCAATGCCAATATGCTAGTACTAACTTGTTGAATATTAAACTCAATGAACTAACTACTCGTGTTCAATTGAGTTTTATTTGTGGACGCTCTTTAACTACTATGGTTCTTAGCGTCCCATTCAATATTGGGCGTGAAAGACTGGTAATTTTGCTCAGAGGCCTCTTTATCAGGCTTGAGGTTCTTTTACGTGCCTTAAATCTACGACACGGGACCACCGGCTTTACTTCCCTTCCGAAGGAAGCCATGCTAAGGATTTTTACACCCGAAAAATCCATCGCCCTCCGTCGGGTTTGAACCCGCGACCTTGGAAACTAGAGGCTAGCACGGTACCACTAGTCCATGGAGGACGACTCGTGTTCAAACATAGTTTATTGGAAATAATTTAATTATAATACTACAAAAACTGAGACATTACACTTTAATTTAAGGAAGCTAATTCAGATGAAGACAAGGCAGTAAAATTTTTGTGTTTGTTTCTACATTGAAATTTGTGCTGACAAACCTATATTGTACATGTTGCTAAGAAAGAAAGAAAGAAAGAAAGTAAATAAGTAAGTAAGGGCTTGTTTATATAAGAATACTTAAAAATAACATAACCATTGAATCACTTATTGCAGCCTATTACGGTTAAATTCACAGTGATCTGAATTACGGATTTTTATTACGGGGTAACCATGCTTCTGCATCATGACTTTTTATATTGCAAAAGAAGTTGTGAGAATAATATATGGACTTCGCTTAGGTCCTCATTGTAAACCGCTTTTTATTCAATCACGTGTACTCACCTTGCCCCGATGTATGCAAAGAAATATATAAGTGATTTTTATTTCCTGTGCTCTGTGCGTAACTATGCAACACGCAAAAATTGTAACATATACACAAATTAAATACAGCGTAGGTGTAAATAGCTTTATCACAATTCATTAAGGCTTTTTAACCGCATACTTACCCATATGCATTTATAATAGATAGATAGATAGATAGATAGATAGATAGATAGATAGATAGATAGATAGATAGATAGATAAGGTATCTTTATTGGTTTCAAATTATTGAAGTTATCACACAAGTATTTAGTGCATGTGTCATTGACCTACATGCATATTTAAGATACAAGGTACGGTGACAAATAAACAACAAAAAACGAAAACAAAAAAACAACAAGAAAAAGGAAATTAGAGATAAATTACCTTTGACTAACTCAACAAATTTGACCTAGTCTGGCGCACTTTAGCTAATAAATTGCCCATGTTTTGGCATTTCCTCTGGTCAGCCAGTAGATCCCAACATGCCAATCTCTTTCTTGACGGACTTAAAATATTTTCTTTGAGTTCACTTGTTCGCTGGTACTCCCACTGTGCACATTCCGCCAAAATATGTAGCCAGTTCTCATCCAAATCACAGAATGGACAGATTCTCCTGCTAGAATCGTCGTCACTCTCTGTGTCCTTGAAACACGTGTTTCTGTCCCAATAGGAAGTCGATTAAAATAGGAATGATGGCAGATTACTACTTGACAATACATTACATAAATTAATTATTAAGCCGAATTCATTTAATAAGTTTACACTTCCATAAAATACATAATTACAATTTCAGAAACCCTTATTCTTCCACAATTATTTAAATTCTTTACGGCTTCAATCCCTTACAATTATTACATACTTGCTTCCTGCTCTCACACTTAACGATATATTTCAAATTTAGAACACCAATAAGTCTATATTTCGCACGATCAATCTTTCCCGAATAATAATTGCTAAAGATGAATTTGAATAAGTTAAACCAAAGGAATTTAGAAACACTGTCCGCAATGCCTTCTGCCTAAAGTTGTCCTGCTGTTTTCCTCGTGCAATTCCTCACCGTCGAAGAAAGACTGACTTCAGCTTCGCCCACTGCACGGTGAGCAGAGCTGGGACTGAACCGGCGCCTGCGCAGTCGACGACCACATTCACCGACGTACTACGTGAATCAAATTAACTGTGCCCTTTCTTCTTGATCTTGACGTCTCCTTTACAAAGCACCATCATACTCATTTCACTATTATTCCCGTAGACGTCAACCTTCCTTTAGTGCAGCCCGTAGTCACCTAGAGTAGATTTCTCCGGGGTATGGTCAATTTGGCACACCCTCCATCCCCCAAGTCTAAACCATGTCATACCTGATCTTTCCTTTCTTCCTAAGTTAATTATATATACCTCATTACCCCAATTCAATTTTATTTCATTTGCTAGACTTAGAAAAAGGTTTAATTTTATAATCCGATCTTATTTTCTGTTGGTTGATGTCTCTTAGTCTTCTTTTGACACATTTCCATGTGTTTTTGTCATTTGTTTTAGCTCTTTTCCATACTGACCATTGCTATTCTCCTCAAATCCCTTTCCAAAAGAGCTGGCCTAAACTTAGGAGACAGATTCAAGGGCAGGATCAGGCTGTTATGGAGGGTCAATCACTTATGCAGTAATGATGAGTTTTATAGTGTAAATATGTAATTTATTTTGTTCTATAACCATGCTGAATTAGATTTGAATTTGTAGTATCTGTTGTTTACTACGACGTCATGAACACTTGCATTCTAAAGACTAATAAATTACCTACATACCCACCCAGCCACCCACCCACTTACCTACCTACCAGTTCCACGCTTGAAAGCCGGACTACGGGATGGCGGCTTGGAGACATCCCTACAATGGGACCGGGGACACATTTTCAAAGCGCAAGCCTCTGTGCCATCTGCCCAACACCAAATGAACCGCAGCCCCTGAGTCAAATTGAAACGTGAAAGGGAAATGGAATGAGAAGACATATGGAAGAGAGAAGAGACGTGGTAGAGTACAACACTTCAGCATTCGCCTTTGTCAACCAGGGAAAAGCACGAAAAGCGTATGGCCACCGGGAATCGAACATCAGATCTCCCGAATGCGAGCCTCACAGGTTACCAGCCTGTTACCATAAACCGGTGCCATAAAAAGTAAAACGACGTATGGAGAGTGTTGGATTGAGGTAATAGAATTTGTTGGCAGTGAGTGCAGTTTCGTGTTTATATTTGTAGTTCATCTAGACTTCCTACCAAATATTATGATTTAATGTTTTGTCAATGTGAACATTGCTGTGCATTTCCATTTTCATACCTTCAAGCGGTAATAAAATACGCAATAAAGCCGATTACCACAGGACCCTTTGTTTATTTCATTACCAGAGCTGCAGATGCATATTCATTCCAACAGTTCCGTCAGGTAATGAGATTATATTACCGTCAGACACTGCTGTTTATTTGCAGCGTGCAACAAGAAAAGAGCACTTGGGATTTGTCTTAACAAAAGTGGCTCATTGCTTCAGTGGTGACTTTAGAGAAAATAAGAAATACCTACCATTCTTTAAATATTTAGTATTTGCACGCGTTTCCAGTAACTTATAGAAATATAAAGCATATCTAACCTTTGGTGTAAATTAGTGGGTTGATGTGTTTAGCCTCCCAATTATTATAGTACCGAATGACATTCAACTGGCTAAATATGCATTCGGCATTTAAGCCGTTTTATTGAATGGAAAGGATACACGAGACGCGTTTTTAAAACAGGTGCTGATAATTTGTTTTAAAAAAATCTGATGTGTTACACTCACATGACTACCTTTACTCTTGTACAAACTATTTTTACAAACTCCTATTCTCACTCTTTTTCATATTAATCGAGATAAACATTTGCAGAAACGATCTTTTGACATGCAAAGAGAATTACATTTTACATATAGCGACCAGTTCTAAAAATATTTGACATCGCTTAAGGCCTACTATGTTCCCCTTGTTTTGTATTTCGAAGGGCAATATAGAAATACAGTAGTTTTTAAGCATAGACATACACTATGTGATCAAAAGCATCCAGACACACCACAAACATACGTTTTTCATCTTAGGTGCATTGTGCTGCTACCTACCGCCTGGTACTCATTATCCACGACCTCAGTAGTCATTAGACATCGTGAAACAGCAGAATGGGACGCTCCGTGGAACTCAGAGACTTCGAACGTGGTCAGGTGATTGGGTGTCACTTGTGTCGGAAGTCTGTAGGCGAGATTTCCACACTCCTGAACATTCCTAGGTCCACTGTTTCTGATGTGATAGTGAAGTGGAAACGTGATCGGACATGTACAGCACAAACCCGTAAAGGCCGACCTCGTCTGTTGACTGACAGAGACCGCCGACATTTGAAGAGGGTCGTAAAGAGTAATAGGCAGACATCTATCCAGATCATCACACAGGAATTCAAAATTGCATCAGGATCCACTCCAAGTACTATCACAGTTAGGCGTGAGGTGAGAAACCTTGGATTCCATGGTCGAGCGGGTGCTCATAAGCCACACTTCACGCAGGAAAATGCCAAACGACGCCTCGCTTGCTGTAATGAGCGTCAACATTTCGCAATTGAACAGTGGCAAAACGTTGTGTGGATTGACGAATCACGGTACACAATGTGGCGATCCGATGGCAGGGTGTGGGTATGGCGAATGCCCGGTGAACGTCATCAGCCAGCGTGTGTAGTGCCAACAGTGAAATTTGGAGGTAGTGGTGTTATGGTGTCGTCGTGTTTTTCCTGGAGGGGGCTTGCACCCCTTGTTGATTTGCGTGGCATGATCACAGCGCATACCTACATTGATATTTTAAGCACCTTCTTGCTTCCCACTGTTGAAGAGCACTTCGGGGATGACGATTGCATCTTTCAACACGATCAAGCACTGTTCATACTGCACGGGCTGTGGCGGAGTGGTTACACGACAATAACATCCCTGTAATGGACTGACCTGCACAGAGTCATGACTTAAATCCTATAGAACACCTTTGGGATGTTTTGGAATGCCGACTTCGTGCCAGGCCTCACCGACCTACATCGATACCTCTCCTCAGTTCCGCACTCCTTGAAGAATGGGCTGCCATTCCCCAAGAAACCTTCCAGTACCTGATTGAAAGTATGCCTTTGAGAGTGAGCGCTGTCATCAAGGCTAAGGGTGGGTCAACACCATATTGACTTCCAGCATTACCGATGGAGGGCGACACAAATTATGCGTCATTTTCAGCCAGGTGTCCGGATACTTTTGATCACGTAGTGTATCTCTTAATAGCTGATTGCTATGTGCAGCACCATTCTATTTGCCACAGATTAATGCGTTTTGTATATCCAATACAAAAAATTTAATAACGAATTCCCATTTGAAGAAGATAAGTATTGAACAATTTAAGGGAATAACAAGGAATATCTCGAAAATGGTTCACTCAACAAAAAAATGTATGTGACATAATTACATTGTTTGTGTACTAAAATTTGGTTTCTCTCTTATGGTTTACCAGTTATGCAAAAGTCGTTCACAATGAAGGAAACTTTTGGAGACATTCCCAGAAAATTCAAGATATATGTTTTATTTGGCATGAAAATACCTTAAACATATGATATTTTAATCAAAATCGTTAGAACCATTCTTGAGAAAATTAAAATTTTCGAAAAACATTCCATGTAAAGGGTAATCTGGAGTGGAGGGGATTTTCTTGAAAACCTTCGTGTCGCATCTCTGGAAGATACTGAACCTAAATACTAAGTTTAGTGTTTATCCGACTGTTCGTTTCTGAGTTATGTTGTTCACAGACACACAGACATACTCACACACGGACATGTTTCCAAAAATGCTTGTTTTTGGAATCAGGGGGTCTCAAAACATGTATTTCCGGTGAAATCTCGGTATCGAATTTTTGGGTGGAATACAATACTTCCCCTACTTACTATACGTAGTAAAGAAAATAATAAACAGAAAATATGAAAGGTAGAATCAATGCCTTCGTCGGGATTTGAACCAAGAGTATCGCGAGTTCCATCCGGTTGCTTTAAACACTGAGCTACCATGGAAACATGCCGGTACGACATTAAATAACTCAAATGAATCGCATTCTTTCCGGTAAATTACAAGGAGATCTCAAACTGTATTGAGATGGCATGTTGCAATGGCGGCTTAGAGTGTTTTCTACCTTTCAAGACTTTTCCAACACCGGCTTGTGTGGAAGAACAACTAATTCCGTTAATTGATCTAATAGTGGTTGAAACTATGAAGCCCGGGACTTGAAGTACTTACAGCATTGTAAGTCGCCATTGGGGCATGTCATATCAATACAATTTGTGATCTCCTTTTGGTTTACCGGAAAAACGGCGAATTAGTTGGGGAATTTAATGCCATACAGACATGTTGATATACTAGCTCTTTGGTTAGAGCAAGGAAGCGAAAACGACTTCCTTCCTCGAGTCACCAAATATGCAACACGCACTGCATCCTCACCAGCACGTGAAAAACAAAGGGACGGTTGCAGAGAGGGAGCGGCGCCTGCGAGTCAAAATAACTCGCGAAGCACGTTTTCGCCACCTCTGGGTTAGAGCAACAGGACGGAATCCGGAGATACATGGTTCAAATACCGCCTATGGCATTGAGTTTTTCAGTCGTCTGATTCTACCTTTTTACCTTGTTCTGTACACGGCTTATGTGGAAGAACAATTTCAAAAAGAAAATTATTTTAAAATATTTGCTTAGGATTCTACACATAAGCTACCTCTCTATTTTCGTAGCACTCGTAAAAGGGAACCACGTATAGTAAGTAGGGGAAGTATTGCATTCCATCCAAAAATTCGATACCGATATTTTACCGGAAATACATGTTCCTAAATCCAAAAAAGATAATTGTCCGTGTGTGTCTGTGTGTCTGTCTGTGAACAGCATAACTCTGTAACGAACATTTGGATAAACACCAAACGTGTAATTTAAATTCGGTATCTTCCAGAGATGCGACTCGAAGGTTTTCAAGAAAATACCCCCAGCCCAGATTACCCTTTACATATAACATTTTTTGAAAATTTTAATTTTCTCAAAAATGGCTCTAACGATTTTGATTAAAATATCATATATTTAAGAAACTTTTATGCCAAATAAAATGTATATCTTGAATTTTCTGGGAATGTCTCCAAAAGTAAACCATAAGAGATAGACAAAATTTTAGTACACCGAAAATGATCGCGTTAAAATACACAACTTATGTCATATGCATTTTTTTGTTGAGTGAACCATTTTCGAGATATTGCTTGCTTATCCTTAAATTTTCCAATACTTTTTCTCAAATTGGAATTCGTTATTAATTTTTTTTTTTCCTGGTAATGCAAAGAGAATGGAATACTCCACATAGCAACCAGCTTTTAAAACATTTGTCTATCGCTTAAAGCCTACCAATTCCCCTTGCATCTACAAGAAGAATAGCAATAAGATTAACATCTCGATATCTCGATTAACATGAAGCATATGGAGAATAACCGTTTGTGAAAATAGTTTGTACAAGAGTAGAGAAAGTGATGCGAGTGTAACACATCAGATTTTTAATTTCTCTAGCCGCTACACACTGAGTGTTCCCGAATCGCCATCCACTTTGTTTGAATAGGCAACCCACGTGACAATGTGAGGGATGGTAAGACACGTCTACTGTCGTATCATTACATTAAGTACAACTACTTGCTTTCGTTTCAGTTCTTTTATGTACAGGCTTTTCCGTATTGCTAACACTCACCGCGTACGAGGCAAGCTTTGATTGTTGCTTCGATCCGACTTACTGTATTTATTATTAGTTTTAGTGGTGAGGTATAATGTTTATAATTCTGAATACTAATTTAATACTTCATTATATTTACAGTATAATAAAAATCTGATGTGTTGAACTTACATGAGTTTCTGTATTCTTATATAAACTATTTTGACAAACGCTTATTCTCAATTACTTGATGTTAATCGAGATAAACATTTGCAAAAATTACCTTATTGCTAATTTTCTTTTAAGTGCAAGGAGAATAAGCGATAGTCAAATATTTGAAGTGCTGGTTGCTATGTGAAGCATTCCATTCTCTTTGTATGTCCAGGACATAAAAAAACGAATAACGAATTCCATATGAGAAAAAGTATAAGTATTGGAAAATTCAAACAAATAACAAGGAATTGCTTTGAAATAGTTCAATTCACAGAAAAAATGTATATGGCATAAATTGTGTGTTTTTACGAGTTCTAAATGTTTTTTGCATAAAGATTTTGTCTATCTCTTACGGTTTACCAGTTATGCAAAAGCCGTTCAGAAAGAATGGGTATTTTGGAAACATTCCCAGAAAATTCAAGAAATAAATTTTATTTGCCATGGAAAGAAATTTTAATCAATATAGTTGGAGATATTTTTGAGAATGTGAAACTTTTGGAAAAAAGTTCCATATAAAGGGTAGCCTTGGCAGGGGGAATTTTTTTGGAAATCTTCATGTCGCATCTTTGAAAGGTACTGAACCAAACTACCAAGTCTGGTATTTATCCGACTTTGTTTTGGCTATGCTGTTCACAGATACACAGATACGCGCGCGCACACACACACACACACACACACACATAAGGGCCTTTTTCTTAAAGTGCTTTTTTGGATTCAGGGAGCCACAAAACATGTATTTCCGGTGAAATGTCGGTATGATTTTTTTTTATGAAATGTAATGCTTCACCTACTTACTTATCGTAATGGAGAAAGTAATAATAATGATAATAATAATAATAATAATAATAATAATAATAATAATAATAATACAACTCAAATCTGAAGATTATTTGTTATGCAGCTGCATTAACCTCCATATCCGCAGCTATGTTTTGTCACTTTTATACGTCCAGCGGTACGACTTACGGCACTGTTTTATTTGTTCAGACTCCCTGAGTGCTCTTCAAAGTATTCGCGTGCTGTACAATTACCACCCCCTCGTGCAGCGCATACATGACCTGGTCCACTCGCTTGGTGCCTCTGGCATCCGCGTCTCCTTCATGTGGGTATCTCAGGGAACGAGTCAGCCGACGCCGCTGCCAAATCGGCGATTTTATTACCCAGATTTTTTACCTCTGTTGTTCCCTCGTCAGATTCGTGTGTTATTTTACGTCGCCGCATCCTCTCGCTTTGGCGCGATGAGTGGACGGCCTTCCGCGGGAACAAATTGCGGGAGGTTAAACCTCTCCCGTTAGTCTGGGGTACCTCTTCTTGTTCTACACGTCGGGAAGAGGTACTTTTACCCTGTTTACGAATTGGACATTGCCTTTTTAGTCATAGATACTTGCTCAGTGGTGACCCCGCTCCACTGTGTCAGCAGTGTGGTGCGCCCTTAACGGTCGTCACATTTTAACTGAGTGTCAAGTTTTAGCTCCACTGCGCGTTCGCGTGGGTCTGCCTATTGGCATAGCCAACGTTTTGGCAGACGACGCGCATGCTGTAGAATGTCTTTTTCGTTTTATAAGTGACATTGGTTTTAATCGGCGCATTTGATGCACTGAGCGTCTTTTAGCTTTGAAATTTTATATTGTCAGTTTTAATGGGACTCTTCTCCCCGACCGACATAAGGCGCTCATGACACTTGAATTCTACAGTTCTTGACACGTTGTTTTATTCTTTTAGTGACCATGATTTTAGTGTGTAGATTTTAGTCTTTGGTCTGTCGTGTTTTTCAGTGCTTTTGACCAAGCGGGTTTGTGTGTGGTTTTTTACTTTTCTGACTTTTCAATTTTATATTTTATACATTGTAAGGGCGCTAATAACCGTAGCAGTTAAGCGCCCTTAAGCCCCATCTCATCATCACGATATGTTTTGTGTACGAATGGTTAAGCCAAAGGGTTTCTAACGGAGAGGTTGTGAGTTCGAATCCCGCTCCGTCTGCAATTTTTTACGTCCGTAATACAACTACTATACTAATTATGTACATATTTCTAAGCCTTAGAGAAAGATTGTCTTATTAGTCTAGACGAATACGTTTCCATAATATTCCTTTCGGGTATAAAAGCGGGTTCTCTCGTACTCTTGAATTTTAAATGCAAACAGAGTGGGAGAAGGAAGGTCAAGAGACAAATGCATAATTATTGACTAACACTCATCAGCTGTACTAAGTAAATAAAAAGGAGTTTTGTTTTGTCAAAACAGTCATGCTGTTTCAGTTTACTGTAAAGCCCGCCTTAAATCTTTATCCCATTGCGCTATCTTCAGTACTACATTAACTGAATTCGATGAAAGTATTTTCCATAGTTCTTTTACGAATCATTACAAGCTATTTTGACGAACACACATCACTACACTTGAAGAGCCACAACTTGTAATTGAGTACAGTATACTTTGTATACCCCTTAAACCCCTGTAACATGCAACCAACCTTACCAGAGAGCCATGCTCGTTTCCGACGTATAACTTCAAGAACTGGACAGCGATTTGTAAACACCCTCTGCAATAGATAGAGGAAGTGTTGCATTCCACTACCAAAAAAAAAAATTATTTCGAGGTTTGACAGAAAAAATATTTTTCCCCCAAATCCAAAAAAGATATTCAGTTTGCCTGTCCCTGAAGTGCTAAAAAACAAAAAGTCATGTACTGAAGTACAACTTCCATTTGATGCGACACTAAACTTTTCAACAAAAACCCACACTCTAAACTACTTTTTACATCGAAGTTTTCGTTATCGTTTTTCTAAAAATGGCTGTAATTATTTTAATTAAAATACCATATGTTAAAGATAATTTGTGTTTCTAATAAAAGGCATACATTGAATGAGAATTGCCTATGAAGTCCTCTTCATTCTGAATGGATGTTGTCTAGTTGTGTAAAACGGGTCAACCATAAAATATTGTGACCATACCGGTGTGATACAGTCGAACAAGCCATCGATTGTTAGTATGCCAAGCCTTGGAAAGGCTTTGATTGGCTACTCTTCGAGAAAGTTCGCCATCTGCACGCTGGTAAATTCTTAAACATGCCGTTAATATGTCTCCCTAGAAACAGGAGACTATAAAAAGATGCAGAAAATACATGTGAGTGAGTTACGAGCGATTTGTAAGCCAAAACTGCAAAGCAAGGCTTGTAACGCATTTTGCGCAAAATAAATGAAGCTTGTTACGAGTTAACCGGTATACTTATTTGTCACAATATTGACAAACAGTTACTCCACATAAAATTCAGCTCCCTTTAAAATAGCATATAATTCAAATAACGCTTTTGTTGCATCAGCATATCAAGATATTCGTTCTTATTTGCAGAAATAGCTACATTGCACATTTCGTTATAGATACAAAGGGAACAGCGATAGTCAAATGTTTAAGAACTCACGCAATGTCCTGGCCTTAAAATTCCATACTGTTTCAATGCAACCGCGAGAAGCAACTGAATGTTGACAGAACTTCAAGAGAATGACCAAGAAATGAACAATTCTAAACTTTAATAACGATATCTCAGAAATGGTTATGCCACAAAAAAGCTTATATGAAGGAATTGGTGTTTTAAAGAGCTAAACATTTCTTGTGTAGTATGTTTTCGTCTATCGCTTTACATTTACTAGTTATACAAAACTATACAAAATTCCTTCCGAATGAAGTAAACTTCACAGGCTGGTCCAAGAAAGTTGCAGATATGCATTTTATTTGTCCTGTAAATATCTTTAATATATGGTATTATAATAAAAATCCTAGAAGCCATTTTTAGAAAATAAAAAGTTCCTAAAAATCTTCCATGTAAAACGTAGTTTGGAGTGGGAGAGCTTAAGTGAAAATCTTCATGTCGCACCTTTGCAAGGTACTGAACCTAAATGCCAAATTTGGTATTTACCGCCTTTTCATTTATGAGTTATGCTGTTTACAGATGTATTCAAAATCATACACACAGACTTTTTTTCTAAAAATTCCCTTTTTGCATTCAGGTGCCTCAAAAACGTGTATTTCCGATAAAATCTCGGTATCGGATTTTTCTACTATGTACGCGGTAGAGAAAGTAAAAAGAGACCTTTGTCAGAATAGTTTGTAGAACAGATATAACAAGAAACGATATTGGGCAGAGAAAATCATGTGAATGTAATAAATATTTTGTTTTATTCCTGTATCACAGAATGATGTCGTGTAATGGCATATATCTCACAAGAGCATAACAATTAGGTGTAGAGAGCATACAGGATGTAACAAAAATGTACGGCACAAATTGCAGGACACATTCTTCAAAGGTACACGAAGAAATTATTTTATATGAAAATGGGTCTGGAAACGCTTTCTTACCATGTTACAACTCATTTTCTCCAACTCATCAATCATTGGAAACACACAAGAATAGAACGTACCAGCATACCAAATGCAATTCTTTCCCACAGGAGATGTTCAATATGCCCACAGTGAGCATTGATACATGCATCAACCTGCCGTCGTAGTGAATCCCGGATGCGCTGATGTATCCCTGGAGTATTGCGTATGGTTTCGCAGCCTTCCATAATATGGACACGGAGACTCTGAACATCTGGTACTGGGGTTCGGCACACAAGAGTCTTCAAATGCTCCTACTAATAAAAGTCCAGTGGGTTTAGGTCCGGGGAATGTGGAGGCCAGGCAATTGGTCCGCCTCTACCTATCCATCTGTCACCGAATCTGTTATTAACATTGCACTAACACATTAACACTAAAATAAGGAGGTGCTACATCGTGCATGGAGTACATGTTTTGTCGCATAGCTAAAGGCACATATGCTAACAGATTAGGTAGAACATCCTCTACGAAATTATGGTAACTTTGCCCGTTGAGGCCCTACTAAACAGTCGCCATCAATGCCGGCCAAAACATTCACAAAATCTTTGCTGATGACTTGCTTCAACAGTTGTGTGAGGATTGACGTCAGCCTATAAATACCGATTGTGATAATTTACGATCTGATCTCATTGAAACGACGCCACATCTGTGAACACCGTTGCACTAAAATTAGGGTTGACACTTTGTTGCATAAATTATTCGCAGAAGCTTACTCGTGCAGGCAAATGAGCTGCTGATACTGCCCGCACACACTGTAGACGGTATTGGTAGACCCGATCTCGTGTAACGCTCGCAAAACAGTCATGTGGTCAACATTCATTGTTGCAGCTACTTGTCTTGTACTGACACTAGAATCGTCAACTGTTTGAAAAATTTCTGCCTCCTGTTGCGGTGTTCTCGTCCTTCCAGACCTCACCCGATTGCGAGTATCAGGCTGTAATGCCACATGTTCCCTAAGACGACGATCAATGGCTTCAAACGCTTTCCTGTCGGAGCATCTTCGTCCTGGAAATCTCTCCTGGTACAAACGTTGTGCGCAAGCGCCATTGCAGTCTGTTAACCCATGCATCAAATGGGCATCTGCCATCTCTGCAGTGCTGTACACTGCCATTGCACGAACCAAGTCTGCGATGAACTCTACTAGTACGTAGTAACCCGTATGGCTGCCAAGGTCGTACTGCACACTGGAACAGTTCATGTTACCTGTAAACAAGCAATGACATAAGTCGCATAGCAACAGGAACATGTAATACAAAACATTGGCGGTGCACCTACGATAATGACAACGTAACCACGTAACCAGGAGAGCATGTTCCGCATGATTCTAACGTCCAGTTCGTGTATGTTTCTCATGATTAATGAGTTGGAGAAAATGAGTTTTAACATGGTAATAAACTGTTTCCAGACCCACGTTCATATAACATCATTTCTTCGTCTACGTGTGAGGAATCTATCCTGCAATTTGTGCCGTATGTTTTTGTTACATCCTGTATAAAAAAAATCTGATGTGTTACACACACATGACTTTCTCTACTCTTGCACAAACTATTTTTACAAACGCTTACTCTCCATATGCTTCATGTTAATCGAGATGTTAATCTTATTGCTAATTTTGTTGTAGGTGCAATAGGAATATGGTAGGTTTTAAGCGATAGTCAAATATTTTAAGCGCTGGTTGCTATGTGGCACATTCCATTCTCTTTGCATGCCCAGGACATAAAAAAACGAATAACGAATTTGAGAAAATGTATAAGTATTGGAAATTTTAAGAGAATAACAAGCAATATCTCGAAAACGGTTCACTCAACAAAAAATGTATATGACATATATTGTGTATTATTACGCGATCTACATTTTTTGTGTAGTAAAATTTTGTCTATCTCTTATGGTTTACCAGTTATGCAAAAGTCGCTAACAATGAAGAATACTTTTGGAGACATTACCAGGAAATTCGAGATATATATTTTATTTTTCATAAAAATATCTTAAACATATGATATTTTAATCAAAATCGTTAGAGCCACTTTTGAGAAAATTAAAATTTTCGAAAAATGTTCCATGTAAAGGGTAGTCTGGAGTGCGGGGATTTTCTTGAAAACCTACGTGTCGTATCTCTGAAAGATACTGAACCTAAATACCAAGTTTGGTGTTTATCCGACTGTTCGTTTTTGAGTTAATGCTGTTTACAGACACACACACACAAACGGACATGTTTCTAAAAAGGCTTTTTTGGATTCAGGGGGTCTCAAAACATGTATTTCCGGTGAAATCTCGGTATCGAATTTTTGGGTGGATTACAATACTTCCCCTACTTACTATACGTAGTAGAGAAAGTAATATGCAATGACAGCCATAACATGAGTAATATACAGTTATAAACCCCTTGAAAGAAGATAATTGAAAGGATCCAAGGTAAATGGGATCAAATTTGGCATGGTAATTTCCTGGAGTGGAACGGAGCTTCATAAACAAAACTTAACGCAGATTATTGTATTCTTAAGATTACAAGAAATGGAAATATTCCACAGCGCTTTATTTAAAGGTATACAACATCTGTATGTACTTCACTTAAATGTTTAGTTTTACTTGACCCCCTTATTAAGTGGTTCGTACTGTAAGTATGTCAGACATGGCTCACAAGAGTCATCGCAAGCCACTTCATTTATGAGTCAGTATCCAATGACTTCCTGAATGAGTGGCAATTTCTACTTAGGTTCAGCTGTTTATATAAATACAGCCTTCTAGTGCTTGTGCGTACAATGGGGATTGAGTGGACGCCAATAGCAGCGAAATACTCGTCAAGTATAATTTAAAATTACAAATACTGCAATCTCACGAGTTAGAAGTAGTCAAACGGAAGAGCATCCAGTAACTGGAGCACAGTGGCGAACGTTGGCGACAGTGGGCCCCTTGTGCTTCCAAATGTGACCTTTTGGGAGGAAGAGATGAGGGGGAGACCAGAAGGGTGACTAGATTCGGACGACGATGTGCGCCAGCAAGCACAGACTCCTGACATTCCAGAATGACACCAGTCTTGAAGCCGGCTAGCGCGGCCTTAGCCATCCACAACCCGAGTGTCCCAGGTGCAGAGGAGGCACTCCGAGGAAGGATGTTGGCCCCAGCAGTCCCGCCATGCGAGAGGGAGAAATCTTTCCAAAGCACAAATTCCACCGCCGTGCTGCAACACAGCAACCGCCAACTGGTCCTACTGCCCTAAAACACATGAACGGAAATGAGGAACAGGAAATCCGTGGTGAATTCACTTACCGAACCGGGGAAACCACTAAAAGAACCATGTTCAGAGTTGCCGGTACAACAAGAATCGAACTTGGAATATCTGCCTAATGTGATCCTCACACGTTACCACGGAAACATCTCCTTCGGTCTATTTTGCCCTATTGTATTTTATAACAAAGGTACTGACGAACAGATGGGCTCCCTGAAGCGGGGCAGAACACTGCATGCAGGCCATCGCCCGCTTGTGCTTTCACCGTTACCCCTGGGAGGGAGAGACCTGAAGGACGACTAGATCCGGATGACGATGGGACTAAGCGTGAACGGGGTCCCTAATGTTTCAAGATTGAACGCATCCGACGTAGTCCGGACCGACCCCAATTCCCCAACTTCCAGAGATATCGGCTCCCGAAAGCACCCAGAGGCGGATCCTAACTCAGCCGTCAGGAAGAAATTCTACAGAGCGCACAGCTACCGTCCAGCCGCAACCCGCCGAACACTGGTCCTACAACCCTCAAACAGATGACAAGGAAGATGATAGGTACAGGAAACGAGGGGCAGAAGAGTCGTAGTAGAAGATGAACGACTCTAGCATTCGCTGCACACCCGGAGAAACCACGAAAAACCCATGGATAGAGTAGGCGTTCGCCGAGGATCGAACCCGGGACCTCCTGAATGCGAGTCGCACACGTTACCGCGGCGCCACCTCGCTCGGTTATCTTATAACAAAGCCATTAAACTGAGTGTTCCATTCGTCTTCGAAAGCAAATGTTTTAATTTGGCAACAAAGGAAGAGAGCAGGTAGGCTGGGAAACGGATGCACTGAGAAGAATTGATCACGAGCGCATGAGCATTTTGTCAGTTATTTTTACATTTTCTACTATTTACCTATAGTAAGTAGAGAAAATATTGCATTCCATAAAAATTTGATATCGAGACTTCACAGGAACTACACGTTTTGAAACTCCATGAATGAAAACAGCACGTAATAAAAGGTACCTCCATGTTTATTTGCTTTTAAGTGGATCTGTGTGTGCGAAAGCATAACTCAAAGGCGAAAGGTTGTTTAAATACCAAACTTAGTATGCAAGTTCAGCAGCATCCAAGGATACGACACGAAGACTTCTAAGAACATTTCCTCACCCCATACCAACTTTTACATGGAAAACATATCTAAGATATTCGCATTACAAATAAAATATAAATCTTGAACTTTCTGCGAATAGCTGTGAAATCCTCCTTTTCTGAACCGTAAGAGATAATGGAGTTAATTGTTCTTCACACAAGCCGTGTGTTGGACAAGGTACGAAGGGTAAAATCGGACGACTAAAAAATTTAATGCCATCGTCGAAATTTGTACCACCGATCTCCCGGTTTTCGTCCGGTTGCTCTAACCACCAAATACCTGGCAACATACCGATAGGACATTGAATTCCCCAACTAATTTGCATTTTTTTCCGGTAAACCACAAGGGCATCTCAAACTGTATCGAGTTGACATACCCCAATATCGACTTACAGTGCTGCAAGTACTTTTAAGTCCCGGGCTTCATAGCTTCAAGACATAAACCGAGATAGACAATCTTACTGCACAGAAATGCATATCTCGCTAAAGCACACAAATTATGTTAAATAAATTTTTGCGGTCTTAAACATTCTATTTGTTATTTGTCTGAATGTTGTGGCTCTTAATGTTTTCTTCAACTGCTAAGTCGCGACTGGTTTTTACTTTCTCTACTACGTATAGTAAGTAGGGGAGGTATTGTATTCCACCCAAAAATTCGATACCGAGATTTCACTGGAAATATATATTTTGAGACCCCCTGAATCAAAAAAAAGCATTTTTGGAAACATTTCCGTTTGCGTGTCTGTCTGTGTGTCTGTGTGTGTTTGTGTACAACATAACTCAGAAACGAACAGTTGGATAAGCACCAAACTTGGTATTTAGTTTCAGTATCTTTCGGAGATGCGACATGAAAGTTTTCAAGAAAATCCCCCGACTCCAATTTGCCCCTTACATGGAACATTTTTCGAAAATTTTAATTTTCCCAAAAATGGCTCTAACGATTTTGATTAAAATGTCATATGTTTAAGATATTTTCATGGCAAATAAAATGTATATCTTGAAATTTCTGGGAATGTCTCCAAAAGTATTCTTCATTGTAAATGACTTTTGTATAACTGGTAAACCATAAGAGATAGACAACATTTTACTGCTCAAAAAATGTAGATCACGTTAAAATACACAATTTAGGTCATATACATTTTTTTGTTGAATGAACCATTTTCGAGATATTGCTTGTTACTTCTTTAAATTTTTCAATACTTATTTTCTCAAATGATAATTCGTTATTCATGTTTTTTGTCTTAGATATGCAAAGAGCTATAATCTGTGGGAAAGGGAATGGTACTGCACCTAGCAACCAGCTATTAAGAGTAACGTCTATGCTTAAAGGCTACTGTTTTTCTATACTGCCCTTGTAAATATATATTCCCCTTACATCTACAAGAAAATTAGCAATAAGATAGACTCTGTAAATGTTTATCTCGATTAAGATGAAGTAGATGGAGAATAAGCGTTTGTAAAAATAGTTTTACAAGAGTAGAGAAAGTCATGTGAGTTTAACACATCAGATTTTTCTCTTTTGTAATTATATGTATCAGTGTTAAGGGAATACATTTACTGTCAGAATATTATACTTTCAAAGCACTGAACAAAACAAATATTCGATATATAAACAAGCATAGAAGGCTGGCCACGTAGCTCAGTCGGTAGAGTACCTGCCTGCTTTCCGAAGGGTCCCGGGCTCGATTCCCGGTGGGAGTGGGAGCTTTTCTCTAGTCACAATTATTCCCTATTCGCCCCAGAGACTGTAAATATGAATGAGAGTCTCATCTAATGTACAAAACCCAAAGAAAAAGCCAGAAACTCCGTAAGCGAGTTAACATCTTTGCCGATAGGCCACCGATATGACTGCAGTTAAAAACAGTTGTATACATGGGGGAACTAAAAAAAAAAAAAAAAAAAACTGATACTGAAATGCTGAGAAGATGAAAATCGGTGGTTCGGATCCAGATTATTGCCATGAATTTTTTTATTCCGATTTACCTTTCCTTATTAATTCGGAATTAGTATGATCTTAAATAAATTTTGTTATCAGAGCTTTAGAAGAAAAGGAATATAAAGAAGGTGGCCAGCCTTTTACAAGTAATACGAAAATGCTACGTTTTGCAAGTTTTTACTTTCTCTACTACGTAGAGGAAGTATTGCATTTCTCTCAAAAATGCAATGCCTACGTTTCACCAGAAATAAATGTTTTGAGTCCTCCTGAATCCAAAAAAAGTATTTTCGGAAACATGTCCGTCGTGTGTTTGTGTCTGTCTGTCTGTCTTGATTTTGAATTATGAAATATCACAAACAAGCAGGGCAAGGAACTGTGTTATACAAAATGAACCGCGTAAAAGGAAAAAGCATTACAAAAAATTTAATGTGTTACACTCACATGACTTTCTTTTCTCTTGTACAAACTATTTTTACAAACGTTTATTCTCCATATGCTTCATGTTAATACAGATATGGAGATGTTAATCTTATTGCTAATTTTCTTGTAGATGCAAGGGGTATTGGTAGGCTTTAAGCGATAGTCAAATATTTTAAGAGCTGGTTGCTATGTGGAGTATTCCATTCTGTTAGCATGTCCAGTACATAAAAAATGAATAACGAACTCCCATTTGAGAAAAAGTATAAGTATTGGAAAAGTTAAGGAAATAAAAAGCAATATCTCGAAAGTGGTTCACTCAACAAAAAAATGTATAGGAAATAAATTGTGTATTTTAACGCGATCTACATTTTTTGTGTGTTTAAAATTTTGTCTAAGTCTTATGGTTTACCAGTTATGCAAAAGTCGTTCACAATGTAGCATACTTTTGGAGACATTCCCAGAAAATTCGAGATCTACATTTTATTTGTCATGAAAATATCTTAAACATATGATACTTTAATCCAAATCGTTGCAGCCATTTTTGGGAAAATTAAAATTTTCGAAGAATGTTCCATGTAAAGGGTAATGTGGGGTGGGGGGATTTTCTTGGAAACCTTCGTGTCGCATCTCTGGAAGATACTGAAACTAGATACCAAGTTTGGTGTTTATCCGACTGTTCGTTTCTGAGTTATGCTGTTCACAGACACACACACACACACACATACGCGCGCACACAAACGTACATGTTTCCAAAAATGTTTTTTTAGGATTCAGGGGGTCTCAAAACATGTATTTCCGGTGAAATCTCGGTATCGAATTTTTGGGTGGAATGCAATACCTCACCTCCTTACTAAACGTAGTAGAGAAAGTAAAAATTGGTAGAAACATGTGTTAAGGATGGAAAAGGCGTATAGCTCTGAATATTTTAAAATATGAGCCAAAAGGTAAAATAATTCATGGCCGACCTAACAAGAAGTGGATAGACCAGTTATTTAATTAAATCGAAGCAGATTAATAATAGTGTAATCCTTGAAGAGTGATGATGGCGATGATTAATATATTAAATGGAGCTTTATTCTTCAGTTGCTAGTTTTAGAGAATTATATTTTAACCATGTAAATTTGATAAATAATTAGGATTCGAATTCTAAGCGGAGAGGGACTTAGCACCGCGTCCTAAGAGATCTTTTGTATCCCGCAAAGGAAGGATGAGCTGAGAAGTGAGACGAGAGGCAGAGGACAGGTGTCCCTAGCATTTTGCAGATTTAAACCCCCGGATGTACACTGGAGCAGCCGGATGCTCTGCCCACTTGTGAGCTTATAAATCCGCGGCAAGGTACGGGATCCAGAGACCGTCCCCAATACCGGGGACGAAGGTTTCCACAGAGCATCCTTTTTCCCTGTCATTACGCCCAGAGCTTCCGCCTACCTCTGCAACCCTAAAACAAACCAAGCGTATGAAAGCTGAGGTTAAATGTGCATGAAGGTGGAATGGAGGGATAGGAATTTTGGGGGACTTAATGATCCTTCCCAGCATCCACCTAGCGACCCGAGGAAACCCGAAAAGAACCTTGAGTCAGAAAGGTCGGCAGCAGGAATCGAGCCCATGAACACTCGAATGCTGGTCACAGACGTTACCGTCCCGCTTGGTGGTGTATAAATAATTACTCTGATCTTAAACTCAGAAACCTTAAATACGAAACAAAGTTTCTGTATTACTTTCTCTACTACGTATAGTAAGTAGGCAAAGTATTGTATTCCACCCAAAAATTCGATACCGAGGTTTCACCGGAAATATATGTTTTGAGATCCCCTGAATCAAAAACTCTGATGTGTTACACTCACATGACTTTCTCTTCTCTTGTACAAACTATTTATACAAACGCTTATTCTCCATCTACTTCATGTTAATCGAGATAAACATTTGCAGACTCTTATTGCTAATTTTCTTGTAGATGTAAGGGGAATATATATTTACTAGGGCAATATAGAAATACAGTAGCCTTTAAGCACATACATATCTCTTAATATTTGGATGCTAGCACCATTCCCTTTGCCACAGATTAATACTCTTTGCATATCCAAGACAAAAAAATGAATAACGAATTCCCATTTGAGAAAATAAGTATTGAAAAATTTAAGGGAATAACAAGCAATATCTCGAAAATGGTTCACTCAACAAAAAAAATGTATATGACATAAATTGTGTATTTTAACGCTATCTACATTTTTTGTAGAGCAAAATTTTGTCTATCTCTTATGGTTTACCAGTTATGCAAACGTCGTTCACAATGAAGAATACTTTTGGAGACATTCAGAAAATTCAAGATATACATTTTATTTGTCATAAAAATATCTTAAACATATGATATTTTAATCAAAATCGTTAGAGCCATTTTTGAGAAAATTAAAATTTTCGAAAAATCTTCCATGTAAAGGGTAATCTGGGGTGGGGGGATTTTCTTGAAAACCTTCGCGTTGCATTTCTGGAAGATACTGAATCTAAATACCAAGTTTGGTGTTTATCCGACTGTTCGTTTCTGAGTTATGCTGTTCACAGACACACACACACACACACACACACACACACACAGACACGTAGACACACAAACGGACATGTTTCCAAAAATCCTTTTTTTGGATTCAGGGGGTCTCAAAACATGTATTTCCGGTGAAATCTCTGTATCGAATTTTTGGGTGGAATACAATACTTCCCCTACTTACTATACGTAGTAGAGAAAGTAAAAAAGCATTTTTGTAAACATGTCCGTGTGTCTGTCTGTGTGTATGTGTCTGTCTGTGAACAGCATAACTCAGAAACGAACAGTCGGATAAACACCAAACTTGGTATTTAGGTTCAGTATCTTCCAGAGATGCGACACAAAGGTTTTAAGAAACCCCCCCACCCCAGATTACCCTTTAGATGGAAGATATTTCGAAAATTTTAATTTTCTCAAAAATGGCTCTAACGATTTTGATTAAAATGTCATATGTTTAAGATATTTTCATGACAAAAATGAAATGTATATCTCGAATTTTCTGCGAATGTCTCCAAAAGTATTCTTCATTGTGAACGAGTTTTGCATAACTGGTAAACCATAACAGATAGACAAAATTTTGCTGTATAAAAAATGTATATTGTGTTGAAATACATAATTTATGTCATATACATATTTTTTTGTGTGAACCATTTTCGAGATATTGCTTGTTATTCCCTTAAACTTTCCAATACTTATACTTTTTCTCAAATTCGTTATTCTTTTTTTATGACTTGAACTTGGCAAGAGAATGGAATGCGCCACCTAGCAACCAGCTCTTAAAATATTTGACTATCGCTTATAACCTACCGTATTCCCCTTGCATCTACAAGAAAATTAGCAATAAGATTTAACATCTCAATTAACATGAAGCATATGGAGAATAAGCGTTTGTTGAAATAGTTTGTACAAAAGTAGAGAAAGTCATGTGAGTGTAACACATCAGAATTTTTTTGAGATAGGATACTAGCAAAACTAATATTGTAACATAACAATGATTCTGTGTTTGCTTGCAGGAGTGGCTGGAGTGAACTCTGGAAAGCTATAAGCTGGTGAACTGCGAAATTCAAACTGAGCAAACGAGGTGAGTCACGATTTAGTTATTAAACACCATGATCTCTAACGTAAACCTCAAGGATGCATTGAAATTATTTTTGAAGTATTTTGAAAAGTCTTACGCCATTGCTAACATCTTCATAGCCATACTCACGTTCTATTTCAAATATTCACAACTAAGAAGTTTCTTTGTTTAAGTGGGTGTGCCATAAAGCAGGGTATAAATTTAGGCAGTATTTTTAACATTTAAATGATGTTAGTCTGATTATATAATAAAAAAGTACAATAGCAGCCCGCCTTAAAGCAATATGTATATAAATAATATATAAAGTGTATGTAACAGTAATTGTATTAATGCTTATATTATTATGTACATGTATAATGATGTTATGTGAATGTGTTACGTAATTTAACAATGTAGGGGCTGTGAGAATAAAAGCCGAATGTTGCTAACAATGAGGTAACAATGAGGCAGTAATGAATTAGAGAGTTTAATAATGCTACTAGTAATTCTTGGAACAATAATGTGAAATTTAAAACATTTTTAATAAATACCCAAGCAACAACTAGAAAAAGCTTAAATTAAATATAAGTATTTTACTGGAGTAATATTAGCCAATCAGAAACTTGAAATAGAGAAATTTACATATTTAAGCAGTAAACGGCAGACACTAAAAGATAACTTACCCAACCGGAAAGGTTCCAAAGAAGTTCGATACGTATTCAGTGAGAGTCATATAAGATTCATTACGGCGTGAATAATATAAGGCAAGGGTGGCGAAAACGACTTCCTTCCGCGAGTCACCAAATATGCAACACGCACGGCGTCACTCAGAAGCATGTGAAAATCAAATGGACGGTTGCAGAGAGGGTACGTGCGCCTGCGAGTCAAAATAACTCGCGAGTCACGTTTTCGCCACCTCTGATATAAGGTTTACATGTTAAAAAGTGCAATTAATAAATAATCTCACAACTCCACATTATGATATATCAGTGAAGTTTTATTTAATCGTGTGAAATATTAATAAAAGGAGTGAAGTCAAAATTATAATTTGTGTAAGCCTTCATTCTTTAGCCGCATCACCCCCTGCTAAGAGATACATGTTTCTACAAGTTACTACTGACGCAGCTGTGGCATACATATATAATATTCAAATAAACATTAACAATTACAAAAAATGTTGCTTTTTTAAACGTTGTGCCGAAGGCCATCGGAAAGTAAAATTGGGACGAAAGCCACTGGAAACTTTGTATCGTACATGGGGCTGCAAGTACTGCAAGTTTTGGCTCCCCAACAGTGGAAATACAATAATCCTGCTTCAAAAGTACACGGATTTAAAAGAATAGTAGTAGTTGTGCTTTAGGGCGCACAAGTGCTGAGGTCATTAGCACCTTCACAATTTAAAAGGGAGAGATAGGCCTAATGGGTATTATCTCTTGTACATTGTAAATCGTGGTGATATTAGGAGTGCATTTTTAAACAGAAAGAAGGTCTTTACTATACTAAGGAGTAAAGTGCAATTGGAACCGAGTTACATACGATCTAATATTAACAATTTTAGAACTCTGTAGGGACTTACACAACTTGTGTTTCTCCATTAAGTCGGTGGAACAGATTCTGGTTTTCCAGAAGTCATCAGAGGTAGCGTTCCTCTAGCATTTTAAACGTAATAATGGCAACTTATTTTGCATCCCATTAGGAGTTTTGCAATGGTTCCGCTGTTTGACTGAGTTAGGGAACCCCGGCCAAACGAAAAGGGAAGCCCTAACGAGTGCCGTAGGGGAAAACAAAAGGAAACCAGAACTCTCAAAAATATACTACTATTGATAAGTTTGTTTTTGGGTACTTTAATGATAATAATAAACAAACATTAATAACCAGAACCGTAAAGCAACCATAAAAGAATAACTGTAAAACAAAAATGGCTTAAAGAGTAAAGCAACCAAAACCAATTGAGCAGAGCAGTAAAGGCAAGTTTTAAATACAGCAAAATTAAGTAAATCCAAAAATTCAACAAACCAAATCAATTTAGAAAGTTTATAAAACAAGGCCACTATAAACATCAGACCAAAAAATTTAATTATGTTTAGCTAGTCAAAGACTAGCTAAGAATGTTGAACAAGACCGAAACAGACTTTAATGAAATTCAGGAAACCGAGAGCTTCAAAGTCCAGCTAAGCTAGATGTAGATAGCTTTACAACCCAACCGTTTTCAGTTACAAAGTTCAGCATAAATGGGTTCAGCATAACTGGGTTTTAACTGCAATTACTGCTCTCATAATTTACACAACAGAATATCTGTAATTTTGAATTAACTATGCATTTTCAAAGTGCCCAAAATATGTAAAGCTCTACTCACAAATTTCTACTTATATTGCTTCTTGCCCTCCTTTTATCAAACTATGCAATTTCAGACGACAAATGCCAAAAGCTTTTCTCACAAATTTCACACTACTGATGCTTTTTACCTTCATGAATCAAAATATGCATTTTCAAATTGCACAACTGTGTAAAGCTCTTATCACAAATTTTAAACTAACTATACACTGAAAATCACGTACTGAAAATATAACTCAACTGAAAAGAAACAAAACACACTAAACCTATGAACAACTCCAAGAGCCAGTCACTTTACGAACTCTTATTTTCAAACACACATAACGTTTTCCGCCCCAAAATTCACTCACCATTACCAGGACATAAAACTGATAATAAAGCCTACCTTTACATAAGGTCGATCCACCGAAAATCACAAAGACGTTCCTTAAAAATTCATTACAAAAACTTCCACAATCCGCATCAGTAGTTACCGGGCAGAGAGCTATCCCTGCAATGCGGACAGAAATCCACCACTCAGCGCGTACGGCCAAAGCACATGCCACGTCAGCAACCCACAGAGGAAAAAAAAAGAGAGCACCAAAGAGAGCGTTAAGCAAAGGGGACAAGCAACGTAAAGTGACTGGCTGGATGTATAATACAGATACAAAACATAAAAAGAACACATAACAGCACAGTTTGTAACAAGTGTTAGTTTCTACATTAGGTACCAGTGTTTGCTTTTCAACAATCATCATTTTAGAGGTTTACATCATAGGTCATTGTGTAAGCGCCACGTCGGGCATACAATTTTGTAGCTGTTGTGAAAGCCACGATGGTCGCTGCTGCGTTGCCCTTGATCCACGATGTTGCTGTTCCTCGCGACGCTGGGTGATGATCTCTGCTAATCTAGTTGCATCTTTTGAAGATGTGGGCATTAGGGTTTGGATTGTATGTGGTGTATTAAGTAATTATTTTTGTTGCCTCGGCTAAACTCAACCAACATGAAATAATAATACTCGTGATTTGTTGAACGTTGTTTGTAATTAATCTGATTTTAAAACACACTACATAAATGATATACTTGCGCTTTGTAATGTGATGTTAACACTGGTATAGTACGAGTATTTTAGTTACTTTAGTCACCAATAATTATCTAATTTGCAATGTAATTGTTATGAATTATATATCAGTGTGTTGCTAGAAATGTAACTGTCACGTATTTACTATTATTAAAATACTTTAAAAGGTAATCTGCCGCCAACACTTAATAAATTCACTAATATAGAGGTGAGAGAAAGGCATGTGAATGTATCACATTAGAACCTTTTTTATCAAGAGTCTGTACCCTGCTACATTTCTCAAAGATCTTATCTCCGTAACCTCTATCCTTTTCCGTTGTGAGGCGGTCGGCACCCAACTCACACCCATAGGTCAATGTTGGAATACCATCACATTATATAGTTTCAACATAGTTGCTTTTTTACAATTTTTAAAAGTGTTTTTGCAACACATTAGGTATTATTTGAAATGTATTTAATTAGTTTTGCATATCTCTGTTATTAATATTGTAGAGTATCAGCAAACATTGTCATGCCAGACGCATTATTGTGTCGCATTGTCGACAGCAGTATTCGGTGACTTTGATTATTTCTTTCGGTTGAACAAACTTTCTCCTTTGACGCAGAACACGCCAGAGAGAGAAGGCTTTGTTTGAATCTCGCCCGGTATGACGCCAGCCCTGCTTGCCCAGACAGGGTTGGAGAGGGGGGATATATAGTTAGCGTTTCATGAATGTGAGGGTCACTTTGAGTGTGAAAGTGTAAGAAGCAAGTCGCGTGTGGCCAGTCCACGTTTTCGAGGCATTTTCCCTCATCCTTTGTTTCCCTAAGTGTAATGTAGAGCCGCCAAGTGTTTTATAAATAAATTACAGGTAATGTATGTTATGTAATATTTGTGTATTTTGTCAAAAAACTCACGCCTTCCATTGAATGTAGACCCCAAGGTCTCGGTGCTCTTGCCGTTTGTGAGCTACGCTCCCCCATGTGCGTGTTGGGGTGATCAAAATGCAGTAATTTGCTGGGAACCTTTTGGCCCTCACCCCAGCATGTAACAATATATGACACAATATGTCGCTCATTCGAAAGGAATTATGTATTATTGTGTACAATGATTATAAGAGATGGACAAAAAGCTTACCACACAAAAAACGTATACCTTTTTCACTATAAGCTTAAAGGAGAAGTAAACAAAACCACGTGACAAGACAGTACCTCATTGGCTAGTGGGCTTAGCATGTCGTCTCTTCCTCTACAAAAACAGTTCGGTTCAGATCGTAACGTTTTGTGGTTATTCTCGTGCAGAGAATTTTAAAAAACTCATTAATGTGATAGTTAAATTCATGAAATTAAATGTGTTTGTTCAGATTCACCTATAACTACATGAACCGTTATATCAGAGTGTTTGAGGCTATGCGCAGGCGCTGCAGTTTGTTTCCGGTTGAGAATCTTCTGCCACTGTTGAAAACGTAAACGAGGGAAATGAAAAGAAGACAATTATGTTAAGTGCTTTTAGCAAATTCTGTGAAAAGTACCCACCTTTAATCGACAATGAATATGGTTGGCCAGTTTTTAGCAATAATTGAACTTCTTTGTTAGTGATGCAGAATTGGTGCTCGGATAGCTTGGGTCGCGTTTGTTTTCTGTTGTGTTTTCACCTATAGTGCTAATCGTTATTTAACTTTTTGACTCACAAAAAGTTAAAGCAAAGGTGTATACTAATATTAGTCATTAAATTTATGATTTCTAAAGCCTGACGTTAAGACAGTTTAATCCAGCACCTTTAAACAGATGCCGAAGTGTTCAGGTACAACTTTTATTTGTCTACTCTTAGTATTGGGTATTATATAAGGATGTAAGGCAAAATATAGGAATAAGACATACGATGTTTAAAAGTTAATGATCCCCAAGCTGCACAATATATTATATTCGCATTCTGTATGAAGTAATTTCCTCTCACCTACATGTGATGCTGCCATGTGCTCGGCGGAGTGATATATTTAAGTTTTGTTTACTTCTCCTTTCAGCTTATAGTGAAAAAAGGTATAGGCATCTTTAAAACATACAATTTATTCTTTTGTATTCTTTATCATTCATTAAATTTCCAAGGATGCTTCCCTCCCTGATAAAAACTGTTTCCGTTTATGCATTTTTGGATTTCATTTTCCTCTGTTCTCACTGCTTTCTTGACAAGAGCATTTTACTCTTTATTTCTACAGAAGCTGTTAAGAGTATGTTCTTCTTTTTCTGAAAATACTGTTTCTGATACTGATTCCTTTTTATTAACATTGCATGGAGACTGGAAGCGTTTTTCCCCTCTGCTATTTGCGGTGCAATGGTCCCTTGCGTATTCGTAAGTTACGCAGCACACAGTTTTCTTGTTTCTTTATGGCGCGGCAAACACCTCAAGAATCTGGAGCGCTATTCAGGCCATTGCATTTAAATCTTTCCTCCTTCAACACTGCAAGTAGAGGAGGCTACGGAAATCTCTGTTGTTATTCAGGCAATAGCTTCCCTGCTCCATTTCTATGGTTGTGTGGGTCATTACAACAGAATGATGCAGCAAGGGGGTGTCTTATTCAACACAACAGAGCAGCAACTGATCTTTCTAAGGTCATTTTGAGTCCTATTTCTGGACCGTATAATATTACCACATGGACTTACAGGCGTAATAACCATATCTTCGAAAGACTTCATCTTACGTGTTGCAAGAATGTGGCTGTATAACATGATTCGTACGAGGGGTATTCGGAAAGTAAGTGAGGAAGGGTTTAAAAAATCGTATGTGTTACACTCACACAACTTTCTCTATCATTTTTTCAACAAAAGCTTATTCTTCTATTTCATGTTAATCGAGATAAAATTCTAAAAATTATTTATTGCATATTTTCTTGTAGGTACAATGGGAATAGGGGAATACAGCATAATCAAAAGTTTAACAGCTGGTTGTTATGTGATGGCTTTGAAATTCCGTTCTCTTTTCATGACCAGGAGAAATAACGAATATCGACTTCCCATTTAAGAAAAGTAGTTTGAAAATTCAAACCAATAACAAGGAGTATCTCCGAAACTGTTTAACACCAAAAACCAAAATGTATTTGGCCTAAATTGTGTGCTTTAATGAGATCTACACTTCTTGTGTGATAAGATTTCGTCTTTCCTTTAAGTATTACCTCTCGTGCAAAGGTCACTCAGAATGAAGATTTCGTAGTTTATTCCAGAAAATTCAAGCCATACATATCATTTGTTATGATGTCGCGGTAATCGTGTTATCTTATTTGCTGAGCGCCTGTTATTGTTTTACCATTTTGAATTTTGGGTTCTTTCTCCTCCGGCTAGCTATTATTACTCAGTCGAGCAAATCTCTTGAACAGGGTGTGTAAACGGAAAGGAGTTGTTACTAAACGATAACACTGATAAAAGAATTTGTTTTTACACTTTTATTGCCGTCACACATTATTAATTTCACATATTTACTCTTGATACACGCCTGACTGAAACTGTTATATTTTAGAATGTAACTATAATCACTTATTTGCCGCACATTATTAATTCGCGTATTTCACATCTTTTAACTAACTTTACGACACGAGAGATTTTGTAGAACTGCACGACGTGTAACCCGGGATGATTCTATTAAACTGCGCGTTACTTGTCTCTGGCACAGAATTTATACTCCCTCACCCCGATATGCCTAAAAATGTTAACAGAGCTGCTATTGGTTAATAAAGCGCGCCAACATTAGCGTCTATTTTTATATCCAATCAAAACTATGAACACATATACTCTAGAGAAGATATTCCCTCCATTTCAAAAGGAAAGCGCGCTACTCTGACGTCATTTGTTTGTCTCTTATTATTGATAAACAACTCGCCCCCTCGCTCATTGTTACCCGCTCCTATTGTCAGTTTCAGTGAGACCGTGTAGACTTATTTCCTAACAATGCTTATAATTAACAAACATCTCAAATCATTGTCATACAATATGCTAATTTACACTGCAATCACTCTGGCATTCACAGTGTTGTCATATAAAATACTGCCTCAATGAAAATATCTTAACTTAGAGACATTTTGATAAATTATAAATTTACGAAAAATTGTCCCTGTAAAGAGTAGTTTGGGTTGGGTGATTTTCTTGAAAATCCTTGTGTCGCATCCTTGGAAGTTGTTGAATTTAAATACCAAGTTTTCGTTTTAATATACAATCATCTGAAAAATTCAATACCGCAGCCGGGATTTGAACACGGTTCTCCCGCTCTCCGTGCGGTTGCGGAGAACCGTGTTCAAATCTGGGCTGTGGCACTGAATTGTTCAGTTGAACATGCTAAGGCCTTTAAAAAGTATAATGAATTTCAATTAATTATAATTAAAAAGAAAATCAAGTTAGGTATTTGTCTGTGTTTTCGCTTTTCAGTTGTGTTGCTCACACACACACACACGCACGCACCCACACAGACCTTTTCCTTAAACTTTTTGGATTCAGGGGGCCTCAAAGCATGAATTTGCGGTGAAATATCGGTATCGAAGGTTTGATTGGAATGGAATACTTCCTCTACTCTCTATAGGCAATTAGCAGAGAAGGTAACGATAGGCACTCCAATGATAATGAATAGCTTCTCATTAGAAAATCTAATTTTATTGGAATATTAATATCCCCAAAAAATTAATTTTAAAAACCTTAATCTTCTTCAACTTGAAAGGATAGCGCTTAGTGTTGGGAGTGAGTTCTGTTTTGTACATCACTGAACGTCCATTGACTATTTTTGGTGACTTGTATTTTTTAAAACTAGTGCAAAGCATATTGTTCTGTATGCTTTAAATTCGCTCCAGGTTATAAGCACTGATTCAATTCACCGATTTCTCTTTCGTGCTATTCCAGCCATGCCAGCGTCAATGCTTATCAGATGCTTACCATACATAACTTCGAAGATGGTGTTCGCTAAATACCACGAACTACCTATTGAAGTCAGTACTGTCGTTGATATGGATTTATACGAGTAAAAATCTGATATGTTCCACTCACATGACATTCTCTACTATTGTACAAACTATTTTTACAAACTCTATTCTCCACCTACTTCAAGTTTAACGAGATAAACATTTGCAGAAACTACCTTATTGGTAATTTTCTTATATGATCAAGGGGAATATGGTAGGCTTTAAGCGACAGTCAAACTTTTAAGAGCTGGTTGTGCTATGTGGAGTATTCCATTTTCTTTGCATGTGCACGACATTAAAAAAAATCTGATGTGTTACACTCTGAAATGATAATATCCGCTCGAATAATAATAATAATAATAATAATAATAATAATAATAATAATAATAACCATAACCATAATAAGAATGTTAATAATTATTTAATCAAAATAATAAAGATGGGAATACTAACAAGGAGGAGGAATAAAAGATAACATTAAGGATTAGAAAAGGGGGGAATAAAATCATTACCAAAGAAATAAAGTAAAGAGCAGATACGAATAAATAATCAGAACGTGAAATAAAATGTAGGAAAACGCGTATTTTAGAACGAAGAGACACATGATGAAAACTGTAAAAGGGTGAAATACTTCAGGAACATACAGGAAAGGAAACATTAGCAAACGCTTAAGTCCTATAGAAATCTGGTGAAACTCACGGGAAGATAGAACAACGGAACGGAAGTCGAATGCAGTCAAGCGCACAGAAAAGTTACTCAAGCGAACGTAAGGCGGTAATAGTAGACGCGGGCAAGGTCAGCTCGACGATATAACGAACCAATGAAAAACGGATAAAAATTTAGAATAATGATCAATGAGAAATTATAAAAGTCACATGCATAGTAAGAAGAAGGATTGAAACGAGAAAAGGGGCGGAGAATAGAAAAATTATCTAGGACGGAGAGCAGTTTCAGACGTGTGTAAGATGGATCTCTTCGTGTTGTGCAGGGGAGCAGGATAGATGTAGGAATTCACATCACTTCGTGTCGTGCAGTGGGGAAGAATACATGACTTCGTGTCGTGCAGTGGGGAAGAATACATGACTTCGTGTCGTGCAGTGGGGAAGAGTAGATGTAGAACTTCAAAGCATTTCGTGTCAGATAGGGAAACAGTGTAGATGCCGAAACTTAAGCATTTTTGTATTTGAAAGATAGTGTTAAGTAGAAGTGAGGAAAGCGTAGTCAGAAATGACAAAAATCAAGTCATTAAGTTCACGTCGTAATATGTTTTAACTTCTCAAGATAAATAGGAAAGTGTAAAGCACGTCAACAATAGCGGGGGATGATAGGCGGAATCGCGTCTTGTGTGAAGGGTATTCTATCAAGGAAAGCAGTGTGGATCTTCAGAATAAAAGGGCCACAGAGGAGAATTATAAGTATCAATTATCTCCCATCCACACTCCCTGAGAGAAGAGTGACCCAACCAACAATCCTGTCGAATAAGAAACCCGACACCAAGGAAAATCTATTACCCATTAAACCCCGCTACAACTCTCATGACTTTCTCTACTCTTGTACAAACTATTTTTATAAGCGCTTATTCTCTTTATGCTTCATGTTAATCTTATTGCTAATTTTCTTGTAGATGCAAGGGGAATATGCTAGGCTTTAAGCGATAGTCAAATGTTTTAAGAGCTGGTTGCTATGTGCAGTATTCCATTCTCTTTACATTAACAGGACAAAAAAATTAATAACAAATTCCCATTTGAGAAAAACTATAAGTATTGGAAAATTTAAGGGAATAACAAGCAATATGTTGAAAATGGTTCACTCAACAACAAAAAATGTATATGACATAAATTGTGTATTTTATCGTGATCTGCAGTATTTGTGTAGTAAAATTTTGTTTATCTCATATGGTTTACCAGTTATGCAAAAGTCGTTCACAATGAAGAATACTTTTGGAGACATTCCCAGAAAATTCGAGATATACATTTTGTCATGAAAGTATCTTAAATATATGATATTTTAATCAAAACCGTTAGAGCCATTTTGAAGAAAATTAAAATTTTCGAAAAATGTTCCATGAATAGGGTAGTCCGGTGTAGGGGGAACTCAAATACCAAGTTTGGTATTATCCGACTTTTCGTTTTTAAGTTATGCTGTTCACAAATAGACAGACACACGGACAGACAGATACCCACCCACCCACACACACACACGGACATGTTTCCAAAAATGCTTTATTTGGATTCAAAGCACCTCAAAACATGTACTTTCGGTGAAAATCCGGCGTTGAGTTTGTGGGTGAAATGCAATACTTCCCCTGCTTAACATACATAGTAGAGAAAGTAAAAATGAAAATTCCCATTTTCGATTAACTGTAGGTTATCCAGTATTTTCCTATCTAAAGGAACAGTGTTAACATCTAAGCTCAAGGTCCGTAAGTATCATCTTCATTCTTTAAAGCAAACAAAAAGGAATGCAATCGGAGTATGTGGTAAGAATGTGCTTAAAATCCTTGATAACTGGAGATAAATATGTATATGTATATGGTTAGCGAATATGACATACATGGCAATAAATTTGGGTTATATTTTTGTCTGTAATCCTGTTGTATTCCTATGATCAGCAATGTGTTACTAAAAGTATATTAACCAATTATAGTTTGAATAGAGGTAAAATATGCCGCTTTATTTATTTCTTTATCTATTAATTAAGTTTCCTTATATGCAGCAAAATCATTGATATCGCTGTGAAAACGCATTTCTGTTTATTTTTTGTAATAAAGTGCTGCCTTGCTATGTAGTTAATGAATACCATTCAAGCTTTAATTTGCACCCCCTGAAAATCTTCTCACAGTACACATTCTACATTGCACTAACCTGGGCGTTTATCTAGCTTTTAACCCCTTCAAAGTCGTGTACTGCACTAGCCGATAAGGTATGGGCTACCAATCCACGATAAGAGGTCTGTATGACAAACTGAATGCACTGACTCTACCTCTTTCTCTTAGCCAATACGATCGAGAGCGTAAACATATGTTTCGTTTCTATGCCATTTTGTAACCTTTTCTGTAGTTATTGGTGCAAGTGTTTAGCAGAAGGAGTGGCGCACCCTTACACCGTGGCCTAAAGCAACCAATGAAATATCCATGGCTTCGCAAGGCCACGTACACCGATAAATAAGATGACAGACACGAGGTGCAGTGAGATTTTCTTTGGCGCTCTTTGTACCAATGCCGGGTGCATATACACGATGGATTTTCCCGTTCTGCCGCGCATCTATGGGCACGAACTCAGCCGTTACTTTGTCCTAGACAGAAAAGACTCTCGTTGCTGAGTACTACTGCTGTCAGTTCTTTCCCTAATGTATTTTTGAGATACTTAGGTGACAAGCCAGCATCAAAGAGGTACCAGAGGACCGCAGGAACATAAACCTACTTCCAATAGATTGTTAGTATAACCACATGGAGAACTGCGGTGGGTCAGATTGCACCGCCCTCTCCTTTAGAACGAACCTAATAATGCTTCTGTCCAAGCGGTCGGCAGTGTTTCTAGGTAGCACAAATGACGTATCTGTGCTCCAAATGTCTCCCTCTCCCATCATCTCCACCACACTGATATGTCACAGCACAAATTGGTGGTAATTCTGCGAAACGATCAACTGGTCTTGCGCAGCTCAGGACCACTTAATTGCTTTATGGATGTTTATTATCGTTGTCTTGGCATTGTGGACACACATTGCTTTCCCCATACAACACAATTTTGCGCTTCCCCTCGTTTGCTAAGGGTCTCGCAGCTAAGTGCATTTGCCAGTGTGCCTTCATACTAATCGTGCCTATTCTTTCGGTTCGGACTATATATAGTAAATGGTTTTCAATGTAGAACATCAATAAATAGGATATTATGATACATTTATTAGCCCTTTTGAGATAGCGGCATGTGAGTTCTCAGGAAATGTATATTTTTAATCCATCTCACATTAAATATAAAAAAAGCTCTTTCTGAAGTATTCTTCAAGAATAAGACAATAGTGGCAATAAGTGACCGATACATAGGAGTAGGATGCATATCACGGAGAGGTGATATGTACAAGGCACTGCAGTTAGGTCATTGTAGTCCTTTGTGCTTCTAACGCAACTCCTGCGATGGAGAGAGACTCGAAGGGCGACCGAACCGAGTGACGATATGCTCAAACATGGACGGAGTCCGTAACTATTCCAGATTGAGGGCATACGATGTCGGTCAGTCCTGCCCACAAGCCCAGAGCCCTCCGAAAGTCCCTGTATATCAGGAATGTCGCCACAGAAAGCGGGTCCATCAGCAGTTCAACCATTACAAGGAGAAACCTTTACAAAGTGCACGGCCACCGCCCAGCCGCAACACACCAAAAGCCGTTGCCTGGTCCTTCAAACCTGAAACAGATGATAGGAAATGATAGACTCCGACTCGGGGAAATCATGAGAAAAAAACATGTTCAGAGAGGCCAGCCTGGCAGAATCGAACTCGGAACCTCCAGAATGCGAGCCTCACGCGTTACTGCTCAGCATTTCGCTCAATGATACGTAACGTAATTTTACTTATCTTAGGAATTTACGTTATTAATTATTTCCAAAAGTAACATTTTGAACTCTTAGAGGGGTAGTACCTCAACTGCAAGGCCAACTTGTTTCTAAATCGATATATAGGTGGATTTTTGTCGTTAAAGATCCTGTAAAAGTCATCTTTTGCGCGTGTGCGAGATAACGTGTTGCCAAACTTGCACATATTCCAGTATTGCGCTAACAGATAAAGCGTAAAGAATAGGCATGGACATCTGACACATTGCCTATTTGGCTTTTTGGAGAGGACAGACTCATAATGTCATTTTTAATGACATGGAAATAACAATAATGTTACACCAAAGAATTGTGACTCAAACCATTCCTGCAAAAACAACCAGATTTGTGCAAATTCTAGACGTATATTTGTTAGAAAGTATGAAATTGTAATAGGAAGACTGGAAGAACTGTTCAGGAATAAAATATTATCTATGCAAGCAGCACAAAAGCTACATGATAGGAGTTTAATAATGAAAGTGTGTTCTGTTGTATATCACCAGGTTGTTTCACCATTCTTGAAAGATATGCTGATAGTAAAACTTGCGGATACGTTACTGAAAAAACTGATGTAATACATTCATATGACTATGTCTACCCTATATTTATTTGTGGGTATAGAATTTATTCTTACTAAAGCTGATTTTTCTATACACTACATTTTAATCCAAATAAACCTTTGCTGAAATACCTGCATTACACTTTTCATTGTAGATACAAAGAGAACAGCATTGTCAAATGTTTAAGAACTGGAGGCTATACGCTGGCCTGGAAATTCCATACTGTTTGCATGCAATATCAAGAAACAACTGAATGTTGGCAGGACGTAAAGAGAATAAGTAATGAACAAAGCGAACATTTAATAATCTACATTGTCACGAACGTGACTGAGGAGATCCGTATTATAATTATTATTTTATATTAATTGACATTATTTTATTAATTTGTCACAAGTTTCTGAATTCATGTAGAGTCATATTTTATATTCTTAATTCTGTTCAAGTCTTAGTAAATTGTATATATGACAGAAAATAGCGGCCTGCTACTTCCCTTGACATTTCCAAGGGATGTCACTATGTCATCATTTCCTGAGGAGTACGTGTCTTTCTGCAGGCTCTTAGATGCACCTTAAACCGCGTTACGTCACATAGAATGTTCTAGAACATTGACGTATCAATTTATGATTGGCCGCTATAGTTCAAACCCAGGGCGGTGGCAGACCATATTTGGTAATAGCTGACACGGTATTAGAATGAACCCCTTTAGGGTATTCAAATCTATATAAGCAAGCCCTCAAGCTCTGCTCGCGAGTACTTTGTGTTGTAACTTGGCCGGGACCGCTATGGTACCCGCCGACGACCGCTGCACGGTCGCTCCGGATGGTTTCATTTGGCACCACTAGCGACTTGACAAAGTCATGTTGAGTATTGGCTCCCTCATCCACGACGATACGTTTCTCAAGGTAAGCATTATAAAATAAATTGTTAATAATAATGTTAGCTAGTACCACCATCATCCCTGATCGTGTAAACCCTACTATCGCACGTAGAAATGTAACTCTTTGGAATCTAGTCAGATCGCTCTAGCCAAGTATTTTAATAATTGTCTCTACCTCTGCAATTCCTCATTTAGCTATTCCCCCCAGTGTCACAACTTAGCACGTGACAATATCTCAGAAATGGCTTATGCTACAAAAAACTTATATGAAATAAATTGTGTGTTCTAAGTAGATCTACATTTCTTCTGAAGAACGGTTTCGTCTATCGCTTAACGTTTACCAGTTATATAAGATTATAAAAATGTCTTCTGAATGAAGAGTACTTTACAAGCTATTCCCAGAAAATTCAAAGTATGCATATTATTTTTCATGTAAATATTTTTAATATGAGGTATTTAAATCAAAATTGTTAGCCATTTTTTGCAAAATCAAAACTTTCGCAAAATGTTACATGCAAAACGTAGTTGTGGTGGAGGGATTTTCTTGAAAATCTTCGTGTCACATCCTTAGAAGGTGCTGAACTAAAATACCAAGTTTGGTATTTATCCAAGTTTTAGTTTTTTCTGTGTGGTGAAAATTAATATGAAAATGCAGTGATTGTGAAGTTGTACTGTTCCAGGATGCTTAGTTCAGACCACTTTGTTTCAAATGTACACTAAAGTCAGCGATAAAGATGCTGCTATCTACAGGGTGATTTATGAAGAACTGACACATTTATTTCTTTAATTGTTTTAAAACAAGTTACACTAGCGATAACATATTATACCAGAAATGCAGAGGACTTTTGGGAGATTATTTACCTCTATAGCAAATGTTGAAAATGTCCTCCATCCTGCATAAGGCACAACTCAACACCTTGTTCCATGTTACTGGCCAGTCGTTGGAGGACTCTGTTGTCAATAGCTTGAATCTGCTGTTTAATGTTGTGTTTCAGATCATCGAATGTCTGGGGAGTGTGGCATAAACCCCGTATTTTAAGTAACCCCATAGAAAGAAGTCCGGCGATGTCAAATGCGGAGACTTCGGTAGCCACAGATTCTTGTAAATTATCCGGTTGGTCAAAGAAACTTGCAATTAGTGCCATGGATTCATTTGATGTATGGCATGTAGCGCCGTCCTGCTGAAAATATCCTTGTCTCAGTTCTATATCGTCTAGTTGCTCAGCAAACTCCATGAAAATCCGTCTGTACTCTGCAGTGTTCACATTGTTTTTTTTAAAAAAAAACCGTTCCACTATTCTCTGTGCGGATGTTGCGCACCAAACTCCGAATTTTAACCGGGTGCATGGGTGCTTCATGAATAACATGTGGATTTTCGCTGGCCCAATAGCATGAGTTATTTGAGTTCACATAGCTGGATAAATGGAACCATGCTTCATCTGTGAACCATGTGATGGACAATATGGCAGGATTTTGCACAATGAACGCCTGAAACCAACGAAAATAATTAAGTCGTCTATCCTTATCTGGTTCCTGTAACTGATGTACAACTGTAATCCTATACGGCTTTAGGTGCATTTTTCGCAGCTCACTGACACATTGAGTAGCTGTACCCTATCTCCTGCGACAAACGCCTTAATGATTGGGTGACTGATCCAGCCGTGCTCTTACGTAAACAACAATCGTGGGAAGCGTAGATGAACGAGTTTTTCCTTTTTCATTCACCAGAGATACAGTTGTTTCCAATTTGTTTACCAGTCCCAGTATTGTGTTTCTTTGGGGAGGATTCCGAACACCAAATTCTCTCTGGTATGCCCTTTGAGTAGCTGTAATTGAATTCGTAGTCCAGTATTGCTTTACAAGGAAGAGTCGTTCATTTAATGTGTACCGACAATAGTTGCCGACAATAAAATTAACAATTACGAGTAAAATATGAACATCTGCGCATCTAATGACAGGCAATCGAAACTCCAGAACATTCTGCATAATTTGGTGCTAAAATTTATTTAATTTCGAACAGAATAATTAAAGAAAGAAATGTGTCAGTTCTTCATAAATCACTCTGTATATAACATCCATGCGGAATGGTTACAAACAGATCTGCCGTGTTAGTTTGATAGTACGAACGTTGGATATACCCTATAGCCAGAATCGAAGTGCGTGCCAGAGCGGCATACGTGAATTCCAGTTTCAAACACGACAGGCGGAAAAGCTAGCGAATAACTTTTTCATGTCTTCGTCGTAGAGAAACATATATAATCCGATTTAGAAAAAAATTAGGTCTTCCAGTTGGACCTTCCGTTGTTAATAGAGGACAAAAATATGGATGAGCTCACTACCCGCCGACTCTAGCTGGAAGCGAATTGCATTTTTGTGCAGTACACAGAAACAATACGGCAAAACAGTTTCCCTGATTCCACACGGTCGGTCTTAAATGTGCCATGAATAAGGCAGGAAATGAGATGTAGAAAACAAAAATACCCCGAAGTCACCCACCCCTGTGTGGCTGCACTCTAAGAAACTACCAAAGCAGAAAATAAGAAAGAAAACCCACTCCTGGAAATGCAGAGAAAACGAGGCTAACCACATACGATGCGGTTGTACAGTTAAAAAAATCTGATGTGTTACATTTGCATGACTTTCTCTACTCTTGTACAAACTATTTTTATAAATGATTATTCTCCGCCTACCATATTAATCGAGCTAAACATTTGCAGCAACTATCTTATTGCTAATTTTCTTATAGGCGCAACGGGAATATGGTAGGCTTTAAGCGATAGTCAAATATTTTAAAAGCTGGTTGCTATGTTGAGCATTTCATTCTCTTTGCATGTCCAGGACATAAAAAACGAATAAAAATTCTCATTTGAGAAAAAGTAATAAGTATTGGAAAATTCAAACAAATAACAAGGAATATCTTGGAAATGTTTCACTCCACAAAAACTGCATTTGACATAAATTTTGTGTTTAAATGAGATATAAACCTTTTGTGCTGTAAAATTTCGTCTATCTCTTACAGTTTACCAGTTATGCAAAAGCCATTCGAAATGAAGAGAACTTTCCTGGGAATTTCCAGAAAATTCAAGATCTACATTTCATTTGCCATAAACATAGCATGAACATTGATATTTTAATGAAAAGAAATTGAGCCGCTTTTGAGAAAATCAAAATTTTCGAAAAATGTTCCACGTAAAGGGTAGTCTGGGGTGGCAGGATTTTCTTGAGCATCTTCATCTCGCATCTTTGAAAGATACTGAACCTAAATACCAAGTTTGGTATTTATCCGACTTTTCATTTTTGGGTTATGCTGTTCAGACACACAGACAGACACAATCACACGGACGTTTTTCTAAAAATGCTTCTTCTGGATACAGGGGGCCTCCGAACATGTGTTTTCAATGAATTCGAGATATAGAATTTTTGGGTGGAATGCACTACTTCACCTCTTATAATACGTAATGCAAAAAGTAATAAGCAAGACACTAAAACTAAACTTAGCTAGCAAGACAACATACAGGATGGACCATGTAAGTTGACACTGTACAATATCTTTAAAGCTAAGCGTCGTATAAAGAAATGTCTGGAATAAAAGTTGCTTGATATTATGGGGAATGTAAATTCCATCAGTAGTGGTTTGTTTTTAGGAGGTTGTGATGATCATTGTAGGGTCAATTTAATTTTTTTAAATGGGAACCTACATTTTGTATATTGTTTTCGCATTAGGAAATGGTTTATAAAAAGCTGTTTCTTTTGTGATGAATAAGGAACCAAAATAAAACATATGATGTGTTACTCTCACATGACTTTCTCTACTGTTATACAGACTATTTTTACAAACGCTTATTCTCCATATGCTTCATGTTAATCGAGATGTTAATCTTATTGCTACTTTTCTTGTAGATGCAAGGGGAATTGGTAGGCTTTAAGCGATAGTCAAATCTTTTAAGAGCTGGTTGCTATGTGGAATATTCCACTCTCTTTGAATGTCGAGGACATAAAAAAAAATCTGATGTGTTACACTCACATAACTTTCTCTACTCTTGTACAATCTAATTTTACAAACGCCTATTCTCCATATGCTTCATGTTAATCGAGATATCGAGATGTCAATCTTATTTGTAATTTTCTTGTAGATGTAAGGGGAATATGATAGCTTTTAAGCGATAGTCAAATATTTTAACGCTGGTTGCTATGTGGCGCATTCCATTCTCTTTGCATGTCCAAGACATAAAAAAAATGAATAACGCATTTGAGAAAAAGTATAAGTATTGGAAAATTTAAGGAAATAACAAGCAATATCTCGAAAACGGTTCACTCAACAATAAAAATGTATATGATATAAGTTGTGTATTTTAACGCGATCTACATTTTTTGTGTAGTAAAATTTTGTCTATCTCTTATGGTTTACCAGTTATGCAAAAGTCGTTCATAATGAAGAATACTTTTGGAGACATTCCCAGAAATTTCGAGATATACATTTCATTTCTCATGACATTATCTTAAACATATGATATTTTCATCAAAATCGTTAGAGCCATTTTTGAGAAAATTAAAATTTTCGAAAAATGTTCCATGTAAAGGATAGTCTGGGGTGGGGGGATTTTCTTGAAAACCTTCGTGTCGCATCTCTGGAAGATACTGAACGTAAATACCAAGTTTGGTGTTTATCCGACTGTTAGTTTTTGAGTTATGCTGTTCACAGACACACACACACACACAGACACACACACAGACACACACACGGACATGTTTCCAAAAATGCTTTTTTTGGGTTCAGGAGGTCTCAAAACATGTATTTCCGGTGAAATCTCGGTATCGAATTTTTGGGTGGAATGCAATACTTCCCCTACTTACTATACGTAGTAGAGAAAGTAATAAATAACGAATTCCCATTTGAGAAAATAAGTATTGGAAAATTCAAGGGAATAACAAGCAATATCTCGAAAATGGTTCACTCAACAACAAAACTGTATATGACATAAACTGTGTATTTTAACGCTATTTACATTTTTTGTGTAGTAAAGTTTTGTCTATCTCTTATGCTTTACCAGTATGCAAAAGTCGTTCACAATGAAGAATACTTTCGGAGACATTCCCGGAAATTCAAGATATACCTTTTATTTGTCATAAAAATGTGTTAAACATATGATATTTTAATCAAAATCGTTAGAGCCATTTTTGAGAAAATTAAAATTTTAGAAAAATTTTCCATGTAAAGGTAAGCTGGGGTGAGGGGATTTTCTTGAAAACCTTTGTGTCGCATCTCTGGAAGATACTGAACCTAAATACCAAGTTTGGTGTTTATCCGACTGTTCGTTTTTGAGTTATGCTGTTCACAGACACACACAGACAGACAGACAGACACACACACACACACAGACAGACATATATTCCCGGTGAAATCTCGGTATCAAATTTTTGGGTGGAATACAATACTCCCCTACTTACTGAACGTAGTAGAGAAAGTAAAAATGTTGGTTCCCAATTACGAAACGTAACTTGACCTCAAATGACCATCTATGTAAGGTCCAACCATTCATTGCGCTCTTCGTACAAGGCCATTCAGAATTTTCGTTGTTATTTACGTTGGTGTAAGACAATTGCAAAGTACCTTATACAAATGTTTAGTGTTTATGAGGAGTGAGAAAGCAGTATAAAGAAGGTAGGTTCCTATTTTAAAAAAATTAAATTGACCCTAAAATGACCATCACAACGTCTTTCAAATAAAGCTCGACTACTTTCCCCGTAAAATCAGGCAACTTTTATTAAATACATTTCTTTCTACAACGCTTGGTTTTGGAGATATTGTACAGTCTCAACTTAAATGGAAGTATAATGTATAATGTATCCCCATTTTATATCTGTTGGTAAATTTTTCCATATCTCTAGCATTAAATTCTCTCTTCCTTTATCCGTATCATCGCATTCCAGAATGTTTTTGTTGTTCACCACTGGCACTGGGGATTATTTATCTGGATCATTTTCCCTCTGACTTCCCAATATAAAGCCTGTAAGTTATCACTTTTAAAGCATTTGGCGAGACGCTATTTGTTCAGGATAACATCTTCTTCCCAGAGAGTGCACTTGGGTGTTGGTAGGCATCCTATCTTGTAGAGGTATTATGCGAGGCAATCGTAGTCAGTTGCCATCTACTAAATAAGGACACTGCAGTCTTCCTGAGTATTTTTTGTGTATCAACTTTATCTTTCAATTTATCTTCTTCGTGAAGTCTCTGCTGTCTTTTGAAATGTTGTTTAATGTTATTTAATTGTTTATTTAATTCCATTCGTCCTACAGGTTAGAATGTAATGCCAATTATTATGCAATCTGTTACATTTAGTACATCTCTCCCCCTTCTTCTCCTGTTAGGCCACTTAAATTAATTACACCTCTCCTCGCCCATGCATACCCCATTCTTGCCTCTTTGTTGCATTCTTCGATGTATATTTCTATTCCCCAATCCGTTTTTAAATATCTATAATCTTTACCTGAAACTACTTATAATTTCTTGCTTTTCAATATCCTCCACTTTTGTTCTAATTTCTTTCCAGAAACCCTTACTTTTGTTGTTTATTTGCACCCATATTTCCCCTATTCCTATTTATTCTAATTTTATCTATTATAGCATGAGATTTAGGTTGTTGCTTCACGTATGGAAAGTCAATTTGAAATAGGAGTTGTATTGTAGTTCCACTGTTGGGGAGCCAAACTTGAAGTAGTTGCAACCACGTGCGATACAAAGTTTCCGGTGGCCTTCGCCCCAATGTTCACTTTCCGGTGGTCTTCGCCCCAATGTTTAGAAATCAACTTTGTAGTTTTATGTTTCTTTAAACATATATTTTTATGTTTGCCTCGGCTGTGTCAGTATTAGTTTGTAGAAACATATATTTCTTAACAGGGTGTGATGAGGCTAAAGAATGTAGGCTTACACAAAGTATAATTTTTACTTCACTCCTTTTATTAATACTTCACACAATTAAATAACACTTCACTGATATAGAGCTGTGAGATTATTTAGTAATTGCACTTTTAAACACGTAAACTTTATAAAATTCTCGCCGTGATGAATTTTATATGTCTCACACCAGATACGTATTAAACTTCACGAGGGCGCGTCTCGCGTTCGGTTAGGAACGCTGTCTACTAGAAACTGACTTCTACCGCCTGAATTTGTAAATTTCATCTATTTCAAGTTTCTGATTGGCTAATCCTACTCCAATAAAATACTTTTATTTAACTTAAGCTTCCTCTAGTTGTTGATTGGCTATTTATAAACTGTTTTAAAATATTACATTATTGTTTCTAAGAATTACTAGTAGCATTATTAAACTTTCCAATTAATTATTATCTCACGGTTACCTCATTGTTAGTTAGCAACTTTCGGCTCCTATTCTCACAGCCCCAACATTATTAAATTACTTAATACATTCACATAACATTATTATACATGTACACAATAACATAATCATATACAATGATTATAATATACGCTTTTTATATACGAGTAGTCTACACATTTTGCTTTAAGGAGGCCTGTTATTATATTTTATATTATAGAATTAGCCTGAAATCTTTTAAGTTTTAAAAATACTGTCTCAAACAGTGTAAATTATGAGCATCAATCAAAATAAAGCAAGCAATGAGACGTTGGTAAATGTTAATGCCTTTATTTAGGACTAGGAATAACAGCGGAGGGGGACTTTGCACCACGACCTACAAGACCTTTTATGCCTGAAGCCCCTGACGGGGTGCCTCCGCGAGGGTGGGGCGAGGTGAGAGTAGACAGAGGGCGCCCAGACCAGGAGGCACAATAGGGAAGAGGGCAGGGTCCCTCACTTTTACAAATTGAAACTCCCTGAATGGCAGCTTCCCATCCCGTGCGGGCTTGCATATCCCTTAGGGGGTACCGGAGACCGCGCCATTCCGGAGGACGAAGTTTACATAGAGCATCCTTTTCCCATGATACATGCAACGCCGACACTTTCAACCCTGAAACAGACCAAGCAGGTGGAATGAGAATGTAGGTGAAATAGAGGGACAGGAAATTCAGAGGAAGTGATGAGCCTTCGCAGCATTCGCCTAGTGACCCGTGGAAAGCCCCCAAAAAACCCATGGGTCAGAAATTTCGGCCGCGAGATTCGAACCCACGACCTCCTGATGCGGGCTACAGACGTTACTACCTTAGCTATCTCGCTCGCTATGCCTTTGTTTAACTCGTGCGAATGCTCCATTGGCAAATGATGTGTAATAGCAAGTATTTATAACACCATAGTTGCAAAAGCTGTTAAGCAAATTCTGGTTTTATCTGTGTATTAACTTTCAAAATCTTTTTCAAAATAAAAGGAATATTGTAGCGTGTATGTGTGCATTGTCACGTCGGACATATTATTGCTTTGTAGCAATGACATTTATGGGTATAATTATTTCGATTGGGGTTTGAATTTCGTCCGACGCGGCATCTCTTCCCACCTCCTGGTCAGAGGTGGAGAGAGGAAAGTGGGTGAGGGCAACTAGCGCTACTAGCTTTCTTTGTCTGGTGGCGGCAGTCAGTAGCGTGGGTCAGTCATGTGTGTCTCTTCAGGGCGAGTGGTGCTGTATGCAGAATACGTGTTTCGTGTGAGTGTGAAACATCTTCCTCCAATGTCTGTTCTGTAATCTTTTGTGAATTATATAGAGGCACCATGTCAAATACTCAATAAACCATGGGTAACGTAATTAATGTGAAATTGTGTGTATTTTGTTATGAGTATACCACGTCTACTTTAAAATGTACAGTTGAAGTTCCTGGATCTCTCGTTGCCACTACAGCTACGTCCCCCAATGTTTATGCCTGGGTAACTAATTTTAATATGTAGCTGCAAAACCTTTTGACCCCACTCCGGTATATAGCAATGCTGACAAAATATTGTCATACATGCTCGTGAAAAAATATTGCAAGTGGTATTACTTCACGAAGCTTACGCTTCTACAGGGATGTTATTCGGGTTGCGGGCCGTAGGAGCGCGGCCGCATAGTGGAGGAACTCTCTCCAATCTCATATTTCAGTGCCTTACAATATATTACCTTTGGGTCGGGAGTTATTATTTCACATCGTTTAAAAACATTAATTCCTAGCATTAACTTTTAAATCCTATTATGTATTATTTACAAAAACCGCCTATTATATTCATTCCTTTATCTTAATACATACATAATACCTGGAGGTATCGCACGACAACCTTCAAGGATCACATCATATTTGTTTGTATTTAACAAGAAAACTAATCTGTAAATCCTGGATACGGCTTACGGTTATGTCATAATACAGAGTGAGCCAAAAGACTCCGAACCGCCTCCACGATGTTTTGCCTGTCCACGTCCTCGCGCTCGTTGGCGTCTGCCGCTGTCATAGAAAGGCACGAATGAAACCATACAACATTTTTAAAACTACTTTTAAAGGCTTTACTTACCAACTTTATGAAAGGAAATGCTGAAAATGGCCACCGTCGTTGTCCATATATTTTTGGCACCTCTTTAGGAAACTATCCTTCATGGAATGTTTGGGAGGTATTTTCCAAACGATGACCGATGTCGTCTAATGTTTCTTCGGTGAGAACCGAACGCCGTGTTTTAGATTTCTTAGCCTGAACACCTCCTGTGGCCTGAAATTTACTGTAAAGTTCATGGATTTTTGTACGGCCTGTAACTTTTACACCTGGAAATCTTTCTGCAAATCGGACTATAACTTGTCGATCCGACCGAGTTAATACATACGAATCATAAATAAATACACGCTTTGCAGTAGAAAACATATACTGAGCCATAATATACTTTGTGACTAAGTACAGGACAAAATAATAAATAACTTTTAATAACTGAACTACATCACATCACCGTCAATACAAAACTGCACTTCACACTTTGCAGTGCAAGACGACAAAAGCGTGACTTTGTTTATAGCAGCAGTGCGTTATCATGTTTTTATCATATTTCCACACGCCCAGTGCAAAAGCACCGCGCAGCCGGTAATATCGTTCATAAAATACCCCTCGGGGGTAACTTAAAACATAAATTTTAAGACAAACCCACATACCCTGGAAGAATTAAAACAAAATATTAGTCAGGAAGTTTCTAAACGTGAACCACAGCGAGTGATGGATAGTTTCCTAAAGAGGTACCAAAAATGTATGGACAATGACGGTGGCCAGTTTCAGCACCTCCTTTCGTGAAGTTGGCAAGTAAAGCCTTTAAAAGTAGTTTTAAAAATATTGTATGGTTTCATCTGCGCCTTTCTATGATAGCGGCAGACGGCAACGAGCGCCGAGGACGTGGACAGGAAAACCATCGTGCAGGCGGTTCGGAGACATTTGGCTCACTCTGTATTAAACAAATGTGTATATGTATATATTTGCATTTACTAAAAGTAACTTCAACGTGTGTAACGATCATGTTTTTAACAAACCTTGACTAAATGATATTATGAAAACATATAAATAACTATAACATACTAGTTAGCCACGATATGAGTGCGCTTGAACGAAGGTGCCACAGTATTTATTGCCTAACGTCATCAAGGTCTTGGAATCAGAAAGAAGTGAGACGTAAGGCAAGAGCGTAACGTACAGTTACACAATGAAAGCTGCACTACATTTGCAAGCCTCAGACACGCTAGTAAACGCAACTCGGAAGTGCGAATGCTTTCTTTAAATTGACTCCTTGCGATGCCCCGCCCACTTGCTTCGTAGCTGCTTAGCTACACTTCCCACCGCACGCATTCATATCGTGGCCTTCTAGCACAAAGATCTAGAATCCAGGTAAGGTATTTCCATTTGTTTACGTACATTATACAAACTAAAAATTTGTTACGTATATATAATGGAATGTAATAAGCAGAAGCAAGCAAAACTTACCTTAGTAGAAAATAACATTTTAGGAAAACACTCACGCAAAACCATTGGTTTAAGGATTCGTTCATGCATATATAGGGTCTTTCAACAAGAGTGTCCTATATTTGAACATAAATGAAACACGTTCTATAAATGATAGAGGTTTATTTTTTTATTCTCTAACATAAGTAATGTCATTACGTGTGGAAGAGAACATCAGCTAAGTGACCGCCGCAACTTCGTTGGATTGCGCGTATATAGTTGACCCAATTTTCAATGACAGAAGAACATAAATTACGTCCAACTTCACGAATAACACGCGTGATGTTATTCATAAGATCATTTACTGTTTCTGGCTTGTTGACATTTAACATAACCCCACAAGAAGTAATCCAACGGCAGTAAGTCGCATGACCTCGGGGGCAAGTTAACATCATCACCACGGGGAATGATGAAATCTGTGAATTTCTCCTTCAAAAGATCGATTGTTTGGAGAGCAGTATATGTGGCACCATCTTGCTGGAACCAGATGTTTCTGAGATCCATACCATCCAATTGAGGCCAAAAATAGTCCTTTATAAGAGTCCGGTATATTTCTCCATTGACACTTAGCGCTTCTCCATCTTCATCTTGGAAAAATATGGACCAATGATTCCAAAATCCAAACCACACAGTAACCTTTTGGGGATAAAGTGGTCGTTCTTGAATCCGAATTGGATTGTGATTGCTCCAATAGCGGCAATTTTGTTTGTTAACACAACCATCCATCCAAAGGTGGGCTTCGTCAATGAAGATGATTTTTCGACAAAAATCTGGGTCAGTTTCCAATTGCTCCATAGCCCAGTCAGCGAATACACGACGCAACCTACGGTCGTTGGGCTTTAGTTCTTGAGTTAACACAATTTTGAAAGCGTGGAACTTCAAGTCCAGATGCAGAATTCGCCAATTTGTGGTCGGCGAAAGCCCCAATTCTTGCGCTCGACGAGCAATTGATTTGTTTCCGTTCTCGTGTACACTCTCACGAACGGCGCCTATGTTTTCGTTGGAGCGCTTACGTCGATTACGTACAGGCGTTCTTTCATCATTAATAGACCACTTCTTTCAAATTTATCGATCAAACGCCGAATGGTTCTCTCGCAGGGACGATTATGCACACCGTAAACTTCACGGAATACACGGAAGGTTTGGCGAACATATGATCCATTTTGGTAATACATTTTCGCAATTTCTACGCGCTGCTGAATGCTGTAACTTTCATGGCTATTTATCAATAACAGCTGTAACCGCATGAAAAAATGCCTGCTGTAATTCAATAACAGTGGCAGTTATTATATGTTAAAAAGAAGCACACTCTTGTTGAAAGAGCCTTTATTATGTTTAAATAATAGAGGGCATACTTTTAGTTAATAATTCCCCATATACAGACCTTAAAAGAGTTCATTACAGCATGTCAGCACCGTGGTTAGTATCGGTTAGTATCTTTTGTAACGGCAACTACCTGCGGGAAGAAACACGTGCTTGTGAATATCACAGTATTCAAGACCATAACTCGGAAACCAAGCATTTCCGGACCCGTGCTGTAAATGAACTTCTTGTAGTGTTTACTAATGTGGAATTCATACAGACATTATCCCCTCTATTTATTTACCACACATATGCTTGTTTATAGCACTGGAAGATATTAGATTAACTTAAAGACTTAGTAAATTTAAAAAATTGAAGTACAAACTAATATTTCAAGTAACAACCAAGAAAGCGAAAGTATAATTAATTTTGGCTGATTATACTTCGGATAATTGAAATAGCTATATACACTATGTGATCAAAAATATCCGGAAACCTCACAGACATATGTTTTTCATCTTAGGTGCATTGTGCTGTCACCTACTGCCTAGTACTCATTATCCGCGACCTCACTAGTCATTAGACATCGTGAAACAGCGGAATGGGATGCTCCGTGGAACTCACGGACTTAAAACGTGGTCAGGTTATTGGGTGTCACTTGTGTCAGAAGTCTGTACGCGAGATTTCCACACTCCCAAACATCCCTAGGTCCACTGTTTCTGATGTGACAGTGAAGTGGAAACGTGAAGGGACATGTACAGCACAAAAGCGTACAGGCCGACCTCGTCTGTTGACTGATAGAGGCCGCCGAGATTTCAAGAGGGTCGTAAAGAGTAATAGGCAGACATCTATCCAGACCATCATCACACAGGAATTCCAAACTGCATCGGGATGCACTCCAAGTACTATAACAGTTAGGCGGAGGTGAGAAACCTTGGATTCCATGGTCGAGCGGCTGCTCATAAGACACACATCACGCGGGAAAATGCCAAACGACGTCTGGCTTGGTGTAAGGAGCGTCAACATTACACGATTGAATAGTGGCAAAACGTTGTGTGGAGTGACGAATCACGGGACACAATGTGGCGATCCGATGGCAGGGTGTGGGTATGGCGAATGCCCGGTGAACGTCATCTGCCAGCGTGTGTAGTGCCAACAGTGAAATTCGGAAGTAGTTGTGTTATGGTGTGGTCGTGTTTTTCCTGGAGGGGGCTTGCACCCCTTGTTGTTTTGCGTGGCACGATCACAGCGCAGACCCACATTCATATTTTCAGCACCTTCTTGCTTCCCATTGTTGAAGAGCAATTCGGGGATGGCGATTCATCTTTCAACACGATCGAGCGCCTTTTCATACTGCACGGGCTGTGGTGGAGTGGTTACACGGCAATAACATCCCTATAATGGACTGGCCTGCACAAATTCCTGACCAGAATCCTATAGAACACCTTTGGGATGTTTTGGAACGCCGACTTCGTGCAAGGCCTCACCAGCCTACATCGTTACCTCTCCTGAGTTCCGCACTCGGTGAATAATGGGCTGCCATTCCTTAAGAAACCTTCCAGCACCTGATTGAAAGTACACCTGCGAGAGTAAACGCTATCATCAAGGCTGCGGGTGGGCCAACACCATATTGACCTCCAGCATTACCGATGTAGGGCGCCTAGAACTTGTACATCATTTTCAGCCAGTGTCCAGATACTTTTGACCACGCAGTGTACATATTAACATCAAATTAGCCACCTCGTTATTATGTCGAGAGCTACAATTCATAATTTGGTCTATATTTAAATAAATATTTAAGAAGGTAAACTTAAAAATGCTATTGCTTTCAATGTGGTAAGTAATTGGAACAGAGAAGTAAAGGGATAGCTCTGCGTCTTAAAAAGAGTTGATTTCTGATAAATATTAGTGTGCTTTATTATTTGAAGCGTTGGTATAAATACATAATTTTAACTTATAAAAACAGCAGAAATCAAGCCACGTGTTTCATCATATAATCTTTGTCCAGTGAAGGAGTTGATCATTCTGAATAAAAAGTCTGATGTGCTGAACTCATATGACTTTCTCTACTCTTGTACAAACTATTTTTATACAAATGTTCATTCTACATCTACTTCATGCTAATCGATATAAACATTTGCAGAAATAATCTTACGATTAATTTTCTCGAAGCTGCAAGGTGAATATAGTAGGCTTTAAGCGATAGTCAAATATTTTAAGAACTGTTGCTATGTGGAGCATTCCATTCTCTTTACATATCCAGGACATAAGAAAAACGAATAGCAAATTCCAATTTGAGAAAACGTATAAGTATTGGAAAATTTAAACAAATAACAAGGAATATCTCTGAAATGCTTCACTCGACAAAAAAGGAGTATCGGACATAAATTATATGTTTTAACGAGATCTACATATTTTGTACCGTATAATTGAGTATCTCTTAGTTTTTACCAGTTATCAAAGTTCATTTAGAATTTTGGGGACATTCCCAGAAAACTCAAGATGTACATTTCGTTTGCCATGAAATTATCTTAAACATATATTTAATAAAAGTCGTTAGAGTCATTTTTGAGAAAATCAAAATTTTCGAAAAAGGTGGAAGGGATTTTATCGTAAATCTTTGTGTCGCATCCTTGGAAGATACTAAACTCAAATACCAAGTTTGGTATTTATATCACTTTCGTTTTGGAGTTATGCTTTTCAGACAGAGAGACACACAGACGGACATGCTTCCAAAAATACTTTTTTTTGTATTCAGGGCACCACAAAATACGTATTTGCAGTGAAATCTCGGTATACAATTTTTGGTTATAATGCAATACTTCCCCTATTTACTTTATGTAGTACAGAAATTAAAAATAAAATAGCATCTACAGTTATAGTTTCTATGTCATTACGTCTATTTAAATTAAGTCTTTTTCTACCCAGACTAATCGATCTGAGACGCATTAAGAGTTGTCATTGTCGCTCTACCGACTGACAGCGTCGTGGCACTTCATTTTAAATTCCTTCAGTCTCAACATCCCTTATCACCTTTTTCCCTAGTCATTTGACATGTACGTCTGATACTTTGCAGTCTCTAACAGCTGAAATTGCTGCTTTTCCTCCCATGCTAATTTCTTTTGCTTTATTTTCAGACCCCATCGATTTTATTTTATATGTCTGGTGCAGATAAGTGTTAACAGAGCTGACGCTCCATTGGGCATAATTGCTGAAGTATTGTGAGCGCTAAGGCTCTCTGCCTCTGCAAAATGCTGTAATATATTTTCAAACACAATGGGGTCCTTGCGCTTCAATATCTCCTGCACACTTGAGTGGAGGTGAACTATTTCAGGATAAAAGGATACATTAAATCCTCAAGAACAGGGCTGTAAATAAAACGAGATTACTTTCCGAGTCCTCGATTTATTTTCATAGACAAATCCATAAGTTATGTGTTTTATTGTAGAGCTTTTTTAACCCTAGTATTGGCTTAACGCTTACGTTAGTCATTATTTAGGATCGGAAGGCATTAACGTTTTCAGTCATTCATTTTAAAATAGTTGCTACTTTGTTCGAAATAACGAATAGGCTTTTCAACCATTGATTATATAAAATAATTATCTATTGCAAGAGGTAGAGCTGGAAATTCTCACGAGGACAATAAACTGGGATTTAACGAAGATTTATAATGCAGATCATGATTTAAATACTCTTACTTTTAAAGCGGTGATACTAGACCCTATTCTTTATTTTTTTAATATTGTTTATCTGTCTTTAAATGTAATGTTACATGAATATAATCGTATTTATCCATGTTGAATAGGAAGACCGTAAAAGTTGTCCCACAGTCAGCGGGCCAAGCGCTATAATAACGCTTAATACCTTCACTGTACACAGCACTGCAGGATTTGTTGAATGCACCGTTGCAAGTGGTGGAGGCGGGAATTTCGTAATTTGTTTTCCGGACCACTTATGCTTTGATTCCTTGCGGTGAAAGCACGTGGAAATGCGTTTATTGTAGAATATGGATCAAGAAATCGTTTTGGATCTGTGTTTGCAGATAGCGGAATGTGTCAACAATGTTGTTTAAGAAGTAATCCCACTTAAGAATGCCAATTTTTTGGCCATCACTCATAAAGAAAAGAGGAAGGAGATAGGGCATTTCCTGTAAGAAACCTGAATTATTTTGGAAAATGGTACCGCATTAGTCTTCATATGAGTTTTCGGATGTCACGACCAAGAGCAGAGATAGTTTAAAATTATGGTCTAGGGATACCATGCTAGCTTCCAGTTCCCGAGGTCGCGGATACAAACCTGGCGGAGGGCGTTCAATTTTTTCGGGCGTAGACATCCTTAGCATGGCTTCCTTCAGAAGGTAAGCAAAGCCAGTGGTATCCCGTGTCGTAGATTTACAACACGTAAAAGAACCTAAAGCCTGATAAAGAGGCCTCTGAGCAAAATTTCCTGTCTTTCACGCCCAATATAGAATAGGAGCTAAGAAGAGCTTCCATAAATAAAACTCAATTTAATTTATTCTTATGTTAATACTTTATCTACCACCTACACAGTGGGTAGAGAAGGTATTGTATTCCACCCAAAAATTCTATATCGAGTTTTCACCAGAAATACATGATTTGAGGCCCCCGAGTAAAAAATTAAAAAAAAGGTCCATGTGTGTGAACCTCATACCTCAAAAACGAAAAGTGTGAATACCAAACTTGGTATTTAAATTCAGCATCTTCCGAAGATGTGATACGAAGATTTTCAAGAAAATCCCCCAAACTCATACTACCCTTTACGTGGAAATGTTTTATTTTCTAAAAAGCAAACGACTTTCACTAAATTAGAGATAGGTGGAAAATGTTCATTTCCATGTGTTAGCATATAGGGGTGTGCAGAAAATAACGTAACCGTTTCATTGTACCGTTTACCAAAGTAACGAATACAAAGTAACTAGTTACCCAATAGTGGTTACCAAAGTAAAAACACCGTTATCGCTTTAACGGTTACTAAAGTAACGAGACCATTAGCGAGCCTGGATGGTGAAATTCACTGCATGTGTGCAGCATTGTTTATCGCTTATGTAGCACACCTCGTTTACAACTAGAGTCACTCCTGCCACGGAGTAGCAAGTATATATTTATTTATTACAGCGCGGTGCTTATCGCTTCTAATATAGGTCACAGACCATAGACAGCAGGCCAGTCAGGAAACCTGCAGGCATTGCATTAATTTAGTTATTCACATACTATTGTAAGTGCAGGAGTTTTGATTAATCGCGAGTAGATGGGTATGAATAAACAATTAATGCTGTTTAGTAGCAAAATATATGCGGGCCGCTAAGCTCATATAACGGTACATAAATTTTAACAGTGGTGAATCAAGATCCAGAATTGCACAATTTCAGCAATTATACTCTCTAAGATTGCTTAAATAAATGTAAGTTTTTCAATTTTCCGAATTTGGAAAGCGGGTGTGTTTCTGCTTTTTTGGTATCTTTAACTTGAATATTTACGCCTTTAGCCTTGCATGGCAAACAACATAAAAATACCGACAGATATACAACAGCTTTAAATCAATCATCATCAAATCCGAAGTCGAAAAGGCTGCCTCATTGCCAAATACAGTAAATTGTAAGTTGAATATTATTTATCAAAGTTTAAATAGGACAATATTAACAGTGAAGAGTCAATTGATAAAATAAATGAGTCGAACGATGTAAGTGAACGCTTTCAATATCACAAGACTCATTTATTTTATGAATATTATTTATTGATATTACACAACTGCATGCTTGGGACCGCGATTTGCATGAATGTTAGCAATTTTTACTTTCTCTACTACGTAGAGTAAATAGGGGAAGTATTGTATTCCACCCAAAACTTCGATACCGAGATTTACCGGAAATACATGTTTTGAGACCCCCTGAATCCAAAAAAAGCAATTTTGGAAACACGCCCGTGTGTGTCTGTGTGTGAACAGCATAATTCAGAAACGAACAGTCGGATAAACACCAAACCTGGTATTTAGGTTCAGTATCTTCCAGAGATGCGACACGAAGGTCTTCAAGAAAATCTCCCCTCTTCAGATTACCTCTCACATGCAACATTTTTCGAAAATTTTAATTTTGTCAAAAACGGCTCTAACGATTTTGATTAAAATATATGTTTAAGATATTTTCATGACAAATGAAATGTATATCTCGAATTTTCTGGGAATGTCTCCAAAAGTATTCTTCATTGTGAACGACGTTTGCATAACTAGTAAACCATAAGAGATAGACAACCTTTTACTACACAAAAAATGTAAATCGCGTTGAAATACACAACTTATGTCATATACATTTTCTTTTTGTCTGTTGAGTGAACCATTTTCGAGATATTGCTTGTTATTCCCTTAAACTTTCCAATACTTATACTTTTTCTCAAATGGGAATTCGTTATTCATTTTTACTTTCTCTACTACGTGTAGTAATTAGGGGAATTATCGTATTCCACCCAAAAATTCAATACCGAAATTTCACAGGAAATACGTGTTTTGAGGTCCCCTGAATCCAAAAAAAGCATTTTTGGAAACATGTCCATGTGTGTGTCTGTGAACAGCATAACTCAGAAACGAACAGTCGGATAAACACCAAACTTGGTATTTAATTTCAGTATCTTCCAGAGATGCGACACGAAGGTTTTCAAGAAATTCCCCCACACCAGATTACCGTTTACATGGAACATTTTTGAAAATTTTAATTTTTTAAAAAACGGCTCTAACAATTTTGGTTATAAATATCATATGTTTAAATTATTTTCATGACAAATGAAATGTATATCTCGAATCTTCCGGGAATGCTTCCAAAAGTATACTTCATTGTGAAGGACTTTTGCATAACTGGTAAACCATAAGAGATAGACAAAATGTTACTACACAAAAACTGTAGATCGCGTTAAAGTACATAATTTATATCATATACATTTTTTTTTGTAGAGTGAACCATTTTCGAGGTATTGCTTGTTAATTCCTTAAATTTTCCAATACTCATACTTTTTCTCAAATTCGTTATTCCTTTTTTTTTGTCCTGGTAATGCAAAGAGAATGGAGTACTCCACATAGCAACCAGCGCTTAAAATATTTGACTATTGCTTAAAGCCTACCAATTCCCCTTGCATCTACAAGAAAATTAGCAATAAGGTTAACATCTCGATTAACATGAAGCATATGGGGAATAAGCGTTTGTAGAAATAGTTTGTACAAGAGTAGAGAAAGTCATGTGAGTGTAACACATCAGATTTTTTACATTCTCTACTACGTATAGTAAATAGGGGAAGTATTGTATTCCACCCAAAAATTCGATACCGAGATTTCACCGGAAATATATGTTTTGAGACCCCCTGAATCCAGAAAAAGCATTTTTGGAAACATGTCCATGTGTGCCTGTGTGTGTTTTTTTCTGTGTGTGTGGGTGAACAGCATTACTCAGAAACGAACAGTCGGATAAACACCAAAATTGGTATTTATGTTCAGTATCTTCCAGAGATGCGACACGAAGGTTTTCAAAAAAATCCCCCTCCCCAGATTACCCTTTATGTGGAAAACTTTTCGAAAACTTTAATTTTCTCAAAAACGGCTCCAACGATTTGATTAAAATATCATATGTTTAAGATATTTTCATGACAAATGAAATGTATATCTCGAATTTTCTGGGAATGTCTAGAAAAGTATTCTTCATTGCGAACGACTTTTGCGTAACTGGTAAACCATAAGAAATAGACAAAATTTTACTACACAAAAACTAGAGATCGCGTTAAAGTACACAATTTATGTCATATACATTTTTTTTTGTTGAGTGAACCGTTTTCGAGATATTGCTTGTTATTCCCTTAAATTTTCCAATATTTTTTCTCAAATGGGAATTCGTTATTCATTTTTTTTTATGTCCTGGACATGCAAAGAGAATGGAATGTGCCCCATAGCAACCAACTTTTAAAACATTTGACTATCGCTTTAATACTGCTACATTCCCCTTGCATCCTCAAAAAATTAGCAATAAGATTAACATCTCGATTAACATGAAGCATATTGAGAATAAGCGTTTGTACAAATATTTTGTACAAGATTACAGAAAGTCATGTGAGTGTAACACACAAGATTGTTTTATCCTGGTAATGCAGAGAGTTTGGAATACTCCACATAGCAACCAGCTCATAAAATATTTGACTGTCGCTTAAAGCCTACCATATTCACCTTGCATCCACAAGAACGTTAGCAGTAAGATTAACATCTCTATATCTCGATTAACATGAAGCGTATGGAGAATAAGCGTTTGTAAAATAGTTTGTACAAGAGTAGAGAAAGTTATGTGAGTGTAACACATCAGATTTTTTTCATTTACTCATGGCTGTTCCCATCTGCATGTGCTAAGAGAGGCGCACATACGGCGCAAATAGCTTAACCAAGAAGGAGAAAGCAACACGGAGGAATATGGTTTGGTGTGTGTGCGCGCGCGCCAGATAATCGTGTTGACGTGGCTAGAGAAACTTCCTTTTAGATTGAGTCAAATAACAAATTAAGTCTGTATCGTCATCGTTCATATTGAAACGTAGTTATAACTAATCATTACTAGTAACCATTAATGTGATGTGACTGCGACAGTTATAACCGTTACTCGAAAATAAACTGTTTTGTTGCATCTCTAGATAGGACATACAACGGAGGGAGACATCTCACGCAATGCGACCTACGCGAGATCTACTACAGCTACCACTCTCCCTCTCTGAAGTAAGTAATAAAGTGAAGAAACCACACAGGAAATTCCAGGCCGAGATGCGCGGAGGTCCGTAACAGTTCTTAGCTTGAAGATACGTCTCCCTACTAGAGCTCAGAGAAAGCGATAAACGACCCATCGAACCAAGCAGCCCTCATCCTTGTCCACGGGAGATACTCTTTCTTTCCCTGGCACCGCCAAACACCACAAACTCCAGAAGGAATGAAATATGAGAAGGAAACGGAATGAAAGGAAATGAGAGAAGGAAAGTCGTGGTAAAAGAGAAACCACTTCAGCATTCGGTACCGACCAGGGAAAACCTCGAAAAACTCGATCTCAGAGAGAACGGGTCGAATCGGGACTCTTCCGGATGCAAGCCTTGCACGTTACCGCAGTGCCAACTAGCGCGGTCTTTGCACCTGTTAATGAATTTTAATTTTTGTAGATTACCGAAAAATCCTATTTACATTTGTGTTATACTGTAAATAAATTATTAAAATATCATCGTTTTAATTCATACTGAAAAATTTTACCCATTAGGTAGCTGAATGACGAATAGAAGTATAATTAATGTCCTATTCCGCACCTGTTAATGAATTTTAATTTTTGTAGATTACCGAAAAATCCTATTTACATTTGTGTTATACTGTAAATAAATTATTAAAATATCATCGTTTTAATTCATACTGAAAAATTTTACCCATTAGGTAGCTGAATGACGAATAGAAGTATAATTAATGTCCTATTCCGCATTCTAGCAAATAGTAATAAGACTATGAAAAAGTGTTGTTTTTTCTAGCTCCGTCACGCAGTTCTATTTCAAGGTATACCTACGTTTAATCTAAAAGAGTGATTCGGACCAAGCAAACATTCTGTACCGAGGGAAATATAAGAAAGAGCTGGAGCAGTCGATTGAGGCAATGTTTGTTCTGTAGATTGACTTCGGAAGTTGATCTCACCAATGCAATTTACAGTCTTTACTAATTTATCGAAACACAAGACTAGGAAATCCTTTTTGCTCTGAAATCTATAGCAACTATCGAATTTTCTTGCTGGTGTAGGAATGAATTATCGGAATTTCCCATCCAGATGAAGGCAACGGTGATATCTGCAGCAGAATACCATGAGCATGCACCTTATCTTCTTAAAAATTACACATCGTGTATCGTTCGTGGTACCTCCCTCATAAACCATTCATATACGATCTCAGGGGCGTATTTAAGGGAGTGGAGACCTCTCATTCCCCTTCTCCCCCCCAAATTTCCTCATTTCTAGTACAATAGCAGTGAAAAAGATTGATAAGGGAAGTCAATCACAAACATTTTATTTTAAACAGCTCCCAAGGGAAGCATATCTTCAGAGAGGGATATTATATTTTGGTTGTGTATGCTCTTTTCAGATATTTATCATTTTGTCAGCTTCCACTGCTTCTGCAGAAGTAACTTTTTCCACAGTAAGACAAAGACATACTGAGAAGTATCTGGACTTACCTTGCTGACAATTCACCGTGATATTTATGTGTGAGGATGAAGTTGTATAAAAGCTTGACGAAACTCGATTTTGTGTTATGAATAGAGTTGCATCATTGTTTAAAACCTTTTAAATACTATAACAAATCGGGTATTATACGGTATAATACGTGGTATCATTAATAAAACTGGTTGGTTTGGTGACCTCAATGTTTGCGAGGAATGTAAGGATATTTTGTTTTGAAAATGGTGTTAATTTCATCATGCCAATAGTATTATACGTTTACCGTACATACGTTCCAAGTACACACAAAAATAAATTATTTATTATTCGTTATACTATCTTAGCTTCCGTGACGGAGGGGACTCGGCACCAATCCAGAGAGGATATTCTACCTACGTCTCACGAGGGGGCACATCAATGACAGGGTCCCTACAAATTTCCAGATTGAGCCACCCCGACTGTCGAAGAAGCAAACCGGCTACCCTGCCCCAAATAGAGGGGGTCCAAGGCCCCTCGAGGGGTTTCGGATACTCCGGCAACTAGCTCAGGGACGGAGAGAGTTTTACAGAGAGCATTCTTTTTCACTGCCACCCCGCACCGAAACACCATCACCGAAATTCCAACCCTCAAACAGACCTAACGGAGTGAAGGAAGAATGAAATAATGAATGTAACGAAGTAGAGGGACAGGAAATTCGGGGGCTGAAAGGAACCACTCCAGCATTCGCCCGATGGCCCGGAAAAAACACTCGAAAAAATATATGGGTCAGAATAGGTCACCGGGGATCAACCCGAGACCTTCCGAATGCAGGCCACAGATTTTGCCGCCTGAGCCATTTTGCTCGGCTATTATTTGCTACTAACTTAAATAAACGAGTGGCATTATTAATAAAACAAAAGTTAAAATAAAATCATGCTGCAATATTCTGCATGATGTTGACTTGGCTTATATGTACATGAAAAGAAAGTGCACTCGTTCTTGCAGAAGAAAGCAAACGTAACATTAAAAGATCTTTCACTATTTCACGAAAACACAGATAGTGAAATTAGAATGTTTTATGCCAGAATTGTGACAGTTTTATTAAGAGCTGTAACAACTCGCACGATTAATCCACCTCTACATTAGGCTACAATGCAGGTGATTCTCAACTGACTCTGGTGCATCTGCATGGTCATCCTTATCTTACAGATTCCAATTCACTGAAACCAGTTGTTTGTTGTTGCCGGAGAAAGTCCTTTCCTGGTTTCTGTCTGGATTCGCCCATGAGTAGAATAAATAAATAAAATCTGAATATACTATGCCGGCAACTTGGTTATCACGCTAGAACATACATTCAAACTTTTAATTTATTCTCACAAACACATTTACATTTTAGATTACATCAAATTTTTTCAGACAAAATAGCTACAAACTACACAATGTCTACAAAATAATAATAATATAATAAATATAAAATAGATAAAAGAAAGAAATAAGAATAAAAATTATTGGATCAGAATAAAGGCGTAAATAAATTAATTACAATTCTAAATTCTATATTTATCTACACTTGCTGGTAACTATCTACTATCTACTCCTATGTAATTATATTCACTGGAAACCAGCGAAAATGTACCGGAAGCCAGCACAAAACCTTCTACTAAACTACTAATCATTTTAATAAGTTTATTTATATTTATATTCATTTAAAATGTTTTATAATCTTAAAGTTATCTATTTATAACATTCGATTAATCTCATAGTAATTATTTAATTTGTAATAACGCAATATCTTGTTTAATTCATTTATATTTTCATTTATGTATTTGTGTTTATTTATTTACCTTATAGCATTTTATTAAATCTCAATATTAATTTTCTATTATCTCCCTTTTAAATTGTTTTATATATCAATTTTTTAACTTTTATCATTAAATATTAAACCTTTACCTCTTTTCACCAAACACTAAACTTTCTTTCTTCTTTTACTAAATATCTATTCACTTTACCCCACAACATTTCACTTCTCTCACATCCTCCATAACACCAACTCTACCTCCAACCTACATAAACTCAAAATTCCTCTCCTATTAATAATAATAATAATAATAATTAATAATAATAATAACAGTAATAATAACAAGTTCACGTCCCCATGAGTAGCGGAGGGTGTGCTCGCATGTGGCTGATGATGGTGGTAAACTGAACATTTTACATGCCAGCGAGCTTGTTTGCAACGCAATTCTCGCCACCAGGTAGGAGGTGAGATGTTTTGGAGAAGCCCACAAAGTGTTTTGAGAAAATTTGTCACTAGCTTTAAAGTCGGCCAAGATTACCACAATTATTCTGTAATGCCCTAGTACATTGCTTAAACACAAAACCAAGTCGCCTTCAGACGGTAGTGAAGCTTAGTGTATTATTATTATTATTATTATTATTATTATTATTATTATTATTATACGTTTTTACTAGGGCTAATGCAGTATTATATACTGCTTTTTGGTATTTTGCTATATTATACGGTATTTTACAACTCTAGTTATGTATATGTTTTTATTTTCAAATTATTTTAAAAATTTGGAATTGAAAGTATTTTAACACTTGAGTTAAAATCCACTTTGTAGAATTCAGTATATTTATAAAGACACACACACATACATAGTGGAGATTTCTGCTTCAGAGCACAAAGTGTATACTTGTTTGAAATAATAACTCTTGACAATTGTGTGTATACTTACACAAGTACATTATGCCTGTGTCTCATTTGCAATTGTTAGCAAAGCTTTAATTTTATGGAGATTAGTTACTTTCGGTCCTGCGCCGTGGCGCAGTAGGTTGAACCAGGTGCTCTGGTTTTCGGTTACGAAATGCGCCCGGGTTCGATCGGAACCTTGGGGGTGTGGATTTTTAGTCCCGGTGCCCCCTCAGTTTCGTGAGGAAAGTGAGGGGCTACGATAGGCAACGACCCCGGCCTCGAGAGCCACAACTTTTCCCCATATCATTTGGGTGATCGCCCATCTCTGCCTGTGCATGTGGGCGTGAGATCGGTGGTCGGGTTGGCAGGTCTAGGTCCTAAATGTACTGTAGCGCCATGGGGGTTAATTTGTTTTTAATTACTTTAGAACCACCTAAAATAACACTATGTAAATGTCCTTGCAAAATGTGAAGGCCTATTGTCTGCATTTTTAGATTCACAATAACTCATATACACTGCCGTTTGTGAAAATTGCAACACCAAGAAGGAAACGCACGAATTCAATTAATTTAATACCACAGGTTAGGTACATGACAAGTAACACATGATAAAGCTTTCAAATCAAACCTTTGAGCCCTAATATTCACTATTTGGTGTGGTCTCCATGCGCTGCAATTAGAGCTGCTATACGCCGTGGCATTGAATCGAAAACATTCTGGATAAGTTCCTGAGGGATTTGCCTCCACGCAATTTGTAGTCGAGCCCCACAAATCCGTGACACTGGTTACTGGAGGACCGTGACGCACCACATGCCAACCAACCATATTCCAGACATGTTGGATGGGCGACATGTAAGGCGAACGTGCAGGCCAGGGAAGCAATGGTACCCGTCGCCCTTCGAAGAAGGCTTGTACATTCCTCTCAATATGTGCGCAGGCATTGTCCTGTTGAAATCTGGCCTGTGGAGATGCCTGAAGCAGGGGGAGTACCTCAATCTCTACAACCACCGTTAGGTACCGGTTGCTGTTCAAAGTACCCTCAATTCGTAGGAGGCGAGATCGGCTGTTGTAAACAATGGGGCTCTAAACCATCACACTTGGTGTACGTCCGCTATGACGTTCAACAATGCAGCCCTCCAGGTTACGCTCACCACGGTCCGCCAGCCACGTTTGAGGCCATCACTTTAGGACACGTTTAATCGGGAGTCGTCCAAAAAAGATTACATTTTGCCACTCAGCACACCAGTGACGGTGTTCACGTGCCCATTGCAGTCGGGGGAGCTTGTGGTTTCTGGACAATGGAAGCCGACTTAATGGCATGCAACCAGTCCAATCTGCAGCAGACGGCGACGAAACGTTGATGCAGACAAGTTCACACCTGTTGCAGTGCTCCAGCGTCGAACTGACACTGTGGATGAAGCTGTACGGTCGTTATGACCATGCGAACAAGATGATGGTCATCCCGTGCTGTGGTCATGTTCCGTGGTCCAGTACTCGCTCTTCGCTGCGTCCGACCTTCATCTATCCATTGCTTCCACACACGCATCACTGTCGTAGCAGCATGCCCTGTACGAACCGAAATGTCACGGTATGACAAACCCGCTTCCCGGAGACCGATCATTCTGCCCGTTCGAACTCATTCACATGGCTCCCTTTGACGTCGACGAGGCATACTGGCACTCACTTTATTGTTTCCACCTTGTTTGACAGCTCTGTATTGGCTACACTGGGCGCAACACTGACCTTGTCGGACCGATACGAGGGAGCTGTGCTCGGCCTACGTGTACCGCATCTCTCTGCAAACCTAATCACTTATTGCTTGCACACTCTTCTACACTTCCACAAGTTTGGAGTTATTCGGGAAATTCTTTCTTGGTGTTGCAATTTTCAAAACGGCAGTGTACAAGTTGGAAATACAAATGTGGAATGCGTAAGGATATACTGCATGTAAAATCTTTAACCCTTATCCTTGAGAGGCTCAGTAGCGTTCTCCAATGAGAACCTTTTGGCGTTGTTCAATCGGAAGAAAAGGGAATCGTCGTTAAAGTGCCGTTATACGTTGTTACCAACTAGACTGGAAAAAAGAACACATGCTTTCCTTCATTACTTCCCTAGAACGTCTCTTGTAGCTCGAAGTGCCATATCAAAGCACCCGGTGCTAGCTTTTGTAAGCGTTCAGTTTTGGAAGAAGTATTAAGACACGCTTCACCACGTTATCTACACCGAACTGGAATTAGTTTTACAGCAGATTACTGTGTAGTTCCAATAACGCTGAAGTTATTACGAGTGGCTTGCATGTTTGCGATGTTATATGTCAGTAATTGAAGTTTCCACTTACATACAGTAATGCGATTCGTTTTATATCCCTTTAAATAAGCTTTCACAGGTATAAGCTTAAAGATTGTTATGTTGAAAATAAAGCACTGATTTTTATATATGCATACTAGAAACTGCTTATCCTCACACTTGAACCCGACTTACGAAACACTGTCTTTCAAGGTCTGTTAATTAGATCTAAAGGGTCTGTAAAAAAAATTTGATGTGTTGCACTCACATAACTTTCTCTACTCTTGTACAAACCATTTCTACGAACGCTTATTCTCCATCTACTTCATGCTAATTTATATAAAAAATTTGCAGAAGCTATCATATTGCTAATTTTCTTGCAGATGCAAGGGGAATACGACAGGTTTAAACGATAGTCAAATCTTTTAGGAGCTGGTTCCCATTTGAAAAAGAGTATAAGTATGTATTGAATAATTCAAACAAATAACAAGGAATATCTGGAAATGGTTCACTCGACAAAGCAAATGTATATAACATAAATTTGTGTTTTAATGAGGTCTACATTTTTTGCGTAGTAAAATTTTGTCTATTTCTTACGACTTACCAGTTATGCAAAATTCATTCAGAATGAAGAGCACTTTTGGGGACATTCCCACAAAATTCTAGATATACGTTTCATTTGTCATGACAGTATCTTAAACGTATGATCTTTTTAAACAAAATCGTGAGAGCCATTTTTGAAAAATAAAATTGTTGAAAAATGTTCCATGTAAAGGGTAGTCTGGGGTGGGAGGATTTTCTTTAAAATCTTCGTGTCGCATCTCTGGAAGATACTGAACCTAAATACCAAGTTTAGTATTTGTCCGACTTTTCGTTTTTGAGTTATGCGTTTATACACACGCATCCACACAAACACACACACGGAACTTTTTCTAGAAATGCTTTTTTTTGCATTCAGGAGGCCTCAAAACATGTATTTTCGATGAAAACTCGATATGGAATTTGTTGGGTGGAATACAGCGCTTCTCCTACTTACTATACGTAGTAGAGAAAGCAAAAAGTATAAGTATTGGAAAATTCAAACAAATAACAAGGACTATCTCGGAAATGGGCCACTCCACAAAAAAGAGTATGTGACTAAAATTGTGTGTTTTAACGATATCTATATTTTTCGTGTAGTAAAATTTTATTTACTCCTTACGCTTACCAGTTATGCTAAAGTCGTTCAGAATGAACAGGTCTTTTGGGTCATTTCCAGAAAATTCAAGATATACATTTCATTTTCCATGAAGACATCTTAAACGTATGTTATTTTAATCAAAATCGTTACAGCCTTTTTTAGAGAAAATCAAATTTTTCGAAAAATTTTCCATGTAAAACATAGTTTGGAGTGGGGATTCTCTTGAAAACCTTCGTGTCGCATCTTTAGAAGATACTGAGCTCAAATACCGACTTTTCGTTTTTGAGCTATGTTGTTCACAGGCGGACAGGCAGACAGACAGACAGAATCACACAGTGACATGTTTCCAAAAATGGTTCCTCTATTTACTATACGTAGTAGAGAAGGTAAAAATGTACACACAGTTTAACAGCTGGTATATGTGTGTTGTTTTAGATTTCAATTGAATTATGCGTGGACGTAGTAAAGCATTTTCTCAACAGGCGTCGCTTGAGGAACAGAACCTCATTTAGAGCTGTGGTTCAATATTAAACATCTGATGTGATACACTCCAATGACTTTCTTCAACTTTATCGTTTATTAGTGGGCATACAAACTATCCTTAGTAAAGGCTATTATTCCATCTATTACATTTTAATCCATATAAACCTTTGCAGAAATAGCTACTTCCATTACACATTTCATTATAGAGACAAAGAGAGCAGTGATAGTTAAATGTTTAAGGCCTGGACACTAAATGTGGGCCTTGGCCTTGTAATTCATAGTTTCCATGCAATCGCGAGAAACAACTGAATGTTGAAAGGACTTCACTTGAATGACCATGAACAAATCAAACCCTTTATAACGGATACCTCTGAAATGGCTTATGCCATAAAAAAATTATTTAAAATAAATTGTGTGCTTTAATGAGATCTACAATTTTTATGTACTACATCTTCGTCTATCGCTTAACGTTTAGGAGTTATGCAATATAATACAAAAATCCTTCCGAATGAAGAGTCTTCACAGGCTATTCCCAGAAAATTCAAGATATACATATTATTTGTCATGCAAATAAGTCTAATACATATTATTTTATCAAAATCGTATGAGCAATTTTGTTACAAAATCAAAGTTCCGAAAAATTTTCCATGTAAAGTGTAATTGAAAGTGAGAGTTTTCTATTGAAAATCTTTGTGTCGCATCCTTGGAAGATGCTGAACTTAAATACCAAGTTTGGTATTTATCCAACTTTTCGTTTTTGAGTTATGGTGTCCACAGACACATACACACCCACGAACAGGTTTCAAAAATTGCTTTATTTGGAATTAGGGACCTCAAAACATGTATTTTTCGGTGCTATCTCGGTATCGAGTTTTTGGGTAGAATTTAATACCTTGTCTACCTACTATGTAAATGGTAGAGAAAGTAAAACTTACTTCCCTGGATATGCGAGAAGAGATGAGTTCACAACACAAACTCCAATATGCTTGACAATTACACAGCTTTGTGACAAGTTTAAGATGCATGGTAACGTTTGTGATATGCACAAAGAAAGTTCTACTTTTTCGGCTACGGTCTTAGAAAAGTCTACAGCGTAGATCCAGAAGTCTGCTACATAAAATGCGCTTGAGAAAGGGGTTAGTAGTCTTAAGAGTGCGACGCATTCTGAAAGCCGTTAAATGGGAAGTGTACGTACCAAAATTAAATAAGGACAATCCTTGTCGCCGAATTGTTTTTTATGGATGGCGTTAGCATATGACACATGAGGATGAAAGTTTGTGTGGTCTGATTAGAACCAATTTAAATTTAACGGAACAGTGAATCTATATAAATGTATTTACTGGTCGTTTGGTAATCCACACTTTCCTGTGAATAAGGCAGGCAATCTAGGAGGTGCATAATAGGACCCTTGTTCTTTGAAAGTACCTACCGCCAGGTATCCGGAAATGCTGAGCACATTAATTTTTCCGCATATACGTGTACTGAGTTCTGCCATCTTGCACTAGGCTTTGCGGGGACGAAGGGGTGCATTAGCGGTTCACCAGATTCACACCTCTTGACCTTTTATCTTTGGGGACCTTGAAGGATGCCGTGTATCGCAGGAAACTAACTACATAACTATATTCACTGCAGCAGGTGCAGAAATCGCCGTATGAACTACCTTGTTTATACAACACTTTGCCATTGTGATATGTATCTGTGACTGAGAATCGAAGTAACTGAAGATGCAGGAAGCTTGTATAAAATCTGTGATATATAATTAACCTCAGTACTAACACCACATAAAGAATTGTTCTTTAAACTATGTATACTTTGCATATCGTTAAGGAAGAGAGTTAATTGTACATATATCATAAGCCACTAACATGTATACAGCTGTATCTTTATTCGGTGTCATATATTCTGGGGACGTGTTCCTCTGACTTCCTCTTCCTTCGATTTATGCAGTAAGCCTGGTTTCCATGCTTGGTGTACTCTGTTGAAAATTCCTGTTGTTTCGTATTTGGTCAAATCCAGTTTGTATACGTCTTCTCAAAATGTCAACATTAGGAACAGAAGTCCCAAAAACCAAGGACCTCAAATATCCGCAGACGAAGAAACCCATTGGATTAAAATCAGGCGATCGAGCAGGCCATGCAATGGGTCCCGCTCGACCAATCCATCTTTGCGGAAATCCATCATTCAAAAACTTACAACTATCATACTGAAATGAGCTGGAGCACCATCGTGTAAAATCCACATTCGTTTGATGATGTCCAGAGGCACATTATCAGTTAAGTGATGCAACTCATTTCTGAGAAACTGCAGATATTCTTGAACAGGGCGTTGCGTTTCATCGATACGTCTAGTCTGGCAACGTTGCGCTCAACTCTTTCGTATCGGCTGTACCAGAAAATGTCTAGTTTTGACGCGCATTAAAGTAACTGGGATTACCATTGTTTAAGAAGTTGACTATTGTTAGGTGGCACGACTAAAGAATACGAAATAGGATAAGGGAATCGTTTTTACTTTCTCTATTACTACTTACACTAATTAGAGGAAGTACTGTCTTCAACTCAAAAATTCGATACGGAGATTACAGTACAAATACAGGTTTTTAGACTCGCTGAATCCAAAAAAGGCATTTTTTAGAAAACATTTGGTGTGTCTGTGTTTGTATCTCTGTGTCTGCGAAAAACAAAACTCCAAAAACGAGGAGTCCAATGAATACCAAACTTGGGATTTAAATTCTGTATCACAAAAAATGCAACAAGAAGCTTTTTAAAACAATCCCCACAACCCAAACTTCCCTTTACGAGGGTAAACTGTTTGTGCTGTAAGGACTAGGGTTTGTTCATTGTGCATCTCAAAGTTGAAAGCTTCTCAAACATTTATGTTCTGTGTAAATTATCTTAGAGTATTCTTATTATTGTTGCTGTTCTTGCCTTGTCACTAATGCACTGAAATGCTTATCGAAAAATTTACACTTGAACAACAAATGTTTATAGACGATACATATGTAAAAACCGAATCATATGGACAGGTTTGTAGACAATTTCAAAATGACATTTTCTGCTGTTCTAGTTCCAAGTAGAGATAGTATATTTCTGGTTAATAAGTTTATAACAACCAGATCGCTAAACACTAAACCTAAGAAGCGAAAAAGACATATTCTGAGGAAAAATTTGACGAAATATGGTGTATCATTCGAAAGCTTCCAAAAGTCTCCAAGGTTGCATAGCAAATGGGTGTTTAAAAATCTCTGTGCATACAGTTTAAAAATTGAAGCGTTGCAGTGACTCTTAGCCATGAATTACAACCTCGTGACGACGAGGAATGCCCAAGTTAGTACTCATTTTAGTGCGTGTTACTATTATTAGGACACATTAGGCACTAAAATAGGCAGTCAAATAGGCACTAATATAGTCACTATCAGCAAAGATGAGCATTGAAATAGGCACAATCATTTATTCATTTTTCATTCAATAATTTACCACTTAAAACATATTTTTACATGACAGAACAGTATGGAAATATCAAACAGCCATATCATGTATCAAATTTACTAAATTTCACCATTCTCTAATCGAAGAATAAACTCTAAACATTTTTTTGCACCCCTCAGCTACTCTATATTTTTTATGGCCACCTGCATAATAAGTTTTTAAGCAATTTCTCTCTTGAATATGTTTTACACTCCCACGCTGTTTATAATTAATATTGAACTTGTTAGTTTTATTGTTAAACAGAATATTGTTGCATCTGCAAGGGAATGTCTAATTTTTTTATGTTTTTGCCCATGTGGGAAGAAGAAAACAATAAAACCATCACATTAATGAACAAAGCAATGAGTTAATATTAAGTTAACGAAGTGGGACATCTGTAGTTGACTACTTACCGTATGTTTTATTGTGCAGGCAGCCACCATTTTGTTATTGGACGAAACAATGCAACTGCTTACGTAAGGGAAGGAATGGTGGAGTTAAAAACTCAGGGCGTGAAATATTAACATCACATAAATAAATAACATGAATAATAACCGCCATTAAGGAGAATAATGAAATTACAATAGGCAAAATCAGTTATAGAAGTTCTCATAAAAAAAGCCATAATAGGTCCTTAAGCTGCAAAAACATCTACTATGTAAATGCGCAATTATAGACACTAGAAAATTAGTATATTTTACTCCAGTGAGCATAACCCGTGTTTGTATATACAGTCTCTACGAATCTAAAAAAATGAACAAAATAGGCAAATGCCGAGCTCTATGCATGAGTATATAACCCGGAGTTATAGAATGGAGTAGGCAGCGCGCAGAGCACGCAAACACGCGTCCGTGCTGGGTCATAAAGCGATTCACATAATATTATATTATAACGTATATTGTCACATTTCTGGTGGAACATTTAAGTGAGCATCTGGAAGTCGGCTGTGTGCTATGTATAGAGAATACACCCAGTCACCAGAACTCGCATCACCACCAATTTACTTAAATAAATTCAATGGTCAGCTGTAATGAGAAATCAGAGGACAAATAACGATATATATGATGTCTGAGGGTTAATTACATAAGTTCAATATATCATATTTCCTTGTGAAAGTACAGTTCTCTTTAATTATTCTTCTCAGGAAAACTTATGCTCTTAGGTTGTTTTTAAGTTTGGTGTTTTTCAGGATAAAATTGATTTTCTTTGGTTTAACAATGCTATTTACAGGATGCCATGGCTCGTATTGTGTATATCGCGAGAATGTGCCAGCCGTCAGTTGTTAATACACAATCACAAAATGGAAGACACAAAGTTTGAGATTAGTCCTTCTAAAGCACTACTGGAAACAAGATTATAAAGCTGCTGCTGTCGCGGCTCAAAAATATGTGAAGTGGAAGGAGAAGGCGTCGTTAGAGAGCGTGTGGCACAACGATGGTTTCAACGTTTGCACACTGGAGAAGAAAACACTAAAGATTTACCACGTTCTGGAATACCTAAATTATGGGATCCTGAGAATACATGCAGAGTTTTGGAAGAAAATCCCAAAAAATGTCCTCGTAGGCTTCAGAAGAACTTGGTTCATCATAAGATAAGAAACTTGGAAAATCAAACAGAAGCTGTTAATCTGCACCTCATAAATTGACATCTGAACAGGCTCAACGTGGAGTGTATATGCGTCGTCAGCTTATCGGTAATCTCATGGATAATAGATTTATCAGGAGAGTTGTTACAAGTGATGAAACAAATGTTTCTACTGCCGCAACCCTGACGCCTCGAAACAGTGGCTCAGTCTCTGTCAACCTACCAAGGTCATTGTTAAAGAAATCAGTTCGGCTCCAAAGTAACATTTTGTGTTTGGAGGAATTTTAAGGGAGTGATTTACTGGGAGTTTGTTCGAAACGGGCGCGCAGTAAATGTGGATCTTTATTCTCAACAACTGGAACGAGTTCATGAAATTTTGAGACGAAGATACCCAGCATAGTTAATCGAAATAGAGTTCCCTTGCAGCAGGATAACGCAACATCCCATAATGCACGAACCACCATGATAAAAATTCGGGAATTAGGAGTCGAACTGCTACTACACCCAGCATACAATCCTGACCTTGCGCCTTCAGCTTTGCATCTGTTTCGATCCATGACCCATTTCTTGCGTGGAAGAAATGTCGAAAACACTGAAGATGTGGAAGTGGGTCTCACCGAATTCTTCGCATCAAAAACCAGAGACTGGTACCGTCGTGGGATAACAAACCTCACTGAAAGATGGCTAAAGATCATAGAATCTGATGGTCTCTACTTAAAAGAGTGGTTTAATTTCTTGTCAGAAATCGTTCCAAATAAAGTTTTGCTTAAAAAACGACGTTGCTTATGAGACACCATATAAAATGGGATCTTTTTCTCCCTTTTGTTGAATTCATCATAAACAATGAGGCAGTATTTTTAACACCTAAATAATTTCAAATACTTTAATTCAATAACAGCCCGCCTTAAAGCAATATGTGTATAATATAATATATAAAATGTATGTAACAGTCATAGTATTATGTTTGTTTTATTATGTACATGTATAATAATGTTATTTGAATGTATTAAGTAATTTAATAATGTAGAAGCTGTGAGAATAGAGGCCGAAAGTTTCTAACAATGAGGTAACCTTGAGGTAATAATGAATTGGAAAGTTTAATAATGCTACTAGTAATTCTTGGTACAATTCTAATATTTAAAACAGTTTATAAGTAGCCAATCAACAACTAGAAACACCTTAAGTTAAATAAAATATTCTATTGGAGTAGGATTAGCCAATCAGAGACTTGAAATAGAAAAATTTACAAATTTAAGCGGTAAACGCCAGTCGCTAGTAGCCAACGTAACTGAGCAGTTCATTCACTCGGTACGTATTCAAACAAAAATTGATTACGGCGAGAGTATTATAAAGTTTGTGTTAAAAAGGGCAAGTAATTAATAAATAATCTCACAGCTCTTTATATCCGTGAAGTGTTATTTAATCGTGTGAAGGATGAAAAAAAGGAGTGAAGTAAAATTTATATTTTGTGTAAGTCTACATTCTTTAACCACATCACCCCCTGCAAAGAGATACATGTTTCTACAAATTACTACTGACGCAGCCGAGACAAACATAAATATAATATTTAAACAAACATAAAACTACAAAGTTAAGTTTTTAAAAGTGGGGTGAAGGCCACCGGAAGGTGAAGGTTGAGGCGAAGGCCACCGGAAACTTTGTATCATACGTGGGCAGTTACTTCATCAAGTTTGGCTTCCCAACAGTGGAACTATAATACAACTCCTCCTAAAATAAACCTTCTTCAACATTAACTTTCTAATTAGTGTGTAAGCAGTAATTATACAAGTATATAAATATAGGTTTGTTGTTTTATCACTGATATGCTGATTGGTAATTAAATACATGTTAATGTTTTGTTATATTGGTTATTTTCCTGTAAGAAGCAAGGCAAGTTAAATTTTAACTTCTAACATTTAGGGATTCCAATGGCATTCATTCAATCCGGACGATACTAGCCTTATATTGTGTACCCTTACGGAAGTTGACAGTTTGTATAGCGTGCCCACCAATTCGTGCAATAACACGATTCAGGATTGCATTGTCGAACAAATGGAAGACTAAAATGTTAAATAAATTATCTTGTAATTGTGATGATTCTGTAAATTAATCAGAAGGTGTCAATCCCAATGCATGCTAACGCTAGAAACTTGATAATCTATTCTGTTTACACTCAAGTGTGAAACTGCTAAAGGTCAACACGCCGGCCCCTCAAGCCGGCAGAATATATACAGCGTAAAAATGTTCGATAACTGTTCTTTCACTCTAGCTGTGTGTAGTAAATGAGAACGTTTAATGCGCCTACATGCATCTCTCCACGATAACTCAGCGTAGAGCATCGGCACGAAAACCCAAAGATTGCTGGTTCTAGTCCCAGCAGTGACATTGCATTTTTACTTCCTTCTCTACTACTAAAGTAAGCAGAAGTATTGTTATATTCCAGACAATAATTCAATGCCAGATTTCACAGGAAATACATAACTAAAAGACGAAAAGTTTATAAATACCACCTGGACTAATGAACGAAGGGGATACTTAGCCCTGCGACCCTTGAGAGATCGCTGGGAAAAACGGATGAGGCGATGGAACAGCAGGAGAGACATGGGTTGGAGAGAGAAGCCAACGCAAGTTGACAGAGACGCGCAGAGTTCCCCAACAGTTCCAGGCTTGACCACTAGACCACAGGAGAGCCGTTCCTCTAGTGGGACCGGGAAACATTTCCAAGCTTCTGCGCCATCTGGCCGACACCGACCGAACCACATCCTCGGAGTCAATCTGAAACACAAAATGGAAATGAAATGAGAGGAAAAGGGGGAGAGAGGAGAGTCGTGGGACAATACACCACTCCAGATTTGCCTTCATCAACTAGGGGAAACCACGAAAAACCCATTATCAGAGTGGACGGCCACCGGAAATCAAACCCGGGAGCTCTCGAATGCAAGCCTCACACGTTACCACGGACCTATCTAGCTCGGTGGATAAATGCCACACTTAGTAATTAAATTCATTGTCACAGGTATAAGACACCAAGATTTTCAAGAAAATTCTCTAACCCTTACTATCCCTTAAATGGTAAAACGTTACTTATTTTTTATTTTCATAAAAATGGCTATAACCATTTTGATTAAAATACAATAAGTTTAAGATATGGTATTTTATGATATGATCTTGTCACGGTCTTACACTAATCGAACAGATTCACTAGATTTTGCATACTTGTGGCCATGGCAAATAGAGGGACGTCAGTAAGCAAGCGTTACCACGAATGTTAAGAAGTTGTTTCAATTTAAACAAGTTACAATTTTAATAATCAAAAGATATTTTACCTGTTTACCTGGTTTTCACAACCAAATCATCCCATTCACATCCTCATACATACAGCGAGCACTCACTACTCTTAACACTACAAAGGTTCCGAAACCACGAGACCGATTCATACCAGACCATTCGTTTTATACTCATCTACCCCACCCCTATTTCCTGCCAACACTTCACAAAGCTACTCGTAGTTTCTGGAAACTATTGGACAGATCCAATTCCGCCAGAATTGAGTAGAACCTTCCGGTCCAGGACTACCAACCTATTCCGGGAGGTACGCCCAAAGTAAGACCTACCAAAGTAAACCTTCATGTGCTCGTCACAGTATTTCTAAGGTACTTTAATGACAAATAAAGTGTATATCTGGAATTTTCTGGGAATAGCCCTTGAAGTCACCTTCAAATCGTAAGAGGATAGACAAAATCTTACTACACTAAAAATGTAGATGTCGTTAAAGTACACAATCTAGGTGAAATACATTTGTGGCATTAACCATTTCCAAGATATCCTTTGCTGTTTGAATTTTGAAACACTTATACCTATTTTTTGCTGGTGGCAAGACGCTGTTGGGTTTTTTTCTCGTGGTCATGCTAAGAAGATTGAGTTTCAAAGTCACTACATGACGATCCGCGTTTTAAAAGTCCTTGTTATTTATACCTGCAACGAAAAGCTTAATGAATGATCGCCTCGATTAACAAGAAATAGGTAGAGGAATAATTTGTAGAAGGAGGAGTAGAGAAGGTCGTGTAAATGCAACGCATAGGATGTTTTAAGTGTGATTCAACTTTCCAAAATGCAAATAGTGCTATATGGACCTTACGCTGGTTTGCTGGACCTAGAGTTAACAGCAAAAAGAAAAGTGCCTGGAGACAGCTTGCGATGGGATTGATACCTGAACCTTTTGAAGGGCGCTAATGACCTAGAAGTTAAGTGCCCTTAAACAAAACCCCAAAAAGGACCTTTTGCAGTAATAACAAAAAACAGCCTTAGAAGATAGCTTCTTTATGTTCTGATTCAGAACTTTCGATAAAATACAGCAATGGAAGATGCGCGAATTATTCTCCCTCCCTGTGCATTTAAACCATTCCTTTATTACCAGAGACCGAACTCCAATAATAGCATAAAGAATTCTCTCCTCTCATGAAAGAAGAGATGAAAGTGCACTGACTGGTTCGGAGTTGTGTTATTCGTACAGTCGAAGCAAGCCAAATTGAATGTGTCCTATTTCAGGCTTTCTCAACCGTAACGAGATAATTCTGAAGAGAGAAATTAATGGAATTCAAGGAAAATGGATAACATAACAGCAATACGCTATAAAGCACGCTTTGACGAATACTGTGTGGAACAAAGAGACAAAAGGAGCTTGAAAGTTTTAAAAATGGAGGTATCGGCGTAATTATTGAACGTAGTATGGGATGCTTATACAAAGACACAGTATACATAGTATAGTCGCTAATTTACTGCCGTAAGCAATGTAAGAAACGAAGAAAGTCTTCACCATTATAAAAAACTGAATTAACTTTATTCGATGGCAGGAGATCTTGAAATAAGCGGGAATATGACTACGTTTAGCAATTTAACGCTTCTCTCAGTTAACATGTTTTCTTTATTTATTTTTGTTACCAAGTTTTTTAGTTTATTTGTTTATAGAATGTCTGATTAGCAATAGTCACACCAATTACTCTGTCTATCGTTATAAGTTATTTTCTTAGGTGTTCAGCAATAGTACCGTAGCGCCATGGGGGATACGTTTATGAATCGAGGGGTAGCGAGTTTCATAATTTTCACATGAGAGTCTTAATTACCATTATAGTGAAGTGGCATAAGACTTTTTGGTTGACCACACTTTCATTTCAAAGCTTTGAGTTTTTTAAAAATATCTTACGTTCTTAATTGTGTGTAATTAAATGCAGATCGGTTGGTAGCACCTTGAGCGAGTAGTTACAACAGATGGCAGCATTGTTGATTTCACACCGTATTTATTGATTTTTGCAGGTAACGTGGAAGCAACACATTTTGAAGCAACGGATATGAACTCAATTTATTAGAATATTATAATTACAATAAGCGGAATTTTATTTTAAATCCATATATTTCTTGTTTATCTGGGGATGGAACCATCTTGGAATGCTGGTTTGAAGGTGTTAAAATGTATGAGCGATAGGGGAGTTTCGCGCGCCCCCAAGTAAGAACCATAAGTCGCTGAAGTATTATGGATGCCATAACAGTTCATTTACGTTACATGAAATAAGCGTATTGCAGCGTGGTCGAACAAAAAGCGTACGCTATTCGCTACCGCTCGTTTCATAAAAATACGTCTTAATTACACCATATTACACATATGGTAATGGCAAATATTTTCAAAACTGAGTAACAGATATTTAGTTTCATGTTTTATTCAGTATATTTTTGTTACTTAGAGACATAATACGTGTTCTATACGTCATGTTACATAATATACAGAATGATTCAAAAGTCTCCTGACATTTTAGGGAAAAAGCATTTAATGGAAAGAGTTTCTATACTACAGAAACATACTATACAAAATACTACATTTTGTGTATTTCAATGTGGTTGCGCTCTAAGCCTTAGGCAGAGCCCCTAAACCGGAACACTTTGTTCAGCAAGGCCGGCGTGATCTCGTCTGCTGCTACAATTATGCGCTATTGTAGTTTCTGTAGGGTGTTGGTCCGTGTTTGAAACACCTTAGACTTAATGAACCCCCAGGCGAAAAAGTCTAAGGGCGTCAGGTCTGGAGAATATGTCGCCCAAATTCCCCGTGAGCCACGAGCAATCTACCTTTCATTTGGAAATTATTCATTGAGGTTTTCTCTTACAATTAAGGCAAAATGAGGTGCTATAAATTTAATTGCTACAAAACAACAGTGTCTGTTATTCCATCCTCTTCCAGTTGCGGTACCAAGAATTATAGCATGTCAAGGTAGGTATTCCCTGTAATTGATCGCTCTGCGAACATAAAAGGCGCGTAAATGTTTGTCTTCGTCATTCCTCTCCAGGTATTTACTTTCGGTGAGTCCCGTGCAACTCTTGGATCACATTTGACTGTTCTTCTGCCCAAATTCTACAATTGTGTGTTGCTTCATCATTGAACAGCACATTATTCATCAGGTTTTCATTCTCGACTGCAGCTAACAAGTCAACAAGCTTATCGAGCTGGGAAATCCTCAGGTACGAGTTTGTGCAGTACCTGGATATGATACGGGCGTTTCTTCAAGGTATGGCATAAGGTATGCCATGCAGTGCTTTGTGAAACGTCAAGCTCTCTGCTCGCTTTCCTGGTAGAAGCGGTGGGAGACCATGTGATGGCATCCTGCACTGTTTGTGGTGTTGTAGCCGGTCGCCCGAACGCTTCTATCTGCAACATTGTCAGTTCCTTGGAATTTGTTCATAAGATCTCTGATAGCTTGCCTGCTAGGACGGGGTTTCCTGAATTTTCTCTCGAAATCTTGCTGGACCTGTTCATAGGTCATTCCACGCATTCGAGGTGAAACGATTGCTATTTTTCTTCTACAATGATCATTCTTCCAAATCACTTATAAAAGAAATCCATGCATTAGCCTATCAGAAGAATACAAAGAAGCTTTGAATCATCCTGTATTCCTATCCTAATGAAAGTTGCATCTGCACCTTTTCAAAACTTCAATAATCAATCTGGAAAAACCAAAAAGAATTGGTCATCAATGGTATTGAAGTTATGAAGTCTACTTCCTGTATATCCCCGTTTACTTCCTAGCTAAACACTGTGCTCATTTGTTTCTGTTCCCTGTTGATCATGATAATACTTCTCTAGAGTTGTTTCAGTATAGATTTTGTTGTAGATACACAGGAACTAAAAGAAGACAGGGATGTAGTTACGAGGAGACTAATTGGCAAATGTTGCAAAAAAATTACATTTCTTGGCTTTTCTTTAGTGTAGCTTTATTAATTGGAATATTATCTTTTATTTTTATTGAAGGCACAACTTATATTTTAACTACTATTCTGTAGTCTGAACTCTGCACCACGTCACAGATAAAAGCAGCATACTCCTACCACTTATGCTAGGTTTTAGCCCATATTTTAGGAGATGTTTTGTCCTACAAATTAAGACTATTTTAAGATGACAGTTTCTCTGTGCTCAAGTCTTGTGGTTTCTTTTGTTTGCAAATGTATGCTAGTTTGCTTGCTCTAATTTTGCTTAGAATAGCTTCCTTTCTGAATTATATTTTCTGGCATAAATGATACAATTCCTCAGAAATTATTCAAGATAGGTAAATTAAATTTTAGGACGCTAAGAACAATCTCTAAGTGCTGTGATATATCATAGTGTTATTAAAATAATGGTTAGCTTTAAAAACAATAGCTGATAAATTGCACTCAAAATGGTATAACAAGAAAGTAGCTAATCATCCTTAATAAAGAACCTATTGGATAAAACTAGAGCAGTGAACTTAGTAGGCGTTCATTTACATCCTCTAATAATTTAACTTTGATATCTTAAATAGTTTATGAGATAATGGATTCTGAATTTAGCGGATTTGAAATTGGCGAACTATGGCCTTTAATCTTCCTTAACTGCTTTCTACACACTAATCATAATATTGTATGGGCTAGTGAGAAATTGAAGTATGATCCTTTAATTCATAGTTTCTAAATAAGAACTACAGAATATTAAAATATTGCAATAAATGAGTTAAAGAGGATTCAATATTCCCATACTTTCAGGCATGTTCATTTACTCAAGCATTTGAAGAAGTTATGTTCTGCAACTTTTGGAGTTTATTATTGTTGAAGTTTTACTGCTGTTGTTAACCACACGCTTGGGAAGCAATTTGAAGTAGTAGGTGTTGAATTGTTTACTTATTTATTGTTTTGACGTTAGCCACACGCTTGGGAAGCCAACTTGTGGTGGATTGTTGTTTACGTAGGTGTTTGCACCACGCTTTGGGCGTTAATTTGAAGAAGATTGTCTGTTACGTAATATGGTGCTACGTATGAAAAACCAATTTTTGAACATGTGTATTTTTATTGTTACACTCCAAGTTTTAAAATATTATATTAACTTTGTTATTAAACTGCTTCTATAGGTATTGTTTATGTTTGTTTTTGCCTCGGCTGCTTCATTATTATTTTAGAATCATGTATCTCTTAGACAGGGCGTGGTACACAAGAATGTAGGCCTACACAGATTTTAAGTTTTAAATTCACTTCTTTTTATTAATCCTTGGCACAAATTAAATAGAACTACACTGATATTAAGAGCTGTGAGATTCTTTTAATTGATACTTTGTTAACGCGTATATTTAATTTTACGATTCACACGGATACGTAATATTTCTTTAGAGAACACATCTTCCATCCTGTCACTACTAAGGTCTGCAGGCAACTGAACATATTTCAACCGTATAAACTTTTAACTTTTTTTATTTCAAGTCTCTGTTTGGCTAATCCTAGTCCAATAGAATACCTGCATTTACTAAAGCTTTTTCTGGCTGTTGATTGGCTATTTTTTTAAACTGTCACAAAATTTACCTTATCGCTGCCTTAATCATCACTAGTAGTATTCAAACTCTCAAACTCATTATTGTCTCAAGGTTACCTCAATGTTAGCAACGTTAAACTTATTATTCTCACAGCTCTTACATTATTAAACTACCTAATGCATTCACATACAATTATTGAACATGTTTACAATAATATAAGCATATGCAATGCCTGTTGCATACATTTTTATTACAAACTATTATATACATATTGCTTCAAGGCGGGCTGTTATTGAATTTACATATTATATAATTTAATTAAAATTATTCAAGTGTTAAAAATACTGCCTCACCTTTCATGAAACCTTGGCATGTCTGAAGAATTATGCAGAATATTGGGTGAGGTGAATAAAGTTTAGCATTTGCTTTTACTAACAACTTTTAAGCAATTGCTTAAGATTTAGTAATAGGAGTATACCAAAAGCTTATTCAAAATAGCAAAGGACATTGGCTCTAGCAAAAGCTGAATTTTCCAACAAATGCATAAAATTTTGTGAATAAAAATCTACCTTTTTCTTAGTTCCAATAGCAATTGCTGCAAATGTTAGGCATGGATTACACCATTCTTAAACACTGTAGTATGATGTAAGGTTGTATTTATGATCGCTGCATTTACACAATTAAGGGCTCCAAAGTTCTATCGAGAACGCATTCAGACTAGGGGAGAAGATTAGCGCACTTTATACAGATTTGATGTGGAGTGGACTGCCCAACATTTCCTGGGATTAGAAAATAAAACTCGAGGAAGCTGTTTGACTTCAAAGCGGAGTGCGGACATTTTTTTCGCTTTGTAAGTGATCCTGTATATCAGTCTGGGATTGGAAAGGACATTGAAGTATACAGGACGACAAAACCGTAAGTTTTGTGCTTGAAAAAATACTAGGAAAAGCAAACTTCTAGAATAAGTTCCCAAAGGGCAATGAAGTTAACAATGCTATGGGGTAAACAATACGATTTTCCTTGTGCAATAGCAGTATTGACTCTACGTATGTCCGTATTATGAAGCTACTGTGCACTTCCCACAGGAAGTAATCTACATCCGATTTCTAATCGTCTGTAAGGTCGTTAATAGGGTGTGAATTAAGATATCCGCTAGCGCCTCCTTCATCCTTAGTGCTTGGAGGAAGAGAGCTATAGCTTGCTTGTTTAAGAACATTTAAATAGCTGGGAAACGCTAATTTATATGAGGACCAATAACTGTTGTTTGAGGACTAAAATTCTAGCACTAAAATGCTGAGAACTGACTCATATTCACGAGCATTTCCAAACAGACATTTGCTGTATATTTGCAATTAACCTCGCGAAAGGTCGACAAAATGGTTACCTATAGCTACTCGTAACTTGATAATGACTTGACAGAACTTGCAAAAGTATGCTTATTGGTGTGATACACAGTACAAGGCGTGATACCATCTACAAGCTGACACAAATAGCGAATAAAATGAACTCATGACGTCATGAGATACCCTAGAACGGTAACAAATGTGTTTTGTCCAGGGAAGCCGTGTTGATTTTTTCCTGTACCATGGTGATGAATACATAAACAGAAAGGGCTATGCTTCTATCAATGCACAGGCAGCCTGCAATGCTGAAGAAAAATTCAGTACTGTAGACGCGCAATTACCAGGATTTATGCATGATAATACAGTCCTTAAACGATCCTTAGTATATGGTATACTTAATAATCTGCAATCTAATACTCTACTACTAGGTGACAATGGTGACAATTACCGACACCCTACAGAGAATCCAATACTCTACAGGAATTAGCTTATAATGCAATGTTTAAAAAGGAGAGACTATTAATTGAGAAATGCTTTGGACAACTGAAAGATATTTTCTGTTCTTAATAAGTAAGGGATAAGTTAAAGTTCCTGCACTCAACTGTTTTATTTTTCGCAATGTTGCCAAGCATCTGACAGACCCAGATCACCCAGAAGAAGTGGAAGATAATGAAACAGAGCTACAACTAGAGGCAAATGAGGTTGAGGAAGAGGAACGAGACCTGCGACGTGTAACACAAATTAAAAGAAATAACTTGAAGGTTGTTATTTATAACTTGAGGCTTTAATTTTATAATTACTTGGAAACGGCCTTAACAATAACACAAACAGAGGCGAATAGACTTAGAAATTTAACACTAATTAAACATCAATGAAAGTAAATTCATCATTATTTTTGACGTCATTATTGACCTTGCAAAACATTTAGATATTTTGCTTTTACTAATTGTAATTGAAGATTATTGAGTTCCAATTGTTTAAGTATAAGTAATCTTTATAGTTCACCATAATCCATCCAGCCTCAGAACCAGACTTGGTGTAAACAACACATTTTGTATCCCTCCGCGTTAGCGTCGTGTTCAGCACTTGTAGAAGCAGACATGTTTTTCCCCTCACAGACTGCCCATAATTCTCGTATGAATGCAGAAGAGCTGTTAACGGCTCCACACAATATTTAATGAAGGCTGAAGCCTTCTTTGGTTCATATTATTTACTACTACATCCTGATCAAAAGTTTCAAACTACGTTTGATCAAAATACATTTTATAAACCCATAGATAATAACATATTTAAGGTAGAGATGTAATGGTGTGCTTTGATTTCCCGCGTATCACGGACTAGTTGATGACGTCATTTGTTTACATCAAGTTTGTTCTAAGAGTGAAACGATTGCAGTTGATAAATGCTTTGATTCTTACGTTTCTGGCAAACAAATCCTTGACTTTTCTGCAATGATGGGAATGATGAAGACAGAATACCCTGAGGTTTGGTGTTAGTAAGAGCAACAGCAATAGAACCTGAAAAAATCTTATGTGTTACACTCACATTACTTTCTCTACTCTTGTACAAGCTATTTTTACAAACGCTATTCTGCATATGTTTCACGTTAATCGAGATCGAGATGTTAATCTTATTACTAATTGATTGTAGATGCAAGGGGAAGTGGTAGGCTTTAAGCGATAGTCAAATATTTTAAGAGCTGGTTGCTGTGTCGAGTATTCCATTCTCTTTGCATTACCAGGACAAAAAAAAATGAATAACGAATTCCCATTTGAGAAAAAGTGTAAGTATTGGAAAATTTAAGGGAATAACAAGTAATAGCTCGAAAATGGTTCACTCAACAACAAAACATGTTTATGGCATAAATTGTGGTATTTTAACGCGATCTACATTTTTTGTGTAGTAAAACTTTGTGTATCTCTTATGGTTTACCAGTGATGCAAAAGTCGTTCACAACGAAGAATACTTTTGGAGACATTCCCAGGAAATTCAAGATCTACATTTTATTTGTCATGAAATTATCTTAAATATATGAGATTTTAATCAAAATCGTTGGTCATTTTTGAGAAAATTAAAATTTTCAAAAAATGTTCCATGTAAAGGGTAATCTGGGGTGGGGGATTTTCTTGAAAACCTTCCTGTCGGATCTCTGTAAGATAGTGCACCTAAATACCGGGTTTGGTGTTTATCCGACTGTTCGTTTTTGAGTTATGCTGTTCACAGATACACATACAGACAGACACACAGACACGCACACACGGACATGTTTCCAAAAATGCTTTTTTTTTATTCAGGGGGCCTCAAAACATATATTTCCGGTGAAATCTCGGTATCGAATTTTTGAGTGGAATACAATAGTTTCCCTACTTACTATACGTAGTAGAGAAAGTAAAAATGAAAAAAATCTGATGTGTTACACTAACATGACTTTCTCTACTCTTGTACAAACTATTTTTCAAACGCTTATTCTCCATATGCTTCATTTTAATCGAGATATCGAGATGATAATCTTATTGCTAATTTTCTTGTAGGTGCAAGGGGAATTGGTAGGCTTTAAGCGATAGTCAAATATTTTAAGAGCTGGTTGCTATGTGGAGTATTGCATTCTCTTTGTATGTCCAGGACAAAAGAATGTTGAATAACAAATTTGAGAAAAAGTATAAGTATTGGAAAATTTAAGGGAATAACAAGGAATATCTCGAAAATGGTTCACCCAACTTACTATACGTAGTACAGAAAGTAATATACGTGTGAAAAGCAATGACACGATTTGTATTCTGTTAAAATGTGGTGTTCTATATTCTTCTGAGGACATACACTATGCGATCAAAAGTATCCTATACCCCCGCAAACATACGTTTCCTAAAAGCGTATTCTCATCATATATAACAAAACTGTGTTTAACTTTAATGCCTAATAAAGTTTGACTTGATTAATGTGTATATTCACATTTCTGGGACAAGGGACGGAAAAGAAGGTAGAGAACTGCATACTTAGTTAATACAGGTAGGGGGATACCTCGTGATCTGCGAAATATATGGATCTATAGTGGTTACCACCCGCAATGGAAATGTATGAAGTGAAGGAACCACAGAAAGTTACAGGCCGCAGGCAGATAGGCCTCAGAGACACGCGGAAGTCCCATACAGTTCCAGGCTCGAAGACCCGTTCCACTGCTGGAGCTACCTAGTGAGGGCGAACCGTCTACCAAGCAACTTCTAATGTCCACGGAGAGTGTTCTTTCCTCTGTCCAGCACCGTCATTCGCCACGAAATCCATAAACACACCTGAAAGGTGAGAAAGAAACGGGATGGAAAGGAAATGATGGAATGGAAATCATGGTAGATGAGGAACAACCCTAAAATTCGCCTACCAGAGAAAACCACGAGACCAAAGTGAGAGTGGGCGATCCACGGAAATCGAATCCAGAATCTCCAGAATGCGAGCGATCTTGCTGGGTTGTAGAAGTTCATAGATGATGCCATTGAAAAGTAAAATTTAATAGGTAATGTAAGGAAATTTCCTACTGAGACTAAAACAGCATTCAACCGGAATGTTTCATCGATAAAGGTTGCGTTATCTCTCTTCAATTTTTAAACAAGTATAATCTCTTATTAAATGAATCAGTGTACTTCAAACAACATTAAATATCGTTGCAGTAGATTTGTCACGTAAAAACAATGTGCCTTAATTTTACAAAAATATATTTTGTATCTATGTAGTTCGAAATCCATAAACCAAACAGATGAAAATATAACATACAGGATACACATAGTTCATAATTTATGTCAAGAGTGATCTCAACAAATGCAATGAAAGTGTTTATGAGAATCACTTTATCTGCATAGATGTGTAGAAAGAAACGAAAACATCTGATGTGTTACACTGGCATGAATTTCTCTACTCTTGTACAAACTATTTTTACAAACTCTTATTCTCCATCTATTTCATATTAATCGAGATAAACATTTGCAGAAACCATCTTTTGACATGCAAAGAGAAATACATTTTACACATAGCGACCAGTTCTAAAAATATTTGACTATCGCTTAAGGCATACTAGGTTCCCCTTGTTTTATATTTGCAAGGGCAATATAGAAATACAGTAGCCTTTAAGCATAGACATATCTCTTAATAGCTAGTTGCTATGTACAGCACCATTCTCCTTGCCACAGATTAATACTCTCTGCATATCAAGGACAAAAAAATGAATAACGAATTCCCATTTGGGAAAATAAGTATTGAAAAGTTTAAGGGAATAACAAGCAATATCTCGAAAATGGTTCACTCAACAAAAAAACTGTATATGACATAAATTGTGTATTTTAACGCGATCTACATTTTTTGTGTAGTAAAGTTTTGTCTACCTTTTGTGGTTTACCAGTTATGCAAAAGTCGTTCACAATGAACAATACTTTTGGAGACATTCAAGAAATTCAAGATATACATTTTATTTGTCATGAAAATATCTTAAACATATGATAGTTTAATCAAAATCGTTAGCCATTTTTGAGAAAATTAAAATTTTCGAAAAATGTTCCATGTAAAGGGTGGTCTGGGGTGGGGGGATTTTCTTTTAAACCTTCGTGTCACATCTATGGAAGATACTGAACCTAAATACCAAGTTTGGTGTTTATCCGACTGTTCGTTTTTGAGTCATTCTGTTCACAAACAGACACACACCACAGACACTCAAACACGCACACGGACATGCTTCCAAAAATGCTTTTCCGGTGAAATCTCGGTATCGAATTTTTGGGTACAATACAATACTATACTTCCCCTACTTACTATGGTAGTAGAGAAAGTAAAAAAGCGAAACTTTTGGGAGAAATGACCTAAACGTAAGCATTCGCTGCAGGTGGGAGAGAAAATCACGCTTAAAGGGTGAAGTGATGTTTGATCCAGAGTAGGGCGCGCGCTAAGTTCCGAAAACAATTGTCAATAAATTACGTAATGGGGAGCAATATTAACTTTCGCTAGTGGTATTTATTTCCCAAAGCAGTTCTTACAGTAATCGTTGCGAAATGTTTGAATAGAAAGAATAGCGACTTAAATTGAAACACGCTTCTTTACCTATGAATGAGGAAACGTAATATTGTAAATGTTTTAGCTCTAGTGCACTTATACTTACCTAAAACAAAAACGCAATAATTATAATATACTTAATCTACCAGGAAAATTAATAACCATAATAATAACATAATAATGCATCTGCTTACCTAACGATTTATGAATGGATTCTGTTATTTAACAATTTGTGGAAATACAATAACGTAACATAAATTATTTTACTTAAACAACATACATGGCTGCAGTGAGTACGAAATCCTTGTACATGTGCTAGGAAGTTATCCTAGGGGAGAGCTAGGTTCACTGCCTTGCTGACAACTGTAGCAGTCATCGAATTAACATCATGGCTTTTAACCGGTCAAAAGCCAAACTGAAATTAATTATCGAATAGGCAAGAGGAAGTATCTACTGTATTCCGCCGAAAATTTTGATGTCGAGGTTTCGAGGCCAGCTGAATCTAGAAAAAAAATATTTAGAAAAAATGATATATGTGTCTCTGAACATTTAAGTTTAGTATTTTCCAAAAATGTGAAACTGTATATTAAGTATAGAATAAAATAAGTGTACTAGATAATGTGTATTCTTACACTGAGTTAATATTATTTTATGAAGCCCATACAGTGTAGAAGGCAGTATGCACGGGCATAAATATAAATTTAGTGGGAAACAGACCTAGCTATACAGTAGGGAAGCTTTCTCTAAGGCAACTAATGGTACCAATATATCGCCCGTAAAAACACTTTGTAAGCTAAGCAGATGTGCTCATGTCACTGGAACCTAGGAATACATGTAGAAAGTTAAGGTCTTAGGAATACGTTACTCACTTTGTAATCGCATCAGTTCCCATTAGAACACTTATACTTTAGATTCATAAAAGAATGCTAAGTAGGGGTATTCTGTAATATTTCTCAACTAATAGAAAAATTATATCTATTATAAAACAAATGCCGTCAACGAATATTAAATATAGATGTCACGTGACTTGGTAGGAGAAACGCAAAATTATATGGCGAGATTTTGTACACACAAGTAAGATTACTTACAAACTGGAAGTACGTGAAAACAGATATATAAATCACAATCTGTAAGGGCGCGATTATATACACCCCCTCGAGAAATATACGTCTACACTTTAAAAACTTCAAGCAGCCAAATTAATGGAGGGAAACACTAACTTTTTTTAAACATAAAGATCAAACAGTAAAACAGCTTGTGTACTTTGGCTGTTTTTCAGATCATTAGTTTTATCAGGTTTATAATTTTTTTAAAAAAATATGCCAAAATTGCAGTGTTTTTTGCGCGTGGTGTTTTCAAAATTATCATTCATGCACAGGGTAGAATATTTTTTTTGCATACTTCCACACACTTTCATTAACATGTGACTTAAATGGTAGAGAAATAAATTGGTGAAGTAAAAATTGAGCAGAAAATGAGGAATTAAGGCAAAATCGTTGAAAATTCCCAACTTTGACATTTTATTACTCTGTCAAATAAAATCCTATTTTCATCGCAAAGTCAAGTAATACAAAAGAAACAACTGCTTTCGATATTATTCGTTTGGTTTTTCAGTACCAATAACTAATTAGTTGTCATGGAAAGGCTATGAGCGACACGCTACTGAACATTTGACTACCTACAACAGGATATGTAATTGTAATAATAGTTTGTAGAGGCTATATAAAATAAAGATACTGGCTTGAGAAAGATAAGTGAATTTAAGAAATAAGATGTTTTAAACAAATACAATTACATTAAAGTCACTGGTCTTTCTTTCGGATTACGCGGTACAATTTCAAATGATTTTGTTAAATGGAGAGATTCGTACAAAATTGATGAGCGCTTACAGACTAACATTGCAATCTGCATTATAAAGCATTAGTTGTCATTCTTCATTACTGCATCTATTTTCGTAGTTGAATTATATTCAAACTATAATGTATTTCAAGAAAAAATGACTGATGCATACCTTATATGTTCTGCTCTTATCAACTTATTTTAATTGATCTCTTCTGTTAAAAATGTTTGTGTTATTCTGCACTTTGATGACAATTTGTTTTTTGTGTCTAGTTTTTTAATAAAATGATATTTACTAACAAGGAATATCTCTCGGCTCAAACAGGAGTTTTGATTTTCCGTTTTATTTAAAAGCTTTGCATACCACTGTGATTAGTATGGTGAAAGCCTTCCATTGTTTTTCTCTTAGTTTGTCCAATATGGGACTTAAAAAATGTACTTGAGGTTCTTCAGCAAAACGCAAGACACAATAAGAAGATTCACAATAGGCACATTTGGTAAAAACAATATTTGGACAATCCTCAGAATCACATTCTTCAACTGAAAAACAAATGCCACTTACCCGCAAATTAGTCATTTACCATTGTTGTATCCTTGTTGAGCACTCAAATAATCACATAGTAGTATACACTTCTGATTATTAGCGACATTGTCGTAAAGAACTTAAAGAAAAAGGATTTTAAATGATCTTTTTACATTATCCCACTTGTGCTACCCTCCAAATGTACACTACGGGATCAAAAAGAACAGGACACCTGGCTGAATATGACGCACAATTTCGTGGCGCCCTCCATCGGTAATGCTGGACGTCAATATGGTGTTGGCCCACCCTTAGTCTTGATGATAGCGTTCAATATCGTAGGCATCAGGATCTGGAAGGTTTCTTGGGGAATGGCAGCCTATTCTTCACGGAGTGCGGAACTAGGATGTAGGTCGGTGAGACCTGGCACGAAGTCGGCGTTCCAAAACATCCCATAGGATTCAAGTCAGGACTCTGTGCAGGCCAGTCCATTACAGGGATGTTATTGTCGTGTAACCACTCCGCCACAGCCCGTGCAGTATGAACAGGTGCACAATCGTGTTGAAAGTTGCAATCGCCATCCCCGAATTGCTTTTCAACAGTGGGAAACAAAAAGGTGCTTAAAATATCAATGTAGGCCTCCGCTGTGATCGTGCCACGCAAAAAAATAAGGGGTGCAAGCCCCCTCCAGGAAAAACACGACGACACCATAACACCACCACCTCCGAATTTCACTGTTGGCACTACACACGCTGGCAGATGACGTTCACCGGGCATTCGCCATACCCACACCCTGCCATAGGATCGCCACATTGTGTACCGTGATTCGTCACTCCACACAACGTTTTGCCTCTGATAAATCGTATAATGTTCACGATCCTTACACCAAGCAAGGCGTCGTTTGGCATTTTCCTGCGTGATGTGTGGCTTATGAGCAGCCGCTCGACCATGGAATCCAAGATTTCTCACCTCACGCCTAACTGTCATAGTACTTGGAGTGGATCCTGATGCAGTTTGGAATTCCTGTGTGATGGTCTGGATAGATGTCTGCCTATTACTCTTTACGGCCCTCTTCAAATGTCAGCGGTCTCTATCAGTCAACAGACGCGTGCGTGCGTCATGATGGCAGGTTGAGGGCAACCCGATGGTGTGTTAGGCGTGTACCTGTGCAGGTCGGTCTGTACGTTTTTGTGGTGTACATGTCCCTTCACGTTTCCACTTCACTATCACATCAGAAACAGTGGACCTAGGGATGTTTAGGAGTGTGGAAATCTCGCGTACAGACTTCTGACACAAGTGAATACCCAATCACCTGATCACGTTCGAAGTCCGTGAGTTCCACGGAGCATCCTATTCTGCTGTTTCGCGATGTCTCATGACTACTGAGGTCGCGGATAATGAGTATCAGGCAGTAGGTGGCAGCACAATGCACCTAAGATGAAAAGCGTATATTTGTGGGGTGTCCGGATACTTTTGATCACATAGTGTATGTTTGGTGGAAGACTGTCTTTAATATCCTTTTTAACTTTCGTGCCAAAAGTTTTTTCCTGAAGATAAATACACAATTTTTAATAGGCGCCTACCCATTGAAAGTCCAATGTCTATTGTATAACTATGAGTTGTATTGTGTGCAGACTGAACCAAGGCGATTGTTGATTTTCCCCTTTTATAGGCAATGTCGCACCAGAAGTTAGTTCATAATTAAATCCGCTTTGATCAGTGTTCCAAATGCAGGTTAGCTGCATTTGGAAACTTGCAGTTCTCTGGCTTACTTATTCGACAAAACGGGCCCCAGGTTTCTTGTATATCTCTGGTTGTCATGAAAGCAGTGATATGTCTACGTCACATTCTGTATTCTTTCTTGAGGCGTGCTATAAAGGCTTCAGAACACTTTATATTTGTGTGCCCAATTTCTCTTGCATTTTGCATTGCCCAAAATTCCAGTTGTCAGTTAATGGACCCATTTTCCTTCATTCGTTGCCACGTCAAATGGAGAGAATGTTTTGTTTTATTGCCAGTTCTTTGATTGCCTTCTTTCCTTGAAATTGATGTTCATTACGTCTTTTTTCTCCACATAATCAAATAATACTTTGATGTTCGATAAGATTTTTATAAATTGATGTCTCTTCAACAACGGGTTGTTGGTCGAAACTTTACGTGAAGGTGTATGATAATTTCTTCCATTAATTTAGCTAAAACACTAATAGTATTGGATTTCTTTTCTGGCGAAGTTTTATAGTCACTAGAACTGTTAATTTCTCTTGGAGGGGTACTACTCTAACACTAGCACTACAATCTTAAAATACTACTAATTGCATTATCGTCTACAAAGTCTTTTTCTTCGTCCATTATCCTATCCAATGTAATTTCAGTTGTGAAATCATTTGAATTTTCACGTTTCTGAATAATCAATTCCACCAAAAACATTGCTAAAGTGTAATCATCGTGTCCTACACAGTTTTCTGTTGGATAACATCTTTTTAACTTGGATGTCACAATATTTAAAACGTTTCAAATATTAATGGTTTCGTTCATTCTTGCTCTATTTGTATGAAAATACTGACAGACGTGTAGTAAACATGTCAACTACTTGCTGAGGTAACTGACTGGCGTTTTAACTTCCCCACCTCCAAGACTGCGAGCGCTGTCTGTAGAAACCAAGCGAAACACAATTAAATGCCTTCGCAGGCTTGGTTGAAATTGTGAGATGCGTCTGTACAAATTTTTAAAAACAAATTCCTGTTCGAGCTGAGAGACATGCTTTGTAAGAAGTTACTGTTTTTGTTTAAATATTCAAAAACCAATGTGCGGATTGGTAACGCTGACCACAGCGCGCGATATCACAACTTTCCTGGTCGTAAGTGAAGATAACCCTTTAATTCGTTGTTACAAAATCATGACGCCAACATAAATTACGTTTTTTCAACAAAAAAGAAAGGAATAAAAATATGGATCAGTTGCTAGCCATACAAAACCTGTTTAATTCGTTTTGCCTGTAAATTTTGTTAGGAAAAGCATGGAAAGTTCTTTTCTGCTGGAATAAAATATATTACAACTTTTCGTTCGTTTCTGTGCAAGGAATTGGCTCGTAAGCGGATGGCATCTGTATCCTTTCCCCCGTAACATGTAACGCATTATACACCGAATAAAAATTAAAGTATTTCGGCATAAAACTCTGTGAGAATTCTTGAGATATCTTAATTACAAAATGTATTAAAGTGATTAAAAAAACAGGCCTCAGGAATTCTTTCCAGCCCTTGTTCATTCTCTTGTGGCTGAGTTTTAAAACAAGAGAATTAAAAGCGGTGAAAAAACGGACCCTGATTCCGTGTTTAAATTCCATTGAGGGAGAACTCATCCGTACGGCCGGATGTTGGAGGAGTAGTTTCATCTGGAGTGCCTTGCGGCAAATAATAATTACAGTCTAGTACCACTGAGCACAAGAGTAACATTTGTGGTATACACAATTCACATTTCTCGTCACAAGGAGCAGCGTGTTTCGTTCCCAAAAGTCACACATATAATAGCATCCGCTGTGCACATGTGAACCGAATTCTGGAAGTTACTACTACACGCAGAAACAAATCTCTGACGTGTCGCATTCACATGACTTTCTATACCCTCTGACGCTTATTAGTGGCTATACAAATTATTCTTACGAGATTTTTATTTTCTTATCTCTTCATTTTAATCGAGATAAACCTTTCCGGAAATGAACTTGACGCTATATGGTGGCCTTAAATTCCATACTTTTTCCATGACATCGCGAGAAACAAATGAAAAACGACAGGACTTTGAAAGAATGTCTTTAAGTATTGATCAAATCTAATCTTTAATAACGAATATCTCGAAAATGGCTCATGCCATTTGAAATAAATTTTGTGTCTCAAAAAGATCTACGTTTTTTGTGTAATATATTTTCGTCTATGGCTTAACGTTTAGCAGTTATACAAGATTATATAATTTTCCTTCCGAATAAGGAGAATCATTCCCAGAAAATTCAAGATATACATTTTATTTGTCATCCAAATAGCTTTAATATATCTTATTTTAAAAAATAAAAAAAACTCGAAATATGTTCCATGTAAAGCTTAGTTTGGGCTGGGGAGATTTTCTTGAAAATGTTCGTGTTGCATCTTTGGAAGATACTGATCCTAAATACCAAGTTTGGCATGTATCCGACTTTTCGTTTTTGAGTAATGCTATTCACAGGCACATGCGGACGTTTTTCTAAAAAAGGTTTTCTTTTTATTCAAGGTGCCTCAAAACATGTATTTCCGGTAAAATATCGATATAAAATTTTAAGGTGGAATACAGTACCTTCTCTAACTACTATTTACATGGTACAGAGCATATTTCCTATGCAAGGCAAGAGTTTTAACGATGCCTTTCTGTGTATAAGTTGTGAGTTATTAAGAGGTCCGAAATGTACTATCTTGCCAAAGTTAAAATAGGGCTGTATTTAGAGTAGGATACTGTTTAGTTGTAATTTAACGCGTGGATGTTTTTGATTCATGTTTTTATTGAATAAATATATTTTTTCGAAGTACTACCATACCTTCACTGATAAGTTTGCGGTTCGACCAAAAATGGGTGCTTTGTGACTATCGTATTCATGTAGTTTGATCAAACAATAACGCGAGATGGAAATGACAGAACGAGTATGTCGTAAGCCTAAGCCATCAGATCGTACCGAGCCGCAGTGGTTCCCTATGGTTTCGAGACATCCGAGATTAGGTTAAGGTTAGTGTGTGTATATGGACTATATTCAAAGGATGTATCAATAACTGGGCATTTGCCACTTCTAACAGTGCCATTCTTGTGTATTACACTAATACGGTTACGTTGACAGTTTCCTCTGTGCATGCAAGTATTAATAAAATGGCATAATTTGTTGACATCGCCCTGGTTTTAGTATTTAAGAAAGGGTCTTAAGAAGGTTCTAACACAGCCGCCCAATCTAAGGATTGGCATCTCCTCTTAAAGTATTATAATATGTATTTTCCTTTCCTAAGTTACCACTTTTTACCAAATTAACCAGAGGGTAAGTATAGCTGTTTTACCGTTTTTTCTATGTGTGGTTTAAATCTTATAAGCAAATTCAACAATAATTACTTAATAGAAAGAAAACTTAATTTGAGCATAATTACTTGCTAAACTTTTCTTCAAAAATGTTGAAATAGAGAAAATCTGCACCCTACATAAAAATATAAGATTTTCAGGAATTAAGCGAAACAAATTTGATTATCTCTCAGTGCATCCAGCTCCATGGAACATCAATTCCCACAATTAGCGAAGCAGGTCCTCGACAGAAAGAACAGTTAAAAACTATTACTCGTAGGAAACCTCTGTACTCTATTTGCAAATTAGGCATACCTTATATATGTTATACCATACCTTATACCATACATGTATATGTTAGGTGAAATAATTTAAGAACTCATTTTTATGATGTCGATTGAACTCCTAGATTCTACCAGAAATAAACGCAGGGATAAAATCATAGCAAAATTATTTAAGTTAAGTATTTAAGTTTGATGTCTGTATGTCTGGTAATACTATGGTACATTCATGAAAGGTATTCCCAACGAACGTATCTCTACTCCCGACATAACGGGCTCCCGGATTCACTCCGTAGGATTGCGTTTTTAAACTAGAATTAGTGTTTCCAGTGTTTTATATGGGTACCTCAGCTTTATACATATTTTAAAACATATTAACTTCTCTACCACATAAGAGAAACAGAAAGTATTGCATTCTACCCAAAAATTCGATATCGAAATTTCACCGGAAATACTTATTTTGAGGTCCCCCCGGAATCCAAGAAACAACTTGAAAACGTCCGTGTGGGTCTGCTTGTGAACACCATACATGAAAAACGAAAACTCGGATAAATACCAAATTTGGTATTTAAGTTCAGTATCTTCCAAAGATGCGAAACAAAGATTTTCAAGAAAATCACCCCACCCCTACTCCTTTTACATAACAATTTTCGAACTTTTTTTTCAATACTGGCTCTAACGGTTTTGATTAAAATATCATATGTTAAAGATATTTACATGTAAAATAAAATGTGTATATTGAATGTTCTGGGAGCAGTCTCTAAATTCCTCTTTATTCGTAAGAATTTTATATAATGTTGTATTACTGGTAAGCGTTAAACGATAGACGAAAACGTACTACACAGAAAATTTACATCTCTTTAAAACACAATTTATTTCAAATGACTCTTTTTGTGGTATCAACTATTTAAGAGAGATGCATAATTATCAGTTCTAATTGTTCATTAATTATCCATTCATTTAGTCCTGTCGCTTTTCGGTTGTTTCTCACGATGAAATGGAAAGAGCAGGCATCTTAAGGCCAGCGAATAGCGTTCAGTTCTAAAACATTTGACTATCGCTATTCCCTTTGTATCCGTAACGAAGTGTGTAATGCAGCTATTTCCGAAAAGGTTTATCTTGATTATAATGAAGTAGCTAGAAAAATAAAATTTCGTAAGTATGATTTGTATACTCACTTATAAGATATAGCGGGTAGAGAAACTCATGTGAATGTAACACATACGATTTTGTATTACTCATAAGTTTACTAAACTCCTAGATTATATCAGACATAAAAGCAGAGATCAAACCATAGCAAAATTGTGTCAGTGTGTTTGTACTTAAGGTTGATGTGTGTACGTTTGGTAACACTATGATACACTGATGGAACGGATTCCCAAGAACGGATCGCTACACCTGACATAACAAGCTAGCAGATTCTTTTGTTACGATTGCCCTTTTAAACTAGAATCAGCATACAGTGCTTACAGTGTCCATGTGCTTCCACAGTTTAATGTCAATACTTAAACCCTATACATACTTTCAACAAGTATTTTAGAAAACTGTTCCACTATGCTAAACTTTGGCTGCATTCATAGCTTTTTATGATCGTCGATGTTAAAAGCAAATCCCCAAAGTGAATCACTAGCCGAACTACGAGGGAGGATCGAAACGTAAGGTACAATAGTTTTTTTACAAAAACGTTTAATAGTTAAAGCAACAATAAAAAATCCCAAGTGAACTTGCACCTTATACCTACCTTTCGACGTAGCCACCAAGTTTCTCAACACATTTCTCCCATCGTGATACCAGTTTCAATATGCCCTGTTCATAGAAGTCCGTTTCCTTGGAGTATAGCCATCTGCGGACTGCTGATTTCACTTCCGCATCTGTCGCAAAGCGTTGGCCGGCCAGGAATTTCCTCATGGGACCAAACAGATGAAAGTCCGACGGTGCAAGGTCTGGACTGTATGGTGGATGCACCACCGAGGCAAGTTTGGTGATTTTATGACGAACAGCAGCAACATGGGGGCGAGCATGGTCATGAAGAATTTTGACATCGTCAGCATTCATGTTGTGGAGTTTGTCACGACACCAAAGTCTTCATGTAGGCTGCAGCATTCACAGTGGTCCCGTGTTCAGCAAAGTCAACCAATACAACACCATGCATATCCCAGTCACAATCACTTTCCTAGCAGATTGAGTCACTTTGAATTTTTACTTCACTGGGGAACCAATCTTGTCTGCTTGGTTTCGGGCGTGTAGTGGTATGCCCACGACTCATCTCCAGTGACGATTCCTTTCAGAAAGTCATGCCCTCCTGCGGTGTACCGCGTTAAGTAATCCAAGCTGGCCTGTGTGTTTGTCAGGCTTTTAGGCACCCAGTGAGCACTAACTTAACAAAATTTCAACGTGTCATGAACAATATCGTACACTGCACCATAGGAAATTTTGAACTGTTGCGACAAGGTTCGCGGTTGCACACACCGGTTGTTCAAAATTGCCGCCTCAATGGGTCTGACATTATGCGGGGTTGCAGCTGTTACCGGCCTCCTGGAGCGTGACAAATTAGTAAGGTTCAGACGACACTCTAGGAAGTATGCACACCACCTGGAGACATGGCTACGGTCCATACAATCATCCCCATACACGCCACGCATGTCCCTGTGAATCTCACACGGTTTATGCCCTTTGGCCACAAATATCGAACCACACCCCTCTGCTCTTCACACGTAAACGACAGTAACATGCACGCCATCCTTGTGGCGTAGTTCACGCTTCTCTCGCTGGAACTGTACATGAAACAAAAACTACCGTCTGTAGTGAAAACTTCAACCTATATCTGTGTGAAATTGCAACATTCCAGCTGCAATACAAAGATAGAAAAAAATATTGTGCGTGACTTTTCGATCCACACTCATACATGCTAGCAAAGATGAAGTTTTTTCCAGTTAATTTATGTATTTCCGTGGCTATGGCAACAATCTTAGTTTTCGTATTTCAGGCATTATTGATAGTTTCATGCCAATCAGTATCACTACAATCTTTAAATCAACGAATATAACGGATAATGCATTTCATATCTCAAGATTTGATTAGTGTAAGATGCGATACTTTGCGAGCCTTAATGGCTATCAATACAGCCCCAATGTTTATGAACTTTAAAATGTTATAACATTTATAACATTGCCTTACAATTCTCTTAAAATGAGCTAAAACAGCAAAAAGTGACCTAACTAAACTTAAAATTTTCGTTGTAATTAGAAAAGGTCTAAGACAATAGTGATTATTGATTGAGGTAAATATTCTAAAACAAATCATTTTCTTAGTATTATTAAAAATAATAAACAAATTAATATTTATCACTAGGTAATTATCATTTCTATTAAACTAGTATGAAAAGTTATTAACTAAACATACCCGAGTTAGCACCGCAATACACCACCATAGTCATCTTAAAGTTTTCAAAGTGATGGATCAGCGTTTGTCAGCTAACACTGTTCGGAGAAACTTCTCTCTACTTCCACAGATGTAATGGTGCATAATTGAAAAACATTATGCCACTGGCTGTTAAATCTTCTTCAGAAAATAACCATTCTTCACCTGACGAAATAGAAGCTATTTGACGCACTGTGTGACACTTTTTATTTTTATCTAACAAAAATTTAAACTTGTCTAACTGTTTCTCCAAACTCTCCATTTACATTGTGTATAAAATGTTAAGCACAATAGAGGAACTACACTCGTGTGCAAAACCTAAAGACGAGATGGGTAAAATAACATAACAAATGAACTATTTGGTAGAAGTAATTGAAGGTGTGGGAGCATGTTGCCAGATGTCTCACACGTACATAGAAAGCTGAACGTCACATGGCGTGAGTGTAGGGACACAAATGGTCCCCGCAACACGGGGCAGTTGACAAAACAGGACAAGACGGTGTGTGGCAGTTAGCTGTTACGGTGCACTGTAGTGGTGTTCTTCATTGCAACATGGCCCGTAGACACGATTTGGATAACTTCACATGGGGAAGAATCATCGGGAAACTGGAAGAAGGGCGAAGTGTCATGAGTGTTGCTCAGGAGTTTGGAATAGCTTACAGCATTGTTTCACTTGCATGGGGAACCTTCCTATCCACAGGCACTGTTGTCCCAAGGAGAGGTGGTGGTCGACCACCCTCAACTAAAGCAGCAGATGACCGCTACATTGTGCAACAGGCAAGAAGGGATCCACGCCAAACAGCGGATGCAATTGCAACCACATTTAACAGGGCAGCTAGGCACGCAATCTCACTATAAACATTGGCACGACGACCACACAGAGGTGGTCTCCTTGCCCGACGGCCAGTATGTTTATATTACATTGACATCCACACATTGATGGCACCGTTTGTGATGGTCCCAAGAGCATCAGAATTGGACCAACGAGGAATGGGATCGCGTGCTCTTCTCGGATGAGAGCAGATTCAGTCTAAATAGTGATTCTCGACGCACCCTTATTTGGCAAGAGGTGGGAACACGTAATGAACCCAGGAACATCCTTGAACATGATCGTTTTGGTGGTCCGGGTGTTATGGTTTGGAGAGGCATAATGTTGCATGGGCGCATCGACCTCCAAATCTTTGAACACGGTACGCACACTGGTCAACGTTATTGTGATACTGTGCTCCTTCCCCATGTGCGTCTTTGCAGGGGGCAGTCGGCCCTGACTTCATTTTTATGGATGACAATGCGCTACCGCATCGAACAGCGCAGACGGAGGATCTCTTGAAACGAGAGGATATTCGGCGAATGGACTGGCCTGCCCGTTCCCAAGATTTAAATTCCATCGAACACGTGTGGGATGCTTTGGAGAGACTTATTGCAGCGCATCCTCATGCACCAACGACCATCCAATAATTGTCAACAGCGCTGGTGGAGGAATGCAACGCTTACCAACCTTGTGGCCAGCATGAGAGCACGATACAGAGCATGCATTGCTGTTCGTGGTGATCGTACACCCTTTTAAGCACCATTTATCTGTTTCTGTAAATCTACAGAGTCATCATATAGTGTAGGTTATGGTCTATGAATAAAATTGGCATTTCTGTTCGTCTCATTGCATATTTCGTTTAGTTGCCTACTGTAGCATACCGTAGCAGTTCTCTCAATGTATGATTCAAGTTTCATCGAGCTATGTTACTTGGCAGTGTTATGGCATGCAAAGATTACTTTCGTCCTTAGGTTTTGCATACCAGTGTATATTGACTTATCGAATGACATACAACTTTTTTCTAAATGAGTTATGGTCTCTGTCAAAAATCCAAAATTTGATGTAATGCAAGCCAATCTACCTTCAATGTCAGGATCAGAAAACAGATCCTGTGCACTCCCAATTGCGTTAGCATCTGCCCTTTCAAAGCTATTTACTACCTCTCTCACCGTCTGAAAATTCTCACAATACTATATGCATGCTGTCAACTGCATTCCCCAGCGCGTCAAAATTGGTTCTGGGGGTAATGCTACATGTGTCTTTGAAACATTTGGTTTGGGGTGGAGCTTTAATACTTTCTTTACTGTGGAAATTAGTCTGTCTAATTCTGTAAATTTGGATTTGATCTCTTCTGCGATTTCATGAAAGGCGTGGGCCAGACAGGTAACATGTACTAGCTTACTGTAAAATGATTTGATAGAGCTCGCTGCTTTTACTATGAAAGGCAAGGAAAAAGAGCACGCTCTCATGTAGTATTCCATTAGGCAATAATAAATGCATAAATTTATCAAACCGTTTGCATATCTGAGAGTGATTAACTGCCTCTAAATCTTCTGATGTCAGAAGAAAAGTCCCTCAGGACCGTTTGTTTCTAGGGTCCCTATCACTACATTACCTACAAAAGGTCCCTATGAATCGGTAGTCTGATCACTTGATACATACATTTTCTTTTCATTCACAAATTCATGTATATGGCTTCATAACGTTTTATTAAATAGTTTTTACGCAATGTTGATTCGTCTGGAATCGTATGACCTGTATGGCGTTTAAGAAAATTACGTAGTTTAGAATTGTTTAATTTTTCGTGGGATATTTGCACTGACAAGCACTTCACACAATTCTTTAACAAATAGAGGTGACTTGCTATTTGATGTGGAAGCACTTTGTTTTAACATAATTGAGACGACACTTTGCTTTTGTTCACATTTTCAAGACCCTGAAAATGTTTCTCGCGCAACGATGTGTTATTGCCTTGTGAAAAGCTTGCCTGAAGCGACTTAAATTTCGCAGACCTTTTTCAATAAAATACACCCATCACTAAACATAACTTTTTCACTAAATTCTGTTACACACTGTCTTAAATGGCTAGCAGTAGACAATTCTTGTTTTGGCATTTTGCACTACTCAAAATAAACACAACCATACAGATATACTGCTCTCCTGAGACCAATGGAAATATTACAAATCGAAAGATTCCCGAGAGGAAGGGGAAGTCCCGAATCAAAGCACGTGAGTTTACGTAACATTGTGGCAACGCACTGTGGTTTCTCCGGCAAAAAGCCACAAGAATGAACATTTAACCTAGATTATTTAAAAAAGTGACGAATAAAAGCACAACAAGTATATAAAATGCCCTAAAACAGTGTACAAAATTTAAAAAACCATTTATCTAAAAAAAGTGGAAAAAATGCATTTTAATTACCTACAAAAACCGGGCCCTAGTTATCGTAATACATTACGTGATCAAAATTATCCGGACACCCCATAAACATACGTTTTTCATTTTAGGTGCATTGTGCTGTCACCTACTGCCTGGTACTCGTTATCCGCAACCTCAGTAGTCATTAGACATCGTGAAACACCAGAATGAGACGCTCCGTGATACTCACGGACTTCGAACGTGGTCCCGTGATTGGTTGTCACTTGTGTCAGAAGTCTGTACGCGAGATTTCCACACTCCTAAACACCCCTAGGTCCACTGTTTCTGATGTGATAGTGAAGTGGAAAAGTGAAGGAACATGTACAGCACAAAAACGTATAGGCCGACCTCGTCTGTTCACCGAAAGAGATCGCCGACATTTGAAGACTGTCGTAAAGAGTAATAGGCAGATATCTATCCAAACCATCACACAGGAATTCCGAATTGCATCAGGAACCACTCCAGGTACTATGACAGTTAGGCGTGAGGTGAGAAACCTTGGATTCCATGGTCGAGCGGCTGCTCATAAGCCACACATCACGCAAAAAATTGCCAAACGACACCTCGTTTGATGTAAGGAGCGTCAACATTACACGATTGAACAGTGGCAAAACGTTGTGTGGAGTGACGAATCACGGTACACAATGTGGCGATGCGATGGCAGGGTGTGGGTATGCCTAATGCCCGGTGAACATAATCTGCCAGCGTGTGTAGTGCCAACATTGAAATTCGCAGGTGGTGGTGTTATAGTGTGGTCCCGTTCATCCTTCAGGGGGCTTGCACCCCTGTTGTTTTGCGTGGCACGATCACAGCGCAGACCTAAATTGATATTTTAAGCATCTTCTTGCTTCCCACAATTGAAGAGCAATTCGGGGATGGCGATTGCATCTTTTAACACGATCGAGCACCTGTTCATACTGCACGGGCTGTGGCGGAGTGGTTACACGACAATAACGTCTCTGTAATGTACTGGGCTGCACAGAGTCCTGACTTGAATTCTATAGAACAGCTTTGGGATGTTTTGGAACGCCGACTTTGTGCCAGGCCTCGCCCACCTACATCAATACCTCTCCTAGTTCCGCACTCCGTGAAGAATGGGCTGCCATTCCCCAAGAAACCTTCCAGCACCTGATTGAAAGTATGTCTGCTAGAGTGAACGCTGTCCTCAAGGCTAAGGGTGGGCAAACACCATATTGACTTCCAGCATTACCGATGTAGGGCGCCATGAACTTGTACGTCATTTTCAGCCAGGTGTCCGGATACTTTTGATCACGTAGTGTATATTATACAATAACTACCAACATAAATACCAAGTTATGCAGTGGAAGTTATACAATGTTTGCAGATGACGTACTAGAGACTTCACATAGAATGAAAGCAGCTGTAGACTAATTCGAATTACCCAAAATGTCATTCGCATCCAGGATATTACGAACTCCAACTTACAAGAAGCACTATTGGAATTGCATCCGTACAGTTCTGCATGAAAATACAGCGAAAATGAGAGATGTGTGTCCGTGTTTTCTTTTCCATAGCCTCCGGTTTGGCAGAAATGAAACATTTACATAGTATGAGTGAAAGAAGCTTTCCATCACACCAGGAACCATAGCGTAGAGAAAACATGGGCGCAAAAACTTGTCACTTGTTTTTATTTTCTGCGTTCAGCATACCTATACACTAATATTTACCTTCATTCCCCTTTAAATCTCTGCAACATAAACTAGATTATGTTCAGTGTACCATAATAATCATAAATACCAATATTTTTAACAGGGACTAAAAACTGTAAACGTGGGTGTTGATAGTCCTAAAATACACCTGAATCACCTAAAGCTTGCACCGCAAGTATTTTGGAAATGGAAAGTGCTTTCACAGCATTGATTGGTAGTCAGGGGCTCGTACATTTAGCCTATAAACAGATTTTAATAACACCGAGAAAGTGTATTTTTTGAGCAAACATACAATTTTAAAAGTGGAACAATGCCTAGTTACATCAACAGAATAAAGGTAGGGTAAATTAAAATGTCAATGGTCTTTGTTGCAGGATTCTAATGCAAGTGATTTACGAAAAATTGTATTTTGAAAAGTTTCCACCCCGACAATTGTTTGTTCCATTCAATCTGCTTAGTTGCTAGGCACGATGTTGTTATGTTTGTTTGTATTGCGTTTTCTGTTCAATGATTGCATTGCGACTTTCTGGTCAGTTAGTTTCTGACAGTTCAAGCAGTACCATGAGTGGAAGATGGGGCTTACTGATGCAGAAAAAGTCGAGTTGCTCATGGTGTATGGAGAGTGTAGGATGAATACAGTTCGTTCCTGTACGCTGTATGCAGAAACGTGTCCCATCTCGGCAATTATTTATCAACCTCTTCCACTAATTACGTGAAAGTGGTACTGTAACACCTAGAAAACGTAACAGAAACAAACAAGTGACTGGAAAAGAGGCAGAAATTAATGTTTTGACTGCCGTTGCAGTAGATCCGCAAATTAGTTCCCGCACAATCGCACGTGGAAGTGCCATAAGTCAAGCAAGTGTACTGTGCATGCTCCATTGACATAGGTTCCATCCCTATCACATCTCTCTCCATCAAGAGAGAATCGTGTTAACCTTTGTATATGAGCATTAAGACATGATACTCCAGACTCATCATGTATCTTGTTTAGTGATGAGGCAACATTTACTAACCATGGCCAGGTAAATCGCAGAAACGTGTACTATTGGTCCCTTGACAATCCCCACTTGCACTAGAACCTTGCAGCAAACGCAACTGGCATTCTAATTTACCCTACCTTTATTATGTTGATGTAACTAGGGATTGTTTCATTTAAAAAATTGTATGTTTGCTCAAAAAATACAGTTTCTCCATATTATTAAATTTTGTTTATAGGCTAAATTTACGAGCCCCGGACTACCAATCAACGCTGTGAAAACTGCACATCAGTAGCACTTTCCATTTCCGAAACATTTGCGGTGCAAGTTTTAAGTAATTCACCCTGTATATTCTTAGATTTTGAAATATAGTATTAAATGTCCACTAAACTGAAAGGGATGGCTCAAGCAGCAACGTCTTTGTTCCGCATTCGGGAGGTCCCGGGTTTAATTCCCGGTGGCCACCTACACTTATCATGTGGTTTTTTGTGTCTTCCTCTGGTTTCCGTAAAGGGGGGGTTCTGACAACTTCAGGTGCCATGGTGCGGGCGCTGCGGACCCTGAGCACTCGTGGTACTTCTGACGTTAATAGAAGTACTCCGAGCCAAACGTCTGATCGTTTGGATTGGGTTGGACTCGGCGGGGCAATGGTTCCTGAGACCCGTGAGAGATTAGCTACGTCTATACGGTTTCCGCACTAACGGAGTTGTGAGACACCTCAATGTCCTACGACACCGACCTGGATAGCCGGTAGGCTGCATGGTAGACTGTTGACGGCCCTACCGAGGTTTTAGGTGGTCGTCCCTTTCTCCTTTCCCTCATTTCCTATCATTTCATCTGCTTCCTTTGCATCTTTCAGGAAGTGTCTTCGGGTTCCGTGGTGCAGCTTGTGTTGGGCAGATGGCATGGTTGCTGTACTTTTTAAAGGATTTCTCCCCGTGGAAGGTGATTTGGCCCGCTTGCTAGGGTCGCTTCGTCGCCCTCTCGCGGGGTTCGTCGCCTCTGCTGGTAAAGAGGGATGTTTCGAACTGGAAATATTAGGGACTGGCGTGCGTCTCTGTGGATATGAACTACCTGCGGACCTGGGGCCTCCTGCGGCTCCTTCGCTTCATCCCTGCCTCCTGGCGTGTAGTCACAATAGAGTTAATTGGTCGCAGTGGCGAGGTGTCCCGCTCTGTTGAATTATCTCTAAATGTCCACTAAAAAGCTAAGCACTAACAAACGTGTTGCACGAGGGCGAATTCACGCACTGTGCACATACTCTACATGGAGATGTGTGGTGATTTATTGCAATATTAGTCAGAGCCATTCTGAACAAAGTGTATGTAGAGTTAAATCAAACGCTTAAAAACTTTGTTTACAAGCAATTGAAATAGATGACTAAAATCAGTCTGATCACTTAGCATCTTAGATCAAGACTCTTCACTAAAACCGAAAGATTACATGCACATATGCCGACAGAAATCTATCACCTACTTAGAGAAATGTGTAGTTAATCCACAAGACACCTTAGGGACACCTCTAACGCTTCTTGAAAGTGGTATTAGATACAAGATTATCAATATCCTGGAAATCCAAATCGTCCTGTAGATGACAGATTCCCAACTAGACATACAAATGACGTGGCGAATGCAATAAGCCTATGTGTGTACGTCAGATTTTGACTCACCTCAAAAGACAAAGGTTTTCTGTGTTCGTGTGTATACATATATCGCGTGAGTGTTCTCAATCTGCAGATTGGTAACTAGGCAACCCTGAATTTTGCAGACGATGCGAAGTGCAGGTGCTGACACCGCATGACATCGCTGATTAGGGCTACGGTGGTGCTCGTTGTTAATATGCTCTAGTTAGCGCACTGGTCAACATGCTGGAAAGTTACAGTGATGGTCGAAAGTTCAAATCACACCTGCCAATAAATGAGTTTTTTTATTCATTTCTTTCATGTTTCGAGAACGTTCTAGCAAATCATTATTTCTTTCCGAATGCATTAAAAAGTGGATTTGCCTATAAACGAAGTTCCAGCCGTTCGTGCTTACTGTGTTCGAATAGAGAGTATCAAGACATGCTGTTTATTATACCGGGAAGCGCAGCAGAATGCAACAAAGGCACGTCGTCTATACCAACAGAGATTTCCGCAGAGAACACTTCCTACAGATCACACGTTTTTGCGAGTTGCGAACCATCTTCTGGAATCAGGAACAGTGCAAAAGACACCACATTCACGAAGAGATCACCCTGTCTGTGACCACGAAATGGATCGTGTGACTGACTCATTCAGCATCCGCATTGTAGTACGAGGTATATTCACAGCCAGTTCAATGTTAGCCATTCTTCCGCGTGGAGAATACTACATCATGTAAATCCTCACCCTTTTCATCTTCAACTATACCAGAAGCTACTGCAGCCGAAACATGGACGAGAGTACCGTTCATAAAACACTCTCCATGGATCATACGACAAACTGAACAAGATCCACATTTTTTGGTAACTGTGTTATCTGCAGACGAAGCAGGGTTCCACAACACAGGCCATGTAAATCGCCACAACGTGCATTATTGGAGCACTGTAAATCCACATTGGCTACCGCAGGCGGCCTTACAAGACCAATGTGGTTTCAACGTTTGGGCTGGTATATTTAGTGATCATGTAATAGGCCGGTACTTTTATGATGGCCAACTCACAGGGAATCGCTATATCTACTTTCTACAACACCAGCTGCCTACCCTACTGGATGAAGTGCGTTGCAGAACCGGCTAACTATGTGATACCAACATGATGGGGCGCCAACTCCCTCGGCCCGTCGTGTAACAGCTTATCTCGATGTCACCTATCCCGAGCGATGGGTCGGACGGCATGGACCAATAAGGAGGCCAGCACGCTCACCAGATCTAATCCCATTAGATTTCTTCTTATGGGGTTATCTTTAAATATATCGTGTACCAGGAGCAGCCAATGACCCCTCAACAGCTCAGGGAATGCACCATCTTAGCTTTCCATGACATCACACCGGCCATTGTTGCGCTGGGTTAGGCTGGCGATGATTGTTAGACTGAGATCTTGTATCCGTCGGCATGGTGGCCAGTTCGAACAGCTATTATAACCACATGGAGGAAACCGGTAAATTCTAATGATGTATCTGTGTGATGGTCCGGCCTGATGTAACAGTCGCTGTTAAATGGGAACCAGAGATGTTCACAACGACCATTTATCTAGTTTGTATGTACATACTGCGTTTTGTAAACAATATATTGGTTTTCTTTGTTATGAAACAATAGCTTTAAATAGTAAAATATTATTTAATGATGCCTACGGTTTGTAAGTTATAATTACAATATTATCTGCATTTATTCATTATGTTTACTAAAACGTATTCTAACAAGTAACTATTGGTGTTTCAATGATATTCACATAATTAAACTAATTAAGTTAAACGACACTTCCATGCCAAACCACTAGTTCTCGTTAAATTTACTAAGCATAAAAAGTATCTCGAAGTGGCCTTGGACCTTTACCGACGAAAACTAACGCACACACGAATGCAAGTCACTGTACGTATAGAGGTGTAAAGCAGTCATTTCGACCGACATTGATACGACGAGATGCAGTGGACGGTGTTTACAGCATTGCCTATACATCACTGGGACTGCATAGCTTCTCAATCCGCAGGCTCGGAAGAATCACCCGGTAAATTTAGGCAAACATATGTATATATGTATATATACGAGGTGTTAATAAAAGTATTCCATATTTTGAGAGGTGGTAGTATGGACCAAAACGAGAAAAAATGCCTAGTAAACAATGGTTCTAAAATGCATATCTTATGAGTTATGAGCACTTTTTACTTTCTCTACTACGTATAGTAAGTAGGGGAAGTATTGTATTCCACCCAAAAATTCGATACCGAAATTTCACCGGAAATACATGTTTTGAGACCCCCTGAATCCAAAAAAAGCATTTTTGGAAACATGTCCGTGTGTGTGTCTGTGTGTATGTCTGTGAACAGCATAACTCAGAAACGAACAGTCGGATAAACACCAAACTTGCTATTTAGGTTCAGTATCTTCCAGAGATGCGACATGAAGGTTTTCAAGCAAATCCCCCGACCCCAGATTACCCTTTACATGGAACATTTTTCGAAAACTAATTTTCTCAAAAATGCCTCTAACGATTTTGATTAAAATATGGTAATTTAAGATATTTTCATGACAAATAAAATGTATATCTTGTATTTTCTGGGAATGTCTCCAAAAGTATTCTTCATTGTGAACGACTTTTGCATAACTGGTAAACCATAAAAGATAGACAAAATTTTACTACACAAAAAATGTAGATCGCGTTAAAATACACAATTTATGTCATATACATTTTTTGTTGTTGAGTGAACCATTTTCGAGATATTGCTTGTTATTCCCTTAAATTTTTCAATACTTATTTTCTCAAATGGGAATTCGTTATTCCTTTTTTTGTCTTGGATATGCAAAGAGTATTACTCTGTGGCAAAGGGAATGGTGCTGCACCTATCAACCAGCTATTAAGAGATATGTATGTGCTTAAAGGTTACTGTATTTCTATATTGCCCTTGTAAATATATATTCCCCTTACATCTACAAGAAAATTAGCAATAAAGTAGAGCCTGAAAATGTTTATCTCGATTAACATGAAGTAGATGGAGAATAAGCGTTTGTAAAGATAGTTTGTACAAGAGTAGAGAAAGTCATGTGAGTGTATCACATCAGAATTTTTATTTTCACTCTGTTATTATCTACGAATTCTGGGTAAGTGCAATGCATATTCTTGTTAGTTATAATGGAAAAAGTTTGTACTTTGATAAGTTTGTGCAATGATTTTGCATTGAAGTTTTATTTTAAATTCTTTGGTATGTGCAACCCCATTGATGATGTGCAAACACCACAGAAAGGCGGCATCAATGCCTGCCAGAGCATCCCGTAAGTGCATGATTCCCTAAGATGTCGGATAGAAGCATGTCTTTCTATGAATGGATACCATATTGAGCACCTCCTTTAGCGATGGTTCAAAAGTGCAAGTCGTATGTAATTGCAAGCAGATTACATTAGAAGCTATACTGCTTCGCTGTAACAGGGTAAAGTGTCCTCATTTATTTACTGCCTGTTGTAGGTCGTACTTAGTAACAAAGAGCTTGCAGTAGAAAGATGTTTCACAGTAGCGAAGTTGAACAAGTGTTCATAGCCCCTAAGGTATGCGTTTTAGAGCTCCTATTTACTGGACGTTTTCTTCTTGTTTTGGTTCATACTGCTACCTGTCAAATTTGGAATACCTTTTTATACTCTGTATATATTCTTATATACTCTTATATACAGGATGAATCAGAACCACACCGATAAAATTTAGGAGGTTATTCAGGATACCTTCTGAGTATTTGGGTATAAGAAACCCATGTTCTCCGGCGGCTCGTTACAGAGTAATAATGCAATTATGATATATTCGGTTTCTTAATCCAATTACCCCCATTTCTGTGAAAATACCCTCACAACAGTGAAGAAGCTGTATAATATGCAATAACCAAAACGTACAACACACAACACAGAGTAATGCAAAATTCCGCAGACGAAACACGTACACCTTTATCACAATGTGTTCAGTAAGAACTGAGTATACACAGTACGTAACAAATGCAGAAAATTTCCCTTACAGCTACTGATCAAAATGACGTACTACTTATGGCTGCGATAATCCTAGTAACCAATTCCATGCAAGTATCGACCGGAGTATCGTAAACTAGGCTCTCCACATTCCTCCAGAAGAATAAGTCCATTGATGTGATTTATGGTGACCGAGCTAGCCATGCATCAGGATCACCGCGACCAATCTATTGTCGTCCAAACTGTACAACGATGTGGTTCCTAACATCGAGTGCATAATTTGCCGGCGCCCCATCATGTTGAAACCATACAAGCTATGAAATCTGAAGTGATAAGATCCGCGAGCACAATAATCATAGCAAGAATAAAAGTTTAAGACTAATCCGCTAATCAATCAAAATAAGAAGGAGATAAAAGAGAATATTAAAGATTAAGAAAAGGGGGGAATAAACATTATTATGGAGGAAATAAAATAAAGTAGAGATGAAATAAAATAAAGTAGAGACACGTATAAATAAATCAGAAAGGAAAAGAATGTGAAAGGAACCAGAAACAGAAAAGGCTAGCAGGAGAAACAGTTAGGTTCTATTGAAATCGCCGAGAGCTCGCCGGCGAGCAAAACAATGAAACGGATGTGCTAGTCACTCATGCGGACAGAAAATCAAATCAGCCGTGAATAACGAGAAACAGTAGAGACGCTAGCAAAGCATAAGTTTGTTGAAATTGAACCAATGGGAGAAAAAGCGCACAGGAGCTAAAGAACCAATAAGGAAGAATAAATGTCACGTGAATAGTAACACCAGGGAACAAAACTAGAAAAGAGGCGTGAAATAGATTTTTGTCTAGGAGCAGGAGCGAGTTTTCGACACGCGAAAGATGGAACACTTCGTGTCGAGAAACGCTAGGAGGAGGACGTAAAACTTCGTGTCGGGAAGAGCTATGAGTAGGATGTAAAACTTCGTGTCGAGAAAAGCTAGGAGGAGGACGTAAAAACTTCGTGTCTGGAAGAGATGGGAAGAGGACGTGAAATTTTGTGTTAGAATTTCGTATCGGGAAGAGAGATAGGGTAGCTAGGGATGACAAAGTCATATTGTGAGTAACTGAGAAATAGAATAAATTCAAGGGTAGAAGCGCGGAGACTGTAACGGGGGAAAACAGACAGGAACGCGTCTTGTGTGAAGGGCCTTCAGTACAACCAGTGTGGATCTTCATAATAAATGGGCCATTGAGAGGAGTTGTGAGTATCATTCACCTCCCATCCACACAATCCCTGAGGTAAGACTCTCGTAACCCATCATCCTCTACCTGAGCAGCCGGCAATCACCTCTCGTACCCGAAACCCTACACCAAGACCTTATCAACCATAAAACGTTCCCTTTATTTTCCAAACCCCGCTACAAAACTCAGCGACATATCTCCTAGGAACTGTGGAAGGACATGTTGAAGGAACGCTTTGTACACGACTCCATTCAGTTTGTCAGGAAATATGTAGGTCGTTGACAATAGTAGCCCATACATTCACAGGAAATTGCTGTTGATAGGATCGACACACCAATGCGTGTGGAGTTTCGTAATCTTATACATGGCTTTTCCTACTTTGAACATGCCCCCTATTGTAAACTCGGCTTCGTCTGTAAACAACACCATCGCAGGAGGAAATTGTGGTTTTCTCCATATTGTTGTAGAAACCAATTTGCAAATTCCACTCGAAATGGGAAGTCCGCTGGCTGCAATGACTGCACCTTGTGTGGATGATACGGGTGCAATTGTTGTTCATGTACGACACTAACAGTTGATTGGCTTATGTTCAGAGATCCTGCAACGCGCCGACTACTAGCGGCAGAATTGTCACCAATCGCGTAAAACACATTCTCTTTCAGATCGGGTGTTCTGGCATACATCCCACTGTCGGAATCTTGCATTCTAACACCGAAATGGCCAGTTTCTCGTAGGCGTCTATGTACAGATGCAAAAGTACTGTTATGTGGTTGCGTCGGTGCAGGAACAGCTCTGTATAGCATCACTGTGCCGGTTTTCACTACATTCAGTGAATTCATACATGAGGTTCACATCGACCAGCTCTTCATCAGTAAAACTTATCTATACTGCTGTGTATCGCTGATAAAGTTGCACTGTTAACACAACTAACACTGCCAGAAACGGAAAACCCTAGACAGAACCGAGCAGTACTGCATGCAAACTTGAGGGCAACGAGTTAAGAAAGCATTACTGTTATCAACAGAAAGTACTGTAAGGTGAATCGAAAAAAAAATGTTTACAGACAAGGCACTAGTGAATACTGTCGACATTTGCATTGTTGTGTAGTATTTTAGGTAATACAGATGCCAAGCTAATTGGGCAAGAAACCAAACGAAATGCAATTGCTCTGTAACGAACCGCGGTAGACCGTGGCTCTCGTATACCTAAATACTCAGAAGGTATCCTTGAACAACATGTGAAAGCTTGTCAGTGGAGCTATGGTTTATCCTGTATATATATGTGTATATATATATATATATAGGATGGACCATTTAAGTTGGGCTGTACAATATCTCCAAAGCATTAAATGTCATTAGTCGTGTTTTGTTTGGAGGACGTTATGATAGTCGTTCTAGGATCAATTTAATTTTTTAAAATGGGAAACTACAATTAGTGTCAAATTAAATTGACTCTAATTTTAAGTCCTCCAAATAAAACACCACTAATGTCATTCACCTTCCCTCATAATATCAAGCAAAACATTTATTTCTTCAGCGATTAGTTTTGGAAATATTGTAAAGTCTTAACTTAAATAGTCCACCACACACACACATATATATATATATATATATATACCTTTGGTCATCACGACAAATTGTCATTTCAATTAAATTCACAAAAACACATGCACACTCACTCTTTCACTCACACTTTCCAAACTTTAAAGAGAATGGGGAATAATCCTTGTTAAAGAAAAAGTTCTCATCCTTCAGCCGGGAATCGAACTCGGTATCTCCGGATTTGGAAGCTAACATGCTAAGCTAAAGACCACAGAGGCAGTTAGAAAGGTTTCTGTTTCTCCGTGATAACACTAGTTCATAAATGAGTGGGTCAGTGGGGCATGTATTGACCGACTACATTTGGGAAAACACCCCATCAGCAGTCTTGCAATATGGAATGCTACCGCCAGATTAGGACCTTTTCCACAAACTCAAAAAGCCACTTCGGGGCTGCGATTTACAGCATTAAATGAGTTGAACACAGCTGTGGCGTAGTGTTCCAATAGTTTAATCAAGGAAGAATTTAAACGGCATCTAACAATTACCAAAGTTGGGAAGCGGCCAATAAATCTGAGGAAGATAGTGTGAACGCTGTTGAAGTATACTAGGAAATAAAGGGTTAAGCAATTAAGCAACTCCGTCAATAATTTCCGGAATCTCTCTCGTAACAGGATATGTTCAAATTACCGGGTTTACAGAACAGAATCATCCTAATGTCTTAATGCGGATTTTATTTGAAAGAAACATTATGACACAATGACTATCCGAGTGTTTTCAGATCTCAGTTTATTACCCCTGTTTGTAATTATGTACTTAATGCTCAAAGAGGAACTGAAATATGCCAAATAAATCAGATCTGGGACTACTTCATAGTCATTCCTGCTCTTTTTGATAAGATTATGTATGAAGTATTCTTTCGTCACCGCCATCACCACTACCTCTGTCACCTGCATTCATAGTGCAGACGACATTGAGTGTTGGGTACGTTACTACCTACCTATTACCGTTACTACCTGCTTTTATCTGCCTTGCTTAGAACATTCAATACAATACTAATCTTATCAAGATGCATTTTTTAACAGATTCAGAAAAGAGGATAACTAGTAATGCAGGTCCATGGCCTGCTAACCCGACTGCCGGCCACACGCTAGTCAGCACCACGCATTCCTAGACGGAATGTTGGCTCTTGAGGCCAAGATCGCTGTCTATTGCAGCTCCTCACTTTCATCACGATGCTGCGTGGGCACCGGCCTATACCAGACTTAAAGTCCGCATTGCCGTGGGTGGAATGGAGCCCGCTCGTATTCCATAGAAGGAAACTAGAGCACCACCCCCTAACCCTCTGCACTACGGCGCATAACGTATAAGTATTATACAAGAAATGTTACACAACTTGCACTAGAATAAAAATATCTGATGCGGTGCATTCACATGACTTTCTCTATCGACTCTTCTAGTAACTGTGCTTAAAGAAATGTATATATATATATATATATATATATATATATATTTGTCGTCCTCCGTAGTGTAGTGATTACCATGCTAGCCTCTAGCTCCCGAGGTCGCGGGTTCAAACCCGGAGGAGGACGATGGATTTTTTTCGGGTGTAAACACCCTTAGCATGACCTCCTTGGGAAGGGAAGTAAAGTCGATGGTCCCGTGTTGTAGATTTACGGCATGTAAAAGAACCTCAAGCCTGATAAAGAGGCCTCTGAGCAGCATTACCGATCTTTCACACCCAATATAGAATGGGACGCTAAGGATCACAGTAGTTAAAGAGCGTCCAGAAATAAAACTATATATACACCAGGTGAGTCAGCTGCCCCTATTTAGTTTTGAATTTATGCAATGTGCTAAGCGACGTATTTGACTTACCCCTTTCTTGCACGCCCTCTAATGTCTGATTTGCATAACACTTTATAGAGGTGGTATAGATAACTCAGTACATAAGTGTTTTACGGGACAGAATGCAATCGCCATCTATCGATCCCAGAAACGTCCCACCCTGACACTGGGAATTACAGCAGCACTTTTAGCTGATTTTACAAGCTTTTATTGTTTAGCATACATTCATCACACCTTTGAAAACGCCACTGAAGAAACAACTTATATCGTGCATCGGTTGACAAAACTATTTGAAAACAAAATAGCAGATCTACGCAGTGCGACCAATTGGATTTAAGCCGTCAGGCAACAAAGGTTCGTTGTACAGCCTTGTCAAAAAAATGCTAAGTATTAGATAGATAATTTCGCTTCTGTCACTAACTATGGCAAACTTCAGTTCATACAATAATTGAAATGGCTGATGCAGTTTGTTAATTGAGTTGAAACTAACTAAACGAGCTTCAAACACTGTAAGAAATTGCAAAAAGCGTGTAAAGATTCGAGGTGGGGTCTGAGTTTTGCAATTAGTTATTCGTATAGGAATCCTAGCTCTCAAGGTAGGATTGACCGAATGGTATTAACATGGTTCATTTACCACTGCGTCACTTCAGTTCAGGTTCAAATCTTTCGTGTTAATTTCAAACCTTTTATTACCTTTTGTTTTATTTCTTTGGGTCTATAATTTGATATTATGATAGAAAAACATACTTTTTATAACAGTATAAAGATGTACAAAATAGAGTAATCGCCATGTTTTCCACTGACAAGTGTATAATTTATACTTCGTGGTAGGTATTTTATGGTGTTCGGTATTATGTTTGGTCCATTCGGCCAAGTTTAAAGCACTTCACACATGCAAAGTGGCTTCAGCTATTTGCACCTGCGTCAATGTTTGGCGAGAATAAACCCTCCATTTTCTACTCAGTATTTCAAACATTTCTACGAGACACGGCTGCTGTCATACGTATACAAAGGACGTGTATGTTGATATGCTGTTAATCTATGGAGAAACAATATGTAATGCACTATCAGCAAAGCGCCTGTGTGAAGAACGGTTTCCATGAAGGAGGCCATCTACTGCAGACACTTTTCGAAGTGTTGAAAGACGCCTTCGTGGAACAGGATGATTTGGAAGAGCACCACCTGCTCGCGAAGCTCCAGTAACCTCTGGAGGCAACGAATAAGCTGTGCGAAACGTAATAGAAAACAATTAACATACCAGTTCAAGGACCATAGCACAAGATCTGCACATAAGTCTAAGTCGGTCCTCAGTGATCGCATATTGCACCGTAATAAATATCATCCATATAATTTACAACTACACCAGGCTCTCCATTAACGCGACTTTCAAGCATGAGTGATATGGAGCTCCACCACACTGGTCGTTGGTTGTAAGGAATCACTTACATAAAACATAATATCCGCAAAAATGGATTGGCCGAGGCTGCCCAATTGCATGGCCCTCTAGATCACCTGATCTCCCCCAACTGGACCTCTTTCGTGGAATCATTTATAGACACGGGTCTACGGTCAAGAATCGCAAAGCCCAAATCATCCACGGGAATTCATACGTAAATAATGCATACAGATCACACCGCGCATGTTACAGCATGCAAGAAGGTCTCTCCGGTAACGTACCCATGTGCATTGATGAAGGGGGTCGTCATTTTGAATATTTACTTCGTTATGAAATTCACGCTCCTTAACACTTTATTATGCTATTTGCCCGTAAACTTAGCACATTTACAACTCCTTTGTCAGTAGAAGAAGTAAAACATAAGTTTTAAACATAAAAATCTGTTAGATTTAATATCGTCGAACATGCGCCCAAAAGAATGAAAGCTGACTACTAACACATTTACAACACCAGATACGGTACAGATTATTAGGTTAAACATGATCCACAATTATTATATGATTGTAATTCTTATGTCTTTGGCTCACAGGAGAGCCAATAACAAAAATAAGTAAATTAGTATACTAAAATAGAGAAAATAAACACAAGGAGAAAGAAAAAAAAGAACAAAAAATTTGATGTGAATATTAGATTCGAACCTCCGAAGTCAACCTTTGCTTCACCACATGTCGTCAGTTAACCCACTCGGCCAGCACCGAATCATGTTGCCCCCTCTCCGGGAAAACATTCCCTTACCTCTTTGCAAGCATTATATTCTATGAAGAGCCGTCTTTTTTTAAACCTTTCGCAGCTCCTTGGCTCATTCGGGCTTTAATCATTGACGATGGTTGCGTATATACCGAATAAAAGGGCAGAGCTACGATAACAATTGGTTTGCCAAAAGGGTCAATGTTTTCACTCTAGACTAAAAACTGCGGATTGCATAGATATGAATACCATAGCTAAAAAAATGCTAAGTATTAGGTAAATAATTTCACTTATGTCACAAACTATGGCGTATTTCAGATCATACAGTATTTTTAATGACTGATTCAGTTTATTTGTTTGAATTAAAACTACAAAACCGAGCTCAAAACACTGTATGAAGCCGCAAAAGGCGTGTAAATATTTGAGGTCGAGTCTAGTTCTGCGATTACTAATTCGTATAGGAACCTCAGCTCGCAAGGTTGTATTGGCCGAATGGTATTATAATGGTTGCTTTAACACTGTGCCATATCAGTTCGGGTTCAAACCCTTCGTGTTGAGTATAAGCTTTTTATTACCCTTTGTTTTATTTCTTTGGGCCTATAATTTGATATTATGATATGAACAACATTTTTGATAACATAAGTGTGTACAAAATAGAATAATCGCCATGTTTTCCACCGCAAAGCACAAATCATCTACGGGCACACTCATACGTGAAGAACGTTGACTGACGGTTAAATCCAATTGGTCGCTCTGCCCAGATATGCCATTTTGTGTTCAAATGGTTTTGTCAACAGGTTGTTCCTTCAGAAGCGTTTTCAAACCTGTGCATGGATGTATGCTAAAGAATAAAAGTTTGTAAAATTGGCTAAAAGTGCCACTGCAGCGTGTCAGGATGGGATTTTTTTTGTATCGACTTTCATGGCGATTGCATTCTGTCCTGTAAAACACTTATGCACTGAATTATCTATTCCTCCTCTATAAAGCATTATGCAAATCAGTCATTAGAAGGCATTCAAGAAAGACGTAAGTCAAATATGTCGCTTAGCACGTTGCATAAGTTCAAAAATAAAAAAGGCAGCTGACTTACTGGTATATATATCCCGAATTAATCAGGATAAAATTTCGTTGTACATTTACACATTCCTTTATAGGTATAAGAAGGATACAGTAGGCTAATTTCCGAGATATCCATTATTTTAATGTTCTGTAAATCTTCAGTTGTTTCTCGTGGTGTCAATGCAGGAGTATGGAATATTAAGGTCAGCGTGTAGCGTAGAATTCTAAAACATTTGACCATCACCGTTTCCTTTGTATCTGTAACGAAATGTGTAATGCAGCTATTTCCGATTAAGACGAAGTAGATAGGAAAATAAAATTTCTTAAGAATAATTTGTATACTAACTAACAAATTATAGAAGGTAGAAAAGTCATGTGAATGTAGCGAATCATATTTATTAATACTAATATAAAACGTTGTGGTTAGTTTACATACTATTTTTAAACGCCTCATTTTCAGTTAGAAAAACTGTACTTTTCAATACCTGTGTTACAAGTTCATAATTTAATTCACAAAGTATAGAAAACTAGAGGCAATACAGATAATTACATTGTTTTTTACCCTTTGAGATCAGATTCTATCTCTTGGCTATGCAAATTCGTAAAATAACCACTGGTGATTCAATGGAAAACGTCTACGAAATCATGAGAGAATTGGTTGGTATGCCCTAAGCAGGAAAAGAATTGCAGGATTAGCTTCATTTAATGAATGCATTGATGCCAGTAGGTAAATGAATTTTATTTTTTCTTTTACTTTATGTAAAGTCGGCTGAGGGTAACCAGAATTACGTATTCTTTCGGCAGGATTTCTATGCCGCGCATGTATTGAATACATGATGTAAATTAATCAATGCTTCAGGATAGAAACATCAGTTGAAAACCTTACTCTTTCCATTCCCAATCATCTAGGCACGTGTAATCATGGAAAAAAATAAATAAAAGGGTCAGTTTGACTTTTCAAAAAATGGCCGCTTCCCAACGTTTTGGTAGTTTTTGGATTATTGTACGATTGAGCTCTTGGATCCAGCGCGCCACAGTTGTATTAGAGTCATTTAAGGTTTTAAAACGCTGCGCTTCCACCAAGAGGATTTTTCAGTTTGTGGAAAAACGGTTTCTTTCCATACTGTAGAACGGCTGACAGTGTGTTTCTCAAGTGTAATCCTTAAATCGGTAAGGTAGTGGAGCATGAATCTATCAACTTGCGTTGTCTTGGAGGAAGAGGAACCTCTGTTGTTGGAGTTAGTACTAGGACGGAGGGGCACCAGTAGCTGGGGCAGAACATCGCACGTAGGCGATAGTGGGCCCTTTTTACTTCCAACGCGATCCCCGGGACGAGATGAAAGGGAGATCCGTACGACTATATGCGCTAGCAAGAGCGGGGTCCCTAGTGTTTCCAACATTAAACCAATCTTGACGCCGGCTAGCCCTGACTTAGCCACCTGCAACCTAGGAGCCCCGGGTGCAAACGAGACAGATCCCAGGAAGGAAGGAAGCCCCAGCAGAAATTTTTCCAAAGCGCAAATTCCACCGACCTGCCGAAACACACAAACCTTCGTCGCCTGGTCCTAAAATCCTAAAATAGGTAAGATGAAACAAATGAAAGGAAATTATGGGGACAGGAAATTCGTGGTAGAAGGGGAACTAACCCAGCACATTCGCCTACCGACCGGGAAAACCGCGAAAAAACCAGTGCTCAGAGTGGCCTGCCCAACGGGAATCGAGGCCAGAAACTCTTCACACATATCGCTACGCAATCTCGCTCGGTTTTCCTATTGAAAGCTGCCATGCTAAAATGCGACGCACACATAAGCACATGGTATCTATGGTCTGTCTATTTCTTTACAAGTCATCTGTCTTGAAAGTCCAACGTCTGCAGTGAAGTCAGTAGATGATCTCGGTATTCCGGGCGTTGATTGTCTTGTATAGCAATGTGACTTTCGGGAAACGTTTAGATCATCGCGAAGGTTCCTAAGGTCTACTTTGTATTAACCACATACACATCGAAATGGCTGATAAATTTGTTGTCGTTATATGTGAATGTAAATTTTTAGTTTTAATGAGGATGCTAACGTGATCAGACTGATTTTCGTCATCCATTTCCATAGCTTGTTAACCAAGCTTTTTAGGAATTTGGGATAAACCTGCATAAACTTGTTCAGAATGGGCCAGACTAATATTGCAATAAACTACCACACATCCTGGCGACCAACACGAATTCGTAAACCTTATCTTTCGGCTTAATAAATGCACCGCTCAATTTTTTCCCACGAAGTTTAACGCCGTTTAACCAGGTACATTATGTGATCAAAAGTATTCGGACACCCCACAAACATACGTTTTTCAGCTTAGGTGCATTGTGCTGCCACCTACTGCCTGGTACTCATTATCCGCGACCTCAGTAGTCATTAGACATCGTGAAACAGCACAATGCGACGCTCCGTGGAACTCACGGACTTCGAACCTGGTCAGGTGATTGGGTGTCATTGAGTCAGAAGTCTGTCCGAGAGATTTCCACATTCCTAAACATCCGTTGGTCCACTGTATCTGATGTGATAGTGGAGTGGAAACGTGCACAAAAGCGTACGGACCTACCTCGTCTGTTGACTGACAGAGACCGCCGACATTTGAAGAGGGTCGTAAAGAGTAATAGGCAGACATCTATCCAGTCCATCACACAGGATCCACTCCAAGTGCTATGACAGGCGTGAGGTGAGAAAACTTGGATTCCATGGTCGAGCGGCTGCTCATAAGCCACACATCACTCAGGAAAATGCCAAACGACGCCTCGCTTGGTGTAAGGAGCGTCAACATTACACGAATGAACAGTTACAAAACGATGTGTGGAGTGAGGAATCACGGTACACAATGTGGCGATCCGATGGCAGGGTGTGGGTATGGCGAACGTCATGTGCCAGCGTGTGTAGTGCCAACAGTGAAATTCGGAGGTGGTGGTTGATAAAATAAATGAGTCGAATGAGCCTTCACTTACATCATGATGGTAAAATCTGGACGATCGTTTTGAGACTTCAAGGTTTTATCTGCTGCAGGTATTGGAACGACTGACATTCGTTCCTCGAGACGAAATGTGTCTAACCCATGTGGACTATTGGCTCGGACCTCAGGTGGTAGTTTTTGTAACTACTGAGGGTGAACCAGGTGGCTGCTGTACCGACATCTCTTGTAGTGTAGTGGAATTAGAAGTAGGATGACCTCCATCTTGATCTGTTTGCTTCTGAAGGTGAACCAGAAGTCGGGTGAGGTCATCCAACGGCGGAATTTCAAAATTTATAACATGTGAATTATTTTTAACGATAAATATTTTTTCCCAAGCATCCAACATAGAAGCATTATATATGGGTTTTAATAGTTCAATGTCTTGACCAATTTCATGTTATGTATTCCAAAAATGGTGGGACACAGCTGATTTGTCAGCTTGTTTTAATTTAATGTTTCTTTGATGTTCTTTAAGGCGGATTAGAAGGTTACGTTTTGTTCTTCCGATGTAAAACTTGTCACATTGATTGCATTTGATTTTGCATATACCAGAAAGAGTTTACTTATCTTTTATATTAACATTTGGCTTACTTAACAAATTATTGATAATCTATTCTGTGGAGCTAGCTTTATTCCATAAGTCTTGAAAATGTAATCAAATTTCTTGAATAAGTTAGGATGATAAGTCCATTTCTTAAATACAGATGGAGGTTCTTTAATAATCTTGAAAGCGCTAATCTCTTGTAACTGTTTTTTATATTTATAACGTTTAACCATATTATTTATTGTTTTTGGATCAAAGCCATTCTTTAGAGCTGTTTGCTGAATATGTTGAAATTCTTTCCAATATTCTGATTTAGATAATGGTAAATTGATAAGTCTGGAATCAAGCTATTGATGTTGAACAGGATTACAAAAATTATTCTTGATATTATTGTCAACGTGAGTAGATTTACGATATACACCATATTCAAAATTATTGTTAATTCTTATAATTTTAATATCCAAGAATAGTAAACAACTGTGGTGTTGTTATGGTGTGGTCGTGTTTTTCCTTGAGGGGGCTTGTTGTTTTGTGTGGCACAATCACAGCGCAGACCTACATTGATATTTTAAGCACCTTCTTGCTTCCCACTGATGAAGAGCAATTCGGGGATGGCGATTGCATCTTTCAACACGATCGAGCACCTGTTCATACTGCACGGGCTGTGGCAAAGTGGTTACACGACAATAACATCCCTGTAATGGACTGGCCTGCACAGAGTCCTGACTTGAATCCAATAGGACACCTTTGGGATGTTTTGGAACACCGACTTCGTGCCAGGTCTCACCGACCCACATCGATAGCTCTCCTCAGTTCCGCACTTCGTGAAGAATGGCTATCATTCCCCAAGAAACCTTCCAGCACCTGATTGAAAGTATGCCTGTGACAGTGAACGCTGTCATCAAGACTAAGGGTGGGCCAACCCCACATTGACTTCCAGCATTGCCGATGGAGGGTGCCACGAACTTGTACGTCATTTTCAGCCAGTTGTCCGGATACTTTTGATCACGGACAATGAATAAATGAAACGAGTCCGGATTCCCTAGTGCTTACAGTTACTCGACATTCGTCTTTTCTGGATAACTTTGAAGCGGTTTTCCAGCGACTGGCAAGACTGGCAAGACACAGCTTTAAGGGTAGACTTCTTCTTCTTGTTCTTCTTCTACCTTTCCAAAGATTTTTAGTTTAACCCCGTTCCGCGCCGAAGGTATTTATTTAAGCTGATCTATGCCTAATAATACCATTTGATATGTCTATCCGGCTATTTCCTTTGGCGTGTTTAGTATTAAGAGTTTTTAGATGGACAGGTTGCTGCAGTTTTCCTACGACTGGAAAGATACAGCTTTAAGGGTAGACTAAATTGCAAAAATTGCCAAAAGTGGCATTTTTTAGTTTTTTTGTAGTACTATTAATTTCCTATTGCAGCACTATTAATTATTTTAGGCATAATACTTATATTTTAAATATATTTTTAAAAGTGGTACTGCACCTGCCATATTCTACTGTAAATTTTGGTTCACTTCACAGAAAAAAGTGTTATTTCTACACATTTTGGAGTAGAGAGGTGAAGACATTTTTGAAGAATTTTTACTCTACAAATTGGCGCTACTGTTAAATAGTGTGAACTTTTGTGTAGTTAAAACATGTGGTTTCTTTCCTTGCAAATATATGTGAGCTTGCTTTCTCCATTTTTACATTGAACAGCCTTTTCTTTGAATGACAGTTTCTGGTATAAATGATCTGTTTTGTCATAAACTATTGAAGATGGCTAAATTAAATTTTAGGATGATAATAAGAAGCTTTAATTTACATTCTGGATCTAGTTTCGTGTTAATAGGTTGGTTATTTTTTAAAAAACCATGACTGATAAGTTTTACTGTTAATATGATATTTAGAAAAAAATTCTATCTTCCTTATTAAAAAAATGTATTTTACAAATACAGACAATTCAGTTTAGAAGGCATGCACGAACATGCCATATAATATCTCAAAATAATTTCTAGAGAATAGGTCATTAATTTTCCAGATTTAATATAGGTAGGATAGGGCTTTTAGTTTCCCCTTAAATTAAAACTAAAAAGTTGCTTCTCTGCCATGCCTAAAGTAAAGCTACTGAAGTTTCCCAGAACAGCATTGAAACTGGCAAAGATGAGCTGGAAGCCAAAACCAAAATCAGCCTCAGGTGTGCTAGGGCACGAAGCATTTGCCCTCTTCCCCGGAGAAGTTAAAGGGGGAAGCAATATGACATCGTAAAGTTTATCCAGAAGTAACTATTCTATAATTAATTTTATTTATAAAATGGAGACCAGGAAAGGACCTAACGCCCTTTAAGCAGGACGTGAATCCAGTAGGTACCAAACTGGTTTTGAAAACAAGTTCAATTCAGGGAAACACAAAGTTGTATATTAACAGAAAGCACAAATGGGCGGTCCAAAAAAAAATTAAAAAATCTGATGTGTTGCACTCACATGACTTTCTCTACTCTTGTGAAAACTGTTTTTATAAACACTTATTCTCCATCTACGGCATGTTAATGAAGATAAACATTTGCAGAATCTTATTGCTAATTTTCTTGTAGGTGCAAGGGGAATATGGTAGGCTTTAAGCGATAGTCAAATCCTTTAATAGCTGGTCGCTATCGGAGCATTTAATTCCCACTTGAGAAAAATATAAGTATGAGAAAATTCAAACAAAGAACAAGGATTATCTAATGGTTCATTCCACAAAAAGGTTTATATGACATAAATTGTGTGTTTTAACGACATCTACATTTTTTTTAGTAAAATTTTGTATAGCTGTTACTGTTTACCAGCTATGCAAAGTCATTCAGAATGAAGAGGGCTTTTGAGAACATTTACAGAAAATTCAGGCATACACTGCATTTTCCATGAAAATATCTTACACATATGATATTTTAATCACAATAGTTATAACCATGTTTGAGGAAATCAAAGTTTTCTTAAAATGTTCCATGTAAAGTGTATGGATTTAGGGAATTTTCTTGAAAATCCTTTGTCGCATCCTTGGAAGAAACTCAACTTAAATGCTAAGTTCATTAACAAACATAGACACACATGGACATGTTTAAAAAATGCAGTATTTGGATTCAGGGCACCTCAGAACTTGTATTTCCCATGAAATATGGTTATCGAATTGTTGAGTGGAATGCAGCTGTTCTTCCCTTACTTACTATACGTAGTAGAAAAAGTGAAAATTAAATACAAAACCAACAACTCTATCTACTATGATTTACGAAATAAATCAAATTACCGAGAACACTGCATACCTTCTGACAAACAAGTTAATCAGTAATACGAAATCCTCGATGGAAGTTAATTAGCTCGCAAATTACCAAAGCGTTTATGCCGTATAGTCGCAAAATGAACATATTACATTTTCATCTCACTAAAACACACAATGACCCCTGGGTGAAGTCCGCTGGAAATGTTACGCTGCACACACATGTATAAAATTACCCTAAAAAAATTTAAAGAACGCTTAAAGCAGTTTACTACAAGAGCAATTTACTTTACAGAGAAGACAGGATGTATACTCGTATTTTCAGAAGTCAATCAAAAAGGCACCATCAAAATGGCGTCATAACCAGTCGTCAGTTTTATGACCATGACTTCCAAAGTTACGTTATATATCGAGCAGGGGATAGATTTCCAGCATGTTAAGCCAAAAGTTATGAAGCATGCTTGGCTAGGGAAAAGTGTAGGACAAAATCAGAAAGAGAAATGTATGTTATTACTCATTTATCTGGTTAATTTATTCACTTTATTTCACTGGTTACGTACGTTTTTAAATAAGCCCGCATGTATTATTATTAAACCTCTGAGTGAAAGTATGTCACCCACGTTCATATCAGCCGGTACTCATCTTCTCTCGAGTCCTCTACCAACGACACTTCGCCTAGTCCTCATCTCAAATAGCGATAAGTGATCCCTTTCTGCCCGAATCTCGAATATTCTACCTCTAAGGAACATGTTAATAATAACATCCCAGCACATTAAAAGCAAAAAACAATATATGTCACAGCTTTCACAGAGAAGAACAGTGCTTTCCAATAGTTACAGATTGGATTGTCCTGAAGAGGACTCGGCACTGATACAATTAGGAGGATTTTGTACCTAAGCTCCACAAGGGGGCGTCCCCGGAAGGAAGGATGAGGCGAGAAGAGACACCGCGCGGCCGAAACCAGGAGTGACGGTACAAGAATGGTAGCGTCCCTAAGTTTACAGATAGAGACTCCCCGGCAGAGGACCCACCCACACAGAAGGGGTACAACGCTCCTAAAGGGGGTTCGGATATCCCCCTGTCAGCCGAAAGCCGAGGGACGGAGAGTCACAAAGCATCCTTTTCCCCTGCCACACGGCACCGAAACACCAGCGCCGACACTTCCAACCCTAAAAGAGACCAAGATGAAAGATGAAGTGAAATGAGAATGGAGATGAAATGTAGGGATAGGAAATTCGGGGGATGTGAGAATCCTTCCCAGCATTCGTCTGGTGACCCAGGAAAACCCCGAAAAGGACCCATGGGAATCGAACCCACAACCTCCCGAAACTGCCTGAGCTATCCAACTCACTAGTGACAGAACGAGTAATATCTGAGTGGCTGATGAATTTATCGCAGACACACATACATACACACACACACACACAAATTCGTAAGTTAAACCTCACTGTAATGGTACTATGGATGCAAACGATTTCGCGGGTTGTATTAATATGAACTGGTCCCTCTTAAACGACATATTATGACCAGGATTATATTAACACAAGAAGCACAACAACGTTATGAATATTTTCTGCACCGCATTAGTGACATCCACTTTGTATATTAATAACGTGTATGTTTAGCAGAAAAAACAACTTGCATAATAAACAGTAAAAATGTCAAAGAGAAATTATTTTTATAGTCACTGCATTCGAGCTTTTCATGAACACACACTGTAGCATTAAACCATGTGCATTTTCGAAACTTTGTGTACTATTCAACCTCTTTCTGTTTGTAGCAACGTGGTTTTAATTTTTTAATTTCATTTATTCAGCTCTACTGGCCATAAGTTTCATTTGAGAGATTAATTAGCAGAGGCGTATGGCTCGTTTTGATGCATTTATAAAACTTTGCATCTTCACCCAATTTGTATTACTCTTGCAGATATGCACAGTGAAACAGCCATGTTAATAACATCATAAATAAAGGAACAAAATAACCAAGAATAAAACCTCTGGAGCGTTTTGGTTTTCTAACTTATGAATTGGATGATAATGCAACATATTTGTTGTTGTTATGTGGACTTACTTTTTAGAAATTTCGTCCTGGTTGCTCAGTTGGTTAGGCCAGTGCCTAGCGAAGACATTCTGATCTCAAGATCGCGGGTTCAAACCCCGTCAAGACTGAGGTTTTTAAGTGTATTTGACCATATTTAACTTCAAGAATACGTACTCAGTGACTTAGCGGCTCGAATTTGGAAAGAGATAAAATATATACACGGTTTCCGAGAATGAATGCTGGGGTTTTACGAGTTCACTGTGGACTAAGTGTTAAGTGTAATTGGTTGAAAGTACTTTTAATTAATTAAATAACTCAAACAATTTCCAAATAACATTAGTTAGTTTAAATATGGGCACCATTCACTGCACGACAGAGGTCAAAGGAACTTCAACTTCGGCCCACGCTCTGACAAGAACATCTGGCGTAGTGATTGCAATTGCTTGTCTTATTCTTTTATTTTAGATGGTCGATATTCTCAATTTTTTCACTGTAGATCTTATTCTTGGCATTTCCCCCAAGATAGAAGTCGAGTGAAATAAGATCTGGACTTTTAGCTGGCCATGAGATTGGTCCATTTCTGCCAATCCATCGGTCTGGAAATCTATTATTTAACTCTTCTCGAACATGGTTTGGGAAATGGCACGTACTCCATCTTCTTGATGGATTATTTGCAACCCCATTTCCATTTGCTCGATTGAAGAAATAGGAAATTCTGTAACATGTCCATATATGCAATGGAGTTGATGGTTTTTTTTTAAAAAAAAATAATGGACCAAATACCTTGAACATAAGGCCGCACCAAACATTCACCTTAGGAGAATCTCTATATGCTCGTGTATCACACGTGATATGGGTTACATAGCACAAATTCGACAATTGTGCTGATTAACATAATCATTTACATGAAACTGGCCTCATCGGAGAAGGTGATATTCTCAAGAAATTTTGGTTCATCGTCAATTCTTTGTAGCACCGTAGCAGCGAATTCAGCCCTAAGCAATTTTTCCTGTGGATTTATTGATGCAACTGTTACATTTTACAGCCATACAATTCCAATCTCTTCCGCATGACACCATGCCTGTTGACTTCGGAAAACCTAACTGTAGACTACGGCGTGGAACGGACTTCTAAGGACTTTGAACACAGCATTGTCGGATTATTTCAACATCTTCTTCTGATGTTTTGAGCTTCCTGTTCATTTTCCTTTTTGTACACTGCCGATCTAATTAAACTGTTTGTGCCATCGTCTGATATTATTCTCATGTTTTGTTCCACTCACGCTGTACCACATTCACGGATTTGTGTTTCCCAACTATAAGACACGTGCAACTTTTTCTTGTACAGTAACAATTTCACAAAATCACCCCAAAAAAGGCACTTTGAAGAAAGTAAGGTGCACTTTTATAACACGTCTATAAACATTTCAAATGACATTTTAACACAAAGAAAACAATCTGGAGAAGATCTACACAGATCATCTACATATATGCAGAATGTGTTTATGCTATAACATGAAATGCAAAAACCTTAAATTTTACACAAAAAATCTGATGTGTTACACTCGCATGACTTTCTCTACTCTTGTACAAACTATTTTTACAAACGCTTATTCTCCATCTACTTCATGTTAATCGAGATAAACATTTGCAGACTCTGTCTTATTGCTAATTTTTTTGTAGATGTAAGGGGATTATATATTTACAAGGGCAATATAGAAATACAGTAGCCTTTAAGCATATACATATCTCTTAATAGCTGGTTGCTAGGTGCAGCACCATTCCCTTTCCCACAGATTAATACTCTTTGCATATCCAAGACAAAAAAATGAATAACAAATTCCCATTTGAGAAAATAAGTACTGAAAACTTTAAGGGAATAACAAGTAATATCTCGAAAATGGTTCACTCAGCAAAACAAATGTATATGACATAAATTGTGTATTTTAACGCGTTCTACATTTTTTGTGTAGTAAAATTTTCTGTATCTCTTATGGTTTACCAGTTATGCAAAAGTCTTTCACAATGAAGAATACTTTTGGAGACATTCCCAGGAAATTCAAGATATACATTTTATTTTTCATAAAAATACCTTAAACATATGATATTTTAATCAAAAACGTTAGAGCCATTTTTGAGAAAATTAAAATTTTCGAAAAATGTTCCATGTAAACGGTACTCTGGGGTGGAGGGATTTTCTTGAAAACCTTCGTGTCGTATCCTTGGAGGATACTGAACCTAAATACCAAGTTTGGTGTTTATCCGACTGTTCGTTTCTGAGTTATGCTGTTCACAGACACACACACGGACATGTTTCCAAAAATGCTTTTTTTGGATTCAGGGGGTCTCAAAACATGTATTTCCGATGAAATCTCGGTATGGAATTTTTGGGTGGAATACAATACTTCCCCTAATTACTATACGTAGTAGAGAAAGTAAAAATGAGTTTATTATGACGATGGAAACATCAACAGAAGAAAAACAGATGAACCTAAACTGTTTGAGCTACTGGATTAATTAAAAGTACTTTCAACCAATTACACATAATACTTACTTCACAGTGAACTCGTAAAATCCCACCATTCATTCTCGCAAACCCTGCATAAACAACCATTTCCTACACAAAAGCTATTATATATTGCCACGTAGATGGTAGACCTGAACCACGAGTTCTATCGAGTTCAAACGGGAATGTTGTTCATCCCTTGTATTTTCATACTTCTTTAAAAAATTCAGAATAATTGTTTCTTTTCCGAGCATTCAAAATAACATTTGCATAATTTGCACTATTCATCGCATCCAATACCAGTAGATATACTGATGGACAAAGCAAGACACTGAAACTACAAATACCATTATTTTCTCTTGTTTCATTACACAACACAGAAAAACCCTTTCTCACCTTTTCCTGGTTTCTTCTCTTTTATTTTCGCCCAGCATTGACATGTATCTTTGAAGTATCTGGTTTGATGTGCTTTGCCAATGTTAGATCGCCAACTCCGGATAGCAGGATGGTCAAATATCTAACAGGTATATTGGCTTGAACAAATGCAGATGCAGTTTCCAAAACGAACTCGTCTTTAAGATTCCTTCACAAGCTTGCCTTTTCCAAAGCTTCTTTTAAAGACGCAACATGGGACACGCTGCCTTGGAGTTTTGAAGTTTCACAGCGCTCTATTTGCTTTTTATACTTACAGTGTGCGGCAGTCACCTCCTCCTGTCCGTTGCTCGTAGGCTTACCTTGATGCATCTTCCATGTTGGTTCCAGAATTTCGCAGTGTGCTGGTTCTCTGCAATTTTATCCTCGGCTAGCTGCAGTAATTTTCTTTAAACTATATGGGAGCATTGAGTTATCCTTGGTAAAGGAAGCGTCGATCTCGGGTGGTGATATAAGAAGACATAGACGTGCTTTGGTTATGAAAAGATGACACTGCCGTTTCTTTTTATTTAACTAACCCACGTAGTACACAACACTGATATTGCCGCCGTTAAAATACTGTTCGCCGCTGTTGAAACACGGCGTGGATAGGACGCGAAGTTTAGATATGCTCCTTATCTCTTTACTAGTAGCGATTCTAATGTCTGTTTCGAAAACTGTCTCTACTCCCTTTTGGCGCGATATCTCTTAAACATTCTGTAGCATCTCTCCCTGCCCACACATGACAAAATACCATAATGAAATGTCCTGAATTTGTTCCTAGCAGATCCATTTATATTCGCAGGATTCTGGGGCTGCTTCCTTTCCTATTGGTCCATTTTTAGCGCCACTCGACGCGTCTCACTATTTCGTATAAACTTACAGGGATCTCATTGGTCCAAGTTTAACGTAAATCGCGGCTTTTCCTAAATTTACCGTTAAGCTATCTGTCTCTCTCACTTGGTCACGGCGAATTATCAAATAAAGGGACAAAAGCGCTACACCCTCGCTGTAGGAATAATGGCCCTGCGCCCAGAGAGACGTCGTAAAACTAGATTTTCTGCCTTCGATGACACTATTCCTGTAGCTAAAACTTTTCGTTGTGGACAGTATTTTAACACAGTGCTTAAATTATTTACATTAAACCATTTATAACTCTTCTAATATTAGTAACCTAGATACATACATAACGTTAAATCACCCTTCTTAAACTATACAAGCAGCAAAAAGAAAAATATATGTACATAGCATGATTTTACATCAATAAAAATTAATTAATACATTATCTATAATTACAGTTCTCGGGCTCGGCCTAGAGTTGCCGTTTCAAGTGTTTAAAGACTCTTTTCGTTTGTATTCCAGACAGCTCTTACAATGCTTGCGCATTAAAACACCACAATGAAGTATAAAGCCTTCAAGTCTGTATTATTTATCTCTGACTACCAAACAAATCGCTTCTTTAAAAGCGACAGGAGCATAATTCACCAATATTCTTATTAGCGAAGCGGGTGGACAAAGACGTTAAGACGTGGACTCGTGAACGGGAGGTCTGCTGTTCAAATCCCCCTAGGACCATCCCCCCTGTCTTGACGATTTTTCCAAGTTTTCCTCAGCCTTCATAACTGGCAAACGCTGGGGAGATACCCTAAACTTAGATCTGGGAGTTTCCGTTCCAAAATTCCTTTCCCAAATATCATTTCATCGTATGTAACATCAGTTTTCCACCGCCTGTGGTGCTGTATGTAGTAGGATTTTGTCTGTCTCTTACAGTTTACCAGTTATACAAAATCTATTTTCTTTAACTTCTACGTGGCGCATCCTTGGAAAGAAAATGTTGAATTTAAATTCTCAGTTTTATATTTAACCAAATTTTTTGCTTTTACACAGGCACATACGCCTTTCACTAAAAATGTTTTTTATTTCAAAGAGTCTTAAACAAATAACTATGGATGTGTCTGTCTGTAAATAGCTGGTATATTAGTTCAGAATCTTCCAAGAACGCGACACGAAGATTTTAGAGAAGATCCTACCACTTCAAACTGCATTTTACATGGTAAAGTATTCTATATTTATGGTTTACTCAGAAATTACCAACGTTTTGATTTAAGATGCCGTTTTTTTCTCTCCCTGATTACCGGAGGGGACTCGGCACTCACCTTTGAGAATACTGCAGCTATGCCGCAGGAAGGGCGCTGGGCGCCTCTGGTAGGGAGGAGGAGTTGAGAGATGACAACGGGCGGTTGTAACAAGGAGTGACGGCACAGCAATGATAGGGTCTCTACATTTTACAGATTGAGATGTCCCACTAGTCTGGGGACCCACGTCCCACACAGAAGGTCCAACAACTCGCTCGGAAGGGGCGGTCCGTTTACCCCTGGCAAGTACCCAAGGGAGGGAGAAAGTTCCAGAGGGCATCCGTTTTCCATGCCACACCGCACCGAAACACCATCGCCGACACCGGGGTGAAGGGTGAATGAAATGATTAATGGAACGGAATGGAGCGACAGGAAATTCGCGGGCTGAAAGAAACTACTCCAGCACTTGTCTGAGGTTTGGGAAAACCCAAAAAAACACATTGATCAAAGTAGGCGGTCGCCGGGGATCAAAAAGGGGATCTCCCTAATGCAGGGATCTTTTGTGCATATAGCCCCGGGAGGAACGGATGAGATGAAGCAACCGCAGGTGAGATATCGGCTGCAGGATCAGCCGACCAGGCGACAGAGACACGCAGACGTCCCTAAGAGTTACAGGCTTGACCACCCAAGCCACCGGAAGGTGGCACACAGGCTCCCTTCTGGCGAAGACCTAGGAAAGCGCGTCGCAGCGCGGAGACTCGAACGGCCTCTATTTGGCGGGGCCGAAAAGAGGTTCCAAAGCGCAAGCCACCTGTCCGCTATCGTCTAGAGACAGAACCCCGGAGTCAACCTGTAACGTGAAAGAGCAAGATGAAATGAGTGAAATTGAGGGGGAGACAGTGATGCTTCCCAGCATTCGCCTAGTGACCCGGAGAAACACCGAAGAACCCCTTGGATCAGGAAGTTCGGCCGTGGGAATTGAACCCACAATATTTTATATAGTTACATAACTAATTAAACGCATAGCTTGAATTTTCTGCATGTCTTCCTTATTAATGACAGCAGTCACATCGCTCATTTTGGATTTGTCACGTTTTATTTCGTTTGTAGTTTCCTAAGCTTCTAAATTATTTTAATTAATTACTATACCAAAAGTATTTCTGTAACTCAGGTGTCACATAAAATACAGTGAATATCACAGGTGATATTAAATATTTGTAGATAAAAACTGCTTCCGCATGGCAGTGGGAATGTAAGCTCGTGCGGATTATATGGCAAGGACTTCAAGGTGATTACCATATTAGCTGCATTGCGTATTTTTTCCCACATATAATGGAAATTCTGCGCTGTTGATTAATGAACGCAATGTTCCCGAACATTTGCTATTTACCATTGTACATACATCCGGCGGATGCAGCGCCCCCATTGTTCACTGACAGAATAAAAAAGAAAATGTGCAATACCAGTGGACCGAACGTTCCTATGACGTCGCCTTTCCTTAATTAGAGAAAGGCATCACAAAGAGCTGCAGAGCCGGGCAGTGCAAACAAAACGTCTGGCCGGCGGTCAGCTAGGCTTACGTATTATTTGAGTAACCCCCACAAGTGGCGTGTTTGGGTGGGGCTACTCATAAAGCAGAAGCGACACCATAGACCTTGTTCCGTACTCCACAGTCCACGCAGAGTTGCGGCGAGAGTCAAACGTTAAATCAGTTCACAACACAACTGTGTACGACACTAACTCATTTCCATTTCAACAATTATGCATTTATTTTTTGCTAAATGTATATGTATGACTATAAGAATAATACCAGTAGCTAGCAGAAATCGCAGCGTCTCCCATAATTCCATAATCCATGCTCTTTCCTTTTTTCTTTCCATTCCTTCCTTTTTTCATTAATTTCTACCTGTTCCACATTCATTTTTACCTTTTCTACCACGTACATAGTAGGTACAGAAGGTATTGCATCTCACTAAAAATTGGATAGCAAAATTTCACTGGAAATAACTTTTTGATGCTTTCTGAAACCAAAAAAGCATTTTTATATAAAGGTCCAGTGTGTGTTTTTAATAAACATAACTCAAAAACGAAAAGTCGAATAGATACCAAACTTAGTATTTAAGTTCAGCATCTTTCACAAATTCAATACGAATATTTTCAAGATTTTCACCCAAACTGCTTTTTATATGGATTTTCTCAAAAATTGCTAATGGTTTAAATTAAGATACCATGTATTAAACATACTTACATGACAAATAAAATGTATATCTTAAATTTTCTGGAAATAGCTTGTGAGGTAAGCGTTAGACGAAAACAAACTTCACAAAAAAATGAAGATCTCTTTAAAACACACGTGTATTTTGAATAATTTTTCTAAATAATACATTTCCGAGTTATACATTATTAATGGTTCATATTGTTCAATACTTAGCCATTCTTTTAAAGTCCTGATTTTTGGCTCCTTGTGATTGCATGGAAACACTGAGGAATTTTAAGGCCAGCATATAGCGTCTAGTTCTTAAACATTTGACTATCGCTGTTCTCTTTATATCTATAAAGAAATGTGCAATGCAGGTGTTTCTGCAAATGTTATATAGAAAAAATAAGTTTTCATAAGAATAGTTTGCACACCCACAAATAAGCGACAGGGGGTAGAGAAAGTTATGTGAATGAACACATAATATCGTATGTTTCATTACTTTCTACCTATCCTTCATTCATTTTTTCTTTCTGTATTGCGCCTTAGGTACAGGAGGTATTGTATTCCACCCAAAAATTCGAAATTAAGATTTCGCCGTTATATATTTTGAGATCTGCCGAATAGAAAAAGAAGCATGCGTACAACATATTCCATGTGTGTGTGTGTGTGTGTGTGTGTGTGTGTGTGAATATCTTTCTCAAAAATAACTGTCGGACACGTGCCAACCTTCGTATTTAAATTCTGTACCCTCCAAGAATGGGACACTAAGACTTTTTCAGTAATACCTACCACGAGTGCTGATGGTTTTTCGGTAATTTAGTTGTCATGGTATGTATTTCAAGACCAAAGATTGAAAAATAACTAACTAATGAAAACACGCATGAATTTCAAAGTTGAATTACATTATCGGTAAAATTGTTCAATTAAGATAATTACAATGCCTCAATAATGCCTTTTTTGTACTTTTAGTATAATCACTAAAATGGCTTACCTGTTTCATCTCGTATTATGCGGCTATAGATCCTGTACCGCTTCGTTTATATTTTGAGTTGCAGGTCACCAAATCTCGCCATTTTTACAGTTTATACCACCGCCAATAGTGTAAGGATGATTCCGTAACGATTGACAGAAATAATAATAAGATATAAAAATAATTGCAATTGCAATCGCATGAGTTAAAACATTTCTCCGGAGAAAAAGGGCATTAGCGCGCCATGTTAAGAAAAGTCATTAGTAACAGCCAAGCTGCAAAAGCATTAGCATATAGGTTTCTGGAATGCAATTAAGTTTGAGCTAGTGCATTTGCTAAGTCACGTAGACCGGAATTCTGTGATTTAGAAAGGAAATGAAATTCTGAGATTCGAGCAAGGCACCGCACAGAAACAGTGTCAGATACGCATATGTATATATTTAGGGTGGGACCGCGTAACTAGGAACGTTGGTGCGCATAGCGATAGGTAGGCGGAGCTTAAGTTAAGGAAAGAGCGTGCATTTTAAATCAGACTTACTTACCAAACATGCGACTTATTCGTGTGACGACTCTTGTGATCATTCTGTTTTATTTTAAGTTCTGTAGCACCCAGAGACGCACTTGAGTTAGAAAGCTTTAGCGGCTGTTGTGAGGGATCCTTTCAAGTAGAACTTATGCGACTTGTGGCAATTGAGCTTCGCTTCATTATTATAATAGAAATAATTTAATTATTTAATTCAAACGACCCTTCAAACAGAATATTTTAGTCAACATTAAAATTTATCGGCTAATAAGCTAATATTATCCTTTCACACTACACTCATGCATACCCTGATACAAAGAATTTATAGCTATACCACTGCAGCAGCTGGCAGACTAGACAACGCAGTAGGAGCTATGAAATGACATCGTAGGGCTCAACAACAAAGTAGATAACATTAAAAGTTATCTAAATTGATGGCAACTTCGGGATAGCAGCATCAACATTTGAAGGAAAGGGTATGACTTCAAAATTGTCGTACCCTCGAACGGTTTAAAAGATAATGCTTCGTTCTCTATTTTTTTTATTCTATTCTATTCTATTTAACGTCGCTTTAACTCCTTGGTCATATCGCGGCGGACCTGTTGGTGGATATCTCTTAGAACGATATGTGATGGACAGTTAGCCTTCTAGGTCTCATCGATGTAACCCCTGCTTCATGATGTGCAGATGGTATTAGGGTGCCGTCCAGTCTAACTGCTTACATTGTCTGTAGATAGATGGCATAGCATTCGCTATTACCACTTATTTTTCATTTTACCATTGTTTTAGACTTAAAGTGGAACTTTGGGCCGTGGTATTAAATATCCAATCCGGTATTTACCTTGGCGACTGAGAAAAATCACGGAAAAACCTCCGACACATTGGTCGGCCCACGGGATATGAACCCGGGACCTCCCGAATGCGGGCCACAGACTTTACCGCCTGAGCCATCCCGCTCGGTCATCTTCGTTCTCGTGGTCACGCAAAGAATGCCAAATTTCAAAGCCAGTATATAGTGCCCGATTTTTAAAGACTGTCAGCGCCCTGCATATCCCTTGTGGCTACAACAAAACATTGCAAATTCTTATTTCGATTAACAAGAAACATCCAAAATTAACATTTTGTAAACATTGCGTAGAAATGTAGTTAGAGTGAGTAATGTGAATGTAAAACATAACATTTTGTTTCTACTTTTAAGCTCCATTTATACCCCGCCTTTAACTGCAATTGTCTTATCCGCGGCCTTTCCTTTGGAGCATATTGCTTATAGGCAGTGGTGTTAACTGTGGGTTTTATTCATTCGATTACACAATAACAACACATGCGAATGGAGAGAATAGGGAATAATTCTTGCTAGAGAAAATTTCCCACCCCCAGGCGGGAATCGAACCCGGAAGCTAACGCAGGGCAGGCAGATGCTCTACCGACTGAGCTAGGAGACCAGTCTTTTCGATTTTGTTCCGCTTATCTCTAGCATTTAGGCACAGGAAATACAGCATTGCATTCGAGCGAGAAATTTCACACTCAGATTTAAACAGAAATATAAGTTCTTAGATATCGCAAACAAAAAATTAAAAAATGTCCGTGTGTGTGGACCATGTAAGTTGAGACTATACAATATCTCCAAAATTAAGCATTGTAGAAAGAAATGCCTTGAATAAAAGTTGCATCATACTGTGGTGGAAGTAAATGCAATTAGTCGTGTTTTATTTGGAGGACGTTATGATGGTCATTTTAGGGCCAATTTAATTACTTTCTTACGTATACTAGGTAGAGGAAGTATTGTATTCCACCCAGAAATTCGATACCGAGATTTCACCGGAAATACATGTTTTGAGGCCTCCTGAATCCAAAAAATGTATTTTTGGAAACATGTCCGTGTGTGTGTGTGTCTGTGAACAGCATAACTCAGAAACGAACAGTCAGATAAACACCAAACTTGGTGTTTAGGTTCAGTATCTTCCAGAGATGCGACACGAAGGTTTTCAAGAAACTCCCCCCACCCCAGATTACTATTTGCATGGAGCAATTTTCGAAAATTTTAATTTTCTCAAAAATGACTAACGATTTTGATTAAAATATCATATATTTAAGATACTTTCATGACAAATTAAATGTATATCTTGAATTTTCTGGCAATGTCTCCAAAAGTATTCTTCATTGTGAAATACTTTTGCATAACTGGCACACCATAAGAGATAGAGAAAATTTACTACACAAAAAATGTAGATTCCGTTAAAATGCACAATTTATATCATATACATTTTGTTGTTGTTGAGTGAACCATTTTCGAGATATTGCTTGTTATTCCCTTAAACTTTCCAATACTTATACTTTTTCTCAAATGGGAATTCGTTATTCAATTTCTTGTCCTAGTAATGCAAACAGAATGGAATACTCCATATAGCAACCAGCTCTTAAAATATTTAACTACCACTTAAATCCTACCAATTCCCCTTGCATCTACAAGAAAATTAGCAATTAGATTAACATCTCGATATCTCGATTAACATGAAGCATATGGAGAATAAGCGTTTGTAAAAATAGTTTGTACAAGAGTAGAGAATGTCATGTGAGTGTAACACATCAGATTTTTTTAAATGGTAACCTACAATTAGGGTAGGTAAATTTAAATTGACCCTAAAATGACCTTCACAACCTTTAGGCATAGAGGTAACCGATTATACACTTGATGACAGTTATGTACCGAACTTTAAAATTACCAGCACAGTTTTTGCTACTATCCATAAAGATATCAAAAATACAGGCGGGGTATTACCCAATATGAGGAGCACTAATTGAGTTCCCACAGTCATATTCTATACTCAAATCCAATAGTTCATTACATTTCAATGGTGCAGTGTTTTTATGTTCAATGAGGTACTAATGGTGACTAACAGGTTTGTGTAAATAATTGTAATTGAGATGTTTATCATTGTATTGAGAGTGTCACATCTGATCCTAGGTAGAGGGCAACATGGTTTTAAAGTGCAATAGAATTTTTATTTTGAAGGCTATCCTGCAGAATTTCTCCCTGAGTACATTGCTCATACTGTCGTTTGATACAATATCTGAATAACAGCACAGTGAATTATAGATAGAATGTGTAAATAACACACAGTACTAAAGTTCCAAAAATTACATATGTGGTAAAAGTTACCTATACCATCACAAAAATCGTCATCTATTTTGCTCTCTGATATGCTTCGTTAATCGAGAGGATATTGTTTGCTGACTTAAATAGCAGTGAGTGGACTGGCGTGAACCGAGCCAATAAAGAACAGCAAGTTAAAGCCATCTGCGTCTTCAATGTATTCATATGTGATCTACATTCTTAGTGCTTAAACTACTTAACATTTTAAAAAAACTATTTTCACTGGCATGGCAACTTACAATGTTAAGATTTCCTTTGTGAGAAATACCAGGTGTAGCCTGGCACAGCACGGACTGAATTATTGTAAGAGTCCGAAACTAATTAAGCAATACGCTCGCGAATTCACCAAATAATCTTGTGTTACATTCACATACCTTTTTCTACCATCTATCGTTTATTAGTTGGGTATACAAATTATTCTTATGAACGTTTATTTTTCTATCTATTTCATTTCAATCGAAATAAACCTTTGCAGAAATAGCTACATTACACATTTCGTTATAGATACAAAGGGAACAGCGGAAATCAAATGTTTAAAAACTAAACGCTATATGCTGGCCTTAAAAACCCATACTGTTTCCATGAAATCGTAAAAAACCACTTAAATCGACAGAACTTAAAAAGAATGCAGTATTGAATGAATCTAAGCATTAATAATGGATATCTCGGAAATAGATGACACAAAAAAGTTATTTGAAATAAATTGTGTGTTTTAAAGAGATCTACAGCTTTGTGTAGTGCGTTTTCGTCTATCACTCAACAAGAGTGTCCTATCTTTGAACTAAAATAAAACACGTTATATAAATAATAGAGCTTTTTTTCCTTTTTTATTTTGGAACATAATTAATGTCATTACGTGTGGAAGAGAACATCAGTTAAGTGACCGCCGCGACTTCGTTGGGTTGACCCAATTTTCAATGACAGAAGAACGCAAATTAAGTCCAACTTCACAAATAACACGCATGATGTTATTCATAACATTATTTACTGTTTCTGGCTTGTTGACATAAACTCGATATTTAACATAACCCCACAAGAAGTGATACAACGGCGTTAAATAACATACCTTGGGGGCCAGTTAACATCACCACCATGGGAAATGATGAAACCTCTGAACTTCTCCTTCAAAAGATCGATTGTTTCGAGAGCAGTATGACATGTGGCACCATCTTGCTGGAACCAGATGCTTCTGAAATCCATACCATCGAATTGAGTGAAAAATAGTCCTTTATAAGTGTCCGGTATCTTTCTCCATTGACAGTTAGAGCTTCTCTATCTTCATCTTGGAAAACATGCACCAATGATTCCAGCATACCAAAATCCACATCACACAGTAATCTTTTGGGGACGAAGTGGTCGTTCTTGAATCTGCATTGGATTGTGTTTCTCCAATAGCGGCAATTTTGTTTGTTAACACAACCATCCATTCAAAAGTGGGCTTTGTTGCTGAAGAGAATTTTTCGACAAAAATCTCGGTCAGCTTCCAATTGCTCCATAGCCCAGTCAGCGAATACACGGTGCAACCTATGGTCGTTGAGCTTTAGTTCTTGAGTTAACGCCATTTTGTAAGCGTGAAACTTCAAGTCCAGAAGCAGAATTTGCCAAGTTGTGGTCGGCGAAATCCCCAATTCTTACGCTCGACGAGCAATTGATTTTTTTCCGTTCTCGCGTACACTCTCACGAACGGCACCAGTTTTCGTTGGAGAGCTTACGTCGATTACGTACAGGCGCTGTTTGATCGCTGACAGAACCACTTCTTTCAAATTTATCGATCAAACGCCGAATCGTTCTCTAGCAGGGACGATTATGCACACCGTAAACTTCACGCAATACACGGAAGGTTTGGCGAACAGATGATCCATTTTGATAATAAATTTTCACAATTTCTACGCGTTGCTGCATGCTGTAACATTTTATGGGTATTTATCAATAAAAACTGTAACCACATGAAATAAATAACTGCTGTAACTCAATAACATTGGCAGCGATTACATGTTAAATATAGGACACTCTTGTTGAAAGACCCTTTATAAAATTCCTCTGTATGAAGAGGACTTTACAGGGTATTCCAAGAAAATTCAAGATATACATTTAATTTGTCATGGAAATATCTTTAATACATGGTATTTTTATACAAATCGTTAGAAGCATTTTCTAGAAAATAAAGAATTTCGCAAAATGTTCCGTGGGATGGGAGGATTCTCTTAAAGATATTCCTTTGGCATCTTTGGAAGTTACTAAATCTAAATTACCAAGTTTGGTATTTATCGGAGTTTTCATTTTTCAGACGTACACATGAGCTTTTTTTATAAAAATTGTTTTTCTTGGATTCAAACGACCCCAAAACATGTATTCCAGGTGAAATCTCGTTATCGAGTCTTTGGGTGGAAGCAATATCTTTTCTACCTATGTACGTGGTAGAGAAAGTAAAAACTAATTAACTTTAAGCCCTGCCGCCAGGTGTAGATATGGCACTGTATGGAAGAATGGAACTATTTCCACACCATTATTTTCATGCAAGATAGGGCAACGCCGCTTGTCGCTCGCCAGGTGAAATATTTGCTGCATCATCTCTAGGCAATTTTGAGATCCATGACTTTCAACAGCCCTCGATTTTGAATCCATGGGACTTCTGGTTGTGGGGATGTTTGCAAGATCATGTCTATCTCCGAACGAGGCGGCGCCGTGGTGACTTGTGTGAATCGCATTCGGGAGGTCCCGGGTTTGATACCCGGCGACCGCCCACTGAGTCATGACTTTTTCGTCATTTCCCCGGGTCGGCAGGTGAATGTTGGGGCGGTTTCTTCTCTACCATGATTTCCTTTACATAATTTCCATCCCGTTTCCTTCTCTGTAAGGTGTACTTGTGGACGCCAGAGGGTGGCTTGGTTAGTAGGTCGTTCATCGCCCTCTTTAGGCGGCTGCAGCAGTGGAAGGGGTCTGTGAACTTGGAACAGTTACGGACATCTGCGCGTATCTGTGGCTTGTCTGGCTGCGGCCTGTACCCACCTGTGGTTCCTTTATCTCTAGCCCTCCACCTGGTGGGTGGTAGCCACAATATTTGTGTGTAGGTCACAGTGTGTGAGTTGTGCCCTTCTGTTGAATCACCTAAACCTATAGTGTCTATTGTGTACACATCTGGTTTCTCCTTGATCTAAGTGCTAGCATACAATGATATGCCACTCTGATTTCAGCAGATATACTACGAGCGACTGCCATGATACAGATGCTGAGCCGGAAAGTCATGTTGAACTGTGTCTGTAAGCTTAGTTTCCAATATAAGTGCCGGAATCTCTGTTATCATGTGTTTTTCTTTTTATCGTTTCTGCGTTTTTTGAAGCAACATACCGGTCTAGCCAAGGACAAGCTAAGACAATAACTTATTAATGCAATAGCATATCTAATTCACAGTGTCTCAGCGTCAACACATTAAAAATTTATTTCTTTAATATTTTCTTCCAAGTTTTACGTGTTATGTATTTTCTTTGCTAATATTGTACATACAGTAATTAAGATGATGTTAAAAACACATACCTTCATAATGTACACACGGTAGAAAACAAGTATATAACGTTATAACTTAGAAAATATAATATAAGAGGGAAAGGCGATAGTGTCTACCCAAGTATGTAACGAACCTTGGATTTATAATCAAGACGATGAAAGTCTGTAAGCATATAATATATGTATGTAACATAAACTTTTATTGGATAATAGCACCAATCAGATTCATTGATACACACTTATAATTCAAATACGTACGTTAAGAAGAACGGTTGGAAGGAACGCTAACAGAAGCTTGTAGGTGTTCGAGCAGGAAGGTAGTGTATAAACTCGTCTCTGAATCAACGCTAAAAACTACATATTCAAAGTCTGCCAGTTATACGTATTTTAACATAAAAAATGTGATAGTGAATTCTGAATATCATGTGTAGTTTATCTAAAATACAGGTGAAATAATTAACAGAATACGTGTGTGCAAAATACTTTACATTCTCAATACCCAACACTGACAAAACACAAGTACTCTTCCACACAAATACAGCAGTCGTGGAAGATTATAAAATAATAATTACAGCCTACTAACACTCACGCACGCAAGAATACAGATATATGATCATCAGATTCCAGTCTAGAGAACGTCGAGATACGTCACAAGAGTACGGGCATCAAGACGACCTACAGGTGCGTAATACAGGATCCGTCATCATCAACGTAAGGAGGAACCGCTACATTTTCCTACACCCATACCATATTCTGACTGCTTACAGTGCCACATATTGTGACTTTGTCCATTTTTTCTACTGTGACTTTTGTTAGAGGTTTCAGTCTCCGTGTTGTGCCAGGCAGAACACTGCCAGTTTAATTGCAACCACCCGGTAGGTATTTTATTCAAGTTCTTCTTTCCGCGAGGACTGCATTGATAGCAACATGCTCGACTTCATTTCCATTTTTCTACATTCCCTTTTAATCCCTTCTGTCAAAATGATGTTCCTAGGTTTTTATACAACGTTTTTCTTCTTTTCTGTTGCAAATATAGTAAAACTGTTGTTATCGTTTGTTTTACGTCTATGTGTGTATCTACATATTTTAGCTGAAAATAAATATACCTTTGCCAAAAGTGTAAGCTTACTTTTACCCTCTTTAGTTCAGGATTCAATTGTCACTGCTATTTTTTATGAAATTTTAACTGCTCGTTTTGAAAACTTTACAATTTTAAATGTATTTTAATACAACAGTTCTGAGTTAAATTTTACTGTTTCGTTACTTATACCGAAATCCTAAACGTGAAATAAACTACACCTTAAATATTTATTCATACAAATAAAATTAGTAAAGAAGTTGCGAAATGTCATCGTGCAACGGAAATGCTATAAAACATGAGAATATGAAAGAAAATATTGCGGAATAAATAATAAGTAAACCAGAAAAATTATTGAACTGGTGATTAACGATTTAAGAGGGAATGTAATCTGTTACGGAAATAATAGCAAATAATCCAAGCTAATAAGATAAAAAATATTAAAAATATAAGCATACTTGAGAAACTTTATTTGAGAAAAAAGCAAATATTTTAGTATTAAAATAAAATATAAATAAAATCTGATGTGTTTCATTCATATGAGTTTCTTTACTCACATTCTTAAAATTTCTTTCATCTTTTTCTGGTTAATCGAGATAAACTTTCATTTCACATACATTTCGTTGTAATTAGAAAAAGGTAAATCTAGTATATTTTTTAAAAAGCAGATCCCTATGTGATGGCTTTGAAAATGTCATGCTCTTTATATGATCACGAGAAAAAACGAATACCGATTTACCACTTAAAGATAGATCAGAGTGGAGTAGAGAGAGTAGAGTAGAGTGATGTATTTACTGGCCTTAAAGGAAAGGAAAAAACCTAGATCAACTTGTGTTCACAAGCACATACTATTGTTTACAAAACAAACAAATTTCCGCCCTAAGTCACTAACCCTCCCCCTTCCACCCTTGACCCTCTTCCTTACACTCCGATCTGAGCTGTATAATATTTTGCACAAATTTAGTAAATTGCTTTCCATTCCCATCCATCAAGGTCCAACAAGCTTGTAACCCTCTCCTTAAGCTAACAAAGGAACCTGGCAGATACCTTCTTCTCGACTGTTCTGTCTTAGTACGATGCTCCAGAATATGAATCCAAGTTTCTTTGTCTCTACACCAGAGTCAGATTCTTATGCCTTCTTCGTTAATAAATTTGATCGCTCGCCATATTCCCCGTCTGAGTCAAGAAAGCTCTTGCTTTCTGTCACTATTTCTGGACAAAATATGGTGTTCTATGCGCCATTCTGTGTTTGTTTCGACTGTAAGCTTAATATACTTTCTCATTACATTGCGACAGCGTCTATATCTTTCAGTCGCTTCTGTTCCTTTCTTCACATATTCGCTCTATTTCCAGGCCCTTCAAACCAAGTATTACCCATTGATATTCTCTCCAGTCCTCTCTTAATTTTCACAGTAATGAAATAAAGCCCTGCCTAACAATTTTATGCCACTCAAAACTCTCAGAAACGCTGTTTCACATTGCACTTTACGCAGAATTCCACTATATGATACATAGCCTGCAATGATCTAATCATCTTCTTCGATAAGCCCTTAGCTTTTAATTTATACCACAATGTGTCGCGATTTATAGAGTGAAAAGTTTTCTTAAAATCAACAAAGGCACAATGGTATCTTCCCCGCTTTTTAGCCATATGTTTTGCCCTTATTGTACCCAAAATAAACACATTAACTACAGTACTATACCCCTACCAAAATCCCACTTGAAATTTTGAAATATATTAAACCGACCCACCCATGTTTTTGTGCTTTCGTAAAGTATTCTACCATAGATTTTCCCCACAATCGGAAGCAAAGTTACTCCCCTATAATTGTTTGGTGACCCCGTCGCTCCGTTTCCTTTATAAATCGGATGAATAATTCCGACCCTCCATTCATCTGGGTATATTCTTCTATTAAAAATACTAAATATAACAAACTGCGTACGAGATCCACATTTTTGTATAGTAAGATGTTGTGTATTCCTTAGGGTTTCCCAATGATACGAGTACCTGACCTAACAAAGAAAACACAGCAATTTTGGGAAAAAGCGTTTTTATCTCTCTAGACAGTCTCCTTTCAGCTCGATACACTTTTCCCAGCGATGTTTAATAGCTTCGATAATCTGTTTATAGTGAGAACGGTCGACTTCTTCAAAATAGCCATCAACTACAAACTCCATCTCCTCATTGTTGGTAAATATTTTACCACCAAGTCATTTCTTCAACTTTAGATACAGAAAATAATCAGAGGAGGCTAAGTATGGCGAATAGGGAGCATGAGGAAGCAATTCGAACTTTAACTCATTGATTTTGCCCATGGCGATAATGCATGTATGAACTAGTGCATTGTCTTGATGAAACAGAACTTGCTTCTTCGCTAAATGCGCCGTTTTTGCTTGATTTCATCTTTCAAACGCTGCAATAAGTTTGCATAATACTCGCCATTGATTGCTTTTCCTTTTTGAAGACAATCAATAAAAATTATCCCACGCGCATCCAAAAAAACTGATGCCATGACCTTGCCTGGAGATAGAACTGTCTTTACTTTTTGGAGCCGATTCTCCCCATTTAGTCACTGTTTTGACTGTTCCTTCGTATCAGGTGTGAAGTGATGGGCCCATGTTTCATCCATGGTTATGAATTGACACAAAAAACATGGCTTTATTGCAGCAAAACATAGCCAAACACTGGACTGAAACATCCTCACGACGCTGAGAGTTCCATTGAGAGTAAACGCACCCATCTTGCGCACAGCTTTCTCATGTCTAAATTTTCAGTGTGCAATGTACAGCACATTTTGAAATGCCTACGATGTGTACTAGCTTGCGCACCTTCAGTCGATGGTCATCCAATATCGTTTTGTGGCTTTTCTACACAATTTTTGGCGTGGTCACCTCATTTGGTCGACCAGTGCGATGTTCGTCTTGGCAGCTCGTACGAACTCACTTAAACTCTGCCATCCAATATTTCACTGTTGTAAACGAAGGAGCAGACTCCCCCAGAGCAGAATCTAGCTCAGCTTTAATATTAGTTGGATTAAGACCTTTCAAATGAAAGTATTGTATCACATAAAGATGACCGGTTTTATCCATGTTTACAAATTCGCTGAGAGAGTTCGCTATTAATGGCTGCCAAACAATTACTAAACAACGTAGCATCGTAAAACCTCAAACTTACGCTTTATAAGGTTGGTACTTTCTACCATAGTCATTTGTTTGAAACAACAACCGCTATATATACGTCAAGTGGGACTGCCCTCGTACAAAAGTCATTCAGAATAAGAAGATTTCAAAGCCTGTTTCCAGAAAATTAAAAACAGTTAATTTATTTGTCATTAATTATCTTAAACATATAGTGTTTTAATCAAGTCGTTAGAGATATTTTTGAGAAAATAAACAAAGTTGTACACATGTCCTTGTAATGGGTAGTTTTATATTGGGGAAGTTTCTTGAAAATCATCGTAGCGAATCCTTGGAGGATGTTCAACTTAAATACCAAGGTTCACATTTAAGAGTTTTCGTTTTTGAGTCATGCTTTCATAAACACACATACATACCGACACTTTTCTAAAAATGTTTTCAGGGAGTCTCAAAGCATAAAAATATGGTTAAACAGTAATAATATACAACAGAAACTGGAGCAGAGAATAGCAAAATAAAATTACCAATGAAAATAGCGATGTACATAGTAGGTACAGCTTAAGAACTGCAGCAGGAAGAGCAAGAATAGATAGATATAAAAATGCTTACACAGGAAAGTAATATAAACACTTGCCGAGCGAGTTGGCGCTGCGATGAAGTGTGTGACCTGCATTCGAGAGGTCCAGGGTTAGATTCTTGGCAACCATGGATTTTCGTGGTTTCCGCGGGTCGGCAGGGAATGCTGTGGTGGTCCATCTGTTACCACGACTCTCCTATCCCTTGTTTCCTATACACATCATCTTCCTCGCCATCTGCTTCAGGCTTGTAGGACCAGGCGGGTTGCATTGGACGTGCGTTCTCTAGAGATTTCTTCCCTACGTCGTTGCGGGACTGCTCAGTTAGGCCTCCGAAGGTCCTGGGCGACATCGGATGCGCTCAGTCTGGAAACGCTAGGGACCCCATCCATGCTTGCGCCCATCGTCAATGGGATCTGTTCGTCCCTCTGGTCTCTCCCCACATCCTTCTTTCCCAGGTTCACGGTAGGGCTGTTGCGGTCCTCTGCCCCGTTTGTTGGGCTCCGTTCGTCCGTAACATAAACACTTATAGAGAAAGGTAGAATCAGACGACTGAACAATTCAATGTCATAACCGGGATTTGAACCGCGGATATCCCGGTCTCCATCCGGTTGCTCTAACCACTGAGCTACCATGGCAACATGCAGGCATAGCACTAAATTCTCCAGGTGATTCGGTTTTTTTTTTCTTTCCGGTAAACCACAAGGAGATCCCAAATTGTATTGAGATGACATACCCCAATGGCGACTTACAATGCTGTAGGTACTTTAAGTCCCAGGCTTCATAGTTTCAACCACTATATTCACTTATGGAGAAGTTAATAAAAGAAAAAAAATTGAAGTGACAATTCAGAGTGATCAGAATAAAAGGGAAAATCTACGAAAAGAAAATTAAAAAAAACAAATATTATATTGTCTGTCTTAAGAATTCTGCCTCAAGACAGGCAAACCTTCCCAAAGGAAGTCTGCATCGGTCAAGTATTCTTTAGGAACTTGCAAGAGTTTCGAAGTAACCTGACTTCTGAATAACGCTGTATATTGGAGCAAATACAGTTTTCATATCGCAAACCGTAGCGTCAAATGATACCTCTACATACATAAAGGTGCATTATGGGATAGCTATTCTGATTGATGCAAACTTCAAATTGGTTTCAATGTATTATTTTGACAGCTCTTTTATGCATCTGGATCACTCGCAAATTACAACAGGGAGACCCAAAAGGGCCCATTAAGCTGAACGTGGTGCAATTGCTGATATTAATAAAGCGGATCATAGACCGCCATTTGATATATGTCCGGTCTGGCTATAAAAGTGAGTGAAATTATGACGTGCAAAACCAAATGATTTACCCAACGGATTTTCCATTTTTGCAAACATACGGCCTTCGACCTCTGAAATTTCAGTTTACATGGCAGAAACCGACCTGTTACGCAAGTATGATGGAGTGGCGGTTGATGGAAAGAGCGGGAAAAGCAAACTGGTGTATTCGAAAACAAACTAAAGTACAGCCTGTGCCAGATACATACACCTCAGCTGCGTTGCCTAACGCAATAGTTGCTTTGGACATTTAGATTTGTAGTCTAAACCCTTGATGCATCGCCAGCTTTTCTGTACCGACACAGGTAGAGGAGCTCGTTAAAATACGTACCTGGGAACGGGAGGTCTGCGGTTCAAATCCCGCAAATACCATTCTCCCTGAATGGGGATTTTTCTAGACTTTTCTGCCCTCATAGTTAATCTTATTGCTAATTTTCTTGTAAATGCAAGGGGAATTGGTAGACTTTAAGTTATAGTCAAATATTTTAAGAGCTGGTTGCTATGTGGAGTATTCCATTCTCTTTCCATTACCAGGACTATAAAAGAATAACGAATTCCCATTTGAGAAAAAGTTTAAGTATTGGAAAATGTAAGGTAATAACAAGAAATATCTCGAAAATGGTTCACTCGACAAAAAAAAAGTATGACATAAATTGTGTATTTTAACGCGATCTACATGTTATGTGTAGTAAAATTTTGTTTATCTCTTATGGTTTACCAGTTATGCAAAAGTTGTTCACAATGAAGAATAATTTTGGAGACATTTCCAGAAAATTCAAGATATACATTTTATTTGTCATGAAAGTACCTTAAATATATGCTCTTTTAATCAAAATCGCTTAAGCCATTTTTGAGAAAATTACAATTTTCGAAAAATGTTCCATGTGTAGAGTAATCTGGGGTGGAGGATTTTCTTGAAAACCTTCGTGTCGCATCTCTGGAAGATACTGAACCTAAATACCAAGTTTGGTGTTTATCCGAATGTTCGTTTCTGAGTTATGCTGTTCACAGACAGACACACACACGGACATGTTTCCAAAAATGTTTTTTTTGGATTCAGGGGGCCTCGAAACATTTATTTCTGATGAAATCTCGGTATAGAATTTTTGAGTGGAATACAATACTTCCCCTACTTACTATACGTAGTAGAGAAAGTAAAAAATGAATCACAATAAAAACGTAAATGTTTGCAAAGAAACAAACTATATGGCTTAATCGTACAGAAGCTAGCAAATTTAACAGTAATATCAGTTTTGTATAGCAAACCTTCTCCTAAAAGATGGACCAAAGTGTGCGTCTCTATTACCTCCCTACTCCAAAGTGAAGATATGTTATAATTTGTTTTCTGTGAAGTGATGCAGTAACACTATTAACCCTTTCCAACTCGATTTATTTTCGGTCGATATCAGTTTTGAAACGAGAGGACATATAAAGGATTTTTGTGCCCTTAGAAGGTTGCCCTACCTGATCTCTTACTCTTGGCTATCTAAAGCGTTGAGCGTCACTGATCAGGAATCGGACGTTACCTAGGTTCAAATCATCGCTGCCGTGCTTCACGTAATCTCTGGTGAAGAGCGAGATGGTCCCATGTAAAATAAACGGCGATTGGCGTGCATGGATGTTTATGGGAGTTCGTCAGTACTGCAGCTGAATATCAGCGGAATATCATTTTATGTTTTTATTTATTTTAAACTATGATAATCTGAATAAATTAAAAAAACACCGAAGTATGTACCAATAAAAATAGAAAATTATCTGAAGTTACCCTTATAAGTCCAGAATTTTTACCTGAGTTCTAACAACAAATATACATAATGATGTCAAGTGGCACCATTGGTCTAGAAAAAGGTTCAAATCAAAGGAGGTGGCACCAAGTAACGTGTGCGACGCTCATTCGGTAGGTCCCGCTTAGGCCTCGGCTACCGCCCACTGTAACTCATGAGTTTTTCTGGTTTCTCGGGGTCCACAGTCGAATGCGGGTGGTTCAACTTCTACCACAACTCTCCTACCCGTCAATTCCTGTTCCCATCATCTTTCTTGTCATCTGTTTCAGAGTTGTAGTACCAGGCGATGGTGTTCGGCGGGTTTAGCTTGGATGGTGGCTATGTTTCTGTGGAGATTTCTTCCTAACGTCGTCCAGGGTCCTTTCGGTTGGTTACCTGCCTCTTGTGTACTTTCGGACAGGCGCTTCTTCGGGGCTCGGGCGGCGTCGGAGGCAATCTGGAAAAGTTAGGGGCCGCGTTCGTGCTTGCGTCCGTCGTCATCCGGATCTGGTACCTCCCAGGGCTAATGGTAGATGCACAAGGGGCCGGAAGACCTGCATGCGGTGCTCTGCGCTGGTGTTGGGGGCCTCTTCTGTTCGTCAGTACCTTCACTTTTATTACTATTAAAATAAAAGTAATGTATCTACAATGTTAAATATATACACACAATTAAGGAGGAGATTCCATTAATAAGACTGAAAAAAACCTGAAAATGTCATTTTTGGCAATTTTCGTCACTAAATGGCAAAAGAAAATCTTATCGGTTTCCTTTAATCGCTCTGAAGGTCTATAAGGTCTATAAAGTAAAAATCGATAAGATATCTGTCTTAATTGGGGCATTACATATGCTGTAAGAGTATTTAGTTTTGAATTATGCTAAAACATACAAACATAGAAACTTTCACAAATTTACTCCCACCTAGTACAAGCTTGAAAGCGCATGGATATTGTGTTTTTAAAAAGATTTGTTTTATTTTCCAAGGGTGGAAAGGGATAGTGAAATTGCAGCACTGAATTTTGGATCGAATACAATATTCTAACCCGATAGGGAAAATTTGGTCTAATACAAACGCCAAACCGTAGTTCTTTTTAGTAATTTTCTGTTCGGCAAAATGTGTTGCAGTTATTGCAACGTTTAAAGCTTGCAGTTCTCTGTAGTTCAATAGCTAGTGAATCACTACATTAGTTTTTCAATGAGTACCAGACGGTAAATATTTTCATTATTCTCTGCTGTAGAGGGCAGGTTGGGAACAAAGAATATTACACCTGAGGTAACAGGCGTGATCAACACAGATGATGTTGACAGTGCGGTTCTTCATTTGCATATGAAAGGAAAGTCCATGTATTTTCCATGTGGACTAGCATTAGCGCGCAACATGGAACACATTTCACACAGAGCTACTCAGCAGTGCCTCATTTTCTGATCAACTGCGCGTTCGTGTTTCGTGCCCAGCTCCGCTTGTTTAAACCTGCACAGATATGCCAAAGATACCGTGAGATAACCAGTGACAAGGGTCCAGCACCTGTATGTCATTAAATGCATGAGGGAGAGAGAGAGATGGGGTAACTGTGGTGTATAACAGGCTGCATACTGGTTTCATGTTTGTCTAGTAGATACGAGGGTCGGCTAATATGTCCCGGGCCTCTCAATGAAAACAACATTTAATGTTTTTTTTATTTCTCAACATAATCTCCAGAAAGGTTAATACATTTGTCATACCGGTGTTCTAATTTAATTAAACCATTTCTGTAGTGCGATTTATCAAGGTCCTCAAAATGGCCTCCTCGTTGCTGTGAAATCTTCGTCCTGCAAGGCATTTTAAAATTAGGGAACAGGTGGTAGTCACTGGGTGCTAGATCTTGCGATTAGGGTGGATGTTCAAGCAATTCGAACTTTAATTCGCAAATGTTCCCCATTTCAATGACTGAGTGATGGGCCGGAGCATTGTCGTGATGAAACAAGAATTGTTTTTGCCAAATGAGGTCTTTGTCTTTTAACATCACTCAAACTTGCGTAGTAGTCACCAGTGATACTTTTACCCTTTTCCAAATAATCAATAAAAATAAGTCCCTGTGCACCCCAGAAAACACTCGACATAACCTTGTTAGCTGACAAAATTGACTTTGACATTTTTGGAGTTGGTTCACCTGGCGCAATCCACTGTTTTGACTGTGATTTACTTTCTGGAGTGTAGTGATGTATCCAAGTTTCATCCATGGTAATAAGCGGTCTCAAAAATTCATTGGGATTTTTACGGTAGAGCTCCACATTCTTAACAGAAACAGTTTTTCTATGCAATTTTTGATCAGGTATCAACAAACGCGGCACCCAGCTTGCGTAGACCTTGTGAAAGCCCAAAGCATTACTTAAAATATTACCTGCACGTTCTTTTGATACGTTTACAGCCTCTGCTATCTCAAGCAACTTTAATCTGCGGTCTTCCAGTACTAAACGATGAATTTTTTCAATCATCTCTGGAGTTGTGATTTCCACAGGGAGGCCAGAGCGAGGCTCATCACTAGTGTTCGTACGTCCCATTTTAAACTCTGCAATACACCTTTTAATCATTGAATATGAAGGGGCAGAGTCTTTCAATGTACTGTCTATTTCCTCCTTGATTTCTTTAGGCGTTAAGCCTTTTAAATGCAAGTATTTAATTACTACTCGTTTTTCCAAATCCTCCATTTTCGTGAAAACTCTAAAGTTGTCTTATTTAAAATGCTGTCATTCAAAAACTAAACAAGCTATTGCCCTGTAACTATGTATACAAGCTAGTCTAGAATAAACCTATACGATGTTACCGTCTAACTGGCCTAGTGGCGCCATCTCTGTGTGAGGCCCGGGATTTATCAGCCGACCTTCCTAGATAAGATGTCTTTATTGGTGTCAAATAATTAAAGTTATTGAACATGCATACCTATTTAAGATAAAAGTTTAAACCTGATACAAAGGAACAAATGAAAAATAAAGAATTTGGTGTGTTTCACTCGCATGACTTTCTCTTATCTTGGACAAACTATTTTTACAAGCACTTAATAATAATAATCTCCATTTACTTCAGTTTAACCGAGATAAAGATTTGCAGAGACCTATTGCTAATTTTCTTGTAGGTATAAGGGCAATACGGTAGGTTTTAAGTGATAGTAAAATTTTTAAGAGCTATGTGGAGCTATGTGGAGAATTCCATTTTCTTAGCATGTCCAGAACATAAGAAAAATAAATAATAAAATAAATAAATAACAAATTTCCATTTGAGAAAAAAATATAGGTATTGGGAAATTCTAACAAATAAGAAGGAATATGCATAAATTCTGTAGCATAACGATATCTACATTTTTTGTGTGGTAAACTTTTGTGTACGGTTTACCAATGCAAAAGTCATTCAGAATGAAGAGGGCTTTTGGACATTTCCAGATTATTCAAGATATACATTTCATTTGCCCTGAAAATATCTTAAATTCATGATATTTTAATTAAAATCATTAGAGCTATTTTGAAAAAATAAAAATGTTGAAAAGTGTTTCATGCAAAGGGTAGTTTGGGGTGGGGAGATTTTATCGTGTCGCATTTTAGGAAGGTATTGAACCTAAATACCAAGTTTCATATTTATCCGATTTTCGTTTTAGAGTTATGCTTTTCACAGACACACACAGTGACCTTTTCCTAAAAAATGCTTTTTTTTTATTTAGGGCACCTCCAAACATATTTTCGGTGAAATCTCGACATCGAATTTTTGAATGGAATACAATACTTCCCCTATTTACTATATGTAGTAGAGAAAATAAAAAGAAGGAAAAATAGGGATAAATTGCCTCTAACTAAACAAATTTGATCTCGTTCGCGCACTTTAGTGAGGAAATTACCCATGTTTTGTCAGTTCCTCTGGTAAGCCAGTAGATCCCAACATACCAGTCAGGTGGACTAAAAAAAATTCTGTAGATTTAATTTTTCTCTGGTTTTCCTACTGTGCTCGTTCTGCCAAAATATGTAACCAGTCTTCATCCACAAAACAAAATGGACAGATTCTCCTGCCTGAATCGTCAGTAATTTTCTGTTCCCTCCAACATACCAGTCTAAATCATGTCATTCCCGATATTTCCTTTCTTCCTAAGTTAGGTATTTCAATTTGATTTTCTTTGCTAGGCTTAGAGAAGCTTAAGTTTACAATTTGATTCAATTTCCTGTTGGGATTTTCTTACTGGTGTTTATAATATTTGGAGTATAGTATGTAATGATCTCCTTAAACATCTGGCCATTAAAGAAGACTGAAAGTTAGAAGTTGTCCTTATTACTTCCCACTTTCTTACTTCGTGCACACTGTTATACCTCTTCAATGAGGAGTAATTGCCTACTCTGAAGTGGTTTGTCGAATGTGAACATGCCGAAGAAATGCGCCTTGTTAACGTGTGAGGTTCGCTTTCGGGGAATCCGGATTCAAATACCCCCAGGACCGTCCTTCCTGACTGAGATTATTCCAGGTTTTTCCTCAGTCCTTATAACTGGCAAATGCTGGGGAAGTACCCTAACTTAGACCTGGAACGTTTTCTTTCCAAAATTCCCTTCCCAAATACGATTTCATTGCATGGATCATTAGTGTGCACCTGCCATTTGTAGTAAGAACTACGTTAAACACTGATAACAAAACAAAAAATCTTATGTACATTCATATGACTTTCTCTACCCTCTATCGTTTATTAGTGGGTATATAATCTATTATTACTTAAGTTTGTTTTTCTATTTATTTCGCTTTAATCTAAATAAACTTTTTCACAAATAGCTACATTACACATTTCGTTAACTGCGAAGAGCGACAGTCAAAATGTTTAATAACTGGACGCTATATATTGCTATATACTGGGGTGAGGCCAAACGGTTTGCAGCTAGATATTAAATTTTAGTTACCCCAGCATATACATTGGCAGGCATAGCATCAGAGGTAGCTAGAAGACCAGAAACTTTAACGACACATTCCAGAGCAGGCGTGGGATATTTATCACAAAATACACAGAATTGCACATTAATCACATTACTGTGGTTCATTGAACATAAGCACGGTGCCCATACATCACACACAAACGATTAAAAGCAATAAATTAAAGGGAGATGCTACACACACGAGGCTACATTCACACAATAGACCTTCCACACCAGACACTCGACACACGAAGTCACGCTACACACAACACAAAGAAAGTGACGCATATACCCCCACTCTCCACCGCTAGTAGGAATCCCCAGCTAGACAGTGGCGAGTGTCGCCACACCAGACGAAACTTCAAAACCCCAGCCGAAAGAATTACCCCAACAATACTGTCGTCAACGACGCAATAATGTGTTTGGCGTGACAATACACACACATACACGCCACAATATCGACCTTAAAACTCCAAACTGTTTCCATGCAATAATGAGAAACAACTGAAAATCGATGAGACATAAAAAGGAATGACAAAGTAATGAACAAATCGAACCTTTAATAACTAATATCTGGCAAATGGCTGATACAACAAACAAATTACTTTAAATAAATTGTGTGTTTTAAAGAGATCTACTTTTTTGTGAGTATGTTTTCGCATATCATTTAACGTTTACCAGTTACATAAGATTATTACATAATTTCTTTCAAATGAACTAGACTTCACAGGCTATTCCTAGAAAATTCAAAATATACATTTTATTTTAGAAAATAAAAAAAATCGATAAATCTTCTATGTAAAGGGAATGTGTGGTGAGATTTTCTTGAAAACGTTCGTGTCGCATCTTTGGAAGGTATTGAACCCAAATACCCAGTTTGGTATTTATCCGAATTTTTTTTTTAGTTACGCTGTTCACAGACAGACACCTAGAAGGATGTTTTTCTAAAAATGCTCTTTTTTTCCATTAAGAAGCCTTAAAACATGTATTTGCGGTGAAATCGCGACATCCAATTTTTGAATGGAATACAATACTTCCCCTACTTACTATATGTAGTAGATAAAGCAAACAAATAATTTTAAATAGGGACGGTATTTTGCTATATTGTTTATATGTGACCGCGACCATTTGTATTGCTTGGTTTAGGATATAGCCATCTTCATAATTGTCTTATTCAGACTGCTTAACTGAAACTAATTGTTAAGTATTTTACAAATACAAAGAAGTTGTAGAAAGCAGAAAGCATAAAACGTAAATCTAAGTGCATAAGGTTACATAAATATTCCATTTGTGGCGGGAAACCTATTGTTGGAGTAGGCTGCATACAAGGAATTGCTTGGCTTGGCACGTCGGGGTCTCCGTTTCGCTGCCCGCTAGTCGTCAGGTAAAGGTTTTGCCTGGGCTAGATTTATCTTAGGGTAGAGGCATGGATCTTTGTTAACGGTTTACTAGCATAAACGAAAATCTAGGATCGTGAACGTAACTGGATCACTGGATAAGGTGATAACACAACCATGTATAGAATTTGAATTTAAGCTGTAATTGGACCTTTGCTGATGCACTGTGTAAATCCGGTAATATTTCCTTTTTTTACACACAGGTGCCACTGCTAAGAATAGTAATTGCTTTGTGAACTCTTATATCGCGTAATGCACTCTCACAATAATTAATTTTCGCGTAGCTCTCTGATTTACGCAACAATACATATTTAAATATAACGTGAGATGACTATCAGCACCTTCGCGGTATTAACGCTAACCTCGCCCAAATATAAGGATTGGCACTGTCCGTGGAATATGTGCGCATGAATTTTCTGTCACTTTCTGGCGTGGATTCAGCGTGGGTTACATGTCGAGACTGGGGTACTGATAACTATTTCTTGGTGTATTTTTACTAAACCACCCCATACCTAACTAAACTAATTTCTTATTGGTCACAATTTCGCGACGTTGGTATCCTCATTCTTCCTCTTACTCTCTTCTATTGGCTTAAGCGTTCAATCACTTGACGTAACCTGGGACTTTCTATTTTTCCCTGAAATTTCGTGTTCTACGTCGCTGACTGTACATTTTCTGATGTTAAAATATAAGAATACACTGTTGCTCCTCGCTTAAATACAAAATGCGTGTGAGGTAGCTACACTAAAAAGTTTCACTTCTACATCCACAAAATACGTTTTTAAGGCATCTAACTCTGAACATTTTAACATGGGTGATATTTAGAAGCATAAAAATTAGTACTCTTAATTTGGCTGTTTCCTTAACAACAGCATATTACCTATACATAAAACGACACTTATAATAAAATACATATAAAATTATTTGTGGTGGCAAAATATTGTCTCACAATTTAGAGCATTTCTGGTTCGGGTGGTCGAATGCTGGCGCTCGAAAAACATGCATGTGAGTTTGAAGATGGAAGGTTCAACCTTATTTCGATGAGAAACTTTTTATCTCATCAGTTGTAATGTTTCATCAAGAAGAGGTAGGTTAGGTTAGGTTACGTTAGATTATAGAATAGAGGGAAACACCTCGCGGACTGCGACCTACATAGATCTATGTGGCTAGCACCTACCAGGTGGACGGGATGAAGTGAAGGAACCACAAGAGACTACAGGACACACAGAGGACTAACAGTTCCAGGCTTGAAGACACTCCCACTGCTGTAGATGCTTACAGAGAGCGATGAATGACCCTCGACCAAACAGCTCTCTAGTATTCACGGGGAGTACTCTTTACTATGAGGAAACATCTATGCCATGACTGGCACAGCAATACGCCACAAAACCTAGAAGCGCTCTTGAAAGAAAATTGAAATTGAGTTTTATTTATGGACGCTCTTTAACTACTATGGTTTTTAGTCTCCCATTCCATATTGGACGTGAAAGACCGGTAATTTTGCTCAGAGGCCTCTTTATCAGGCTTGATGTTCTTTTACGTGCCGTAAATCTACGACACGGGAGCACCGGCTTTACTTCCCTTCCGAAGGAAGTCATGCTAGGGATTTTTACGCCCGAAAAAATCCATCGCCCTCCGTCGGGTTTGAACCCGCGACCTTGGGAACTAGAGGCTAGCACGGTACCACTAGTCCACGGAGGGTGAGAAGGATACGAAATGAAATACAAATGGTGGAAAGCAATTGTAGTAGATGATAAATCACTTCACTATCTCCTACTATCTCCTATCTGCCAAGTAAAACAACGAAAAGCCCAAGTCAGAGTAGGCGGCTGATGGGTATCGAATCCCGAACTCCCCGAATGCGAGCCTCATTCGCTACTATCTCGCTCGGTAAGCAAGAGGTAAAATAATACTAATTAATGACCTATTGCTGTAGGATCATTTGTACTTATTTAATCCTAATACTTCAAGTGCACTGAGGAAAACATCACAATTAACATATTTAATTGCTTTTGACCGGACTTAAAAATATAATTTCCTATAACTATTGGTGATTCATGCAAATCAAAAGCATCGAGTTCTATCCTTGAAGCGGGACATTTTTGATGAGGGAATTAAGATTCTGACTCACTTTAACAAATTACTCTTTCATCTATCATTTATTTGGACTGTGAAGCTCGGCGGATTGTAAATTCATTAAATACACATGCACTAATTCCCTCCAGAATGAAAACACTCATTTCACCGTCTCTGTATGACGTAACAATACAAATACTGGGCTATCGCTTCTCTAACTATACAAATATACTGTTTTTCACAAATTTTGAACGGTGAGCCCAAGAGAAAGGCGCATTGTGAAACATGCAGCAGCAGTAAAACTACAAAATATTAATTTTTCAAAAAATAATTGTATCGTGTGGAGTATTATACAAAACAGCAAGAAAGTAATATAAAAATTAATATCCCTCGAGTTCATTTCAAAATATGAATGGCCCTTTGTGTATTTACACATACATTAAATCCTGATTTCTGTATTAAAATTTAAAAGGAATAGGACTGAAACTGTTGATTTTAGTAATTTTACAGATGAATGTCTTTTGATTTTTTTCGCATTTTTTGTTTGATATGTTATATTCCAAGTATGTTTTTTATTCCACCTCTAGATGGATTTAAAATTTTAATTACCTTAGAAGTGTAACTGTGCTACACCCATTTTTCAAACAGGAACCAGCTCTGTGTTTGTTAGTTTGAGTTTATATAGTTATTTCAGTAAAATTGTAAATTTTTTAAATAATGTAAGTGGTTTGTTACAAGGAAGCCCAAAATGCAATATTACTTATAAAACCGAGTATAGTAATACGTTTTGAAAATACATAAGAAAGGTATCACATTGGCCCGTCATCATCCTTGCCGTACTACCGATTATTTAACCTGGGCCCAACCCATCCTAATCCACAGACGAGATGGAGCGCACACTCCACCAACAGCATATTTTCGGCCGTAAAATAGTGTCTTAACGGCAGAGAGCAGGTGGACCTGTACCAAAGTGTGCTATGTCTTTTTTCCCCAAACTATTAGGATAATTAAAATTTTATTTTTATAATTTATTAATACGCTATTAAAGGGTTTAACTACGTACTATTTTTTAAAAAAATCCTTGCATCGTGTGGAGCGGTTTCCCAAAACAGTAATATAAAAGTTAATATTTTGGGAATTGTTTTCAAAATATGAATGAATTTTGTGTACGTATATATTAAGTTATATGTATTTATATCTGATTTCTGTATAAATACTTCAAAGAAATTGGATCAAATAGATATTAAAAATTTCACAGCATGAGTGTCTTTAAGGCAAGACAATAGGTAAATTTTGCCAACAAATTTATTTTTCCCTACATTTTTTGTACAATTTTTCTATAAACCACATTAATATGCCTTTAGTTACAGTTATCTCACAAGGTACGTAGACTTGACATTTTTACAACTTTTAAAGAATAGTATGATGAAGAAACTGACAGCACTAAAATATGATAGAACTAATTTAAGGGTTAGTGGGCATGAAGTAGTGGCTGAAAATGTCCATTATTTAAATTCATGTATTCATATTAAATAATACCTTTATATCAAAACATAACCACTGTAAAGACTTGATCTGCCATCAGGTTTTAGTTATGTAAGATAGCTAAATTGTATAAAAATTTATAAGCTGTGGATGTTGTACTTTTCGTACAATGTGTACCTAAAGTTTGCTAAACTTAACACGTAACCTTATGGCAGTAACCCTGGCCAGGAGGACCTAGCTGTCACTAAGTGATTATACACGTGAGTTTCACATTGAAAACTTACTGTATACTAAATTTTCACTGAGGAGCCTGTAATCAACGCATTTTGAACAGTTTGGTTCTTCAGTATTTACTGCTTGAGCTGTAACTTTTGACTATGATGATATAATGGAACTGTGATCAGATTAACGATTTGACAGCTACCCTGTGGTACACGAGCCAATGTAATTGACGGCACTTAATGCATCAATAATTCATGAGAATCTGTTTTACCGGTCTGGCAAATGTTACGCTGCAGTAACCTTCCGGTGTAAACAAGAACCTGAACCAAAGAGAACAGCATTCATTTCTCAAATTTACTCATGTAGAAGTAGCTGTGAGCTGTGACAAAAAGTTGAAGTACAGGTCACTACATGCAATGATTAGCTTTGTTATGTAGAGATTACTTGTGCGACTAAGCGCATGGCTACAAGTGACACCAATATAGTTCTATGTCATTTATTTGCAGTGGTATTATAAGATAGAACTTCAATATTGGGTTATTCCCTGCAAAAGGGCATGTAACAGTACAAGTCCGGAGTTTATGAGCTGATTCTGTCTTCATTAAACTGTAGATAACGAGCCATTTGTTGTAGCTGGTGTAAACGGTAATCGGCGACAGCCGCTCTGATCCATGGGCTTTTTCGGGGTTTTCCCAGGTCGTCAAGCAAATGCTGGAGTGGTTTCTTACAACCCCCGAATTTCCTGTCCGTCCATTTCGTTCCATTAATCATTTGATTCGTCCTTCACCCTGTTTGATCTGTTTCAGGATTGGAAGGTAGGCGATGGTGTTTCGGTGCAGCGTGGCAGGGTAAAAGTATGCTCTCTGTTAACTTTTTCCATTCCTCGGCTCTCGGCAGGTTGCCGCTGTATAAGGACCGCCCGTTGGGGAGGCGTTGGACTCTGTCTCCAACGCCTGTGTGCCTGTCCCACTGCGGGGTGTCTGGAAACTATAGGGACTCTGTCATTGCTGTGGCGTCATTCCTGATTCCGACGACTCGGTATCTCCCTTCTCATCCCTAACTCTGGGCGGTCCCTTGTGGTGTGATAAAATACTCTCATTCCTGGATCGGTGCCGAATCCTCTTCGCTTCACAATCCAATCCAATCCAATCTAAAGGCTTTTTTAAATGACAATGACATGATTTTCTCTACTCTATACTTTGTACTCTTGTACAAACTATTTTTTCAAACACTTATTCTCCACCTACTTCATGTTAATCGAAATAAAGATTTGCAGAAATCTTACTGCAAATTTTCTTGTAGATGCAAGGGGAATATGGTAGGCTTTAACCGATAGTTAAATCTTTTAAGAGCTGGTTGCTATGTGGCGAATACGGTTTCCCATTTGAAAAACATTATAAGTACTGAAAAATTCAAACAAATAACAAGGAATTTCTCGGAAAGGGTTCACTCGACCAAAAAAAAAAAAAAAAAGTATATTTCAATGTTGTGTATTTTAACGAGATCTGCATTTTGGTGTAGTAAAATTTTGTCTATCTCTTACCAGTTATGCAAAAGTCATTCAGAATGAAGAGGACATTTGGGGATATTCCCAGAAAATATGCATTTCATTTGCCATGAAAATATCTTAAACATATGGCATTCTAATAAAAATCGTTAGAGCAATTTTTGAAAAATCAAAATTTTCGAAAAATGTTCCATATAATGGCTAGTCTCGTTGGGGAATTTTCTTGAAAATGTTCGTGTCACATCTTTGAAAGACACTGAATCTAAATACCAAGTTTTATATTTATCGACTTTTCGTTTTTGAGTTATGCTGTTCGCAGGCACACATACGTACCTTTTTCTAAAATACTTTTTTTTGGATTTGGGGATGACAAAAACGTGAATTTGCGTGAAATTTCGATATAGAATTTTTGGATGGAATGCAATACTTTCCCTAATTACTAGTCGTAGTAGAGAAAGTAAAACATTCGCATGTGGCGTTCACATGAATTTCTGTACCCACTCTTCTACAAAGTACCGTCACATTACCTAACGTTCCAGGATATTGGAGATATTGTTGGTGCTGCTTTAACCTCAGTTGTTGTTTAAACGGTAATGTATCTCCGCAGGAAAGTGTGTTAGCGAGCTCCTGTCTAAGGTGAAGGGCACAGACGGAGACATTCGATAAAGCACTTAACCACTATGCCACGGCTGTACGTCAATATAGTGATAAATGATGCAATTTACACAATTTTTCTGACATGCGGACTAGCTGCTTCTAGACTGAAAGCTTTTATGCCTGTCCAAATAAAAATGTTGATAAATTCATACGAGTAAAGCCGTCATCGAAGGTTGTTTATATTCCTTGAAAAAATATGTGTTACTCTCGCATCACTTTCTCTACACTTGTACAAACTATTTTTACAAACGCTTATTTTCTTGTAGATGCAAGGGGAATTGGTAGGCTTTAAGCGATAGTCAAATATTTTAAGAGCTGGTTGCTAAGTGGAGTATTCCATTCTCTTTGCAGTATCGAGATAAAAAAATGAATAATGAATTTCCCTTTGAGAAAATAAGTATTGAAAAATTTAAGGGAATAACAAGCAATATCTCGAAAATGGTTCACCCAACAAAAAAGAGTATATGAAATAAATTGTGTATTTGAACCCGATCTACATTTTTTGTGTAGTAAAAGTTTGTCTATCTCTTATGGTTTACCATTTATGCAAAAGTCGTTCACAATGAGGAATAGTTTTGGAGACATTCCCAGAAAATTCGAGATATACATTTAATTTGTCATGAAAATATCTTAAATATATGACATTTTAATCAAAATCGTTAAAGCCATTTTTGGGGAAATTAAAATTTTCGAAAAATGTTCCATGTAAAGGGTAATCTGGGGTGGGGGGATTTTCTTGAAAACCTTCATTTCGCATCTCTGGAAGATACTGAACCTAAATACTAAGTTTGGTGTTTATCTGACTGTTCGTTTCTGAGTTATGCTGTTCACAGATAGACACACACACACACAGACAGACACACACACGGACATGTTTCCAAAAATGCTTTTTTTTTTGGATTCAGGGGGCCTCAAAAATGTATTTCCGGTGAAATCTCGGTATCGAATTTTTGGGTGGAATACAATACTAAATATGCTATTTTGAGTTGTTGGTGCTTTCAGAAAATGTAGGAGGTATAATTCTTATTTCAGATACATATTTGTCATTTGAAATCACTACACAACACTTTTAGTGGCTTAAACGCCATTTTAAAAACTTATGTTCCTACTTATGGTAGCTGTCAAAAATGTATGGACAACGATGGTGGTCAGTTTCAACATTTCCTTTCATAAAGTTGGTAAGTAAAGCCTTTAAAAGTAGTTTTAAAAATGTTGTATGGTTTCATCCGTGCGTTTCTATGATAGCAGCAGTTGGCAACGATCGCCGAAGACGCGAACAGGAAAAACACCACGCATGCGGTTCGGAGCCTTTTGGCTTACACTGTATATATGTGAGATAGAGTAATAAAAAGTAAAAATAACTTCTTAGAATTTATGTGTTAAGAACAAATAAATATTATTTATCAATCAACAATTTTATATAGGAAAAACCAATAAAGTTAATATAATATTTGGGGTAATTAATTCTTGAAAATACACTTGCATACACTTTTTTAAATGCAGGGGTACGTTTTACAAAACGCTTCTCTGCCATAGTACTTAACTCACGAATTCAAAGCCCTAATATACTGTATGTTCAGAAATTCTAACCCTGGTTCAAAATTCTTATTAGAACACTACAAGCGTTGATAAAACACATTTGTTTGCAACACACTTGCGATTGTATATGTAACAAACATCTTTAGTGAGTAAGTTCAACCATGCAAATTATTTCAGTGTTATGCAAATAACAGTGTTATTTCAGTGTTAAACAAAACAATGAAGGAAAATACTTAAAATATTAGCAAATCGTTTCTCCAGTATTTACCTAAAGCATTTCTATCAACTAAAATAAAAGCAGAAAGCAAACCAGGTTCAGGCAATGAGGACAAAAGCTGTTCACATCATAGCTGCTTTTGGCATTACAAAGCTTTGTATTGCAGATGACAATATTGCATATGCATGAACAGACTTTTCAAAAAGCCTTTAGGCATTTCCAAATTAACTGTTACCATAACTAAAACAAGCTCCATTCATTATCATTAAGAATGTATACTATGGCACCATATGGAGATGCCATTTGCATAGTTTGAGCGTGTACCGTACGTATTTGTTAATTCAGGAACTAAAAATCTGTTACACGGTGACGGATACGTGTTACCTACGCATTCCTGATTTTGCTTGCAAATTCGTGTTTGTCGAGGGCCGTCGCAAAATAATTAAACCAGAAAGTTGCGGCACGCTGGCAAATTTGAATTCCTATAGGGAATGACAACGTTGGAACGAAAATGGGATTTTCTAAAGGGAGTGCTCTTCTTGTCGATACATGCTGTCTCCACAAATGATGCGACTTAATTTAAACGCAGTTCTGTAGCTGGCTTTCCCACGATCCAACTTGAACGGGTGATATTCGTGTTAAGGCGGCACATATTTTCTTCAATGAATGAAGTGAGGAATCAAGGAATGTCTTGTGAGAGACTAAACCTAAAAGATAACTCCAAAACCAATAGGACCTCGCCCGACTCAACACTCGGCTGTCTACTGTTCAATCAATTATTTTATTGGCAACTGCATGGCGAAATCGTGCCGTTAGGTCTGTTCTACAACAGATGCCCCAAAAGGACATTACTATATCCTTATTATTACATGAGGTAGGAAGAAAAACAGGTATCTCCAGCTTCTGATTAAATTAATTAATTATGAAATATCATAGTAGAAATCACAAACACAACTTCCTCGATATCTGATCCACAAACAATTACAATTATAATACAAGTTGTATTTTTTTAGAGTCTAAAAATCACATATGTTGCATTATTATAATTTACAAACACACATGCTAAACTGAAACTATAGGCGCAAACTTCGTGCGGTGTTTCCTGATAGAAAAACAAACCAAAAAGTTGATATCAACTTATCTCCAGAGATGGATGGCGCGTCTGCAATAAAGCAATCAGTATCGGTGTACCTTACATGGTATTCGTTTCATCCATATTACAAAAGATGTGCAAAGGACCTTCACGGGATCCAAAGTAAGTGTCCTCACGTTCCATTATGTACAGTCCGGTGCACAGAAGCGTACCGAATCTTGTTTTCCTTTGGTGTTTTTCTTTATTTCATGTTGGAGAATCCCCTTATCAGTTGTGATAATCCTTTATTGGCTTGAGCAAAGTGAACTGCAAAAGGGGTAGAAAACGGAAGCATTTTACCTGAGTGGCTGGAAAGTATTCGCCAGGTCTGTCCGTCTCTTATTGGTTTGATGTCAAACGTCGGACACTCAAACTCTTACCAATGAAGAGTAGTCGATTTCTTGCTCAGAAACGAAGGAAACCGGGTGGCTGGGGTAAGAGAAACATTATATAGAGTGGTTGGATGAAATTTGCTTCTAAACAATGCCCTATTTATTATATATGCGATTTGAAAGGAATAAAGTATACGGAGAAAAAACACAAATGGTTTCCGTTAATGAGCAAGGTTGTATATAGAGCAGCGAGGACTGCAGAAGCTATGGAGAATCTCTAAGAACTGCGTCAAACTGGTGGAAGAAATATTACGAACAGGGTTACTGAAAACGCAAACCAAGTGGCGCATTTAATTATAAATGCATGATGCAGTTTGCAAGCAACCTGAAGCTTAAAAAATGTATCGCAACAGGATGCAAACAAACTTAAAATATATATGAAAAAATTTAATAAATAAGTTTTCAGTGGAGATAAAGTATTTTACCTCGAATTTAATAGATTATTATTATTATTATTATTATTATTATTATTATTATTATTATCATCATCATCATCACTATTCTCTTCTGATAATAATTGTCTGCAAAGCAGCAATAGCAATAGACGCATTGATTTTGAATTATAAAATATTACAAACAAGCATGGTATGGAGCTGGGATATACGAAATGAATTACATAAAACGGAAATAATTACCAAAAAATCGCAAAATAGAGCATTTTCGCATTATTTGAAAAGGGATGGCAACCTCCTTGATATTTCCTTTCTTGCATAATTAACATAATATATTTATTTAAGATAATACTAAATTCGAATTAACTATGAAAAGGTAGAATCAGAATAACAACTTAAATGCCATAGTTGGGGTTCGAACCACCGATCTTCATAGCTCAGCCGGAGCAGCGGTACGGGAAGCTGATGTCTATATGACAACACGTCATGAAATTCTGCATGTGACCCCAATTTTCCCGTAAAACACCTGACATCTTCACTTCTTGAGATCACATACCCTAGTGTCGACTTATATACTTTTCATTCTTTCTAAATTTCCAGCTTATGGATCAACAATTAATAAAACTGAGTTTATTATGTTTTTTCAACGATTCTAAAACTGGATACTTGGATTTAGCCTCTGGTGCATAAATCGCGAAAAAAAGACTATGCAAAGCCGCCAATCAACTTGGGTTGCTAGAACTAAGTAAGGGTTGGGCTGGAGCCATGAATGGGGAGGAGCTGCTTTACTAATACCCTACCAACTTAACACGCAGATCATTATAACGGCATGTTTCTTTGCACCTCAGGCTACACCGACACACTGTTCAAGGCAGTGCATATACGCAGATACAACGCTTTTCAGATGCTCCCACAAGTAAAAATCAAGCAAACAAGTACAGCGGACCATGTAGGAGGGCTTTCTCGTCCTATCCTTCTTCGAATGATTTTGAAGTGCTGACGAACAATAATTAGGAAGTAGTCTGGTGCCAATGAGCCAGTGCGTTCTTAGATACTTTGGTTTGTTAAGGCGTTGTGAAAGAACAAGTGATGTAGGTAGGTGGTCACCGATAACTCCTATCTAAACATTGATCCTGAACTGCTGCTGATGCGACGATTCCCCTAGGATTTTGTGTAGCCACAGATGTCGATTGTGCAGGCTGACGATGCCGTCTCTACCAAAGGTCGCTTCATCGGTGAAGAGATCGAACGACAGAAATCCCGTAATGATGGTGGCCTGTTGCAAAGACAGCGACAAAACCGTTCCCTTGAAGGAAACTCCGCTGGTAATAACCCCTACATACGTTGCTGGTAATATCCGTCACTTGATTTAGACCATGTCTGGAGCTTGTACCGAGGTGGTTCTCAAAATCTTGTAGAGCATGTTCTCCGGATCTGGTATACGAACATACAAACGCCCATAAATGGCAGTAAAGGTTTTGGTATGGGCGGTGGTGAGTGTCAGGTACCTGGCTAGGTAAATGCATGCAGTCTGTCTTCCTTTCCGTATACAGACACCATCTCAACTTGTTCCTGGAGTGAATAACGCACCATTGTGCTGAAGTAGTTTATTTTAGGAAGAGTTGTATTTTTTTCGACTGTTGGGAGCCGAACTTGAAGTTTGTTGCAACCGCACGTATGGTACCCGGTAGCCTTCGTCCCAAATTTAAAAATATTAACTTTGTAATTTGACTGTTTCTTTAAGTATTATATATTTGTTTGCCTCGGCTGCGTCAGTATTATTGTTAGAGACATGGATTTCTTAGCAGGGTTGTGGTGGGACTGAAGAATGTAGGCTTACACAGATTATAATTTTACTTCATTCCTTTTATTAATGCTTGACACGATTTAAATAACACTCCACTGATAGAGAGAGAGAGAGAGAGAGAGCTGTTAGATTTTTTTTTTATCAATTACTTGCACTTTTTAACACGTAAAATATTTTTGTCTCACAGAAAATACGTATTAAATTTCTCGAGGACGCATCTAGCGTCCGGTTAGAAACGCTGTCTACAAGCAACGCGTCCAGTTATGAACACTGTCTACAAGCAACTGACTTGATTTCTACAGCCTAAATTTGTAAACTTCTTTATTTGAAGTCTCTGATTGGCTATTCCTAATCCAATTGAATACTTTTATTTAACTTACGCTTTTTCTGGTTGTTGATTGGCTATTTTATTAACTGTCACAAAAATTACATTATTGTTGCTCCAAGAATGACTAGTAGCATTATTACACTTTCTTATTCATTATTGCCTCAAGTTTACCTCATTGTTAGCAACTTTTAACCTATTATTCTCACAGCTCCCACATTATTAAATTACATAATACATTCAGATAACGTTATTACATGTATACAATAATATAAACATATACAATGACTGTAATATACACTTTTTATGTAATGTTACATATACATATTGCTTTAAGGCGGGCTGTTATATTTTTTATTATATAATTTGACTAAAATCATTTAAGTGTTAAAAATACTGCCTCAGTGCTTCTACTTAGCTCCATTCATAGTCCGCAACACACGCGCGCGCGCACACGCACACGCACACGCACACACACACACACTGTGAGTCATGTTATGAGGGAATGATGTTACTCTTCAGTTACTTCTACCTTGGCAAATATACATTTCCGGACATATGCCTATCGTTGTTCATTTTCAGGTCAGGAATCGCTTCCTGAAATTTGTTTGTATAGATTCTGTTCATCCCGAATAACCCAGCAAAACAGCATAGCTGAAAGTTTTGTGGTTTATCCAGTTTCACTTATACCGTATACGACATTTGCAAAAGCCACTCTCTCACGCAATAACATAATATTATATAAGATGTCCAACAACGATAAAAACGCAATAAAATATGGCTGTGCAAACTGGATTTCAGCAAACCAGAATGACCTGGTTTCCTACATGGATGCAAACAATGCCGATTATAATATAATGTAGAGAAGAATAATCTTGATGCGCCATGCAATGTAAGATCAACCATTGGGTAGTTATTATCAAGTTCTCCACATCGGACCATATAACAAATTACCTACGCAAACTCACAGATTTCCTAACTGACTAAGTCGCCATTAGGGTTATTTCAAAGTGAATTTGGAAACGCTTGTGCGAGTCGGTTGGAGAATTTAACTTTGTGCACGGATGTTACCACGGTAGCTCAGTTGGTAGAGCAATTGCATGGAAAGCAGAAAGTCCGTGGTTCAAATCCCGGGTATTGCATTGAATTTTTCAGTCTGGTTCTACCTTTCCAATCTTTACAACAGCAAACTTTTATAAACACAATCAGTAAAACGAAGTGGTATTCATGCAATGGCTTTCATAATCTTAACGTCAACTATGACCTTCGTGTCCGGTATATTATTTCCACAAATAGTAAAACAACCTACATGCTTTGGAGGCTTACTCATGGAAAATTACAATAAATATCCAAATCAAATTGCAAAGTAGTAAACATTGCATATGTCACTTAATAACTGGATGCTCTCCTTGCTTATGAAACTTATTTTCAAGTCCAAAGCTCCATGCATACTAAACTTGCATTAAAATTGAGACAGTAACTATGGTTATATTAGCATGTATATAATAATGTAAAATAACATTAATAAGCAAAATGCTGGTTATATAAATAGCAGTTTAGGTATAAGTTTTATGTATGTGCAAGTGTAGCTGGAGCTGTGGAACCCTTGTTAAAAGCCGAAAAACATATCTTTGTGCTAGAATTAGGACCCAGGCAAAATGACTTGTACAGGAAAGTCATAAAAGCCAGACCTTGAGTCTTTGTGAATTAGAAAAGGCGACAAGCGAACACAAAATATTTTTGTAGAGAGGTCACATGTGTGCAAACAACGAACAATAACCTGGTAAGTCTTCTAGAAGGTTCCAAGCTGAACGAAGACAGACAATGAGGTTTTAAGGAAGAATATGTTTAAAATGTTTAAGTGCAGCAAAGTTAATTGTAGCGTCCCCATCAGCCAAGGCGGTTGCGTATAAAGTGCTGCGATGTGAAAAACATACATGTAAGCTCTCCGAAGAAGGCGTTATTATTTACTTCTCATAATGTAGTAGGAACGTTGGAATTTTATCAATTTAAAAGTCCATAGGAAAGTGAGATAAATACTACCAGTATTCCTAGAGCACTTATAAAATACGTGATTGCTCAGCGACCGCAAGTTTGACGCCCGAACGTGGTGGGGCTAGACCGTTCTACAGCTCCAACTAACTAAAGTAACTGTGTAGCTTCTTACTAAAACAGTAAATGCGTTTGCCATTAAAGCATAGTGTTCTTGATTGACTTAATATATTGTTATTCTTACCTTCCTTCCCGTATCACACTCTGCAAAGTTAAACAAGCTCTACCAAAATCTCAAATAACAGCAGCCGTGGCAAGAAATATAAATAACACTTTAAGAGTAATAACTAAAACACAAGTTCATATATTAATTCATTTATTAATATATCGGACATACTGCGAGTTATGCTCTCCCACCACGAATATACCGCAAAATTTATATTTCCTCCAACTTACCGCTGAGTAATAACAGGCGCACATAGATGTCGTCATCGGTTTCTCGGCTGCTCACTCGGGTAGTTGTGCTTGTCGCCGGCCTCAAAGCTGCCGGATATCTATTGCGGGGTAATTAAGGAAGTATGATCGGATACTCTCGGGTTATTTTATACGGAGAATTACAGTGAATCGTAGTTGCCCAACAAGGAAGGCGACAGCACCTCTTTTTACACTATTTTTTTTACTTTCTCTACTACGTTTAGTAAGTAGGAGCACTCCATCCAAAAATTAAATACCAAGATTTCACCAAAATGCATGTTTTGAGGACCGTGAAACAAAATTTTTTTTACAAAAGGTCCGTGTGTGTGTCTCTATATATGTGTGTCTATGAACAGCATAACTCAAAAACGAAAAGTCGGATAAATACCAAATAGATAGATTTTTTTAAAAAAAATCTCTCCACCCCAAACTACCCCATCTATGGGAAATTTTTCGAAAACTTTGATTTTATCAAAAATGGTACATACGATTTTGATTAAACTATCATATATTTAACATATTTTTATGACAAATAAAATGTATATCTTGAATTTTCTTGGAATTTCCCCCAAAAGTCCTTTTCATTCTGAATGTTTTTATAAGTGGTAATCCGTAAGAGGTAGGCCAAAATTTTACTACACAAAAAATGTAGATCGCGTTAAAATACACAATTTATGTTGTCGCGGTAATCTCGTGTTATCTTATTTCCTGAGCGCCTGTTATTGTTTTACTATTTTTAATTTGGAGTTCTTTGTCCTCCGGCTAGCTATTATTACACAGTCGAGCAAATCTCTTGAACAGGGTGTGAAAACGGAAAGGAGTTGTTACTAAAAGATAACATTGATAAAAGAATTTGTTTTTACACTTTTATTGCCGTCACACTGAATTAATTTCATATATTTAATCTTGATACACGCCCGACTTAAACTGTTATATTTTCGAATGTAACTATAATCACTTATTTGCCGCTCATTATTAATTCTAGTATTTCACATTTTGTAACTAATTTTACGACGCGAGAGATTCTGTAGAACTGCGCGACGTGTAACCCGTGGATGATTCTGTTGAACTGTGCGACGTTTGCCTTGTGAATGATTCTGTAGAACTGAGCAATACTTGTCTCTGGCTATAGCTTTTTATACTCCCTCACCCCTATATGCCTAAAAATTATAACAGAGCTGCTATTGGTTAATAAAGCGCGTCAACATTAACGTCTATTTTTATATCCAATCAGAATTACGAACACATATGCTCTAGGGAAGATATTCCCTCCATTTCTAAAGAAAAGCGCGCCACTGTGACGTCATTTGCTTGTCTCTGCTAATTGATAAACAATTCACCCCCTCGTTCATTGTTACCCGCTCCTATTCTCAGTTTCAGTGAGGCCGTGTAAACTTATTCCTAACAATGCTTATAATTAACAAACATCTCAAATCATTGTCATACAATAATGTTCATTTACACTACAATCACTCTGGCATTTACAATGTTGTGATATAAAATACTGCCTCAATGTCATATACATTTTTTTTGTTGAGTGAACCATTTTCTAGATATTGCTTGTTATTCCCTTAAATTTTCCAATACTTATACTTTTTCCCACATGGAATTCGTTATTCATCTTTTTTGTCAAAGAGAATGGAATACTCGACATAGCAACTAGTTCTTAAAATATTTGACTATCGCTTGAAACTGAAACGGCAACTCTAGGCCGGGCCCGAGAACAGTAATTCTAGATAACTTATTAATTAACTTTTAGTGATGTTAAATCGTATTATGTAAATATCTTTTTCTCATACTGCTTGTATATTTTAAGAAGGGTGATTTAACGTTATGTATCTATCTAGGTTATTAATATTAGTAGAGTTATAAATGGTTTAATGTGAATAATTTAAGCGCTATGTTAAAATACTGTCCACGGTGGAATGTTTTAGCTACAGGAATAGTGCTTTCGAAGGCAGAAAACCTAGTTTTATTACCTCTCTCCGGTCGCCGTGCTATTATTCCTACAGCGAGGGTGTAGAGCCTTTGTCCCATTATTTGATAATTCGCCGTGACCAAGTGAGTGAGACAGACAACCTTAACGGTAAATGTAGGAAAAGCCGCGATTTATATTAAACTTGGACCAATGAGATCCCTGGAAGTTTATTCGAAATAGTTAGACGCGTCGAGTCGCGCTAAAAATGGACCAATAGGAAAGGAAGCAGCCTCAGAAGCCTGAGGCTATAAATGGATCTGTTTAGGGAAAATTCGGGGCAGTTTTTGGTAATGTGTGGTCAGGGAGAGATGCTGCAGGATGTGTGAGATATCGCGCCAAAAAGGGAATCAAGTTAAATTCGTCATGTCAGCTTAGTATTGCATTTTACTCGAGAGTTTTTGTCATGTGTGGTCAGGGAGAGATGCTGCAGGATGTGTGAGATATCGCGCCAAGACAGGGAATCCAAATAGTTTTAGCAACACACCTAAGATCCGCTACTCTTAAAGCGACAATAAGAATATTTAAACTTCAAGTCATATCCGCGCCATAGTTTAACAGCGGTGGACAGTATTTTACAGCGGCCATACCAGTTTTGTATACTACGAGTGTTAATTAAATAAAAAGAAACGGCAGTGTCATCTTTTCATAAACAAAGCAAGTCTATGTCTTCCTATATCACCACCCGAGATCTACGTTTTCCTTTACCGAGGATAAGTCCATGCTCCCATAGAATTTAAGAACAATTACTGAGGCTAGCCGAGGATAAATTGAAGAGAACCAACCCACTGAGAACTTCTGGAAGCAACGGGAGAAGCATCCAGGTAAGCCTAACAGCAACGGATGAGGAGGTGATCGCCGCAAACTGGCGCCATAACGTGGAGCTCGAAGGGAAGACCAGCTCGAAGGGAAGACCACAAACGGAGGACTAGGAAACAACGAATAGACGAAGAATCTTCAGAGGAAAGGGGCACAGCAGAACAAAATTACAACGCGAACTTCTAGTCTACCTTCGTGGGACAACAAAACGGCTGAGAACATCGCTTCTAGAACTTCACCAGGATTTGAACCCGGAACGCATCAGTTAACATAAAAAAAATACAGGTTAGAACATTTATTCAAAAACAAACAAAAAGGCATGCAGAGTAGTGATTCAGTTTAGTGAACACATGTTATTGAGAGGGGGTAAAGTCATTACTAGGGAGGTAGAACTTGCTAACGGAACCATGAGTAGGTCAAGGGAAGATTTGAAAGAACTGAATGGGGAGGCTATTGTCAGCATAACAACAGATGGAGAAAATATGGGCGCAGCAGAGGTAGAAGTTAGGCTGGGAAGGCAATCACCGAATAAGCAGGTCATTGACGCAGGTCAAAACCAGCTGCTAATATTGCTTCAACAGTTGAGCGCAAAGATAGATGAGCGGGGTAAAAGGTTAGAAAGCATAATAGATGAGCAGAGTAAGGAGTCAAAAAGAAATTTCAATGAACATAGTAAGAACTTAGAAAGCATATTCAATGAACATAGTAAGAACTTAGAAAGCATATTCAATGAACATAATAAGAACTTAGAAAGCATATTCAATGAATCTAGTAAAGACTTAGAAAGTGTCGTAAGGGAACAAGACAAGAATTTAGAAGGGGAAGTAAAGAAGCAGAGTAAAGACGTAGAAAGAATCGTAAGTGAACTAGATAAGAATTTAGAAGGGAAATCAAATGAGCATAATAAGGACTTAGAAAGAATCGCAAATGAGCAGAGTAAAGACTTAGAAAGAATCGTAAGTGAACAAGATAAGAATGTAGAAGGGAAATCAAATGAGCATAATATGGACTTAGAAAGAATCGTAAGTAAGCAAAGTAAGGGCTTAGAAAGAATCGTAAGGGAACAAGATAAGAATGTAGAAGGGAAATCAAATGAGCAGAGTAGGAACTTAGAAAGAATCGTAAATGAGCAGAGTAAGGACTTAGAAAGAAAACTGAGCGAACAAAAGGATTTCGAAGGGAAATTAAGTAAGCAGGGTCAGGACTTAGAAAGAAACTTAAGTGAACAAAATGAGAGTTTAGAGGGGAAATTAGTTGAGCTGATGAAGGGGAAGTTAATAGAAACACTTGAAGGGAAATTACTACAGATGCTAGAAACTAAAGATCCGAAAACACTAACGGGAGAAGAGACGTTAAAGAAAGCTTTTGAAAGAATGTCAAAGAGGGCGCAGAAAAGAAAGCAGGAATTTAAAACAAGGAAGCGAAAGAAATGGTTGATCGAACTTGGAGAATTAGTATGGGTATAAAGAAAAAAAAAAAAAAAAAAAAGACAGAATATCATTGATCCTGATTCTACAGTGCCTGGAAAGGAGAACTTTCACAGGTGAATTAATGAATTATCTTAAGCAGTTGTGCAGAACATTTTTTTTTTTGCATTACTAAAGAGACTTGAGTATTAAATGATCATTAGTGATAGTGAAGAAGAACAAGAAACACCTTTGCCATTAATATGTTTGTTTCTTTCTGTCTGAATAAGTTTGTCTTAAGGTTGAAACAGCTTTTATTGTCAGAATATTTGTTATTTTTTTTTATATTTAGCAATATTTGTAAATTATTAATTGGTTGGTATGCTAGCAATATGCTGACAGTTTTCTTTAAACATATAAATTAGTTTTATTAATTATAAAAAAAAAAAAAAAGGTATCATAGAATGGAAAATTTATTTAAAGGTCCATACAGGGTGATTAACATTTTTGGCTCGGATACATTTGAGTTACAAGAAATAAAGAATTCCAAGATCGTAGGGAGATATCATAAACAGTTGCTCAAACCGTACAAATGTTTAGAGAATGAGAAGGGTGAAGAATGTAATGAAAATAATCAGGTTAGTTTTACTCGAAATGAGGTAGCAACCCTGTGAACAAATAGTAAAGGTAATACACCCGAGAAATAAGGATGTAAAGAAGTAACTAAATGCATAATAATTATTATGTACCAATATGTATGTAAATAGATTTAATTTTAGAACTTAATTTAGGTATTAGCGTATTTCTCTCCACCACAAGTTATTCGTGTGCGCGAAATGTATTGTGTAAGAATGTCTCTCGGAAACCTGTTTTTAAATGGTGAGAGGGGATCAACCATAACAAATGTGGAGTGAATGACCCAAATATAAACACCACTGGTGTGGCAGAACCCTTGTGAAGAAACAGGTATAGCGAAGGGTCTCTGCCAACAAAACAAACCTACAAAGGCCATAATCAGAGGAATTATTCTGGAAAAGAAAATTGTATCAAGTGCTGAAAAATTTATTCTTTTCCAGAACAGGGCAATTTGAAACGGCAACTCTAGGCCGGGCCCGAGAACAGTAATTCTAGATAACTTATTAATTAACTTTTAGTGATGTTAAATCGTATTATGTAAATATCTTTTTCTCATACTGCTTGTATATTTTAAGAAGGGTGATTTAACGTTATGTATCTATCTAGGTTATTAATATTAGTAGAGTTATAAATGGTTTAATGTGAATAATTTAAGCGCTATGTTAAAATACTGTCCACGGTGGAATGTTTTAGCTACAGGAATAGTGCTTTCGAAGGCAGAAAACCTAGTTTTATTACCTCTCTCCGGTCGCCGTGCTATTATTCCTACAGCGAGGGTGTAGAGCCTTTGTCCCATTATTTGATAATTCGCCGTGACCAAGTGAGTGAGACAGACAACCTTAACGGTAAATGTAGGAAAAGCCGCGATTTATATTAAACTTGGACCAATGAGATCCCTGGAAGTTTATTCGAAATAGTTAGACGCGTCGAGTCGCGCTAAAAATGGACCAATAGGAAAGGAAGCAGCCTCAGAAGCCTGAGGCTATAAATGGATCTGTTTAGGGAAAATTCGGGGCAGTTTTTGGTAATGTGTGGTCAGGGAGAGATGCTGCAGGATGTGTGAGATATCGCGCCAAAAAAGGGAATCAAGTTAAATTCGTCATGTCAGCTTAGTATTGCATTTTACTCGAGAGTTTTTGTCATGTGTGGTCAGGGAGAGATGCTGCAGGATGTGTGAGATATCGCGCCAAGACAGGGAATCCAAATAGTTTTAGCAACACACCTAAGATCCGCTACTCTTAAAGCGACAATAAGAATATTTAAACTTCAAGTCATATCCGCGCCATAGTTTAACAGCGGTGGACAGTATTTTACAGCGGCCATACCAGTTTTGTATACTACGAGTGTTAATTAAATAAAAAGAAACGGCAGTGTCATCTTTTCATAAACAAAGCAAGTCTATGTCTTCCTATATCACCACCCGAGATCTACGTTTTCCTTTACCGAGGATAAGTCCATGCTCCCATAGAATTTAAGAACAATTACTGAGGCTAGCCGAGGATAAATTGAAGAGAACCAACCCACTGAGAACTTCTGGAAGCAACGGGAGAAGCATCCAGGTAAGCCTAACAGCAACGGATGAGGAGGTGATCGCCGCAAAACCTACCAATTCCCCTTGCATCTGCAAGAAAATTAGCAATAAGATTAACATTTCGATTGACATGAAGCATATGGAGAATAAGCGTTTTTAAAAATAGCTTGTACAAGAGTAGAGAAAGTCATGTGAGTGTAACACATCAGATTTTTATTCATATAATCTCTTCTTTGATTCGTTTATGGATGTAGGGAGTCCATTCCCATGCATTTTCCTGTTCAATATTGGCGGTTAGTGTGTACAAACTGAAAAAATGACAAGGTTTCGTGATCTGCAATTTCAAAATATAAAAGAAGCACATAATACGTCGCATAATACGAGAAGAAGAAGGTAAGCCGCTCCAGCTATTATACTAAAAGTACAAAAACTGGCATTGTTCTCGCATTTTAATTACTTTACCGAATCCCCCGCTAGCTTATAGTTCTTAGTTTCGGTACTGCTCGCTTATACCGGGTAGAGGAAGTGCTGCATCGCACCAGAAAATTCGATAGATACCGATATTTCAGTGGAAATACATGCTTTGAGACTCTCTTAAAGTAAAAAATAAATTTTCAGAAAAAGATCTATGTATATGTAGGTGTGCGTGTGTCTATGAACAGCATAAATCCAAAATGAAAAGTCGATTAGATATCAAACTTGGCATCTATGTTGAAGTGTGATTTTGTTAGCAGTTGGAAGATGCTTCATATTTATATGCACCACGTATGGGAGCCAATTTGTCGCGGTCACTTCGTGTTATCTTATTTCTGAGCGCTGTTACTGCTTTACTACTTTGAATGTTGGGTTCATTGTCCTCCGGCTAGCTATTATTATTATTCAGTCGAGCACATCTCTTGAACAAGGTGTGTAAACGGAAAGGATTTGTTATTCAAAGATAACACTGATAAAAGAATTTGTTTTTGCACTTTTATTACCGTCACAATTAATTAAGTTCACATATTGACTTTTGATACACGCCAGACTGAAACTGTTATATTTTTTAATATCACTATAATCACTTATTTGTTTCACCTTATTGATTCGCGTGTTTCACATTTATAAAAAACTTTACGACGCTAGAGAATTGCGTAACGTGTACTTTATGTATGCTTCCGTTGAACTACGCGACGTATAACTCACGAATACTTATGTTGAACTGATCGACGTATCACACGCGAATGCTTCTGTTGGACTAACGAAATCTGCCTCTGACTTTAGCTTTTTATACTCCCACACCCCGATATGCCTAAAGATTATAACCGAGCTGCTATTGGTTAATAAAACGCGCCAACATTAGCGTCTATTTTTATATCCAATCAAAAATTACGAAAACATATGCTCTAGGGAAAATATTCCCGCTATTTTTAAGAAAAGCGCGCCAATCTGACGTCATTTGTTTGTCTCTTCTAATTAATATTCAACCCACCCCTTCGCACATTGCTATCCGCTCCTATTGTCAGTTCCAGTGAGGTCGTGTAAACTTATTTCCTAACAATGCTTATAATTAACAAACATCTCAAATCAATGTCATACAATAATGCTTATTTACACTACAATCATTCTGGCATTAACATTATTGTGATACAAATTACTGCCACAATGTTCGTCGTTTTTTATTTTAAAAAAATGGCTCTAACGATTTTGATTAAAATATCATATATTAAAAACATTTCATGATAAATAAAATGTACATCCTGGATTTTCTGGGAATACCTTTGAAGTCCTCTTCACTCGGAATGAACTTTGTATAATCTCGTATAACTAATAAACGTTAAACGATAGATGAAAGCGCACTACATAAGAAATGAGATCTCATTAAGACACACAATATATTTCCAATAACTGTTTTTGTGGCATCAGCCATTTCCGAGATATACGTAAATGGTTTGAGTTGTTCAGTCTTAACCATTCTTTTCAGGTCCTATCGATTTACAGTTGCTTCTAGCGAAGTTATGGAAACAGTATGGAATTTTCAGGCCAGTTCCTAAGCTTTTGACTATCGCTGTTTTTGTATCTATAACTAAATGTGTGATTTAGCTATTTATGCAAAGGTTTATTTGGATTAAAATGCAGTAGATAGTAAAATAAACTAGTGCATACCTACTAATAAGCTATAGATAGTAGAGAAAGTCATGTGAATGTAACACATCGATTTTTCTCGTGGTGAAACAAAGATGTCATTTCAAATCCACCACATAGCGACACGGTTTTTAAAAATTTAATCATCGCTTTTCCTTCCATATCCTTATATCTAACACGAAATGTCTAAATATTTAAGGGGACAAGGTACTCTGAAATGATAAAAAATAACATTTCTTGTTTTAGGCACTAATAAAATATCCATTATCTCCATTCCTTTAAAGCTGTCATGCAACGCCCCTTTTTAGAAAAATTTTGCAGGGCAGATGATTATGATCCTGAAATGTAGTGAAGTGTGGCAGAATTTTAATGTTTAAACTTTAAATTCAGTTTTCTCAAAACAACATTTTTGGATTCTTATGTACGTTTTTCTCAGAAAGTATGAGAGGTAGAAGCTGAAATTTTGAGTACATGGATACAAGACACAGTTAAACGTTTTGAACCACAATCATAATTTTATAGTGTATATTAGTGATATCAAGAAAGCAACAATGTTTCTATTTTGCACATTTTTATGCGACTTTACAAATATATTTTTTTAATTTCTAGTGAGCTGATATACAACACTAAGTAACTGAGGTTCAGAAGATAGCTGATTATACTAAGAACAAGCACGCAAAAGTGTGATTCTGTATTGCAGGTAGTTTCAGAGAAAATGGTATATGCTTTCACATGTTTTAAGAGCAAATCTTATTATTTTTCTGCTGAATAAAATAATTTTTACGGACACACTTACTTAAGCTATCAACAAAAACAACCACTTGAAATATTTTTCAATGATTTATAGAACAATACATAAAAATTTCAGGAAAAGCTATTGATAACTTTAAGAGCAGTGGTAATTTAACACACTTAAAGGTGTAATTTCTATGTGCTCAGACTACCTTGTACCCTTAAAGAAGAAAGGTACAAGCTTTTGTAAGAATAGTTTGTAGAAGAATGAGCAGAGAAAGCCTTGTGGATGTAATACATAAGGTTTTCTTAGATAATTTTATTGAGGTTTCAAATCATCATTGTTGTTATTAGACCTTCGGTCTTAAAATCATTATAGTGTCAATAAGCATTTGCTAACCTCAATTAAGTTGCCGAAACAATTATCACAACTCGTTGCATTACTGAGATAAACGTCTTCTATTCCGTATCCGTAATGCTGCGCTGTATATGGACATCTTACTCTGACCCAAACATTACCACGTGGCGCAATAAGTGTAAGAGCATGAATCACACATCCCTTGGGTCGTGTAAACCCACTTAACCACTTGAAAGGTCCCCTGCAGTCATATAATCCTCATGTCTGAGAAGCTGAGCCTCTCAAAGCGTCACATCCCCCATTATGAAGATTACATTATGATCCCCTGTGGACGGAGCAGTATATCTTTTGTTACGTGCCCGAGTTATGTGCAGGAAATATCCAGGTTTTATTTTTCTGCTTGAAAACTGGGCGAGCTGGTCCGGAATTAGCTTTTTTATGTCGCTGTGCAGCTCGTGTCACGTTCTTTCCACAGAGGCTTATATGTTTGTGCTGTCTCATTCATGTAGAAAAGTTTAAGCATTGCAGCGCGTGCTCCAACCTATGCGATAATTTACCAGAGAAAACTTAATTTCCAACCCTCGATCGTTGAATGAGCCTTGAAAATTAAACGTTACAATTTATTGCCTATGTCTATGATCAACGCATCATTTCCAATCCCTTTTATCCTAGAATGCTGGAGTAGTTCCTCTACCACCACGATTTCCTTTCATCATTTTCTGTCCACAAAATTTCCTTTCATCTGTTTCATCTTCATATGAGTGAGGTGTTCCATCTTCAACCGGGAGGTCTCAGGACAAAAGGGCCCCAGAAAGGGACACCAGCCGGCCATCCAAGTCCTAGGAAGAAATCTTTACACAACGCAAACTCCACCGACCCGCCGCAACGCACCAGTTGCCTTCGTCTTTATATGTTTCAGGGTTGTAGGACAAGGCGTCGGCGCTTGGATGCCAACTGGTGCCTTTCTCTGGGAGATTTGTTATTCCCAGGTTGAAGATGCAACAAGCAGGCTTGCGCCTTAGTCAAGGTTAGTGTTATTATGGAATCGTTAGGATCCTCGTTCTTGCTAGCGCGCATCGTCGTCTAGATCTGGTCGCCCTAAGGATCCCCCATTCATCCCTTCCTCCCAAGAGTCAGCAAGCCACAAAGGGCCTACAATGGCCTATGGCGATACTGAGCTCCAGTACAACTCGCATTCGGGAGGTTCCAGGATCGATTCCTAGTGACAGCCCACTCTGACCAAGAGTCTTTCGGGGGTTTTCCCGGGTCGTCTGGCGAATGCTGGAATGGTATCAGCCCCCGAATTTCCTGTCTCTTCATTTCATTCCATTCATCATTTGATTCATCGTTCACCCTATTAGGACTGTTTCAAGTTGAAAATGTTGGCAATGGTGTTTCAGTACCGCGTGGAAGGGAAAAGGATGCTATCTGTGGAACTTTCTCCGTCCCTTGAATTTCGGCTGGTTGCAGGGGCTAAACGGACTGCCCCTTCGGAGCAGGGTGTTGGAACCTCTGTGTGGGTCTCTGCCTGTCCCTTTGTTGGGAGTTTTAATCAGGAAACTGTAGGGACCGTCACTCCTGGTTCCGGCCGCCCGGTGTCCCCTCTGATCTCCTTCTTCCTCCAACTGCACCCCCTTGAAACATAGGTACAATATCTTACTGCAGCAGTGCCGAGTCCCCTCCTATAATTAAACAAATATAGTAGAAGTAGCAGTCGTTCTTACTACATAGGAGGCCACAGGCGGTGGGGAGTGGTGATGCATGAAATGATAATTATTGAGAAAGGAAGTGTTGTACAAATCCTTCCAGGCTAAGTTTAATATACCTTCCCAGCATTTGCCAGTTATGAGGAAAACCAGGAAAGTACCTACGGCAGGGAAGACGGTCATATGCCATGTATTTATGCAAAAATCATAGTTTAAAACATTTAGGCATATTTCAATGGCATCCTTTAAACTTTTTTCTTAGTCCAGAAATAGCATTACGTTTCAAGATTCTGTTCTCCTCCTTTTTCAATTAATGATTTATGGTGAACGCAATCTGTTGTAGATCTGCCTTTACTGAAATCATGTTGCACTCACCTGACACTGCATTCGCCAGCCCGCTGATTAGGGCTACAGTAGGGCTCGTTGTCAACATTACCATGCCAAACTATCACTTCTCGTTAAATTTCCAAAAGATAAAAAGCACCTTCAAGTGGCAGTATTTCAACCTGGGACAGGCACACTGTTGCGCTGCGAATGCAAATCACTGCACGCATAGCGGTGCAAAGCAGTCATTTCGGCCAAAATTGCTATGACGCTATACAGTGGACAGTGTTAACGGCATAGTCTGTGAAACGCCGAGACTGCATAACTTCTCAATCCGCGGGCTGAGAACACTCATCTAGGATATATAGAGAGAGGGGAGGAGACGAGATGAAGCAGAAGAAGAAGAAATTTAGTGAGAAATATAAAACTCCAGCTTACACACGATTTCTTTCGCTTTATTTTTGAGGTTATCTTTACAAACTTTTGTCGGAATCGGTGCAAATGTATGGATTTGTATTCAATACAAACAAAATCTCCGTATTTGGATTACACATATATGCAGCATAACCTTCCTAAATCTATATATTTACCCTATATACCGGAAACCCAGACAAACGGAAAATAAATCTCCAAACGTGGACATTTCCTATATTAAATAATACTCTAAATCTGGAAACTCCTTAACGCGGAAACGGAATAACTTTCTGGTACGATTTGCGTAAATAACCTGTCTAAGCCGGATTATTATATGTATAATAAATAGCTATGTGCTAAATTTTGTAATTTATATCCATTAACTTTGAGCTTCACTGTACTTGTGCCGAAGTTTTAAGTTCCGTGTTTATGAGATTTACTTGGCACAAGTTAAGAAGAGAGAAACTAGCAGAGAAGCTGTACTCATTATATCTAAGTTGAAAATACATAAAAAATGCTTGTAAACATATTTTTGCTTTCTCTACCACGTACCTAGTGGGTAGAGAAGATATGGTATTCCACCCAGAAATTCAATACCGAGATTTCACCGGAGTTATATTTTTTTCAGACCTCGTGAATTAAAAAAATCTGATGATACACTCACATGGCTGTCTCTACTCTTGTACAAGCTATTTTTACAAAGGCTTATTCTCCATATGCTTCATGTTAATCGAGATGTTAATCTTATTGCTAATTTTCTTGTAGATGCAAGGGGAATTGGTAGGCTTCAAGTCTTAGTCAAATATTTTAAGAGCTGGTTGCTATGTGGAGTATTCCATTTTCTTTACATTACCAGGACCAAAAGAAAAAAGAATAGCGAATTTGAGAAAAAGTATAAGTATTGGAAAATTTGAGGGAATAACAAGCAATATCTCGAAAATGGTTCACTCAACAAAAAAATGTATATGACATAAATTGTGTATTTTAACGCGATCTACATTTTTTGTGTAGTGAACGTTTGTCTATTCCTTATGGTTTACCGGTTATGCAAAAGTCGTTCACAATGAAGAATGGAGACATTCCCAGAAAATTTGTCATGAAAATATGTTAAACATATGATATTTTAATCAAAGTGGTTAGAGCCATTTTTGAGAAAATTAAAATTTTCGAAAAATGTTCCATGTAAAGGGTAATCTGGGGTAGGGGAATTTTCTTGAAAACCTTCGTGTCACATCTCTGAAAGTTACTGAACCCAAATACCAAGTTTGGTGTTTATCCGACTGTTTGTTTCTGAGTTATGCTGTTCAAAGACACACACACAGACACACACAGACATGTTTCCAAAAATGCTTTTTTTGGATTCAGGGGGTCTCAAAACATATATTTCCGATGAAATCTCGGTGTCGAATTTTTGGATGGAATACAATACTTCCCCTACTTAACTATAGTAGTAGAGAAAGTAAAAAAATCTGATGTGTTACACTCACATGACTTTCTCTACTCTTGTACAATCTAATTTTACAAACGCCTATTCTCCATATGCTTCATGTTAATCGAGATATCGAAATGTCAATCTTATTGGTAATTTTCTTGTAGATGCAAGGGGAATATGGTAGCTTTTAAGCGATAGTCAAATATTTTAACGCTGGTTGCTATGTGGCGCATTCCATTCTCTTTGCATGTCCAGGACATAAAAAAATGAATAACGAATTTGAGAAAAAGTATAAGTATTGCAAAATTTAAGGAAATAACAAGCAATATCTCGAAAACGGTTCACTCAACAAAAGAAATGTATATGACATAAGTTGTGTATTTTAACGCGATCTATATTTTTTGTGTAGTAAAATTTTGTCTATCTCTTATAGTTTACCAGTTATGCAAAAGTCGTTCAGAATGAAGAATACTTTTGGAGACATTCCCAGAAAATTCGAGATATACATTTCATTTCTCATGATATTATCTTAAACATATGATATTTTCATCAAAATCGTTAGAGCCATTTTTGAGAAAATTAAAATTTTCGAAAAATGTTCCATGTAAAGGGTAGTCTGGGGTGGGGGGATTTTCTTGAAAACCTTCGTGTCGCATCTCTGGAAGATACTGAACCTAAATACCAAGTTTGGTGTTTATCCGACTGTTCGTTTTTGAGTTATGCTGTTCACACACACACAGACACACAGACACACACACACACACAGACACACACACACACAGACACACACACGGACATGTTTCCAAAAATGCTTTTTTTGGATTCAGGAGGTCTCAAAACATGTATTTCCGGTGAAATCTCGGTATCGAATTTTTGGGTGGAATGCAATACTTCCCCTACTTACTGTACGTAGTAGAGAAAGTAAAAATGTATTAGCAGAAGAACTGCAAGTGTGTCCGTAAATACCATAAAATAAAAACGAAAGATGGATAGACACCAAAATTGATATGTAAGTAAGTGCCTCATCCCAATCTAAGCTTTACATGGAAGATTTTTCAATTTTGTTTGCTTGTTTGTTTGATTTCTAAAAAATGTCTCTAACAATTTTGTTTAAAATGTATATGTTGAATGTTCTGGGAATTTCATTTGGAAGGAATTTTATATATCTAGCTATGCAGAAAATGTATATCTCTTTACAACACCCAGTTTGAGATAACGTTTTTGTGACATCAGCCATTTCAGAGATGTCCGTTATAAATGGTTCAAATCATTCCTTACAATCCTGTCGTTTTTCAGTTGTTTCTCCCAATGTCACGGAAAGAGTATGGAATTTTAAGGACAGTATGCGGCGTCCAGTTCTCAAACATTTGACTATCGCTTTTCTTTTCTATTAAGCGATATAAGTCTAAGAAATAAATTCGAATATAACGCATCGGATGTTTTATTTACAGACTTTTATTTTAAATTATCAGTTAAATTCTATGGGATCACATTTTATTTTCTCTACTACCTATAGTAAGCAGAGGAAGTATTGCATTCCACCCAAAAATACTATACCGAGATTTCACCGGAAATACATGTTTTGAGGTGACCTGAATGCAAATAAAGCATTTTTGGAAGCATGTTCGTTTGTGTGTGTGTGTGTGCGTGCATCTGTCTGTCTGCGAATAGGATAACTCGAAATCCAGAATTCGGATAAATACCTTGATTGGTATTTGCGCTTAGTATCTTCAAAAGATACGACAGAAAAATGTTAAAGACCCCCCCACCCCAAACTATCCTTTACATGGAACATTTTTCGAAAATTTTTATTTTCTCAAAAATGCCTCTAATGATTTTGATTAAAATATCATATATTAGGATATTTTTGTGACAAATCAAATGTATATCTTGTATTTTCTAGTAATATATACCCAAACGCTCTCTTAATTCTGAATACGTTCGCATAACTGGTACACCGTAAGAGATGGACAAAGTTTTAATATAGAAAAAATGTATGTTGTATACATTTTTTTATGGAGTGAACCATTTTCGAGATATTCCGTGTTATTTGTTTGAATTTTGAATGCTTTACTTTTCTCAATGGGAATTCATTATTCCTGCTTTATCGATGTCCTGGACATGCAAAGAGAATTGAATACTCCACATAGCAACCAGCTCTTAAAATATTTGACTATCGCTTAAAGCCTAGCAATTCCACTTGCATCTACAAGCAAATTAGCAATAAGATTAACATCTCGATTAACATGAAGCATATGGAGAATAAGCGTTTGTAAAAATAATTTGTACAAGATTAGGGAAAGTCATATGAGTGCAACACATCAGATTTTTGTACTTTGTTTTATTAAAATACAGCCCCTTGTAAGGCGGAAACCTGTGGAAACGGAGAAAAAATACCGGAACAGTCGCGCTCCGTTTCAGGCAGGTTTTGCCGTATATGAATTGTCTTTCACATTCCATTGTTTTATTAGTCTCGACGCTAGTGGTCTTCGGCAATGAGCAGATTGTTTAATAAAACAAAGCGCGAAAGTAGCCAATTTTGGGATAATAATTGGTGCAATGTCTGAGGTATTTCAGTTCTACCTCTTTGCTAACTAATAAAGCTAATATTCCCTTCTGCTCTGTTCTCTGTGTCTGCTCCCTCCATTACTTGCTCAGTAGACTCGCCCATAGTGAATCAAACCATAACAAGAGCAACAAAGCGCTTTATGCAAGGTATTATGTTTCTCTTTCATGCCGCTGTGTTGATAATAGGTGATATGAATGAGCTTTAGAACCAGGATACACGGGCCACCTGTATGCCTAGGGATCTATAGATTTTTAGCCGAATGAAAATCAGATATGTTCAATCGCACGACTTTCCCTATCCATTAGCATTTTCATAATTATGTTGCAACTATTCTTCTAAAAGTGTATTTTTCTATCTAGTTATTTTGAAAAAAAATCTGATGTGTTACACTCACATGACTTTCTCTACTCTTGTACAAACTATTTTTACAAACGCTCATTCTCCATTTACTTCATGTTAATCGAGATAAACATTTGCAGAGTCTATCTTATTGCTAATTTTCTTGTAGATGTAAGGGGAATATATATTTACAAGGGCAATTTGGAAATACAGTAGCCTTTAAGCACATACATATCTCTTAAATAGCTGGTTGCTAGGTGCAGCACTATTCCTTTTTCCACAGATTAATACTCTTTGCATATCCAAGACAAAAAATGAATAACGAATGCCCATTTGAGAAAATTATTGAAACATTTAAGGGATAACAAGCAATATCTCGAAAATGGTTCACTCAAAAAAACTGTATATGACATAAATTGTGTATTTTAACGCGATCTACATTTTTTGTGTAGTAAAATTCTGTCTATCTCTTATGGTTTATCAGTTATGCAAAAGTCGTTCCCAATGAAGAATACTTTTGGAGACATTCCCAAGAAAATTCCAGATATACATTTTATTTGTCATGAAAATATCATAAACATATGATATTTTAATCAAAATCGTTAGAGCCGTTTTTGAGAAAATTAAAATTTTAGAAAAATGTTCCATGTAAAGGGTACTCTGGGGTGGAGGGATTTCTTGAAAACCTTCGTGTCGCATCTTTGGAAGATACTGAACCTAAATACCAAGTTTGGTGTATATCCGACTGTTCGTTTCTGAGTTATGCTGTTCACACACCTTGACAGACACACACGGACGTGTTTCCAAAAATGCTTTTTCTGGATTCAGGGGGTCTCAAAACATGTATTTCCGGTGAAATCTCGGTATCGAATTTTTGGGTGGAATACAATACTTCCCCTACTTACTATACGTAGTAGAGAAAGTAAAAAATATTCCAATTACGTAGTATTACAGTGAATATCAGTCCGCAATTGCTGATCATCCCATAACCGTTGCACAAGTCCAAGTTCAAAGAGCTTAAAGGGAACGAAATAAATACATGTGGACTATGAGTCCTTGTGCGACCAAGTAAGGTTAAGTATTTTTCATTTTACTAGAGACCATCGTTGACAAAAATACAATATAAATTTGTGAAGGGTATTACTGAATCTTGAAAATAAAATCCTTTCCCTCGAATTTGTACGTAAAAGCTATTTTCCAATCTCATGTCGCAATATAACAACTTCGTAATTGTTTAATACGTTAATATTTAAAAAACAAAATTTTTTTTACGCTGTTCAAATCTCTAAACAACAAACCACTATATAATAATCTATAATTAATAATCTATCTGTGTGTCGTTTGCACAATATGGCTATGGTTCTGAGAGATTAATTTTTACTTTCTCTACTACGCATAGTAAGTAGGAGAAGTATTGTATTCCAACCAAAAATTCGATACCGAGATTTTACCGGAAATACATGTATGAGACCTCCTGAATCCAAAAAAAAAGCATTTTTGGAAACATGTCCGTGTGTGTGTCTGTGTGTGTGAACAGCATAACTCAGAAACGAACAATCGGATAAACACCAAACTTGGTATTTAGATTCAGTATCTTCCGAAGATGCGACACGAAGGTTTTCAGGAAATCCCCCCACCCCAGACTACCCTTTACATGGAACATTTTTCGAAAATTTTAATTTTCCTAAAAATGGCTCTAACGATTTTGATTAAAATATCATATGTTTAAGATATTGTCATGAGAAATGAAATGTATATCTCGAATTTTCTGGGAATGTCTCCAAAAGTATTCTTCATTGTGAACGACTTTTGCATAACTGGTAAACCATAAGAGATAGACAAAATTTTACTACACAAAAAATGTAGATCGCGTTAAAATACACAATTTATGTCATATACATTTCTTTTGTTGAGTGAACCGTTTTCGAGATATTGCTTGTTATTCCCTTAAATTTTCCAATACTTATACTTTTTCTCAAATTCGTTATTCATTTTTACTTTCTCTACTACGTATAGTAAGTAGGGGAAGTATTGCATTCCACCCAAAATTTCGATACCGAGATTTCACCGGAAATACATGTTTTGAAACCTCCTGAATCCAAAAAAAGCATTTTTGGAAACATGTCCGTGTGTGTGTGTGTGTGTGTGTGTGTGTGTGTGTGTGTGTGTGTGTGTGTGTCTGTGTGTCTGTGTGTGTGTCTGTGAACAGCATAACTCAAAAACGAACAGTCGGATAAACACCAAACTTGGTATTTACGTTCAGTATCTTCCAGAGATGCGACACGAAGATTTTCAAGAAAATCCCCCCACCCCAGACTACCCTTTACATGCAACATTTTTCGAAAATTTTAATTTTCTCAAAAATGGCTCTAACGATTTTGATGAAAATATCATATGTTTAAGATAATGTCATGAGAAATGAAATGTATATCTCGAAATTTCTGGGAATGTCTCCAAAAGTATTCTTCATTATGAACGACTTTTGCATAACTGGTAAACCATAAGAGATAGACAAAATTTTACTACACAAAAAATGTAGATCGCGTTAAAATACACAACTTATATCATATACAGTTTTTTTGTTGAGTGAACCGTTTTCGAGATATTGCTTGTTATTTCCTTAAATTTTCCAATACTTATAATTTTTCTCAAATTCGTTATTCATTTTTACTTTCTCTACTACGTATAGTAAGTAGGGGAAGTGTTGCATTCCACCCAAAAATTCGATACCGAGATTTCACCGGAAATACATGTTTTGAGACCTCCTGAATCCAAAAAAAGCATTTTTGGAAACATGTCCGTGTGTGTGTGTGTGTGTCTGTGTGTGTCTGTGAACAGCATAACTCAAAAACTAACAGTCGGATAAACACCAAACCTGGTATTTACGTTCAGTATCTTCCAGAGATGCGACACGAAGATTTTCAAGAAAATCCCCCCACCCCAGACTACCCTTTACATGGAAGATTTTTCGAAAATTTTAATTTTCTCAAAAATGGTTCTAACGATTTTGATGAAAATATCATATGTTTAAGATAATGTCATGAGAAATGAAATGTATATCTCGAAATTTCTGGGAATGTCTCCAAAAGTATTCTTCATTATGAACGACTTTTGCATAACTGGTAAACCATAAGAGATAGACAAAAATCTTACTACACAAAAAATGTAGATCGCGTTAAGATACACAACTTATATTATATACATTTGTTTTGTTGAGTGAACCGTTTTCGAGATATTGCTTGTTATTTCCTTAAAATTTCCAATACTTATACTTTTTCTCAAATTCGTTATTCATTTTTTTATGTCCTGGACATGCAAAGAGAATGGAATGCGCCACATAGCAACCAGCGATAAAATATTTGACTATCGCTTAAAAGCTACCATATTCCCCTGCATCTACAAGAAAATTACAAATAAGATTGACATCTCGATATCTCGATTAATATGAAGCATATGGAGAATAGGCGTTTGTAAAAATAGATTGTACAAGAGTAGAGAAAGTCATGTGAGTGTAACACATCAGATTTTTTTATGTCCTGGACATGCAAAGAGAATGGAATGCGCCACATAGCAACCAGCGATAAAATATTTGACTATCGCTTAAAAGCTACCATATTCCCCTTGCATCTACAAGAAAATTACAAATAAGATTGACATCTCGATATCTCGATTAATATGAAGCACATGGAGAATAGGCGTTTGTAAAAATAGATTGTACAAGAGTAGAGAAAGTCATGTGAGTGTAACACATCAGATTTTTTTTGTCCTGGACATGCAAAGAGAATGGAATGCGCCACATAGCAACCAGCGTTAAAATATTTGACTATCACTTAAAACCTACCATATTCCCATTGCATCTACAAGAAAATTACCAATAAGATTAACATCTCGATATCTCGATTAACATGAAGCATATGGAGAATAAGCGTTTGTAAAAATAGTTTTGTACAAGAGTAGAGAAAGTCATGTGAGTGTAAAACATCAAATTCTTCCTGAGATTCCCTCAATGTTTAGATGCCTCTTGTCCTAAGAAATCGCCTTTGCAAAATAAATACACTTAATTGGGTTAATGAAACAAATAAATGAGTGGCAAATTCATGAAAAATCTAGGATGAATTCTGCAAAGAAAAATAGGTGCTCAATATATTTAAAGAGGACCTGGTGAAGTAAAATGAACCAGTTAGGGCTTAATCTAATGCAGAAGTGACCGCAATATTTTTAATGGACAGCAGATGCGTTCCAGAGAATATTTAAATATTTATCATAGGCATTTATACATTTTAGAAGAGGTTGGAATTTCTGTATAGCTTACTGAATGCCCATGTTTTCCAATTCTGAATGACCGCTCCAAAAATGTATCATAAAACTGAACCGCGGACGAGCCCTAGCATTTGCGTTTGAAATGCGTACTTTGTGTGGTGCATGTGTGGATTTAAACGTAAAAATTTAAAGACGATGTAATAACCAAAAACTCGTTTCAGGACGAAACCTGCAAACTATGAATGTCTAACCATGGAAGAATGTCAGAGAATACAGGCACAAAGGTAATATGCGTTACAAGGGAAGTTCAAATGTTGATTCTTCGTGAATATTTCATATCTTCCGCTAATTGTGATGAAATTTAAAGGGTAATCTAATTATAAATAACTCAAATGTTATTGAAAATAACAGCATGTGGAATTTTTTTTAGAATTCTGAGAAACGTCAATAATTAGTAAATGTTAGTGCTAGAAATGCAATCGTTTTGCTTTGATGTGGAAGTTTCATTGTAGTTATTGGTAGAACCAAGCAGATGACAGATAACTGTAAGATATTCTGTATACTCGTAGTATAACTGTTTCTTTAAATTTTACATTTAATACAAATTTGGAAGCAACCCCATTATCTTAGAAACTAATTTATTCAAGGTGCTGAAACTGTTACGACCCATTTATAACTCAATAAGCATTATTTTACAATAAGCCTTATTTTAATGAAAAAGTAGAGTTATTTTTACTTTCTCTACCATGAACATAGTAGGTAGAGAAGGTATGGCATTCCAAAAAAAAAATTCAACCCTAGATTTCATCGGATATTCACTACGTGGTCAAAAGTATCCGGACACCTGGCTGAAAATGAGGTACAACTTCGTGGCGGCCTCCATCGGTAATGCGGAAGTCAACATGGTTTTGGCCCACCCTTAGCCTTTATGACAGCGTTCACTGTCGCAGGCATACTTTCAAACAGGTGCTGGAAGGTTTCTTGGGGAATGGCAGCTCATTCTTCACGGAGTGCGGAACTCAGGAGAGTTATCGATGTAGGTCGGTGAGGCCTGGCACAAATTCGGCGTTCCAAAGCATCCCAAAGGTGTTCTATAGAATCAATTCAGGATTCTGTGCAGGCCAGTCCATTACAAGGATGTTATTGTCGTGTAACCACTCCGCTACAGCCCGTGCACTATGAAGGGGTGCTCGATCGTGTTGAAAGACGCAATCGCCATCCCCGAATTGCTCTTCAACAGTGGGAAGCAAGAAGGTGCTTAAAATATCAAAGTAGGTTTACGCTGTGATCGTGCCACACAAAACAACAAGGGGTGCAAGCCCCCTCCAGGAAAAACACGACCACACCATAACACTCCCACCACCTCCGAATTTCACTGTTGGCACTACAAACGCTGGCAGAAGACGTTCACCGGGCATTCGCCATACCCACACCCTGCCATCGGATCGTCACATTGTGTACAGTGATTCGTCCCTCCACACAACGTTTTGCCTCTGTTCAATCGTTTAATTTTGACGATCCTTGCACCAAGCGAGGCGTCGTTTGGCATTTTCCTGCGTGATTTGTGGCTTATGAGCAGTGGCTCGACCATGGAGTCCAAGGTTTCTCACCTCACGCCTAACTGTCATAGTACTTGGAGTGGATCCTGATGCAGTTTGGAATTCCTGTGTGATGGTCTGGATGGATGTCTGCCTATTACTCTTTACGACCCTCTTCAAATGTCGTCGGTCTCTGTCAGTCAACAGACGAGGTCGACCTGTACGCTTTTGTGCTGTACATGTCCCTTCACGTTTCCACTTCACTATCACATCAGAAACAGTGGACCTAGTGATGTTTAGGGGTGTCGAAATCTCGCGTACAGACTTTTGACACAAGTGACACCCAATCACCTACCCACGTTCGAAGTCCGAGAGTTGCACGGAGCGTCCCATTCTGCTGTTTCACGATATCTAATATCTACTGAGATCGAGAATAATGAGTACCAGGCAGTAGGTGGCAGCACAATGCACCTAAGATGAAAAACGTATGTTTGTGGGGTGTTCGGATACTTTTGATCACATAGTGTATATGCTTAGAAGCCTCTTGAATTCAGAAAGAATCATTTTTTAGAAAAAATTCTGTCTTAGCTGTGTGCGTGTGTGCGTGTGTGTGTGCGTGTGTGCGTGCGCGCGCGCGTCTGTGAGCAGCATAAATAAAAATAAAAAGATGGTATTTATGTTCAGTATCATTTTAAGGTTGCGACACTAAGGACCGGTTTCACCAATCGAGTTAAAAATACTCGGCACGCATTGTTGGCAAACAAGATGTTAACGGTTTAAATAATGTTAAAACTTTGGCGTTTCATCAAGCTTTTACAGCAAATTATTAGCTAACATCTTGTTAACGCCAAAGACAACTGCGAACTTTATTTGTCATAAAAATATCTTAAACATATGATATGTTAATCAAAATCGTTAGAGCCATTTTTGCGAAAATTAAAATTTTCGAAAAATGTAACATGTAAAGGGTAATCTGGGGTATCTTGAAAATCTTCATGTCACGTCTCTGGAAGATACCGAACCTAAATACCAAATTTGGTGTTTATCCGACTGTTCGTTTCTGAGTTATTCTGTTGACAGTCACACACACGGACATGTTTCCAAAAATGCTTTTTTTTGGATTCAGGGTGCCTCAAAACATACATTTCCGTTGAAATCTCGGTATCGAATTTTTGGGTGGAATACAATACTTTCCCTACTTACGTAGTAGAGAATATAATAATACTCTCCGTTGCACAGGACGAACAAATGCCCGAAACTTTGGACTAATCAGCTGGAACTGATTTTCAATTATTAACAGGACCTTTTTTTCACTCTGCAGATGTCCAATTCCTGTGTTACGTTGTGAAGAATAGGTATTTCTTTTGTTAATAGGAAGTGCCAGTGGTTTCTTAGATGTCACATATGCATTCAGGCCCTCGCTTAATGGTTGAAACTGATATTTTTATATCCCTTGTTTCCATTAATTCAGAACGGATTTCGGACGCTGTTTTGAACCTGTCTCGATTACTTACGAGTGCGATGTACTTATCTGTTAGAATGTCTTTCTGGACTGCCCAGGCTTTGAATGATCCTTCAAAAGACCAATATCTACATATCCTGAAACCGGCATGCATCATCAAAAGATACCTACTTTCTGCAGTTGAGCTAATTCAGCCATGGTGTGCCCTGTATGTGGTATAGAACATTTTCTACAGATATTTCTTTCCTTGGAGTCATTCTAGTGTGGTTGTTAACTCACTGTTTACATCGAGCTTCAGGCAACCTCTGTGCGGTATTCTAACCTGGAACAGTCTTCGAATGCTTGTATTTGGATTGTGTGCACATGCAGTTATCATCTCACACCTAATTTTATCTAGACTGTCATACATCTATTAATTAGTGCAGTTATTGAAGGCGAATTGTGTGTGTTGTCTTTCGTTTCTAATTTAGAAAATATGGAGCTTTCGTTTTGACCTATTTTTATTTTGTAATAATAAACATGTTTATGTAAAATGAAACAAGTTATTTAACTCACCTTCCGTTTAATTGGGATTACTATGCATTTATTGAAATCAATGAGTGGTAGTGTATGTTCTGTTGTTCATATCCGAGTAGACTATCTCTAAGCAGAGGGTTTTCGAAAATATCTGCATCCTTAAAAGCGTTTGATTGTTTTACACAACATTTACAGGTCTTTTGAAATCGAAACTTCAGATACTAGAGATAATACCTAGTTACTGTTGTAACATAAGTTTAATTTGTATTAATTACCGAGCGAGGTGGTACTCGCATTCAGAAGGTCGTGGTTGGATTCCCGTGGCCTACCTTCCTGATCCATGTTTTTTGTGGTTTCTCCGGGTTGCTAGGCAAACGCTACTTTTATCCCCCAAACTTCCTGTCCCTCCATTTCATCTCCTTTCTCATTCCACTTAACCTTTACTTTTCGTCTGCTTGGCTGTTTTAGTTTTGCAAGTTTCCTCGGAACTCTCGGTGTTGCATAGCATGGGACAACTAAAACTTCGTCCCCCAGAATGGTGGTGGTCTCAGAGTCCCGGGCCCCCCAGTGGGATATGCAAACCTGCAGGGAGGAAGGGAGCCGATTGTACCAGCTGCCACCGGGGAGTGTCTACCTCGAAAATCTAGGGACCCTACTCTCTGCTCTGCTCTCCTCTCACCTCACACCTCCCTCCCAGGATGCCACGTTAGGGATCTAGGCACAAAAATCTCCTTTGGTCGAGGTCAGAGGTCCCCCTTCCGCTACTGGCTATACACCTATGAATTGAATTTGTTCGGATTTTTAACAAAGCCAACGAAAGTGTCCATATTTCCTGAGGTGCACTGCTCTTACATATATACTACGTGATCAAAAGTATCCGGACACCTGTCTGAAAATGACGTACAAGTTCGTGGCGCCTTCTATCGGTAATGCTGGAAGTCAATATGGTGTTGGCTCACCCTTAGCCTTTATGACAGCGTTCACCCTCGCAGGCATACTTTCAATCAGGTTTCAGGTTTCTTGGGGAATGGCAGCCCATTCTTCACGGAGTGCGGAACTGAGGAGAGAACATCCCAAAGGTAGATTATAGGATTCAAGTCAGGACTCTGTGCAGGTCAGTCCATTACACGGATGTTATTGTCATGTAACCACTCCACCACAGCCCGTGCAGTATGAACAGGTGCTCGATCGTGTTGAAAGATGCAATCGCCATCCCCGAATTGCTCTTCAACAGTGGGAAGCAAGAAGGTGCTTAAAATATCAATGTAGGTCTGCGCTGTGATCGTGTCACGCAAAACAACAAGGGGTGCAAGCCCCCTCCAGGAAAAACAAGACCACGCCATAACACCACCACCTCCGAATTTCACTGTTGGCACTACACACGCTGGCAGATGACGTTCACCGGGCATTCGCCATATCCACACCCTGCCATCGGATCGCCACATTGTGTACCGTGATTCGTCACTCCACACAACCTTTTGCCACTGTTCAATCGTGTAATGTTGACGCTCCTTACACCAAGCGAGGCGTCGTTTGGCACTTTCCTGCGTGATGTGTGGCTTATGAGCAGCCACTCAATCCATGATATCCAAGGTTTCTGACCTCACGCCTAACTACCATAGTACTTGGAGTGGATCCTGATGCAGTTTGGAATTCCTGTGTGGTGTTCTGGATAGATGTCTGCCTATTACTCTTTACGAACCTCTTCAAATGTCGGCGGTATCTGTCAGTCAACAGACGGTCGGCCTGTACGCTTTTGTGCTGTACATGTCCCTTCACGTTTCCACTTCACTATCACTTCAGAAACAGTGGACCTAGGGAATGTTTAGGGGTGTCGAAATCTCGCGTACAGACTTCTGACACACGTGACACCCAATCACCTGACCACGTTCGAAGTCCGTGAGTACCACGGAGCGTCCCATTCTGCTGTTTCGCGATGTCTAATGACTACTGAGGTCGCGGATAATAAACACCAGGCAATTGGTGGCAGCACAATGCACGTAAGACGAAAAACGTATGTTTGTGAGGGTGTACGGATACTTTTGATCACATAGTGTATATAATGCGGCTACCACCCCCAGAAGGAATGCATGAAGCGAGAGATCCACAGGAGGCTATAGGCTGCAGGCAGACAGGCCACAGAGATGCGCATAAAACGATCCATGCAACCAGAAAGCTCTCTGGTGTCCAAAAGCAAGCACCCGCGCCTTCTTTCCGGTACCGCCTTCCTGGAAGTGCAGCTGAAATATGAGAAGGAATGAAGGGGAAGTGAGCGATATGTAATCGTGGTAGCGGAGAAATCACCCCAGCACGAATAGCCCATTGTCCGAGTGGGCGGTCGATGGGAATCGAAACCGGGACCTGTTGAATGGGAGCCTCATGCACTACAGTGAGCCAATTTGCTAGGTAATGTCTCCTGTAAAAATGGAAACAATTCGATGCTGCACGATGCAACCTCAGTATGTTGCAACTCTATGTATTTTGTTTTACATTCCCATTTTTACTTCCTCTGCCACGTATCTAGTAGGTTTGCTAGTATGGTGCTTTCCACCCAAAAATTTGATATCGAGATTTCACTGGAAATACATGCTTTGAGTTCCACTGAATCCAAATAAATCATTTCTAGAAAAATTTCCGTGTTTGTGTATGTGTTTGTGTGTGTGTGTGTGTGCGCGCGCGCGCCTGCCTCTGTGAATAGCATAACTTAAAAACGAAAAGTCGGATAAATACCAAACTTTATACACATATATTTCAAAGATGCGAAACGATGAGTTTTAAGAAAACACCCACCCCAAACTACCCTTTACTTAGAACGTTTCCCGAAATGTTTGATTTTCTAAAAAATTGATCTAACCATGTTGATTAAAAAAATCTGATGTGTTGCACTCACATGACTTTATCTACTCTTATACAAACTATTTTTACAAACGCTTATTCTCCATATGCTTCATGTTAATCGAGATATCGATATGTTAATCTTATTGGTAATTTTCTTGTAGATGCAAGGGGAATTGCTCGGCTTTAAGCTATAGTCAAATATTTTGAGAGTTGGTTGCTATGTGGAGTATTCCATTCTCTTTGCATTACCACAACAAAAAATGAATAACCAATTTGTGAAAAAGTATAAGTATGGGAAAATTTAAGGGAATAACAAGCAATATCTCGAGAATTGTTCACTCAACAAACAAAATATATATGACATAAATTGTGTATTTTAATGCGATCTACATTTTTGTAGTAAAATTTTGTCTATCTCTTATGGTTTACAAGTTATGCAAAAGTCGTTCACAATGAAGAATACTTTTGGAGACATTCCCAGAAAATTCGAGATATACATTTCATTTGTCATGAAAATATCTTAAACATACGATATTTTATTCAAAATCGTTAGAGCCACTTTTGAGAAAATTAAAATTTTCGAAAAATGTTCTATGTAAAGGGTAGTTTAGGGTGGGGGATTTTCTTGAAAACCTTCGTGTCGCATCTCTGGAAGATACTGAACCTAAATACCAAGCTTGGTGTTTATCCAACTGTTCGTTTCTGAGTTATGCTGTTCACAGTAACAAATACAGACACACACACGGACATGTTTCCAAAAATGCTTTTTTTTTTGTTTCAGGGGGTCTCAAAACATGTACTGCCGGTGAAATCTCGGTATCGAATCTTTGGGTGGAATACAATACTTCCACTACTTACTATACGTAGTAGAGAAAGTAAAAACACATGAAAAATATTTACGTGACAAATAAAATGTATACCTTGAATTTTCTGGGAATAGCCTATCTTCATTTGGAAAAAAACTTTTTTATAATCTTGTATAACTGGTAAATGATAAACAGTAGACTAAAGCATACTACACAAAAAATATAGACCTCCTTAAAACGCACAATTTATTTCAAATAACTTTTTTTGTGGCATGAGCCGTTTCCGACATATCCATTATAAATGATTTGAATTATTCTGCAATAGTTATCTATGCCTTTAAAGTACTGTCGTTTTTCAGTTGTTTCTCGCATATCGTGGAAGTATGAGATCAACATTTAGCGCCCAGTTTTTAACATATAACTATCGCTGTTCCCTTTGTACCCTAGCGAAACGTGTAACATAGCTATTGCTGCAAAATTTTGTTTTGGATTAAAATGAAGTATATAACAAATCTGATATGTTGCACTCACATGATTTTATCTACTGCTCTACAAAATATCTTTACAAAAGTTTATTCTCCATCTACTTCATGTTAATAGAGATAAACGTAGCTCATATGGTTAATTTTTATAGGTACAAGGGAAATATGGTGGGATTTAAGCGATAGTGGATATAAGCAGCATTCCATTTATTTTTGCATGTCCAGGACATTAAAAAAAAGGTGTATGATATAAAGTGTGTGTTTCTAATGAGATCTAAATTTTTTGTAGTAAAACTTTGCCTACCTCTTACGGTTTACGAGTTAGGCGAATGGCATACAGTATGAAGAGGACTTATGGGGTAATTCCCAGAAAATTCATGATATATAGGGTCTTTCAACAAGAGTGTCCTATCTTTGAACTTAAATAAAACACGTTCTAATAAGATAGAGGTTTATTTCTTTTTTATTTTGGAACATAATTAACGTCATTACGTGTGGAAGAGAACAGCAGTTAAGTGACCGCCGCGACATCGTTGGGTTGACCCAATTTTTAATGACAGAAGAACGTAAATTAGGTCCAACAGCACTAACAACACGCGTGATGTTATTCATAAGATCATTTACTGTTTCTGGCTTGTTGACATAAACTCGAGATTTAACATAACCCCACAAGAAGTAATCCAACGGTGTTAAACACATGACCTCGGGGACCAGTTAACACCACCACCACCACCACCACCACCACCACCACCACCACCACCACCACGGGAAATGATGAAACCTCTGAACTTCTCCTTCAAAAGATCGATTCTTACGAGAGCAGTATAACATGTGGAACCATCTTGCTGGAACCAGATGTTTCTGAGATCCATGCCATCCAATTGAGGGAAAAAATAGTCCCTTATAAGAGCCCGGTATCTTTCTCTATTGACACTTAGAGCTTCTCCATCTTCATCTTGGAAAAAATATGGACCAATAATTCCACCATAGCAAAATCCACACCACACAGAAGTGGGGATGAAGTGGTCGTTCTTGAATCTGCATTGGATTGTGATTGATTCAATAGCGGCAATTTTGTTTGTTAACACAACCATACATCCATAAGTGGGCTTCGTCCCTGAAGATGATTTTTCGACAAAAATCCGAGTCAGCTTCGAATTGCTCCATAACACAGTCAGCGAATACACGGCGCAATCTATGGTCGTTGAGCTTTAGTTCTTGAGTTAAGACCATTTCTAAGCGTGAAACTTCAAGTCCAGATGCAGAATTTGCCAATTTGTGGTCGGCGAATGCCCCAATTCTTGCGCTCGACGAGCAATTGATTTGTTTCCGTTCTCGCGTACACTATCACAAACGGCGCCTATGTTTTCGTTGGAGCGCTTACGTCTATTACGTACAGGCGTTCTTTGATTGCTGACGGAACCACTTCTTTCAAATTTATCGATCAACTGCCGAATCCTTCTCTCGTAGGGACGATTATGCACACCGTTAACTTTATGCAATACACGGAAGGTTTAGTGAACAGATGATCCACTTTTTACTTTCCCTACTACGTACAGTAAGTACAGGAAGTATTGTATTCCACCCAAAAATTCGATACCGAGATTTCACCGGAAATATATTTTGAGACCCCCTGAATCCAAAAAAAGCATTTTTGGAAACATATCCGTGTGTGTGTCTGTCGGTGTGTCTGTGTGTGTGTCTGTGTGTGTGTGTGTGTCTGTCGGTGTGTCTGTGTGTCTATCTGTGAACAGTATAACTGAGAAACGAACAGTCGGATAAACACCAAACTTGGTATTTAGGTTCAATATCTTCCAGAAATGTGACACGAAGGTGTTCAAGAAAATCCCTCCACCCCAGATTACCCTTTACATGGAACATTTTTCGAAAATTTTAATTTTTTAAAAAATGGCTCTAATGATATTGATTAAAATATCATCTGTTTAAGATATTTTCATGACAAATAAAATGTATACCTTGAATTTTCTGGGAATGTCTCCAAAAGTATTCTTCATTGGAACGACTTTTGGATAACTGGTAAAGCATAAGGAATAGACAAAATTTAGTGCATAAAAATGTAGATCCGTTATAATACACAATTTATGTCATATACATTTATTTTTGTTGAGGGAACCATTTTCGATATATTGCTTCTTATTCCCTTAAATGTTTCAATACTTATTTTCTCAAATGGGAATTCGTTATTCATTTTTACTTTCTCTACTACGTATAGTAAGTAGGGGAAGTATTGCATTCCACCCAAAAATTCGATACCGAGATTTCGCCGGAAATACATGTTTTGAGACCTCCTGAATCCAAAAAAAGCATTTTTGGAAACATGTCCGTGTGTGTGTCTGTGTGTGTGTGTGTCTGTGTGTGTGTGTGTCTGTGTGTGTGTCTGTGTGTGTGTCTGTGAACAGCATAACTCAAAAACGAACAGTCGGATAAGCACCAAACTTGGTATTTAGATTCAGTATCTTCTAGAGATGCGACACGAAGGTTTTCAAGAAAATCCCTCCACCCCAGACTACCCTTTACATGGAACATTTTTCGAAAATTTTAATTTTCTCAAAAATGGCTCTAACGATTTTGATGAAAATATCATATGTTTAAGATAATGTCATGAGAAATGAAATGTATATCTCGAATTTTCTGGGAATGTCTCCAAAAGTGTTCTTCATTGTGAACGACTTTTGCATAACTGGTAAACCATAAGAGGTAGACAAAATTTTACTACACAAAGAATGTAGATCGCGTTAAAATACACAACTTATGTCATATACATTTCTTTTGTAGAGTGAACCGTTTTCGAGATATTGCTTGTTATTTCCTTAAATTTTACAATACTTATACTTTTTCTCAAATGCGTTATTCATTTTTTTATGTCCTGGACATGCAAAGAGAATGGAATGCGGCACATAGCAACCAGCGTTAAAATATTTGACTATCGCTTAAAAGCTACCATATTTCCCTTGCATCTACAAGAAAATTACCAATAAGATTGACATCTCGATATCTCGATAACATGAAGCATACGGAGAATAGGCGTTTGTAAAATTAGATTGTACAAGAGTAGAGAAAGTCATGTGAGTGTAACACATCAGATTTTTTTTTATGTCCTGGACATGCAAAGAGAATGGAATGCGCCACATAGCAACCAGCGTTAAAATATTTGCCTATCGCTTAAAACCTACCATATTTCCCTTGCATCTACAAGAAAATTACCAATAAGATTGACATCTCGATATCTCGATTAACATGAAGCATATGGAGAATAAGCGTTTGTAAAATTAGATTGTACAAGAGTAGAGAAAGTCATGTGAGTGTAACACATCAGATTTTTTGTCTTAGATATGCAAAGAGATTGGTGCTGCACCTAGTAACCAGCTATTAAGAGATATGTATGTGCTTAAAGGCTACTGTATTTCTATATTGCCCTTGTAAATATATATTCCCCTTTCATCTACAAGAAAATTAACAATAAGATAGAGTCTGCAAATGTTTATTTAGAATAACATGAAGCATATGGAGAATAAGCGTTTGTAAAAATAGTTTGTACAAGAGTAGAGAAAGTCATGTGAATGAAACGCATCAGATTTTTTAATACATTTTCACAATTTCTACGCGTTGCTGAATGCTCTAACGTTCCATGTCTATTTGCCAATAACAGCTGCAGCCACATGTTAAAAATAGGGCACTCTTGTTGAAAGACCCTTTACATTTCATTTGCCATGAAAATATCTTAAATATATTATATTTAAATAAAATTTTAATTACTTTTAAGAAAATAATAATTTTTGAAAAATGTTCCATGTAATTGCTAGACGGGTGGGAGGGTTTTCGTGAAAATCTTCGTATCGCATCCTTGAAAGATGCTAAACTCAAATACCAATCTTGGTATTTATTCAACGTCTCGTTTTTGAGTTATGCTGTTCACAGACTGGCAAACACATAGACATAAACACGGACATGTTTCCAAAAATGCTTTATTTGGATTTAGGGCACTCAAAACATGTATTTACGTTGAAGTCTGGGCATAGAATTCTTTGGTGGAATGCAATACTTCCCCTACTTACTATACATAGTAGATAAGGCAATAAACTTTCGTAAGAATAATTTGTATATACACTAATAAACGATAAGGGTAGAGAAGTTATATGAATATAACATATTAGATTTTTTTAGTTATATGTCATGCTGTATATCTCCTTTTGTTGCTCATAATCATTATTTTATAACATGTATGATATTTTATCGCTATGCAATTCGGCTCTTGCTGTAGCTCCAGAGTGCACGTCAGACACTGGAGTAGATAAATTATAGTTTCTTTGGTCCGGTATATGTAATAATATTTCGTAACAAAATATCACCACTTGCAAGTACAAAACAATGATGGCATTATGCTGCTCACTGAAACTTCTTGTCTCAGACATACCAAACTACCAAAGAGAATTGTGTTTTATGCTGATTCATGGCGTGTAATTAGATATACCATCCTGAATGTTTACAAAGGCTTTGTCCTTTTCCCAAGTAATATAATATTAAGCTGGAATCCTAGTATGCAGCTAATTAAAATATAAAACAATAGAAAGAATGAACCGTACTTAAGAAAATATTTTAAGAAAAGGAAAATATGACCTGCTGAATTGTTACTTTGACTATTTACTTACCCATAATAAATATTGTACGGTAAAGTATTGCATTCCAGCAAAAATTCCATACTGAGATTTCAAGAAAATCCTCCCATTTTTACTTTCTCTACTACGTAAGTAAGTAGTGGAAGTATTGTATTCCATCCAAAAATTCAATACCGAGATTTCACCGGAAATACATGTTTTGAGACCCCTGAATCCAAAAACGCATTTTGGAAACATGTCCGTGTGTGTGTCTGTCTGCCTGTGTGTGTGTGTGTGTGTGTGTGTGTGTGTGTGAACAGCATAACTCAGAAACCAACAGTCGGATAAACACCAAACTTGGTATTTAGGTTCAGTATCTTCCAAGGATGCGACACGAAGGTTTTCAAGAAAATCCCCCACCACAGAGTACCCTTTACATGGGACATTTTTCAAAAAGTTTAATTTTCTCAAAAATGGCTCTAACGATTTTGATTAAAATATCATATGTTTAAGATATTTTCATGACAAATGAAATGTATATCTTGAATTTTCTGGGAATGTCTCCAAAAGTATTCTTCATTGTGAACGACTTTTGCATAACTGGTAAAGCATAAGAGATAGACAAAATTTAGTACATAAAAATGTAGATCGCGTTAAAATACACAATTTATGTCATATACTTTTTTGTTGTTGAGTGAACCATTTTCGAGATATTGCTTGTTATTCCCTTAAATTTTTCAATACTGATTTTCTCCAATCGGAATTCGTTATTCATGTTTTTGTCTTGGATATGCAAAGAGTATTAATCTGTGGCAAAGGGAATGGTGCTGCACCTAGCAACCAGCTATTAAAAGATATGTATGTGCTTAAAGGCTGCTGTATTTCTATATTGCCCTTGTAAATATATATTCCCCTTACATCTACAAGAAAATTAGCAATAAGATGGAGTCTGCAAATGTTTATCTCGATTAACATGAAGTAGATGGAGAATAGGCGTTTGTAAAAATAGTTTGTACAAGAGTAGGGAAAGTCGTGTGAGTGTAACACATCAGACTTTTACGGAACCCTTTCCAATTTTTTCTTTTCACAAAATTGGCTGTAATGATTTTTATTAAACGCCATACATTAAAGACATGACAAATTTTATAATTTGAATTTTATTGGAATAGCCTCTGAAGTCCTGTTTATTTTGAATAACCTTTGTATGACCGTAACAGATAGACAAAGCCTTACTACACCCACAATATAATAGATCTCTTTAAAGCACACATTTTATGTCAAATAATTTTTTTTTGCAATAGTTATTTTCTTTTTCAAATGGGAAGTCACAATTCTTTTCCCCCACTCCTCTCTCTCTCTTTCTCTCTCTCTGGCATGTAAAGAGAATGGAATTTCAAAGCCTTACATAGTGGCCTTTCGAGATATTCCTTGTTATTGCTTGAGTTCTTTAAATAGTTTTTTTAAATGGGAAGTTCTTATTATTCCCCCCCCCCTCTCTCTCTCTCTCTTGGGCATGCAAGGAGAATGGAATTTTAAAGCCTTACGCAGTCAGCCACTTATAAAAGCTTTGTCTATCGCTTAGAGCCTACTGTATTCCCTTAATCACACGCAACACTATAAGCTGATTTTAACAGATATTCATATAATTATCTTCCCTTACAACAGCACGAAAGTTTAGAATTGTTAATTGACATCAGAGCGCCTAACAGTCCAATATTTCCCTTCACAGAATCAGAACAGTCCAAAAAATAAACATATAAAAATTCCACAAGTCAACGAACAACTGAAATACAAAATTGCAGTCAACCCCCAAAACTTGTTTCTTCTCTCGTAGCCTATAACAAGAATATTAAATTACCGTGCCGAACTCAGAAAATGCAGTCACATGCAGTAGGCAATAACTGCATTTGGAAACGAACTCACCAACTTATGTGCAGGCAATACCCAGGTACAAGCCACTTCTCTCAAACCGCTTGCTCAGCCAGCTAACGTCGGTAGCCGACGCTAGCGCCATCACCGCAAAACAAACGAGAGACACGAACCCTGCTGAGCCGCATACAAAATGTTCTCATGATATGCACGGTAAAAACAAAACTTAAGAAAAGAATTAAAAATTGGCACAAATGAACGCTGTATTTTGCATACTGTAGCAGTTATTTATTTATTCTCCAAAAACTTAAAACCCTATTTCGTCAGAAGGGCATGTTGGGGTTATAACTTTACTATAAGTACACTAAATTGACAAAAAAATTGACATATGATTATGGGTGTAACAAGTTGCATAAAGTATTGATAACATTGAGTACTGTTTTACGTAGGATGTATTATCACATTTTCAAAAAATAGCTTTAGGTGAAGTCTTTTTCTTTCAAATATCGGACAACCAAAGTTTGTATAGATTCTTGACAGATACAGTAATAACCTTTGTCTGAATTATTGTTAAATTTGATGTAGTAACTTTCAAATTGTCCATGGTCTGTCCTAAATTGAGTTGAAATGCAATTTGGAGTGAGTAGCTTGTAGAGTACTGTAGGAAAGAAGAGTTTTTTAGTCGAAGCACCATTTGCGCTTCTTGTCCAAACTTCATACCAACAACCAAAGAGGTAGTTCAAAATTTTATATTTAACATAAGATATGGGACACTTTGTATATGAATAATGTAAACTAGAGGATGCTGCTGATATATAGCCAATTGTTCTGCACGTTCATTTCCTACAATTCCCTGATGCCCTCGTATCCAAAATAGACATAAATGCTTTGCGTAGTTTTTAATGCTATTTCTAATTTGAAAAGAGTTTTAAATGCAATTTATCATTGATAGATAGAAGGGCAGCTTGTGATTCACTAAATATTCGCGCACTGTGTGGGGGATAGTTCAATGACCTTAAAGAAAATCTTACTTTCTTTACGATAAACAACATAAGCACATCCAAATTGTACTTCAATTTCATCTTCAATAAATCGTGATACATCTGTATAAATAGTGTATGTATGCGTATTTCCACAGTATTAAATATAAAGGTGGTCGTATTTTGTGACAGGGTGTTCAGCAGTCATAAATGACATGGTATATTCAATTAATATTTAAATGCTAAAATCATTCTAACGATTCCTTTTAATTTCATTTATACCAACTGAATAAACCCCGCTGAGATACAGTGGAGGTATACTTGCAGTAACAAGTGCTGCATCTGTAGAAATCATACATATACGTAATGCAAATCGTCGCTATTAACTGTAGCAGTTAATAGTGTGAGTATTATTATTGCCTCACTGCTCCAATGTATCCCTGTCGTTAGATAGCGCATTTCATTAAGCTATAGTGTATTTTGCAGTTATAAGTGAATATATTTAGATTCGATATCACATTCCTGCAAATAAGATTGAAGTAAGTCAAAATAAACGAATAAATAAAGCACACAGGTTTTGAAGTACATAAATATTACCTGTTACAACCATATGACATTCCCTAACCCTGTCGACTACTTTCTCTGCTACGTATAGTAAGTAGGGGAAGTATTGTATTCCACCCAAAAATTCGATACCGAGATTTCACCGGAAATACATGTTTTGAGACCCCCTGGATAAAAAAAGAAACTTTTAGAAGAAGGTCCCTGTGTGTATCTGTGCCTATAAATATCATAACTCAAAAACGCAAAGTCAGACAAATACAAAGTTTTCAAGAAAATCCCCACACCCCAAATTATCCTCTACACGGAACATTTTTCGAAAATGTTTAATTCCTCAAAACCGGCTGTGACAATTTTGATTAAAATATCATATATTTAAGATATCTTCATAACAAATAAAATGTGTATCTTGAATGTTCCCAAAAATCACCTTCTTTCTGAATAGCTTTCACATAACTGGTAAACAGTAGGAGATACCGTTTTCTACACAAACAAATATAGAGCTCGTTAAAACGCACAGTTGATATGAATTTTTTGTGAAGTGAGCCATTTCCGAGACATTCCTTGTTATTTGTATGAATTTTGCAATACTTGTAGTTTTTCTCAAATGGGAATTTGTTATTATTTTTTTATGTCCTGGACATGCAAAGAGAATGGAATATTCCACATAGCAACCAGCTCTTAAAAATTTGACTATCGCTTAAAGCCTACCAATTCCCCTTGAATCTACAAGAAAATTAGCAATAAGATAGAGTCAGCAAAAGTTTATCTCCATTAACATGAAGTAGATGGAGAATAAGCTTTTGTAAAAATAATTTGTGCAAGAGCATAAGAAGTCATGTGAGTATAACACACCAGATTTTTTTTATATACACTATGTGATCAAAAGTATCTGGACACCCCCACAAACATACGTTTTTCATCTTAGGTGCATTGTGCTGCCATCTACTGCCTGGTACTCATTATCCGCGACCTCAGTAGTCATTAGACATCGTGAAACAGCAGAAATGGGACGCTCCGTGGAACTCACGGACTTCGAACGTGGTCAGGTGGTTGGGTGTAACTTGTGTCAGAAGTCTGTACGAGAGATTTCCACACTCCTAAACATCCCTAGGTCCACTGTTTCTGATGTGATAGTGAAGTGGAAACGTGAAGGGACATGTACTGCACAAAAGCGTACAGGCCGACCTGGTTTATTGACTGACAGAGACCGCCGACATTTGAAGAGGGTCGAAGAGTAATAGGCAGACATCTATACAGACCATCACAAGGAATTCCAAACTGCATCAGAATCCACTCCAAGTACTATGACAGTTAGGCGCGAGGTGAGAAACCTTGGATTCCATGGTCAAGTGACTGCTCATAAGCCACACATTACGCAGGAAAATACAAACGACGCCTCGCTTGGTGTAAGGAGAGTCAACATTACACGATTGAACAGTGGCAAAACGTTTTGTGGAGTGACGAATCACGGTACACAATGTGGCGATCCGATGGCAGGGTATGGGTATGGCAAATGCCCGGTGAACGTCATCTGCCAGTGTGTGTAGTGCCAACAGTGAAATTCGGAGGTGGTGGTGTTATGGTTTGGTCGTGTTTTTCCTGGAGGGGGCTTGCACTCCTTGTTGTTTTGCGTGGCACGATCACAGCGTAGACCTCATTGATATTTTAAGCACCTTCTTGCTTCCTACTGTTGAAGAGCAATTCGGGGATGGCGATTGCATCTTTCAACACGATCGAACACCTATTCATACTGCACGGGCTGTGGCAGAGTGGTTACACGACAATAACATCCCTGTAATGGATTTGAATCCTATAGAACGCCTTTAGATGTTTTCGAACGCCGACTTCGTGCCAGGCCTCACCGATCTACATCGATAACTCTCCTCAGTTCCGCAGTCCGTGAAGAATGTGCTGCCATTCCCCAAGAAACCTTCCAGCAATTGATTGAAAGTATGCCTGCGAGAGTGAACGCTGTCATCAAGGCTAAGGGTGGGCCAATACCATATTGACTTCCAGTACCGATGGAGGGCGCCACGAACTTGTACGTCATTTTCAGCCAGGTGTCCAGATACTTTTGATCACGTAGTGTATCTTCCACAAGCTCTCCTTACAAAAGCTTTTTTTCGTGTATTTAATGCTATCAACGTAAAATCATGCAGAAATAGTTTCATTACACATTTTTTTGTTCGCACCAGGGGAATACATCAGACTGAAGTGATAGTCAAGTCTTTAAAAGATGGGTCGTTATTAGTTGGCTTTGAAATTCCGTACCCCTTCCATTACATTGTGAGAAGCAATTAAATAGCGACACTACTTCTAAAAATCTGATCTATTACATTCACATAATTTTCTCCAGCCACTATCGTTCATTTTTATACCTCTTCTACAAACTATTCTCACAAAAACTTATTTTTCTATCTACTGAGATAAATGTTTGCAGAAATGGTCTCATTGCACCTTTCGTTGCAGTACAAGGGAGTATAGGAGACTCGATACCATGGTCAGAATTAACTGAATGCTGATTACTTCAAAGAAATTACAAAGTATTGAAAAAAAAGCCAATAACAACGAATGTTTCAGAAATGACTGATCTCACAAAACGTTATTAGAAATTATAATTATTTCACAATTAGTGTGTATTTTTAAAGAGATTTACACCGTTTCTGTAAACGTTTTTGTCTATTATGGCTTACCGTTTATACAGGCTGTATCTTTATTGGTGTCGTATATTTGGGGGACATGTTCCCGACATCAAAACAGTAAAACAAGTTCATATGTACATGGGTCTGAAAATCAATCGTTTCGTTGTTGTAGGTCAAAGAAGATGTATCCCATGAGTGAACAGACGGATATTCACTACACGTATGACCGTGCAGACTGCAATGCAGCACGAGCACGTGAACTTTATGTAGAAAGGTACGCTGACCGTGTGCAAGAACATTTGCTTGAGAGAGAATGGCGCATTTGAGAGTAGTACTAGGTATGTTGGGAGACCAAGAGCTTGAAGAACGAGTTCTTCGTTCTATGAATGCAGACCCATCACAAAGCACAAGACGTATGGCTGGAAAGGGAAAGAGTTAGTATATGACTATCTGCAGAATTCTGCATGAAAATCTTCTGTACCCGTATCACCTTCAACGTGTGCAAGGATTAAGTGAGGCGGACTTTGAGCCAAGGATACGTTTCTGTCAACGCATGTTACAGCAGTGCGCTGTGTTCATCAATTTCCTAGCCTGTATCTTATTCACGAATGACCTTGTTTTACTCGCGACGGCATCTTCAATTTTCATAACACTCATAACTGGGCATTTGGAAATCCTAATGAAGTACGACAGGACAGCCATCAAAAAATTCTCTCTCTCTCAGCGTTTCGGGTGAAATCATTCATGATCACCTTATTGGTCCCTACTTCTTCCCTCAACGTCTGAATGGACAAACTATCTCCAGTGTCTCAGAAATGAGTTGCATCACTTAACTGATAATGTGCCTCTGGACATCATCCAGCGAATGTGGGTTTTACACGATGGTGCTCGAGCTCATTTCATTATGATAGTTCGTAAGTTTTTGAATTATCAATTTCCGCAAAAATGGATTGGTCGAGGAGGACACATTGCATGGCCTGTTTGATCGCCTTATATAATCCAATGGATTTCTTCGTCTGGGGACATTTGAAGTCCTTGGTTTATGCGACTCCTGTACCTGATGTTGATATTTTGAGAGGACGTATCCAAACTCGATTTGACCAAATACGAAACACAAAGGGATTTTCAATAGAGTACACCAGAGCATGGAACGTAGGCTTACTGCATGCATCGAAGCAAGAGGAAGCCACTTCGGCAATTTTTGTAACTTTCGATTTTGTGTTGTAACTCCGAAATAAATGATTTTCAGACCCATATTCCCATGAACTTTTTTTTACTTTTTTGATGTCAGGAACACGTACCCCAAATATATGACACCGATACAGATACGCTCTGTATAGTTACTAGTTATTCCAAACGAAGAGGATTTGTCAGGCTTCCGCTGAAATATTAAAATGTACGTTTTATTAACCACGTAAATATCTTATATGTGTGGTATTTTAATCAATATCGTTATAGGAATTTTTTGATAAAATCAAAAATTAAGAAACACTTTCGTGTAAATAGAAGTTTGGTGCGGGAAAATGTTCTTGAAAATGTTCTTCCGACATCCTTGGATGATGCGGGGCATAAATACCAAGTGTCTGTCAGACTTTTTTTTTTTTTTTTTTTTTTGCTTTTTGAGGTATGCGATTCTCAGAAAAACATTATATACACACAAACAAAACACATACACAGAAACGTTCTTCTTTGGATTCACGAGACCGTAAATCATGTATTTCTGGTAAAATATCGTCGAAAGTTTACGTGGAATGAAGTATTGTCTCTACCTAATATACGTACGTGCTAGATCAAGTAAAACTGACAAAATTCAACCAATAACATGGAATATATTGGAAATTGCAGATGATACAACAAAATTTATTTAACTATATTGTGTTTTTAAAGAGACATACAGTTTTTATGAAATACGTTTTTGTCTGTTTATTGAGGTTTCTCAGTAATACAAAATTAATTCATAATGAAATGGACTTCGCAGCTTATTCGCAGAAAATTCAAGATATGCACTGTATTAGACATGTTTGTTTCAATCTGAAGAGCCATTTTTGAGATATAAAAATAATACAAAATTAGTGTAAAGGGTAGTGTGGTGTGGGAGAGTTTTCTTTAAAATATTATGGCATACTTAGAAGAGGCAGAATTCAAAGAACGAAGTTTGATATCTATCACGACCTATCTATCACGTTTATGACATATGCTCACAAACAGATAAACACATCTTTTTCTATTTTATCCCTTCAGATTAAGGGATCTCGGTTGTATTTCCGGTGAAGTCTCGATATCTAATGATTTGTTGGAATACAATCTAAAACATTGAGATTTTCCTCTGTCTGTTGTTAGTGGGCACTAGATATGTTTAAGGCAGTATTTGTAATACTTAAATAATTTCAGTCTAATTATATAACATGTAAATTCAATAACAGCCGGCCTTGAAGCAATATGTGTATGTAATAATTTGTAAAATGTATGTAACAGTCATTGTATATGCTTATATTATTGTATCCATGTGTAGTAATGTTATGTGACTATATTACGTAATTTAATAATGTAGGAGCTGTGAGAATAATAAGTTAAAAGTTGCTAACAATGAGGTAACAATGAGGTAACCTTGAGACAACAATGAGTAAGGAAGTTTAAACGCCACTAGTCATTATTAGAGCAGCAATAATGTAAGTTTTGAGACAGTTTAAAAATAGCCAATCAACAACCATAAAAAGCTTTAGTTAAATGAAGGTATTCTATTGGAGTAGGATTAGCCAAACACAGACTTGAAATACATCAATTTACAAGTTTAGACGGTTGAAATCAGGTCAGTTGACTACAGACAGTGCTCATAACTGGATGCGTTACTTGTGCGTCCTCGAGAGATTTAATACGTATTCGTGTGAGACGAAAAATAAGTTTACGTGTTAAAAAGTGCAATTAATTAATAAAAAGAATAGCACAGCTCTCTATATCAGTGAAGTGTTATTTAAATCGTATCAAGTATTAATAAAAGGAGTGAAGTAAAATTATAATCTTTGTAAGCCTACATTCTTGTCGCACCAAAACCCTGCCAAGACATCCATGTCTCTAAAATAAATACTGACGCAGCCGAGGCAAACATAAATATAACATCTAAAGAAAACGTCAAATTACAAAACTAATATTTTTAAACTTGGGGCAAAGGCCACCTGAAGGTACATTTGGGGCGAAGGCTACTGGAAAGCGGGTACCATACGTGCCGTTGCAACTACTACAAGTTCGGCTCCCCAACAGTTGAAATATAATAATACTCCTTCAGTACACATTCCTCAAAATGACGCCCAAAGCGTGGTGCAAATAATGCAAAGATAAACATTATCTTCAAACTGAGTTTCCATACGTAGAAGCAACAACTACTTCTTCAAATAGGCTTTTCAACGTAAAGACAATACAACTTACTTCATGTTTATGTTTGTATGTGCATAATATGTATTGCTTTGATTTTCCCTGAATTGATACAATTTTGTTACAATTAAACATACATAATCCTGCTCGGTATCGAAATGTGAGCTGCAGGCTTCTGAAAATAATTGTGGGCTCCGTTTTGCTACGTATGCACATACATTAATTAAAACCACACCTATTTCAGCACGGTTGCGACATTAGCTCATGTGCCTATTTGGATATTTTATTGCCCATATAAACCGATTTAATGGTTTTTTGCCTGCATTTTACTCCCGTTTAGTGCCCAGATTTCGAACCCTAATTATACTGCGATTTCAGATGAGGTGTCGGATAGATACTGCTTGCCATAATATTGAGCATGAAATTTATGTTATCCGCTCTATGGAAGGCATTCCACGCAATAAAACTCGGGAATGACAGTGACAGAACACTGCTGCTGGCGCTATCAAACTTTCTTTATCACAAATATTAAAGTTGGGGACGGTTTTCAATAGCCTTTAAATTCTGTGGATCAAATGAAAATGAAATAACGTTATAAGCTAAAATTGCACCGAAAACGAAGGTTGTAAAAAGGTAGTGGCAACATATGCAGTAGTACTGAAACAGCCGGAACAGGCCTTCAAATTAATATCTGACCTTCTCCTAAACCATTTCCTAAGCCATTGTTTATACATACATTACGTGATCAAAAGTATCCGGACACCTGGCTGAAAATGACGTACAAGTTTGTGGCACCCTCCATCGGTAATGCTGGAAGTCAATATGGTGTTGCCCCACACTTAGCCTTGATGACAGCGTTCACTCTTGCAGGCATAATTTCAATCAGGTGCTGGAAGATTTCTTGGGGAATGGCAGCACATTTTCCATGGAGTGCGGAACTGAGGGGGGGTATCGGTGTAGATCGGTGAGGCCTAGCACGAACTCGGCGTTCCAAAACATCCCAAAGGTGTTCTATAGGATTCAAGTCAGGACTTTGTGAGACCAGTCCATTATAGGGATGTTATTGTCGTGTAACCACTCCGCCACAGCCCGTGCAGTATGAACAGGTGCTCGATCGTGTTGAAGGATGCAATCGCCATCCCCGAATTGCTCTTCAACAGTGGGAAGCAAGAAGGTGCTTAAAATATCAATGTAGGTCTGCGCTGTGATCGTGTCACGCAAAACAACAAGCAAGCCCCCTCCAGGAAAAACAGGACCACACCATAACACCACCTCCGAATTTCACTTATGGCATTACACACGCTGGCAGATGACGTTCACCGGGCATTCGCATACCCACACCCTGCCATTGGATCGCCACATTGTGTACCGTGATTCGTCACTCCACACAGGGTTTTGGCACTGTTCAATCGTGTAATCTTGACGCTCCTTACACCAAGCAAGGCGTCGTTTGGCACTTTCCTGCGTGATGTGTGGCTTATGAGCAGCTGCTCGAGCATGGAATCCAAGGTTTCTCACCTTACGCTAACTGTCATAGTACTTGGAGTGGATCCTGATGCAGTTTGGAATTCCTGTACGATGGTCCGAATAGATGTCTGCCTATTACTCTTTACGACCCTCTTCAAATGTCGGCGGTCTCTGTCAGTCAACAGACGAGGTCGGTCTGTACGCTTTTGTGCTGTACATGTCCCTTCACGTTTCCACTTCACTACCACATCAGAAACAGTGGACCTAGGGATGTTTAGGAGTGTGGAAATCTTGCGTAAGGACTTCTGACACAAGTGACACCCAATCACCTGACCACGTTGGAAGTCCATGAGTTCCACGGAACGTCCTATTCTGCTGTTTCACGATGTCTAATGACTACTGAGATCGCGGATAATGAGTATCAGGCAGTAGGTGTCAGTACAATGCACCTAAGATGAAAAGCGTATTTTTGTGGGGGTGTCCGGATACTTTTGATCACATAGTGTTAGGCAGTGTTTTCTGTGGAGTGCAGCAATACAACCCCATTCTCAGAGTAAACTGCAGAATTTCTCCATACAGGAGTGAGCAAACTAAAATTTGAACATTGCTTCCTTTAATTAAAGAAAGCATTTCAGTACTTAGTGCCTTAAAAGTCCAGTGTCACAGTTATTACTGTAAATTAGGAAATATATAGAAGTCTTAACTATATCTTGATAGTTTTTTTGACACACAGATGTGGTTCAAATCGCATAAATGATATACGGTAGGCATAAGGAGTTCTAAACCTGCATTTCACAAAAAACACTCGGCTGATGACTTCCAACAGTTTCTACTGTCTTAAAAGTGGCACAGCGTAAGATGGGTTTATGATAAGGACGTATGCAAATGTATATTTAGCTTTTATTCACTTGTGATGTGGAATTAAGTTTTGCAATATGTTTCTGGTCTTCTGTACTTGTTTGTAAAGGTTTATAGTGCATATAATTGCATATTTCCTTTGTTACTATATATTGCATTATTCACCCTGCATCGAGCATATAATGCACGTATTGAAATATTTTAGCTTTGAAATTAATATTTAAATATATTAGGGTTAAAATAATAAACTCCTTATAATGGAGATACACATACAATTTTAGGTAACTTGAAGGTGCTACTTCAAATTATGCAGGAAAATTAAACACTCATTCTACAGTACATGTACAGTGTTGTAGAGAGAAACTCTCACATTTAGGTTCGTGTTCTGTGGATAAATACAGTGTGGAAGGGAACTCGTGCATTCCATCGTGTTTGTACTTCATAGAGGTAATACGAACAAAAACGTATAATAGATTTTGTTCTGTAATCGGCCGTTAAAACAAAGTTCAGTTTCCAAATTAAATGGTTTATTCCACGAGAAGTATGAAGATAATAGTTTGTATACTTGTAAGATATGTAGAGTGGCCTGTTTCTTACCTAGTTTCTGTAGTAACTATGTGAGATCATACAGGATTATGAAATATTCAATCGTTTTCCGAACATCGTTTTGCAGATATAGTGTGGCTGGAGACATAGGCAATATTACAAGATCAGTGTGAAATCTGACTCCCGGACGTAAACGAAACAGCATATCTGAACTGGGAGGTGCGGGTATTAGCAGTTTTGTTTTCCTACTACCCTTAATCCTAACAAACATGACGAAAAAATGGTATAATATTTTGGTGAAATGACAAGTAGATATAACCTGGCGGCTATTGGCCTACACTCAGTATGGAAATAATTCATTCATCGTCCAATAAGTATTTCGCGGTTGCTGAATAGAAGGCACACTATGTTTGTGTCAGATCAACTGCAGGTTGAGTTGTTATTATTAGAATAATGTCGTAGTACGTATTGAAACTCACAGGTTTAGCGATAAAGGAACCTGAGGGGTGTTTAGTACAGCACAAGGTTTACGAGATGACAGCCTTTTCAGATCGTGGTTACATTGATATCTTGTTAGGATACGAAACGCAAGAACGTTTGTGCTGGCCGCGCAAAGGGTCCTAGACACAGGGAGCGTGCACCAGCACACGAAGGAGGGCGAGCAAGAAATACCGCCGCTGCAGAGGAAGCAGCTTTAAATCTTGTAGATCAACAACCCAGCAGCAATAGTCGGGAAATACCTTGTATGGTACGCGTGTCTCTTTGGTTGTTTCTCAGGACTCTGTAAGAACAATTATGACAATCGTGTCATATCCAACGGGTACAGTGTCTCTCAGTAGCGAATACGCGCCTAGCTGGCTTTCGTCAATTGCTTCCTACAACAAGGTGCACATGTGCCACAATTAATTATGGCAACGAAGCTACCTTCACAAAGAATGGCATTTTCAGTTTTCATAACACCCATAAACCCTCAGAATACCAGCAAGAAGGATTTCATCCGCAGAAAATTACATGGTTACAGTTTTCAGAGATTCTGATGGTGTGGTGCTGATAGAATAATTCTAGAAGTGCAGAGTCATTACCAGAGAGTAATATGTTTCACTGCTGGACCAACTGAAGGATGTTATTCTGGCTATGTTCATGCCTTGTGACATAGATAGGTCCCATTCATGACTATATATCACCTTTGAAGTTGTGGTGGCAGAATCTGCGCTTCTAAGTGCTTCCACATCCGCCATGTTATCCGGATTTAACTATATTTGTTCCCAAACCAGAAGAAATCTGAGTAGACGAAGATTCACAACAAATGCTGAGGACGAAGCTGAGACAAACGCGTATTTTGTACAGTTGGACAAATCATATTTTATTCAGGTATTAAAAGGTTGGATAGCCGTTGAACTAAACACACTGCCGTTTGTGAAAATGCAACACCCAGAAGGAAACGCATGAATACAATGAATTTAATACCACAGGTTAGGTGCATGACAAGTAACAAATGATAAACTTTCCAAATCTATAGATGACCTTTGAGCCCCAACATTCAGTATTTGGTGTGGTCTCCATGCGCTGCAATTAGAGCTGCTATACGCCGTGGCATTGAATCAAAAAAGGTTCTGAATACATTCCTGGGGGATTTCCCTCCACGCAGCTTGTGTTCGAGTGCACAAATCCGTGACACTGGTTACTGGAGGACCGTGACGCACCAGGTACCGACCAACCATATCCCAAACATGTTCGATGGGCGGCATATCAGGCGAACGTGCAGGCCAGGGATGCAATGGCACCCGTCGCTCTTCGAAGAAGGCTTGTACATTCCTCGCAATATGTGGCCGGGCATTGTCTTGTTGAAATGTGACCTGTGGAGATGCCTGAAGCAGGGCGCGTACCTCAGGCTCTACAACCACCGTTAGGTACCGGTTGCTGTTCAAAGTGCCCTCAATTCGTAGGAGGCGAGATCGGTTGTTGTAACCAATGATGCCCCCAACAATCACACCTGGTGTTTGTCCGCTGTGCCGCTCAACAATGCAGGCCTCCAGGTTGCGCTCAACACGGTACCGCCGAACACGTATGCGGCCATCACTGTAGGACACGTTGAAGTGGGACTCGTTCGAAAAGACTACATTTTGCCACTCAGCACCCCAGTGACGGTGTTCACGTACCCATTACAGTCGGAGGAGCTTGTGGTTTCTGGACAATGGAAGCCGACGTAATTGCATGCATGTAATCAGTCCAACCTGCAGCAGACGGCGACGAACCGTTGATGCAGACAAGTTCACACCGGTTGCTGTGCTCCAGCGTCGAGCCAACACTGTGGATGAAGCTGTATGGTCCGTTATGGCCATGCCGTGAAAATTACAAGTCATCCCGTGCTGTGGTCATGTTCTGTGGTCCAGTACTCGCTCTTCGGTGCGTACAACGTTTATGTATCCACTGCTTCCACACACGCATTACTGTCCCAGCAGCATGCTGTGTACGAGCCGAAATGTCACGGTATGACAAACCCGCTTCCCGGAGACCGATCATTCTGCCCCGTTCGAACTCACTCACATGCCGATATGGCTCCCTTTGTCGTCGACGAGGCATACTGGTACTCTCTTTATTGTTTCCACCTTGTTTAACAGCTCTGCACTGACTACACTGGGAGCAACACTGACCTTGTCGGACCGACACGAGAGGTCTCTGGTCTGCCTACGTTTACCCCATCTCTCTGCAAACCTAATCACTTATTGCTTGTACACTCTTCTACACTTCTACAAGTTTGGAGTTATTCGGGAAATTCTTTCTTAGTGTTGCAATTTTTACAAACGGCAGTGTATATTGATTTACAGGTGGTCTATGCTAGAAAAACAATTAAATAAAATTTTGGTCCAGCCGATAACTTTTATAATCGTCGGTATATATGCTTATAAGCATTGTTAACTTCTATTCATTGGCTTTGAAGTTTTTCTCTTGACAAAGTTTCGCAAGCCATACGTTATGTGCAATTACTTGCCAAGTTTGAGCCAAGTAATTTATCGTTACAAATAGCATTCGAACACGATATTTACAATTATATTACATCATGTGCTTGCTTATAAATGGGTTAATTTGAAAACCAAGGATTTCTTGTAAGTTACAAACGCTAAGAAACAATTGTACAAACTAATTCCTTTAGAGATGTTAATTGAAAAGGAATAACATTCACATGCAAATTCGATAGTAAATAAAATATAAGAATGCAATAGTAATTGAATCGGGTGACTTCAGAGGCTATTTACAGAAAATTAAGGTATTCATTTCATTTGTCATTATGGTGTTTTAATCAAAATCTTTAGAGCCATTTTTGAGAAAATCAACATTTTCGAAAACTTTTAAATCTAAAGTGTATTTGTGGTAGGGAGAAGATCTTGAAAACATTTGCGTTGAATCCTTGGAAGTTTGTTATTTAATGGACTTTTCGTTTTTGAGTTATGCTCTTCACAAACACACACAATGAAACTGGCATTTATTTATGGACGCTCTTTAACTGCTATGGTTCTTAGCGTCCATTTTATATTGCACCTGAAACACAGGAAAATTTGCTCAGAGGCACTTTTATATGACTTGAGGTTCTTTAACATACCGTAAATCTACGACACGTGATGCAGTAATTTGTATCACAAATTACTTAAATGTAAATAATGATTGTAATATGAATATGCATTTTTATGTGACATTGATTTGAGATGTTTATTGATTGTAATTATTGTTGAGAAGTAAGTTTATACTGCCTTACTGAAACTGACAATAATAGCGTGCAATAATGCAGCGAGGGGGTGAGCTGTTTATCATTATTGGAAACGAGGAAGTTACGTAATGTTGGCGCGTTTTTCCTTGAGAATCTTCTGGAACGTTTCCCTAGAGCATATGTATTCATAATTTTCATTGGATATAAAAATAGACGCTAATGTTGGCGCGTTTTATTAGCCAATTGCAGCTCAGTTATAATCTTTAGGCATATCGGGGTGTATGAGTATAATAGAGCTAGGTTAGAGGTAAAGCCCGTCAGTTCATCAAAATTCTTTGTACACTACACGTCGCATTCCCATCAGTTAGTCGAAAGTATTTGTACGGCACACTTCGGATATCAATTTGCAGGTTACGCGTAACAGAGTTATAAAAATCTCAAGTGTTATAAAATTAATTATACAAAAAGTTGAAGTACGCGAATTAAGAATTATCAGTAATGAAGTTATTATAACAGTTTCAGTTTGGCGAGTGTCAAGATCAATGTGTAAATGTGATAGTAAATGTGTTCGACAATAAAAGTGTAAAACAAATTCTTTCATCAGTGTTATTTTTGGATAAGAGACTCCCTTCCGTTTACACAACCTGTATAAAGAGAAGTGCTTGACCAAAAGATAATAGCTAGCCGGAGGACAGAGAACCAAAATTAAATAAAATAAAAGTAGCATGCTTTCAAACAAAAACTAATACTGCCGCAAATTGCTAACACTTGATGGAGCTAACAAACCTAACAAATGAATCACGTCACAAGTGGCTTCAACACGTTGAGTAAACACACATACACAAACAACGTGGGTTATAAATAACATTAAAGCACTCTCAAATTTGGCTCCCAAACGTGGGGCTCAATAAATAAATAAATACAACATAAATACCGCCGCAAATTAGCTCCCAAACGTGGGGCTCAACAAATAATACCGTCACAAATTGGCGCCCAACGTGGGGCTACAAAAATGTTAAGTATAAATAATATTAAACCATTTCAAATTGGCTCCCAAACGTGGGGCTCAATAAATAAATAAATACAACATAAATACCGCCGCAAATTAGCTCCCAAACGTGGGGCTCAACAAATAATACCGTCACACACGGGACTACTAGCTTTAATTCCCTTTTGAACCCCCGACCTCGGGATCTAGAGACTAGGATGGTACCTCTAGACAACGGAGGACGACACACACAGACCCTTTTATAAAACCGTTTTTAGTTCAGGAAGCCTCAAAACAGGTATTACCTGTGAAATGTGGACATAGAATTTTGGGTGGACTGCTATTTACCTGGTACAGGTGTAAGCAGTGGAGATAGGAGCATATTAAGTGTAATTCTATAGGTTCCTGTTTTATATCATCCTTAGAGTCCGATGTGTGCCACATAACACATATTTACCTACTTCTTGATGAATGCACTGCTCTCTAAAGCGTTTAAGGAGACAAGGTACTCGAAATGGTCAAAAATAACATTTTTTGTTCTAGGCACTGATAAAATCTCTATTATTTCCAGTTTAAGACAATATATACATTCCGGGGATTAAGCAGTTTTTAATACATTTAAATACCATTTAAATGCTAATCGGCATTCCTTTAAAGCTGTCGTGCAACGCTCCTTTTTAGAACATTTTTGTATCTTTCAAGGTGCAGATGCTTATGACCCTGGAATGTACTGAAGTGTGTCAGAAGTTTAGTATTCAAACCCTTAAAGTCAATTTTCTCAAAACAAATTTTTCGATACTTATGTACATTTTTCTCAGAAAGTAGGAAACGTAGAGAGCTGAAATTTTCACTACATGTACACAACACATAGTTAAACTTTCTGAACCACAATAATAATTTTATATTGTATATTAGTGATATTAAGAAAGCAAAGAAATTGCAAATTTTCCACATTTTTACTTTTTTAGCTTTGCAAATACTTGTTTTTTAATTTCTAGTGAAGTGATATACATAACTGAATAATTGAGGTCCGCAAGATAGCATGCAATAGTGTGATTCTGAATTGCAAGTAATATCAGAGAAAAAGGTACATGAATTCACATGTTTTAAGAGAAAATGTTATTATTTTTCTGCTGAATGAAATGTTTTTTACGGACTCAACTACATAAGCTATGAATGAAAACAAAAGCTTGAAATAACGGTCATGATTTGTAGAATAATTCATAAAAATGTTAGGAAAACCATTGAGAACTTAGGAGTAGTGGTGATTTAACACACTTGGAGTGTAATTTTCATATGCTCAGACTACCCTGTCTCCTTAATATAGTCCTCCTCAGATAAGTTATATTCCTGATACTTTTGTGTGTTGATATACTCCGACGCGGTTGGGAAATGTGAAGAACTAGCGTCTAGAAGGGTTTCCGCACGCAGGAGCTGAATTATATAGAACAGCAACAGCGGTAGGGGAAGCATCATTACGTAGTCCAGTCAGATTTTCTTCCTTGTGCCCGTGGACCGTGCAGTGCAGATTTTGATGAATGCCACGGACGTAACGCTAAATAGTAATGTCCAGGGAATACAGGAGGGCGACCTAGTTGTCTATTCTGTCTCTTGTATCCGCTAACTTCATTTTCCCTGCCTTCGTACGAGCAACAGCTTGTCATGTTAATGAGATTATGCTGATTCTTATATAATTGCTTTGGTGTAATCCACTTCCCTATTATTGTAATAACCCTCCGTTCATATCTGCACATAGTAATGGTAAGTGTAACCAAAAGTAGTTTAATAATGTTTACTTTCTCTGTCATTTGAGTATGGTAGCTAGATAAAGTATTGCATTCCACGAAACATTCGATATCGAAATTTCACCGGAAATACACATTTTGAGGCTACTAGAAATCAAAATAAAGGCTTTTTTTTTTTAGAAAAACGTTGGTATGTCAAGTTTCACTCAAAAAGGAAACTTTGGATAAATATCCAACTTGGTATATAGCTTCAATATCTTCCAAAAATATGACACAAGATTTTCAACAAAATTCCCTACTCTAAATATCCTTTACATGTAAAATGGTTTGCAGTTTTTTTTCTCTAAAAATGGCTCTAAAGATTTTGATAAAATACCACATATTAAATATATTTTCATGAAAAATAAATTGTATGTCACGAATTTTCTGTAAATATCCTCTGAAGTCCTCTTCATTTGAAAGGAATTTTGAATAATGGTAGACGTTAAGTGATGGGCGAAAACGAACGTCACAAAAGGTATAGATCTCTTTAAAACACACAATTTATTTTAGATAATTTTTGTGGCTTCAGCCATTTGGGAGATATCCGTTATTAATGGTTCGATTTGTTCAATACTTCAGCCAATCTTTTCAACCCCCGCAGATTTTCAGTTGTTTCTCGCGTGCCAATGAAACAGTATGGAATGTTAAGGTCAGCGTATATCGTCCAGTTCTAAAACATTTGACTGTCGCTGTTCCCTTCGAACTGTAACGAAATGTGCAACGTAGTTTATGTCGATTAAAATGAAGTAGATAAAAATAACTTTCCAAGAATAATTTATATGCCCACTTGTAAACAATATGGAGTGGAGAAAGTTAAGTGAATGTAAGACACTAGATTTTTTAAATATCCCACGCTGCATGTTTATACGCATTTTAACGATATTATTTTTACAGTGAGAGTTAAACACTGTGTCATGTGGTTCATGGCCCATATGATGCCAGAAGAAGCAAACTTGATGACTGATTGCAGTCAATCAAGGGACACTAAGTCTTTTTAAGCAAGCTATTCATCTTCGACGTCATGGTTTTCTGACATGCACAATGAAAATGTTGCACGATGAACTAAGGACCTCATGTCATTGGCGTTAAAACAGACTTGCTATATAGCAATGGCGACGCGTTCCCCGTCCCCATAATCCCTTATTGTCCTTCCGGGAGGCGATTTTCCTTCTGATAACATAAAGACAGTGATTCAGCGGAAAGGGTGTAAATTTTATCTTCTAGGGGATGGAAAGTCTGAGAATCTCAATAGCTGACTAAAGGTGTAGAGGAATTTGAAGATTACGCTGAAGATTTTAGCTTTGCTTCAAGTTTCTCTTTAAGAATGCCTAACTTTTTCAGAAATCTGCAATAATTGTACACATTTGTTCTCCACGTTTCTCTTTCCCTTCCTCCCTCTCTCTCACTTTAATATTCATAGATTCACTATTGCTTCTTTTTTCGAGTGGAGGAGAAAATGATTCAATCACTGGCCCCAGCCCCGATGGGAGTCGGGACTGAGAGTGTGGGACTCACCAATATTCGGCATACCCATCGGAAGGAAAAATGGAAGAAGGAAAAGTGGAATAAGCGTGGCTTTTTGCGGTCCCGCATAGCACCCGCGTTAATATGTGAAGGCTGTTGGCTGCCGCCCTATGGGCGGGAGCGGATAAAGGTAAGTTACTAGGTTGCAGCCATGAAACCTGACTGCAACACCAGTGAGAATGGCGAGGGTTAGGAAGAGAGTGGAGGTTAGGATTGAGGACGGTACTGATGATGATGCTGCTGCTGTTGCTGGTTGAACTCCTTGCATTGCTGCAAGAGGTTTGCGACTCTCTCCGGGTTAGTCTTCAGTTTAGGAACAAGAGATGAGACCCGGATGGCTTCGGTGATGGCTTTCAGTCTGGATGAAGTGCTGTCGAACTGCCCAGCCAGGAAAACCTGTTAAGCAGCTGATGAGGTTTGAAGATCCCTGATGAGTTCTTCCAGAGCTATCAGCTTCGTCATCATGTTAAGGAACTCTTCATGGAGATCCTGAACGGCGTCATGTAGGCCCTAGACTTCCTCGATGATCAGCGTTGGTGATGGTGCTGGTATCGGCGGCGAAGGTCGGGCTGCTTACACGATGCTGTTGTGCTGACGGAACCACAGTAGTGGCACCTTGGTTGTGCTGAGCAGGTCGTCTCCTCATGTCCGTAGGCACAGCAGCGGCTGCAGGGCACCTGGCGTTGTAATCGACTGGCCTCGATGCGTAAGCACCGCCCTAACAAGGGCAGGCCCGCCCTCAAGGCCGCTTCATAGTCGCCAGGGTCTGCGTTCTCGATCCTGACGAGCAAGGTGGGTTCCTGTGCTCCCTAGATCCGAGTGGCGTTCAAGGCTGAAGGCCATTGCTAGTGAGCTGCGCTGATGAGGAACCTGACTGGCTGGTCCGTCGGAACCCCTCGGATGACAGCCCTGTACCTCCCATGAGGCAAAGGCTGGATCTGTGTAGGCTGGGAAGCCCCCAGGATCGGCGGCGTGAACCCCGGTGAAAGTGGGGGCAACTACGGAGGCAATCGCGGCGTAGCTGCGCTGGATGGCGGCGAAGCGGCGGACGAGGCAAAAGTTACCCCGGGCTGCGGCGAGTTCCCCTCGGCGGGTGCCGGAGGAGAAGAAGACGGTAGGCCTTAGCAGGCACTATTGCTGTAATAGTCCTCCGTGTATACAGTGCCATTCTAACCTGTAGTTCCCTAGGGCGTGGGTTCAAACTCGGAAGAGAGCGGTAGAGTTTTTGGCCTAAACAAACTTAGCATGGCTTCCTTCAAAAGGGAAGTAAAGCCGGTGGTCCCGTGTCGTAGATTTACGCACGTAAAAGAACCTCAAGTGTGATAAAGTGGCCTATGAGAAAAATTACTGGTCTTTCACGTCCAATATAGAATGGGACGCTAAGAATCACAGCAGTTAAAGAGCGTCCATTAATAAAACTCAATTTAATACAATTGTTCATACTGGACGGCTGTTTTTTTATTTTTGTTTTGAAAAAAGGAAGTAACCCACAGCAAGTTTTTTCAACTCGACGAAAAACAATTCACGAGCTCCTCCACGAGTGTGGTAAGAGTAGACAAACAAGAGAAAAATAACTGACTAATGTTTACCAGGTAACAAGCGAACGGAGTTTGCTTCCGTATTTACACATTGTAAGAGACTGCCAGCACTTCCTAATTTACTCATCGCTGAATATTTACCCCGGAAAGAGATGGAACCAACAAAAAATTAAAGCTTGAATTTTTATAGAATCCTGAGCTGTCAGATATTTGCGTGCGTAGAATAACTAACTCTTTCGAAGACGACTTGCCAATGTTTTCGTTTATACGAATGGAAATCCATTTATTAAAATACTAATAGTAAAGTAAAGAAAGTAAAATATGACAATCGTTAGTACTTTTAGGCTGCAATAGAAACTATGAAAGAACTTGATTGTTAGGCATCCTAGCTTCATTTTTTATGTGTACATGTTTCAGAACAGCATAAGGGCCTAATCGTACAAGCTGCAAGGCTTCGTATGGCACCCCTAGCGGACACAGACAACACCTTGAGAACCAAGTGACCAGAACTGCTTCGTTTACTACGCATTTGTTATTATGGAGCAGCCCGGGTACACAAAGAACGAATCGATGGATATGTTGTTAGTGTTTGGTGTTACGTTTGTACTCTCCAGACGAGCACTGGCACACTACAGACAAATATTTCCAATTAGACAAAATCCATATGGTTTAGATAATGACTGAGTATACATACTTTTCCGGAATGTGTACAGTATAGAACCAGAGAAGAAGAAAGCTCACAGAAAAATTCTAAACCCCATTAGAAGGAGATTGGTGTTTTGGGATCTACTACTGACTAGAGTAACTGGCAAAACATAGTAAATCTCCTGGTTAAGATAAAATTTGCTCAGTTAGTCAGACACAATTCATCTTTATTTTTTCTTTATTTTATCGTTATTTTTTTTGTAAATTTAATTTTTATTTTAAATATGCATGTACGGTCACTGACTCATGTACTAAATATATACGTAATAAATATAATTTGTAAGCAATAAAGTCACCTGCACTATCTGGTTTTTAGTTTGATAGTAGTGTTGGCTGAAGTAGAATCACTAGTAGTGCCAACATTACTTTCCGGAAATTGTTTGTTGTATGATGCAATATGTACACCACCCCACTATTACATCGAGCTACCGCAAATTTTACCGTTAGATTACCAAGCAGCCTACCAATTAAGGTGCTCCTGTACGTTGTTTCAAACACGTGAACTAAATTCAACACATGACCCGTATTTATTGCAATCAAACAGAAGTCATCGAGAACGGAATAAAGCAGTTTTGATTTTACATCCACGGATCCCTTTGTAATTCGTATAAATGTCCCTGTTGAATCTCCTAACGCGGTTAACCTTTACGCTCTCATGTTCTACATTTATGTGCAGATCAAGGGCAGGTCTACTCATGTCCACTATCCGGACACCCCACAAAAATACGCTTTTCATCTTTGGTGCATTGTGCTTTCACCTACTGCTTGGTACTCATTATCCACGACCTCAGTAGTCAGTAGTCATCGTGAAACGCTCCATGGAACTCACGGACTTTGAACGTGGTCAGGTAAATTGGGTGTCACTTGTATGAGAAGTCTGTACGCGAGATTTCCACACTCCTAAACATCCCTAGGTCCATTATTTCTGAAGTTATAGTGAAGTGGAAACGTAAAGGGAAATGTATAGCACAAAGGCGTACAGGCCGACCTCGTCTGTTGACTGACGACATTTGAAGAGGGCCGTAAAGAGTAATAGGCAGACATCTATCCAGACCATCACACAGGAATACCAAACTGCATCAGGTACTATGACAGTTAGGCGTGAGGTGAGAAACCTTGGATTCCATGGTCGAGCTGCTGCTCATAAGCCACACATCCCGCAGGAAAATGCCAAACGACGCCTCGCTTGGTGTAGGGAGCGTCAACATTACACGATTGATCAGTGGCAAAACGTTATGTGGAGCGACGAATCACGGTACACAATGTGGCAATCCGATGACAGGGTGTGGGTATGGCGAATGCCCGGAGAACGTCATCTGCCAGCGTGTGTAGTGCCAACAGTGAAATACGGAGGTGGTGGGGGTGTTATGGTGTGGTCGTGTTTTTCCTGGAGGGGGCTTGCATTCCTTGTTGTTTTGCGTGACACGATCACATCTCAGACCTACATTGATATTTTAAGCACCTTCTTGCTTCCCACTGTTGAAGAGCAATTCGGGGATGGCGATTGCACCTTTCAATACGATCGAGCACCTGTTCATACTGCACAGGCTGTGGCGGAATTGTTACACGACAATAACATCCCTGTATTGGACTGGCCTACACAGAGTCCTGACTTGAATCCTATAGAACACCTTTGGGATGTTTTGGAAGGCCGACTTCGTGCCAGGCCTCACCGACCTACATCGATACCTCTCCTCAGTTCCGCACTCCATGAAGAATGGGCTGTCATTCCCCAAGAAACCTTCCGGCACATGATTGAAAGTATGCCCGCGAGAGTGAACGCTATCATCAAGGCTAAGGGTGGGCCAACACCATATTGACTTCCAGCGTTACTGATGGAGGGTACCACGAACTTGTACATCATTTTCAGCCTGGTGTCCGGATACTTTTGAACACGATGTGTATTTCGCTTTCAGTTTATTTTTAAGGATTATTTAGAAAATGGATTATTTAGTAAATAGTTGACTTTATTCGTGTTACCTAAATGAATAAAACAGCACACCGCTCACGCAATCCCTCGTGCACTCTACAATATTTATTGTTCGTTGCACATTTCTCTTTAAATCCTCTGGAGCTGCTGGCAATGCAGGCAGAATTATTAGAAAAACAATTATTAATTAAGTCAGTATAAACGACGGAAAAGGAATGAGGAATATAATGTAATAACAGGAATTTCCGCACTATCCTCTTTCCCCTCCAGCCTCCACTAGTCTAAAATGAAAGTCAAGAATGCTATGAATCCGTGCATGTGCATATGTGGCAGAATTCATAGAGTAGTAATACAACAATATTACAATATTGTTTCAAACTTGCATTTCACAGTCACTTCCTTCAGATTGTGTGGTTTTCCATTGTCAAGCAAGACATTTCGTTGCGCCTTGAAGAGTAATAAGCATCCGGATATAAAACAGAGGACGGGAATAGCATGGCTTAGGTTGGAAAGCTCGCAAGATTATTGACGATGCTTGTAGGAGGATTTACCCATTATACGGGGAACATGAAGACTGGACGCATATTTTGGTAGCATGCGTGCAGATGGAGGCTGTTAGGAGAAATTATTACTGGAAGTATTTTTGGCTTCCAGCAGACGGAGGAAGCATGCTTGGGCTTGATTCTAAATGGCCAAAACTGGCTAAGCTTGGGCACATACTTAATGAAAATACGTGTACTAAGAGTTAATGCAAAGGCCCAATCTGGTATACTGATGGTTCTAGAACCAAATCGGGAACGGGGGCTGGGCTTTACGGCAATGGTACCAAGATTTCTTATAGTCTTGGTACCTTAGCTACGTTTTCCAGGCTGAGGTTTATGCAATCCTAGCCAGTATCATGGCAAGCATTAAAAGGAGATATAAGAATAGAAGTGTTCTTATCCTCTCAGACAGTCAAGCTGCTCTTAAAGCACTTGAATCACCATCAATAAAATCAAAGTTCGTCTCAGAATGCCGGGAATCCTTAATGGCACTGGCTGAACACAATAAGGTTCAACTTATGTGGGTGCCAGGACATATAGGTATACCAGGCAATGAGAAAGCAGATGAAGCAGCCACGATTGGCAGTGAAATCCCATTTTTTGGTCCGGAGCCTGTACTGGGAGTGTCCTACAGACCAGTGAAACAGGCTATTAAGTGCTGGGCTCAAGCAGAACACAAGAACTACTGGAACTCCATTGAGGGTTGCAGACATTCCAAGTTGTTCATTACAGACCTGGATAACAGCCGGGCAAAATACTTGCGCGGTCTTAGTAGAAGAAGACTTGCATGGGCAACAGGATTCGTTACAGGACACTGTGCCCTAAAGTTTAATCTATACAGAATGGGATTGTTTAACAACCCTATCTGTAGTAGATGTCTAGAAGGAGATGAGACTGTTACTCATCTACTATGTGATTGCCCTGCTCTTGCGAGTCAAAGAGCAAGTACTTTTGGCAGTCACTTTCCAAAGATAGATGAACTATCGAAAGCCTCAGTTAGCAGTCTGGTTAAGTTCATATCGAGCAACAGACTACTTAACTGATTAAAGGGGGGATGCGCAATAGATCTTAAGGTCGCAGTGCTTGGGCATAAAACCCACCCCTTCTCAAACTAGAAACTAGAACTAGAAGAGTTAATGAGTTTGTGTAAATTTCGTTTAAATATATGTGGTACTTGAGCACTTGTATGCTAGTGTATGTGACTCGGAGTATTTTTAGTTTTATGTGTATGTTTGTTGTGTTGTGATTATAAAATAAATGTTTTCTGGTCGATTCTGCAAGCCAAGTTTACAGACACGGTGTTTTTCTAGAGAGCATGTACGGGCTTGTGACCCATGCGACTGTTCTACGCAATTGATGTAATACTAAATAAGTATCACTAGTGCTACTATGAGTGCATTCTTTAATTATCATGGATTTTACAAACAATTTAAATACGCTTTTATTCATTTTATTAAGTAGCGCAATGACACGGAGTTACTACCTCCAGAAAGGTCCCTGCTTGGAACAAAGACTACGAGAAAATGGGTCAGCTATATGCTTCAACGTGACCAATACAGGTGCATCAGAGAGAACCTGCGGTTTTTAATGCCGTACGAGACGCTGCTCGTATTAGCTGCAGCACTGTTGCTCTTAACTGCAGTTACGTCGTGCAAGAGTGAACTGAATAACCCAATACTACCTGCTGTGACACTCGTATTAACAGAGGCTGCTGCCTGGAGATCCTGCCCGACGTGTGACGTTTTGCAAATAGATATATAATCAGAACTTATGTTTGGTTTTTTAACCCTCGTCCAATTTAAGAAACCTATCAAGTAATTGATTAAGCATCTGTTCAATATGTTTTATAATGAAATTTTATCTCACTTACAGTAACAAAGTTTGAGTGTTTTAAATAAAATAGCAAAGGCTGACTAGGAAGATGCTGGCTTTTGCGACAAATGTTATAGATAACTGGATGTGTGTTAGGAATTGATTGCAAGATATACTGAGTTGCTACAGGAACATTTGCATGATTTCTTAGAGAATGTGCCACTGGACATTCGTCCGACATGCTCTTTCAGTGAGATGACTAAACCCGATACTCCAAACTCGAGGAATAATGAATAGGGCTACATAGTGCACTACAAGCATGGACACTGAGTTCCCCGGATCTTGTACTGATGGACTGTTTTCTATTGGGTCACATAAGAGACCGTGTCTACCGTGACTTGCCTATGGACACAGATGATCACATTAACAGACTTCGACCAGCAGGCGCCACTGCATCACCTGAATGTTGCAGAGGCTGCGGCAAGACCTAAAGAGGGGAGCTGCACTTTATGCAGAGTGCAGCTTATTTTGAATGTCCAATTTGAGTGTCCAATGAGAACATTTCTATGAAAGGGAAATGTATTAATAATTAATCAGAGAAATATGTTGTTAGTTCATCTTGTGGAAAATATGAAATCTAATGTGTTTAATTGTCATGACTTTCTCTATGCTCTATATTTTATTACTGGGCACACAAACTATTCCTACTAAAGCTAATCCAAATAAATATTTGCAGGAATAGCTGCATTGCACATTTCGGTATTCATACAAAAAAGTTTTAGGACTAGACGCTATATGCTAGCTTTAAAATGTCATACCGTTTCCATGCAATCGGATAAACAACTGAATGTTGACAGGAATTTAAGAGAATACCAAGAAAGCAATAATTGGAAACTGTAATAACCCATATCTCAGAAATGTCTTATGCCACAAAAAACGTATTTCGGATAAATTGTGTGTTTTAAGGAACTCTACGATTTTTGTATAACACGTTATCGTCTTCATTAACGTGTATCAGTTAAACAAAACATTACACAAAATTGCTTCGAGAAGAAGAGGAATTTACAGGCTATTCCCAGAAAATTCAAGACGTACATTTTATTTGTCATGTAAACAACTTAAATATGCGGTACTTTATTCAAAGTCGTTAGAGCAAGTATTTATAAAATAAAAAATTTCGAAAAAGTTCAATGTAAAACTTAATTTTTGATGCAGGATTTTCTTGAAACTCTTCGTGTTTCGAGGCCCTCTGAATTAAAAAAAAAGCATTTTTAGAAAACGTCCATGTGTATGTCTTTGTGGATGCATTCTTTGAACATCATAACCAAAACACGAGAAGTCGGATGTATACCAAACGTGATATTTATATTCAATATATTTCAAAGATGCGACAAGAACATTTTCAAGAAAATTCCCCACCCCAGACCACCCTTTACATGGAGCATTTTTCGAAATTATTGATTTACTCAAAAATGGCTCCAGCGAGTTTGACTAAAATATCACTTGTATGTTTAAGATATTTTCATGACAAATTAAATATATATCTAGAATTTTCTCGGAATGTCCCCAAAGATCCTCTTCTTTCTGAATGGCTTTTGCATCACTGGTAAACCGTAAGAGATAGATAAAATTTTTGTACACAAAAATACGTAGATCTCGTTAAAACACACGATTTATGTCATTATTTTTTGTAGAGTGAAGAATTTGGAAGATATTCCTTGTTATTTGTTTGAATTTTCCAATCCTTGCACTTTTTCTTAAATGGGAATTCGTTATTTTTTTATGTCCTGGACATACAAAAAGAATGGAATGCGCCACATAGCAACCAGCTCTTAAAAGATTTGACTATCGCTTAAAGCCTACCATATTCCCCTTGCACCTACAAGAAAATTAGCAATAAAATAGCTTCTGCAAAAGTTTATCTCGATTAACATGAAGTAGATGGATAACAGGAGTTTGTAAGAATAGTTTGTAAGAGTGGAGAAAGTCAAGAGTGTAATACATTAGATTTTTATGTCACTGGTTGTCATTTTTCATTGGGTTGTCTGGTTGTATTTATCTTTAATTCCTTTTGGGTAATATAATTCGGCATAAAATGTATCGAAATAGAGTATAGCGTTATTTTTTGCTTTTTTTATTGAAGCTGCTATAATTATGGAGTACGTTTATCTTACGTTTTTCTTACTTGCATCAGCTATAAATTTGTATAATTTTCATAGTTGCCCATGTCCAGACGTATAATGGTATGCAAGTTAGCTGAAGCAGGCCTGCACACCAGTTGAATTGTTCGTGGGTATAATGCAAATACCAGCCAGTAGTGAGGGTGAAAAGTTTGAGCTAAAATAATATTACTGGTGTTGTCCGTGTTGTACAATCCAGCACTGGCAGCGCAAAGTCGGTGAACTAAGTTAATGACGCAATGCAACCACCCGCATACTTCAGGAAATGCTGTACTGTCTGATTTACTCTTTAACGCATCGCGTAATGTTCACAGTGCTAATGATGGAAGGTAAAGAAAATAGTTATTCACACAAGATCCAAGTGTTATTATTACCTTTGGTGCTGAAGAGAAGAAAGAAGCTCAGAAGATACACTACGTGATCAAAAGAATCCGGACCCCTGGCTGAAAATGTCGTACAAGTTCGTGGCGCCCTCCATCGGTAATGCTGGAAGTCAATATGGTGTTGACCCGCCTTATGCGTTCACTCTCCCAAGCCTACTTTCAATCAGGAGCTGAAAGGTTTCTTGGGGAATGGCAGCCCATTCTTCACGGAGTGCGGAATTGAGGAGAGGTATTGATGTAGGTCGGTGAGGCCTGGCACGAAGTCGGCCTTCCAAAACATCCCAAAGGTTTCTATACGATTCAAGTCAGAACTCTGTACAGGCCAGTCCATTACAGGGATGTTATTGTCGTGTAACCATCCCGCCACAGCCCGTGCTCGATCGTGGTGAAAGATGCAATCGTCATCCCCGAATTGCTCTTCAACATTGGGAAGCAAGAAGGTGCTTAAAATATCAATGTAGGTTTGCGCTGTGATCGTACCACGCAAAAAAACAAGGAGTGCAAGCCCCCTCCAGGAAAAACACGACCATACCATAACACCCCCCCACCACCTCCGAATTTCACTGTTGGCACTACACACACTGGCAGATGACGTTCACCGGGCATTCGCCATACCCAAAACCTGCCATCGGATCGTCACATTGTGTACCGTGATTCGTCACTCCACACAACGTTTTGAAACCGTTCAATCGTGTAATGTTGACGCTCCTTACACCAAGCGAGGCATCGTTTGGAATTTTCCTGCGTGAAGTGTGACTTATGAGCAACCGCTCGACCATGGAATCCAAGGTTTCTCACCTCCCGCCTAACTGTCATAGTACCTGATGCAGTTTGGAATTCCTGTGTGATGGTCTGGATAGATGTCTGCCTATTACTCTTTACGACCCTCTTGAAATGTCGGCGGTCTTGTCAGTCAACAGACGAGGTCGGACGGTACGCTTTTGTGCTGTGCATGTCCCTTCACGTTTCCACTTCATTATCACATCAGAAAGAGTGGACCTAGAGATGTTTAGGAGTGTGGAAATCTCTCGTACAGACTTCCGACACAGAGTGACACCAAATCACCTGAACACGTTCGAAGTGCGTGAGTTCCACGCAGCGTCCCATTCTGCTGTTTCACGATGTCTAATGACTTTTGAGGACGCGGATAATGAGTACCAGGCGGTAGGTGGCAGCACAATGCACCTAAGATGAAAGACGTATGTTTGTGGGGTGTCCGGATACCTTTGATTACATAGTGTATCTATTACAAATGCCACTGAACTGGTAATTCTTCGCGTTTTCCCAATCGGACTGTATAAACGGAAGGGCATGTCATTTATGTGTACAAGTGGCATCTTCGATGTAAAACTGCACTCGCCGGAACGAGTTATAACTATGCAGTTTGTTAGCAAATCAACTGGTCTTGTTATAAGATATAATTTCTATTTTTATTCTCCGCTGAGAACATCAATAGTGAAAGGCCATGCAAATGTCTAAGGAAAAAATTTGAAATAATGTTGCAAGTTGGATTTTCATTAAGGCGGCGCCGTGGCCGAGGCGACCCGGGTTCAATCCCAGGGACCTGCATGTGGGATTTGTGGTGGACGAAGCGGCGTCTGGGCGGGTTTTCTCTGGGTTCTCCGGTTTCCCCCGCCATTAATTCCACCAACTGCTCCATCATCACCTTTCTTTTCATCCATTTCACCAACATTTTGTTTCATCTACTTCCTTCATCCCATACCAGGCATCGGGCTGATCCCCCATCCTGGCTGTTCTGTCTGATCTATGAGTGTCTGCTCCTCGACGGGCCTCTGACCCCAGGCACCCGCCTGTAAGTCCTGGGGTGTAAGTCCTACATAAGAGGAGGGTAAACAGATAATGAATGAATGAATCGATTTTCATTACTGCAATATGAATTTTACGCCAAGGCGTAACTAAGAGACGTCCCGCAAAACAACGCAGCCGAAGAAGTTGCCGCTATGTTCAGGCGTGTGTTACTAACGTAACAGCATATGAGAACTCGTAGCCATAGTTGGGTCACAATGTAATTAGCTAACTTGGGAGAAAGTCTTTGCTGTAATTTTTTATTTTGTCTAGCAGTTATCTATGGTAACAGATGTGCTGCATTAGATGAAAAATTCGTCTAGATTTCCATTGAAATACATGTTTTGAGGCCGCTAATTCCAAAGAAAACATTTTAATATTCTCAAACTCCTTAATAGGTAGCGGGAGTATTGTATTTCACCCAAAGGCTCGATTCGTCACACCGGAAATATAGGTTTGGAAGTCCATTGAACCTCACAAAAACACTTTATAAAAAGGTCCGTATGCATATGCAGATAAATACTAAAGTTTTTGCTTGAATCAGGCACTATGAAACATGCCAGGTAAAATTTTTCCAGATAATTATGAATAATTTTTTCTTTTTTAATTTTCTCAATAATTGCTCTAAGGATTTTGATTAAAATATATATGTAAGATTTTAATGCAATAAATTAAATTCATTCTTTGGATTATTCTATGTATAACCTCTCAATTTCTCTTCATATCGATTGAAGTTTATATATTTTGTATAACTGAGAAGTCATAAGAAATATGCATAAATTAGGTAGATTAAAATGCATAGCTTACTAAGCAACACATTATGGTCAAATATACTTCATACTTCTTCGAAATAGCCATGTGTCTCGTTTATACATTCTTAAATTACGCCATCTGACGGACATGTTTAAAAGCTTGCGATTCTTTCTCCTTTCCGTCGCAGGAGTTGACTATCACGGCTAAATATTTTAATACTTTTCAACATGGTAGGACGTACTGCTTAACTTGAAACAATTCCTAGCTAAAAATATATTGTGAATAACGTAAAGTGTATAGAATAACTATATTATGTATTATTGCTATAATCGATAAGAATAAATGTATCTTTGTTATAGGTACAGATGTACATATCAAATGTTTAGACAAAAATGCTCTAATGGTGTTGATTAACGTGTCACAGGTGAAGTGTGTGTATGTGTATGTACGTACGTTGTATTTATTCATTTTATTTAGCATTATGTTATTATTTTCATTTAGTTGTGTGTGTTAATTTTTCGCGCAAGAATAACCAAACCGATTCTTATGTAACTTGGTATGCAACATACCCGCTTAGAAAACAAGTTACAATGCATCTTAATTCTTTGCCTCAAATGGAAGGAATTTTAATGGGGTGCAAAATAATATATATTAGGAATATTGGACTTATTATTAATTTTTTTAAAATATTAGATAGCTTAATTTTAAATCAAAGTGCGTTAGCAGGCTTTTTTTTTACAAATGTAAACCGCTTACCACGAGATACTGCCGGCAGAAGGAAGGGCCCCAAGTTTGTGTAGGGTTAAACCTTTTATTTCCATTTTAATTTTTATTAACACCCCATTAAACATAGTGTGGAAAAGATTTAAAGTGACACAGGTGTAGAGAGTGAGGCAATGGAAGAGAATGGAAAGGGCGAGAGGGAGAGAATATGGAAGACGGAGAGAATGATAGTGTGAGGGATGAGTGAGGTGAAGAGGGAGAGGAAAATGGAATCAGAGAGAGAGTTTAAATAAGAGGGTGAGCGGTACAGCCTAGAATCTCCGCATTTAATACAATAACTCGAGCAGAGGTGCAGGTTCTGCTAGTTAAGCAATAACTGCCTTTTAGAAATCTGAATCGACTAGAAAAATTCGATGCTACAGCCAGTCTGATTTAATTTTTTCAGAGGTATACAGTGTAATTTACGACAAATATTTCCAAAACAAATATTTTTACTTTAGTGATATATAAAATATTTTTCTATTTGCTTTCAGCCATTCAAATGTTCTCCTTGCTTAAAGGATTTTTGGAAATACGAGCATTAAAACTGAAGCACAACGGATAGCTAGTTTTGGCAACTTCGGTTGTGCCCGGGATGGCTCAGGCGCTAACGTTTGTGGTCCGCATTCGGGAGGTTCCAGGTTCTACCCCAGGTGACCGCCCACTTTTACCATGTTTTTTTCGAAGTTTTCCTGTGTCGTCAGGCGAATGCTAGTGGTTTCTTTCAGTCCCCAAATTTCTTGTACCTCCATTTCGTTCCATTCATCATTTTATTCATCCTTCACCCCGATCGGTCTATTTCAGTGCTGGAAGTGTCGGGGATGGTATTTCGGTGCGGCGTGGCAGGCAAAAAAAAAATATGCTTTCTGTGGAAATTTCTCATACCCTCGCTTTTGGCTGATTGTCTGGGGTAAACGGTCTACCTCTTCGGAGCTGGGTGTTGCACCCTCTGTGTGGGGAGGAGGTCCCCGGTCTGTCTGTCCGACTGCCGGGGTGTCTCAGTCTGGAAACTGTAGGAACCCTCGCATTGCTGTACCGCCACTCCTGTTTCCGGTCACCCGGTGTCTCCTCTCACCAACTCCTTTCTCCCGGGGGCACCCCCTTGTGGGGCATAGGTACAACATCCTCACAGGGGGAGTGCCGAGTCCCCTCCGATAATCAGGACAAAAAACTGGCGCACAGCTTATTCGAGCAAGCAAAAATCCCCTATTACAGAAGCAGTCGCTCAACTAAAGACCACCCTGATATTCATCAGTTACCTTTGAGACTGAAAGGTGTTTATATTTACATAGTTAACATGTCTTCCTACAAACATTTGCGTTTATTAAAAGTAGACACATCTAGATAGAAAGACGTGCTGAATAAGTTGTAAAAGAGAAATCAAATTAAATTATAAGGGAAGAGGAAGTGTTGTAACTGCCACGCACCGGATTTATAAGCGCAGCTTCTTTCATTTTTAGTGAAACAGTACAAACGTTACATTCCTGTTGACAGTTTTGTCTCTGCGACATATGAAGCGATGGGAACGAGTATAAAGGGAAAATACGTCTCTGCTTTGTATTCCAAGTCTTCGACATGACAGGTATTTACTCTGCATTCTTGTGATATATTACCGAACTGTCTTAGTTATATATGAGCTCTGTAAAGTCAACACAAAGTATGGGACAATAAGTTACGACACGTCTTGCTGGCATGGTTTCAATAACCAGTTTATACAATGAGCATGTCTGCAGATACAAACAGAGAGCTTGTCGGTTCTGACTTTTGTGAAAGCAGTCAGTTCCCTGTGTTATTTGTTGCGAATTCAAAGGAATTCGGTGCCGAATACCAAATAAAGTATTTCCACAACTGTTCATGTTATGACTGGCAGTTTAAATGATAAGTGCAGCTGTTTCTTGCACGCCAATCTCTAGCCTCATGTTTAAGTTACATCTACCATGCGTCTTTTACTATTCAATAATATGTGAAATGAAATATGATCACAGACAGACATTCCGTTTTATCAAATAGGTATAAAGCTTGTTTTTTCTGGCTCGTATACGTGCTCGAAGTTCACTTTTTTACTTTTTCTACTACATATAGTAAGTAGGGGAAGTATTGCATTCGATACCGACATTTCACCAGAAACACATGTTTTGAGGTGCACTGAATGCATATAAAGCATTTTTGGAAACATGGCCGTGTCTGTGTCTGTGAACAGCATAACTCAGAAATGAACCGTCGGATAAACACCAAAATTGGTATTTAGGATCACTATCTTCCAGAGATGCGACACGAAGGTTTTCTTAAAAATCCTCCCACCACAGATTACCCTTTACATGGAACATTTTTCGAAAATTTTAATTTTCTCAAAATGGCTCTAACGATTTTAATTAAAATACCATATATTTAAGATCTTTTCATGACAAATGAAATGCATATCTCGAATTTTCTGGGAATGTCTGCAACAGTATTATTCATTGTGAACGACTTTTGCCAAACTGCAAACCATAAGAGATAGACAAAGTTTTACTACACAAAAAATGTAGATCGCGTTAAAATACACAATTTATGTCATATACTCGTAATTTTTTTTTGTTGAGTGAATAATTTTCGACATATTGCTTGCTATTCCCTTAAAGTTTCCAATGCTTATACATTTTCTCAAATGGAAGTGCGTTATTCATCCTTTTTGTCCTGGTAATGCAAAGAGAATGGACTGCTCCACATAGCAGCCAGCTCTTAAAATATTTGACTATCGCTTTAAGCCTAGGAATTCCCCTTGCATCTACAAGAAAATTAGCAATAAGATTAACATCTCGATATCTCGATAAACATGAAGCATATGGGGAATAAGCGTTTGTAAAAATGGTTTTACAAGAGTAGAGAAAGTCATGTGAGTGTAACACATCGCATTTTTTTCAATTGTTCTACTACTTACATAAGCAGAGAAAGCATTGCATCCTACCCAAAAATTCGATATGGAGACTTCACTGGAAATACTTCTCTTTGGGTCCCTTGAATCCAAGGAAAAGCAATTTTAGAAAAAGGTACTCCGCGCGCACGTTGTCCTTATGTCCGACTGTGAACAACATTATTCAAAAACGACAAAGTTGCTTAATAACCAGGCCTCGGTGCAGGGTTCCGAGACGCATGAAGTTAAGAGCATACGAACCACTGTGTGGTGGAATGGCAGGTAATGCGCAGCCCTTGCCTCAACATGTAAACATCTAGTCACAGTAGGGCAAAAAATAAACGTTCACATTTTCCAGAGCGTATCGAGTAGGGAAACTAATTGCCTAATATGACAGTTTTGCATGGTTGTATTTGTTTTAACATTCTGAAATAGCCATTTTCCATGACAGAAAAAAGGAACACGTGCAAACAATATACATATCACAAAATGCATGTCTTCACATCTTCATTGCTCCATATACATAAATATTTAAAATAAATATATAAAGTAATAACCCAAATAATGCAAATGAATACAATACACTTCTTTACATGTCATTGCAGCGAATTACAAGGTGCATTTGCAATATATCAAGCAAAAAACATCTCCTATGTTCACTTAAAATAAATTTATAGCTACAAAAACTCGTTCTACGTCACATGACGTGACAGGTGCATAAGGAAAGAATGGAATATCACACGAATCAATTTTCGTGGATTTGTATTCATTGTTTGAATCCAATAAAACGTCCTTAATGGCACACATATCTGCAAATCCAGAGTTTTTCTCCAGGAGATTTTTTAATTTGGCGTCCACAGGTGCAATAACTGCAATTGACTCATTCAGTTTTTGAAGCAATGCAATTACGAACTGAAGAGTCCTAGAAATTTATATCTCTGACGCCTGTAAATGTGATATGGTTTTCTAAATGTATTTTCAAAATGTTTTTTAATGTATAGGAGCGATTGCATTACATGTTCTGAAATCAGAGGTTTTACAATAGCCATAACACTACATTCCTCTGAATCAAACGTATTTATTACGTCTATGACTTTGGGATAGTATTCGACATAGTAAGTATCTGCTACCAACTAACCTGGAATAATAGGATGCGGTGGTAGGGGAATATTAGGTGCTATTGCTTTTAATCTTTGTATCCTTGAAGGAGCTTTTAAAAATCATTTTTGATGTTGGATATGAAGCAGTCGACATTTTTGAAATCAGCCCATACGTGCTCGGTCACTCTATGAAGGGCGTGTGCCATATATGATATATGAATTAATTTAGGATATAGCACTTGAAGAGCTTTTGCTTCCTTCACTATGCACGATGCGCATCAGTTACCAGCAATAAAACATTTTGTCGTTTGATTCCATGTGAATATTACAGACACATTGAATTTTCGAAGAGATTTTCTATGCCCTTATGATTTACTTTCTCCAGTATCTCAGATGTCACTAGCATTTTCTTACCTGGAGATCGGGCAGCAAAACTCCCACAATAACATTTGCTACGAACCTACCACAGCAATCTGTTGTTTCGTCCAGTGAAATCCAAATTTTCCGGTCTTGCACCACTTCCCTTATCTGTTTCAGTGTATCCTCATAGTAAGCTGTAATATAATGTTTTCTTAAGTTGGCTCTCGGGCAGTGGCGTAGCCTGATTATCAGACTCGGGTATGTAATTCAATGTATATTGTAAAATTCGATAAAATGTGACCGAAACTAAACAGAATTGTCCATATCAGTATATATAATCTCAGCTAGACAATATGTAGTGTAAACAAGGTTTTCATTATACAATTTAGAATTATTACCTAGTAAATCCATTAACGCATGCTTGGTACACTGGAAGGTAGTTTAATAAGATAATTTAGGATCATGATCTTATTACGTTATTATGCTTATTTGAATAATAAAAGTTAATAATGCAGACAGCATGATTCAAGAGAAAACCTCTTTTTCTGTCAGAGCTTACATCTGTTAAGCATATAAACCTCTCCAACATTTCCATCAATAGTTATGTATCGTAAAACGGCAGAGAGTTGCTGTTTACTACGTATGTCAGGACTTTCATCTAATATCAGTGAAACAAACAAGGTAACAGAAATTTCCTTAATTTCACACGTCATGACGGCAATCACACTTGAAATTATGTCATTCTCAATATCAGGTGAATTGCACGAAAAACAGTCGATTTTCCAATGTATTATTTATCTTAATAACCACTGGAATTCCAGATGCACTTTTCATTTGAAAAAATCTGATGTGTTACACTCACATGACTTTCTCTACTCTTGTACAAACTATTTTTACAAACGCTTATTCTCCATATGCTTCATGTTAATCGAGATATCGAGATGTCAATCTTGTTGGTAATTTTCATGTAGATGCAAGGGGAATATGCTAGGTTTAAAGCGATAGTCAAATATTTTAACGCTGGTTGCTATGTGGCCCATTCCATTCTCTTTACATGTCCAGGACAAAAAAACGAATAACGAATTTGAGAAAAAGTATAAGTATTGGAAAATTTAAGGGAATAACAAGCAATATCTCGAAAACGGTTCACTCAACAAAAGAAATGTGTATGACATAAATTGTGTATTTTAACGCGATCTACATTTTTTGTGTAGTAAAATTTTGTCTATCTCTTATGGTTTACCAGTTATGCAAAAGTCGTTCACAATGAAGAATACTTTTGGAGATATTCCCAGAAAATTCGAGATATACATTTCATTTCTCATGAAAATATCTTAAACATATGATATTTTAATCAAAATCGTTAGAGCCATTTTTGAGAAAATTAAAACTTTCGAAAAATGTTCCATGTAAAGGGTAGTCTGGGGTGGGGGGATTTTCTTGAAAACCTTCGTGTCGCATCTCTGGAAGATACTGAACCTAAATACCAAGTTTGGTGTTTATACGACTGTTCGTTTCTGAGTTATGCTGTTCACAGACACACAGACACACAGACACACGGACACACACACAGACAGACTCACACACGGACATGTTTCCAAAAATGCTTTTTTTGGATTCAGTGAGTCTCAAAACATGTATTTCCGGTGAAATCTCGGTATCGAATTTTTGGGTGGAATACAATACTTCCCCTACTTGCTATACGTAGTAGAGAAAGTAAAAAGACATGACTAACAAAAGAGTTTGTTTAAGGTTTTACAATCACACAGCCATGACTCACTTTCATAAACTTTGATGTTGAAATGCCTTACACATGTTTGAATATTAGTTGTAATACTGAGTGCAGGATATGAAGGACCTGTTTTAATTACATCTTCCCTTTCAGGGAAATTTAATGACTGAAAATTTCTTAGCTAGAGTTTGCCGATCACACAACACTGTGTTTCCATTTTCGCTGCCACAACCGCACTGAAACAATGTATTGTTTGCTATTGTAGCTGTTATCCGCCTCGTGACATCTCGGATGTACACTGCCTGTGTACATACCTTCCTCCTAGAATCCGCGCAAATCTTAACCTACGTTTGCTTTGATAGTGAGTAACCAAGTGTCCAAAGCAAGCTCAAATTTTCACATTTGAAGAAACACACATACAAGAAACAAAAAACTTCCGATTTACTCTCTATTTACGTTTATAAGCGCAATAGTATGAGCATGAACTTTAACACGAGATGTACTCCAACTCGGTACATACCATGGGTCAAGCACACAACACCGGTTTCCTCCAGCTGACGGCAGGTGTGGTTGACCAGAGCTTTGTTTCAATGCAGACTGCGCTCAAGTTATCGCAGCATGGCGCGAATTCAAATCATAATATTTAAGAAACCTCTATTTTTAATGGCATTAGAACGATTGTGTACCACACAATTATAATGAACGCCAATTTTGGGGAAAACTATAGGTTATGTAATACATCTTTCATATCCATTGACGCTACGGCCCTGCGAGTCTCGGGGAATATTTTTACCAATATATTTCCTAATTTGTGTAATTTAATATTTTTCGTGAGTATTTTGCTATCAGTATTTTTGAAAGAATCGAGATCTGTCTGTCCTGATGAATTTTTTACAGCGTTGGCAATATGCAGTGTAGTTTCTTTTGGCGAGTAAATTTTCCTTTCTCTATAGGTGCATCCTGAAGGGAACGCTTGGTACTCGTATTCTTGGACATGTTTCAAAGTACTGTGGAGTATAACAGCAATTAAAACTAACAGAATTATCAACTGATATATAAATACTATGAAACTATAGTTCTTTACTCACTGGATCTCGACCACCCAGGTGCCACTACTGCGGTGCACCGATTTTGACGACACAGCGCACCAGACACGACCTCCCCCGCCGACGTCGGTACTGCGCCTCCTGCAACGGCCACGGCCACTTCACCGGGCAGGCACAGTGCCCACTATACCGAAGATGTCATCGACCGCCACCGCCAGAAACCATCTACACAGCTCCAGCCGCTCCTCCTCCGACAACACCATCTCCAGCTCCGGCCATCACAGACACCACCCTACGAGATGCGGTCAACGATCTCCACACGGAGGTCCTCAACATCGGATCCCGAATCTCGCTACAGGAAGAACTCATCACATCACTCACTACCGCCGTCAACTCCGCTAACTCGGATCATCTCCGCCTACTCGCCGCCATTGAATCTGGACTGCAAGATCTACACGCCATCGCCGCCGCCTTCTCATCTACAGTCAACACATTCACCACCCGCTGCCTGCAGCGATTAGATGACACCAACTCCTCAATCAGTGGCCTGGGCGAAGTCATCGCCAGTCTGCCACATACACCAGCACCGCCAGCTCCGACAGACTGCCTGGAGGAGTTTAGGCAGACGATCTCAGGTCTGGCCGACATAGTGAAGACCCTGCACACTACGATGGCCGGGTGGACTTCCTTACTCACCGGCCTGAAGAGTGGCCAGGAACGACTGAACACCTACATGTTGTCAATAGAACACACTGTCCTCTATCCGAATACAAGATTCAGCTACCCTCGCCAGCACTGAGCGCCCCTCCAGAGGGCGCTCATCAACACTGAAATTCAATACAATAAAGACAAATAAAGCCTCTTACCCAATCCCGTCTCTCCCCGGGGGACAGTTACGGCCTTGGTCATGGCTGTTTCCCGGTTATTTCCTTCACCCACTGCCAAAAAAATAAGCCGGTAGCCTTCCGCACTATCGGGGGTGCAAGCAGAACCTCACCACCTTTCCTCACTTCTCCCTTCAAATTCCTCACCATAAATTCTCCGTCCTAACCCCGTCACAATCCAAAAAAAAGTACGTAAGGTGACTGCATCAACCAAGGCTAAGCAGCAATATGAATGTCCACAGTGACCTTCGCTACGCAACTACCTGTAAGTTGGAGGTGTTACCTCATCCCCGGCTAGTACATCAACTCAACCCCGTGCGTTTCCAACTGCAGTCTGCTAAATCCGTGACCCAAAACCGAGGGCTGTTTATAACCAAACTTGGTATTTCAGTTCAACATTTTCCAAGGATGTCACACGAAGGTTTTCAAGAAAACTCCTCTGCCCCAAATTATCCTATATATACAGAGTGAGCCTAAATACTCCGAACTGCCTGCGCGGTGTTTTTCCTGTTCGCGTCCTCGGCGCTCGTTGCCGTCTGCCGCTATCATAGAAAGGCGCGGATGAAACCATACGACATTTTTAAAACTACTTTAAAAGGCTTTATTTACCAACTTTACGAAAGGAGATGCTGAAACTGGCCACCGTTCGTTGTCCATACATTTTTGGCACCTCTTTAAGAATCTATCCATCACTCGCCGTAGTTCACTTGAGAAATGGCGGATATTTTGTTTTAATTCTTCCAGGGTGTGTGGGCTTGTCTTGTACACTATGTTTTGAAGTAGTGTTCTTTACATTTTTAACTGTCCCATGTATGGATGCCAAATTTGAAGTAGGATTGTTCTTTACATTGTTTGCTGATGTTTTTGGAGTTGATGGAGTTGTTTATTTATTTCTCTCCACGTATGGACGTCAATTTTGAAGGAGATTGTTACGTAATATGCTGCTACGTATGTAAAGCCGATTTTGAAGATGTTGTTACGCTCCAAGTTTAACAAAAGAAATCATATTAACTTATTAAACTGCTTCTATAGATAGCATTTATCTTTGTTTTTGCCTCGGTTGCTTCAGTATTACTTTAGAGACACGTTTCTCTTAATCAGGGCGTGGTGCGACAAGAATGTAGGCTTACACAGATTTTAAGTTTTAATTCACTTACTTTTATTAATCCTTGACACAAATTAAATAGCACTACACTGATATCAAAATCTGTGAGATTCTTTTAATTTAATGCTTGCACTTTGTTAACGCGTATACATAATTTTCGTTTCACACGAATACGTAATATTTCTTTAGAGAACACCAAGGTCTGCAGACAACTGAACATATTTCAACCGTCCAAACAAGTAAACTTCTGTATTTCAAGTCTCTGATTGGCTATTTCTAGTTCAATAGAATACCAGCATTTTACTAAAACTTTTTCTGGCTGTTGATTGGCTATTTTTAAACTGTCACAAAATTTATATTATTGTTGTCGTTATCATGACTAGTAGCATTTAAACTTTCAAACTCATTATTGCCTCAAGGTTACCTCATTGTTACTTCATTGTTAGCAACTTTAAACTTATTATTCTCACAGCTCTTACATTATTAAATTACATAATGCATTCACATAACATTATTGAACATAATTACAATAATATAAGCATTTGCAATGACTGTTACATACATTTTAAAAAATTATTAGATACATATTGCTTCAAGGCGGTTTTTTATTGAATTTACATATTATATAATTTAATTGAAATTATGCAATTGTTAAAAATACTGCCTCAGTTTTAAGTTACCCCAGAGGGGTATTTTATGTGCAATATTACCGGCTGCGAGGTGTTTTTCAAATGGGCGTGTGGAAATATGATAAAAACATGATAACGCACTGCTGCTATAAATAAAGCCACACTGTTGTGGTTTTGCTTTGCAGTGTGAAGTGCAGTTTTGAATTGGCGGAGATGTGATGTGGTTCAGTTATTACGAGTTATTTATTATTTTGTCCTGTACTTAGTCACAAAGTATATTATGGATCAGTATATGTTTTCTAATGCAAAGCGTGTATTTATTTATGATTCGTATGTGTTAACTTGGTCAGCTCGCCAAGTGAAAGTATGATTTGCAGAAAGATTTCCAGGTGTAAAAATTCCAGGCCGTACAACAATCCATGAACTTTACAGTAAATTTCAGGCCACAGAAAGTGTTCAGGCTAAGAAATCTAAAAGATGCCGTACGGTTCTTACCGAAGAAACATTAGACGATATCGGTCATCGTTTGCAAAATTCCCTTCAAAAATTCCATGATGAATAGTTTCTTACATGGGTGCCAAAAACGTATGCACATCAACGGTGTCCAGTTTCAGCATTTCCTTTCATAAAGTTGGTAAGTAAAGACTTTAAAAATGTGGTATGGTTTTATTCGCGCCTTTCTATGATAGCGGCAGACGGCAACAAGCGCCGAGGACGTGGACAGCAAAAACACCGCGCAGGTGGTTCGGAGCCTTTTGGCTCACTCTGTAGAAAAAGATTCTTATTTTCTTATAGTTCTATTAAAATACCATACGTTTTAAGATATTTCCGTGATAATTTAAATGCACTGTATATCTAGAGTTTTCTGTGAATAGCCTGTGCACACCATTTTATTCTGAATGATTTTCATATCATTGGTAAACTGTAGGAGATAGACATAATAAACATAGAGGCTGTTAAAGCACACATTTTATAACAAAAAATGCTTTGTGGTGCTCACCGTTTCCAAGCTATTCTTTCTTATTGGTCTAAATTCACAAATACTTCTTCTCAAGTGCTGTTCGACTATTTGTTTCTCGTGGTTATACAAAGAGCAAGTAATTTCAAAGTCATGACTTAGCGACATGACTTTCTCTACTCTTGTACCAACTACTCTTATAAACACTTATTCTCCATCTACTTATGTTAACGGAGATATCGAGGTGTTAACCTTATTGATAATCTTCTTGTGGGTGCAAGGGGAATTGGTAGGCTTTAAGCGATAGTCAAATGTTTTAAGAGCTGGTTGCTATGTCGAGTATTACATCTCTTTGCATGCCCATGACATAAAAAAGCGAATTATGAATTACGTTTAGGTTAACCAGTTATGCGAAAGTCATTCAGAATGAAGACGGTTTTTGAGGATATTCCCAGAAAATTCAAGATATACACTTCATTTGCAATAAAAATCCCTTAAACATATGGTATTTTAATCAAAATCGTTAGAAATTTTTGGGAAAATCAAAATGTGCGAGAAATGTTCCATGTAAGGGATAGTCTGTGTTGGGGGATTCTCTTGGAAATACTTATATCACAACAACCGCTTCTAAGAAGTACAGAAGTGCAAGTAGTTTTCTAATCACTGCTCAGCGTACATTTGTTTAGGGGAGAGAACAGTCTACAAATATTCTGATTCATTTCTCTGTATCCTGCAGGTAAACCACAGGCGTGTTCTACGCTCACGAATTCTGAAAGGAATGCGTACAACAGACACATACAGGCATAGAGATAGATCAAACCGAAGACAGGCGCAATTATATAATGTTAACTTATTATTGTCGAGATAAACATTTGCAGAAACTATCTTGCTAATTTGCTTGTAGTTGCAAGGGGAATATGGTAGGCTTTAAGCGATAGTCAAATATTTTAAAAGCTGGTTGCTATGTGGCGCATTCCACTCTCTTTGTATGTCCAACACATAAAAAGAATGAATAAAGAATTCCCATTTGAGAAAAAGTATTGAAAAATTTATGGCAATAACAAGCAATATCTCGAAAATGGTTCATTCAACAAAAATAATGTATATGACATAAATTGCGTATTTTATACACTTTTTGTGTAGTAAAATTTTGTCTATCTATCTATTATTGTTTACCAGTTATGCATAAGTCGTTTACAATGAAGAATACTTTTGGAGACATTCCCAGAACATTTGAGATATACATTTCATTTGTTATGAAAATATCTTAAATATATGGTATTTTAATCAAAATCGTTAGATCCATTTTTGAGAGAATTAAAATTTTCGAAAAATGTTCCATATAAAGGGTAATCTGATGAAAACAGGGGTTTTTCTTGAACACCTTTGTGTCGTATCTCTAGAAGATACTGAACCTAAATACCAAGTTTGGAGTTTATCCGACTGTTCCTTTCCGAGTTATGCTGTTCATAGACACACACACACACAGAGACACACATACGGATATCTTTCCAAAAACGCTTTTTTTTGATTCAGGGGATCTCAAAACATGTATTTCCGGTGAAATCTAGGTATCAAGTTTTTGGATGGAATGCAATACTTCCCCTCTGTACTATACGTAGTAGAGAAAGTAAAAATGTATATGACATAAATTGTGTGCTTTAACGAGATCTACGTTTTTTGTGTAGTAAAGTTTTGTCTCTCTCATACGGTTTACAGTTATGCAAAACCATTTAGAATTAAGAGGACTTTTGGAAACATTCCCAGAAGATTTAAGATACACATTTATGATAGATAGCTTCAAGTTTACCTCTGATTTAGAATAGGACGAAACTTCTTTTCTTTTTGGACGTTCTTGTTGAACGGGACTAAACTAAGAACAACTTAAATTGTTCCATTTATCATAAGACGACCCATACTGAGAGATACATACCAGCCACATCAGACCACCCACCGTTAGGTAATGGGCAACACCTTGTATCAACGAGCTCACCGAATATGCAACACAGAATTACTAAACAAAGAAATAAAACACACAATTTTGGTTGTGGCTATTCCAATGAGATAATCGAAACCTTACAAAATAAAAATAACAAGAACAAACGTGAACAAAAAGGAAATGGCGACGTACATAAAATAAATGAAACTTGGGCCTTTAATCCCTATGTAGACTCGTGACAAATAGAATTTCAAAACTAAGATCCTTTACATGCCCACTTAAAGATAAAATTTCCCCACTCCTCAACTCAGATGTATATAAAATCACATGTGATTGCAGCGAGTCATACGTAGGCCAGACAGAAAGGTGAATAGTAACTCGACGCAACGAACATATCAGATTCCTAAAACACGGACAGCCCGAAAAATCAACATTGGCTAAACATGTTTATAAAACAGGCCACCATATCGATTTTACAAAAATATTCAAATATTAGCTACATGTGACGGCTTCTCGTACAGAATAGTACGACAAAGCGTAAAAATTTTTAAACATAAAAGTTTATTGAATAGAGAAGGTGGAAAACCCCTTAATGCAGCATGGAAATCACTGCTCATAAAACAGAAAATTAGCAGCAAGCTACCAGCCAATTTGTAACACGAGTAGGAGGGACTGCATTTTGGCAGCACAAATGTGACCGCATGCAACGATCCGTTGGCAGTGCCCAGAAGAAGCTCTCAACACGTGACGGGACCTTCACCGGAAGATAGTCAAGTTATTATGCAACGACCGTGGAATGCCTTACAATCTACAGAAAACTTCGGGAAGGGAAATTTTGCCATTCTCATATGAAACTTCAGGAATTCAAACTAATAGGAAGTACCCTTAAGGGCATAAAATCAACAAATGATGACGTGGCCGATATCATACGTACTTGATATTACTGTTGAATATCAAGGTAAGTATCCGTGATACTCAGGATTGAAGATAAACATACTCAAAGATTATATTTATATACATGAACATTTTCAATATAAGGATCAACTGACTTGCAGCAGACATCTTACGAAATCTGCGAAACCATGGGCAGCAGAAGAACTCTGGCGATATAATCAAGCACAATATAACAGGAAAGGACAAGATCATATTGTATCCTGTCGATAACCGACATAGTCAAATGGTGTCACACTGAAACACTGGCATTTTGCTTTAGAAATAAATCTCTCCATCACTGCAGTTTGGTTACTCAAGAGGGACGTTACATTGGATCCTTAAGAAGAACGCAGAGTTGACTAAGGAGGAGGATTGGAAAAAACAACGTTCTTTCTGCTGTATTCTTACTCCTTATTTATCAACAATTATCACTTATTCTCTGCTGCCTTTTTGGTTAGCAACGTAACTAGGTATTTTTAGTTGAAAGTTACTTTTTCACCTGAAAATCTATGTTTAAATATTTTCAGGACTATACGGATATAACAAATATATTAAGCGTTTCTAAATAAACGTTTTAGAATTCTTTTGTTGGTTTTGTTTTGAATTACAGGCTGAAAAAGAAATCTTAAGGAAAATTACATGCAAGACATGTATATAAGCTGTGATATATACGACAAAAAATGCACCTCTTTTTATTGTACTGCTGTATCACAAGGATTTAATTTTTCTTATTTTTACTTAAAAAACTTAACAATACTTTTTGTACTTTCCTTCGCCTCGGAATGCACTATTAGAGTTTCCTGTTAATATTTTCTGTCACGGCAACTACCGTGGAAAGAAAAACTGAATATCACTGTTTTGAAGCCCATAACTCAGGAACCAAGCATTTCTGGACTTTTTTATTTTCTACATATAGGAAATACATACCTGAAATTGGGTTCTCTATTTTTGAAACCTCCTGTATATATAAAAATCTTTGCCACGTTGTTATGCAGATGTCGCTGCAGTATCCTGAAGAGATTGAAAGCGAAACTAGGGCGTCACACCGAGAGGGCCGTTACATTAGAACACATAGCAACCAGCTTTTTATTCCCATGGCACACATGGCTGTAACTTTTTGGGTTAGTTAAACGGGGCCTCCAGTCACCGGAGCTCAGTGACGCATATACGTCATTGTAGGTCCTTTGTGCTACCATCGTGATCCCTAGGTCGAAGTAAAGACCTCAAAGGAGATCAAATCCGGACGAATTTGCGTGATAAGAAGGTCGGGGTCCCTAAGGATTCCAGATTGGCACCCTTCCTGACGCCTTAGCCATCTTCAACCTAGGGATCCCGGAAAGAAACGATCCATCCCAGGAAGGGGTCCTAGCCGTCAGCCAAGCGCCAGGGTGAATCTTTACGTAGCACATCGTCCTGCACTTATTGCTGTGGTCTGGTCCTAAAACTCGGGATCATAAATAGATAAACAGATGAAAGAAAGTCGTCCTCCATGTGTAGTGGTTACCATGCCAGCCTCTAGTTCCCGAGATCGCGGGTTCAAACCCGACTCCAGGCGATGGATTTTTTCGGGGGATACATTCCTTCGGAAGCGAAGTAAAGCCGGTATCCCGTGTCGTAGATTTACGGCACGTAAAAAATACCTGAGTCCTGATAAAAAGGCTTGTGAGCAAACTTACCGGTGTTCCATGCCCAATATAGAATGGGATGCTAAGGACCACAGCAGTTAAAGAGCGTCCAGAAATAAGAATTAAAGCTTTTTAGATGAATGAAAGTGATATACATAGGTAGTAATGGACAGAAAATTCATGGCAGAAAGGGAACCACCCCAGCATTCACCCGCCGACCTAGGTATACCACGAAAACCATATGGTCAGTGTGGCCGGCACGACGGGAGGCGAACTCGGGACCTCCCGAATGCAAGCCTCGCCGTTACCTCGGAGCCATTTCGCTCGTTTCACTTAGGTTTACTTCCTGTGAAGGTAGCAGCAATACACTTGGTTTCAGAAGTCCAAAATAAACATTTATCCAGAAAATTAACCGTAAACAAAAAGAATCTCATGTGTTGCACTCACATGAGTTTCTCTACTCTTGTACAAACTATTTTTACAAATCCTTACTCTCCATATGCTCCATGTTAATCGAGATGTTAATCTTATTGCTAATTTTCATGTAGATGCAAGGGGAATTGGTAGGCTTTAAGCGATAGTAAAATATTTTAAGAGCTGGTTGCTATAGGAGCGTTGCATTCTCTTTGCATGTCCCGGACATGAAAAAACGTATAACGAATTCCCATTTAAGAACAAATGGTATTGGAAAATTCAAAAAAATAACAAGGAATATCTCAGAAATGGTTGGCTCCACAAAAACTTTGTAAATGACATAAATTGCGGGTTGTAAAGAGATCTACTTCTTCTATGTAGGAAATTTTTGTCTATCTCTTACGGTTTACCCGTTATGCAAAAGCCATTCAGAATGAAGAGGTCTTTTGGGGTCATTCCCAGAAAATTTCACAGAAAATCGTAATTAAAATCGTTAAAGCCATTTTTGAGAAAATCAAAATTTTCAAAAATGTTCCATGTAAAGGTTAGTATGGGCTGGGGGGATTTTTCTGAAAATATTCGTGTCGCATCTTTGAAGGATACTGAACCTAAATGCCAAGTTTGGTCTTTATCCAACTTTTTGTTTTTGAGTTATGCTGTTCATTTACACATCCATACAGATCCACACGGACCTTTTTCTAAAAATGATTTTTTTGGGATTCAGGGGGGCACAAAGTATGTTTTTCCGTTGAAATCTCAATATAGAATTTTTGGATGGAATGCAATACTTCTTCTACTTACTATACGTAGTAAAGAATGTAATATTTGTATCATTATAAACTCAGTTATGCAACGAAACATATGTGTTATCGCAGGTCAAGTTCACGTGCAGGTCATAGTATCATGAAACGCTGCTTGCAGCTGTATAGCTGGCATGTTTTTTGATTATTCCTGCTATGGAAATCTGAGGCGTGCTTGTGTGCACAGTATCTTTAATAATTAGGTTTACAGAGGGAAGTAACGTGACACCACGATAATTAGTAAGTTGGTGGTGTTACCCTCACGTACCGACATGGTGTGAAGTCGGCTTGTTGCATGGTAATCACGAGCTTGCTTTGTGCCCATACCGGGTAGGTTTTAAGCTGTGGGGTTAATTACACCGGCAATGCTTTAATTAAGCAATTCAAAGCGAGGCACATGACCTGGCCGAAGCAACATTATTACTATATGAACAACTAATATCCCACATCTATAAGGGATCTCGGTTTTTAGGCGCTCGCGTTTGGCGCTTTGAGGGCTTTCTATGCCAACACCGAAATTTAATGAAAACGTTGTGGTGCAGTCACCCAGATACTGCCTGTAGTTCTGAAATCGCAGTATTTACTGTCGAACTGCGTGGTGATGTTTTGTGTGTAGATTATATCACACGCAAGCCGCCTACTAGTTGAGGATTACTGAGTCAGTGACCCTTGTTTGTGGTAATTAATTACGGTAGTACGAGGGCTGATCAACAAAGAGTGAGACAGATTGTTTTCATAGGTGTATGTTACTCCTTTTCAAAGTAATCCCCTCGAACACATGGTAAAGGCCATTCTTTGTGAAGTTCTTGAGAATCGCCTCATTTTTCTTTAGCACTGCCTCACAGTTCTCAGATCGAATATCCCGGAGCTTTGCCTTTAATGAGGGGCGTAAAAAATAACCGCAGGTTTTAAGATTGGGACTGTAAGGTGGACGCGGTATACAGGTAAAATCGAATTTAGCCAAAGATTGCACGATTTGATTTGCGACAGGAGGCCGCGTGTTATCATGATGAAGTAATCATCCAGTCCGATGAAGTTCTGGTTGTTTCCTTGCAATGTACTCCCTCAGTTTACCCAATACTGACGTGTAGTATCCTACTGTAATAGTAGTGTGAGAGGGTAGTCTAAACATTTTGTGGTCTGCGAAATGCAAGCAGGTTCTACAAAACAGAGCATTACTACCAACCTACCGATACGAGAGTGCTGCCGCCTATGGACATTATACATAAAACCGCGCTCTTTTCAAATATTCATTGCACAGACGGGAAACTATCAAGGAAGCTATAAGAAAAAATCTGTCTCAGCCTTTGTTGATCAGCTCTCGTATTTCTCACCTCGAAAGTTTGCTTTAAAACACTGCTTCAGGTCTCCATTAGAAGTCTGCAGCTTACCAATTAAATAACACAAACTATTAATGCGTCATGCAAAATGTAAATGACTTGATTATACCACAGTTCCTAGTTGTATAATCCCGCCGTTGTGTTTTTGACTAATTTTTACCTTCTCTACTACATACCTATGGTAAATAGTAAGTATGAGGGCAGTCCCAGAAGTAACCGACCTGATGTGTAGATAGTGGTTATTGTTTCAAACAAATGACCGTGGTAGAAATTGTCAACCTTATAAAGCTTAAGTTTGAAGTTCGACGATGATACATTGTTTAGTTATTGTTTGGCAGCCATCAATACTGAACGCTCTCAGCAAATCTGTAAACATGGATAAAACTGGTCATCGTTATGTGATACAATACTTTCATTTGAAAGGTCTTAGTCCAACTAATATTAAAGCTGAGTTAGATTCTGCTCTGGGGGAGTCTGCTCCTTAGTTTACAACAGTAAAATATTGGGTGGCAGAGTTTAAGCGAAGCCGTAAGTCCTGCCAAGACGAACATGCAGTGGTCGACCAAATGAGGTGACCACGGCAGAAATTCTGAAGAAAATCCATAAAATGGTATTGGATGACTGTCAACTGAGTGTGCGAGCTAGCAGACATCGTAGATATTTCAAAAAGTGCTGTACATCGCACACTAACTGAATATTTAGACATAACAAAGCTGTGCGCAACATTGGTGCCGTGTTTACTCACAATGGAACAAAAGCAGCGTCGTGAGGATGTTTCAATCGAGTGTTTGGCGATGTTTCGCTGCAATAAAGCCGAGTTTTTGTGTCGATTCATAACCATGGATGAAACATGGGTCCATCACTTCACACCTGAGACAAAGGAGCAGTCAAAACAGTGGATTGAAAGGGAAGAATCAGCTCCAAAGAAGGTATAGACAGTTCCATCTGCAGGCAAGGTCATGACGTCAGTTTTCTAGAATTTTCATTAATTAAAAGGAAACTAATCAATGCTGAGTATTATGCGAAATTATTGCAGCGTTTGAACGATGAAATCAAGCAAAAACGGCCGCATATAGCGAAAAAGAAAGTTTCGTTTCATCAAGACAGTGCACCAATTCACAATTCCATTATCGCCATGGCCAAAATCAACGAGTTAAAGTTCAAATTGCTTCCTCATGCACCCTATTCACCAGATTTAGCACTCTCTGATTATTTTCTGCTTACAAAGTTCAAGAAATGTCTTGGTGGTAAAGGATTTGCCAACAATGAAGAGGTGGAGTCTGTAGTTGAAAACTATTTTGCAGAACTCGACGGTTGTCACTAAAAGCGGGGTATCGAAGTGATTGAACATCCCTTGGAAAAGTGTATCGAGCTGAAAGGAGATTACGTAGAGAAATAACGATGTTTTTATGTTTTCCTTGTTAGGTGGGGTATTTCTGCGAGAGCCCTCGTAATAAGGAGTGTTGTATTCCACCAGAAATTGATACCCACATTTCACCGGAAACACACATTTTGAGACTCCCTGAATCCAAAACAGAAGCATTTTTAGAAAATGGTCCGCGCGTGCGCGTGCTGTTCTCTGTTGAGCTTAATTCAAAAACGTAAAGTCGCTTACATACAAAACTTCATATTTAAGTTCAATATCTTCCAATGATGCAACACGAAAACTTTTCCAGCAAATACCCACAACACAAACTCCCCTTTAATGGAAAATGTTTCAACACTTTTGATTTTCTCAAAAATGGTTCTAACCAATTTGATTAAAGCAATACTAAAGATATTTACACGATAAATAAAACTTATAACTTTAATTTTCTGGAAATAACCTGCGGTCCTGTTCATTCGAAAGGATTTTTGTATAATTTTCTATAAGTGGCAAACATTAACAATTTAAACCATTATCTAATAAGTGACTTATACCACAAAAAACTTCTTTGAAATAAATTTTGTGTTTTAAAGAGATCTAGATTTTTTGTGAAGTGCGTTTCATCTACCACTTAACATTTACCAGCTATACAAGATTATACAAAATTCCTTGCGAATGAAGAGGACTTCAAAGGCCATTCCCAGAAAACTCGAGATAGACGAGTACATTTCATTTGTCATGTAAATATCTATTTAGAAACTTAATGAATTCGAAAGGGTATTTTGGGGTAGAGACTTTCTCGAAAATCTTCGTTGCGCATCATACCAAGTGAAGTATTTGTCCGACTTTTCGTTTTTGAGTTACGCTGATCACAGACACACACACACACACACACACAAACACACACACGGACCTCTTTTGATTCAGGGGACCTGAATTCCTTTGAAATCTCGATATCGAATTATTGGAACGCAATACCTTCTCTAGCTACTATGTATGGTAGATAAAGTAATCATTTAGATATCTTTACAACCTAAAATTAATTTCAAATAACGTTTTTGTAGCAATAGCCATTTTCCAGATATCTATTAGTAATAGGTCGAATTGTTCAATACCTTTGTTATTCTTTTAAAGTCCTTTCGATATTCAGTTGTTTCTTAGGAATACATGGAAAAACTATGGAATTTTAAGGCCAGCATAAAGCATTCAGTTCTTAAACTTCCCTTTGTATCTATAACGAAATGGGTAATGTGGCTATTTATGCAAAGATTTAATCTCGATTAAAATTAAGTAGGTAGTAAAATAAGCAATAAGAATAGTTTAACCATTAATAAACGATAGAGGATAGAGAAAGTAATGTGAATGTAACACGATGTTTAAGAAATATGTCCGTGTGTGCTTGTGTGCCTTTGTTGAGCATAACTCAAAAACGAAAAGGTCAATTAAATACCAAACTTGATATTTAAGCTCAAAACCTTCCACGGATGCGATAGGAGGAACAGTAAGTAAATCCCCACCCCAGACTACATGGGAAAAACGTTTGTTAGGTTTTATTTTCTCAGAAATGGCTTTATAAATGTTTATTAAAATGTGTTTAAGATATTTGCATTACAAATGACATAAATTTCTTGAATTTTCTGTAAATAGTGTTTGATGTTCCGTTCATTCTAAATGACGTTTGTGTAATTTGTAAACCGTAAGTGATAGAAAAACTCTTACTACCTATACAAAAGTTGTAGATCTCGCCAAAACCTACAATTTACGTCTACTAACATTTTTGGTAAACATAACCATTTCTAATATATTCCTTGTTATTGGTTTTAATTTTAAAATATTTTATTAATTGTTTTTTTAAACACAGCTTCCTGTATATACAGGTTGCCACTATAGACAAAGCATATTTGACAATAAAACTTAAATGAGAAAAACAAGGATCATATAAATGCATAGCAAATAAGCCTGAATTTCAAAGTCCAGATCAAAGTTACGAATATTAGAAAAGTAAATTACCACTAATAATAATGTAAAGAACTAATAATAATGATAATAATAAATAAAAAAGATAATAGAAATAAATTTGTTATGATCAGGAAGCGAAGTTATTGATCCTCTAAGGGCGGTGATTGCAGTATCCTTATTTGTTGTACTTCAGACCGAGCATATTCAGGGAGGCAAGGAAGAACTTGGTGATCGTGGTACGTGCACCGACCTGTTATCTCTGTTTCTTGGAGTCCGTATTTATCCTAGAACAATTATATTGTAGTATCGTATATATTTTTCTACTCTAAGTTTACTTCTTCAGGTTGGTCTTTATGCATCTCAAATCTGACAATTGGATCAATTATATATTCTTTTTTTGCTGTTAGCAGGTACTGCTATCACACCAATCCTTCTAGTGCTGCCAGTTGAAGTGAGGCCATGAACTTCCTCATGCACTTGGTAATTTGATTACCTTAGTTTTTTGCGATCATTGATAGGATCTTGTGATTGCGGGAGTTTCGAAGTAATTCTCCATAAGGACAAAAACTCAAAATATGAGCAAGTGTTTCGTCTCTCAGCGGGATCGTCGACAGAGGCGGCTATATTTTCTCCACTGAGCAGCTGAGATGACGCTATTCCTTTTTTTTTTCGTAGTCAAGCAAAATGCAAAAGCTTCAAGGCCATCGTGCTATTTAAAAATATGACTATCGCTTTACGTCTATATCCTACAATAAATGTGTAAATGTTATTTGAAATGTTAATAGAAATAGAATAATAAGCTTTTTTAAGAATAATTTTAGAGGTGAGTAGAGAAAGTATTTGAATGCAACACATAAGATTTTTTTTTACATTCCATCCAACCGACAGGTAGCCCGTACAAAATATTCTCAGGATATTGCCGGGAGTTGAAAGTGAACTACAGTGAGTCATGAATAATTTCTTAAAGAAGTGTCAAAAATGTGCTAGGAATTTCAACACATCGGGTAATAATTTAGTAAGTAATGAGCTTCTTAGCTTGTGCATCGCGGAGTAAAGCATAAATGATCATTTGACACTTAACATATTTAGCTAATCTTCACATTTGCACCAACTGCAAGCATATTAAACGGCTAACCACCCGGAATTGCTCAGGGCAGGGTATGTGCAATCTTGGGTAAGTAATATTATTGACTGCAATGCATGCCAGCTTCTCATATTTCATTTACTAACGGAAGTAGTATACAGGTCCCGATTAACGTGCATGAGAACCAGACAACTAATGCACACTAAAATGTGAAGGGCTTTTAGTGGGTAGGGCCATTTTCTTCGCAAATACCACACTACTAGCTTCACTGACGTGAATAACATCATCAACCCTTCACACATACACACCGCAAATGACAATTCTACAGATGTTCACAATTACAGCAACAACTGACATTTTCTGTTTCTGGGTTCATTTATCCACAAAACAGAAAAAAACAGGTGATAGTAAAGTATAACGAATATAAATAAATGATGACAATAACTACTGTGATTCACGTAATTGCTGAAATATCACCAACGAATATACTTTTCTTCTTTTCTAAATTAGTTACTTTGCACACACATCCAGAAACTGGTTAATTGTGCTCAATATGGGTTGTGATCATCTCTGGCAGCAATATAGTCCTGAAAACGGCGTGGCATGCTGTAAATGATGCCAGCAATCTAATTTTGAGACAATAATGCCCAGTCTTCCTGCAGAGTAGCTCGCAAGTACTAGAGAGTGTTAGTGGATGCTGACGTGAAGCAAGCCGTCTGTCTGGTGAATCTATACGATTTAAATCGGGAGAGCGAGCAGGCCAAATCATGCGTGCAATATCTTCAGTATCCAGGAAGACACCAACCACCTGTGCTCTCGAAGATGAGCATTATCACCCATCGTAAGAAGTCTGAAACCACAGCACCTCGAAACTACCGAACATGAGATGGCAAGATCTCGTCACGATACCTAACAGTGGTTAACTTTGCCAGTTTACCCGTAGAATTTTGCAATGGCTCGCTGGCCTCGCCAAAAACGAACAAGAGTGAGGAGGTCACCGAAGCCAAGCAGCCGCATACGACAGACTAGTCTGCAGCAGGGAACCCCGGCCAGAGTTAAAGGGAAGCCCTTACGAATGCTGTAGGGGACAGGAATTCTATGATTCTAACCAAAACTCGGAAACGAAGATAGGAATGGAACGGCCCAAGAAATATGTCCCAATATAAACAGTGATATAATTCAAAAGATAACTTTCACTGGCTTTATTCCATGAAATCCATAGCTATAAACCATCATTTTTCACCAAATAACGAACATAAAGAAACAAACACTAAAGTATTTTCTTATTACACAATTCTTATCAATTAATAACACAGAATACCTCGAAAAGTTTCAAAGTGGAAAAGAAAAATTTAATCAAACATTAATTCAAATCATAAAACCAAACCCAAACCCCCATAAATATAATACTATGAGAAAACTTGAAAATATACTTTAAAGATTACAGTAAAGTAAACTTTAACTCATCAAAACGGAAAAGAAAGATTAATATTAAAACTTCAGAACAAAGATGCCTTATTTAATATTTCCTTTTAAGGATTTTTTTTAATTTTGTGTTGAATTTGTTCTTTATCAAATTTCTCACTGAATTCAGCTAATATCTAGTTGTTTTTTTAAAATAATGTGGACCTTCTGTATAAAACATTCAATAGAGCTTTGTACTACAATGGTTTTGTTTCATCTTCATTGATCTGAATATAAGCTGTGAAGTAACGATGGAAATTTATAGCCTAAACTTCAAGTGATGCATAATAGTACTATCACAGGATTTGCAACCTATGGTTGTGTTAACATGTCTTGATGTCTAACATGTCAATCAATATACATTAGTAAAGCTTACACGTATTAGAAAATCGAAGTTGAAAAGAAATTAAATTTCTACCACCTTTAGCCTGATTATTTCCAGGATAAGCAGCCCATTTAAACAAAATGAAAATCAAATAAATGCTACTGGCACCGCACCATAAATATAGTTCTAGATAGTATCATAAACTAGTATTAATGAAGCATATTTTTCCGGGTTAGCTTTTCTTCTTTTACATTTAAAAATATACGCATTTATCAAACATTCTGAGAAAAAAAATACTTTCCATAAAACGTTCTAACATGAATAGAAGCTGCAAACAAAATCAAAATACTATTAGATATTTAATTTCATTTGCAATTTACACATGAAGATTTGTATGCATGAATGGTCCTACTCGTGCTTCTATGTTACATATTTCATTTACACGCATGTCCAAAGTCATGCAAACACCCATTCGTACACACAGTTTATACATACAAGCGTGCACATGCCACCTCATACTTGCCACACACATTCACACAATCTCACGTACCTTTATGGCGAAGAATCTGTGCCTTCAACTACCATGTATAAAATTAAAAATAAAATTGACAAGCACCCACATAAAACTACGTACAAAGATAGTCACTTGCGATTTACCGGTAAAACGTATATTTCGGTTTGTGCCCTAAACTCCACTCACCCCAACCAAAATACAAAAATACTGAGGACAAAGCCTACCTTCACTTATGAAGAAATTCCAGGCGTCATCAAACGACGTCCTTTTAATAATAACGCCGCCCAGAAAAATCTGGAAAAAGAACTCTTCTTTTAATTAATAAATTCTTGTCGATAAATCAAATCAAAACTGTTAAACATTACATTAACTGGCGAACACCAAAATCAAGAAAAATGCCTCCACTCAGGGACAGACGTCTCACCGCTAGCCACGCCGTATCTACAAAGCGGTTATATACCCCTTCCACCACCTCGCATAAGGCCAAGCGCCGACCACGCCCTCAATACATAGAGAAAAAAAACAGGAGCAACCAAGGATTAACTAAGCAAGGAGACAAACCAAACAGTGACTGGCTATATGTATATAACAACAAAAACAATAACACGTAGTACATACAACATATCAGCACAACTTCATTAAGAGATGTTCGAGCGGCGACTATAATTCATGCCCACATTATTCATCCTTGTAGGCGTCCCAACCCGGAGATCCAATTGTGGGACTAATACTCCGGAGCTTTTATTTACAAGATTCATCTCCACATGTAGGTATACCATTTTGCATTATCCAGCTGCATCTGCTGGGTAAACCGGATGGAAGCGGTCTGCTTTACACCCTGTTTGCAGGACAGCAAAGTACTGGGGAGCAAGACTGCTAATGACTTTGGTGTCAAATGCAGCACATTAGAAAACAACGTTATTCATTCACCCCCTTTCGGTCACTTTCCAGAATGTTTGAGGACGGAAATCGTGTTCCAGGTTCTCTCCAGATACGAATCCGTCGATAATCACTTTCAAGACCAAATCTGGACTCACTTGTAAATAGAACATTGCCCCACTTTTCGATCGTTCAGTTGAAACGTTTTTGGCTCAAATCTAGACGTCCTCTTTTGTCAACACACATCGGGGTACACATACACCAGCTCTCCGACAATTAGGCCTCTCTGTCTAAGCCTTCTGTGCACTGTTTGTCTAGATACATCTGTTCCAGTGGATGCTGTGAGGTCAAATACCAGTTGCCGTGCATTACTAAGGCGGTACCGTTTTGCCATTAGAGTCAAATAACAGTTCTGTCTTCCTGGTGTCACACTTGGTCGTCCTTGCTCTAATCTTTGGGATATATTTTCGGACTCAAAATTGTTGACACACCCGAGAAACAACAGAACGATTCGCATTAAGCCATATGGCTACATCAGCTATCCTGTTTCCATTCTTCCTATCGCCCTCCACCGAAGAGGTTCCTCTATGAATCTTCTCTGTGCCATATTGTACCTGAATATTTACACAGTGAATGTTTATGTTGGACTAATACGTCAGTAAACACTACACCCTGGTGCACCTTTTGATAGGTGGACTGACCTCACTTCAGAACACCATTGTACTGGCATGTTCATATTTTACGGCCACTTCCTACGATTATATCGTGAACTGGATACAGGAAAGAGAAATATCAGTTTGTTTCTTAAATTTGCCCCATTCCTAGAACCCAACTTTATGTAATCATTTGATGTCGTTAACTAATCCGTGGTACGTGATACGGTTCAACTAGGCCCCGTATTTGATTTAATGGCATATAGATTAAATAAAGACGTAAAATATCAACTCGGCTCCATATTTAATTTGATTGTAAATAGGTTAAACAAAGATGTAAAATATTGTATTTAATATTATAACTCGAGAAAAAAAACCTTCATACGGAAACATTGCAAATTGTCTGAGGAAGTAAGGTTCGACGACCCAAACCTTTTCTTGGGACAGGAAGGGTCCGTCGGCACAAATGTATACAAAAGCGTAGAGCCATTAAAAAGGGTCTACGAGGAAAGTGCTTGTTTCTTTTCAAAGCGGAAGAAACATGAGGTTTGTACCGAGAAAAGGTTTAAAGCCATAAACATACGTACGTGCTACAGCATAGATTAAACAAATTGTAAGTAGTTCCGTGGGAAGAGAAAGCTGAGCAGAACTGAAATTTTAGCCAGTAAATGGAATGCCATAAATACAAACTGACGAATCCGAAAACAGGAGATCGTCACATGATTGAAAATCGAACGCGTAGCAGGGATGAAATCAGACATGGCGAAACTCACAAAATACTAGTAACGACACTCTTCACTAGTCGCTGCAGCATGCTACATGTAATTACACTCTTCGTTTAAACCCTACGACAAGTAACTCTTGGCTGAACTCTGCACCGTACAAGTTAGGCCGCGGCTATGAACGCGGGGAAAACTTATTCAATACATCTTAATACTGCCGACTACAAAGCATCACTAGGTCAGTCGCGGATAATTAACGAAGTGGAGGTTCGCGTTCCTGAATGCGTAATATAACAGTATAATAATGTCAATATTCACCAGAACTGATGTTGTTATTATCGTAATCGATATAATTTCACGACACCCTGTAGACTTTACAGAGTCGACACTGCTCAACGCTAGCCGGAGAAAGAAGAGAAATATGCATCGAGGAAGCGAACAACTCCATATGAACAGCGTCATAAGGAGCCAACGCTTATGAACTATATCATACGCGGGAAAGCAAAGTGCACCATAACATATATTACCTTAAAACTGTGCGATTATCTGTGGATTTTCAAAACATATGTTGGCCAAACGAGTTAGAAACCTTTGATTAATATGGAATAGTAAATAATATGAACCAAATAAGTACTTCTTTACAGGTCTACACCCCTCTGCTGCATTCATACGACGAGCAATCGGTAAGGAGATAAATATGGCTGATTCTGCAAGTACTGAATACGAGGCTAACGCGGAGGAATGTACAACGTTTTGTTTATGTCAAATCCGGTTCTAAGGCTATATCGATTATATACAATCAGAGGCTGGTCCATTATATTCTCTGCAATATTAAAACTGTGCTGAATGGCTGAGCAGTATATTGGGTGGCCTTCTTGTGCAGGATGTTATGCCCTCGAACGTGAGCATCACTGTGCAGCTGCAAGACATAGCTTCCTGGGGGACACAAGCTCAATCTTGGTAACTACGTGACTCGCTGTAAGTTTGATTAGTTCTTCCAGCTGTTATCACGGAACGGCTATGAATTATATGTTGATAGTTTTTAGAGAGTCAACGCAATGGCAGACAAACAGGAGCAATTTATAATTAAAGGATTGCAGATATTTTGTTCTTTGTTGAACAACATTTGGATACTTTATTAGAGAATGTGTCACTATGTATTTGTCGAGACATACTCTTTAGAGAAGATGATCGTCCCGTACACACGAGAGAACGGACACGGCATAGGAAATATCACGGTCGATGGATTGGTCTGCATAGCTCGTTGCAGGAGTGACCTCCGAGACCCTCTAATCGTACTCCCATAGATTATTCCTCTAGGACTGTATGAAATATCCAGTTTACCAAGAATTAAATCCACAGAAATCATCTTATAAATAGAATCCATATAGCAAATGCAACTATAGCACATTGCAATGCTGCGCAGAGTGCAGGAAGGGCTAATGAGGAGGGTTGCATTGTGTGCAGGGGGATATCCTTGAGTTTACAGTACATCACAATAGAAGTTCCTACAGTGACCGGCCACCCAAGCTGCTCAGCATCTATTCAGGGCACCCAGTACAAAGATCAGACATTTCAAGTGGTATAGCACGCCTCGGTACCCTTATTCAAAGATATTATGTTAGCAAACTTTTCTGTGCAGCAAACAATAGTTGCCAACACAGCGTAGCAACCTATTTAGCTATGAGATGGGCGACGACCTTCTCATTCCACATTTATAATACCAAACTAAAGTTGCTTTTTTGCCAAAGACTGTCAGATTCAGCAATTTTATAACATTTTCTCACTCCTCAGTTCGTATTTGTATGTTCTTATGAGAGTATATTTTGACAACAGTGAATATTTCTTGTATATTTCGGCCTAAGTAGCGAAATATCTTTCGGACATGAGCATCAAGAAGGATGAAAATTCTGGTGCCTAGCGGGAAGGTTCAGGCGATAACATCTCTGCCCCGCATTCGGAAGGTCCCTGGTTCAAATGCCAATCTGACGGGCTTTTTCGTGGTTGCCCTCATTAGACGTGTAAATACGAGATTAGGTATGTAATACCACGACCCAAATTTCCAAGTTAAATCTAAAACAATAGTAATCATGAAAATAAAAGTTAATAACGAATATTCTGTCATCTAGCCACAGATCATGAAAGCAAGTAGACTGGACGGCACCCTTATGCCATTTCCTCCGCACGTATAGAAGCAGATATACAGTTGCCTAGTACTAAGGCCTCTGTTGCCACATGCTAATTCAAGATGGTATGGCACAGGGATGAGACATAAGAGGTCCGCCACAAGGTGTCTACTAACAGATCCATCGCGATATGAACATGCAGTTAAAGCGACGTAAAAATAAATAGAAGGAAAATTCTGGTCTTTCATCGTAGGAGACTCCGTCTTATAGTGTAATTCATAAAATATTCATCATTTTCAGAAAGTCTTTAAAGTAACAAGAAAGTTCCAAATAATTAATACCTAAGATACGATGGCCGTGGTACTAAGAATATACTTTGTCGGTACTACTGTGGTGAAGAGCCATGGGAGACCAGTGAAAGATTTTTAAACTAAAACTATACAACACGTTGGAACAGAAAGTTGTATATAACATGCAGATATGCTTCACATGTTATGCAGAAGCAGGTTGTATCATCTCCCTGTAAACCCTCGAGCAAGCAAAGACACACTGAACATGTGAGCGTCTAACCGAGAATGTTCTCAGCAACTAGGTAGATAGATGAGGAATCTTTATTGGTTACAAATTACTAGGTATACGTTGGTGAGAGAGAACGTATATTCATTTTTACTTTCTCTACTACGTATATTAAGTAGGGGAATTATAGTATTCCACCCAAAAATTCGATACCGAAATTTCACTGGAAATACATGTTTTGAGACCCCTGAATAAAAAAAAAGCATTTTTGGAAACATGTGTGTGTGTGTCTATGAAGAGCATAACTCAGAAACGAACAGTCGGATAAACACTTAGGTTCAGTATCTTATAGAGATGCGACACCAAGGTTTTCAAGAAAATCCCCCCACCCCAGATTACCCTTTACATGGAACATTTTACGAAAATTTTAATTTTCTCAAAACTGGCTCTAACGATTTTGATTAAAATATCATATGTTTAAGATATTTTAATGAGAAATATAATATATATCTTGAATTTTCTGGGAATGTCTCCTAAAGTATTCTTCATTGTGAAAGACTTTTGAATAACGGATAAACCATAAGAGATAGACAAAATTTTATTACACAAAAAATGTAGATCGCATTAAAATACACAATTTATGCCATATACAGTTCTTTTGTTGAGTGAACCAGTTTTAAGATATTGCTTGTTATTCCCTTAAATGTTTCAATACTTATTTTCTCTAATGGGAATTCGTTATTCATTTTTTGTCTTGGATATGCAAAGAGTATTAATCTGTGGTAAAGATAATGGTGCTGCCCATAGCAACCAGCTATTAAGAGATATGTATGTGCTTAAAGGCTACTGTATTTCTATATTGCCCTTGTAAATACAAAACAAGGGGAACATAGTACGCCTTAAGCGATAGTCAAATATTTTTAGAACTGGTCGCTATGTGTAAAATGTAATTCTCTTTGCATGTCAAAAGATCGTTTCTGCAAATGCTTATCTCGATTAATATGAAATAGACGGAGAATAAGAGCATGTACTAGAGAAGAGAATGTTATGTGAGTGTAACATATCAGATTTTTTGCTATACTACGCCGCTGTATATCAACCCTGCTCTTTTTGCTTTCTCTACTAGTTCAGCAAGTAGAGGAATTATTATATTCCTCCCAAAAATTCGATATTGAGAATTCACCGGAATATATGCTTTGAAATCCCCTGAATCCGAAAAAATAAACAAGCAAACAACATTTTAAATCAGGGTCCGTATATGTGTGTGTCCTTGTGTCCGTGTGTCTGTGAACAGCATACCTCGAAAGAACGAAATGTTCGATAAATATTAATCTTAGAATTTAAACTCAGTATATTCCAAAGATGGAACACGAAAAACTTCAGGAAAATCCCCCTCCCCAATCCACCGATTTTATGTGAAACCTTTCCATATTTTCATTTTCTCAGAAATGGTTAACGATTTTCACTAAAATACCATTTAGTTTTTTTCCTGATCATCAGAGGTGCTCTAGTGATGATATTGTACCTATGTCCTACAAGGTGGAGCCCCCGGGAGGGGGAAAGTAAGAGAAGATACTGGGTGGCTGGAACTAGGAGTGACAGCACAGCAACGACAGGGTCACTACAGTTTCCAGATTGAGGCCCTTTGACAGTCGGAGCCCAGAAGGACGCAGAAAGTTCCACAGAGAGAACCCTTTTTCACTGCCATGCCATAACATAACACCATTGCCTACTCATCCAATCCGAAACAGACCTAACGTGGTGAAGGATAATGAAACGATGAATGAAACAAAATGGAGGGGCGCGAAACTAGGGGGCTGAAAGAAACCCCTCCAGCATTCACTCGACGACCCGAGAAAACCCCCAAAATCGCCCATGAGTCAGAATGGGCGGTCACTGGTAATCGAATAGGGGGACCTCTGGAATGCGAGTCGCACGCGTTTCTACGCCGCCACCTCACTCGGTTATCATAAAGTTGAGGTACGAGGGGCACTATATATATTTTGAGCTTAATAATTAAAGAAAAGTAATTTCTGATAGAAAACTGCTTTATTGTTTTTCAAAATATTCTCCTTTATGATCAATCCTTTTGCATCCGTTTGAACCATTTGTCAAAGCATTTATTCCAGTCTTCTTGAGGCACCTCCGAAACATGGTTTTTGAAATCATCAAAAAGCTTCTTCTGTCAACGAATATCGTTGTGCACGCAATTTATTCTTGATATTCGGGAACAAAGACAAGTCATTGAGTGCCAAATCAGGACTGTATGGCGGATGACCCATCAATTCGATTTTTTGAGCCTTCAAATACTCTATTGTTAGACGAGATGTGTGTGGGCTCACATTGTCTTGATGAAGAACGATCCTACTGTTCTTGTTGGTTTTCCTTACTTCACCGAAGACTTCCAGCAAACAAGTGGTTGTGTACCATTCGGCATTGACCGTTTTACGTTTCTCTAAAGGCACTGTTGCCACATGGCCAGTTTTGCTGAAAAAGCAGACGACCATTTGCTTCGAAGTGCTTCGAGTGCGAACAACTTTTGTTGGATTTGCTTCATCTTGAAACACCCATACAGTCCACTGCTGTTTACGTTCCGGCTCATACGTATAGATCCATGATTCGTCATCTGTTACAATTTTATATACGTCTTTTGAGGCACCGCCATTGTATTTCTTGAGCATTTTGTACACCAATCGACACGAGCATCTTTTTCAGATTGCGTCAAATTATGTGGGATCCAACGAGAGCAAACCTTTTTCAGGACTAAATAATCATGCAATATTTTATATATGCTGGTGAAACTAATGCCCAGGGTTGCCTCAATTTCACAATATGTCGCATGACGATCTTTGATTATTAGTTTTTGCATAGCATCAATGTTTTCTGGACAACAACTGATTTTGGACGACCTTCACGAACTTCATCATTGAGCGAACGGCGGCCACGATTAAATTCGTTATACCAGCATTTCACAGTGGCAAAGGATGGAGCTTCATCGCCAAATGTGGAAGTTAGTTGATCGATGCACTCTTGTCTTGATAATCGACGTCGAAAGTCGTAATAGGTCATTGCACGAACATTTTCACGAGTTAATTCCATGTTTTTGTTCACGCACAAATTTCAAGTTAGTGTAAACAAAGCAAATAACGCTCTATTGACAAAATGTTTGCAGTAGATTATGGTAAAAAATGTTAAACTTTCCATTGGAAACGCCAGATGGCACCTACAACATTCAGGGTTGCCAAGGCTCAAAATATAAATAGTACCCCTCGTATTTACATAAAAAATAAAGTATATATTTTCAATTTAATGGGAACAGTCTGGGAAAATCCCTTCATTCCAAAGGAATTCTGCATAATTTTGTATAATGGTTACACCATAAGAAATTATAAGAACTGCCCAAAAAAGCAATCGTCTTTGAGATACAAGTTTATTTCAGGAAACGTTTTCTTTTACATCAGCCATTTCCCAGATATTCCATAATGTTAGTCCGAATTTATCAACACTTTTGTCATTTAGTTAAAGTGATGTTGCCATCCAATTGTTTCTCGCAATGTCATAGAAACAGTTTGAAATTCAACCCTAGCTTACGCCTACTAGCTTTTAAACCTCTATCAATTTGGTTGTTCTGTGATCCGACGTTTACGAAAAAAACAGTTATTTTTCAAATTTTGGTATGAAGTTAACAGTTTATTACTTATAAGATGGGCAGAGTATCCTGTTCCTAACCGAATTTCATACTCCGTTATGAAACTAGGTCCGAAAGAGGGTACTGTAGTAGTGACATACTCCATGGTTTTGAAATTATTACTCATTTTCCGAACACCGTTTTACAGACACATGCTCGGAGACATAGGCAACGTTGCTAGGTCAAGGTAGATCAGTGTGGAAACCGGCTCCTGGACGTAAACAAAACAACATACCTGTACCGGGAGATGGGGACTAGAGATTTTTTTCTCACATGGTACTTAATCTAAACAAACACGACGAAAGGGTGATGCAATGTTTTGGCGAAATAAGCGTTTCGCGGCCACTTACTAAAAAGTGCACCCAATTTATGTCAGCTCCACTAGAAGTTGAGTAACTATTAGAGTAACATCCTATTGAAACTCACAGGCTTAACGATAAAAGAACCGGAAGTGTGCTTAGTGGATAATCATACGTACATTACAAGGTTTATAAAATGCCAGCCTTTTTATTTGGCATCTTATAAACCTCAGTGAGTGTGTAGCCAGCACACGAAAGCGGGCGAGCATTAAATATCGTGGTCGCACGGGGAGAGAGAGAGAGAGAGAGAGAGAGAGAGAGCAATTTTAAATCTTGTACATGAACAATCCAGCAGCAGTAATCGGGGAATAGCTCGAATGGTCGATGTGTTCCATTGATTTGTTCTCAGGATGCTGAAAGAACAGTTGTTGCTGCCGTATCATACTCAACGGATACAGTGCCACAGCAGCGGACTAGGCTGGGTTTCGTCAATTGATTCCTAGAACAAGGTGCAGATGTCACAATTAATTATGGGAACAGACGAAGCTACCTTAACAAAAAATGGCATTTTCAATTTTCACTACAGGTTTAGGGTAGTTTAAAACAAAATATTAGTTTTGGAAATTAGTGATATGTTTTCCTCCCTTTAGCCTTTTCAACAATGATTTGCTGTGAACTTATGGGCAGAAATACACGAAATATTTATCTGCACTCATGAATCACGCGCTAGCGAAAGCGAAACCTGTTTACGCGCTGACCTACTTCTGGTTTTCAAAGGAATATTGACATCCCCCTTTCTCCTAGCTACCGTTCGGCTACCGCGCGCTGCAACGCTGCCAACATGTGGGTTTTATGTTCTCAAAAAACCTAAAATATATCCGCGGAAAATGGTCATAGGAAGAATTAAGTACATAAAATCTGTTCCAAATAAAGAGACTTTGGTTTAAATTAATGCAATGACTTTCATTCAACCCGGTATATTCTCACAGCAGCCATTGGAGTTATAAAGCTAAACTTTAGTATGTGATATCTGGTTATTTTTTATAAAAATCTGATTTACGGGGAAAGTATATGAACTTTTTTTTAAATCGGTCAGATATGTCGCATCAAATTCAGAATGGTAAAACAGAAACAAACGAAAATTAAACCAAGAATCATACTTTGTGCGGTAACCTGACATGTTGGCATGTCAATTCTTTTATAGCTTATTTGCAATACCACAAATTATTCAATATAATTAGTATATGAGCGCAGAATATTCTGTTTGATATCAGGCGTAGCTCATCAGTTAATCGTATCGATATATCTGGAGGTACTCTCCTGAGACTTTGATTGATGAACCTGTTGATACGCATATTATATACAGTCCGGTGCACGAAGCATGATCATACAGCCTGGCTGTGTGAATATTAAATGTTACTGGAGCAAATTGACTGTAGCTGTTTTACAGTAGCGACAGACAAGCAATCTTACAAACAGTTGTGATGCATTCATCTTTTTGCTTACATCACTCTATCCGTCCATCTCTTCTTAGTATTCATCGATCGATGGGTCCCCACCCCTCATGCTATAGGGTCATGTATGTGTGCTTTGTACCACGTAGTTGTAACAGTGCTACAGCCATAAAGCTTGATAAGGTCATAAAACACTGATAACATCCGCTTAACGTCCTCTAACGCTGTGGTATAGCGTATAAGCACTCTTATTTTGTTGTATAAGTTAGTACATTTTATTGACTTGCAAAATATATAAGCCTGCATTTTAACATTACACCCATGAATTTTATCACCTTCCTTTTTTGGATAACTTTTTACTTTCTCTACTGCGTATAGTAAGTAGGGGAAGGATTGTATTCCACCCTAAAGTTCGATACCGAGATTTCACCGGAAATACATGATTTGAGACCCCCTGAATCCAAAAAAAAGCATTTTTGGAAACATGTTCATGTGTGTGTCTGTGAACAGCATAACTCAGAAACGAACAGTCGGATAAACACCAAACTTGGTATTTAGGTTCAGTATCTTCCAGAGATGCGACACGAAGGTTTTCAAGAAAATCCCCCCACCCGGATTACCCTTTACATGGAACGTTTTTCGAAAATTTTAATTTTCTCAAAGATGACTCTACCGATTTTGATTAAAATATCATATGTTTAAATATTTTCATGACAAATGAAATGTATATCTCGAATTTTCTGGGCCTGTCTCCAGAAGTATTCTTCATTGTGAACGACTTTTGCATAACTGGTAAACCATAAGAGATAGACAAAATTTTGCTACACACAAAATGTAGATCGCGTTAAAATACACAACTAATGTCATATATATTTCTTTTGTTGAGTGAACCATTTTGGAGATATTGCTTGTTGTTCCCTTAAATTTTCCAATATTTATACTTTTTCTGGAATGATCTTTTTTTATGTTCTGGACATGCAAAGAGAATGAAATACTGCACATATCAACCAGCTCTTAAAATATTTGACTGCCGCTTAAAGTCTACCAATTCCCCTTTCATTTACAAGAAAATTAGCAATATGATTAACATCTCGATATATCGATTAACATGAAGCATATGGAGAATAAGCGTTTGTAAAAATAGTTTTACAAGAGTAGAGAAAGTCATGCGAGTGTAACACATCAGATTTTTTTTGTCTTCGATATGCAAAGAGTATTAATCTGTGGCAAAGAGAATGGTGCTGCATACAGCAACCAGCTATTAAGAGATATGTCTATGCTTAATGGCTACTGTATTTCTATATTGCCCTTGCAAATACAAAACAAGTGGAACATAGTACGCCTTAAGCGATAGTCAAATATTTTTAGAACTGGTCGCTATGTGTAAAATGTAATTCTCTTTCCATGTCAAAAGATCGTTTCTGCAAAAGTTTATTTCGATTAATATGAAATAGATGGATAATAAGAGTTTGTACAAGAGTAGAGAAAGCCAAGTGAGTGTAACACAACAGATTTTTTGTCCTGGTAATGCAAAGAGAATAGAATACACCATCATACCAACCAGCTCTTAAATGCTTAAAGCCTACAAATTCCCCTTGCAGCTACAAGAAAATTAGCAATAGTATTAACATCTAATATATCGATTACATGAAGCACCACAATAAGCGATTGTAAAAATAGTTTGTATAAGAGTATAGAAAGTCCTGTGAGTGTAACGTATCGGATTTTTAAATGAGGTTTAGAGATATTTGTTTATTATTTTTTTTACGTTTTGAAGTATTGGTCCACACGATGCAATTGTTTTTGAAAAGCCGTTTTATAGCATATTAATAGCATATTAATAAATTATAGAATTGGATTTTTATTTATCCTATTAGATTGGTAAAAAAATAAATGCTGAATATGAGACTTCAATTATTCACTTAAATATTTACACAGTATGAATATCATTGTGTAATGACCTTAGATAATTTCGGTCATTTATACCAAAAAGTACATCCTGTGCAAAATGAGAATTGCCAAGGATTCAAAAGCCAATAAAAGAGAGTTTAAAAATTGCAACGCTAAAATAAACTATTTCTGACATCATGGTGATTAGAAAGCATTTAGGGCATATACAGGCCCTCCGTCTTTTTCTGCTCCTCGGCAGCTAATTTTGTATTTGAAGATTTCTAACATTAATGGTTTGTTTAAATCCCTAAATGAACATGTTACAGGTCTTAGAGCTATAAGGGATATTTTTGAATTTTGGAAACTTTTTGCCTTTTTTGGCAGAAGAGTGTCCTTAAGTTCTAGGACAGTAAGGTTTCAGGTTTCTAGATCGAAAAGACATTTTCAACAGCGTCACTGTAACTTCAAACACTTTAGTATTAACCTTTTAATGCCTAGGTCATGGATTCTCATCAAATTTAATACTTTATGAACGAGTATACACTTTGAGATCATAATAATGATTTATCTTCATTGTGCATAAACCGGAAGGAATTTGAATCCTGCATTGTAAAGGCATCTGTAGGGAGAACAAAATGGGACACGAAAATCAAGAGGCAGCTGTCTGAAATAATATGATGGACTTAGAAATTAAATAAATAGTAACGTAGGTGGTCCAACAAACTAAGGTCCATTGTTCTTTTTCTGTACCTGAAGTAAAGCGAACTCCAGGAGACCAGATAATTAAAACGTTGTGTTCAAATTTGATTTACAGGGTGGACCATTTAGGTTGAGACTGTACAATATCTCCGCTGTAGCAGTAAATATCTATAATAAAAGTTACTTGATTTTATTGGGGAAAGTAAGTCCCATTATTTGTGTTTTATTTGGAGGACATTGTGATGGTCATTTTAGGGTCAATTTACTTTTTTTAAAAGGAAACCTAATTTTTATGTTGTTTTCTCAACCCCTCATAAAAAACTAATTAACATTTGTATAATACACTTTACAATTGTTCTTACACCGACGTAAATAACAAGGAAAATTCTGAATGACCGTGTACGAAGAGTGCAATGAATGGTTGGAGCATCCATGGATGGTCATTTGAGGTTCAAGTTACGTTTTGTAATTGGGAACCAACATTTTTTATTTTGTTTTCTTATTCCTCATCACAAAATAAACAGCTTTTTATCAGCCGCTTTGTAATAAGAAAACAACATGCAATATGTAGGTTCACAGTTAGAATAATTAATTTGCCACTAAAATGACCATCATAACGGCCTTCAAACAAAACACGACTAATGGCATTTACTTTTCCCCATAATATCAAGCAATTTTTATTAAAGACATTTCTTACTACAACACTTATTTTTGGAGATATTGTACAGTCTCAACTTAAATTGTCCAACTCTATCAATCAGGTACAATATTTCTTAGCTTTGGAATTATGACGGCTATTATTTTTAATTTTGTTTTATTTATTTTCCTTTCGTGTGCGTTCAGTTATTAAGAGATTGATAATATCTTGTGCTGTTATATGCTCTATGGATAAATTTTGTTGAAACGATATGTTCCCTGTTCATTTATTTTAATGATTAACAAATTACTTAAAAGTTATTTATGCATTTTGTGGCAGTATTTTATATCACAACACTGTAAATGCCAGAGTGATTGTAGTGTAAATAAGCATTATTGTGTGACAGTGATTTGAGATGTTTGTTAATTATGAGCATTGTTAGGAAATAAGTTTACGCGGCCTCACTGAAACTGACAATAGGAGCGGGTAACAATGAGCGAGGGGGTGAGTTGTTTATTAATTAGAAGAGACAAACAAATGACGTCAGATTAGCGCGCTTTTCTTTAGAAATGGAGGGAATATCTTCCCTAGAGCATATATGTTCGTAATTTTGATTGGATATAAAAATAGACACTAATGTTGGCGCGCTTTATTAACCAATAGCAGCTCTGTTATAATGTTTAGGCATATCGGGGTGAGGGAGTATAAATTCCGTGCCAGAGACGGGTAACGCGCAGTTCTACAGAATCATTCACAAGGCAAACTCGCGCAGTTCTACAGAATCATTTACAAGGCAAACGTCGCACAGTTCAACAGAATCATTCACGGGTTACACGTCGCGCAGTTCTACAGAATCTCTCGCGTCGTAAAGTTAGTTACAAAATGTGAAATACTAGAATTAATAATGAGCGGCAAATAAGTGATTATAGTTACATTCGAAAATATAACAGTTTCAGTCGGGCGTGTATCAAGAGTAATATATATGAAATTAATAATGTGTGACGGCAACAAAAGTGTAAAAACAAATTCTTTTATAAGTGTTATCTTTTAGTAACAACTCCTTTCCGTTTACACACCCTGTTTAAGAGATATGCTCGACTGGGTAATAATAGCTAGCCGGAGGACAAAGAACTCAAAATGTAAAATAGTAAAACAATAACAGGCGCTCAGCAAATAAGATAACACGAAATTAACCGCGACAATTTCTTTGAATGCTCCGTCTCTTCGAAAACAATTCGCCTGATTATAGCCTTACACTGATAACACCCAAAACTGCAACTCTTGTATCATAAAGCGGAGCTCAATTAAGACTATGTAGGTTTTTAGACCACAAACAGCGGGACTTTTGAGTGTATCTACACGACCATCGAGGTATGACTGCAATTTGTTCGAACACAACAAAATTAAACCAACGTATCAGTGTTTCTGGGTTTCTGGTTGTATGCAAGGGTACTTGTAAACGTATATGATTTGAGTTTTAAAATTACTTTTGCTCATATGTTGTGCTAACAAAGGGATTCTTTTAACCAAACTCAAAACAATGGCCAGTTGTGTTAATTGTTTCAATCTTCGCTGCCTAATTCAGATTTGGAAACGTCGTGAATTGTGATCAAAAGAAACAGCTGATCAGGAAAGGTTTATAAATATATGTTCACTAACTAGTCACTCATTTCAACGAACGGGTTTATACTACTATAAGGCAGGCAGGGAACAAGTGTGTTAGCCATTTTTGAGTCATTTTCCAAAATTGGAGGAGCTTACAGACATCACGGTCCAGAGTCTGATTCAGCTCGTTATGAACGTCAGATTTCTGGATCGATGATAATAAGACTGATCTGCAAAGGTCACAGTGCAGGGCAGTGTTGTTCCCGCCCCGATCATACTGAAATTCGTACATGCGCTAGCCGAGATGTAAAATATCGCATGAGTAGTTAATGTTTATGAATAAAGCCTGATATATAATGTCGTCTTTGTGTTCCTTGTTCTCTGGGTGTAAACTGCAATGTTCTGCAGACATTGTACATACAAATTTCTTTCGTATGCTTCAATTTTATCCGAAAAGTTAAATATTCTCAATTCTTCTCAAACATTTTCATTTGTTTATACTTTAAAGTAACTGCTTAATTCTACACAAAAATCAGTGTATCATCGCATCCAAATTTGTAAGAATTCTAACTCTAAAATACCAAGTCCGAAAACCAAAGTAACTGATTTTGTGGGAAAGTCTATAGTGACATCCAAAATTGTAATGGAAAATGAGGTGATAGAACAAGTATCTCACCTTAAATACCTAGTATACGACGTAAAGTTTGAGGCAGTATTTTTAGCACTTGAATAATTTTAATTAAATTATATAATATATAAATTCAATAACAGCCCGCCTTGAAGCAATATGTATGTAACAGTCATTGCAAATGCTTATATTATTGTAAACATGTTTAATAATGCATTTATGTAATTTAATAATGTAAGAGCTATGAGAATAAGAAGTTTAACGTTGCTAACAATGAGGTAACCTTGAGGCAATTATAAGTTTGAGAGTTTAAATGCTACTAGTCAAGATTAGAGCAACGATAATTTAAATTTTGTGACAGCTTAAAATTGGCCAATCAATGGCAAGAAAAAGCTTTAATTAAACGCAGGTATTCTATTGGACTAGGATTAGCCAATCAGAGACTTGAAATACAAAAAGTTAAAAGTTTATACGGTTAAAATATGTTCAGTCGCTGGCAGACCTTGGTAGTGACCGGATGGAAGATGTGCTCGTATGAGTCGTAAAATCGTGCAATTTAATTTGTGCCAAGGATTGCTAAAAAGAACTGACTTTAAACTTAAAATCTGTGTAAGCCTACATTCTTGTCCTACCACGCCCTGATTAAGAGAAACATGTCACTAAAGTAAGACTGACGCAGCTGAGGCAAACATAAACATAAATACTATCTATAGAAGCAGTTTAATAACAAAGTTAAAAAATAGTAATTTTTTTTAAACTTGGGGCGTAACAACAAAAATACATCTTAAAAATCGACTTTACATACGTAGCAGCATATTACGTAACAAACAATATTCTTAAAAAATTGCTTTTCAAAGCGTGGTGCATAACTGCAACAACAGTAAAACTTCAACAACAATAAACTACAACAGTTGAAGAATAATACTTCTTCAAATTAACGCCTAAAGCGTGGTGCAAATATTGTTACAAACTCCTTTTAAACAACGTAAGACAATTACAACTTCAAGTTGGCTCCCATACGTAGGGCAGTTAAATTCAAACAACTTCAAGTTGGCTTCCCAAGCGTGAGGCTAATAACTTACGTAACAATAAATTACGTAAACAAAACATCTTCTCAAGTTTACACTGATAACGATATTCAAAATAAATTGCAGGCTTTCCAAGCAGTATACAATACAGTAAATAAAACCTTGAAAGATTAAGATGTTATGAATTTATTTCAGCATCAGTGTTTTTATATGAATCGGAATTTTGGGTCTGAGTACAGGGTAAAATAGAAATGGAGAACGTATGGAAATGAAGCGATTAGAAGTGAATTGAAGATTTACGCATTAAATGACATGAAATCAGAAAGAAATGGAAAAAGTACATATTGAACGGAGGACAATAAATCCTCAAGAAGACCGCAAAGAGGAAGATCTCGGACGTTCAAGGAAAAGATGACGAAATTTTGAATCCGGAATAGGCAGTAGTGTCTATTCCAATCGAGGGGGATGGCTCAGGCCATTACGTGTGTGGTCTGCATTTACGAGGTCCCGGGATCGATCCCCGGCGACCGCCCACACTGACCCAAGGGTTATTCGTGGTTTCTGTGGGTCGCCATGCGAATAACGGGGTGGTCCATCTTCTAACAGACGCTCCTTCCTCTCATTTCCTGTAACCATCATCTTCCTTGTCAGAGTTGTAGGACCTGGCGACGGTGTTGGTTGCGGCTGGACGGTGGTTTGCGCTCTGTAAAGGTGTCTTCACTGGCGTCTCTGCGGTGCAGCTGTTAGGTCTCTCCTCACCGTGGGCTCCGCTCCGGGGAACCCTGGAGGTTGGTGGCTTGTGGCAGGGACCATCTGGTGCTGGATGCGTTCTATCTGGAAACATTAGGTATCCCGTCCATGCTGTGCTTGTCGGCATCCAAATCTAGTCGCCCATTCAGGTCTCTCCCCTATCCTTCCCTCCCAGGGGTCACGATGGAAGCACAATGGGCCGACTGGCCTGCGTGCGATGCTCTGCCCCAGTTTCGGGGGCCCCTACATGATATGCACCTTTACTTTAGTGTCTATCCCATGAACAGCAGGAGAAGCAGCTGCAGAAGCAATTTCTTATTAAGGCAAGTAATTCAATTTCTGCCTGACATATGCATAAATTTCGTCTGTGTGGGGTTTGTTCTCCAAAAGTATCCAGCTCACAGCTATTTAGCAAGTATAGGTCTTCTTACCCTTTGCGTTTTAATGGGAACAGAACTACACTAACATTATTTGGCTTAACGTATGCGTTTAGAAGGATTATGAATGCAATGTGAAAGCACCAAATCGTCTGCAAGTCCTGATAACGTGAGTGAATAAGCAAGAAGCGCTTGGGCGCGTGCAGCAGGAGCGATCCTGTCATTGTCCTACCTGCGGGGCATCATAAAATCAGCAAGAAAAGAAGAATTCAGGCAGACCAAGTGCTACAGCTAAACAACTTCTCTGAAATAGCGACATTGAGTTGCTGAAAGATATTGGCGTTCCCTACCATGAGGTTCACTTTTTGAGCTGACGCCTATTTTCATAAGCTTGTTCTTCTGCTTCTTCTTCCACAAAGTACAGGCCTGTCGACCTGTTCAATCTTCATATCATTCCATCTTGTTCTTGGTCTTCCCACTTGGCGGTATCTTCAGGTAAGTATACGACTATACAGAGGTATAAAAATTCTTAGACTCGAGTACATTTTTAGGGTGAGATGTTTGTAAGTTCTGAGTTTGAAAATAATTTACAAATGTATAAAATCAAATCAGCAGCTTACATGAATACCTATCAGCTATTTTTATTGTGACTATTTCCTATCCTCCAATAACACCATTGCATTAGTAATTCTAATTAGTGAAATATAATTTTTACTTTCTCTACTACGTATAGTAAGTAGGGGAAGTATTGCATTCCATCCAAAAATTCGATACCGAGATTTCACCGGAAATACATGTTTTGAGGTGCACTGAATGCATATGAAGCATTTTTGGAAACATGTCCGTGTGTGTGTGTCTGTCTGCCTGTTTGTGAACAGCATAACTCAGAAACGAACAGTTGGATAAACACCAAACTTGGTATTTAGGTTCAGTACCTTTCAGAGATGCGACACGAAGGTTTTCAAGAAAATCACCCACCCCAGATAACCCTTTACATGGAACATTTTTCGAAAATTTTAAGTTTCTCAAAAATGGCTGTAACGATTTTGATTAAAATATCATATATTTAAGATACTTTCATGACTAATAAAATGTATATCTCGAATTTTCCGGGAATGTCTCCAAAAGTATTCTTCATTGTGAACGAGTTTTGCATAACTGGTGAACCATAAGAGATAGACAAAATTTTACAACACAAAAGATGTAGATCGCGTTAAAATACAAAATTTATGTTATATACATTTTTGTTGTTGAGTGATCCATTTTCGAGATATTGCTTGTTATTCCCTTAAATTTTCCAATACTTACATTTTTTCTCAAATGGGAATTCGTTATTGATTTTTTTGTCAAGGTAATGCAAAGAGAATGGAATACTCCACATAGCAACCAGCTCTTAAAATATTTGACTATCGCTTAAAGCCCACCAATTTCCCTCTGCACCTACAAGAAACTTAGCAATAAAATTAACATCTCGATATCTCGATTAACATGAAGCATATGGAGAATAAGCATTTGTAAAATAGTTTGTACAAGAGTAGAGAAAGTCATGTGAGTGTAACATCAGATTTTTAGAAAAAGTTCTGCGCGGCAATGTATGTATGTGTGTGTGTGTGTGTGTGTGTGTGTGTGTGTGTGTGTGTGTGTCTGAGAGAGATTTTCTGTGAACAAAATAACTCAGAAACGAAAACTCAGTTCGTGATGTTTTAAGTTCATCTTCCAAGGTTGCTACTTGAAGATGTTAAACAAAGCCCGTCACCCCAAACTGCCATTTACATGGAAAAGTTTAAAAAAAATTTATTTTCTTAAAAGTGGTTCTAACGATTTTGATTAAAATATCATATATTTGAGATTATTTTCATGAAAACGAAATGTACGTCTTGATGTTTTTGGTAAATCCTCTTTATTCTGAATTACTTTTGTATAAAGAGATAAAATATTCCTACACAAAAAGTATTGATCTTGTTTAAGCACAGAGTTTGTCAACTTTATTGTGGAGTTAAGAACCATTTCCGAGATATTCCTTGTTATTGGTTTGAGTTTTCAATTACAGAACACTTTTTTCACATGGGAAGTCGTTGTTCAGTTTTTTTCTCGTGGTGCATGCAAAGAGCATGGAATTTCAAAGTCGTCGCATAGCGACATGCTGGTTTAACATCTGACTATCGCTCCATCTACTGTGTAACAAAAGAGGTAGCGCCACGGTTACCCGTGCGACTCACATTCGGGAAGTCCTGGGATCGATTACCGACGACGGCCAATTCTGAACCATGGGTTTTTTCGGTGGGTTTCAGGCGAATGCTGGAGTGGTTTCTTTCAGTCCCTGAATTTCCTTTCCCTAATTTATTCCATTCATCATTTCAATCCTTCACCCCGTTAGGTCTACTTCAGTGTTGGAAGTGTCACCGATGGTGTTTCGGTGCGGCTTGGCAGGGAAAAATGATGCTCTCTATGGAAATTTCACCGTTCCTCGGTTTCCGGGGGTAAACGGACAGCCCCTTCGGAGCGGGGTGTTGGACACTCTGTCTGAGGCAGGGGTCCCCAGTCTGCCTGTCTCAATCTGGAAACTATAGGCATCGTATCATTGTTGTGCCATCACTCCTGATTCCGGCGCCCGGTGTTCCTATCACTTCCTTCTCCCTCCCGGGGGTGTCACTTTGGGGTGTAGGAACTGTACCCTCATTCGAAGAGTGCCGAGTCCCCTCCTATAGTCATGGGAAAAAATCTATTTTATCCTACAATGAAATGTGTATATCTGTAATGCATGTCCAGAACTTAAAAAGAAAAGTATAACCAATTCCATTTGAGAAAAAGTAAAAGTATTGGAAAATCAAAACAATAACTCGACCTAAATTGTGTGTTTTAACGAGATATGCATTTTTGTGTAGTAAAATCTTGTTCATCTCTTACGGTTTACCAATAACGCGAAAGTCATTCAGAGTGAAGAAGACTTTTGGGGACATTCCCAAAAAGTTCAAGATATACATTTCATTTGCCAACAAAATATCTTAAACATATGCTATTAGAATCAAAATCATTACCGCCATTTTTGAGAAAATCAAAATTATCTAAAAATGTTCCATGTAAAGGGTACTCTCATGTGGGGGGATTTTCTTGAAATCTTCATGTCGCATCCTTGGAAGATACTAAAATCAAATAATAAGTGTGGTATTTTGGTATTTATCCGTCTTTTTGCTTTTAAGTTGTTCACAGACTGAGAGACAGACATACACACGAACACGTTTCCAAAGATGCTTTATTTGGATTCAGGGCACCTCAAAACGTTTCCTGTGAAATCTCGGTACCTATTAAATTTTTGGATGGAATGCAATACTTCCCCTACTTATTATACGTAATAGAGAAAATAATAAAAAATAAGCTATTGGAAAAATAAATGGTATAAGACTGTGTAGAGAAAGTCATATGAGTACAAAATATTACCTTGTTATTATATACGTTAATGTTTAGCTAATTAAAACTAAAGACTTGCTTTCATATGCCTCGGGATATTATCTAAGAGTTAACTAAAGGGGAATCCGCAGCTATGTGTGCGGAAACTAACTGTTTCTTATGTGGTGAAGTTCGTTTCCCCGAGGGTAAATACCAGTCAGCTGTGCTGCGGCGTTAATGAATTCGAATTGCGATAGATAACTTCTTGCGGCGCCCGAAACGGATGGAGAGCATTAAGCAAATTACGGGTACAAATGTTGGTGGTGCTGCAGGGCGTGACGGCGGCTGGCCGGTTTAATAAAGTCGAAAGGGATTCGAATGCGAAACAATCAAGCGGAGAAATACATTCCAGCAATATCCGTTGCCACGGAAACGAGATCAAAGCTAGTCTGCCTCTGCCCAATGTAACGGTCTTTCAGTCGCGTTGTTGCTACATACCGCAGGAATTAGTGTTTTAGTTGAGGTTTTTGTTCAGTCAAACGTAAATGTACTATAGCCTAAGTATTAGCAACAATGTGATAATCTCAGCGAGTCCATCCCAAACCTAACATTTACACCCTCTGCTCTACTTTTTACATGTAATTCTTGGGATGCGGAACATTAAATTTTCGGGGGTCGTTTTAATAAATATTGCTTGGTTTTTTGCTGTGCAGTAGTTATATTCCCCCAGATTTGCCTTCAAATGCAACATCAGACAGTGAAAACGACCAATATATCAGATTATTACAAAATAAAATATCTTATTTGTATTATAAAGTATGTGACTAATAAACGGAGATTAAATGTTCCAAAGGAAAACTACCTATATTTTAAATATATACTTTTAAAGTGTTACTGCATTTACCATTTCGTACTGTGAATACTGCACCGCTTCTCAGAAAAAAAATCTGATGTGTTGAATTCCAATGACTGAAAGGTAAAGGTAGGTGTCACGGAGGGGCCCCCGGAAACGAGGCAGAGTACCGCACGGAGGCAAGTCAATTTTTTTGCTTCCAACGTGACCCCTGGTAGGGAAGGATGAGGCGAGAGACCCGAAGGATGATCAGATCTGAATGTTGAAGGGTGAAGCATGGACGGGGTCCCTAACGTTTCCAGATGGAACGCATCCGACGCCGCACGGTCCCTGCCCTCAAGCAACCAACCTCAAGGGTCCCCCGGAGCGGAGACCTAACTGAGCGGTACCGCAGCGACGCCAGTCGTGCTTCGTGGTGCATGGTCCATGTTAGCCTGTAGTTCCTGAGGTCGCGGGTTCAAACCCGGCGGAGTGCGATGGATTTTTTTGGACGTAAAAATCCTTAGCATGGCTATCTTCGGAAGGGAAGTAAAGCCGGTGAGAGAAAAATTACCAGTCTTTCACGTCCAAAATAGAATGGGACGCTAAGGACCACTGCAGTTAAAGAGTGTCCATAAATAAAACTCAACTCAACAGAGCGCAAGGCACCGCCCAGGCGCAACCCGCCGAACGCTGTCACCTGGTCCTACAACCCTGAAACAGATGACAAGGAAGATGATGTGTACATGAAATGAGAGGAAGGAGAGCCGGGGTAGAAGACGACACTCCAGCATTCGTCTGGCGATTCGGGGAAACCATGAAAAACCCATGTGCCAGAGTGAGCTATCGCCGGGGATCAATCACAGAACATCCCGGACCACAGACGTAACCGAATGAGCTATCCCGCTCTGTTTGCAACGACTTTCTCGCCATCTCGTTTATTAGTGGATACACAAACTATTCTTACTAAAGGTTATTTTTCTACTTACTTTATTTTAATCGAGATAAACCTTTGCACGTGTATCTACATTACACATTCCGTTATAGATACAATGGGAATAGTGATAGTCAAATGTTTGAGAACTGAACGCAATATGCTGACCTTAAAACCATAATGGTTCCATGCAATCGCGAGAAACAACTGAAAATTGACAGAACTTCACAAGAGTCACAAAGTATTGAAAAACTCAAACCATTAAAAACGGATACCTCAGAAATGGCTTATGCCACGAAAAACGTACATACATGTTTACATTTTCGCTTAAACGTTTACCAGTTATACAAGATTATACAAAGTTGCTTCCGAATAATGAGGACTTCACAGACTATTCCCAGAAAATTTAAGATATACATTTTATTGTCATGTGAATCTCTTTAATATATGCTCGGCTTATTTCTAAACCTCGTAAGTCTGATTTTGGTCAATTTTGAGATTTTGTGTGTTTTAATTAGAATTTTTATGCTCTATCGTCGTTTAAAACCTCGTAAGTCTGAACACTATGTTAAGGCTGATATTTAATAAAACGTAAACCTCGTATTTTTCTAAGCCTTTAAATGTTATCTTAAAAACTCGCAAGTCTACATTTTAAACTGGAAGAAGGCTTACGAGGATTTATGAATGAACACTGTTACTTCAAAAACTCTTAAGTCTTAACTTCTTACAGAATTCAGTCATACAGGGTTTTATTAAGAAAATTGTTGCAGTATATTGCAATAAGTATGACAATTCTGTTTTCTTTCTTATAACCCAAATTCAGTATCGGAGAGATGATTGTAGCCGACAAATAAACCGATAATAATAAATGATGCATTTGTGATCTCGGGATTTAGGCTGTCTCTTTTTATCCAATTTTATTATACAGTTGATCTGGTTTATAAAAAACAAATACTTTTCCAGCTGGCGGCCATTCTTAATAATGTCAAATTATGCTGTTGTTTGCGTAATTTATCTTAGCGTGACAATTAGTGATTATTTGTGTGGAAGCTTCATTCCGTGAGGCGATTCCGTAGTAAGTGGTTTGTGACATAGTATTTTATATTAGTAAATCAATGGTAAGTACTCGTATTATATAACAAGTTAAGGTAAATGAAGACTTCGTAGAATGTAAAGGTAGGAGTTTTAATCAGGGCTCGAAATGGTGGAGAACAAAACGAAATCCTGTTCGATTTCTTAACATTTTGGATGTCTTCCGTTCCCTCTTGTAATAAACAATGTGTAACATCCCGGTCCGTTTTAGTATGTAATAAAATATTCTGCATAAAAAAATCGAAGGAAATAAGGAACGGCGTATCAATAACAAATGTAGAAAAATTTGTAGCAGCAAGCACTCCTAGAGTCGGCAGTTGCAATTTGAGTACAACAGTCTTACAGCTAGTATAATTATAGCACCTTTTTTTATACGGAAAATATACACGCGCTTGTATTACTTATAAGCTAAATAATCATTATTTCACTTTACACTGATTTGAGAACGTAGTGTGGAAATGAGTAAACTAGCTTTTTCATATTTCGAATTTGATTACTAATTTATGGATTTACCCTCATGTTTCTGTTCGCATTGAAGTTATCAAACATCTGTAGGAAAAACAAATTTATTTACTTAATGATTGTTTAAGTCCTGCATAATAATATTAATTAAAATTAAGAATGAAGAAAGCCAGTGAGTTTTATACTATGTTCTCACAAACTCCCAGGTAGGTATACTGCAATTTTAAATAACTCTGCATTTTAAATCTGAATAGGTAAATGCTTTGACAGGAATGAAACTAAAATATGAAAATAATAAGTGGGAAATAATATGATAGATTCGGTTGGTTAAATTTGAGGTTTTATTAGTTTTCCGTTTTGTAAAAATTTTCACTCAGTCGATTAGATTAGCGTTCTCTTTGGTAAAGGTTTCCGTTTCGATCCCTGGTTTTAAATAGTACGAAGCAATCTTCGAATGGGAATGCTATTAATATAGTTACTTATTACTTACCACTGTGTTCTCCCTTGTTCATTTTTAACGGAAAACGACTCTCGGAGCTCAGAAAATGTTGAACATTTTGGGAATACAGCTACCGTTGGCCAGACAACATAGACAAAATTTAACTACAAAACTGTTGAGAGAAATGAAGATAAAGAGAATGAATCTCAACTTCCTCAAAAGTTGAGCAAACAAATAAAAGCAAATGCATTATTAATGATTTAGATACTGAAAACACTGGAAAGGATCTTCACGGTTTAGATTCAAATAAAAATACAGGTGAAAAAATGTAGCGCTCTAGCTATGGAACGGAATAAGAAATGGAGAAAAGGAGTGTGTTGTTGAGTTAGTTGTAAATGAAGACGAGCATTATACTATTTTAAAATTGTCACCTTTAGGAGGAAATAAAATAAATTTAAATTCTCTAAAATTATATTCAGGTGATTCATCTCAAGAGGAATTTTGTTTGATGAATTAGGCAGTATAGTTAAATTAATTAGGGTGAACCTAAAGCAGATTCTGAGGACAAAAATTGTCAAGTTATACAAACTGACTAGTGATGTCACAGAAAATATGAACAATTCATACTAGAGGAAGAAGGCGCAAAAGAAATTTAGTACGAGAACTTACGTGGACGTCAGAGAAAAATAAAAAGAATATAATGCATGGTAAAGCATTTTGGGGGGGGGGGCGAGAAGATCTGGAAGTAAATGGGAGTATGGTATTAAAGAACAAGTAGGATAACAGAAACTATATGCAACTGCAAAATGAGCCCCAAGTCCAAGAAGATGTATTGCTAAACTCTAACAGATAGTGATAAGAAAGAGAACTTTGAAGCTTTCTGTAGGAAGTCATGGTGCAATACTCATAAATAAACATAATGCAAAGTACAAGAAAAATGAAGGTTCCAGAGGAACAAACAGCTTTAGTTTTCATTTACATAAAGAGTGAGGGTCGACAAGAAAATGTTCCTCAGTACATTATCCATTGGGGAATGGACAGTCCTAAACTGGATTAAAAAAGTAGGTATAAAAGTGATAATCCATGATTAAAGGGGGAACCTTGAATGCAACAAGTAAACAAAATAGGCATGTGAGATGTGAAAGGGAAAGAAAACGCGAAGAGGTGAGAAGAAAAGAAAATAATTGTATCATTATTTGTAGAGCTCCCGAAGATGGATTCTCATTGTTGCAGAGCTACGTCTTCATAAACGTATCTAGGGCCATTATGGAATTCAAAATCAGCATTTCATAGGGAATATGAAAAATATTCTGAGAGAGAAAAGTTAAGCCACTGTCTATTAAATCCTTTCATGAGGTATTTTATGATATGAATCTAAGCCTCTTTAGTCCCAAACAAGATAAATGTGACCTTTGCTGCAGCTACGACTCTGGAAACATATCAGAGGATACTTAGAATTCACAAAAGAAAGCAGCAAGAGCAGAAAAATTAAAAGCCTCCCCCCAAAAAATAAAAATTTGAAGCATGTGTATACAACGGATCTAGAGTCTATTGTTGTGCCCAAACTTAAAGGCTTCGGCTATCCATTATAAAATCAAGCTTAAGGTTCATAAATACACCATCTATAATGTTAAAACTGGAGATTTCTATTGCTATGTGTTGACGCAGTAATTTGTATCACAAATTATGTAAATGTCAAGAGTGATTATAGTGTGAATATGCATTATTGTGTGACATTGATTTGAGATGTTTGATGATTGTAAGCATTGTTGAGAAGTGGGTTTATACGGCCTTACTGAAACTGACAATAATAGCGTGCAATAATGTAGCGAGGGGGTGAGCTGTTTATCATTATTAGAGACGAGCAAATGACGTAATATTGGCGCGTTTTTCTTAGAATTTGCTGGAACATTTTTCCCTAGAGAAAATGTTTTCGTAATTTTCATTGGATATAAAAATAGACGCTAATGTGGCGCGTTTTATTAACCAATAGCAGCTCGGTTATAATCTTTAGGCATATCGGGGTGTAGGAGTATAAAAAGGGCTAAGTCAGAGTCAAATTAGTTAAGTCCATCGGAAACATTTGTGCATTACACGTCGCTGAGTTCAACAGAAAAAGTCATGGTGAATACAGAGCATAGTTTATCGATTTGCAGTGTACGCGTAGCAAAGTTATGAAAAATCTCAAGTGTCGTAAAGTTAATTACACAAAAAGTTGAAGTACGCGAATTAATAATGATCAGTAAATAAGTTATTATAACAGTTTCAGTTTGGCGAGTGTCAAGATTAATATGTGAAAGTGAATAATGTGTTAAGGCAATAAAAGTATAAAACAAATTCTTTTATTAGTGTTATCTTTGGATAAAAACTCCTTTCCGTTTACACACTTGTATAAGATAAGTACCAAAAAGATCATAGCTAGCCGGAGGACAGTGAACCCAAAAATTAAACACAATAACAGGCGCTCAGTAAAAGATAACACGAAGTGACCGCGACAAATTGTCTTTTATACGTGCGGCAGATAAACAGTAGCATTTTTCAAACAAACCTAACAAAGAATACCGTCGCATATTTGGCTCCCAAACGTGGGGCTAATAAATAAATACCGCCGCAGTGTGGCACAAGAGTGAAAGAGGGCGCAGTGCTATTGAATTTGCTGCAGTTCTCTGCGATTTCATCTGAAAACGTGTTATGTGTGATAAAGTAGATGAAATGATATTTTACAGTGATGGTTGTGACTATCAGAATAGAAATGTGACACTAGCAAACGCACTACTTGATTTGGCTAACAAGATGAACGTCTTTATAGTTTAAAGTATTTGCGAAAAGGCCACACACAAATGGAATGCGATTAAGTGTATTCTTGCATAGAGAGGAAATTAAAAATCCAGGACATATACACATCTGCAAGCTATGTTGCAGTGTTTAAGGGAGCAAGACTGAAACCTAAGGATACCTTCTTCAAGGATTACAGTTTATTGAAGGCATATTCTTCTATTCGTCCAGGCATCAAGTAAGAGGACCCTCAGTGTTGCCTGAAGTACTGCCCCTACATGACAGCGCGGTTCAAAGTTGATTTCACAGGTAAATAATCTAAATAAAGCATAAATCTCGAAAGAATGTAAATTTTGAATAAACGCTTATAATTATATATTTCCTCTCAGATGAGTGGAAGTACCTGTATAACAGAAGAAAAAGTGGTAGGGAAAAATCTTCTGAGATGTTAGTTGCTGGTCTGTACAGTGCTTCCCTTAAAAAGGCAAATTCATTGATTTGCAGGTACTAAGCTCTTGGTTCCAAAAGACTTCGATTCGCTTTATAACAATTTGCCTTATGAATAGGATATATTGCATAGCACCAATTTCATAATATACTTTTGTAATTTTATTACAGAAAGGTTACAAGAAAACATGGTTAAAATATAGTTATCTGATGCTTTTTGTGTTGTTAATACCAAGCCAAGTCTGAGTTGATTAAATATCAGCATCAAAACTTTTTAAGTTAATAATTACTTCCAGGAATTCATTAATAAAATAATATAAATCTCGTAAAACCTCTGAAAGTTTATAAATCAATAAAGTATATAAGGGAAATGTATTAATAAAACCTTACAACTTCAATAAAATCTCATAAAACCCCCCAAGTCAATAAAGTGATTCCAATATTTGATTAATAAAACCTAGTAAGTCTCGTAAAAATGTAAATAATATTTAAACATACGGAATTATACAATCAGATTAGTAAATTGTAATGTTAGAAGACGTTTCACAAGAATCTGACTAACAAAAGTGGTTTTACAGAGATGTAAAATAGTTCTTTTAGCCTCCTGTAAAACTGTCTAGAAGAGACATACGAGGTTTTAAAAGTAAGCCGACGATATGGTACTCTAATCAAAATCGCTAGATCCATTATTTTAGAAAATAGAAAACTTCGAAAAATCTTCCACGTAAAGGGTAGTTGGTTTGAAGAGAATTTTTTTGAAAACCTTCTTATCACATCTTTGGAGAAACTTAAATACTATGTTTGGTATTTAACCGACTTTTCGCTTTTGAGTTATGCTGTTCCGACGCGCACACGGGTCTTTTTCCAAAAGTGATTTTAGAGGGGGGTTTCAGGGAGTCTCAAAACGCCTATTTCCGATGAAACGTGTTTTTCCGTCCCAATAGGAAGTGGATTAAAGTAGGAATGATGGAAGATTACTACTTGACAATATATTACATAAATTAACTAATAAGTCAAATTTCTTTCATTTTATAAGTTTACACTTCTATAAAATACATAACTGCAATTTCAGAAACTCTTATTCTTCCACAATTCTTTAAATTCTTTTCGGCTTCAATACATTGAATTAAATTACAATTATTACATACTTGCTTCCTGCTCTCACATTTACCGATATATTTCAAATTTAGAACACCAATAAGTCTATATTTCGCACGATCAATCTTTCCCGGTTAATAATTACTAACGATAATTTTGAATAAATTAAAGCAAAAGGAATTTAGAAACACTGTCCACAATGCCTTCTGCATAAACGTTGCCCTGTTGTTTTCCTCGAGAAATTCCTCACCGTCGAAGAAAGAATGACTTCAACTTCGTCCACTGCACGGTGAGCAGAGCTGGGACTGAACCGGCGCCTGCGCAGTCGACGACCACATTCGCCGACTACTACATGAATCAAATTAACCGTGCCCTTTCTTCTTGATCTTGACGTCTCCTTTACAAAGCACCACCATACTCATTTCACTATTGTTCCCGTAGACGTCAACCTTCCTTTAGTGCAGCCCGTAGTCGTCTAGAGTAGATTTCTCCGGGGGAGGGTCAATTTGGCACACCGATAAAAATGAATTTCGAATGTTTGGGTGGAATGCAATACCTTCTCCACCTAATATGCAAGTAGTAGAGAAAGTAAAAAGTTATAACTACTACTACACGCTTGGAGCGCAGTGGTAAACTATGGCCCCTCTTTTAGGAGAAGTTCTGCTATATAAATTGGTACTAACCTGTTAATACATATCAGCTTCTAGTGCTCAAGCCAAGAGTTTTTTCTTTGCAAATATATGCAGGTTTATTTTCTCCATTTTTGGTTTGAACAGGTTTTGCTGTGGATGACATTTTCTGATATAAATGACCCTTTTTCTCAAACTATTGAAGGTAACTAAAGAAAATTTTAGTATAGTAAGAATCACTCCTAAATTCTGCTGGGGATCTACCCCGATGGTTGTTTTTTAAAAAACAATTAATTATACATGTTAATCAAAATATGGTTCCATTAATAAAATAACCCTCTCTTCAGTAATAAACAAATTTATCGCATAAAAGTAGATCAGTGTACTTAGAAGGCATGGATGTACATCAGAAGCTATTTAAGATCTCGTAGATATGGGCCATGAATTTAGTAAATTTAACATTGGGAAGATAGAGCTTTAAATCTCCACTTAATGAAGACCTTAAAGTATGAAACGTAGGGGTTAAAACTTCTAAGCGCAAAAGTGGAGAGAACATATACGATGTTTCAGAAACAGAGGACATAATTTCAAGCATGCATTACCCATATGTACACAATAAAAAAAATATGATATGTTACACTCACATGACATTCTCTACTCTTGCACAAACTATTTTTACAAACGCTTATTCTCCATATGCTTCATGTTAATCGAGATGTTAATCTTATTGCTAATTTTCTTGCAAGGGGAATTGTTAGGCTTTAAGTGATAGTCAAATATTTTAAGAACTGGTTGCTATGTGGAGTATTCCATTCTCTTTGCATTACCAGGACAAAAAGAAGAATAACGAATTCCCATATGAGAAAAGGTACAAGTATTGAAAAATTTAAGGGAATAACAAGCAATATCTCGAAAACGGTTCACTCAACAAAAAAATGTATATGACATAAATTGTGTATTTTAACGCGAACTGCATTTTTGTGTAGTAAAAGTTTGTCTATCTCTTATGGTTTATCAGTTATGCAAAAGCCGTTCACAATGAAGAATACTGTTGGAGACATTATCAGAAACTTCGAGATATACATTTCATTTGTCATGAAAATATCTGAAACATATGATATTTTAATCAAAATCTTTAGAGCTATTTTTGAGAAAATTAAAATTTTCGAAAAATGTTCCATGTAAAGAGTAATCTGGGGTAGGGGTATTTTCTTGAAAAGCTTCATGTGGCATTTCTGGAAGATACTGAACCTAAATACTAAGTTTAGTGTTTATCTGAATGTTCGTTTCTGAGTTATGCTATTCACAGACAGACACATACACGGACATGTTTCCAAAAAGACTTTTTTTTGGATTCATGGGGCCTCAAAACATACATTTCCGGTGAAATCTCGGTGTCGAATTTTTGGGTGGAATACAATACTTCCCCTACTTACTACACGCAGTAGAGAAAGTAAAAAGTTCATTACAACATGTAAGTGCTTGGTTTTTGAGTTGGCCTTCAAAACAGTGATATTCACCGGAACACATTTCTTACCGCAGGTAGTTTTCTTTACAGAAGATGTTCAAATTTTCCACCTCCTGCTTGAATACAGGCCTTACATCGACGTCTCGTGGCTGTGTAAACACGACCCCAAATTCCAGGAGTAATTCCTCACAACCTGTATCATTGGATTCTGAAAGGATCCCATGTCAGGTACCGGAGACAACATACCAACACTCTTAAACGGCCCTAAAAGTAGAAATCAACAGGATTCAAATCATGTAGCGTGGTGGCCAAGCAATTAGGCCACCCCTATCTATCCGTTGATCAGGAAACCTTTGATCCAAGTATCGGTGAGCGGTATGACCGAGGTGTGCAGGAGCGACATCCTGCAAGAGGTGAGCTTGTTGACGAATGTTCAGTGGAGTGTCTTTATACACATGAGGTATGGTGTTTTCCAGAAAGTTGATACGCCTGCCCTAAGTCTGTTTACAAGTATATGGGTTCCAACTGATCACCAATGACACTGCCCCACATTTTGAGAGTGAACCGTACTTGGTGATGAGATAATACAATTGCATGTGGGTTTTCATGTGCCCATACCTGCTGATTGTGCAAATTTGTCGTGCCATCTCGTGTTAACTGAGCTTCATCTGTAAATAATACTGAGACAGGAAAGTTCGGATTTGCAGTACACTGCTGCTGAAGCACTGGCAGAATATCAATCGAGCACACGTTGCAAATGATAATACAACGGCTGTTCTCACAACAGTCTCCAGACAATCATATGAGGAACATTCATTTACAAGGCTGACCTTCGTGTACTGATAGAAGGACTCGTGCGCATTGAATCCAGAATCTCCTCTTCTACATCTGGAGTTGTAGATCTGGTCGTCCCCTCCCCAAACCAGGTGTAAACTTCCCATGAGCGCACAGACGGCGATGGAGACGTTCAAATCTCCTCCGATCTGGACATCTTCGCTGCGGGTACCTCTCTTGGTACAAACGACGAGCCGACGCAGCATTGTGTGCCTCACCGTACATGAAGTGCATTTGAATAGATGTCGCTCAGTCGAACGCCAAACACAACACTCAATGCACTCTTCGCCTCAGAATGAACTGTCATTGTGCCCCATTACTAACTTCCATCACGCAGCTATCTGCGGGAAGTAGAATGTTCCTGTGAATATTACTGTTTTGAAGGACATAGTTCAGAAACCAAGCATTTCCGGACACATGTTGTAATAGACGTTTTTATTGTCTAGATATGGAGAATGCACTTTATGCCCTCTATTTTGGAAACATTTTGTATACAGTAAACATAGTTTCTGTTCTGAATTGACGCTTGCTTACAAACAGTGTCGAGGACACCGCTAATTACCCTAAAATGTGCCCTCAATTTGAATTGTTTCTGCCTTTGGACTTGCAGCATTTTAACTAATATTATTTCTTTGTTTAACCTATTAAATTTTTGTTTCATATATTATCTCTCCATCTTAGAACTTTTCACATATTTCCAAATTGATCGCAATGTCTACATAGTTCTACAACGCTCAATTTTTTTAACTGTTTTATAAAAAGTCAACTAACATTTGTCCCAAAAACTAGTCCATATATCTTGTTTCTCTATGTTTCTACCCTCATTCTTACTTATTTACAAAATCCATGTTATTTTTTTATCCAAGAGCCAAATATTCCTCATGGTAATTTCTTCTAACACATTTACATCTCGCCAAACCAACTTTCTCTTCCTAAAACATAACTTTGGAACTTATAATTTAAACTTCTGTACCAATACTTCAAAATTCTCTCCACTATTATATCTTTTCTCCTTACCCTTCCCAACTCTTCCAGCCATGCCTCTTGGTGAGCTCTTGAGTAGATCCAGAACTCCTCCACAAATAATTCTATGGACTACACCAATCTTAAGCCACCCCTTTGTATTTGTTCATTATTCAAAATAAATATAACTAAAGCTCTAGATTCCCTCAAGATAATTATTTTACTTGCTCATGAATATATCGATAACAGACCAGGTAATTCAAACCCTATTTGGGAATGTCTAAATGACCTGTCATCTCGCAACAGACTTGAAATGCGGTGGGTGCTGGGCATCAGGGCATGTGTGGAAATAAAAAACTGATCAGCTGGATAAAAAGGTTACTGACATACAATATGGTCGTTCTGAACCCGTGGTTGGAAACAGTACGCATACTGCCAAAACCTTGTAAAAGCACGGTTTAGGGCAACCCCATCCTGGACAAAGGCAAAGACTGGCCTTAGGTCCATGCAACACCCTTTCCTCATCTCTGCTAGATTGGAAAGAACAAGAATAAGGAAAGTAGTTGCATTGATTTCTCAACTTGATCGTTTCAGGAAACTACGTAAATTACGCCTCTACAGGGATGAACCCTACTGTAGAATGTGCAAAGAGAGTGAGGAAACTGCCTCGCACATCCTCTTTGACTGCCCATTCCTGGCAAGAAAGAGACTTACTCTTTCCATAACCAGAGAAGATCTAGGAAAGGATACCGACATTGGAACCAAGATACTTTAACTTGTTCCAGGAACAGCTTTTGGGAAACAATGAAAGCATCCTTTCCAATGAGGTCGCGCAATAAGCCTTTTAAGCTGTCAATAAAACTAAAAAACAAACAAACCTGTCTATCGATAAAATCTGGACGTACAGTTTGTAGCGGGGTATATATTAGCACGTGCAGACCACGTGCTATCTCATGTAGATGTCTCGGATCTCCGAAATTCCTTAAAGTTCCCTGCCGGCTGCTTGTCGTAGAGCTGAGGAGAAATTCCTATCCTAGCTAGCTTGATATTTCTCAGGGTTTTACGTAGTTGAAGGCAAATAATAAACTGACTTCTCCTTAAACAACTTAATTTATTCAAAATATAGTGCACATTGAGGCAGCTAGCAACTTTCCCTTGCTTAACACAAAATGATACAAAAGTTGTACATTTAACCTTCGCACTACTGTAAATTCTTTACGTGGACCTATCTAGTTGCTTTACACGATATGTTTTTCATCCGCAAACACGCACGTAATCTTCTGCTTGACTCACACGTATTGCATCGTGAGAGCAAAGTCATAGAGTGTGCAATTTGGGCCTTCTTCCCCTTTTTATACCTTCCTACTATGACGCTAGAATTCGTGCCCTTTATATGTAACAACTTTTCTCATTGGTTATTTAGCGTGCTATGAAATAAAAATGTTCCAATTTTAGCCGTCACGCTTCCCGTTGACTTCTCTGATAAAACGCACTATCTCTATCTCACTTTACAATTCCGTTTCTCTTTCTTTTTTTCCAACTCCTTTGTCTTCCAGGAATTGAAGCACTATTGCCATCTCACTCTAATCCCGGACACCTCTCTCTATTTACTGTGACTTTACCTAAAACCTGTGTGCATTAGCGTGTACGCTTTGCTCACTCGCCTGGTAGTTACTAATTACGCTCTTCCTTACATGTTTGCTTTCACATTAATTACATTGAGGTACAAGTTATTTTATAGTAAAGCTCTTCCTCAGTGTTATTTTCATTATTACTTGTTCCTGTTATATTCAATACCCTACGCTAATTGCTGTATGTCCCCTTACAAGTTATAACGAGACAGAGGCGTTTTAGTAAGTAAGCAGAGGAATCGTGTTACCGCACGGGGCACAGGTAACGTCAGGTATTATGACGGACACTCTCCTCCCCTTTCTTCCACAACCGTTGTGACGGTTCCATTTATTCGTTGCATACATACCAGTGGAGAACTGTGATAATATACCTAAAGTAATGCAGAACCGCACACCAAGAGCGTCATCACAATTGGCATCGTTTGTGGCGGAATTTGGCAGGGGAAACTTCAGCACAAAAGGTGAAACCATCTGGAATCAAAATATTTAAGGGGACGGAACCTGATTTCCCTTGGCTCACGACCAAACTGTAACTCTGTGGAGGACATCGCTACAGGCTGCAGAGGGGAGAGAGGGTCAGGTTGGCTATAGTGGCAGGTTGGCACATGGCTCTTATTTCAGTCCTTAGTCAATAGATTGTAACCAAATGCAGACATGCTATTCCTTGTCTCCAAACATACGTCTCATGGAAGCCACAATCCCTTGTGACAAGTTGTAGTGGAAGGAAGCCATGAAATTGTTTTTCCCGTGAGGTTAGTAAATATTCACTTCATGGGTATTTGTTCTTCCTGGGCACACACCCAATATTAAATGATTTCTACATATGTATTTTGTTTGAAAGTGCTTTTAAATGACCTTATTCCACCGTATTTTAAGTATTTTAATTCCTTATTCTTGATCGCTATATCGCGCTTTCATTAAAACAAGTAGACCAGGGGCAAGTTGTTAATACAAAAAGGGGGCACTTTGGCACAATGATAGCAACAGGTGTGTTTAAGTTGTTTTTCGTAGATTTCTATTAATTTGTGTATAGTGTTTGGTTTTATTATTGCCATTTAAGTGTCTAATTAAATTTAGACGTTATATCTTACTTTAAGGACGGGTTGATATGTTTAAAAAACGTTACCCTGTGTTACGTGTTTTTATTATGATGAATCTGTAATTATATATCTGAAGTGTTGCTAATAACTTGTTCATATTTGTTTTTAGGAAATTATTCAAAACGCACATTTTACATTTAAATAACATGTAGCCAGCTTACCCCATGTCCTGTTCCAACCTACCTCGTAGGTGGGGTAAGTTGTCTACGAAATGTTTTGAAAAATTAAAAAAAAACTTTAAATGGCCGTAAAATAATGATGCAATTATTGATAGATACTGTTAAAGGTGTCTATAGAATAGTACCATGTCAAGATTAGCTCAAATGTTGCTATTATAAATACAGAAAAACGAAACTTAGTTTGTGCCAACTTTTCGCACTCTCCCCTATACTACGCTCAACATACGACAAAGTTGTTAATGAATTAATGTCTTTGAGGAGAGGAAAATGCCGCTATATGTGCAGTGAAGGGAATAATTTCACTATCTTTGTTTTTATATCTTTCATATATTCAGAACAATTTCAGTAATATTGCAACTACAACAACACGTGTATTTGTAAGTATTTATACTAAAAATACCAGAAACCCTTGAGGCAATAGAATAGGTTACAGAAGCACTGAGTATGGTATAAAGCAGGAACTGCTAAAGGAAGAATGATAAAGAAACTTAAAAGTATTCTAGAGAAGAATGCAGGGAACGCAGAGATGTGTAAAACTAGGGACGCGTTACTGGTGCAGGGAATCTCAACTAAACCTCATACTTCTTTCTTTATTTGCTCCTACTACATTGGGTGATGTAGAACGTAGTGTTTTCAAAACATAACAACTGTCTGCACGCTAATCGCACGCGATTTATGCTCTATGTTTTTCGAAACTACATTAGTATACATTAATACCTTAATTAAATAATTAAGGGTACCTCGATACGGCCAATACCTCGATACTCTCGATACTGGGTGATATTGACGTATGCCTAATACATATATAAACCTTCCACACCCTTAAATGTTTACGTTTTGCTTTATTGAAAGTTATTGCGTTTAACTTTTTGCCAAATAGGGAATTAAAGGAGTTGAGACGTCATGTTATTGCCTCGCATGTCTCCCCAAAGAGTTGCTGGACTACACATCTTGATGAACCTTGACAGCGTTTCCTGTGGGTGAATGAATGCAAAATTCCAGAGAGAGTCTAAATGAAAGCATGCAAAACAACGGGGGAAGAAGAGATACTCATTTAATATGCAGCTTAACGGAGTTGTGAATGGAACTGATTTAGCCGACGCACTAAGTCACGTTTCTGCAATAGCCTGGTTCAGCCATTACGTTTAACTCCTCACGTGACCAAAATCTGTGTATCCAGCAGAAACAAATTAGAACTTAAGACGTGAGATAATACGGCGCTTGGAAATATTTGTTCTCTCAAGAATGCTCGTTTTTAATTAACAAAAATCATTGATTCCTTTATATCCCTACATTTCATATAATACTTCCTTGATCTGTCAATTTTTACTTTCTCTACTACGTATAGTAAGTAGGGGAAGTATTGTAATCCACCCAAAAATTCGATACCGAGATTTCACCCGAAATATATGCTTTCAGGCCTCCTGAATCCAAAAAAAAGCATTTTTGGAAACATGTCCGTATGTGTGTCTGTGTGTGCGTCTATGAACAGCATAATTCAGAAACGAACAGTCGGATAAATACCAAACTTGGTATTTATTTTCAGTATCTTCCAGAGATGCGACAGAACAAAAAACAATTCCCCCACCTCAGATTACCCTTTACATGCAACATTCTTCTAAATTTTTAATTTTCTCAAAAATGGCTCTAACGATTTTCATTAAAATGTCATATATTTAAGATACTTTCATGACAAATAAAATGTATATCTTTTATTTTCTGGGAATGTCTCCAAAAGTATTTTTCATTGTAAACGACTTTTGCCTAACTGGTAACCATAAGAGATAGTTAAAATTTTACTACACAAAAAATGTAGATTGCGTTAAAATACACAATTTATGTCATATACATTTTTTGTTGAGTGAACCATTTTCGAGATATTGCCTGTTATAACCCTAAATTTTCCAATACTTACACTTTTTCTCAAATAGGAATTCGTTATTCATCTTTTTTTTGTCCTGGTACTGCAAACAGAACTACATATCAACCAGCTCTTAAAATATTTGACTATCGCTTAAAGCCTACCAATTCCCCTTGCATCTGCAAGAAAATTAGCAATAACATTAACATTTTGATATCTCGATTAACATGAAGCATATGGAGAATAGCGTTTGTAAAAATAGCTTGTACAAGAGTAGAGAAAGTCATGTGAGTGTAACACATCAGATTTTTTTTAATTGTCTAATATGCGTTTTTATTAAACTGCTAATGTATGACGGTGGGTAGGCTTAACCCACAAACTTATGTTTCCGTGTATTATATGACTAATTACTTTGTGGATAGTGTTAGAATGGTGCATCGCACACATTATTTTTATCTGTTTGAGTCTGGTGTAAAATACATATTAGTTTATATTACCAATATTGTAGAATAAAGGAGAATTGCTAGTATTTTGTTTTGCCATGGATAGAAAATCCTTTAAAGGAAAGTTTTCAGCACAATACTTAGCTACATAAACATGGAAGCAAAGAAATTATTATTGTGTTAGCCTTGACTAATACTAGGTAATAGAAAACCTGTGGCATTATCAATATTAAAAACGTACTGCCAATTGGAGAATGTCAAACAGGAACAATTTCGGAATTAGCGTACATTACAAAATTGGTTACATTCATTTGTACGCAGAAAACTATTAATACGAACATAATTCAGTGAACAAGCTATCGCCTTTATTAATTTCTCTACTACGTATAGTAAGTAGGGGAAATATTGTATTCCACACAAAAATTCCTTACCGAGATTTCAACGGAAATACATGTTTTGAGGCCCCCTGAATCCAAAAAAAACATTTTTGGAAACATGTCCGTGTGTGTGTGTGTGTGTCTGTGAACAGCATATCTCAGAAAGGAACGGTCGAATAAACACCAAACTTGGTATTTAGGTTCAGTATTTTCCAGAGATGCGACACGAAGGTTTTCAAGAAAATTCCCCCACCCCAGATTACCCTTCACATGGAACATTTTTCGAAATTTTAATTTTCTCAAAAATGACTAACGATTTTCATTAAAATATCATATGTTTAAAATATTTTCATGACAAATTAAATGTATATCTGGAATTTTCTGGGAATGTCTCCAAAAGTATTCTTCATTGTGAACGACTTTTGCATAACTGGTAAATCATAAGATATAGACAAAATTTTACTACACAAAAAATGTAGATCGCGTTAAAATACACAATTTATGTCATATACATTTTTTTGTTGAGTGAACCATTTTCGAGATATTGCCTGTTATACTCTTAAATTTTCCAATACTTACACTTTTTCTCAAATGGGAATTCGTTATTCATCTTTTTTGTCCTGGTAATGCAAAGGGAACTACATATCAACCAGGTCTTAAAATATTTGACTATTCCCCTTACACCTACAAGAAAGTTAGCAGTAAGATTAACATCCCGATTAACATGAAGCATATGGAGAATAGCGTTTGTAAAAATAGCTTGTACAAGAGTAGAGAAGGTCATTTGAGTGTAACACATGAGATTTTAGTTTTTCATAAAGTATCGAGTATCGAATATGGGTGCTCAGAAATCGGTATCGAGTATCGAATATGGGTGCTCAGAAATCGGTATCGAGTATCGAATATGGGTGCTCAGAAATCGGTATCGAGTATCGAATATGGGTGCTCAGAAATCGGTATCGAGTATCGAGAAATATTGGTATCGTCCCATCTCTATAAGTATCCTTATGGCACAATACCAATATTTAAACATATCTATGTTGTTTTTTTACAGATACTCTGTAATTGTAATCACGTGCTTTCGAAGCGGAGTGTAGTACCTTCAATTGTTGATATTTATAGAGAACAGTGCAAGGTTACAAATGCTTCAACCTTCTCTCGCCACCACCCTAACTTGATGGTTTACGCACTAAAACCGCTCTGCGAGGTTATAACTACAAAGCACGCGTATTGCAAGAGCAGGATCTTATTTAAATGTGCGATCAACATTGATGATAACAATGATAATAAATAATAATAGGGTTTATATCAGATCAGCATGATGCATTTAAGTTTCCAGCTGCTGTTTACCTCATAAACGCCAAATATGTAGTCAAATAGCGGGGGTGCATCTGTTGATGCTGGCTGAATGCCAACCCTCGTTGACACCTGCTACTTTAATTGGTTGGGAGATTCCCGAGAGCAAAATCCGATGGAATAGGGCTTTTTCAGCCCCCCTCTCCCCTTATCCGCCGGTCATTTGTGCTCTGTGAGCGTAGTGCGTTTACCCTGAACATTGATACCGTGCCTTCACTGACAAAAAACCAACATTCTGAGCAATCTAACATTTGGTGTAATTCTGCCCCTGCTGTCCTCTACAGCCGCCGCAACGCCTACGTAGTAGCAATTTAATAAATTGTTGCTTTTACGTCACTCTCAGATGCTCAATGCAAGTTAATTAAAGAAAAACACAAAGCATGCCTGGGGAAAACCATTGTTATTAATGTCATGGAAATTTAAACATATTCCTTTCTTGCTAAAAGACATCTTACTCCGCATTGAGATACCCTCCTTTTACGTTCTCTACCACGCAACCTGCTATGTAGAGTAAGTGCCGGATTTCACCCAAAAATTTAATATCCAGATTTCACCGGAATTACATGTTTTAAGGTACCTTGAATAACAAAAACATTTTTACTTTCTCTACCCACGTAACTATGAGGCAGTATTTTTAACAATTAAATGATTTCAGTCTAATTATATAATATAAAAAATAACAGCCCACCTTAAAGCAATATGTGTATAATATAATATATAAAAATTATGTAACAGTCATTCTATTAGGTTATATTATTGTGTACATGTATAATAATATTGTATGGATGTATTATATAATTTAATAATGTAGGAACTGTGAGAATAGAAGCTAAAAGTTGCTAACAATGAGGTAACCTTAAGGCAATTATGAATTGGAAAGTTTAATAATGCTACTAGTACTTCTTGGAACAATAATGTAATATTTAAAACAGTTTATAATTAGCCAATCAAAAACTAGAAAAGCTGAAAGTCAAATAAGAGTATTCTATTGGAGTGGGATTAGCCAATCACAGACTTGAATTACTGAAATTTACAAATTTAAGCGCTCAAAGCCAGTCGCTAGAAGGCAATGTACCCGAGCAGTTCGTTCGCTCGGTACCTATTCAGTGTCAGACATAAAATTCATTACGGCGAGAATATTATAAGGTTTACGTGTCAAAAAGTGCAAGTAATTAATAAAGAATCTCACATCTCTCTATCAATGAAGTGTTATTTAATCGTGTGAAGGATTAATAAAAGGAGTGAAGTAAAAATTATAATTTGTGTAAGCCCACATTATTTAGCCGCATCACCCCCAGCTAGGAGATACAATTTTCTACAAATTAATACTGACGCAGCCGAGGTAAACATAAATATATAGTATTTAAAGAAACATTAAAATATAGAGTTGATTTTTTAAAAGTGGGGCGAAGGCCACCGGAAAGTAAACCTGGGGCAAGGACCACCGGAAAGTGAACATTGGGGCAACGGCCACCGGAAACTTTGTACCATACATGCGGCAGTTACTTCATCAAGTTTGGCTCCCCAACAATAGAACTACAATACTACTCCTCCTTCAAAGGAAACCTTCTTCAAATTGGCACTTAAACGTGGTGCTAAACTCGTGAATCTACAACCTATCTCAACTATTAGGAAGAGAAAATATACAATTCGACCAATAAGAACTTCAAAACTTTACTGTAATGTTATGAGTTCCCCTGAATAACAAAAAATAGTTTTTATTTCCGTGCTACGCACATAGTGGATAGAGGAAGTGTTGCATGCCACCAAAATATTCGATGTCGAAAATTCACCGGAAATGTGTGTTTTGAGACCTTCTTAATAAAAACGGGCAATTTTAGAATAAGGTCCATGTATGTGTGTGTGTCTCTCTCTCTCTCCCTCTCTCTCTCTCTGTCTGTCCACATAACTGAAAATAACTCCACCACAATCTATCCTTTAAATGGAAGAATACTCATTTTTTGTATGTCCTCAAAATAGCAGTATCGATTTCGATTTAAATAGATACTTTAAAGATATTTAGATGCCTATAAAATGCATATCTTGAATTATTGGCGAATAGCCTTGAAGCCATGGAGAGTAATTTTTGTAAAATTTTGTATAACTGGTAGACCAGTAACAGAGTAATGTCTGCTCATTTGTTTACTGCTTGCTGTAGGTTGTACGTAGGTAATAGCAAAGAGCTTGTAGTAGAAGAGATGTTTCACAGTAGCGAAGATCAATAAGTGCTCATAGCGCATAAGGTATGCAGTTTAGAGCCCATGATTACAGGACAGTTTTTCTTTTTTTGGTCCATACTGCCCCCTGTCAAAATATAGAATACGTTATCTTTAACATTCTGTATACATTTTAAAACTAAACAAAAACAATTAAGCTTCCTCTTATATTTAAAACATCCACTCTTTACTGAGTCATGTAAACAACAAAACAATTTTAAAAAATCGGATGTGTTACACTCACATGACTTCCTCTACTGTTGTAAAACTATTTTTTCAAACGATTATTCTCCATATGCTTCATGTTAATCGAGATGTCAATCTTATTGCTAATTTTCTTGTAGGTGCAAGGGGAATATGATAGGTTTTAAGCGATAGTCAAATATTTTAAGCGCTGGTTGCTATGTGGCGCATTCCATTCTCTTTGCATGTCCAGGACAAAACAAAATGAATAACGAATTTGAGAAAAAGTATAAGTATTGGAAAATTTAAGGGAATAACAAGCAATATATCGAAAACGGTTCACTCAACAAAAAAAAGTGTACATGACATAAATTGTGTATTTAAACGCGATCTACATTTGTTGTGTAGTAAAATTTTGTCTATCTCTTATAGTTTACCAATTATGCAAAAGTCGTTCACAATGAAGAACAGTTATGGAGTCATTCCCAGAAAATTCAAGATATACATTTCATATGTCATAAAAATACCTTAAACATATGATATTTTAATCAAAATCGTTAGAGCCATTTTTGAGAAAATTAAAATTTTCGAAAAATTTTCCATGTAAAGGGTACTCTGGGGTGGGGATTTTCTTGAAAACCTTCGTGTCGCATCTCTGGAAGATACTGAACCTAAATACCAAGTTTGGTGTTTATCCGACTGTTCGTTTCTGAGTTATGCTGTACACAGACACACACACACACACACACGGACATGTTTCCAAAAATGTTTTTTTTTTTGGATTCAGGGAGTCTCAAAACATGTATTTCCGGTGAAATATCGGTATCGAATTTTTGGGTGGAATACAATACTTCCCCTACTTACTATACGCAGTAGAGAATAAAAAGTGAATAAATTGTGCAAGGTTTCAACGCACTGTATCTGAAGTCTATGGGCCATGACGAACTGCCTTAAGCCGCAAGGACACAGAGTTTTATAATTAATTTATTACTTCTACCGAGCGAGATGCCTCAGAGATAACGCGTGAGGCCCGCATTCGGAAGGTCTCGGGTCCGATTCCCGCCGGACTCACCACCCGGACCATGGGCATCTTCGTGGTTTCCCCTTGTCGGTAGGCGAATGGTAAGTGGTTTCCCTTCTACCACGAGTTTGTTGTCCATCATTTCCTGTTCCCACCTTTTCCTTCACTTGTTTCGCCTCATCTGTTTCAAGGTTATACGGTCAGGCGACGCCGGTTGATGTGATGTGGCAGGATGGTGAAATTTACGCTCGGGAAATGATTTCTCATTGACGGGACTGCCTAAGCCCTCTTTCTGCGAGCTGTCTCATCTGCCGCGGGACACCGGGATGCGAGTGTCATCGACAGAGCCAGCCGGCGTCAGGTTTGGCACCATAATAGAAACTTTAGAACCCCTTGAATACTAGTGGACATCATCGTGAGGATCTGTTTGCCCTTTTCGGTGTTCCTTTCATTAATTTCTCCCAGAGATCACGTTGGAAGTAAAGATACTTATGATGACGAAGACGAGATGACCATCTCGCCCACCGGTAGCACGGTCATGTCATAGGAAACATCTCGGTCGATAGATTAGACTACATAGCCCGTTGCAGAAGTCAGCCCGATCTCCGAATCCTACTCCCTGAAACGGCAACTCTAGGCCGAGCCCGAGAACTGTAATTATAGATAATTTGATTAATTAATTGTTATTGATGTTAATTCACGCTATGTACATATCTTTTTCTTTTTACTGCTTGTATAGTTTAAGAAGGGTGATTTAACGATATGTATGTATTTAGGTTACTAATATTAGAGGAGTTATGAATTGTTTAATGTAAATAATTTAAGCGCTATGTTAAAATACTGTCCACGACGAAATGTTTTAGCTACAGGAATAGTATCTTTGAAGGCAGAAAATCTAGTTTTACGATGTCTCTCTGGTCGCAGGGGCATTGTTCATACAGCGAGGGTGTAGAGTCTTTGTTCTTTTATACGATAATTCGCCGTGACCAAGTGAGAGAGAAAGCTAGCTCAACGGTAAATTTAGGAAAAGCCGCGATTTATGTCAAACTTGGACCAATGAGATCCCTGTAAGTTTATACGAAATAGTGAGACGCGTCGAGTGGCGCTAAAAATGGACCAATAGGAAAACAAGCAGCCCCATAAGCCTACGACTATAAATGGGTCTGCTAGGAAAAAATTCGAGCCATTTTGTCATTTGTGGGTCATTTGTCATGTGGTCAGGGAACATTTTGCTAAACTACAGGCAGGGAGAGATGCTGCAGGATGTTTGAGAGATATCGCGCCAAAAGGGAATAAAGACAGTTTTCGAAACACACATAAGAATCGCTACTCGTAAAGAGATAAGAAGCATATTTAAACTTCGCGTCCTATCCGCGCCGTGTTTCAACAGCGGTGGACAGTATTTTAATGGCGGCAATATCAGTACTGTGTACTACGTGGATTAGCTAAATAAAAAGAAACTGCAGTGTCATCTTTTTCGTAACCAAAGCATGTCTATTTCTCCTTTTACCACCACCCGAAATCTACGCTTCCTTTACCAAGGATAAGTCCATGCTCCCACATAGTTTAAAAATTACTGCAGCTAGCCGAGGATAAAATGCAGAGAACCAGCATACTGCGAACATCTGGAGCCAACGTGGAGGATGCAGCAAGGTAAGCCGCGAGCAACGGACAGGACGAGGTGACTGCCGCATCCCATATACTATTTTCTCTGGGGCTACACGAGAAATGGTGTTTACCAAGAATTATCTCCACAGAAATCACCTCATAAACAGAATTTGTGCAGCAAATACAGTTATAGCACCCGCAATGCTGTGGAGAGTGCAAGGGGGGCTGAGGGGGAAGGTCGCATTGTATACAGAGAGAACGGAGCTTACTTTGAACGTCATCTTTGAATTTCCGGTACATCACAATAGAATCACTGTAGTGACCGGAGAGTAGGCCACCCAAACTACTGCTTTCTTTAAAACCTTCCTGTCGCATTGTGAACCTAAATACCAAGTTTGGTGTTTATCCGACTGTTCGTTTCTGAGTTATGCTGTTCACAGACAGACACACAGACAGACGCACACACAGACATGTTTCCAAAAATACATTTTTTGGATTCAGGAGGTCTCAAAACATGTATTTCCGGTGAAATCTCGTATCGAATTTTTGGGTGGAATGCAATACTTCCCCTACTTACTATACGTAGTAGAGAAAGTAAAAAAGAAAACCAAAAGGATATTGATTTCCAGTTTAGAAAAATATAAAGTATTTTATAATTACAACCAATAACAAAAAATATCTTGAAAATGATTAGCGCCACAACAAATGTATTTAAATAAATTGGGGGCTTTAATGAGATCCAGAAAATTCAAGGTATACATTTTATTTGCTTTGAAATATCTTATTCAAAATCGTTAAATCCATTTTTAAGAAAATAAGAGATAACGTATTTAACCGACGTTTTGTTTTTGAGTGATGCTGTTCACAGACACACACAGAACTTTTCTAAAAATGCCTTTTTTTATTCCGAGAGACTAAAAACGTGTATTTTTACTTTCTCACTACGTATAGTAAGTAGGGGAAGTATTGCATTCCATCCAAAAATTCGATACCGAGATTTCACCGGAAATACATGTTTTGAGACCTTCTGAATCCAAAAAAAGCATTTTTGGAAACATGTCCGTGTGTGTGTGTGTGTGTGTGTGTGTGTGTGTCTGTGTCTGTGTCTGTGTGTCTGTGAAAAGCATAACTCAAAAACGAACAGTCGGATAAACACCAAACTTGGTATTTAGATTCAGTATCTTCCAGAGATGCGACACGAAGGTTTTCAAGAAAATCCCCCCACCCCAGACTACCCTTTACATGGAACATTTTTCGAAAATTTTAATTTTCTCAAAAATGGCTCTAACGATTTTGATGAAAATATCATATGTTTAAGATAATGTCATGAGAAATGAAATGTATATCTCGAATTTTCTGGGAATGTCTCCAAAAGTATTCTTCATTGTGAACGACTTTTGTATAACTGGTAAACCGTAAGAGATAGACAGAATTTTACTACACAAAAAATGTAGATCGCGTTAAAATACACAACTTATGTCATATACATTTCTTTTGTTGAGTGAACCGTTTTCGAGATATTGCTTGTTATTTCCTTAAGTTTTCCAATACACTTTTTCTCAAATTCGTTATTCATTTTTTTTATGTCCTGGACATGCAAAGAGAATGAAATGCGCCACATAGCAACCAGCGTGAAAATATTTGACTATCGCTTAAAAGCTACCATATTCCCCTTGCATCTACAAGAAAATTACCAATAAGATTGACATCTCGATATCTCGATTAACATGAAGCATATGGAGAATAGGCGTTTGTAAAAATAGATTGTACAAAAGTAGAGAAAGTCTTGTGAGTGTAACACATCAGATTTTTTCTGAAATGTCGATATGGAATTTTTGGGTGGAGTGCCATACTTTTCCTACATACTAAATGTTTAAACAGTAGAAAAAGTAAAAATTGACATTATATTTTGTGATAAGGTGTCGCTATTCTTGTTTAGCAACCCCACCTGCTGTTAAGACAAAACTCGGTTTCTGGTCTTACAGCACGGTTGTACCTCTACAGTTACATGTTCCATGACTGATAATCCCAGCTGATGTTGTAGTTACATCTCTGTTAACAGCAGTTGGATTGTAAGCCCTACCACAGTAGCCCCAGGGAGACTGTTTTGCTGGTCAGTATAACATAGCATGGCTTAGCTATATCTTTTTATAAACTATGACCACGTCGATATAAACAATATGACGGTTATTTCTAATTCTTAATTTAAAAAATAATTACGATAGCATCATCATATACTAGCTCTATGCCATTATACGACGAAAATCGGAATATTAAATTTTGAGTCTTCTTTTAGCTATATCTTTAGAAAGATGTTTATCCTGCGTTTAAACATTCATTTGAAAGCTCCAGGAAAGCGAATTTAAAGTACCTATTGCCTACCGTCGAAACCAAGAGTGTTGAGGATACAAAACCTCTCTTTCTTGTTGGAGGTCGCGGGTTCAAACTAGGCGGAAGACGATTGATTTTTGCGGTGTAAAAAATCCTTAGCATGGCTTCCTTCGGAAGGAAAGTAAAGCCGGTGATCCCGTGTCGTAGATTTACGGCACGTAAAAGGACCTTAAGCCTGATAAAGAGACCTCTGAGCAAAATTCCCGTCATTCACGTCCAGTATAGAATGGGACGCTAAGAACCACAGCAGTTAAAGAGCGTCCATAAATAAAACTCAATTTTAAATTCTGTTAACTGTATTTGGATTGTAATCCCTACCCCGGTAGCCCAAGGTAGATTGTTTTGCTGGTCAGTATAACCTAGCATAGCTAGCTATACTTTTTATAATCTATGACCACGTAGATTTAAAAAATATGACGGTTATTTCTAATTCTTAAGTTGTGAATAATTACGATAGCATCATTATTCCATTACACGACGAAAATCCGAATATTAGATTTTGAATCTTCTTTAAGCTATATCTTTAGGAAAAAGTGTATCCTGCACTTAAACATTCGTTTCAAAGCTCCAGGAAAACCAATTTAAAATACCTCATTGCCTACCGTCGAAACCAAGAGTGTTGAGAATGCAAAATCTCTCGTTCTTGTTCGAGGTCGCGGGTTCAAACTCGGCAAAATACGCTGGATTTTTTCGGCGTAAAAATCCTTAGCATGGCTTCCTTCGTAAGGAAAGTAAAGCCGAAGGTCCCGTGTCGTAGAATTACGGCACGAAAATAACATCAAGCCTGATAAAGAGGCCTCTGGGCAAAACTACCGGTCTTACGCCCAATATAGAAAGGGACGCTAAGACCCATAGCCGCTACAGAGCGTCCATAAGTGAAGCTCAATTTATTTTTCTCATTCTTGTGAGTGGTGAACTCAAAACTCGGGGAAAATGGTATCTAAATTCTTTAAAAAAATTTCGTTTCTGTTAAATTATTTTAGAGCTAAATAATAGCTCTTTAAGTAAAGCAAAGAGAGTAAATTTACTCGTTGTTCCCACTGAATCACCTACTGTGCACTTCATGACCTTCAGCTGCGCAAAAGCAGGAACAGATAATTCGTTCAGTGCTATGATGATATGCAACATTTTGCGTTTGAAATACGTAACCCACAGATCATAGGTTATACACCTATTGTAGATTCAATTGGTGAAATAGTATGAGTTCTTTAACTTGATCAATACCATTGTATTGTCGCATTGTAACTTTACTAGTATGAGAATTAATTGTAACGAAAAACTTCCACATTTGTAAAATTTGCACGAGTTGTGAAATGACACTGCAAATGGGCACACGTCTATCATCAATGTGGCGTGTGTTGCGTAAACAGCTCCAGACATATACCACCTCCAGAAAGTACAGAGGCGGGGATTGAACGACTTCGCATTTTGTGCTCGGTTTGTTCAGGGGTTTCTGCAACGTATCGCAGGTACGCGAACTCTTATTTACCGAAGAGGCCTGCTTCACAGGAGACGGGTACTTCAACAGCAAGAACGGCCACATCTGGCTGTTGAGAACCCTCATGGCGTATTAGTTAGACATCACCAACCAAAGTGTTCGTAAACATCTGGTGTGATCATCTGCTGAGACCTTTCGTTTTGCCACCCCGTTTGAATGGACCAGATTATCTTGAGGAAAAACACGCTTCCACTACTAATGTAGAATGTGCCTCTCGCGATTCGAAGGAACATCTGGTACCAACATGATGGCGCTACAGCGTACTTCAGCCAGGTTGCACGAAGATATCTGAACAACACCTTCGGGAAGCAGTGGATAGGAAGAGGGGGACCTATTGCATGTCCAGCTCGATCACCTGACTTAAGCCCACTGGATTTGTTTCTATGGGGGCTGGTAAGAGTGTCGTGTACCTCACACCAGTTGAAAACTGGGAGAATTGATTGTGCGAATTGTCGCTGCTTTTGAGGAAATTCGACACACCTGAGTTGTTTGAACGAATCACTGCTACGACGGTACTATGAATATAATCGTGCTCAGGATACACACTTTGAACACCTTCCATACTGAACTGTCTTCTGTTTGTTGCTGAGTGGCCTGTTACATGATAAATGTTGTCCAATAAAGATTCATAAACCAATGCCTCGGAGGATGTGGTTGCTTAACAAACCATGTTCCATTCTGTGAAACCTATGGTTCCTCAGAGTTTTTCGCAGAGGTCCTAAAGCAATCTGTAGATTACATAGAGAAGGTATTACATTCCACCCAAAAATTCGATATTAAGATTTACTTGAAATTAATGTTTTGAGGCTCCTGAATAAAAAATCTGATGTGTTACACTCACATGACTTTCTCTACTCTTGTACAAACTATTTTTACAAACGTTTATTCTCCATCTACTTCATGTTAATCGAGATAAACATTTGCAGGCTCTATTTTATTGCTAATTTTCTTGTAGATGTAAGGGGAATATATATTTGCAAGGGCAATATAGAAATACAGTAGCCTTAAGCATATACATATCTCATAATAGCTGGTTACTAGGTGCAGCACCATTCTCTTTGCCACAGATTAATACTCTTTGCATATCCAAGACAAAAAAAATGAATAACAAATTCCCATTTGAGAAAATAAGTATTGAAAAATTTAAGGGAATAACAAGTAATATCTCGAAAATGGTTCACTCAACAAAAAAATGTATATGACATAAATTGTGTATTTTAACGCGATCTACATTTTTTGTGTAGTAAAATTTTGTCTATCTGTTATGGTTTACCAGTTATGCAAAAGTCGTTCACAATAAAGAATACTTTTGGAGACATTCCCAGGAAATTCAAGATATACATTTTATTTGTCATAAAAATATCTTAAACATATGATATTTTAATCAAAATCGTTAGAGCCATTTTTGAAAAAATTAAACTTTTCAAAAAATGTTCCATGTAAAGGGTACTCTGGGGTGGGGGAATTTTCTTGAAAACCTTCGTGTCGCATCATTGAAAGATACTGAAGCTAAATACCAAGTTTGGTGTTTATCCGACTGTTTGTTTCTGAGTTATGCTGTTCACAGACAGACACACACACAGACATGTTTCCAAAAATGCTTTTTTTGGATTCAGGGGGTCTCAAAACATGTATTTCCGGTGAAATCTCGGTATCGAATTTTTGGGTGGAATACAATACTTCCCCTACTTACTATACGTAGTAGAGAAAGTAAAAAGAACACTTTTTGAAAATAGTTTGTGTGTGCGTCTGTGTGAACAGTATCACTTCGAAACATAAGGTCCGATAAACACAAAACTTTATGTTCAGTACCTTCCAAAAGTACGAAACGAAGGTTTTCAAGAAAATCCTCTTACCCCAAACCCCCAAACTACCTTTTACTTGGAACATTATTCGAAATGTTTTATTTTCTAAAAATGGCTCTATAATTTTGATTAAAATGCCATTTATTAAATATATTTACATGCCAAATAAATGTACATCCTGAATTTTCTGAAAATAGCCCTTGAAGTCCTTTTCATTCAGAAGGAACTTTGTATAATCTTGTATAACTAGTAAACGTTAAGCGATAGACGAAAACGTACTACACAAGAAATGTAGATCTCTTTAAAACACACAATTTATTTCAAATGACGTTAGGCATTTCCGATATATTTATCCGTTATTAATGGTTCGAATTGTTCAGTACCTAGCTTGTCTTTTAAAGTCCTTTCAACATTCAGTTATTTCATGCGATTGCATGGAAATAGTATGGAATTTTAAGGCAGCAAATAGCGTCCAGTTCTTTACACTACCGCTGTTCTCTTTGTGTCTACAACAAAATGCATACTGTAGTTATCTCTGCAAAGGTTTATTTGGATTAAAACGAAGGAGATATATAAATAAGCTTTTAGTAACAGTAGTTTGTATATCCACTAATAAACGATAGAAGGTAGGAAAGCTCATGTGAATGTATCACATCGGAAAACATTTTTACGTGTTTATGCAAAGAGAACGGAGTTTCCAAGTCATCACATAGCGATTTGCGATGGACTATCGCTTTGGCTTACTGTATTCTCCTTACGCCTTCAACGAATGCTTGATGAAAGTTTATCTCAAATAACAAGCAGGAGAAACAGCGCTTTTCCTTCATTCTATGACCACTACAGGGCTTCTAGCACGCTGACCACCGAAGCTAGGACTCCCGCCGAAACATTTATAATATACCCGCATAGTTAACATTACAACAAGCATATGCCTTATCACATGTTGGAAATTTGGCCCTTTATCACACATCTCTGGCATCTTCTTAGAAAATTTACATTTACGCTCGGGAGTTCAATACCTGAAATTGAGTGAATTTCTCTCTTAAAGTTTTCAGTGTATGGAGGTTTGTTGAGCACACTTTATTTTTCATGTGATCAGGAGTCGGGTTAATTTCTGTAATTGGACTTTTCAAAATCATAAAGTAATTGGTGATGATTGGCTATGTTTCGTCGCAAAATAACCGATGTTGCAGTACAGAGAAATCCGATTTTACACACGAGATTCCCTTGCATGACGCAAACATTATTGTGCAGCATATTGCATACAGTTTAATAGGACCTATGTTTATTGAAGAAACACTAAATGCACGACAATAGATAGAGGAACTCCATACTTACACCATTTTCAGAACAGCTGGTCGACGTTAAACGTGAGTTTGAATTTTTCCAACAAGACTCTGCTTCCGCGCATGCTGCTGATGAGTCGTTAAATTTAATTCAAAAAAATTTTGAAGGGACGGTAATTAGTGAAGGATTGCGGCCCTCGTCATCCGCAATTTAACTATGCGCGATTTTTATCTATGCATGAATTTGAAAAATAATATGTATGCAACAAATCTCCATACATTAGAAGAACTGAAAGAAAACATCATGCGAGAAATTCACTCAATTTCCGATATTCAACTCTCGAGTGTAAGTGCAATTTCTTGAGAAGATGTCAGGAATGTGTGGATAGGGGAGAGCATTTTGAACATGTCTTATGACAAAGTGTGTGCGTATTATCATTGTAATTATAACTGTAACTATGAAGCGAGTGCGAGGATATTATACCTATTTGTGGGTAGATCGATCTGAGCCGGCCGGTGCGCGAGCCGCCGGGCGGTGGCCCAATGTGAGAAAATTACTGTAGAGGATAAGGTTTTGTAAGAAAAGTTTGTAGCGTAGTGAATTGAAAAATCAACGCGAATTTTGACACAACAGTATATTACTTTCTCTACTACGTATAGTAAGTAGGGGAAGTATTGTATTCCACCTAAAAATTCGATACTGAGATTTCACCGGAAATACATGTTTTGAGACCCCCTGAATCCAAAAGAAGCATTTTTGGAAACATGTCCGTGTGTGTGTGTCTATGTGTGTGTCTGTCTGTGAAAAGCATAACTCAGAAACGAACAGTCGAATAAACACCAAACTTGGTATTTAGGTTCAGTATCTTCCAAAGATGCGACACGAAGGTTTTCAAGAAAATCCCCCCACCCCAGACTACCCTTTACATGGAACATTTTTCGAAAATTTTAATTTTCTCAAAAATGGTTCTAACAATTTTGATTAAAATATCATATGTGTAAGATATTTTCATGATAAATGAAATGTATATCTCAAATTTTCTGGGAATGTCTCCAAAAGTGTTCTTCATTGTGAAAGACTTTTGCATAACTGGTAAACCATAAGAGATAGACAAGCTTTTACTGCACAAAAAATGTAGATCGCGTTAAAATACACAATTTATGTCGTATACATTTTTTACTTTCTCTACTACGTATAGTAAGTAGGGGAAGTATTGCATTCCACCCAAAAATTCGATACCGAGATTTCACCGGAAATACATGTTTTGAGACCTCCTGAATCCAAAAAAAGCATTTTTGGAAACATGTCCGTGTGTGTGTGTGTGTGTCTGTGAACAGCATAACTCAAAAACGAACAGTCGGATAAGCACCAAACTTGGTATTTAGGTTCAGTATCTTCCAGAGATGCGACACGAAGGTTTTCAAGAAAATCCCTCCACCCCATACTACCCTTTACATGGAAGATTTTTCGAAAATTTTAATTTTCACAAAAATGGCTCTAACGATTTTGATGAAAATATCATATGTTTAGGATAACGTCATGAGAAATTAAATGTATATCTCGAATTTTCTGGGAATGTCTCCAAAAGTATTCTTCATTGTGAACGACTTTTCCATAACTGGTAAACCATAAGAGATAGACAAAATTTTACTACACAAAAAATGTAGATCGCGTTAAAATACACAACCTATGTCATATACATTTATTTTGTTGAGTGAACCGTTTTCGAGATATTGCTTGTTATTTCCTTAAATTTTCCAATACTTATACTTTTTCTCAAATTCGTGATTCATTTTTTTTATGTCCTGGACATGCAAAGAGAATGGAATGCGCCACATAGCAACCAGCGTTAAAATATTCGACTATCGCTTAAAAGCTACCATATTTCCCTTGCATCTACAAGAAAATTACCAATAAGATTGACATCTTGATATCTCGATTAACATGAAGCATATGGAGAATAGGCGTTTGTAAAATTAGATTGTACAAGAGTAGAGAAAGTCATGTGAGTGTACACATCAGATTTTTTTGTAGAGTGAACCGTTTTCGAGATATTGCTTGTTATTCCCTTAAATTTTCCAATACTTATACTTTTTCTCAAATTCGTTACTCATTTTGTTTATGTCCTTGACATGCAAAGAGAATGGAATGCGCCACATAGCAACCAGCGTTAAAATATTTGACTATCGCTTAAAAGCTACCATATTCCCCTTGCATCTACAAGAAAATTAGCAATAAGTTTGATATCTCGATTAACAGGAAGCATATGGAGAATAAGCGTTTGTAAAAATAGTTTGTACAAGAGTAGAGAAAGTCATGTGAGTGTAGCACATCAGATTTTTTTAAATTTAAAATGCATGTCAAATAAGAGCTGTTGGAGCATCGTTAAGTTGGAAAATTAGGTTTTCGTTCGTACTCCGTAAAGATAAGAAAGTGCCCGATCTTGCATACCGTTTCTTCCTGTCTATTCCAGAAGTTTTTCCCCTCAAATGCATTCGTTAGAACTAATGGCTACAACACGTTTTAGAATTATTAATTGTCACATAGTAGCGAATATTTCAGACGTATGTGACGGCGATCAAGATTTCCTGTAAATAAATCTCAATGAAGGTAACAGTATTGTGGCAAGTGAAGAGATTATGTAATTTACCACACACACACAACATGTGAGGAAATATATAATTTACCCCATCCCCGGGGGCTTGCCTCGATAAGTGTGGGTTTGGCGTTCCTGGGGCCCCGAGCCACTGGTCCTCCAGGTTTTGGGGGTCGGGTTAGAGTCAACAGTCCTGCCCATAAAACTGCAATGTTCTTCATCGGTTGTGTGTGGACAGCTGTTTTCTGAAGAGTTTGACAGGCCTGATTTGGAGGGTAAATTAGAACTTCTGAATGCAGATACTCCTGCAACAATGAAGCAAACAATCTTGGTGTCAAGCTAGATGATGACAATGCACTACATCGATCGTACTTGGAGCAGAACGATATGCAGTTGCATGCAATTGAATGAATGGAAGAGTTTTAGAAAGTAGAGAACTTTGGAAGAATATGCCACACGAGAAGACATAAGATCATATCTTGCTCGTAATCGCCTGGGAAGATATAATATGGACGAAGCGTAAAAACAAAACAGAGAGAGAAAGAGTGAGAAAAGCCACCATAAGAGAAAGAGAGAGAAGCAGATGAGGCTAAAGTTGAGGCAGCAAAACATCCAACAAAGAGAGCTACAGTAAAGTATATCAGTTGTGTAGAATTCAATCTAGGCTAATGGATTGGTGTCAAGTATAGTGAGCCTCCGGGAAGGCCTGAGGGGAATGTTGATAACAACAAAAACTTGGACTGCCCGCCGAAGTATGCCGGACTTATTTTCCGGAAGAAGTTTCTGAGCTGGAGTGAATTTAATAAACCAGTATTTTCACTCATTATTGTCTGCTTGTTCCGAATTTTCTTAAATATTAGCTACAACTGTGTACTGCATTAGAATGCCTCATTTTGCATGTTTCGTTTTTGTTTCTTTACAGAATGTTATTGTGTTCAAAGTTTGTATTGCTTTTGTACCAGGATCGAGGCAGCTTTTTTAACACTTACATGATTTCAGTCTAATTATATAATATATAAATTCAATAACAGCCCGCCTTAAAGCAATATGTGTATGTAACAATATATAAAATTGTATTTTATAGTCATTGTATATGTTTATATTATGGTATCCATGTGTAATAATGTTATGTGAATGTATTACGTAATTTAATAATGTAGGAGCAGTGAGAATAACAGGTTAAAAGTTGCTAACAATGAGGTAACCTTAAGGCAATAATGAATTAGAAAGTGTAATAATGCTACTAGTCATTCTTGGAGCAACAACAATATAATTGTTGAGACAGTTTATAAAATAGCCAATCAACAAACAGAAAAAAAGCTTAAGTTAAATAAAAGTATTGTATTGTAGTAGGATTAGCCAATCAGAAACTAAAATGGAGTAAAATTTACAAATTCAGTTGCCAGTTGCTTGTAGACAGTGTTCCTAACCGGACGCGAGATGCGTCCTCGAGAAATTTAATACTTATTTTGTGTGAGACAAAAAAAATAGTTTACGTGTTAAAAAGTGCAAGTAATTAATAAAAAAATCTCACAGCTCTCCCTCTCTCTCTCTCTTTCTCTCTCTCTCTCTCTCTCTCTCTCTCTATATATATATATATATATATATATATATATATCAGTGAAGTGTTATTTAAATCGTGTTAAGCATTAATAAAAGGAGTGAAGTAAAATTATAATCTGTGTAAGCCTACATTCTTCAGTCGCACCACTCCCTGTTAAGACGTTCATGTCTCTATAAATAAATACTGACGCAGCCGAAGCAAATATAAGTATATAATATTTACAGAAACAGTCAAATTACTAAGTCAATATTTTTAAACTTAGGGCGAAGGCTACCGGTAACCTTTTACCATACGTGCGGTTGCTACTACTTCAAGTTCGGGTCACCAACAGTCGAAATACGATACACCACCACCACAACATAACCTTACTTCAAATTGACGTCCAAAGCGTGGTGCATATAAAGGTGCAAATAACGTAAAGACAATACCTTACTTCAGGATGTAAATAAAGTTGTAGCCAGAGCGTGGCGCCGATGATCCCAGGTTTTGCGCCACCCAAAATCTATCATTACTGTCAAATAATTGATAATAATTTTGACATCTTGTTCTACATAACATACACCAGCTAGGTCAGGGTATCTACCGATACTAGAAATATATTGGAATTTGTTTCCATACTGGGTACACTGAAATTAGTGATTACATTCTAAAAGATTTGGCTGAAATATCCATATAACATTGATTTGTTTTACATTGAATTTATTTCAGATACATTGGTACTGTAACCTTTAACCCATTTACGACCCTAGCACAAGTAATGCCTAGGTATTTCTTCCTATATCGTAGGTTGAATCGTGTTACCACACACACGGACATTTTTCCAAAAATACATTTTTACTTTCTCTACTACGTATAGTAAGCAGGGGAAGTATTGCATTCCACCCAAAAATTCGATACCGAGATTTCACCGGAAATACATGTTTTGAGACACCCTGAATCGAAAAAAAAAATTTTGGAAACATGTCCGTGTGTGTGTCTGTGTGTCTGTCTGTGTGAGTGTCTTGTGTGTCTGTGTGTCTTGTCTGTGTGTGTGTGTGTCTGTGAACAGCATAACTCAGAAACGAACAGTCGGATAAACACCAAACTTTACCAAGGTTTAGGTTCAGTATCTTACAGAGATGCGACACAAAGCTTTTCAAGAAAATACCCTCACCCCAGATTACACTTTACATGGAACATTTTTCGAATATTTTAATTTTATAAAAAATGGCTCTTAACGATTTTGATTAAAATATCATATGTTTGAGATATTTTCATGACAAATGAAATGTATATCTCGAATTTTCTGGGCATGTCTCCAAAAGTATTCTTCATTGTGAGCGACTTTTGCATAACTGGTAAACCCATAGGGATATACAACATTTTACTACACAAAAAATGTAGATCGCGTTAAAATACGTAATTTATGCCATATACATTTTTGTTCTTTTGTGAACCATTTACGAGATATTGCTTGTTATTCCTTAAATTTTCCAATACTTATAGTTTTTCTCAAATTCGTTATTCATTTTTTTATGTCTTGGACATGCAAAGGGAACGGAATGCGCCACATAGCAACCAGCTCTTAAAAGATTTGACTATCGCTTATAACCTACCATATTCCCCTTGCATCTACAAGAAAATTATCAATAAGATTGACATCTCGATATCTCGATTAACATGAAGCATATGGAGAATTAGCGTTTCTAAAAATAGTTTGTACAAGAGTAAAGAAAGTCATGTGAGTGTAACACATCAGATTTTTACTTTCTCTACTACGTATAGTAAGTAGGGGAAGTATTGTATTCCACCCAAAAATTCGATACCGAGATATCACCGGAAATATATGTTTTGAGACCCCCTGAATACAAAAAAAGCACTTTTAGAAACATTTCCGTGTGTGTGTGTGTGTGTGTGTGTGTGTGTGTGTGAACAGCATAACTCAGAAACGAACAGTCGGATAAACACCAAACTTGTTATTTAGGTTCAGTACTTTCCAGAGATGCGACTCGAAGGTTTTCAAGAAAATCTCCGCACCCCAGACTACCCTTTAATTGGAGCATTTTTCGAAAATTTTAATTTTCTCAAAAATGGCTCAAAGGATTTTGATTAAAATATCATATGTTTAAGATACTTTCATGACAATTAAAATGTATGTCTTGAATTTTCTGGGAATGTCTCCAAAAGTATTCTACATTGTGAACGACTTTTGCTTAACTGGTACACCATAAGAGATAGACAAAATTTTACTACACCAAAAATGTAGATCGCGTTAAAATATACAATTTATGTGCTTTATATTTTTTTGTTAAGTGAACTATTTTCGAGATATTGCTTGTTATTCCCTTAAATGTTTCAATACTTATTTTCTCAAATGGGAAATCGTTATTAATTTTTTTGTCTTGAATATGCAAAGAGTATTAATCTGTGGCAAAGAGAATGGTGCTGCATCTAGCACCCAGCTATTAAGATATATGTCGATGCTTAAAGGCTATTATATTTCTATATTGCCCTTGCAAATACAAAACAAGGGGTACATAGCAGGCCTTAAGCGATAGTCAAATATTTTTAGAACTGGTTGCTATGTGTAAAATGTAATTCTCTTTGCATGTCAAAAGATTGTTTCTGCAAATGTTTATCTCGATTAATATGAAAAAATGGAGAATAAAAGTTTGTAAAAATAGCTTGTACAAGAGTAGAAAAAGTCATCTGACTGTAAGACATGAGATTTTTGGATTCAGGAGATCTCAAAACATGTATTTCCGGCGGAATCTCGGTATCGAATTTTTGGGTGGAATGCAATAGTTCCCCTACTTACTGTACGTAGTAGAGGAGGTAGAAATACAAAATCTCTGGACATTTCATTCCCATTTCCGTGAATATTATTGAACTTTCGTCCATTAGTATGAATAGCATAGGATGATAATGTTATTAAATACAGTTCTAAGGGATAAAGAGGAGAATTCAGGATAAAAACGTCAGCTAGATCGTTGTACAATAATTTTATATAGGGTACAGTGAGCAAATTTAGTTACATCATTCAGGATTTAAAAAAAAAACACCGGTGCAACATCGTGTATGGCAGCTAGTAATGTTCCATGTTATGGCTACGAACACAAATAAACCCATTAAAGATATTAAGCTAAACACAAAACCCATTTGAATATTGTAATATGATTCAATGCAGCACTGAATGTTGTCAAAACTTGTACTGGATATGTATTGGAATTTGAAACCTTCAAGGCAGTAAACACCGTGTAGGTTTTCGTTACTGATTAGTAGTGTATGAAATGCAGAAAATGTACTTTTGTGTTTTAATCAACGGAATAGGTTCTAAAGATTTTAGTTAATGTACGATGACCAGTTATTTGAAATTAAACTTTTGGATGAGGTGTACCTCATGTGAAACCCATACAGTAGGTGCATATAATGGTTTAGTTTCTCATTGCGTACCAGTACTCATTACTTGAGAAGCTAGGTAAACACTTGTCGTGTGAGAAACATTTCATACGAACGATATGACATATTAACTCCATGACAGCAGATATCTAACAAAATTAAATAAAACATCTTCATCTACTACTACATGCTTTAGTACATAGTTACTACGCAACAAAACCTATACTTTATATTTTAACAAAACACAAAGAAAGCTATCAAAACATTAAATACAGGCTCAAGAAATACATTATAATGATCATCTATATGTTATTTTCGTTGATAATAATATGCACTAAAACGACAACTTTCTCCCCTGATTGATAGTTATTGAAATATTACAACCATTGCAATTTATAAATCACTCCAAAGACTCGAAGCTTTAATAATTTTCCGCTTCTCTAAAAATTTCCATAAAAATAAAAAAAGTCGCTATAACTAAATAATCGTTCCTTGACTGTTCTAGAAACATATTAATAGTTCCATCTTGGACTGTTTTTAAACTTTTTCATGATGGACCGGGTAAAGCACCTTCTTCGCTCATTTTTACTTTAAATTCACATATGAAACTAGCATTCTAAATTGCAGAATATAACAACAAAGTTTGTTGCTTTATCGTGTTTTTTCCCCAAAGCCCACATTACTCTTTCCCTTAACACATCGTATCTGCAATAAATACATTTCATTAAATATGCCAAATATATTAAATATACTAAAGTACTCTGAACGTAGATAGAATGTTGTAGACAAAACGTTACAAATTAGGTTTAGTAACTCCCTTCAGTTGTGTTCTAACGTGAGGTTCTCGTTACTAAACCTCTATCTTTGTAACTAGTTCTTTAAATAACTATTCAATAGTTGTGGGATAATTATGATTTGCCATTTTGGAACATAAAGATGAAAAAGGAAGGAAAATTAAATTGAGTTTTATTTATGGACGCTCTTTAACTGCTGTGGCCCTTAGCGTCCCATTCTATATTTGACGTGAAAGACCGGAAATTGTGCTCACAGGCCTCTTTATCAGTCTTGAGGCTCTTTTACGTGTCGTAAATTTACGACACCGGACCACCGGCTTTACTTCCCTTCCGAAGGAAGCCATGCTAAGGATTTTTATGCCCGAAAAAAATTCATCCTCATCGCCGGGTTTCAACCCGCGACCTCGTGAACTAGCATGTGAAAAGGGAGGGATATAGCTTTTCAAAATGTATTTGCCTATATGTACATTTATTTTATTTTATAATGCTTTACAAATGATTGTAAAAAGCTATCTGTTCTGAGCCGAGTTCTTTAGTAAAATAAGCCTTTCCATTGGATCTGACGTTATAGTCTGTTTTATAGCTGCTTTGGGCGTTAGATTTCAATTGAAATCGTAAGTGAAAGGTAAATGCTAATAGGACAGAGAAGCTCAGTAACGCGATATGAAATCCACTGAATCGTATGACTAGGCTCGCAAGTAATGTAAACATCTGCGGGAAGAAGAAAAATAATAATCTACCGGTGGGAGAGGAAATTGTGTGAGGGGAGATCGTCCCTGAAGACAAATATAAAGCAGGATGGGTGTGGAGCATCATTATAGCTTTGTCAAAAGCATGGTTTGCTGAAAGAACAGCAAGTCCATAGAATGCACGTGGGAAAATCAATGATAAAGACGGCAGAATGACCTATTACACACCTATTTCTCCGCAAAATAGCATCATCCCGGGATCTTGCTAAGGTGTTTACAATTTGGAGCCCATTAAAAATCTCTATCATTTAAGGTATTATTTTAAGTAGACTACAAAGCCCTTTTTTCAAAGCGATCTAATTTTTAAAAGCACCTTGTGTTACATTCATATGACTTTCTCTACCCTCTATCGCTTATTAGTGTGTATTAGAATTATTCTTACGAAAATTTGTTTTCCTATCTACTTCTTCTGGACGCTATATGCTGCCTAAGGATATAGGATGTGTTTATCTGTGGGGAACACCTCGCCGCTGCGACCAACTTGATCTATTGTAGCCACATCCCCCGGGAGGCAGGGATGAGGTGAAGGAGCCATAGGAGGTCGAAGTTCCGCAGGCAGACAGGCTCACAGAGACGCGTAGAGGACCCTAATATTTCCAGGTTGAACACCGCGCAGCAGTGGAGGCGAAGAATTTTGATAGAGGACGAGTAAGCGACCCTAACGGGCGGGACAACGCACCCTGGCGTTCACGGCGAGAAATACTTCCAATGCGCAAGCAACTACACCATCTACCCCGCATCGCCAGCACCACAGGACACGAAGACACACCTGAAACGTGAAAGGCAGAGATGAAATGAGAGAAAATGGGGGAAAGGAGAAATCGTAGTAGAATACACCTCCGCGGCAGTCGCCTAGGCGACCAGGATAAAATCATAAAAACAAATCCATGGTAAGAGTGAGCGGCCACCGGGAATCAAACCCAGAACCTCACGAATGCGGGCCGTAGATGCTGCTGCCGAGCCATGCCGCTCAGATGCTGGCCCTAGAATTCCATACTCTTTCCATAACAACTGAAAATCGACAGAGCTTGAAAAGAATGATTAAGTATTGAACAATTCGAAACATTAATAACGGATATTTCGGAAATGGCTGAGCCACAAAACAAAGTTATTTGAAGTAAATTGTGTCTTTTAAAGAGAAGTTAATTTTTTTAAGTACATTTTCGTCTATCTCTTAACGTTTACTAGTTACACAAAATTATACAAAATTCCTTTCGAATGAAGAGTCTTCACAGGTTATTCCCAGAAAATTAAAGACGTGCATTTTATTTGTCATATAAATATATTTAATACGAAGTGTATGGTATTTTAATAAACATCGTTGGAGCAATTTTTTAGAAACTACTTCATACCCAATTGCACGATTTTTTTTTTGTTTTGATTTTTTGATTTTTCCATTTTAACTATTATCTTAGTAAAGAAGTTTAGTTCTCTCTCAAGTGCACCGGTAGATTACCAAATAGTTTTTACCAGGCATAGGAATTCTTAAGCAATTGGTTTCAACTTATCTACACACAAACCATTATCGCTACTAAAAATACAAAACAGCAGAGGCGATAGGTCATCGACAGGCAGTAAAAAACTGGTTCCACTGTTGTCTACAAACGCCAAAAGACTGTAGGAGATGCTGACTTGTTACCTCGAGGTGCTGCTATAATCCAGTGACAACTCCAGCGTATTTCCTTATGTCCTGGCTTTAATGCTTAGACATTTGTACGCCTGGTAATTACAAATTATTTCCTTAAAACTATGCACAAATATCCAACCAAATCTACAAAGAAAGCAGGAAGAGATGAACCTATGTAACGTTGAAAAATCAACATGATACCGTTCAGTTACCTTGAACCTTGAAGCTTAGACCTTTAAATTCAGTTTTAAGCCTCATTTTGGATGGACTGAACCTTGTATGGCCTTTTAGCACGGCTTTAACCCTCTATTATACGCTTCATTGTGATCAAATTTAAGAAGCTATTACGTGTGCTAAGTCAAATGCGCTATAGTTCTCCCCAAAGTTGAAATATTTATCAATTTAGCATTTTCTGCGTAAAGTAACCGTAAAACATTTATTGCCGTAAAGCCCTATTTATAATCTCAGCTTCTGTAGTTCTATAGATCCGCCATTTTGTTTATGGTTGATTGGCGGTTTGGAAGATAACGGAAGCCATAAGTAGGGTGCATTCTAATGAAAAGTTAATAAAACTGGTTAGAAAATTCGTCCATCTGTGATACCGAGTCCAGTATTTTAGAGACGAATAGAGTGGCCTGTGTTCAAGCCACGTTTTCACTGAAATAGAGCCATCGTCTATCTAAATTTGTAATTGAGCTGCAAAGCTGGCGATAAAGACGGACATAACGCGGTTTAGCTGTCAGTAGGGACGGAACCTCGATACCGTCGATACCTCGATACTCTGTGGTATCGAAGAATGTTTAACACTTTCAGATAAACCTTTTTTTCGATACTTCTAAGTTTTGCATTACTGAAAGTTGGTGCGTTTAACTTTAAGCTAGATAAGGAATGTAAGGAGTCGAGACTTCATGTTATTGACTCGCACGTGTCCCCAAAGGGTTACTGGACTATAGTTCTTGATAGACCTTGACTGCGGTTCCTGTGGTTCAATAAATGCAACATTCCATAGACTCTTGTGTGTATATGAAAACACGCAAAACAATGGGGGAAGAAGTAGAGGTATGCATGTAACATGCAGCGTTAACTGAGTTGTGAATGAAGTTAATTTAGCTGTAAATCACATGTCTACAATAGCCTGGCTTGGTAACTCGCTCTCAGGTATTACATTTACGTACTTCGGTGACCAAATCTGTGAATATAGCTGAAACAAATTAGAACTCAAGACGTGAGATAATACAGGGCATGTAAATATTTATTACTTTCTTTACTACGTATAGTAAGTAGGGGAAGTATTGCATTCCACCCAAAAATTCGATACCGAGATTTCACCGGAAATACATGTTTTGAGACCCACTGAATCCAAAAAAGCATTTTTGGAAACATGTCCGTCTGTGTGTCTGTGAACAGCCTAACTCAGAAACGAACAGTCGGATAAACACCAAACTTGGTATTTAGGTTCAGTGTCTTCCAGAGATACGACACGAACGTTTTCAAGAAAATCCCCCCACCCTAGATTACCCTTTACATGGAGCATTTTTCGAAAATTTTGATTTACTCAAAAATGCTCTAACGATTTTGATTAAAATATCATATATTTAAGATACTTTCATGACAAATAAAATGTATATCTTAAATTTTCTGGGAATGTCTCCAAAAGTATTCTTCATTGTGAACGACGTTTGCATAACTGGTAAACCATAAGAGAAAGACAAAATTATACTACACAAAAACGTGGATTGCGTTAAAATACACAATTTATGTCATATGGATTTTTTTTGAGTGAACAATTTTCCAGATATTGCTTTTTATTCCCTTAAATTTTCCAATACTTTAACTTTTTCTCAAATGGGAATTCGTTATTCATTTTTTTTGTATGGTATACTCCACATAGCAACCAGGTTTTAAAATATTTGACTATAGCTTAAAGTCTACTAATTCCCCTTGCATCTACAAGAAAATTAGCAATCAGATTAATATCTCGATTAATATGAAGCATATGGAGAATAAGCGTTTGTAAAATAATTTATACAAGAGTAGAGAAAGTCATGTGAGTGTAACACACCAGATATTTTTTAGTTTAAGTTTCGTGTTAATATATATTAGTTTATATTTTCAAGGTTGCAGAATAAAGAAGAATTGCTATTTGTCTTTATGTGGATAGAAAATGATTTAAAAGAAAGTTATTATTATTACTATTATTAGCTTTGACTAACAATAGGAGATTTATTAACTATGGTATTATCAAGATAAAAACAATTGCTGCCAATTAAGGAATGTCATAGAGATACAATTTCGGAATTAGCATCCAATACAAAGTCGGTTACATGGATTTATACCAGAAACCTATGAATAAGAACATAATTCATAATATCGTCTTTTCAGCCTTTTATAAAGTGATTATTGAGTATTGGTGCTCAAAAATCTGTATCGTATCGAGTATCCAGTATGGACAAGTAGTACAGCACAGAGCGGTACTCTGTTAATAATGAAGAGAGGTGAGGGAACTATCGATCGCTGATTGGTGAAAAAGCGATGGAACAAAACTCGGGAGAACACAACCCGGAATGTTTGTCGCCTAATTTAACATGTACCATGTAAGAAATGAAACCAACTCTCTTCGAAGTCGTATTCTACGCAGAAAACAAAATCGTAATATATTGCTGCCCCCATTTTGAACTTTTGGGATCCTATGAGTTATGACTTTAACCTAGTCATATGGTCATTCCATGCACATCTACTATCTAAAATTAAGCTGAGGTATCTATTTTTTTTTTTACCGGATGGAAAAAAGGAAGAAGGAAAAGTGGAATGGCGTGGCTTTGTGAGGCCCCGCATAGCACCCGCGTTAGTAATTGAAGGCTGTTGGCTGTTGGCTGCGGGAGCGGGTAAAAGTAGTTACTAGGTTGCAGCCATGAACCTGACTGCAACGCTAGTGGGAATGGCGAGGGTTAGGAAGAGAATGGAGGATGGTATTGAGGATGATGCTGCTGTTGCTGGTTGAACTCCTTGCATTGCTGCAAGAAGTTCGCGACTCTCCGGGTTGCTCTTCAGCCTGGGACCAAGAGACGAGACCCGGATGGCTTCGGTGATGGCTGTTAGTCTCGATGAAGTGCTGTCGAACTGCCCAGCCAGGAAAACCTGTTGGGTAGCTGATGAAGTTTGAAGATCCCTGATGAGTTCTTCCAGGGCTATCAACTTCGCCGTCATGTTCAGGAACTCCGCGTGGAGATCCTGAACGACGTCACGTAGATCCTGGAATTCCTCGATGATCAGCGTTAGTGATGGTGCTGGTGTCGGCGACTGTGGAGCTGTCACTAGCTGTGGCGTAGGTGCTGGCGACATCAGCGATGCCTTCTTGCGGGGATGCAGGGGGCAGAGCGCCTGGCCAGTGAAGTGCGTTGATCCTCCACAGTTTGCGCAGTAGCGGCGACGGCGGCGCAGGTCGTGCTGGGTACACGATGAGATGGTGCAGGCGGAACCACAGTAGTGGCACCTAGGTTGTGCTGAGCAGGTTGTCTCCTCGTGCCCGTAGGCACAGCAGCGCCTGGCGTTCTACTGGGCTAACCTCTATGCGTAAGCACCGCCCTAACACGGGCAGGCCCGCCCTCAAGGCAGCTTCGTAGTCATCAAGGTCCGCGAACTCCGACCTCACGAGCGAAGTGGCTCCCTGAGCTCCGAAGATTCGAGTGGCCTTCAAGGCTGAGGGCCAGTGCTGGTGAGCTGCGCTGGTGAGGAACCTGACTGGCAGCTCCCTCGGGACTCCTCGAATAACAGCGCTGTACCTCCCAAGAAGTGCAGGCTGGATCTGCGCAGGCTGAGCGCTTCCTAGAATTGGCGGCTTGGGTGCCGGTGAAGGTAGCGGCAACTCCGGAGGCAGTCGCGGCGAAGCTGCGCTGGCTGGCGACGAAGCGGCGGTTGAGTCATAGGTTGCCCTTGGCTGCGGCGGCTGCGACGAGCTCTCCTCGGCAGGTGTCGGTGGAGACGAAGAGGTTCCTGCCTTAGCAGGAGCGGCAACTGAGCGAACCTTCTTCGCCATCTCGAAAGTGAGTCGATATCTAACAATGTTTTTCTTTTATGAGAACTTGACTAATTTTGATTTTAAAAGATGCATACTGATTCTCGATCGCAATGTTTTTGAAATCAGAGCAAAAATATTGTTAGTTTATATGGGAGCCTAACGCATATTTAGGATCTTTAGGCGATACGCTGCACTATTGAGTTGAATTTTTATATGCAGACGTTAAAAAATATTCATTGCAACAGTTAAAAGTTAGTTAAATCGGTAAAGTCAAGGGTAATTTATATAGGGAACTTCCTATAATGAGCAATTTTTACTTTTCCTACCGCGCACATAGTGCATAGGGAAGGTATAGAATTCCACCCAAGAATGGTATACCGAAATTTCACAGTAAATACATGTTTTGAACACAAAAACACATGTTTAGGAAAAGGTACGCGCGTGGGCGCGTGTGCGTGTGTGTGTAGGCATAACTGAAACACGAAAAGTCGGATCAACACAAACGTAGTATTTAAGCTCAGTAACTTCCAATGATACGATACGAAGATTTTCAAGAAAATACCTCTACCCCAACTACCCTTTACATTTAATAGTGTTCGAATTTTTTGATTTTCTAAACAATGGCTCTACCTATTTTGATTAAAATACTGTATATTAAAGATATCTACAAGAGAAATAGAATTTATATCTTGAATTTTCTGGGAATAGCCTTGAAGTACTCTTTATTAGGAAGGAATTTTGTATAATCTGCATAACGGGTAAATGCTTAGCGATAGATGAAAACGTATACACAAGAAAGTAGATCTCTTTAAAATACACAATATATTTCAAATAACTTATTTGTGGCATCAGCCATTTCCGAGGTGTCCGTTATTAGTTGTTCGAATTGTTCAATACTAAACCATAAAGTCCTGTCAACATTCAGTTCTTTCTCGTGATGTCCTGCAGAGAATATGAAATTTTAAGGGCAGCATATAGCGTCCGGTTCTAAAACATTTCGCTATCGTTCCGTTTGTATTTATACGCTTTAGTAAGAATAAATTGTATACTCGCTAATAAAGATAGAGCGTAGAGAACGTCACGTGATACATTTGCATCAGATTTTTTAAGGTTAGGACACTCCATTGTTACCGCCCTTGTATCTTGCGATGGAAAGTCTATGCATAGCAAGCGGAGACCTTGTAATGATTAATGTAATGGTGGATTATTTTAACGACTTGAAATGGTTTCAGACAAGAAAAAGTTTGCAATTAGCGGAGAGGATAACGCTGGAATTGTTAGCAAATAAGAAGTCGAAGAAAAATGTACGACATTGCATACACAGATTTTTTCACTGGTGTAAGGTAAAACTAATATATTTTTTTTTAAATTTTGTACTTATAATGTTAAAAGTGGAGAAAAACAATAGTTTTTTGGGGGGGCACGGCTTTCTATATATGATGTTCGAAAATTCCGCCTACAAACTTGTAGGGCTTGTAGAGGGGACTGAGTTGATCGTGTGTTGAATAGGAATCCATTTCCGAAAACTTATCGTTTCCGTGCTACGATCATTTTAAAACAGGTGTTTAGCTACATTAGTTAGGCGTGACTCAGTACATAACTTTTCTTATAATTCAACTCATTAGGTAATACTGCTAAAGAAACTAACAGGAAACCTAATTAAATTTCACAATTTGTTGGCTTCCTCGCAGGATGGTTACCAATCTGATTTACTACAACCCGTTACGAAATAATACCAAAAAGCAAAATTAATCATGTTTCACAAACACTTTCGTTTACAGTTAAAATGAATAATCTATTTTGTGTTCGTCACAGGTTGGTTGGAATTCTGATCAGCTGCACCTCGGTTCAACATAGTGCCTAAAAGATATGTGAATGGGGCTCGAACCAGGGTAGAGAGGTTGGGTGGAGATGGGGTCGCATACCAGGCAGACCGACTTGAAATTGTTGTAGCACGGAAAATGTTTGTAAGGGAAATTTTCGAACATGCAGTACATTGTAAATAAAATGTATAATTGTGCGAGTGATCATTTTGCCAGCACTGTTGATACATCCGGACACCTGGCTGAAGATGACGTACAAGTTCGTGGCGCCATCCATCGGTAATGCTGGAGGTCAGTATGGTGTTGGCCCACCATTAGCCTTGATGACAGCGTTTACTCTCGCAGGCATACTTTCAATCAGGTGCTGGAAGGTTTCTTGGGGAATGGCAGCCCATTCTGCACGGAGTACGGAACTGAGGAGAGGTATCGATGTAGGTCGGTGAGGCCTGGCACGAAGTCGGCGTTCCAAAACATCCCAAGGTTGTTCTATAGGATTCAGGTCAGGACTCTGTGCAGGCCAGTCCATTACAGGGATATTATTGTAGTGTAACCCCTCCGACACAGCCCGTGCAGTATGAACGGGTGCTCGATCGTGTTGAAAGATGCAATCGCCATCCCCGAAATGCTCTTCAACAGTGGGAAGCAAGAAGGTGCTTAAAATACCAATGTAGGTCTGCGCTGTGATCGTGTCACGCAAAACAACCCTCCAGGAAAAACAAGACCACACCATAACACCACCATCTCCGAATTTCACTGTTGGAAATACACACGCTGGCAGATGACGTTCACCGGGCATTCGCCATACCCACACCCTGCCATCGGATCGCCACATTGTGTACCGTGATTCGTCACTCCACACAACGTTTTGCCACTGTTCAATCGGGTAATGTTGCGCTCCTTACACCAAGTGAGGCGTCGTTTGGCATTTTCCTGCGTGATGTGTGACTTATGAGCAGCCGCTCGACCATGGAATCCAAGGTTTCTTACCTTACGTCTAACTGTCATAGTACTTGGAGTGGATCCTGATGCAGTTTGGAATTCCTGTGTGATGGTTTTGGATAGATGTCTGCCTATTACTCTTTACGACCCTCTTCAAATGTCGGCGGTCTCTGTCAGTCAACAGACGAGGTCGGCCTGTACGCTATTGTGCTGTACATGTCCCTTCTACTTCACTATCACATCAGAAACAGTGGATCTAGGGATGTTTAAGAGCGTGGAAATCTCGCGTACAGACTTCTGACACAAGTGACACCCATCACCTGACCACGTTCGAAGTCCGTGAGTTCCACGGAGCGTCCCATTCTGCTATTTCACGATGTCTATTGACTACTGAGGTCGCGGATAATGTGTACCAGGCAGTAGGGGCAGCATAATACACCTAAGATGAAAAACTATGTTTGTGGGGGTGTCCGGATACCTTTGCTCACATAGTGTATGAAGGCCAAACAAAAATGGACTAGAGTTTATCATTGAGCAAGTCCCAAGGTATACAGTTATTTCCACACAACTTTAAGCTGTATAATTTATAATTTAATATTCAGAATTGTCTAAAATATAGTATATGTTAAAAGTAATTTTATTTTTCTTGGATTGCTACACTCGGCTTTCAGCCTCGTTCCACAAAACATTCCTAGTGGCAAAATAAAACTCCTATTTTAACGCCTTTTATACTAGCGTAATAAAACTTAGAGCACTTCCCTCTAAAAATATCTGTGATACATTCACATGACTTTCTCTACCCTCTATCGTTTATTAGTGGATATACAAATTATTCTTAGTAAAGCTTATTTTTCTATCCATTACATTTTAATCCAAAAAAATTATTGCAGAAATATCCACATTACACATTTCTTATAAATACAAAGAGAACAGAGATAGTCAAATGCTTAAGAACTAGACGCTATATGCTGGCCTTAAATTTTAATACGGTTTCCATACAATCGTGCTAAACATGTGAAGGTTTTTTTTTTTTTTTTTTTTACTTTTTATATTACGTATAGTAAATAGGGGAAGTATTGTATTCCACCCAAAAATTCGATACCGAGATTTACCGGAAATATATGTTTTGAGGCCCCCTCGATTTAAAAGAAAGTATTTTTGGAAACATGTTTGTGTGTGTCTGTGTGTCTGTGAACAGCATAACTCAGAAACGAACACTCGCATAAACACCAAACTTGATATTTAGGTTTAGTATCTTCCATAGATGCGACACGAAGGTTTTCAAGAAAATCCCCCACCCCAGATTACCCTTTACATGGAACATTTTTCGAAAATTATAATTTTCTCAAAAATGGCTCAAACGATTTTGATTAAAATATCATATGTTTAAGATATTTTTTATGACAAATGAAATACATATCTCGAATTTTCTTGGAATATCTCCAAAAGTATTCTTCATTATGAACGACTTTTGCATAACTGGTAAACGATAAGAGATAGACAAAATTTTACTACACAAAAAATGTAGATCGCGTTAAACTACACAACTTATTTCATATACACTTTTGTTGTTGAGTGAACCATTTTCGAGATATTGCTTGTTATTCCCTTAAATTTTCCCTTACTTATACTATTTCTGAAATTCGATATTCATTTTTTTTATGTCCTGGACATGCAAAGAGAATGGAATGCGCCACATAGCAACCAGCGCTTAAAATATTTGACTCTCGCTTAAAACCTACCATATTCCTCTTGCACCTACAAGAAAATTAGCAATAAAATTAACATCTTGATTAACATGAAGCATATGGAGAATAAGCGTTTGTAAAAATAGTTTGTACAAGAGTAGAGAAAGTCATGTGAGTGTAACACATCAAAGGTTTTTCATTATATCCCGCCTTTAAGTACATTGATCCTCTAGGCGGACTTTCCTTTAGAACTTATTACCAATTGGCAATGGTGTTGACTCGTATTGGTTTGTCGTTGGGTTTCTTGCACTTTTAATCATTAGATCACACTTGCATACATACTCTGTTTATACTTCCAGACTCTGGGGAAAATAGGGAATAATTATGGCTAGAGTGAAATTCCCAACCCCAGCCGGGAATCGAACCCGGGGCCGGTCGCACAGCAGTTAGGTGCTCTACCGACTGATCTATTCGCCCAGCCCAAGTGAAAGTTGATAGGACTTGCAGAGAATGGCCAAGAAATGAACAATTTGAAACTTTAATAAATATCTCAGAAATGGCTTATACCACAAAATAAATTGTGTGTTTAAAAGAGTTTTACATTTTTTATGTAGTACGTTTTCGTGTATCGCTTAATGTTTACCAGCTATACAAAATTCCTTCCGGATAAGGATGACTTCAGAGGCTATTCTCAGAAAATTCAAGGGATAGGTTCTATTCGTCATGTAAGTATGTTTAATATATGGTGGGTATTTTAATCAACATCTTTAGAGCCATTTATTACAAAATCAAAATTTCGAAAAATGTTCCATGAAAAGGGTAGTTTAGGGTGAGGGATTTTATTGAAAATCTTTTTGTCGTATCTTTGGAAGGTGTTGAACCTGATTACCACGTTTGGTATTTATCCGATTACACACACCGACATTTTTCTAAAAATGATTTATTTGGATTCAGGGGTTTCAAAACATGTATTTCCGGTGAAACGCCGATATTGAATTTCTGGATAGAATGCACTACCTTCTCTACTATTCGTGGGAGAGAAAGTAAAAATAGATTTTGAACTATGAAGACTAGGTCAATGCTGTAAGATATAGAATACTTCTAAACCTTCTGTTGAAAGCTTCAAGTACATCAAAATCGCTAAGCAATATGCTAATACAGCGTTTTCATTTTCTCTCTAAAATGTATTTGTTTGCAATTGTTATATGTTGTAATATGTTCAGCTTGTGCTTTTACAGAAAATGTCCTTCATTTCGCATAATATATCGATAATATCATAAAGATGTTATTATTTATTACGTCATTTTTAGCACCACGCTTTCGGAGCCAATTTGAAGGAGGTTTGTTGCTGCTACGTATGGTAAGCCAGTTTGAAGAAGATGTATTATATTTAGAGTGTTGGGGAGCCGAACTTGAAGTAGTTGCAACCGCACGTATGGTAAAAAGTTTCCGGTAGCCTTCGCCCCAAATGAACTTTCCGGTGGCCTTTGCTCCAAATGTTTAAAAAATATTAACTTTGTAATTTTGTCTGTTTCCTTAAATATTATATATTTATGTTTGCCTCGGCTGCGTCAGTATTTATATTGTTTTAGAGACATGAATGTCTTAGCAGGGAGTGGTGCGCCTGAAGAATGTAGGCTTACACAGATTATAATTTTACTTCACTCCGTTTATTAATGCTTGACACGATTTAAATAACACTTCACTGATATATATATATATATATATATATATATATATATATATAGAGAGAGAGAGAGAGAGAGAGAGAGAGAGACAGAGAGAGCTATGAGATTTTTTTATTAATTACTTGCACCTTTTAATACGTAAACTATTTTTGTCTCACACAAAATACGAATTAAACTTCTCGAGGACGCATCTCGCGTCCGGTTAGAAACACTGTCTACAAGCAACTGACTTCTAAATTTGTAAATTTTGCTCAATTTCAGTTTCTGATTCGCTAATCCTAGTCCAATAGAATACCTTAATTTAACTAAAGCTTTTTCTGGTTGTTGATTGGCTATTTTATAAACTGTCACAAAAATTATATTATTTCTTCCAAGAATCACAAGTAGCACTATTAAACTTTCAAATTCATTATTGCCTCAAGGTTACCTCATTGTTCCCTCATTGTTAGCAACCTTTGACCTATTTCTCACAGCTCCTACATTATTCAATTACGTAATACATCCACATAACTTGATTATACATGTATACAATAATACAAACATATAAAATGACTATAATATGCACTTTTTATATATTGTTACATACACATGTTTTTAGGAGGGCTGTTATTGAATTTGTATATTATATAATTAGACTGATACCATTTAAGTGTTAAAAATACTGCCTCAATCACAACATTGACATGGGATATAACTGCGGAAATATTGCTAGCGGCGTTGAGAAAATGTATATTTCATTAAACTCTGGGAGCATTAAGTGCCGCATTTCCTTAGCGTTTTCATTAAGGTAGATAGTAGAGGGCATGTAATATCCAGCTGTTGAACCATAAGCCGGTCTCTGAAGTGCAAGCACACTCTCAGTAAACATCTCTGTTTTAATAATGGAGCACCCAATAAAACGGAATTACGTGCTTCGCTTTGAACATAGGTTAATGTAGAAGTCTAACGTCATGCTCATAGACTTAGGATGGATTATAGCCAACGTTAGTTAACATTTGTAATACTGCGCTGAGGTTTAAGACAGTCTGCGCAAATATGCGTATATGCGTTTACGAGGGCGATACTGAAAAATTTTAGATGACATGCTTTTAAAAACAAATTATTTTTTTACTTACTCTACTACGTAGAGTAAGTAGGGGAAGTATTGTATTCCACCCAAAAACTCAATACCGAGATTTCACCGGAAATACATGTTTTGAGACCCCTGAATCCAAAAAAAAGCATTTTAGGAAACATGTCCGTGTGTATGTCTCTGTGTGTGTGTGAACAGCATAACTCAGAAACGAACAGTCGGATAAACACCAAACTTGACATTTAGGTTCAGTATCTTCCAGAGATGCGACACGAAGGTTTTCAAGAAAATCCCCCCAGACTACCCTTTACATGGAACATTTTTCGAAAATTTTAATTTTCTCAAAAATGGCTCTAACGATTTTGATTAAAATATCATATGTCTAATATATTGTCATGAGAAATGAAATGAATATCTCGAATTTTCTGGGAATGTCTCCAAATGTATTCTTCATTGTGAACGACTTTTGCATAACTGGTAAACCATAAGAGATAGACAAAATTTTACTACACGAAAAATGTAGATCGCGTTAAAATACACAATTTATGTCATATACATTTCTTTTGTTGAGTGAACTGTTTTCGAGATATTGCTTGTTATTCCCTTAAATTTTCCAATACTTAATACATTTTCTCAAATTCGTTATTCATTTTTACTTTCTCTACTACGTATAGTAAGTAGGGGAAGTATTGTATTCCACCCAAAATTTCGATACCGAGATTTCACCGGAAATACATGTTTTGAGACCCCCTGAATAAAAAAAAGCATTTTTAGAAACATGTCCGTGTGTGTGTGTGTGTGTGTGTGTGTGAGTGTGTGTGTGTGTGTCTGTGAACAGCATAACTCAGAAACGAACAGTCGGATAAACACCAAACTTGGTATTTTGGTTCAGTATCTTCCAGAGATGCGACACGAAGGTTTTCAAGAAAATCCCCCCACCCCAGACTACCCTTTACATGGAACATTTTTCGAAAATTTTAATTTTCTCAAAAACGACTCTAACGATTTTGATTAAAATATCATATGTTTAAGATATTGTCATGACAAATAAAAAGTATATCTTGAATTTTCTGGGAATGTCTCCAAAAGTATTCTTCATTATGAACGACTTTTTCATAACTGGTAAACTATAAGAGATAGACAATATTTTACTACACAAAAAATGTAGATCGCGTTAAAATACACAATTTATGTCATATACATTTCTTTTGTTGAGTGAACCGTTTGCGAGATATTGCTTGTTATTCCCTTAAATTTTCCAATACTTATACTTTTTCTCGAATTCGTTATTCATTTTTACTTTCTCTACTACGTATAGTAAGTAGGGGAAGTATTGCATTCCACCCAAAAATTCGATACCGAGATTTCACCGGAAATACATGTTTTGAGACCTCCTGAATCCAAAAAAAGCATTTTTGGAAACATGTCCGTGTGTGTGTCTGTGTGTGTGTGTGTGTGTCTGTGTGTGTGTCTGTGTGTCTGTGAACAGCATAACTCAAAAACTAACAGTCGGATAAACACCAAACTTGGTATTTACGTTCAGTATCTTCCAGAGATGCGACACGAAGATTTTCAAGAAAATCCCCCCACCCTAGACTACCCTTTACATGGAACATTTTTCGAAAATTTTAATTTTCTCAAAAATGGCTCTAACGATTTTGATGAAAATATCATATGTTTAAGTTAATGTCATGAGAAATGAAATGTATATCTCGAAATTTCTGGGAATGTCTCCAAAAGTATTCTTCATTATGAACGACTTTTGCATAACTGGTAAACCATAAGAGATAGACAAAATTTTACTACACAAAAAATGTAGATCGCGTTAAAATACACAACTTATATCATATACATTTTTTTGTTGAGTGAACCGTTTTCGAGATATTGCTTGTTATTTCCTTAAATTTTCCAATACTTATACTTTTTCTCAAATTCGTTATTCATTTTTTTATGTCCTGGACATGCAAAGAGAATGGAATGCGCCACATAGCAACCAGCGATAAAATATTTGACTATCGCTTAAAAGCTACCATATTCCCCTTGCATCTACAAGAAAATTAGCAATAAGATTGACATCTCGATATCTCGATTAACATGGAGCATATGGAGAATAGGCGTTTGTAAAATTAGGTTGTACAAGAGTAGAGAAAGTTATGTGAGTGTAACACATCAGATTTTTTTATGTCCTGGACATGCAAAGAGAATGGAATGCGCCACGTAGCAACCATCGTTAAAATGTTTGACTATCGCTTAAAACCTACCATATTCCCCTTGCATCCACAAGAAAATTACCAATAAGATTGACATCTCGATATCTCGATTAACATGAAGCATATGGAGAATAAGCGTTTGTAAAAATAGTTTGTACAAGAGTAGAGAAAGTCATGTGAGTGTAACACATCAGATTTTTTTATATTTGACAGCTACTTTCTAACTTTTTGTGAGTTATTACAGCATACTTTGTTCTATTTTCTCTAATACGAGTAGTTTGTTAGTTATCATTTAAAGGCTTTGTGTGCACCCAAAATTGAATTTGACTAGAGAACTATGATGGTTTACGATTTTAAATCGTCATTAACGCCTAGGCAGTGTAAAGATCGGCTTATAAAGACATTTGACAAAGAAGCCCCCTTCTAAGACAACAATCTTTAATTGTTACTGATGAAAATATTGCCGCTGTTCGAGCAATGCTTGAAGGAGATCTATGGATATTTTATGGATTTATTCGGACGACATTGGGCGTTGATACCAATCAAATCAAAAACATTTCACATCAATAGTTAGACGTGAGAAAACTTTGTTGTCCATGGATTCCACATAAAGTGACTCCCGATCAAAAACAATAACGCACTTATTGGTGCGGAAAAATTCTACAAAAATTCCAAAGCTGCACTGCAAATTTGGTTTGAATATCGTTACTGGTGATGAATCTTGTATTTATTGTTATGATCCTGAAAATAAAAGTCAATCGATTCAATGGGCCTTTCGAAAAGAACCTGAGCGTACAAAAGTCTGACGAATTCGCAGTGTTGGTAAGAAGATGGTTGCTAGTTTTCTTTTTTCTAAAACAGGCCATATTACTAACATTAGAAGATGGACATACCGTTACTACCGATTGGTAGAAAAATGTTTACTGCAAACTTCTGAAAAAGTTAGTGAATAACGCCCAAAAGGCAAATTACATCTTGACAACGCATCATCACATTAACAACCGAGTATCTAGATGCCCTAAATGTCAGCACCATTGGTCATCTACCACACAGCCCTGAGCTAGACTATATGATTTCTTTTCTTTTCCAAAAATTAAAGATAAATGTCTTTCTTCTCTCACGTACAGTCATTTAAATAGGCCTGTCCCCTCAGCTCCGCACTATTTGACAAATTTTAGCCGCAACTGTGACTCCAAATTTATCGTCAATATTATGCAGTCGTTTCTGAACTATCTTCCACATAGCCAAATATACCCCATTCCAATTTCTTCTAGGGATAGGATAGGACAGAACTAGAAGTGGAGGGATACTTAGCACCTTAGATCTTTTGTATCTAGGCCCTTGACGGGGCGCCCACGTGAGGGAGGGATGTGGTGAGAGGAGACAGAGGAGACCAGAGGGCGGCCGGACCAGGAGGCACGACAGCAGAGGACAGGGTCCCCAGCATTTACAGATTTAAACTCCCTGGATGGCAGCCGGTGCAGCCGGCTCCCCTCCCCCATATGGGCTCACATCCCTGGGGCGCCCGGGACCCGGAGATTGTCCCTATTCCGGGGACAAAGGTTTACTCAGAGCACCCTTTTCCACTTCCATTTACACGCCGATACCTCCCGCCGACACTTGCTGCCCTGAAACAGACTAAGAAGATGAAAGGTGAAGTGAAATGAGAATGGAGGCGAAATGGAGGACCAGGAAATTTGGGGGATGTAACGAACCCTCCCAGAATTCGCCTAGCGACCCGGTGAAACCCCCGAAAAACCCATGGGTCAGGAAGGTCAGCCGCGAGAATCGAAGCCACGACCTCCCGAATGCGAGCTACAGACGTTACCGCCTGAGCCATCCTGCTCGGAATTTCTACTAATTTTGTGCAATTTTATCGCCCAATGCATCCCACCAATACCACACTGCACATAGAAGTGCCTGATTGCCCCTCACTATGCCTAAAAGGTATTTAAGTGCCCTTATTTTTAAATGTATGCTTTCATTCTATAAGCTAAGCCAATACTACTCCGCTTCAGAAAATGTGAGAAAATGTGTCTAGTTGTGGTCCAGTTTCTCAATACTTTCCCAACCCGAAAATTCTGCCCTTAGACCTAACAACAGTTCTGAACACCATCTCCGTTGTCCTCATTGGTATGTCATGAGCTTTAATAAGAGACTTTAATGTCTATACTTTTACTATACATTTAGATGCTGCGATGTCCATGTGCTCCTCCCAGCTTCCATTCATAGATATTGTGACGCCCAGACACGTTTAACTCTCTCCGGTGTCTGTCCTGCGTATGCCAGATCTCCTTGCTGATATATACCGCTCCATTCTTAGACTGTAACGTCATTTTTATTAAGTACTTCACATATATGTACGATTCAGCATTAAAATATATGAATCAATGTTATTGTAATTTTACAGATTATGTTGTGAATTTTCCGGATGCCTAAATATTTTAATACCTTAAATAGGAGAGAGTTACTGTATTTCCACTGCATTGTAATCCAGTTCATTGCTGGAGTGTGCTAAATTATTATATAAACAGAGAATATGTGTTCAGCGTAGCATCAGAAGCTACTCAAGCGATATTTATAATTAAAAACTGAGAGGATTATTCTGTTCGATGGTTGCAAACAGCGCGCCGTTTATAAAGTGTTTAAATTGCTGGTCTGCGGATGAAATATCTTCCAAGTTTATCTTTGTTTCGTTGAATATTGATGTCATCAGGGGTTTCTGTATTATATAAACATTTTGGAGCCTTTATGTTATTAAATAACAATGCTATCAAAGAGGTGTACAAAAACAGCATCTATTTTACTTTCTATAGGGGAAGTACTACATTCCACCCAAAAATTCGATATAGAGATTTAACCGGAAATATTGTTTTGAGGTTCCCTTAATCCAAAAAAACAGAATTTTTACTTTCACTACTACTATAGTAATTGCGTTATCGAGATTTCACCAAAAATACGTGTTTTGAGGCCTCCTGAAATAAAAAAAATTAGAAAAAGGTCCGAGTGTGTGTGGATATGTGTGTGTGAACAGCATAACTCAAAAACAATAAGTCGGATGAATACCAAACTTGATATTTAGATTCAATATTCTTCAAAGATGCAACAAGAACATTTTTGAGAAACTCCCCTCACCTCAGACTACTGTTTGTTTACATGGAGGATTTTTCGATAATTTTGATTTTCTCAAAAAAGGTTCCAACGATTTTGATTAAAATATCATGTATTCAAGCTATTTTATATGAAATGTATATCCTGAATTTTCTAGGAATGTCTCCAAAAGTCCTCTTCATTCTGAACTGGTAAACCGTAGGGATAGACAAAATTTTACTGCACAAAACGTGTATATCTCGTTAAACACACAATTTGTGTCGTATACATTTTGTTTTCTTTTTTGTAGAGTGAACCATTTGCGAGATATTCCTTGTTATTGTTTGAATTTTACAATAATTGTAGTTTTTCTCAAATTTATTATTCGTTTTTACTTTCTCTACTACATATAGTAAGTAGGGGAAATATTGCATTCCACTCAGAAATTCGATACCGATTTGATTTCACAGGAGGTGCACTGAATGCATATAAAGCATTTTTGAAAACATGTCCGTGTGTGTTTCTGTGTGTGTGTGTGTGTGTGTGTGTGTGTGTGTGTGTGTGTGTGCGCGCGTGTCTGTCTGTGAACAGCATAACTCAGAAACGAACAGTCAGATAAACACCAAACTTGGTATTTAGGTTCAGTATCTTCCAGAGATGCGACACGAAGGTTTTCAAGAAACTACCCCCACCCCAGATTACCCTTTAAATGGAACATTTTTGGAAAATTTTAATTTTCTCAAAATTGTAAAATGTATATATTGAATTTTCTAGGAATGTCTCCAAAGGCATTCTTCATTGTGAACGACTTTTGCATAACTGGTAAACCATAAGAGATAGACAAAATTTTACCACACAAAATGTAGATCGCGTTAAAATACACTATTTATGTCATATAATTTTTTTGTTGAGATATTGCTTGTTATTCCCTTAAATTTTCTAATACTTATACTTTCATTCTTTTTTTTTGTCCTAGCAATACAAAGAGAATGGAATACTCCACATAGCAACCAGCTCTTAAAATATTTGACTATCGCTTAAAACCTACCAATTCCCCTTGCATCTACAAGAAAATTAGCAATAAGATTAACATCCCGATATCTCGATTAACATGAAGCATATGGAGAATAAGCGTTTGTAAAATAGTTTGTACAAGAGTAGAGAAAGTCATGTGAGTGTAACACATCAGATTTTTTATGTCCTGGACATACAAAGAGAATGGAATACTCCACATAGCAACCAGCTCTTAAAGAATGTGACTATCGCTTAAAGCCTGCCATATTCCCCTTGCACCTACAAGAAAATTAACAATTTCTGCAAATATTTATCTCAATTAACATGAAGTAAATGGAGAGTAAGCGTTTGTAAAAATATTTGTACAAGAATAGAGAAAATCATGTGAGTGCAACACATCATATTTTAAAAACAGCTTCTACTGCCGATTTATCTGATATTACTTGACCGCTAATTTTTCACCGTTAAGAGATGCTTATAGTATATACTACATTTCCAGGACTTGAAAGGCTATCCTGGAGGAGATTAAGAAAATCAGAAATACATCTGTGAACATGTCATATCAGTTTCCATCAATATCGAGGAATTTTTCGTCCGTTTACAAAAAAAAAGTCTTATATATAAACATTCACATGACTCTCGTTACTCTCTCTCTTCTACAGTCTTTTCTTACAAACGTTTGTTTTTCTATCTACTTCTTGTTAATCGATACAAAACTTTCATTATGCATTCGTTGTAGATATAAGAAGAATGCAGCAGGCTAAAGCCATGGTCAAATCTTTTTAAAGCCGGTCGCTATGATGGCTTTGAAATTCCGTTCTTTTTGCGTAAACACTAAAAGAAAACAATAGCTATTTCCATTTGAGAAACTATAAAATATTTGAAAATTAAAACCAAAAAGTTGCACATCAATACTGGAAGTACTTACCAATGTGAACGGACAGTGCGAAATTTATTATTTGACTCCCCGGTATTTTAAATTAATAGTAGATTATGATACAAGGGGTAAAAGTACGGTTTTATTTTGCGATTAGAAATCTTTATGGGTAAAATAAAAGCAATTTTATCACGTATGGCATATTTTATATTTTAGACACGCTAGAATTTATAAGACATCCATAGTATTATATTAATTCCTGAAACTAGCGGAGATCACGTTTAGAACGTGTTCTTGAAGCAACAGAAATGACGTTAAAAATCTCATGTGTTACACTCACATGACTTTCTCTACTCTTGTATATTCTATTTTTACAAACGCTTATTCTCCATATGCCTCATGTTAATCGAGATATCGAGCTGTCAATCTTATTGCTAATTTTCTTGTAGATGCAAGGGAAATATGGTAGGTTTTAAGCGATAGTCAAATATTTTAACGCTGGTTGCTATGCGGCGCATTCCTTTCTCTTTGCATGTCCAGGACATAAAAAAAATGAATAACGAATTTGAGAAAAAGTATAAGTATTGGAAAATTTAAGGAAATAACAAGCAATATCTCGAAAACGGTTCACTCAACAAAAGAAATGTATATCACATAAGTTGTGTATTTTAACGCGATCTACATTGTTTGTGTAGTAAAATTTTGTCTATCTCTTATGGTTTACCAGTTATGCAAAAGTCGTTCACAATGAAGAATACTTTTGGAGACATTCCCAGAAAATTCGAGATATACATTTCATTTCTCATGACATTATCTTAAACATATGATATTTTCATCAAAATCGTTAGAGCCATTTTTGAGAAAATTAAAATTTTCGAAAAATGTTCCATGTAAAGGGTAGTCTGAGGTGGGGGGATTTTCTTGAAAACCTTCGTGTCGCATCTCTGGAAGATACTGAACCAAAATACCAAGTTTGGTGTTTATCCGACTGTTCGTTTTGGAGTTATGCTGTTCACAGACACACACACACACACACACACACACACACGGACATGTTTCCAAAAATTCTTTTTACTTTCTCTACTACGTATAGTAAGTAGGGGAAGTATTGCATTCCACCCAAAAATTCGATACCGAGATTTCACCGGAAATACATGTTTTGAGACCTCCTGAATCCAAAAAAAGAATTTTTGGAAACATGTCCGTGTGTGTGTCTGTGTGTCTGTGTGTGTGTGTGTCTGTGTGTGTGTCTGTGAACAGCATAACTCAAAAACTAACAGTCGGATAAACACCAAACTTGGTATTTACGTTCAGTATCTTCCAGAGATGCGACACGAAGATTTTCAAGAAAATCCCCCCACCTCAGACTACCCTTTACATGGAACATTTTTCGAAAATTTTAATTTTCTCAAAAATGGCTCTAACGATTTTGATGAAAATATCATATGTTTAAGATAATGTCATGAGAAATGAAATGTATATCTCGAAATTTCTGGGAATGTCTCCAAAAGTATTCTTCATTGTGAACGACTTTTGCATAACTAGTAAACCATAAGAGATAGACAACATTTTACTACACAAAAAATGTAGATCGCGTTAAAATACACAACTTATATCATATACATTTTTGTTGTTGAGTGAACCGTTTTCAAGATATTGCTTGTTATTTCCTTAAATTTTCCAATACTTATACGTTTTCTCAAATTCGTTATTCATTTTTTTATGTCCTGGACATGCAAAGAGAATGGAATGCGCCACATAGCAACCAGCGATAAAATATTTGACTATCGCTTAAAAGCTACCATATTCCCCTTGCATCTACAAGATAATTACAAATAAGATTGACATCTCGATATCTCGATTAATATGAAGCATATGGAGAATAGGCGTTTGTAAAAATAGATTGTACAAGAGTAGAGAAAGTCATGTGAGTGTAACACATCAGATTTTTTACTTTCTCTACTACGTACAGTAAGTAGGGGAAGTATTGCATTCCACCCAAAAATTCGATACCGAGATTTCACTGGAAATACATGTTTTGAGACCTCCTGAATCCAAAAAAAGCATTTTTAGAAACATGTCCGTGTGTGTGTCTGGGTGTGTGTGTGTGTGTCTGTGTGTGTCTGTGTGTGTGTCTGTGTGTCTGTGAACAGCATATCTCAAAAACGAACAGTCGGATAAACACCAAACTTGGTATTTAGGTTCAGTATCTTCCAGAGATGCGACACGAAGGTTTTCAAGAAAATCCCCCCACCCCAGACTACCCTTTACATGGAACATTTTTCGAAAATTTTAATTTTCTCAAGAATGGCTCTAACGATTTTGATGAAAATATCATATGTTTAAGATAAATTCATGAGAAATGAAATGTATATCTCGAATTTTCTGGGAATGTCTCTAAAAGTATTCTTCATTGTGAACGACTTTTGCATAACTGGTAAACCATAAGAGATAGACAAAATTTTACTACACAAAAAATGTAGATCGCGTTGAAATACACAACTTATGTCATATACATTTCTTTTGTTGAGTGAACCGTTTTCGAGATATTGCTTGTTATTTCCTTAAATTTTCCAATACTTATACTTTTTCTCAAATTCGTTATTCATTTTTTTATGTCCTAGACATGCAAAGAGAATGGAATGCGCCGCATAGCAACCAGCGTTAAAATATTTGACTATCGCTTAAAAGCTACCATATTCCCCTCGCATCTACAAGAAAATTAGCAATAAGATTGACATCTCGCTATCTCGATTAACATGAAGCATTTGGAGAATAGGCGTTTGCAAAAATAGATTGTACAAGAGTAGAGAAAGTCATGTGAGTGTAACACATCAGATTTTTTGGATTCAGGAGGTCTCAAAACATGTATTTCCGGTGAAATCTCGGTATCGAATTTTTGGGTGGAATGCAATACTTCCCCTACTTACCATACGTAGTAGAGAAAGTAAAAAAGCGAGATGTTTTTATGTTCTGTTGATTCCCTAGCAGCTATTACTTTCTCTACTACGTATAGTAAGTAGGGGAAGTATTGTATTCCATCCAAAATTTCGATACCGAGATTTCACCGGAAATACATGTTTTGAGACCCCCTGAATCCAAAAAAAGCATTTTTGGAAACATGTCCGTGTGTGTGTCTGTGTGTGTCTGTGAACAGCATAACTCAGAAATGAACAGTCTGATAAACACCAAACTTGGTATTTGGGTTCATTATCTTCCAAGGATGCGACTCGAAGGTTTTCAAGAAAATCCCCTCATCCCAGAGTACCCTTTACATGGAAGATTTTTCGAAAATTTTAATTTTCTCAAATTTGGCTCTAACGATTTTGATTAAAATATCATATGTTTAAGATATTTTTATGACAAATAAAATGTATATCTTGAATTTTCTGGGAATGTCTCCAAAAGAATTCTTTATTGTGAACGACTTTTGCGTAACTGGTAAACCATAAGAGATAGACAAAATTTTACTACACAAAAAATATAGATCCCGTTAAAATACACAATTTATGTCATATACATTTTTTTAGTTGAGTGAACCATTTTCGAGATATTGCTTGTTATTTCCTTAAATTTTCCAATACTTATACTTTTTCTCAAATTCGTTATTCAATTTTTTATGTCCTGGATATGCAAACAGAATAGAATGCGCCACATAGCGACCAGCGCTTAAAAGATTTGACTATCGCTTATAACCTACCATGTTCCCCTTGCATCTACAAGAAAATTAGCAATAAGATTGATATCTCGATATCTCGAGTAACATGAAGCATATGGAGAATAAACGCTTGTAAAAATAGCTTGTACAAGAGTAGAGAAAGTCATGTGAGTGTAACACATCAGATTTTTTTTAGTGTAACTGTTTCATCATACCTTGCCTTCCCTTGAAATGAAGCGATTAAATGCTACATTATATTGCTTTCTCCGTTTTTTGGGTGAGTACTTCAGTGTTTTTCTTTCTACTACTTTTATAATTTCGCTTCCATGAATTCATAATTTCGACCTTTTAATCCTCATATATGTTAGATAAAAGAATAACATTTTAGACCAAAGAAAGCCGCCAGTATAACGTATACTGGCAACGAATTGCAATAAATTTAATTATGGCGATTTATAATGGGAACAGATAATGTGAGCGTCATGAGAAATTAATCATGTAAAAGGTCACAATGAAAAGTAAAACCTAATTAAATCAAGTCGAGTTATTAAACATGTGCAAATACAAAGGGTAATTGCCATGTGATTGGACTTAAAAGTGAAGTTGGTCACAACGCAGATTATCGCAATAATGCTATAATCTATAGTTTTTAGCTCGTGTGCTCTGTGTTAGATGCTCTACTTACAGGTCATGCTGTCTAAAAAAAGCATTTCTTTATTAATAACGTATCTTACTGTAATAATGAATGTTGTACACCTCGTACCATTTCATTTAAAAATATTGTTATAAAAGTTTCCTATGTTTTATCATATATGTAAAATAGGGTTGACAATTGTGAAAATATAAAAAAACAATACTAAAGAATACCTCGAAAATGACTAACATCACAAAAAGCTTTATTTGAGAGAAGGTTTGTGCTTTAGGGAGATCTAAATGTTTTGTGCAGTAATATTTTGACTATCTCTTCCGGTTTACTAATTATACAAAAGTCATTCCGAATAAGGAAGACTCCACAGGTTATTTTCAGAAAATTCATATTTACATTTTATTTGCTGTGCAAGTACCTTAAGCATACTTACTTTAATCAAAATCGTTAGAGACATTTTTAGTCAAAATAAAAATAAAATCGAAATTGTTTCTTGTAAAGGATACTTCCAGATGAGAATTTTCTTGGAAATCTTCGTGTCACACATCTTTGAAAGACGATGAAGTTCGGTATTTATCAATTTTGGATTTTGTGTTAGGCTGTTCACAGACAGACACACCAGGACCTTTTTCTAAAAATGCCTTTTGGGGTTTAGGAAGCCTCAAAACGTGTATTTCCGTGAATTCTCGACATCTAATTTTGTGTTGGAATACAATCCTTCCTCTGATTACTGTAAATACCATTATAAAAAGTAATACACCTATGAGGGAAGAATTCACCATGAAAATATTGTAGGTCATTGTGCAATAATTTCGTACAGAATAAAGATGGGAAGTAAATTAAATTAATTAAATCTTATTCGAGGTTCAAAGAGTGCTACGCCATGTAACCCGGCTAGAAATGTATGTGATTTATTAACCTCTAAAAATAATTTCATCACGCATTTCGTGTTTGTTTAGTAAAACATACATATACGATATGGATTAATTTAATTTATTTCTAATTTGGTTAATGCATTTTACGTTTTATTTATATGTGAGCATCATTTACAGCATGGCGTTATATAATAATATCATCTCGTGTTAATTTAGCGGAAACATGCCTTAAATTTTTCTTGGATTTTTCTTAGATTAAGGTGCTTGGTGTCTAGAGGTCTCTTGAATTCCTTTTGTTGTGAATATTCTTAGACACATTTGTGTTCAAGTTAAGTTTTTAGCAGTCTTGTATTTTCGTAGCTTCCCTGATCATATTGGGTTATACAACAGATATATTGTTACTCGTAGGAAGGCGATAGCCTTGTTCCCTATGCTCTGAGGTGATCCGGGTTCGATTTTTCGTACCGGCATTGGGAGTTACTTCTCTCCTGGGAGGACCTGTAATGACTACACGTAGCCTCGTAAGATACTTGAGAACCCATTCAGGAGCTGCCTAATGAAATCTCTGGTAAACCGCAATCGGGGCCCAAATAGGTTATGCTGCAATAATCCAATTAGTGAGGTATAACACATTCTTTACACCCTTCAAAATGAAGGTGTTTAGAGATCTATCCGAGTAGAACTGCTTTTAGCATTATCATTTTCTTAGTGAGTTGTTTGCAGTTTACCAGACATGCTCATAATATTACTATACTATACTAAAATCTACAAATTTAGCAGGATAAATTAAACTGCACCAAAGATCGGAAATTGATACTCTGTTGTATCGTAATATACTTTGCTTTAACAGAAAATATGCAAATCCTACATTTAAAGAGGTTAGCTCTTTATAATTAAATACAATTTAATTTGCTTTTAATAGTTTAACGTATTTTAACGTCATATCGGATGATGAAGGAAGGTAATTGGTGAAATGATGCTCAAAATCCCGGGGTCCATAGAGCTTAAAGTTACGAGACATTTATAATTTCAGGATAAAGGAAAAGCTCGAGAGAAAACCTCACCAGTGTAATTCGCCCTAACCGATATTCGATTTCAGGACTTTGAATATGAGGCAAGTACGTTACTTTCACACCACGGAGGTAAACTAGAATTCAATTGTTATTTTACAACTGTCCATAAAACCGTAAATCTAATCACTAATAACACAATAACGTATCCAATGGGGAAAAAAAACTGCAGTGAAAGTGGCCGCGACGTTAAGTTGGATCTTCTTGAAAGCGCAAAGTTACTCAGCAAGAGTTCAGCTCTAAATGACATATCCTAAATGCAACACAGCCAAGGAAATGTAGCAGAGAAAGTCGCTGAGAACTCCAATAATACTATCTTTGTGAGGTTACATCATACATAAGAATCAAACTTGGCTATAAACCTCTTGAAACAGGGAAGCTATCGAATCCACAAATCCCCTTTGCTGCAGTTGGGCTACAACTTCTGTTCCACGGCAGCTCGTAGTGAATATAAAGGAAAAACTTTTCCAGTTTTTCTTTCATTTAATGGCTACTTCACACCTCTGTCCTATTCCCTTGGAAGGTATAAACATCTGAAACAGGACAGATAAAGCACTCGGCGGTTCTATATTTTTGGTTCTATAGTAGAAGTTTTTGACACTTTTATTTATTTCGTTCATTTTTAACCTAAGTTTTCTTAATGAAAGTTTTTGTTCTGCTACAATAAAGGTTTATGTGGGCGTTTTATGATATACTCCTGTTGTGGTCTAGGAAAAGCGGTTTTATGAATGAGGCGCATAAATTAATGCCTACATGAACAAGAAAAGAACTGCGAAAATACTAATCGATACAGGATTTTCACTCTATTCCATATGCTTGTGCAGTATACATTCTATAAGGAGTTAAGAGGTCTCCGACTGCTTGCTCTTCTTCTTCTTCTTCTTCTCCTCCTCCTCCTCCTCCTCCTCCGGATTTTACCCAGTTGGGTTTTCCGTTTTGGATTGCCATAGTCCTCGGTTTGTCTCCTTCGTTAGGATACTCCTTCCGTTTTCTTCCATATCTTCCTTAATATGTTTCCCACGTCAGTTCTGGACGTCCTCTTTTACATCTTGTTTTGGAACACCATTCCAGTATCTCCTTAGGCCAACTTGCTTCCTTCATTCGTTTTATGTGTCCATACCACTGAACGTGTCCTCCGTGGTGTAATGGTTACCATGCTAGCCTCTATCATGCGATCCAAATCTCTTGACGTTTGAGGTGCGTCCTCTAATACGGCATTAGCAAATAGCAGCAGTGCGGCGTTGCTTTATACGGACAGTACACCTCACCGCTGGTAAATCTCTAATTGAAGTATCATGTATGTGCATGCGGATTTCGTATTTCAGAAAAGCAACAGGTAACTGGGATAAAAGACGTTCTTCGGAACAAGTACAAAAGGGAATCATAGTTTTACGTCCAATGGTTTGCCATTAATTTTCAGTTATGTTTCGTGATGTTTAAAGAGACTTATAGTTATAGGCTTGTAATAGTAATAAATCCATTGCTGTCGTAGGTTACTTTATTTTGTTGTCATATACATAATGGTCACTTATTAATGTGCAATTATCCATGTCCTGGGTACATTTAGAAATAGTTATCCCACGAGATTTTCTAAGACGGCTACAAACTCTTAATTAAAATACTTTCAAATCCCTCTGATGTAGGTCTAGAAAACCATACATGAATTGCTTTTAATAAACGTCATGTATGTTTTTTTTCCACAGAATAATACCAGCGAAAAGCCAATGTGCACAATACCGAGTCTTGGAACCAAGCACGTGTCCGTTGCATGAGAAGAGCGTGTAGTGCTTTTTAAAACACTGAATACCTCTTTACTTGGAATGCACAACAAAAACAAAGCCGTACAAAGAATAAGCCAAATGAGAAGTGTAAGCAAAAAATCATCGACTGTCATCACATTCTCGAGGAAGCATACACAATGGAATTCACTGCGCCAAACTTTGACAAAGCAAAGATAATGCAGTGTACTTTTTACAGTGCACTTAATGGAAAGTTAAGCGACTCAGTTGTGAATTCAACTGCGGTATAGCTACTCAGTTGTTACAGTGATAGGCTTTATCCTAGCGTTTATAAAGTTAACTCTTTCATGAGAATGTTGCTTAGTAAGCCCAGTAGTACCCATGGATATAACAGCAAGGTTAGGGATGTCTTCAGTGAGTATAATTTCTTTACAAAATTTGATTTATTACACTCACATGACTTTCTCTACTCTTGTACAAACTATTTTTACAAACGCTTATTCTCCATATGCTTCATGTTAATCCAGATGTGAATCTTATTGCTAATTTTCTTGTAGGTGCAAGGGGAATTGGTAGCTTTTAAGCGATAGTCAAATATTTAAGAGCTGGTTGCTATGTGGAGTATTCAATTCTCTTTGCATTACCAGGACAAAAACAATTAATAACGAATTCCCAATTCAGAAAAAGTATAAGTAATGGAAAATTTAAGGGAAGAACAAGCAATATCTCGAAAATGGTTCACTCAACAACAAAAATGTATATGACATAAATTGTGTATTTTAACGCGATCTACATGTTTTGTGTTGTAAACGTTTGTCTATCTCTTATGATTTACCAGTTATGTAAAAGTCGTTCACAATGAAGAATACTTTTGGAGACTTTCCCAGATAATTCGAGATATACATCTTAAACATATGATATTTTAATCAAAATCGTTATAGCCAATATTGAGAAAATTAAAAAATGTTCCATATAAAGGGTAATCGGGGGTGGGGGATTTTCTTGTAAACGTTCGTGTCGCATCTCTGGAAGATACAGAACCTAAATACCAACTGTCCGTTTCTGAGTTATGCTGTTCACAGACACACACACGGACATGTTTCCAAAAATGCTGTTTTTGGATTCAGGGGGTCTTAAAAGATGTATTTCCGGTGAAATCTCGGTATCGAATGTTTGGGTGGAATACAATACTTCCCCTACTTACTATACGTACTAGAGAAAGTAAAAAGTATGCCAATGAAGAAAACCGCAAAACTCGTAACTTCACGAAATGTCAAGAACTTATGACTGAGGCGTGCTCATTAAGAACACCAACTGTTTCACGTGTGTAGGAAAGCGAAAAGGAATATACTTTGTCACTTGAACAACAAAGGATGCACAGAAAGGTATGGTTTTTATATCTCTATTTGTGTATTACTTTTCCATTATTGCGTCTCTTCTTGTTTTCTTGTAGTTTTTAAGTGAACATTGCGATGACATTTATAACAAACGCGTAACATTCTAACGAAGCGAAGTGAAGTATGGCAACCGCGCGGTCACTGCGTATTGGTTGTCACGAAACATCAAGAGATTTGGACCGCACAGTAGTTCCCGAGGTCGCGGGCTCAAACCCGGCGGAGGGCGATGGATTTTTTTCGAGCGTAAATATCCTTAGCATGGCTTCCATCGGAAGGGAAATAAAGCCGGTGGTCCCGTGTCGTAGATTTACGGCACGTAAAAGAATCTCAAGCCTGATAATGAGGCATCTGTGTCTCTTTCGCGCCCAGTATAGAATGGGACGCTAAAGACCACAGCCGTTAAAGAGCGTCCATAAATGAAACTCAACTTAATGCAATACTACTAACTGCCCTGTTTGCTATCTTTTTGTTATTAAATTACCTACTACTACCTTCTTCCATACTTCCTTATTTCGCACTTTATCGAGCCTTTTGGGTTGTAAACTACTTCTCATAAAACCTAAATCCACAGTCCTTATTTTGTCCCGTCGCTTCATTGTTAATGCTCATATCTCTGCCTCCTCTACTATATTGTCCACCACAATATGGAAGGTTTGTTTCTTTATTTCCTGTCTCGGTGAATTATTCCAAATGAGGCCATGTAACGTTCTACTTTCCTTTTCTCGCATAGCCACGCTTGTGGTAATATCAGTATCTACTTTACCATTTACCTAATTTAGATTGTATGCAGCGCATCTTAACTGCTTCACTTCTGACCTGTATATCCACCTATCGTCCTCCTAAGCACACATCTAGTCTTATTAAAGTTGATTTCTAATGCAAAAATTACCTAATAGTCATCGAGGAGGAGTAATGTAGGTTAAAATTATCATTGAATCTCCAACATTTATTCCATGTAAATGTTAAATATGAAAGGTGGCAAGCTGCATCCTTGTTTTAAACCCTTGGTAACTTCTATGCTTTGTATTATTTTATGCCCCACTTCAATAAAAATTGTGCAGGATACAATCCGTAGCCTCTTGCAATTTTTTAAGTAAATGTTTTTGGATTATTAATATTTTCATAGCTGTCCATATTTTAATTTTAGAAACACTATCGTCTCCTTTAAAGTGTATTAAGAAAGGAAATAAATAAAATTGAGGAAGTAAGCCAAGGATGTCACTAATATAGTGGGATTAAAAATGAGGTGTTACATTCACATGCCATTCTCTACAAACGAGAATTATAGCATTCCTTCAAGAAGCGATTCTTCTAACCATATTACGCTGTAATATACAGCGTTCTTCAAAAAGAAGGAACACATTTTAAATATTAATTTTTAATGAACAGCAATAGATAGCTACATATACGATACACCATTGAATAGAGGAAAGTTCAAAGTTTAAACCACCACGTATTAGTTCCATTCATTTCCTACGGTATCGCTGGGTTTTTTTACGAGAAAATGGCATTGCCACAGGAAAAGTTTTGTGTGCTGCATTATGCAAAGAGTGAATCCATTGTTTCATTGTAGCGTGCATTTCCTTGTAAGTTCAACAAAGAGCCACTTCATCATAAAAAATTTACCATTGATATAATAAATTCGTAGAAGATGGTTGCTTATGCAAACGGAAAAGCACTTGTCGTCCTCGCATAACAAATGGTGCTCATTTTGAACACATAAAATAAAATGTTGAACTTTCCTCTATTCAGTAATGCATCGCATGCGTCGCTATCTATTGTCGTTCATTACAAATAAATATTTAAAGTCTGTTCCTTCTTTTTGAATAACCGTGTAATGCGGCGGTGGCCCGAGGGACATTTCTTCAAGTATTCCACACAGCTGGGGGCGGCTCTGGACCTCGAATGGTCACCACACACATGCCACAAGTACCCTGAGAGGGAGACTCGTGGGACTGGGATACTGGTAGAGCTACTAAACTGGCTTACCGAAGGTTACTCACCAGGTGTTTGAGTTTACTGAAGGGGAGTTAGGGAAACGCATAGGACTCCTAGATAACTTCTGAGTTTCTAACAGTAAGAGTTAGATAAGGATATAGCAATTCACAGATAACGGAGTCACATGCTCGTTAACAAGAAACTAACTCACACTATTAATTTAACAAATCTATATTTTAGCTCATAGACGCCTACGGAGGGTGGTACAAATAGGCCAGGCAGTATGTTTAGCTGAGACAAAGCTGATGCTACTCGATGTATGGTGGTGTTTTGCCGACTTATGATTTACTTTTATAATCTTTTCAAGAATCAGACTTACGCAGGTTCATGTAGCGGTCCCTTGGAAACCATTTGTTCCCAAAACCAGGGATTTTTAAAGGTACACTCCTGCTACTTAGCAGTCCTTCACCTCTTGGGCGAATGTCCTAACCAGAATCAACAAAATTCACTCAACGTTGAAACCTGACGCTGCGCATAGCAACGACACATGCTTGGACATACATTCTACGTGTCAACCTTTTTAAACTTTATTATTTCCAACACTACTGAGCGCAAGAACATTGCTACAAAATTAATAAAGTGAAATAAAGTATCTTTACGTTATTAATGCCACGCTTTGGGCACCAATTTGAAGTAGGAGTATTGTTGTAGTTCAACTGTTGGGGAGCAAAAAAAAACTTGAGATAGTTTCTTGGAGTGTTCGCCCCACGTATGGTACAAAGTTTCCGGTGGCCTTCGCCCCAACGTTCAGGAATCAACTTTGTATTTTTTATGTTTCTTTAAATATTATATATATTTATGTTTGCCTCGGCTGCGTCAGTATTAATTTGTAGAAACATGTATCTCTTAGCAGGGGGTGATGCGGCTAAAGAATGTAGGCTTACACAAATTATAATTTTTACTTCAGTCCTTTTATTAATCCTTCATACGATTCTATATCACTTCACTGATGTAGAGAGCTGTGAGATTATTTATTACTTGCACCTTTAAACACGTAAACTTTATAATGTTCTCGCCATAATGAATTTTATATGTCTCGCACTGAATACGTACCGAGCGAATGAACTGCTCAGGTACGTTGCCTTCTAGCGACTGGCGTTTACCGCTTAAATTTGTAAATTTCTCTATTTCAAGTCTCTTAATAGGTAAATTCTACTCCAATAGAATACTTTTATTTAACTTTCAGCTTTTCTGTTTGTTGATTGGCTATTTATAAACTTATTTAAAATAATACATTATTATTGCTCCAAGAATTACTAATAGCATTATTAAACTTTCTAATTTATTATTGCCTCAAACTTACCTCATTGTTACCTCATTGTTAGCAACTTTCAGCTTCTACTCTCACAGCTCCTTCATTGTTAAATTACTTAATACATTCAAATAACATTATTATACATGTTCCTGCATATATACATGTTACATACATTTTATATATTATATACATATTGCTTTAAGGCGGGCTGTTATTATATTTTATATTATATAATTAGCCTGAAATCATTTAAGTGTTAAAAATGCTGCCTCAAAAGTTAATCCATGCATCGTGACAATATTTTTAATTTCTCTACTGTTTACAGTAAAAAAGAGGAAGTATTGCATTACAGCCAAAAATTTGGCAGCAAGGTTTGACCGAAAATACACGCTTTGAAACTCCCTAAATAAATAAAAAAAGAAGAATTTTTAGAAAAAGCGCACGCGCGCGTGTGTTTCTGTGAACAGCATAACTCAGAAACGTATCTAAACGTAAATATCCATAATCTTCATTTCTCACTTTTTTCAGATTTAATTACCTTTCAGTGTTTGTGTATTTTTCATCTTTGCAAGCGTCATCATTCAGTTTGTATGGAATTTTCAACACATATTCTTGAAAAGTCAATATAATGAAAATGCAAACACTTTTTTCTATATTTAAAATATTCCCGCTGTTATAGTTTTATTTTTGAAATGCATTTTCATATTGCATTTAAGAGCGTGGTGTACCCCTTCCCACCAAGTACCAATGTTGGTGTGCGTTTGGTTGTATCAGTTGATGCAAGTGTTACCAGCAGTTGTGAATTAACAGTAGTAATAATAATAATAATAATAATAATAATAATAATAATAATAATAATAATAATAATAAGTGCATATATAAGAGTTTTAACCAAGTAAAGCTTTAGTAATATTCTTAACTAAACTTGAAAGTATTACTCGATTGAGTTGTGAAATTTAAATCTATTTTTCATCTCTTGGGAATCCAGAGTTTCTTTCTTCTAAAACTCTATTATACAAAACACAAATACTATTACTTCTCTATAAATCTGACTCGCAAAAATAGAATCTTCGTCAAATGTAGAAAATTTGATGTGATACATTCACATGACTTTCTCTACCCTCTCTCTTTATTAGTGGGTATAAAATCCCTTCTTACTAAAGCTTATTTTTCTATCTACTTCAGTTTAATAATTTTTGCGGAAATAACTACATTACACATTTCGTTACAGATACAAATGGAACACCGACAGTCAAATGTTTAAGAACTGGACGCTGTATGCTGGCCTTGAAATTCCATACTGTTTCCATACAATCGTGGGAAACGTTTGAATATTGAAAGGGCTTTAAAGAATGACCAAGTATTGAACAAATTGTACTATTTATAACGAATATCTCTGAAATGGCTGATGCCACATAAATAGTTATTTGAACTAAAATGTGTCTTTAAAGAGATCTACATTTCTTGTGAACTCATTTTCGTCTATCACTTAACGTTTACTTGTTATACAAAATTCCTTCTGAACTTAGAGGACTTCAAAGGCTGTTTCCAGAAAATTCAATATATGAATTTTATTTTTCATGCAAATATGTTTAATATATGATATTTTAAACAAACTCCTTAGAGACGTTTTGTTTAGAAAATCAAAAATTTCGAAAAATCTTTCCTATAAAGAGTAATTTGGAGATTTTCTTAAAAATCTTCGTGTTGCACCTTCAGAAACTACTGAACCTAAACACCAAGTTTGGTGTTTATCCGAATTTTCGTTGTTGAGTTATACTCTTTACAGACACAGACACACACACGGAACTTTCTCTAAAAATGCTTTTTTTGGATTCAGGGGTCTCGAAACATATATCTTCAATTTTTGGGTAGAATACCTTTCCACCTACTATGTAAGCGTTAGAGAAAGTAAAAACGCGATGTCTCTGCTCTTGATTCACTGAAAGAAACGTAAAAATCGTATATATGTAAATTCTGAAATAATAATGTACAATAATCAGTTGAGTATTGGCTTTGAAGCCACCTTTATTTCTGAATACAACGATGAATGCCTTATAAGAAATTCCCGGTATTTATCGTAATTTCAAATTCTCACAATATTAGCATACCGATTTTAACATAATGTCATGAACGGTCCATTTAACCACTTGTATTTATTACCTTCACATATAAGTTACTTTAAATAGTAAAATTACAACTTTTTCATTCGACAGTTTAAATGAAAGGAGTGCCTCTATTAAGGTCTGTATGGGAATGAAGATGTTACCTGGTTGTTGAACGTAGGACGTACATGGAGAGGCCATGGCTAGAAGTTTGAGTTTCCAATTATGATGCCAAAAGAACAGCCAAACTTGGAGCAAATCCGTTCCACACCTGAAGCCAGCGACCTTCTGAGATGCGAACTTTAGGAACTTGCAGGACAACCTCCCGCGGAAGGATTACTTTTCTTGTGCCAGGCGGAGTTATGTGGTATTAGCTGAAGCAGTATTTTTAACACTAAAATGATTTAAGTCTAATTATATAATATAAAATTCAATAACAGCCCGCCTTAAAGCAATGTGTGTACAAAATAACATACAAAATATATGTAACAGTCATTTTATAATGTTTATATAATTATGTACATGTTTAATAATGTTATGTGAATGTATTAGTAATTTAATGATGTAGAAGCTGTGATAATATAGGTCAAAAGTTTCTAACAATGAGGTAACCTTGAGGCAATAATGAAGTGAAAAGTTTAATAATGCTACTAATAATTCTTGGAGCAACAATAATGTAATTTTTGAAACGGTTTATAAGTAGCCAATCAAAACTAGAAAAATCTTAAGTTAAATAAAAGTATTCTATTGCAGTAGGATTACCCAATCAGAAACTGAAATAGAGCAAATTGTACAAATTCAGGCGCCAGTTGCTTGTAGACAGCGTTCCTAACCGGACGCAAGACTCGTCCTCGCGGAGTTTAATACACATTTGGTGTGAGGCGAGAATATTATAAAGTTTAAGTTTTTTAAAAAGTGCAAGTAATTAATAAATAATCTCACAGCTCTCTATATCAGTGAAATGTTATTTAATCGTTTCAAATATTGATAAAAGGAGTGAAGTAAAAATTATAATCCGTGTAACCCTACATTCTTTAACAGTACCACACCCTGTTAAGAGAACATGTTTCTACAAATTAATACTGACGCAGTCGAGGCAAAGATAAATATATAATATTTAAAGAAACATTAAAATACAATCGAAAGTAAAGTTGGGGCGAAGACCACCGGAAAGTGAACATTGGGGCGAAGGCCACCGGGAACATTGTACCATACGTGGGTCAGTTACTTCATCAAGTTTGTGAATTGTAATACAACTCCTCCTTCGAAGAAATAACTTCTTCATAGCTCAGTATTGAACGTTGATAAAACTTATATAGGATGTAAGTACAATGGCATGTTTTTATTTTTTCTGGATACGTAGAAGAAATGCGTAATTTTGAAGAAGAAAGGTTTAAATTCGATCCTTCAATGTAATGTTAATACGTTTCAAAACTTCCATCGTTACGATATTGACCTGAAATTTAAACTCCTCTTATGTGCATCACATAAATGTAGGACATTAATTTGTCTTATATTCTTTGAAATTTGAGCACTTTTAGTGCAATATTCCCTGAAATCCACGATGCCTCTCCCTCAAAAACTTTCTATGGACGAACGGAGGGGCCCCCGCAACCGGGCAGAGCACCGCAATTGGGCCGCAACGGCCGTGTTTCTTTCTACTGTGACTCCTGGTAGGGAGCAATGAGGGAAAAAGCCAAAGGATGACAACGGGCGCAAGAATGGACATTTTCCGATCAAAAGCTTCCTACGCCGCCCGGTCCCACCCACAAGTCACCGAACCCCCGGCGATGACTCCACTTGGAGTCGAGACCTAACTAAGCCGAGGAAGAAATCTCCATAGAGTGGAGCCGTAATCCGCCGAACATCGTCTCCTGAAGCAGATGACAAGAAATATGATCTATATACAGGAAACTGAGGGATGCAGAGTCGTGGTAAAGATGAACCACCCCAGCATTCTCCTGCCGATCAGGGGAAACCACGAAAAATCCATCGGTCAGTGTGGGTGGTCGCCGGGGATAGAACCCGGAACCTCTCGAATGCGAATCACACACGTTACTGTGGCGCCAGCTCACTTGGTTATGGTGATGGTACTGTTGGACAACGAGAAGAAGGCGAGCGAGGCCTGAGGGCGAGCGGGGTTATGTAACTGTTTATCTGCTCACGTACTGTCGATTGTTTACTACGTTTACTACGAAATGTGTTTATGTGTGCAAATGAACCACCCATGCTGCTAGATCTGATACTAGTAGAACAGCAACCGCCGTAATAGGTGTTAACGCATTGGCTCTTGCTCGTAACACGCGTTACGGTATATACTATAATACTACAACTTATATCATTTTTGTTACTTTTATTCTTTCTTTAATATTTACATATGGCTAGAATTCAAAAGAAGGGACAAACTATCCACAGTGAATCAAGTGAAGTAATAAGAAAAGTAATTGAAGTATGTGACGAAGAAGCAAAATCAGGACAATTGACATGTGTAATTTCACAAAGTAATTCACGCGTGGAAAATTATTGTGGGATATCGGAACGCATTGTATCAAGCATAAGGAGAGAAGGTGTTACAGCTGGTGAAAAACTATTGCATACTCCGTGTACCGAGGAATTTAAATTTCGTTGGGATGACTTTGATAGAACAGTAATTAAAAACTTAATTCGAGATTTTTATTTCGTTAGAAAAACAGTGCCTACTGTTCCCAAATTACTTGTAGCAATTAGAGAAACTGTACATTTTCCATGGGGAAGAGAAACTCTACGGAAGCTGTTGCCATGGGTGAGTACTTGACAACATTGTGTAGTAGTTTATAACCTCCTAACATGCTTATCGTATCCACACGGCGAGCGTAAATATGATACGGACGCAGGAAAGTGTTGGTGTTACACATTCCTCTCGCTTGCCTTCTTCTCGTGGTCTATCAGTATTAGGTACCATGTTTGCAGTGTTCTTCAGGACAGGAGTCTTGAATAAATAGTCTTCGAGTTCAGCACGTGCTTTCTGCGATAAAAACTAATTCAAAGCATGGGTGACGTATTACATTTTGCTCCACCAGACAAGTAGGCAATTTTCGTAAGATACACATCCTTTTTAAGGCAGGTGAAATGCAATTTAAGATAAGCAGGTGAGACTCGGCGGAAGCCTCACGGCTAAGATTATAAAGCTTCTCTGTTTTCCCACCTTTTTATGTATCATCAGAGAGGATGGATGTGTAGACAAACAAAGGCGACAAATTGGTAACAGCAGCTGTTATACTTCAGCTTTTTTCACCAAACAGCAACAGCTTTGTCAAACGCTGAGGGAGAGTAGAATTTCCTTTATGTGTTGCCTTTCTCTTCCACTTACTTATTTAAGGAAAAGGAAGCGTTGCGTAAGACATGGAGATTTTCATCCCTAACACACATTTTCAGAACGACCACGCGGTGTGTGAGTCTGTCTGTCTGTATATAGCATAACTCAAAATTCGTTACATACAAACACTTCTAACTCACTCTCGTGTCTTTAAAGGATACAAAGCCAAGATTCTCAGAAAATGCCTTACATTACAAACAAATCTTTACATAGGCATTTTTCGTTGTTGTATTTGCTCAAAAATGCCTCTGAATTATTGCTGTTTGAAACCATTGGAATGGCGCCTAAAATGTACATTTTGAATTTTATATAAATAACTTTTATTTTTATTGAATTTTCTGTAGATGGTAAACCATAAAGCATAGACAAAGAACTTACTGCAGGGAAAAATGTAGTACAGTCAAGGAAACTTTTTATGACATTAGCCATTTCCAGAGTATTCGCTGTTCATTTCCATACTTTAAGCAGTATACTCTGAAATACTAAGTAATCGTTCATTCTTTCTTTAAGCACTTGTGCAAAAAATGTGCATAATACACTTTCTTTTCAAACAGTTGACTTGTCAACTTACAACAAACACTGGCATTTCGTTTGGATTACTGAGACGTCTACTTTTCATCAATTGAAACCATTGATCCAAAATGATATTTATAGCGTTAAGACCTGATTCTAAGTATATACATTATTTATTCAAATATCTTAATCGTCCAATTTTATTCTCATCACAAATAAATGGATCTACTGAATGAGCCCACAACTTTCCGCTCGACCTTGCGCTTGACGCGTGGAAGGAGCGTAAAAGCAGAAGCCAACGACATCCAAGAGGCCCAAATTCTACTCCGGCGAGTGGTTCAACACGCCGAGCACAAAGCCGACTGCTCAAAATTGCAGCCCTCAAAAACAACTCTAAATATCACCTTGGACCGAAACGATTTCATTTTCTGAGAACTGCACCACCTCAGCAACTCAAAAGAAATCCCAGTTTTGAATAGCGAAGTGTTCCCTGTTGCAACACTGGGCTTTTCCCATACCAAGAGGTGTTAAATATTGTGGAAAGGACTATTGCGTAGGAGCTAGGAATTGAAAAGAATCACCGCCACATATGTTAACACTTTTAAGTGTTGCATTTGTTAACAATTCCATTATCCGCTTGCTTTAACATTTTAAACGTTTTCTGATTTACGAAAATACGCTGGAAGACGACAATGTAATATACTCTTTCACCTTTTTACAATTTCAGTTACCCTACAAATGCAGAATATTTCCGAAACAGCGACTAATACAATCCAATATTACACAAAGTGATAAATGTGAATGCTTCTCCCGTAAATGCAAATTTAAAAATACCAAGAGTAAAAAGGTGAAATTTTGTAACTTACCAAACAGTTGAAAATAATTTAGAAAAGCCTAAAGGTTACTCTTGATGGTTTACGCCAAATCTCGATGTCACAAAACCAGACCTTGGTCTGGGTGTTATCCACTCGGTCCCTGGCCGAAGAGTGCCTCTGCTGCCTGCCCAGGAGTTGTTAAAGTTGACCACGAGCGTGATGTCGCTGGCGTCAGTGGCGTGAAGCAAACCAGACAATGGTAACTCTGCACGACATTTTGAGTTGTGCAATGATGAATTACGTCATGCAGGACGACATCTTTCTGGAAGCTCCGTATGTTGACTGTTTCTCTCAATGTGACACGTCATTATTTCCGAAGCATTGGGCCGTTCTTGAACTGGCTGCAAAGGCATGATCAAGGGGGAGGGGGGAAATGGCACACTATCAAGTTTCTTAAATGCTGCAACATATTTAGCAGGAAATAGGAAGGTTTTGAACGAATAAGATTTGAATCGATATTAAAATTAACAATGCTGATAGAAAAGGAATTAAATGTTACACATTTGTTTCTTCACATTGACGCTTAATGCCCTTTAAGCTACATGCCGTTTGCGAAATATGAGCGAAAGTATCATCATTATGAAAGTTGTTGGTTTGGTAGATTATTGCAACCTACATTCGACCCCAGGCTTTTATCTGGTGAGAGAAGATTGTTTTCCCTGCAACACTACGGTGAACAGAAGAAGACTTCACAGCAAGTTTTTCAGATTCGCTCTCTAAACGCTTATATTAGAAACTGATGGTTTGCGTTCCTTACTATTTACCCATGGTAGGTAAGTAACGGAAAAATTCCTCCAAAAATTTGATAATAAGATTTCATCAGAAATACACGTTTTGAAACTCCTAAATCCAAAAAAGTATATTTAAAATGTGTATGTGCCCGCGTGTGTGTTGGAATAGCATAATTCAAAAATAAATGTTCAGTCAAATGCGTAACTTCGTATTTAAATTTAGCATATTCCAAGGATACGACACGGATTTTTGCATCCCAAACTACACTTTATATAGAAAGCATTTTGTGAGTTTTTATTTTCTCAAAAATAACGATTTTGATCAAAATAAATTAATAGAATTAAAATAATAAATAAATTAAAAAATCCAATTGTTCTTTTAACTGTCTGTTTTCTGGTTCCCACTGTCACTGTTTTGTTTTTATCCGCCACTGTTTCACTGGGAGTTCACTTCACTAAGATGAACTACTTCAATACTCCGTCACTTCACTTCCTTCGTGACGTAGGCTCTTCACGTCGAGTAGTTCACTTCACTCGGGAGTCGTACACTAGACCTCCACAACCCGTCGCTCTGTAGTAGCACTCACTGCAGTCACAACAGCCGTCACCAACTCGCCCGGAGAATCGCTCTTGATGTTGCACCCGAAATGCACTCGCTCACTCGTTCACTGACTCAACAACTCCGACTTCTTTCGCGAGAACGCTCGCTTATATAGTCAGTGGAATCTTTCCACAAGGTTCTTGCACGTTCTAGAACTATTTCGACACACGGAAGGGGGTGACAGACTTATAGAAGGTTCTAGTTATATGCGACAGCGATCCCAGTGTTTTCGCTGGCGAGCAGAGGTGTTGTTGTTTACTCCGACCGCCCGGCGCCGAGCTCCCAATTACCTGGGTCACAACTGCTGAGTCACAATAACATGTGTTTAAGATATGTGGCTGCACCGTGCCGAGTGGTTAGACCCCTCGCCTCTCACCAAGGGTTCGATTCCACGGAACTGTATATGGGATTTGTGTTGGACAAGACGGCATCTGGGGAGTTTTCTACGCGTTTTTCTGTTTCCCTCGCCATTTATTCCACCAGCTCCATCACACTTTCCCCTTTCGCCCATTTCACCCTCATTTTGTGTCATCTCCTTCCTCGCTCTCATACCAGCTTCGGGCTGACCACCCATACTGGCTGTTCTATGCGATCCAATTAGCCTTACTTTCCGACAAGCGTCTGATTCCAGGCACCCGCTTGTAGGTCTTCCTAACGAAGAGGGTAAACGCAAATAAGATGATGTTTAAGATATTTGCATGGAAAATAAAATGTATATATCGAATAGCCTGTTAAGCTCTCTTCATCCTGAATGACGTTTTTATGATTGGTACTGTAAATCGTAAGAGCTGGACAAAATCTTCTGTGCCAAAAAATTAAATCTCCTTAAAGTAGCCAACTTATGTTAAACACATTTTTGTGATATTAACCATTTACCTAGACATTGTTTGTTCCTGGTTTAGAGCTTTAAATACTCGTGCCATTTTTAAATGTTAAGCCACTATTCATTTTTCTCGTGGTCATGCGAAGAGCGTGGAATTTCAAAGCCATCAAAATGCACAAAGCCTTTTTAAAAATCTGATGTGTTGCTCTCACAGGATTTTCTCTACTCTAGTATAAACTATTTTATACAAAAGCTGATGCTCTACCTACTTCATGTTAATGTGAAAAACATTTGCAGAAACTATCTTATTCTAATACCCTTGTAGGTGCAAGGGGAATATGGTAGGCTTTAAGCGATAGTCAAATATTTTAAGAGCTGGTTGCTATGTGCAGTATTCCATTCTCTTTGTATGTTCAGGACAACGAACAACGAATTGATAAAAGGTATAAGTATTGGAAAATTCAAACACATAACAAGGAATATCTCGGAAATGGTTCACTAGACAAAATAAATGCTTATAGCATTTATCCAGATCTACATTCCTTGTGTAGTAAAATTCTGTTTATCTCTTACGGTTTACCAGTTATGAGAAAGCCATTCAGAATGAAGAGGAATTTTGGGGAAATTCCCAGAAAATTCAGGATCTATATTTCATTTGCCATGAAAATATCTTAAACATATGGTATTTTAATCAGAATCGTTAGTGCCATTTTTGAGAAAATAAAAATGTTCGAATAATGTTCCATGTTAAGGGTAGTCTGGTGTGGAGTTATTTTCTTGAAAATCTTCGTGTCGCATCTTTGGAAGATAAAACCCAAAGAAACTCAGGTATCAAGTTTGGTATTTATCCGAGTTTTCGTTTTTGATTATGCTGTTCACAGTCTGACAGACCGTTTCCAGAAATGTTTTATTTGGATTCAGGTGCACCTCAAAGCACGTGAAATCTCGGTATCAAATTTTTGGGTGTAATGCAATACTTCCCCTACTTACTACACGTAGTAGAGAAAGTAATAAAAATCACAATGAGTTAGATCTAAGAATCGTGAGTGCCCTACACCAGTAGAAGCTTCAAACTCCCGATAGCGAGAGTTTTGAGTGTTTAGACGACTACGTCTTGTTTGAAACCAAAACTCGTATGAAAGGAATACAGGTTGTTGGTCAGTTGGAACTTCCCTTCACCAATGAAAGAAACCATTCACATTAAGGTATTCGTGCTTCTGGATAGCATGCCTCTAAAACAAAGTCCTTTTAAACTTGTGCGGTTTAATAAATTGCGTTGCTTTATGCGTAGAAAACACGGAGCCCCTACTTGTATGATTTCGTTGACAAACATTCAAGATATTCTCCGCTTCATTTATTTCTTCTTCATTTAAAGTACATCCTCGCTTGTGTTATTTAATTTGCTTACGTTTGTTTAAGCAGAGAAATGATTGCGTTCTACCAAAATATTTGATATTACGATTTCACTGGAAATGCATTTTTGAGGTACGTTATATAAAACACACCGACACAGATAGCCGAGCCTCAAATTCTGCCAGGAACTGACCCCTCTGACTGCGGTATTTTTTCAGGTTTTCGTCAGTCCTCGTAACTGGTAAATTCCGGGGGCGAGGTACCCTAAACATAGACCGGGAATATTTCTTTCTTAAATCTTCTCCTACTACACTGGGGAACAAACAACATTTTTTTTCGTGGTGCCTTAAATTTTCCACCTGATTCTGGGTATTTTGATACTGCTGATTACGAAAATGTCTTCCATTTCATTCTAGCAACTCTAGTTTATAAAATACTGATGATATCTTTATAAATTGCTCTTACGACTACTTTGTTTTACAGCACCATTTGTAAATTGATTATACTATTTGCATTATACTAATTTATTTTATCCAAGGTCTATTCATGTTTTTGCAGATGTACTTTAACTATTCTGACATTTATGTCTCCTTTTTACAGACTCTGACGTGGCTTAATGGGCACTGATATGGCTTCATCGTTAAGAAAATGTGTGAATAATTCTGATGTGTTTTGTTTCATCTGTGGGGAATACACATTAATCCAGCAAAGAAAATCCATAACAATTTTGTAAAAAGAGCTTATTTGGCCTATTTCAAAATAAAACTTGGAGACCAAGATAACGCTTGGGCACCTCGCATCGTACGTAAAGCATGCACAGAGCATCTGCGACAGTGGAAAAATTGGAAGCGGAAGTGGTTGAAACTTGGGGAACCAATGATATGGCTAGAACCAACGAACCACAGTGACAATTGTTACTTTTGTTCAGTAAATGTAAAGGGCATCAATAGCAAAAACCGGAATACGTGGAAATATCCCGATCTACGCTCTGCAAGACGTCCCGTTTCACATTCAGTGGAGATACCTGTTCCAGTATTTATCAGTCTTCCAGCAGAAGTGGATGAATCAGCTGAAAGCTATGCTCAGCAAAATGACAGTGATTTCATCAGTTGTATCTGGTTCTAATCAAGCAGAACTGAATGACCTCATTAGAGATCTTAGTCTTTCAAAGAAGTCGTCAGAATTGTTAGCTTCTAGGCTGGCAAAGAAACAATGTCTGTTACCGGGAACGAAAGTGACATTCTATCACAAAAGAGAGCAAGATTTCCTGCCGTTCTTCACAACAGAAAACCAATTTTTTTTGCATCAATGTTGAAGGACTGTTAATGAAACTGGGTATAAGAAAATACACACTAACGGAGTGGCGGTTATTTATTGATAGCTCCAACGCAGCTTGAAATGTGTTCTTTTGCATAAGAGAAACAAATACAGGTCAATACCTATTGGGTACCCAATTACTATGCATGAAAATCAAGCTACAAGTCCTAGAGAAGATCTCATACCGTGATCACCAATGGGTTGTTTGTGTCGACATAAAGATGATTAATTTTCTTCTAGGACAACAAGGTAGGTACATCAAATACCCATGCTTCATATGCCAATGGAACTCTAGAGCTAAAGATCAACGTTGAGTGACAAGATAGTGGCCTCTTAGAGATACTTGGAGAAAAAAACAGAACCTTTGGTTGACAGAAAAAAGATCATATTGTCACCACTACATATCAAACTTGGGTTATGAAGCAGTTAAAGGCGCTGAATAGAGATGGAGCATGTTTTGGTTATGTGTGTACAAAATTGTCTGCTTTGAGTGTGGAGAAAATAAAAGCAAGTATATTTGATGGACCACAAATCCGTCAACTCATAAATGATGATAAATTTCAAGAGTCAATGAACGATACTGAGGCAACTGCGCGGTCTTCGTTCTGTATGGTAGTAAAGAATTTCCTTGGAAACTATAAGGTCCTTAACTATAAGGAACTGGTTAAGAATATGCTCACTGCTTTTTGTGCACTTGGTTGTGACATGAGCATCAAATTACACTACATGCACAGTCATTTGGACCGATTTCCAGACAATGTTGGAGATGTAAGCGAGGAACAGGGTGAGTGTTTTCACCAAGAAATAAGTATAATGGAAGTACGGTATCGTGGACGATGAGATGGCGGACTCCTGTTGGAGCATCCATCGCAAATGTCCAATATCATTGCATCGAAGGAAATCACATAAACGAGGATTCAGTGACCTGATGGAAGAAAATCAATGAACCTAGTGCGACTAGTGTATGGTAGTTGATTCATCTATCTAAATGTATTCTGTATTTAATTGTGCACAAGTAATGTAGTTGTATATGCCGACCAGTAAGGTTAAATTAGTATATAATGTGAATAATCTGTATCTTAAAAACTAGAGCTGATAGGGCAAACCTGAGAGCATTTTTGGAATCAGTGACCCTGATATAGTCAGAAATGCGTCAGAATTGTAAGGCACCAAAATCACTGTCCCCCAGTGTTATCATTTTATTTCATACGTCACCACTGTCTACCGCCTATTGTGCCTTATGTAGTAAGAACGGGTGTTAAACACTACTACAAAAAATCTGACAAAAAAATGTATATGATATAAATGATGTGTTTTAACGCGATCTACATTTTTTGTGTGGTAAAAGTTTGTCTATCTCTTAAGGTTTACCAGTTATGCGAAAATCGTTCAGAAAAACAGGACTTTGGGGACATTCTTAGGAAATTCATGATATACACTGCATTTGGCATGAAAGTATCTTAAACATATAACACTTTACTTGAATCGTTAGAGCCATTTTTTAAAAAATAAAAATGTTCGAATAATGTTACATGTAAAGGGTAGTCTGGTGTGGGAGATTTTCTTGAAACTCTTCGTGTTGCATCCTGAAAGATGGTGAAACCAAGTACCAAGTTTGGTGTTTATCCGACTTTTCGTTTTTGAGTTATGCTGTTCACAGTCTGACAGACAGTTTCCAGAAATGTTTTATTCGGATTCAGGCGCACCTCAAAACATGTTTTTCCTTTGAAATCTCGGTATCGAATTTTTGAGTGGAATGCAAAACTTCCCCTACTTACTACACGTAGTATAGAAAGTAATAAAAATCACAATGTGTTAGATCAGAGAATCGTGAGTACCATACACCAGCATAAGCTTCAAACTCCCGATAGCGAGAGCTTTGAGTGTTTAGACGACTATGTCTTGTTTGAAACCACAACTAGTATGATGGGCAGTTGAAACTTCCCTTCACCTATGAAACAAACCATTCACATTAAGTATTCGTGTTTCTCGATAGCATGCCTCTAAAGCAAGAAGTCCTTTTAAACTTGTGCGGTTTAATAAATTGCGTTGCTTTATACGTAGAAAACACGGAGCCCCTACTTGTGTTTTTGTTTGACAAACTTTCAAGATATACTCCATTTCATTTATTTCTTCTTCCATTTAAAGTACATTCTCGCTTGTGCTTATACCTTGCTAATGTTTGCTTAAGTGGAGGTAATATTACATTCTACCAAAGTATGCGATAAAACACACAAAAAACATACTGACACAGATAGCCGAGGTTCAAATTCCGCCAAGACCGACACTTGTGACTACTTTTTTTCTTCAGATTTTCTTCAGGCCTCGTAACTGGCAAATTCCGAGAAGGTACCCTAAACTTAAGGCTGAAGCGTTTACTTCACGAAGCTCCTTTCTCAATTATCATTCCATTTATGCTTCATCAGTGTCCACCGTCTGTAGTATCGTATGCGGTAAAAACCGGCGTTAAACGCTACTAAAAAAAATCTGATGTGTTACACTCACATGACTTTCTCTACTCTTGTAGAAACTATTTATACTTTATGTTAATCGAGATAAACATTTGCAGACTCTATCTTATTGCTAATTTTCTTGTAGACGTAAGAGGAATATATATTTACAAGGGCAATATACAAAAACAGTAGCCTTTAAGCACATACAAATATAATAACAAGTAATATCTCGAAAATGGTTCACTCAACAAAAAAAATGTATATAAGCCAAATTGTGTATTTTAACGCGATCTACATTTTTTGTGTAGTAAATTTTTGTCTATCTCTTATGGTTTACCAGTTATGCAAAAGTCGTTCACAATGAAGAATACTTTTGGAGACATTCCCAGAAAATTCAAGATATAAATTTTATTTGTCATAAAAATATCTTAAACATATGATATTTTAATCAAAATAGTTACAGCCATTTTTGAGAAAATTAAAATTTTCTAAAAATCTTCCATGTAAAGGGTACTCTAGGGTGGGGGGATTTTCTTGAAAACCTTCGTGTCGCATCCCTGGAAGATACTGAACCCAAATACCAAGTTTGGTGTTTATCCGACTGTTCGTTTCTGAGTTATGCTGTTCACAGACACACAGACAGACACACAGACACACACGGACATGTTTCCAAAAATGCTTTTTTTGGATACAGGGGGTCTCAAAACATGTATTTCCGGTGAAATCTCGGTATCGAAATTTTGGGTGGAATACAATACTTCCCCTACTTACTATACATAGTAGAGAAAGTAATACGTAAAATATTGCATTTTTACGAAAACTCCTGCTAACACTCGCTCGTGTGGTACTTTAAACAGCATAAGTCAAAATAAAAAAGACAGTTAAAGCCTGTTTCTGTGTCTTTTAAGGATATAAGGCAAATATTTTCTCATCTAAAACAGTTCTTTGCATGGAAAATGTTTTGCTTTTGCTTTGGTTTGTATTAAACCATATCTGTCATAATTATTCCTGCTTCAATAACTGTGGAAGCTCCTACCCTATTAGAATGGTTATATTATAATGGATACGCCCAGGGTATGTATTGTTATGGTACCTAAGGTTAAATTACGAAATGCAGAATTAACTTACTTCATTTATTATACTGTAAACTAGTAGTATAATTCAGCATACTTGCGTATCTAATTGCTTATATGTTTGACTCAATTAGCAATCGAAATACAAACTACTTTATTCCTTTCATTTTCCACATTCAGTAATTACATTCCTTGTATAATAAACTTTAAAATCTTAACAAATTGTTTCCTTTTGCCCTAGGTTACACGATATAAATTACATGCTATACTATGAATTCCTTGATTAATGCTTCTTCACTGCGAGATAAGTAATTTAGAAACGTATGCGTAATAGAAATGAATTTTTGCCGTTCCCCCCTCTCCCTTGGTCATGGCTTATACAGCCAGCTCAAGAACGGTCCAATGCTTCGGAAATGATGACGTGGTTCACGAGAGAAACACTTAACATCCGAAGCTTCGAGAAAGATGTCTTGCATGACGTAATTCATCGTTGCACAACTCAAAGCGTCGTGCAGAGTTACCATTGGCTGGTTTGCTTCACGCTACTTACGCCAGCACCATCATGCGCGTGGTCAACTTCCGCACCTCCTGGGAGGCAGACTCATTCTTCGGCCAGGGACCCAGTGGATAGGATCCAGACTCGTGTTCTGGTTTTGTGACGGCGAGATTTGGCGTAAACCACCCTTTCCACAATATTTAGCAGCTCTGGGTATGGGAAAAGTCAGTGGTGTACTTACCAAAATATGTAAAGTGATAAGTCCGAAAGCATTACCCTTATTTTGTCCGCCGAAATTCTCGTCCAAGCCGGAGCGCGAAGTTTGCTTGCTGGTCGGTCTGTTCTCGTCGACGATTCTTTGTTCACTCTCTCGAGCCTCAGCGTTGCTGTCGCTGATGTGTGCAGCTCAAGCCAATGGTAAAGCACGGACAACCGATGACGTCGTTCTACCATGCTTTTTCCCATGATGATGACGACATTCAGCTCTAGTTGTGCCACAGGAAATACTCTTGATGTAATTTAGAAGCGCTGAGGCGGGGAGGGGGGCTTCAAACTGGCTCAGCATACAATTGTTCCTAACAATTTTAATTAAAATATATTTAAACATCGATTTGGCAAATGAAAAATGTATATCTGGAATTTTCTATAGACATAATGTTACATATTCTTTATTCGCTTTCTATATTATAAAACTGGGAAGTGATAACAGATACAGGAAAAGACTGTATCTGCTTGAAGTATACAATTAATATTATTTAATCATTGTTCCAAACCTTCCGTGTGTAGGCTAAAGTTGGATAACTAGAATCAGATTGAAAAATTCATTGGCACAGTCGGGATTTGAATCAGGAACTTCGGTTTACCATACCGCTGCTCTGTCTAAGCTACCATAGCAACATTCCGGGACGCCATTCCAATGGCGACTTACAATTTCAGAGGTACTGTAAGTATCAGGCTTCGTGTTAACCACTATTAGGTCATCATGGTAATTCATTTTCTTCCACATATACCGTCCAAATTTATTATGGTATTAATATTTACAAATATTCGCTGTTGCTCGTTTGAATTTTTCAGTTCTTTAATCAAAACGCTTTAAAATGTTGTATTCCTTTCATTTTCCTTGAGGTCAAGAAACAGTATGCAATATCAGATCTAGAATAAATGAATCTATTTTGAAACACATTTCTAAAAAATCTGATGTATTACACTCACATGACTTTCTCTACTCTTGTACAATCTAATTTTATAAACGGTTATTCTCCATATGCTTCATGTTAATCGAGATATCAAGATGTCAATCTTATTGGTAATATTCATGTAGATGCAAGGGGAATATGGTGGCTTTTAAGCGATAGTCAAATATTTTAACGCTGGTTGCTATGTGGCGCATTCCATTCTCTTTGCATGTCCAGGACATAAAAAAATGAATAACGAATTTGAGAAAAAGTATAAGAATTGGAAAATTTAAGGGAATAACAAGCAATATCTCGAAAACGGTTCACTCAACAAAAGAAATGTATATATCATAAATTGTGTATTTTAACGCGATCTACATTTTTCGTGTTGTAAAATTTTGTCTATCTCTTATGGTTTACCAGTTATGCAAAAGTCGTTCACAATGAGGAATATTATTGGAGACATACCCAGAAAATTCAAGATATACATTTCATTTTTCATGAAAATATCTTAAACATATCATATTTTAATCAAAATCGTTAGAGCCATTTTTGAAAAAATAAAAATTTTCGAAAAATATTCCATGTAAAGGGTAATTTGGGGTGGGGGGAATTTTCTTGAAAACCTTTGTGTCGCATCTCTGGAAGATACTGAACCTAAATACCAAGTTTGGTGTTTATCTGACTGTTCTTTTTTTGGATTCAGGGGGCCTTAAAACATGTATTTCCGGTGAAATGTCGGTATCGAATTTTTGGGTGGAATACAATACTTCCCCTACTTACTATACGTAGTAGAAAAAGTAAAAAGACACGCTACCCTGTGACCTAAATTGCGACATTCTCTTCTTGGGGAAAAACAACTCGCCCCTCGGTTTATTGTTACCCATCTTTCTATTCTCAGTTTCAGTTAGGTAGTGCAATCACATTTCCTAACAAGTCCTTATAATTAATTTATTGTCATATCAGAAACTTTTACGCTTCTGCATTAACAATAATTATTGTAACTAAATATGTATCGAAGGTTATTCTGTAATTTTGTACCGGGATTAAGTGGAAGCAGGTAGAAAAAGTAGCTTTTATATGAGTGAATTGTGGGAGAGCTATGAAAATGAATGAAAGTGGTTAGACAATCGTGTGATTGTAACATGAAAAATGCTTGCATTTGCACTGAACCGTAGGTTCAAATCTGTGCGGAATGTCGTGAACTGCGGTTCTAAAAGGAGTAACTGATTAAAAAAGTCTCTTTCAGTTCCACACGCATACAAAGCCACATTCCACTAACTAGAGTCCGAAGTTCTGCAGTTTTGCGGGACTGTTTGTACTACCGTGAGGTGGACAGGTTGGCACCGACTGTAGTTCTCATATTAGCCGAGACATTAAACTACGCTTTGCTGGTCAGGATAGTAAATTATAACAAAAGATATTGGTTTATTTACTTCTTCTTCTACCACTTACCTAGTAGATAGACAAACTATTGCATTCCAACTAACAATTTTATACCAAGATTTCTCGGAAATATATGTTTTGAGACCCCCTGAATCCAAAAACGCAAGAAAGAAGCCTTCATTTATATAGAAAGGTCCATGTGTGTGTCTGTATGTGTATGTGTGCCTGTGAACACCTAACTCAAAACTGAATGTCGGATAAAAACCAAGCTTGGTATATAAGTTCAGTGTCTTTTAAAGATGCAAAGATTTTCAAGATGATGTCCCCCTTCAAACTACTCTTTACATGGAAAAACTTTCTTCTCGAAAAATTATATCTTAAATTTTCCTATGAAGTCCTCTTCATTCTGGCTGACTTTTGCATAAACCGTAAGAGATACACAAAATCTTACGGCACAAAAATAAAGATCTCGTTAAAGCGCACATGTATGAGCAATAAAGTTTGTTGTGTCCTTAACCGTTTCCGAGATATTGTTTGTTGTTGGTTTGAACTTTCAAATATTTACATTTTTGCAAGTGGTTAGTCGCTATTAATTTTTTCTGTGGTCGTACAAATAACATCAAATTTAAAACACAACACAGAACGACCCGCTTTTTAAAACTCTGACTATCGCTTTAGTTTACTTCTTGCACCTACAACGAAATGTGTAATGAAAGTTTATCTCGAATTAACGAGAAGTGGATACAAGAATAAGCTTTTGTAAGAATTGTTTGTAGAAGAGTGGGTAGAGATGGTTTTTGGGAACGTAACACACAGAATGTTTTAAATATTACTTACAGTAAGACATCAATAAAAGGACCATCTTTACTGCTCAAGTATGGGTGAAAATATACTTTATCTCATATCCATTATTCTTGGAAATTTTATTTTAGTTTGCGTATATTTTATCCAACAGTTTAAATATTAAGGAAGGAAGAGTATTCTTCTTTTTTTGTGAAAATCTTTGTAATAATATTGGGAATGAGAACATCATGCGAACTTGGTGTTGGTATTCATATTCAGTTCTCTGAAGGGCATTAAGAACATAATTATATATTTTATAAATAACTAGCTGCCACAGGCGCTGCTCACTCGGGAATACAACATTTCTTACTGGTGTTCATTTTATTTTAAATATTAAGATCAAACAATGTTATATTCTGCTTCATAATATGGCCCTTGAGCTATACTTAAACTCACAAAATACTTACATAAAGTACTTACAGCATAGTAAGTTTCCATTGTGGTATCAATATAATTTGAGATCTGCTTATGGTTTACAGCGAAAAATGCGAATAATATGGAGAATTTAATGTTGTACCGGCATGTTGCCATGGTAGCTCAGACCTTAGAGCAACCGAACGGAGACCGGGAGATACGTGGTTCAAATCCCGGCGATGGCATTGTATTTTTCAGTCGTCTGATTCTACCTTTACAACCTTTTCCAACACACGGTTTGTGTGGAAGAAGAACTAATTCCATTAATTGACCTAATAGTGGTTGAAACAATGAAGTCTGGGACTTAAAGTACATTGTGATTTGAGATCTCTTTGTGGTTTACCGGGAAAAATGCAATTCAGTTGGAGAATTTGTCATACCGGCGTGTTGCCATGGTAGCTCAGACCTTAGAGCAACCGGACGGAGATGCGATGGCTTTGAATTTTTCAGTCGTCTGATTCTACTTTTCATTTGATAAAATTGTACTGATGACGTTTGAAGCTCCAAGCATTTGTCATTCGTTCTATTCAAGTTTGGAAAGAAATTCTAGAGTTTTGATAAGTCCAGGAAATATTCACAGTTAAAGCATTAAATGTTAAGTAACAAAAATATATAGCACAACAAAAACAAATGATCTTTAGATAAAAATTCCTAATTTGAAAAAATTATTTTCTTCAAAACATTGTAGCCCTGCCAAAACTTAATGCTTTTAGATTTTTTCACTCATAGCTTAATGTAAAATTTATTTTATGAATTTTGTATACCATCATTAGTAGTCATATAGTTTAATTCTTTTTTACTTTCTCAACTACGTATAGTAATTAGGGGAAGTATTGCATTCCACCCAAAATTTCGATACCGAGATTTCACCGGAAATACATGTTTTCAGACCCCCTGTATCCAAAAAAAGCATTTTTGGAAGCATGTCCGTGTGTGTGTGTGTGTGTGTGTCTGTGTCTGTGAACAGCATAACTCAGTAACGAACAGTCAGATAAATACCAAACTTGGTATTTAGGTTCAGTATCTTTCAGAGATGCGACATGAAGGTTTTCAAGGAAATCCCCCAACCCAGATTACCCTTTACATGGAGCATTTTTCGAAAGTTTTAAATTTCTCAAAAATGGCTCTAACGATTTTGATTAAAATATCATATGTTTAAGATATTTTCATGACAAATAAAATGTATATCTTGAATTTTCTGGGAATGTCTCCAAAAGTATTCTTCATTGTGAACGACTTTTGCATAACTGGTAAACCACAAGAGATAAACAAAATTTTACTACACACAAAATGTAGACCGCGTTAAAATACACAATTTATGTCATATACATTTTTGTTATTGAGTGAACCATTTTCGAGATATTGCTTGTTATTCCCTTAAATTTTTCAATACTTATTTTCACAAATGGGAATTCGTTATTCATATTTTTGTCTTGGATATGCAAAGAGTATTAATCTGTGGCAAAGGGAATGGTGCTGCACCTATAATAGCAACCAGCTATTAAGAGATATGTATGCGCTTAAAGGCTACTGCATTTCTATATTGCCCTTGTAAATATATATTCCCCTTACATCTACAAGAAAATTAGCAATAAGATAATTCTGCGAATGTTTATCTCGATTATCATGAAGTAGATGGAGAATAAGCGTTTGTAAAAATAGTTTGTTCAAGAGTAGAGAAAGTTATGTGAGTGTAACATACCAGATTTTTTTGTTAAATTCATAGAGCATTTTGGGAAAATTTATTTTAAATATTCGTAGCAGTGAGTGGTAATTTTAATTGTAATTTAACAACTGTTTCTTAGGCTTTAATTTGATGTAGAATTAAGTTTCTAGTCCAATTTCTAATGTTGAATTTCGGATGTCAAAGCGTACACATTTTCAATTTTTGAGAAAATAAGTTTAAAATTAAGATGTTATTCAGTATAACGAACCACTTACTTGAAAGTCTTAAAATGCTGAATGCATTCTGTATTAAAAACTTTATAATATCATATATGTTAATTATATTAAATACTAATACCGTTCACTGTCAGCCCATTCTATCTTAGAATGTGAAGCAGTGGCTTTACCAGTTTTCACTGTCGTAACATTTTCACTGCTGTCATTGCACTTTTCAGAATGTCTTGTTTCTATAAAGCATCCTATTCCGTGAACGATCATTAGTTCTGTGGCCCATTTTAACTCCTAATTACCCACAAAATGCTGACAGCTCTGAAATTTGTTTATAAATAAACGATGCCTATAAGGAGTTATATATACAGGCCCCTATAAATGCTAAAATATAGCTTCTATGACATTAGCTCTTAGTGTCATCTGTTGAAAGCATGAGAAAAGGTTTGTAGAAGCCATGTTAGCTGGAAGGAGGGAGATTTGAATCAGAAAAAGCTGATGTGTTGCACTCAAATAGAGAGAGAGAGAGAGAGAGAGAGAGAGGTCCTAAGAGAGACAGAGATAGAGGTACAATTTCAAGAAAAGTCAAGGTTCGAAAGGGAGTTGGATACGAAGTCAGCAAATAGAAAGAGAAACAGTAGTTGCGAGGGAGAGGAGCTATGTGGAAGTTACCAAAGAAGTCAGAAGAAGCCTGCCTGGTAAAAGTAAAAGATTTATTTCTCATAGCACGTCAAGTGCGCAGAGATTAGGTAAACGGGCACGAAAGTTAGCATCATAGGTGTGGGGTATAAAAAGACGGTCCGCTCCAGATTTCAACACTCGTTCATATACTTCTCTTACGTTCACTCGTGTGAAGTGTCTAGTGGCAGGGCGCCGTAACAATTTCGTGAAATATTTAAAGTAGCGGGAAGATGAAAACTACTCTCAATCATTATTCAAGGGGAACTGTTGCTAGCCGTTTCAGTTATTTTATTATTTCGGAATAAATCCAATCGCTAAGAAATTCATTTGCCTTCACCAAAATATCCTGAGATACAGGTAGCTAGGAATAGGAATTTATCCACAGCTACCGACTGACAGCCGAGGCAGAGAACTTCTGAGAACTTCAACGTGGAACTCATCATCAAGATGAGATCACGTGTACATGTAGAAGCGCTGCAACGCCACTACAAAACGTTGAGATGTGGAGGGAATAGGCTTCGACCTAAACCCTGACCGGAAGAAGAAGAAAAAGAAGGACGTTGTTTGAAGTCATTTACTATTGAATTGCTTCATCGTATTACACACAGAATGATAATTTTAATTTGTTGCTTATAAAACTTCTGGCCCATATTAGCTCACTACATCAGGATAGCTGGTACACAACGTTCATTGTCCCTGGTAATTGGCAGCAGTTTCCCAAAGCCAGCCGCAGTAAAATTGGAAGCTGGAATACACCTCATAATCAACCAATTGGATAGAGGTCAATCAACAATGTGGTGATCATTCGCTGATTGGTTTCTAAATTAACTCCGAACGGAGGGCTTACCCACTGTTTCGCTTTAGCACTGTGCCTGCAGCTAAAATAATGTTGTATTCCTCATTGACTGGTCCGGCTGTAATATATTTCCAGTGTAACATTTGCTCCATTCTGTGTTTGTGCGATAAATTTAGAAATTTTAATTACATTACTGATTTTTACTTTCCCCACTTCTTATTTATAGTAACTGGATAAAGTATTGCATTCCACCCAAAAATTTGTTGCCGAGATTTCACCAAAAATATGTGTTTTGAGATTCCTTGAATAAAAAGCATTTATAGAAAACGGCCGTGTATTGGAAAGGTAGAATCAGATGACTGAAAAATTCAGTGTCATAGCCGGGATTTGAACCATGGATCTCCCGGTCTCCGTCCGGTTGCTCTAACCACTGAGCTACCATGGCAACATGCCGACACGACATTAAATTCTCTAACTGATTCGCATTTTTCCCGGTAAACCACAAGGAGATCTCAAATGTAGCTCAGTGGTTAGAGTAACCGGACGGAGACCGGGAGATCTGTGGTTCAAATTCCGGCTATGGCATTGAATTTTTCAGTCATCTGATTCTACCTTTCCAACCCTGTCCAACACACGGCTGGTGTGAAAGAACAATTAATTCCGGTTGTGTGTGTGTGTGTGTGTGTGTGAGTGTGTGTGTGTGTGTGTGTGTGTGTTTTGCACGTACTTGTGGACAGCATAACTCAAAAACGAAAAGGTGGATAAATACCAAACTTGATATTTAAGTATGTGACGAAGATTTTCAAGAAAATTATTCCACCCCAACTGCCCTTTAGAAGAAACTATTTTCATTATTTCTTTTTTTTCAAAAATGGCTCTAACGGTTTTGATTACATTACCATATGTTTAGAATATTTACACGACAAATGAAATGTATATTTTAATTTTTTGTGAAGTTTTCATTATGAATGACTTTTGTATAATTGGTAAACCGCAAGAGACAGACAAAATATTACTACTCACAAAATGTGGTTAAAATACACGATTCTTTTGTGGAATTAACCTTTTGGAGATATTCTTTATTATTGGTTTTAATTTTCAAGTATTTATACTTTCTTCAAGTGGGAGTTGTTATTCGTTGTTTTATCTCTCTCTCTCTCCCTCCCTCTTTCGTGGTCATGCCAACAGCATGGACTTTTAAAGTCATCACATGGTGAGACCTCTTTAAAAATCTCACTATCACTTTACGTGACGTATCTTAAAGGAAAAGTGTAAATGTGAATTGAAGGCTTACCTGGATTAACAGAAGCTAGAATAATAAACTTTTTGTACGAATAGTGAGTAGAGAAAGTCATGTGAACGCAATATATCAGATTTTTAGAAACTCTGTAGGTATTCAGGTGTTTCTTGCGATAGTATGAAAAGACAATGAGCGACGCACTATTAAACATTTGACTATCAGTACCTCCTCTGTACATTCAACAAAGTGTGTAATTTGATGTTTGCATAAAAAACGTGAATGCATAACGCCTTTCTAAAACCACTATGAAACTACTAAGTGTTATGAGATTGTATACCTTTATCTTCAGTTTTATGGTGACAATTTTCGTTTTTGAGTCGCTTTGTATACACACGCATAAGCGTGCATACATTTTTGTAAAATTCCTGTATTTGAATTCAGGGGACCTCAAATGAGTTTTGGGGGATACATATTTCTTCTATTTCTAGTAACCTATAATGAAAGCTGTATTATATGAAATAGGGTTGGTACCCCGATACGGTGGTAACCTTCGATACTTTTAATTTTTTAAGTTTTGCATTATCTAAAATTGTTGCGTTTAACTGTATACTACGAGGGCTGATCAATAAAGACTGAGACTGATTTTTTCCTGAAGCTTTCTAGATAGTTTCCTGTCTCTACTATAAATATTTGAAAAGATCGGAGTTTCAAGTATAATGTCCATAGGTGGCAGCACTCTCGTATCGGTAGGTTAGTAGAAATGCCGTATATTGTTGACCCTACTTGAATTTCGCATACCACAAAATGGAGGTGACACGAGAGGAGCAATACAGCGCAATAAAAGCTTGTTTTCGTTTAAATCATACAGCCTCTGAAACTTTCGAAAAGCTGAAGCAAGCATACGGTGAAGATACACTACCTCGTGCAACAGTGTTTAGGTGATTCAAGGACTTCAAAGAAGGGCGAGTCCTCTGTGCTAAGCAAGGTGGGCCTGGTGTTTCGGCTTCTGCTATGACTGAAGTCAACACTGCTGAGATTGTTGTTTCCCCTCACACTAATGATACAGCAGTGTACTACAGGTCAGTATTGGCTACACTGAGGAAGCACATTGCAAGGAAACGTCCAGAATTTCATCGGAATGAGTGGCGACTTCATCACGACAACGCGCGGCCTCACGTCGCCAATCAAGTCTAGGCATTTTTGGCTAAATTCAACATTACATGTGTGCGCATCCGCCTTATAGCCCACATCTTGCCACCTGTAATTCGATTTGAGAGCACTGAAGCAGTGCTGAAGAAAAGTGAGGCGATTCTCAAAGACCTGACAAAAAATGGCCTGCACCATGTGTTCGAGGACTGGCAGAGATGCCATAAAAAGTGCACTGAAGTAGGAGGGGACTACTTTGAAAAATAGCGTGACAACATTGAAATGGAGTAATAAATATCTGTGAAAAAAAAATCAGTCCCGGTCTTCATTGATCCGCCCTCGTATATAAGGAATAAAAGAAGTCGATACTTCTTCACGTCACTGCCTCCAAATGTTCCCAAAGTGTTGCTGGACTATAATTCTTGATGCTTGACTTCATTGCATGCAACGTTGCATAGACTGTTGTGTCTAAAGGAGAACGTGCAAAATAAAGGGGAAGGAGTAGAGGAACTGATATAACATGCAGCATTATATAATACCTTAGTGCATCAGCTGATTTAGCTGTAAATGATATTTCTACAATAGCCTGGCTCGGTGACTTATTCTCAGCCTCACATTTACTTACTCTACTGACCAAAATTTGTGAATCCAGCAGAAACAAATCAGAACTGAAGATGTGAGATAATACAGCGCATGGAAATATTTGTTCTTTACTTCCAACTTTAGGTTGTGATTACGCAAGTCAAATTTGGATCACGAGTGTAGCTTACGGATATACCCTACGACTAGTTTCTGTAACATACAAGATTATCCTTTAAAAGAAAGTTTTCAGCACAAAATATAGTTACATAAGAAGGAAAACAAAGAAGTTGTTATTATTATTATTATTATTATTATTATTATTATTATTATTATTATTATTATTATTAACATTAACCCTCACTAACCTTAGGGGATGTATTACAACCTGTGGCATTATCAATACAAAAAAATCTGCTGTGTTACACTCACATGACATTCCCTACTCTTGTACAAACTATTTTTACTAACGCTTATTCTCCATCTACTTCATGTTAATCGAGATAAACATTTGCAGACTCTATCTTATTGCTAATTTTCTTGTAGATGTAGGGGGAATATATATTTACAAGGGCAATATAGAAATACAGTAGCCTTTGCGGCGATCACCTCCTCATCCGTTGCTGTAGCTTACCTTGATGCTTCTCCCGTTGCTTCCAGAAGTTCTCAGCGTGTTGGTTCTTCAATTTATCCTCGGCTAGCTGCAGTAATTTTCCTTAAATTATATGGGAGCATGGACTTATCCTCGGTAAAGGAAAACGTAGATCTCGGGTGGTGATATAGGAAGACATAGACTTGTTTTGTTTATGAAAAGATGACACTGCCGTTTCTTTTTATTTAATTAACACTCGTAGTATACAAAACTGGTATTGCCGCTGTAAAATACTGTCCACCGCTGTTAAACTATGGCGTGGATATGGCACGAAATATAACTATTCTTATTGTCGCTTTCAGAGTAGCGGATCTTAGGTGTGTTGCTAAACTATTTTGATTCCCTGTTTTGGCGCGATATCTCACACATCCTGCAGCATCTCTCCCTGACCACACATGACATAAACTGTCCCGAATTTTCCCCAAACAGATCCATTTATAGTCTCAGGCTCCTGAGGCTGCTTCCTTTCCTATTGGTACATTTTTAGCGCGACTCGACGCGTCTAACTATTTCGAATAAACTTCCAGGGATTTCATTGGTCCAATTTTAATATAAATCGCGGCTTTTCCTACATGTACCGTTAGATTGTCCTTCTCACTCACTTGGTCACGGCGAATTATCAAATAATGGGACAAAGGCTCTACACCCTCGCTGTAGGAATAATAGCACTGCGACCGAAGAGAGGTAATAAAACTAGGTTTTCTGCCTTCGAAAGCACTATTCCTGTAGCTAAAACATTCCACCGTGGACAGTATTTTAACATAGCGCTTAAATTATTTACATTAAACCATTTATAACTCTACTAATATTAGTAACCTAGATAGATACATAATGTTAAATCACCCTTCTTAAAATATACAAGCAGTATTGAGATAAAGATATTTACATAGTACGATTTAACATCAATAAAAGTTAATTAATAAATTATCTAGAATTACTGTTCTCGGGCCCGGCCTAGAGTTGCCGTTTCACCTTTAAGCACATACATACCTGTTAATAGCTGGTTGCTAGGTGCAGCACCATTCCCTTTGCCACAGATTAATACTCTTTGCATACCCAAGACAAAGAAATGAATAACGAATTACCATTTTAGAAAATAAGTATTGAAAAATTTAAGGGACTAACAAGCAATGTCTCGAAAATGGTTCACTCAACAAAAAAAATATATATGACATAAATTGTGTATTTTAAAGCGATCTACATTTCTTGTGTAGTAAACGTTTGTCTATCTCTTATGGTTTACCAGTTATGCAAAAGTCGTTCACAATGAAGAATACTTTTGGAGACATTCCCAGAAAATTCAAGACATACATTTTATTTTTCATAAAATATCTGAAACATATGATATTTTAATCAAAATCGTTAGAGCCATTTTTGAGAAAATTAAAATTTTCGAAAAATCTTCCATGTAAAGGGTAATCTGGGGTGGGGGAATTTCTTGAAAACCTTCCGTGTCGCATCTCTAGAAGATACTGAACCTAAAAACCAGGTTTGGTGTTTATCCGACTGTTCGTTTCTGAGTTATACTGTTCACAGACAGACACACACACACACACACACACACACACACACACACACACACACACACACACACACAGACACACACCGGACATGTTTCCAAAAATACTTTTTTTGTATTCAGGGAGTCTCAAAAAATGTATTTCTTGTGAAATCTCGGTATCGAATTTTTGGGTGGAATAGAATACTTCCCCTACTTACTATACGTAGTAGAGAAAGTAAAAATTTATTGCTTTCTCTACTCTTGTACAAACTATTTTTACAAACGCTTATTCTCCATCTACTTCGTGTTAATCGAGATAAACAATTTCAGAAGCCATCTAATTGCTAACTTTCCTATAGGTACAAGGGGAATATGGTAGGCCTTAAGTATTAGTCAAATCTTTTAAGAGCTGGTAGCTATGAGAAGCATTTCATTCTCTTTGCATGTCCAGGACATGTATAAAAAAGTGAATAACGAATTCCCGTTTGAGAAAAGGTATAAGTATTAGAAAATTCAAATAAATAGCCATGAATATGTCAGAAATGGTTCACTCAACAACAAAAAGTAAATTGTGTTTTTAACGAGATGTGCATTTTTTGTGTAGTAAACTTTTGTCTATCTCTTACGGTTTACCAGTTATGCAAAAGTAACGGTCATTCAGAATGAAGAGGGCTTTTGCGGAATTCCCAGAAAAGTGATGATATATATTTGGTTTGCCATGAAAGTATCTTAAATATATAATATTTTAATCAAAATCGTTTGAGCTATTTTGACAAAATCAAAATTTTCGAAATTTGTTCCATGTAAACGGTAGTATGCTGTGGGGGAATTTTCTTGAAAATCTTCGTGTTGCATCTTTAAAAGATACTGAATCGAAATACCAAGTTTAGTATTTATCCATCTTATTGTTTTTGTGATATGCTGTTCATAGACACAGACACACACAGCGACCTTTTTCTAAAAATCTGATGTGTTGCACTCACATGACTTTCTCTACTCTTGTACAAACTATTTTTACACAAGCTTATTCTCCATATGCTTCATGTAAATCGAGATGTTAACCTTATTGCCAATTTTCTTGTAGATGCAAGGGAAATATGGTGGTATTTACGCAATAGTCCAATCTCTTAAGAACTGGTTGCTATGTGGCCCATTCCATTCTCTTTGTATGTCCAGGACATAACAAAATGAAGAAGGAATTCCCATTTGAGAAAAAGTATTGGAAAATTTAAGGGAATAACAAACAATATCTCGAAAATGGTTCAAACAACAACAAAAAATGTGTATGACATAAATTGTGTATTTTAACGCGATCTACATTTTTTGTGTACTAAACGTTTGTCTATCTCTTATGGTTTACCAGTTATGCAAAAGTCGTTCACAATGAAGAATGCTTTTGGAGACATTCCCAGAAAATTCAAGATATACATTTCATTTGTCATGAAAATATCTTAAACATATGATATTTTAATCAAAAGCGTTGCAGCCATTTTTGAGAAAATTAAATTTTCGAAAAATGTTCCATGTAAAGTGTAATCTGGGGTGGGGGGATTTTCTTGAAAGCCTTCGTATCGCATCTCTGGAAGATACTGAACCTAAATACCAAGTTCGGTGTTTATCCGACTGTTCGTTTTTGAGTTATGCTGTTCACAGACACACTCAGGGACGTTTCCAAAAACTTTCCATACGTAGTAGAGAAAGCAAAAATGTTTTTACTTTTTATACCACGTATAGTAAGTAGGGGAAGAATTGCATTCCACTCAAAAATTCGATACCGAGATTTCACCGGAAATACATGTTTTGAGGCCTCCTGAACCCAAAAAAGTATTTTTGGAAACAGGTCCGTGTGTGTGTGTGTGTGTGTGTGTGAGTGTGTGTGTGTGTGTGTATGCCTGCCTGTGAACGGCATAGCTCAGAAACGAACAGTCGAATAAACACCAAACCTGGTATTTAGGTTCAGTATTATTCAGAGATGTGACACGAAGGTTTTTAAGAAAATCCCCACCCCAGATTACCTTTTACATGGAAGATTTTTTCGAAAATTTTATTTTTCTCAAAAATGGCGTTAATGATTTTGATTAAAATATCATATATTTAAGATACTTTTATGAAAAATAAAATGTATATCTTGAATTTTCTGGGAATGTCTCCAAAAGTAATCTTCATTGTGAACGACTTTTGCATAACTGGTAAACCATAAGAGAAAGACAAAAGTTTACTACAAAAAAAAGTATAGATCGCGTTAAAATATACAATTTGTCATATACATTTTTTTGTTGAGTGAACCATTTCCTAGATATTGCTGGTTATTCCCTTAAATTGTCCAATACTTATACGTTTCTCAAATGGGCATTCGTTATTCATTTTTTTTGTCTTGGTAATGCAAATAGAATGGAATACTCCACATAGCAGCCACCTCTTAAAATTATTGACTATCACTTAAAACCTACCATATTCCCCTTGCATCTACAAGAAAATTAGCAATAAGATTAACATCTCGATTAACATGAAGCATATGGAGAATAAGCGTTTGTGAAAATAGTTTGTACAAGAGTAGAGAAAGTCATGTGAGTAATGAGTATAACACAATAGTTTTTTTTAATTAGGTAGCATCAAAACATGTATTTCCGGTGAAATCTCAGTATCGAATTTTTGGGTGGAATGCAATACTTCCCCTTCTTACTATTCGTAGTAGAGAAAGTAAAAATTATTGCCAACTGGAAAATGTCAAACATGAACAATTTCGGAATTAACATACAATACAGAATTGTTTACATGCGTGTATCCACAGAAATCTACTAATATGAACATAGTTCAGTGAACAAGATATAACTTTATATTCCTTTATAAAGTGAGTATCGCTGCACAAAGACAGTACTGCTATCAAGTTTCGAATATCGAGAAATAGCGGTTTCGTCCCATCACTAATATGAAATACTGCTTTCCTTCTGACATATTTATTATTCACAGCAACATTACAGGTAGCTGCACTTCGCAGTTCTGTAGTTTGTTGTTCATTGTACATAAACTACATCCAGTGGATCAGCTGTATTATTTTCTTTGTCTGCAGAAGTGAGAGAGTTGGCATTGTGACCTTAAAACACGGACGGTTGATTGATTGTCTCTGTGTGACTGGAGATGCTACTGTCTCTACTGTGATGCATCATAAATCAACAAGTTGACATCCGCATCACTGTAAATAACACTGTACCTCGTAAGGAAAATCCTCTGCAACGATGAAGCGTAATGACATTATTAAATGGTTTCTAAAATGACCGTATAATTACAAAACGGTTATGTTTTGAAGCGGTCTCATTACTATGTGGTTGTAGGTAAAAACTTGAATTTTAAGCTAATAATAATTAAATATTTGTATATATACGAGGTCGGATAGAACAGTAACGCAAAACAATTTCTTTCTGTCTGGGTATTGTAGGTGGAATATTTCAATTTCACACAGATATAGTTTGAAGTTTTCACTACAGAGTGTAGTTTTTTGTTTCGTTTGCAGCTCTAGCGAGAGAATCGTGAACTATGCAACAAAGATGGTGCGCATGTTACTGTCGTCTACATGTGAAGAGCAGAGAGGTGTGGTTCGATATTTGTGGGCCAAAGGGCATAAACCAAGTGATATTCCCAGGGACATGCGTGGTGTGTATGGGGATGATTGTATGCACCTTAGCAATGTCTCCAGGTGGTGTGAATTCTTTCTAAAGGACCGTGTGCACCTTAGTGATTCGTCACACTGATTCGCCGATAACACTTGCAACCCCCCAGAATGTCAGAGGCATTGAGGCGGCAATTTCGAACGACCGGCGTGTACAACTGCGAACCTTCTCGCAACAGTTCAGCATTTCTTATGGTGCAGTGTACGATATTCTTCATGACAATGCTCGCCCCCATGTTGCCGGAGCTCTTCGTCAGAGAAATCACCAAATTTGGCTGGGAGCTGCTCCAGCATCCAACATACAGTCCGGACCTTGACCGTCGGACTATCATCTGTTTTGGTCAACGTTTTGGGACAGATGAGGAAGTGAAATCGGCAGTCCGCAGATGGCTATACTCCAAGGAAATGGACTTCTACGAACAGGGTATATTGAAACTGGTATGACGATGGGAGAAATGTGTTGAGAAACTTGGTGACTATGTCGAAAAGTAGGTAAAGGTGTAAGTTGATTTTGGATTTTTTGTTATTGTAGTTTTAACTATTATACTTTTTTGTAAAAAATTATTGCGCGTTACTTTTCGATCCGCCCTCGTATATATATACAAATACTTAAATTATTGTAAGCGTAGAAACATCCAGCTGGACCATATAAGGTGAGGCTGTACACTATCTCTGTACACTGTACACTAGATGTTGTAGAAAGAAATGTCTTGAATAAAAGTAGTTTGATATTATGGGAACAATAAAATGCCATTAATCGCGTTTCGTTTGGAGGACATCATGATGGTCATTTTAGGGTCAATTTAATGTTTTTAAATGGGAACCTCAACTATGTGATCAAAAGTATCCGGACACCCCAAAAACATGCGTTTTTCATCCTAGATGAATTGTACTGCCACCTGCTGTCTACTACTCATTATCCGTGACCTCAGTAGTCATTAGACATCGTGAAACAGCAGAATGGGACGCTCCGTGGAACTCACGGACTTCGAACGTGATCAGGTGATTGGGTGTCACTTGTGCCAGAAGTCTGTACGCGAGATTTCCACACTCCTAAACATCCCTAGGTTCATTATTTCTGATGTGATAGTGAAGTGGAAACGCGAAGGGACATGTACAGCACAAAAGCGTACAGGTCGACCTCGTCTGTTGACTGACAGAGATCACCGACATTTGAAGAGGGTCGTAAAGAGTAATAGGAAGACATCTATCCAGATCATCACACAGGAATTCCAAACTGCATCAGGGTCCATTCCCAGTACTATGACAGTTAGGCGTGAGGTGAGAAAGCTTGGATTCCATGGTCGAGCGGCTGCTCATAAGCCACACATCACGCAGGAAAATGCCAAACGACGCCTCGTCTGGTGTAAGGAGCGTCAACATTACACGACTGGACAGTGGCAAAATGTTGTGTGGAGTGACGAATCACGGTACACAATGTGGCGATCCGATGGCAGGGGTATGGCGAATGCCCGGTGAACGTCATCTGCCAGCGTGTGTAGTGCCAACAGTGAAATTCAGAGGTGATGGTGTAGTGGTGTGGTTGTGTTTTTCCTGGAGGGGGCTTACACCACTTGTTTTTTTTTTTTTTTTGCCTGGCACGATCACAACGCAGACCTACATTGATATTTTAAGCCCTTCTTACTTACCACTGTTGAAGAGCAATTCGGGGATGGCGATTGCATCTTTCAACACGATCGAGCACCTGTTCATACTGCACGGGCTGTGGCGGAGTGGTTACACGACAATAACATCCCTGTAATGGACTAGCCTGCACAGAGTTCTGACTTGAATGATATAGAACACCGTTGGGATGTTTTGGAACGCCGAATTCGTGCCAAGCCTCACCTACCTACATCGATACCTCTCCTCAGTTCCGCACTCCGTGAAGAATGGGCTGCCATTCCCCAAGAAACCTTCCAGCACCAGATTGAAAGTATGCCTGCGAGAGTGAAGTCTGTCATCAAGGCTAAGGGTGGGCCAACACCATATTGACTTCCAGCATTACCGATGGATGACGCCAGGAACTTGTACATCATTTTTAGCCAAGTGTCCGGATACTTCTGATCACGTAATTTAGATTTTGCAAGTTTTCTCATTTAAAATGGTTTATAAAAAGCTGTTTATTTTGTAATGAGGAATAAGGAAACAAAATAAAAAATGTTGTTTGCTAATTACGAAACGTAACTTGACCCTCAAATGACCATCCAGATAGTCCAGCCATTCATTGAGTTCTTCTTACACAGTCATTCAGAATTTTCGTTGTTATTTACGTTGGTGTAAGAACAATTACAAAGTGCTTTATACAAATGTTGTTTAGTTTTCTATGAGGAGGGAGAAAACAATATAAAAATGCAGGTTTTCATTTAAAAAGAATAAATTGAACCTGAAATGTCCATCATAACGTCCTTTAAATAAAACACGACCAATGGCATTTACTTTCCCCCATAATATCAAGCAACTTTTATTCAAGACATTCCTTTCTGCAACGCATAGTTTTGAAGATATTGTCCAGTTTCAACTTAAATGGTCTATCCTGTATATAAACACCTTTAATTACTCTAAAATGTGATCTAAATGCGAAGATTATGAGTAATATTGTTTTACGTGGAGGGGATATCAACCCCTCGCACCACCCCCGATATGGAGGGCAGCGGTTTTCTGTCAGGATCTCCTTTCTTTAGAAGATTGTCTTCTGGACTAATGAGACATATTTCCCGGGGATTGATTGGAATGTTCTTAGCTTCTTCTCTCCTCCTCTCAGTTGCTAGCTTGCGTTTACACAACTGCCCGTCTGAGATCATTGGGTAGTGAGGATCTCTGCCGCTACAAGAAGTAAGGCAAAGTTGCAGCCTTTCACCCAATTTATTTAATACATACGGGATGTATCACTTAAAACTTGCACCGCAAATACTTCGGAAACAGAAAGTGTTATTGATGTGCGGTTTTCACAGTATTGATTGGTAGTCAGGGGCTCGTACATTTAGCCTATAAACAGATTTTAATACTACTGAGAAAGTGTATTTTTTTAGCAAACATACATTTTTTAAACGGAACAATGCCTAGTTACATCAACAGAATAACGATAGAGTAAATTAGAATGTCAATGGCCTGTTTTCCAGAATTCTAGTGCAAGTGGTTTACGAAAAATCGTATTTTGAACAATTTTCGCCCCAACGATTGTTTGTCCCATTCTTCAACCTGCTTAGTTGCTAGGTACGTTGTTGTTATGTTTGTTTGCATTGTGTTTTCTGTTCATTGGTTGCATTGCGACTTTCTGGTTAGTTAGTTTGTGACAGTTCAAACAGTAAGTCGTGAGTGGAAGATGGGATTTACTATTGCAGAAAAAGCCGACATGCTCATGGTGTATAGAGAGTGTAGCAAGAATGCAGTTCGTTCCTGTACGGTGTAAGCGGAAACGTATCCCAATAGACGTCAACCATCTCGGCAATTATTTATTAACCTCTTCAACCAATTACGTGAATGTGGTACTATAACACCTACAAAACGTAACAGAAACAAACAAGTGACTGGAGAAGAGGCAGAAATTAATGTTTTTGCTGTCGTTGCAGTAGATCCGCAAATTAGTTCCCGCACAATCACACGTGGAAGTGGCATAAGTCAGGCAAGAGTACTGCGCATTCTCCATCCACATAGGTTTCATTCCTATCACATCACTCTCCATCAAGAGCTGCATGGAAACGATTTTGAGAATCGTGTTAACTTTTGTACATGGGCATTAAGACACGATACTCCAGATTCATCATGTATCTTGTTTAGTGATGAAGCAACATTTACTAATCATGGCCAGGTAAACCGCAGAAACACTATTGGTCTGTTGACAATCCCCGTTGGCTTCGTCAGGTGGAACGTCAGCGTCCTTGGACTTTAAACGTGTGGTGTGGGTTAGTAATCCCATCAGCTCATAGGCCCTTTGTTCATAGAAAGATAAATGAACTCGCACAAGTATCGCAGCCTCCTGACAGACCATCTGCCACAGATACTAGAAGATGTTCCTTTGCAGACTAGGAGGAACCTGTGGTACCAACATGATGACTGTCCAGCCCATAGTGCACGAAGTACTACAGCTTGTCTTAACGGATTGTTTTCAAATCGTTGGATTGGACGAAGAGGACCTGTACCTTGGCCGGCTCGTTCACCAGATCTTACACCTTTAGACTTTTTTCTGTGGGGAAAGGCTGTAAGACACTGTCTACAAGGATGTACTACCTACACCAGACGATATGAAACGACGTATTTGTGCTGCCTGCTCTGAAATTTCCGCTGAAATGCTAGAACGTGTGCAGCAGTCTTTCCATAGCAGACAGGAAGCGTGTATTGAAGCTGCCGGTGGTCATTTTGAACACAACCTTTGAAGGGCTATGTTGTCTTTTACATGTTGGAATCCACAGAAGTATTGTAATTCCCTTTTGTTTTTCTTTAGTTTGGGCTACCACAGGTTGTACAGGTGTCGGTGCGTAAAAGATCCAAAATATCTCGTAAACCACATGCACTAAAATCTTGCAAAAACGCCACTGACATTCTAATTCACCCTACCTTTATTTTGTTGATGTAACTAGGCATTGCTCCATTTAAAAAACTGTATGTTTGCTCAAAAATACACTTTCTCAGTATTATTAAACTCTGTTTATAGGCTAGATATACGAACCCCATGTCTACCAATCACTGCAGTGAAAACTGCACATCAATAGTACTTTCCATTTCCGAAATATTTGTGGTGATTCACCCTCTATAGACTATCTTATAAAACATTGAAAAAGAAGTGCATCTAGGAATGTAGTTGAATAAGGGAAAGTTTTAGGGAATTGTTTAGTATATTTGGGGGGATTGTATATTCAGGAGTTGGCAGCACTGGCCGGATATGACGTTGAGGAAATGCGAGTGGTTAACACGCTTGTTTCTCTGATTCTTTCATGTGCTGCAATAATGCAGTCAGCTTGGGAAGGTAACTAGCATACATCTCCCAGCGAAAGCCAGGTAATCATATAACGTTTCTTTTATTATAAATGTGCCAGTTGTGGTTTGAAATGCGTTGAGTTCTTGAGAATATATTTCATTCCATTTCTCTTAATGTAAGGAGGACTGCATAATTCGTTAGGATGATTTAGATTTCTCCGGAAAACCTGCAATGTATTTAGCTAAGTTCCCCATGTGAGGCTCTGTTGTAAAATAATTGTTAAAAATGTGAGATCTGAAACAGCTCTACCATCTAAATTATCTTTTGTGGTGTGACAATATTTAAACATGTTATACCGAGTGATGTCGTAATACGACAGAATAGCGAAGAAAATCTACAGTGCTCTGTTTATAAATTATACCAACTGGACAATAAATATAACTTAAACATTTCCATTAACAGATAAAAGTAATGGCACACCAAGGAAAATACCCAGTGAGAATAAAGATATGTTTGGGAAATAATATCCTGGAATAGTTGTGAAGTTTAATTACTTGGGCTGTGACGTAAGTTTCGATGTTTACAGAGATATAGAAAATAAGATAAATAAATGTAAACAAATGGGTGGAACTATAACCAGACCTCTACAAAATAAAACAAGGAAAGAAACAGAACTAAACTTCTACAAGAACATGGCGGTTCGTGTGCTCATGTACGGCAGCGAATCTTGGATAACAAAAGTAAAGGATAAAACTAAAATTCAAACAGCAGAAATGAAACTCTTACGGAGAACTAAAGAATACAGTAGACTAACTTAATAAGAAGTTAAACAATTTGAGAAGAACTGAGTATTTATAAATTATATGATAAAATTTAAGAGCATAAACATAATTGAAAAATGTACCTGAACCGCATGAATGAAAAAAGGAAACCTTTAACTAGCAAATATACACTTTCAGGGAAAAGAGACATCGGGCACCCCCTTCCCAAAAAAAAAGATGGGAATGAAGTGAAAACTGTGAAGATGGAACAGGTGGAATGCCTTATCTTTGAAGTGAAGAAGAAGAAGAAAATAAAAGCTAAATGTGCAATATCTCTGAGAAAATTGCATTCCTTCACAATTGATGCCAAACTTTATTTTCATCCTGTGGACACACTCGTGCTCGCCCTACACTTTCCTGATGCCTCTCAGGCAGTTTTCTTGATTTTTGTGACGATGTTTTTCACGTCTTCAATTGATCGTGGCTGATTACAAAGAACTCAGTATTTGGCGTGATACACAATATATAAATATGTTGCCTCAAGTTCAGTTTTCCTGAAAGGATATAAAGCGGATTCCCATGAGGTAAAGTGCAAACTCACCTTAACATTAGCCTTGACTGACAAATAATTACCTCTAACTGGACTGGCCGATATCTTTCTAAATCGGTAGGTTTTTGGTCGATAAAACCATATTAAAAGTCCTTCCGCTAGCTTTTCACTTTTCACGAGATATCGTGATTCGAAATTTGAAGTGTCACTTTGAAGAAGATTGTTTGTTGATGTTTTTGATGTTAGCCCCACGTTTGGGAGCCAACTGGAAGTAGTATTGTCTTTACGAGTTTGTTGATGTTTTTGGATTTTGCACTATGCTTTGGGCGTTAATTTGAAGTAGATTGTTTATTACGTAATATGCTGCTACGTATGTAACACCGATTTGAAGATGTACTTTTTTGTTGTTACACTCCAAGTTCAAAAAAAAATTTAACTTTGTTATTAAACTGGTTCTATAGATACTATTTATGTTTGTTTTTGCCTCGGCTGCTTCAGTATTATTTTAGAGTCATGTATCTCTTAGACAGGGCGTGGTACGACAATAATGTAAGGCTTACACAGATTTTAAGTTTAAATTCACTTCTTTTTTATTAATCCTTGAGACAAATTAAATAGCACTACACTGATATTAAGAGCTATGAGATTCTTTCATTTAATACTTGTACTTTGTTAACGCATATACTTAATTTTCGTTTCACACGAATACGTAACATTTCTCTAGAGAACACATCTTCCATCCGGTCACTACCAAGTTCTGCCAGCAACTGAACATATTTCAACCGTCCAAACCCGTAATCTTCTGTATTTCAAGTCTCTGATTGGCTAATCCTAGTCCAATAGAATACTTGCACTTAATTAAAGCTTTTTCTGGCTGTTGATTGGCTAATTTTAAACTGTCACAACATTTACATTATCGTTGCTCTAATCATCACTAGTAGCATTTAAACTCTCAAACGCATTATTGCCTCAAGGTTACCTCATTGTTATCTCATTGTTAGCAACGTTAAACTTATTATTCTCACAGCTCTTAAGTATGTAATGTATTCACATAATATTATTAAACATGTTTACAACAATATAAGCATATGCAATGACTGTTACATACATTTTTACAAATTATTACATACATATTGTTTTAAGGCGGTCTGTTATTGAATTTACATATTATATAATTCAAGTGTTAAAAATACTGCCTCAATTTGTCGCTCTGGTACGCACCTCGACTCTGGCTGTAGGATGTATTCACGACCCCTGCATTTCCACATCCATGTTCAGTACTCATAATGCATAACACGAAACATTCTTTCGAGGATATTTCGAAAATTCCGCCTCTGTTGAATCCGCAGCTTTATCATGAATATCCTTTAAGGTGGTGAATAGAACAGAATATAATTTAATTATAAAATCCTTATCATACAAATTCTGTGTTATTTCCACGGTTAATATGAATTTGGTGAACAATTCTTCCAGTCTTAGGAACACAATATTATATTATATGGAAAAAGTTGGATTGCACGAATCTAGATGTTTCTGGAGAAATGATACGAGTTATAGTTCTCTAGTTGTGCAGCATCCTGGTTATTTCCTCGCCATTAAAGATGACATTATCAGTCTGTCCACTTGCAAGAATCTAAAATGTGTAATATGTCAGTTGTAACATGAGATGAGTCGTGCCTATTCTGTGCGTATAGGTACTAGCGCATGTAACACAACTCGCGACGCACGAAAAAACTAGCGGAATGACTTTCATCGTGTTTTTATGTATCAAAAGCCTACCTATATACCAATTTAGAATGAAATCGGGCCTGTCCAGTTGGGGTATTTTCCTAGTGGCCCTGGGGGGGGCAAGTAGCTCGTAGTGGTATATGTCCCCTTCATGACTAGTCAAGCCCTCCATTTAGCAATAGCTCACGATCGTATTTAATAGGGTACTGCATGTTGCTGAAAGAGAATCCTTGTCTTTGCGTGGTTTGTGATGTGGGAAAAGTATCCACATTACTGAGAAGTTCCGTATATGAGAACATCTTTGGTACTGCACTTCCGGGCAAAGCAAGCAGCAAGTTGTGGAGGTAGTCATACATTCGTACTCAACTCCTGAAGTTATCCGGTAATCAAAAACTCGCATGTGTTACACTCACATGGCTTTCTCTACTCTTGTACAAACTATTTTTACAAACGCTTATTCTCCATATGCTTCATGTTAATCGAGATATCGAGATGTCAATCTTATTGGTAATTTTCTTGTAGGTGCTTTAAGCGGTAGTCAAATGTTTTAACTGGTTAATATGTGGAGCATTTCATTCTCTTTGCATTACCAGGACATAAAAAATGAATAACGAATTCCCATTTGAGAAAAAGTGGAAGTATTTGAAAATTTAAGGGAATAACAAGCAATATCTCGAAAATGGTTCACTCAACAAAAAATGTATATGACATAAATTGTGTATTTTAACGCCATCTACATTTTTTTGTGTAGTAAAATTATGTCTATCTCTTATGGTTTACCAGTTATGCAAAATTCGTTAACAATGAAGAATACGTTTGGAGACATTCCTAGAAAATTCAAGATATACATTTTATTTGTCATGAAATTATCTTAAATATATGATATTTTAATCAAAATCGTTAGAGCCATTTTTGAGAAAATTAAAATTTTCGAAAAATGTTCCATGTAAAGGGTAATCTGGGGTGGGGGAATTTCTTGAAAACCTTCGTGTCGCATCCTTGGAAGATACTGAACCCAAATACCAAGTTTGGTGTTTATCCGACTGTTCGTTTCTGAGTTATGCTGTTCAAAGACAGACACACAGACACACACGGACATGTTTCCAAAAATATTTTTTTGGATTCAGGAGTCTCAAAACATGTATTTCCGGTGAAATCTCGGTATCGAATTTTTGGGTGGAATACAATACTTCCCCTACTTACTATACGTAGTAGAGAAAGTAAAAAAGTGAGTGGATCATGTTGATCTGTGACAAGTTGCACTGTCGTGGTCTCTAAGCTACAGTTTCTCCTCCATTGATGTTAATTAGCTTTTTCGTATTATTTTGTCAGCTGCCATTCTCGGACCAAATATAGCTCAGCGCTGTCAAATAACTAATCCCCGAATTTTCCTTAACATTATTTTTCTTTAATTGCAAATTGATAAACAAATGTGTTTTACAGATCAGCGATAACAAATTAAACTTAAACTTGCGATATAACTTAGAGTTCGTCCAGAATGGCTCATTGAACTAAATTAATACAGTGAACAGGAAAAATATATATTACCTACGATACAGCGCTCAGTGGAGAGATTGAGAGTCAGTGCACATAGAGATCTGTTAATGTCTGAGTCTGTACTGGAGAAGTTCACCGACGCCGATATTCGAGCTGGTTAAAGCACGGACTTGTGAGTGGACGAGTTTTCTTCAGGTTTGTCTTAGGCCTCATAACTGGAAATGCTGGGGAGATACCTTAAACTTAGGCCTGGAACATTTCCTTCTGCATCTTCCTTACAAATATTGTTTCATTTTATGTGTCATCGTTATCTTCGTCTGTGGTGCCGTATGCGTAAAAACGTGCATTAAACACTACTGAGAAGACATCTTATGGTGGTCAGCGTTTCAAGTGAGCTTGTTGGTGACTTCGTACATCGATGTTGTATTCTACTGATCCTGAACTTGTATTTGGAAAAGTTGCAAGTGTATAGTTGAAAGTCACAATTTACGGTGTAGCTGATGATTTATGGCAAACCATTGCTTTTACATTACTAAGCTCCCGAAAACCTAGCATATAACACAAAGGCACAGTTTTGTACCACACTTTCGCGGTTAAGGTGACTATCATCTTTAACATTTGGTTTCTGCACCACATTCCAATTTGTCATTAGAAATATTTGTGCATTAATGTGGTAGAAATTAAATTGAGTTCTATTTAAGGACGCTCTTTAACTGCTGTTGTCGTTAGCGTCCTATTCTATATTGGGCGTGAAAGACCGGTAATTTTGCTCAGAGGCCTCCTTATCAGGCTTGAGGTTCCTTTACATGCCGTAAATCTACAACACGGGACCACCGGCTTTACTTCCCTTCCGAAGGAAGCCATGCTAAGGACTTTTACGCCCGAAAAATTCCATTACCCTCCACCGGGGTTGAATCCGCGACCTCGGTAACTAGAGGCTAGCATGGTACCACTACACCACGAAGGACGATAATGTTGGTAGGAAATTTCAGTAAGGCATAATCAAATAAACCTAAGCAATAACACAAGTCAACGTCCCGCTTAAAAGGACAGACTAGCAATTAAATTTCATGTTTATTTGATTGGTGGGTTAAAATGGTGTGTTTGGTTAGACTAATAAAAACTGTCCAATTTAAGTAATTCCTAGTACTACAGTTTGCCACATACTGTAATAGACGTGTTATTGTCGCAATCGTCGTTTGTCAAATGTATTTCAGATGTAGTAACACTCCCCCAAGCTAAACAAACAAAGACAGCTACAGGAGATTTTAATTGAATTGAAAACGTTGCTGAAAGATAAACCCCAAATTGGATCGTAAAATGGGAAGGATAAAGAACAAGTTATAATTAACATGTAATGTATTAACAAATATAAATTATATAAAAAAATAGTAAATTGTTAAGTTGCTTGTGTAGACTGAGAGTGGACTTGAATACTAATTTAGAACATTTACTTAGTGACCTCTTGTACAGCAAGCTATTCTATGAGGCTGATGATGCTGTCACAAAGCACACAATTAGTACATGTTAATTAATACAGAAATACATTACTTTCATATATGAATCATACAAAGAATTTAAATATACAAGGATTATTTGAGTAAAACCTGAACTACGAGATGTAATAACTGAACATTAAATCGGGAGCAAGCCTACGTGATCAGTGTCGACTGCCCCGGTCTACATCTCACATTTAAAACGGATAGTTTGGTCTCGCCGACCAGTGATAAAGAAACGGTTTTACCGAGTGACCCAGAGCACCCGCATCAGCCGTGGTTCTTCAGAAACTATAAGATATTGTTGTTCGCAAAAACAATTTGATAACCAAAACTTATGTAAAGAATCGACTGGTGGTATTTCCATTTTCCGGAACAAACCGGAAGTAGTGGTACTTGTGGCCAAGTTTGAAATTTAAAATGGGAACATCGGCAGTTTAAGTTATCAATGAATAGTACTTTTAAAATAAAACAACATTTAACAAATTTTATCTTCTAATGTTTACTCACAAATGAACCATAGGATTCCTGGTCAACATTTTGCACCATTTGCTTGGTGGTGTTCCTCTGACTGTGGATGGCTGTCTGACCCACTTTTCACTTGGGGCTCCACAAGTTCTTGGCCAATTGTTTCCTGGACGGTAGATTGGACAAGGAGCACCAGAACGGCCCGATCTCTTGACTTAACACCGAACACTTCTTCTTGTTCTTATGGGAGAGAATGAAAGACATTGTCTACCAGGTGGGTCCTACAACTGGATAAGATATAAAAGAAAGAATTGGAGCAGCCTGTGCGTCCATCAGCAGTGATGAACTTCTCCGTGCCACCAATGATATTAGGAGTAAATCACAGCATCGTGTAGTACAGAGTGGTGGGAATTTTAAATATTTAGAGTGAGTGTTCACAATCATTACCATTGGTACGTACAGCATTTCTCAGAAGATCTCATTAATTTGTTTACCTCTTTCTTTCATTTGTGAACAAACATTAGAAGAAGGTTTGGTAAAAGTTATTTCATTTTAAAAGTACTATCCAATGATGCCTTAAACAAACCAATGGTCCCATTTCAAATTTCAAAATTGTTCACGAGTACCCTTACTTATGGTTGGTTCCGTTAACTGTAAATGTTACCAATCGATTCTTTACATAGGTTTTGGCTATAAAATTGTTTTTGCAAACAAGTATCTTACACTTTAGGGAAAAGCGGCTAATATAGGTGCTCTGGGACACCCAGTAGAAATCGCGCTCAATCTATCCCCAAGTAGGGACCTTTGTACAGCAGCCAAACACATGTTCCTTACCTCCCCTAAACACACCCTCCATAAACTTCTTGGGCAAGGCACGTGCACAAAAGCCCTAGATGTGCGTTGTTGCCCCAGTTTAAGATAGTATTTGAAAGCAAAACCTTGCAGCTGATTTTCACATGTACGAAATATAATCATGTAGCTTAATTGTCTTACTTACCTTACACACAAGTGAAATAAATATCGCAAAATGATTGCATATCTTACAAACGCATTAGAACACAATTGAGGAAGAGTTAAAAACTAATATATTACTCTACAAGAATGGAAATACGTGTTAACATATCCGATAAACTTAGAAACACGTCCTGAATAAAGTAAACATTGCTCGGTGACTAGCATCGGGTATTTAAAAGTGTTAAAATACATCAATATAAATTTATTTTACAAGGAAAAATTTCTTAAAATAAAAGTATGACTTTATATACCATGATAGTAAATGTTATATACGGAGGTTGTATGTTTGTAGTTCTATTCACTGTAATTTGTCTGCGGAGCTATCGTGAAAACATTCCGTATTTTGTTTTTCCTGCAACCAGAGAAAGTATTAAAATCAAATTCCAGAGGATGTAACTAAAAGCAGTAAATACTCAAAAGTTTAAAAAACGAACGCAATTTATTGTGTCGCTCTTGGGAGATAACCGCTTTGTTCGTACATTTGAAAAGATAATGCATTTGCTTCACAAAAATGCCTGTAGTGATATTATAAAGCGAATATAAGAAGCAATTTCGTATTGTTGCTTAAGATTGTACCTAAAGTAATCTCAATTTATTTAAATTGGAGGTTTTATATCGTTAATACTCTGTAGTAACTTGGTTCGTTACCAAAGGCCTCCACATCTTAATTAAACTATGCATATGCTAAACGCTAATAAGTATTAAACAATGTTAGACTTACTCAGCTAGACGCTTAAGACAGTATAGGTTAAATGGAGCGCACTATTGCCACATGCTTATAGGTATGCTCGCATATATGATGGCCAGCTGCGATCGCTCTACCAATATAATGTCATCTTGTGGATGATATCACCAAGTAATGAAGTACAAGTATCTGCACTGCTATTTAAGGCTGTTGTAAGACATTTAATTTTCACCTGTCCTTTATGTCTCGTCTTTGTATTTTAGTACTTCGAAATAAGATTTTATAGGCATAAAAACACACATTATCAAAGAAATATGGAGATATAAAATGATAAAATCTATAATTTGATAGGGTATCATCACTGTTTACTCTTGACAAAATCAAACTCGACGTGGATGGAATGTTTTCAAATAACAAAGAGTGAACGATGCACCACATTCCGTTTTGCGCTGTTCCATCATGTTGCGTTAACGTAGCGGCTTTTGATCTCCCAACCTTTTTTGCTTTCTATTTATGGGTCCTTAGAGGTTCTCTCATTCGTTTCTTTTCTATCCTATACACTGCTGCTTCTGAACACCCAGTAGCTTAAGCAGTTTCTTTTACTGCCGTACTAACACTCATTTTACTTAAAAAATAATCCAATACATTCATTATTAACTTGCGTTTCTTTATAGGTTACCAGCATTTTGTCTCTTTCTAGCTTCTCCCTCCATAACCATAAATATTTACCTAAGATGTTAAATAATAACCTACATAACACTTCACAGTGTTCTATACACTGTAAACGTGCACACTTCCTTTCAACTGAACGGTCTTTGACTTCGAGTCTGACTTGTTTGTCATACACAATGAATGCAAAAAGTTACAGGTTTCCGATTGCTTTTAAAAACTGTCTACAACCCTCCTAAACATGTTCTTTCGCTTGATCCCCATTGTATGTTTAATAACAAAAACAACTAACTGGCTGACTTTTCTACTGTATAGGTATAGAATTTTCCGAAAATATTAAAGATAGAGAATTTAACCTGGAAAGCTATTGACACTATAGCTTACTCCAGCAAAGGGAAAAATATCGTTGCGTTCTACCTTTTACTTCATTAGTTACTGTATTATAAGCATAAAAACTCTAACATTGGACATTTACTGAAAATGTTTATTTAGAAATTTATGCCCACGGAAATCTATAAATGATATAATCTGACGGAGACAAATATTCTGCATAGGATAATGTGTTCACTGAAATTTATAACAACTGAGAATGTACACCGTGTTATTATAGTTGAGTAACTTAGGAAAACCCCTTGGAAGGGATAACTTAGCTGGTCATGTATCTCTCCTCTAACTGCCTTGGACGGGCATGCCACTCCTACTCTTTCTGCTGCTTAAGCACCACACGCCATAATTTCCCCCTAGTCCGTGTTTTATTTTATTCTCCCAAAATCGTTTATCGCTTAATCACACCACTGTTGTAACTATTCAACTGTAGAGGCAGAACTTAAGACACAAGAGCATTGGAAAACAAGTGCTGTGTTTGTAGATTGCTGTGACAGACGAGGCACACAGCAAGGTGCAGCGGGAGTGAAAACAAATGTTTGCATATAACTAGCGATAGCATTTCACATACATGCGGTATTAGCTTGGGATATCCTCCAAAAGTTAATTCACACTTTTTAGGGTATTTCATAGCCTTCAATCCTCCATCTATCTCTTCAAGGGAAAAAGTTCCTCGCTGATTGATTTTCATAATACAAATTATTTCAATTGAAGTTTTGCAAAGAAAAGTAGCAACTTAATATTTTGCAGGGGGACCAATCATACATCATAATAATCATCATCTAGAAACTCCTCTTTAACATATCTCTTACAGAAATGGAATAAGGATTTTAGTTATCACGAAGCAAATAATATCCTAAATTTTTCTACACCAAAAAATTACTGTGTTCACAGGAGTGACGTGACACTTGTTTCCCGCGCATCGGCCCACTTCCTCTTTAAGGCACCCCATTGTATAACTCAGTAGCTAAAGGCAAAAGAAGGGAGCGATTTATCCCTCTGAATTCAGCGTCTTTATGGCAGACTTTCCGACACAGCAGTAAGTCGCAATGGTCAGTATACTGACGAGTGCTGCTGTTCTGCAGCAATAAACACTTGCTCAGAGCCTTCAACCCACTATAGACACCTCCGCCTCATCCAGTAGTGATGTCGACGTTGGCGCATGTCCGTCAACGCGGAAAAGAGCCACTCCATGCTGCTAGCAAAGCGCCACACCCCCGCATACTGCCCCACATTTCACTACCGAGGCCGAAGAATCGAAGGGGGGATTCGATAGCCTACCTGGGAGTAAAGTTGGACAAGGGTCTAACTTTACGGGAGCACATCCGTGACATCTCTGCCCGGGCGCAGGGGGCAATTGCTTCCTTGTATCCGATGCTGAGGTCCAGGACGCCTGTTCCCTTGAAGTTACACCTTTTCCGAGCCCGGATAATCCCCCTCCTGCTGTATGCCTGCGAGGTCTGGGGCTGGCCGCAGACAGCTGGCTGCTATGGCTACAACGGGCGCAGAATAGAAGACTCCTGTCCATCTTCTCTGTCGGCCACTACTTTCTGAAGCTCATCTCTTCCATATGTGGAAGATGAAATTACACGCTGGGCTACACAATTTTACGCTTTTTTACCTAACCATCATAATGCTCCGATCAGATCTCTTGGAGATTATAACCCTAAATCGCGCCGTCTTCGGCGTCATCGGTTTCCCGCATGGCGTGCGGGTCTACCAGATAACAACGGAGTGTCACCAACAGCAGCTAAAGCTGACCTCCATTCAAATCCAACCAAGCGTTGATTACAAACCCTAGCCAATGTAAGGTGAGTATTACAAACACATTCTGCCACGGTGCAGAAGGGCCGCTGCATCTTAAAAGGAGTTATATGATACCTCCTTGCCATCGTAGCATTCTAAACTAAAACCACCATCCTTCACAACCTTTACCTTATAATAGACATCCTGCGGTAAAACACACACGTGGGCACGCAGCAAAATTCACTCGGGCTTAACCACGGCCTCCAGCAACAAGTTGGAGTCGATCCCTCCTGAATACTCGCGCAGTCCGCAGACCGAGGATTTTACTAATTTTTTATACTATAGCAACTTGGCGACAGCGCATGAGGGAAAAGGACGAAGCTAGTGGCAACATGTATGCGTTAGATAGAGACAAAGGTATCCCATTTACCTCCATATTGTCTTTTAGAATTTAGTCAAGTTATGCACTAAGTAATTTCAATGAATATATAGACATAAGTTTAACTATAAAACAGAAAAAAGCATACAAACAAACCTGATAAAACGTTTTGAAGTCTTGAAGAAACAGAAACGGCACTACAACAACACTTAAATTTGGTGGCATATAGTGACAAGACCACCGGCTATGGTTAAGTTTTGGGAAGACTCTATTAATCGTGTACAGATGGGTTTGTGGTCAGCCTCCAAAGCGTTTCGTTCACTTTGTAGCCGCTTGGAGATGGAATTTGCGCGATTTCTACAGCTGTAAGAGCTGTAGAGCGAATGCAAAGAGAAGATGTAGTACAGTCAGTAAATAAAGGAAAATGTGGGGGAAGTATGCCTTCTGCACGTGTGGCTGTGGTGCCACTTTAGTCGCTAAACTGTATAACATTACACTGTAAGAGGCTTTCTCATATTGTATACTGTATCCACCCTGGATTCTTGTGTGTATCCTCTCCTCGTATTCTGAAAATGAAATTTTAAAGTCCTCCCTTCTGTTTACTGTTGTCTTTCTTTTCTTTGACAACCCATGGTTTCCATTAATGTTTCAGATTAAGTACATCAAGATGAGTGAGTAAAGTTTGGCACTGAAGCAGCCGTACAAATAGTCACAGGCATTAGGTGTGTCCCGGGGTTCATATTGGCTTGCACAAACGGCGAGGAGAAGCGTTGAATCCTCGCTAATGTAATTGTCTACTAAGCAGTCACAAAACTCGTTTCTTCTAGTATCCTAGAGATGGTCCTCATGTCAAATGCACAGCATCTTCCTACTCCTTCTAGAAGGAGGTATGAGAAAATTCCAGTAAGTGAGAGAGCCACTTAACTTCTAGAGATGCATAAGTAGACGCAAGCAAACATTTTCCAGCTTACGCTATCAAGGCTGTTCATTGATAAGGTAGCAGAGATTCTTAAGACACGGATCGTGAAATGAAGTCTGCGGTTCAAATGCCGCCAGGACTATCCTCCCTGACTGAGGCTTTTTTCAAAGTTTTCCTCAATCCTCATTGCAGGAAATGCCGGTGAGATACCCTAAACTTAGGCATGGAACGTTTCCTTTCCAAAATTTCCTTTTCCAGTTATAATTTCGTATATCATCTGTGTCCACCGCCTGTGGTGCCATTAGCAGTAAGAATGGGCGTTTAACTACTAAAAAGAAAATAAAGAAACCAAGGTTACTCTAGGTGGAACTTGCATCTCCTAATGCTATCCCTCACTGCAACCGAGCGGAATGGCTCAGGCGGTTACGTCTGTGGCCCGCATTCGGTAGGCCTCGGGGTCGATCCCCGGCGACCGCTCTCGCTGGCCCATAGGCTTTCGTGGTTTCCTGGGTCGCCAAGCGAATGCTGGGGTCGTTCATCTTCTACCATGACTCTCCCTTCTCTCATTTTCTGTACCCATCATCTTCCTTGTCACCTGTTTCAGGGTTGTAGGACCAGGCGACGGTGTTTGGCGGGTTGCAGCTGCGCTCTGTAAAGGTTTTTTCTCTGGCGTCGCTGCGGTACCACTCAGTTAGGTCTCTCCTCAAAGTGGGGCTCCGCTCCGGGGTATCCTGGAGGTTGTGGGCGTCGGATGCATTATATCTGGAAACGTTAGGGACCCCGATCACGCTTGCGCCGTCGGCATCCAGATCTGGTCGTCTTTCGGATTTCTCCCCTCATCCTTATTTCCCGGGGTCACGGGCTGCATGCGATGCTCTGCCCGGTTCCGGGGGCCCCTCTCTCACTCCAAACCGCTTTTGTGTGATGAATTGCTATTTCGAAGTCGGTAACCGTTATTTTTGGTTGGACTTTTCAGCCTAAATCTTCACGTTTGTCTCTCAACAGAACGAAACACTTAACGTTCGACCACTTTTGTTTTTTTAAAAAGAAAACAAGAGAGTTATGTACTGCCCATTCATGAGACAGTGCACTGTAAACCTAGAAACGTAGAATTTGGTGCAGAAGTAGAATATTCTACTTAGGTAAATATCATATCCATTTCTTTAAAGTTTCCTTGCTTATCCAGTTTATCATCACTGTGTTTTGCTGTTTACTTTGCTGCATATTACCGCAATTACACATACAATACACACACCACAACCATCTATGCCCGCGATCCATTACACCAATCAGCATTTCTTTCACACCCGAAAACTATGATATACTTTTCAGTCGTTAATGAGTATAAATACTCATTTTAATAGAATTTATTACTTTCTCTACTACGTAGAGTAAGTAGGGGAAATATTGTATTCCATCCAAAAATTCGATACCGAGATTTCATCCGAAATATGGGTATATTTTGAGGCCCCCTGAATCCAAAAAAAGCATTTTTGGAAACATGGACATGTCTGTGTGTCTGTGAACAGTATAACTCAGAAAAGAACAGTCGAATAAACACCAAACTTGGTATTTAGGTTCAGTATCTTCCAGAGATGCGACACGAAGGTTTTCAAGAAAGTCCCCCACCCCAGATTACCCTTTACATGGAGCATCTTTTGAAAATTTTAATTTTCTCAAAAATGGCTAACGATTTTGATTAAAATATCATATGTTTAAGATATTTTCATGACAAATGAAATGTATATCTCGAATTTTCTGGGAATGTCTCCAAAAGTATTCTTCATTCTGAACGACTTTCGCATAATCGGTAAACCATAAGAGATAGACAAAGGTTTACTACACAAAAAATGTAGATCGCGTTAAAATACACAATTTATGTCATATACATTTTTTTTTGAGTTAACCATTTTGGAGTTATTGCTTGTTATTCTCTTAAATTTTCCAATACATATACTGTTTCTCAAATGGGAATTCGTTATTCATTTTTTTTTGGTCCTGGTAATGCAAAGAGAATGGAATACTCTACATAGCAACCAATTCTTAAAATATTTGACTATCGCTTAAAGCCTACCAATTCCCCTTGAATCTACAAGAAAATTAGCAATTAGATTAACTTCTTGATATCTCGATTAACGTGAAGAATATGAAGAATAAGTGTTTGTGAAAATAGTTTCTACAAGAGTAGAGAAAGTCATGTGAGTGTAACACATCAGATTTTTTTTAAACGCTTAGGCCTTCAAGAATTTCGCTTACACAGGTCGATAATTAGAATAGAGGATGTTTTCATTTCTCATAAACAGCTTCTCTTAATAATTTAAAATCATAAAAATGCAGCACAGTTGACCTAGAACCAGCAAGCACGAGAGAATTCACTACGACCTTGCAGGTAGCTTTTTCTGTTTACACGGCACACGAACTATTTGTTTGACTAATGTTAGTCATTAATTTCATTGCTGTATTTATCGGCTTTTTTATAGAGATACTCTTTTATAAACTTGAAAAACCATCTTTACTGATTAAGTCTTAGCCATGGTTTATTCCTCCTGCTAAGAGCTCAATGACATACTGGGGGATCAAACTGTAAGTGAAATGCACATAGCTTCGCCCTACCACACATACAACAAGCAAAATTTACTGGAAACATATCCGTTTCGGATATAGTTGAAATGAGCAAATCCATGGCGCCCCGTAACACACACATGATCAGAACAAAGTGGCTGAAAGTTTTGTGGGGTCGAGTGCAAGCAAATAGGAATCAGATACTAGTAAACGTAGGTGTACTCAGCTACCAGCGCATTTAGAATTGAGACAATCATTTGTATGTAGTGGATGGATCTACAAAATAGAAATACAAAACCAAAATTGCAGTAGTCCATTTTAAATGCGTTTATTGATTACGAAATGTTTATGTAATACTCCAGTGACTAAGAAATACATTCTATGGAACTATAGTATAGTTGCAGTAACTGCAATATAACTTCGATAACAAAGAATATTTTGGGCTTATTGGAAAGAATTTTGTTAATGCAAGTTATTGTGCAGTAGCTAATATTTCGAAAAGTCGATGCTTACTAACAGTGCAGATTAGAAGTGTCAATGATTGAGGGATATGATTAGATAATTTTCAAAATAAAGTTTAAAGAGTCCGTGATCACCTTTCGACATAAGGAGAGTGTCTCATAATTAACATTTAAGTAAGTTGCATAAGCTTTTTGCGAATATTGCAAGTAACTTAGTATTTATGTGGCTAAGAAATCTGATATCTCCTTTGGCAGTACTTACGGCATTGACTCTATAGCATGCTGCATTTAAACGTGTTTTTTTTAAACAACTTGTCGTTTTTGAGCCTTGTTGAGAGACACACACAAACACTCACACACATTGTATTTTGTCTAACAATGCTTTTTATGTTTAGATGGCCTCGAAATATGCATTTTCGGAATTCTCAGTATGAATTTTTGGGTGAAATACAATACTTCCTTTGCTTACTTTAAGTAGGTAATACAGAAAGTAAAACAATAACACTCCAGTGATATTAAGATTCTTAACGACCTAATGATGTTTAACAAATTATTGTGTCTCTAAAAATATATATATTTGTTACACTTAAATTCAAAATTGTGGTCTTAGCCATTTGCATTCATGTAATTTTGAATCGTTTTTCAACGTTTCAAATTCAATTTTTACTGAACATTTAATTCATGTTATACGTTTTGCAGGTCGTTACTGTTTGACTATTTACTTCATAGTGAATGTTAAAGAAAAAGTATTCCATATTTTAAGAGATGGTAGTATGGACCAAAGTAAAATGTCCAGTAAACATGGGCTCTAAACTGCATATTTTAAGAGCTAAGACCACTTCATCTTCACTACTATGTAACATCTTTTCTCTTGCAAGCTCTTTGCTATTACGTATAACCTATAGAATGCAGTAAATAAATAAGGGCACATTACTCTGTTACTGTGAAACAGCATAGTTTGTATTGTAATCTGCTTGCAGTTACATACGACCTGTAATTTGAAGTCGTTGCTGCCCCACGTACGGGAGCCAAACTTGCAGTAGATGTAGTCCCACTGTTGGAGAGCCAAACTTGAATTGGTTTAATTGTTGTGTTGTGGAGATATGTTTCTTGGAGTGTTCCACGTACGGTACAAAGTTTCCGGTGGCCTTCGCCCCACGTTTACTTTCCCGGTGGCCTTCGCCCCAGGTTCACTTTTCCGGTGGCATTCGCCTCACGTTTAAGAATCAAAATTTTATTTTTAATATTTATTTATGTATTATATATACCTCGCCTGTGTGAGTAGTAATTTGTAAAGCACGTATTCCTTAGCAGGAGTGGTATGGCTAAAGAACAAGGCTTACACAAATTATAATTGTGTTGTACTTTGTTTATTAATCCTTCACACGATTAAATAACACCTCACTGATATATACTACTATAGAGCTGTGAGATTATTCTTAATTTTACTTTTTAACACGTGAACTTTATATTGTTCTCACCGCAATAAAACTTCATGTCTCACACTGATCACGTACCGTACCGATCGGGTAGGTACGCAATCTTGTAGCGTCAGCCGCCTGAATTTGTATATTTCCTCTATTTCAAGTCTCTGATTGGCTAATCCTACTCCAATAGAATACTTTTATTTAACATAAGCTTTTTCTAATTCTTTATAGGCTATTTGTAGACTGTTTTAAATATTACATTATTGTTCCAAGAATTATTAGTAGTCTTTATTAAACTTTCTAATTTATTGTTGTCTCAAGGTTACCTCATTATTAGCAACTTTCGGCTTCAACTTTATAATTTTTTTTTGCTACAGAAAGCACCTTGCTTCTATTCTCACAGCTCCTACATTGTTAAACTACGTAATACATTTACATAACGTTATTATACTTGTACATAATAATGTAAACATAATACAATGATGTTACATACACTTTGTATATCATTACATGCACATAACAATTTTAAGACAGGCTGTTGTTTTATTTTATATAATATAATTAGACTGATATCATTTAAGCTATAAAAGTACTGCCTCAAATTGTACTCAATATGATGCGCCATTATAATAAGGCATACTTATGTCCGACGTTTTAGGGAATCATACACTCTCACCACTCCAGGTTGGTCACGGATGCTCTGGCAGACATTGATGATGCTTTCCTGTAGTGTTTTACATCATTAATGGTGATTGCATACACCAAAGATTTAAAGATAAAACTGCAATGTAAAAGCTTTTCACAAATTTATCAAAACACAAACTGGCTCAATTAGATCTAATAAGAATATGCGTTGCACTTATTTAGAACTGTGAATACGGTTTACAGTAACAACACTAACAGATGTTTACTGTATGTTGTATCCATGGACAATAACAGAGTAGTGTATCCTCCTTTGTTTACTGCCTGCCGTAGGTCGTACGTAATATAAAAGAGCTTGCAGTAGATGATATGTTTCACAGTAGCGAAGATGAATAAGTGGTCATAGCTCTTAAGGCTCTTTTAGATCCAATGTTTACTGGAACTCTTTTGCTTGTTTTGGTCCATACGACCACTTTTCAATATATGAAATTTTTTTTAACACCTAGCAATTACAAAGCTCTCAATTTTCTCTGTTTTTACTATTACTGTCGTCAAGTTATCTGTTTTCGTTGTTTTTGGCAGTGCAGTGACATTCGCATTGTGTTTGTTTGCTATAATAATGTGTGTAATTTATCATTGTGTATCAGAGTGACTCATATGAGACTTTTTGATCGACGACACTATAATACGTTGATTACATGTGATGTAAGTGAACTGTTATGGCATCCATAATGCTTCAGCAACTCATTATGGTCTTACTGGGCGGCGCGCGCAACCCATGTATTTTAACAATTTTAAAGCAGCAGTCCACTGGCACCCATTCCCCATAAAAGTAATGAAATAAGTGTATTTGAAAGAAAATAAATTCTGTTCAGTGATTTTAATATTCTAATAAATTGACCTAATCTCCTTTGCTGCAATATGTGTTGCTTTCCCCTTACCTGCAAGACATCGATAAATATGGAGTGGACTCAATAGTGGTGCTATCTGTTGCGCTACTCGCAAACACGCTCAAGATCCTGTCATGATATTAAATTTAATGGCACAAAATTAAGAATGTAAGATTTTTTGCAAACGGTCAAAGTTTTGAAATTATAGTGTCGTCGATAAAACGGTCGTATGCAACTTGTCCGTAATGGTAGTTAAAACGCCGTTATGAAAATTATGAAACTCGCTACCGTTCGTTTGATAAACATACTTAGTCTTAATTACTACCATAAATTAAATTAAATTGAATTGAGTTTTATTTATGGACGCTCTTTAAATGCTTTTGTCCTTAGCGTCCCCAGTCTAAGTGGCTATATTGGGCGTGAAAAACCGGAAATTTTGCTCAGAGGCCCTTTTATCATGCTTGAAGTTCATTTACGTGCCGTAAATCTGCGACACGGGGGGACCACCGGCTTTACTTCTCTTCCGAAGGAAGCCATGCTAAGGATTTTTACGCCCAAAAAAATCCATCACCCTCCGCCGGGTTTGAACCCACAACCTCGGGAATTAGAGGCTAGCATGATAAGCACTACAGCATGGAGGACGATAATTACCGCCATTATAGTCTTGTTGTATAATATACAATTCCGCGTCAGTGACTTAAATACTTATAAAACGTTTACCTCTGGTCCCAGCCATGCAATTCTGGGTGCGATTTGGAATAGTAAATATTTTATCGGTGGCTAATGGCTCCAGATCCTGTCAGTTTATTGGTTAATTATAGTCTCCCAACCTTTAGCGTCATTTAAGCTGGCAGCTTTAGCTTTTTGGCAACCTACGCGTTGTCCAGTGCGTTGATATAAAATTGTAGCATACGGTTGAAAATTTACGAACTATCGTGATGTTTGAAGTATGGAACGAATGAATTATTTAGGAAGTTTTCAATTTGCTTCATCACGATCTGTCTATGTCCGCATGAATACTGCATAATAATGTAGTATTTTATTTCCAGAATAGGAACACCAGTCCGTAACAAAAGAAATTATAATCCTTGATCATATGATGTTTTATTTCATACTGTATATCCAAGTTAATCTATAGCATTAGCAATTATCAGACAGGTGATCCATTTAACCCTTTAAAACATTTTTTAAATCAATGCAGCATAGCGTGTTCTGCTAATCGCTTTAATGCAACATACTGGTGTATCACAGAGACCCGTTACCCAATTAACACTAATGAATGTTCAATATCATTAATTAATTTAACATTTCAAGTATAGCACCGTTGAATTATCAGTGTAATGATCGCGTAATAAAAATACGGTTACTACATTGCAGAATACTTAGTTGCAGAGATACGATAAGGAACAGAGACCACTGTTAGGATTCGCTGAATTTGAAACGTTTCTGATTTTGTTTCACTACACAATTTTCATAGCGATACGTCATAACATTATACTACATGCTTTTCTGATACCAAAATGGTCATTCGGATTGACTAAGTTATTAGTTTTACTATGTAACTTAAAAAAACAGCCATTTTAATAAGAAGGAGTTAATATACTACGAGGGCTGTCCAGAAAGTAACCTCCGTTCATGCATAGTACGAGAAATAGTGGGGGTAGCACCGCCATTTCGACATCAGCGTGCGCAGCAGCTCAGTACGCATCTAGCTGCGCAAGGTGGAGCATCGTACTGTCGCTAGTGTTTGCTAGTTATAACCTAACATGAGCACCGAAACAACAAATCCTGCCAAGTGTGAAGTGCGTAAGAAGTGTGAAAAGACTAATAAGAGTAATCTTCTGACATCTGGTGTTGTGTTTTGTATGACAACGCTCACCCTCGCACAGCAAACATAAATGAACTTTTGGCCAAGTCGAATGGGACGTTTTTGGCCATCCCGTGTACAGTCCGGAATTGGCACCTAACGATTTCCATCTGCTGTGTACATGAAAAAGTGGCTTGCATTTCAGCGCTTTGGCAATGATGAAGAGCTTCAAAACGCCCTGACAGGTTGGATTAGTTCACAGGCGCCAGAATTTGATACACAGAGTATTTCAAAGACTGTGAAAAGGTATGACAAGTGCTTGAATCTGTTTGGAGACTATGTAGAAAAATAGAGAAAGAAAAGGTGTAGTTTTCAGATTATATAATAAAACTTGTGTATGATTACCGGTTTCGTGTTTATTTCAAACCGGAGGTTACTTTCTGGACAGCCCTCCTATATTATGCCGCAAGACTATAATAATAGGATTAAGAAGTGAGTATGTTTATGAAACGATCAGTAGTGAGTTGTAAACCACTGTTTTTGGTCGACCACACTAAAATTTCAAAGCTTTGGGTTTTTCAAAAAGAACCTACCTTGTTAATTGTGTGTAAGTAAATGCTGATTGGATGGCAGGACCTTGAGCGTGTTGGCGACTAGTGAAACAGATGGCACTACTGTTGAGTACAGGCCGTATTTATTGATGTCTTCATCAGGTAACGTGAAAGAAAGCCGTATTAAAATAAAGGAAATTACCTCCATTTATTAGAATATTAAAGTTGCAATGAACAGAATTTATTTTAAATACACACATTTCATTGTTTATCTGTAGAATGTATCCCAGCTGACTACTGTTTTGAAGGTGTTAAAAGGTATGAACTGCGCGCACGGCGAGTAAGATCATAATGAGACGCTGAAGTATTATGGATGACACTATAGTTCATTTACGTCACATGTAATCAACGTATTATAATGTCAACCAAAAGTATATTTATGCAATCCTAGAATTATAAATACATTCTTATTGTATTCAATATCGTGTACATTTGGCCTCATTATAACCCGCGTGAGATTAATAGCAATGACGTAATACCGGATTCCAAGTTGTCGTGGTTTATAGAGAGAAGTTGAAACCATTTTGTGATATTTGTTTTTGTCTGATCAACGAATATGCAAAAACCTCTGTGCATTATTAAATATAGAATAATTGAGATTGGCATTTATATTATTGTGCCGATAATAGGCTATATCACAGTCCGTAGCAATCACTCACTTTTCCCCCTAAGAAGGGAATACATGCAAGACTTGCTTATCGGCATCAGTAACAAATGAAATGCAGGGAGAGAAGCTAACGTCTCAAAACACATGAAGACACTCTCGCTTATGTAAGCTATGATTGCCGAACTATTTAATCGTGGGGTTACTATCCTGTGGATGGGTGTAGGTGGACGGTGTGGTGAAGAAGAGATGGCCAGCTTCTGCAGTAGTCAGAAAATTTAGTATATACAAGATGAGCTTTGAGTTCACCGACAAACTTTAGCGGGTCATTCCTGACTGGAAATGCAACACAAAAGTTCATGTCACCTTGAGTCTGGAAATGCATAGCTACAATGGTAGATGGCAGTAACGACATTCTCTCCTAACTTCCAGTGTGTTTTGTGTGTTGGAGATAGCGTGGTTTAATCAACGTAGAAGCACAATGGTCCGATATTCATTCCAGGAACAAGCCGAGATGATGTTCGTGTATGGCCAAGCAGGTGAAACGGTCGAGAGGCAACACGGATGCACCGTGCCACGTAACCTGACAGACAGCACCACTCACATCGCACAACTTTTGGAGCCATTTTTCGGCATTCGTATGTGCATGGATAGCATGGAACCTTGGAGACAGACGAACGTTCAGGACGGCCCGGACTTTGCGTACACCAAATGTGTACTCCATAATATTGAGAACAACGCTGATACAAGCTCCGGGCAATTGGCCCGCCAACATGATATAAGCCAAAGGACGTTTATCTATATCCCACATGAGAACCGCTATTATCCCTATCACCTCAACGTGTGCAGGATTATCACCGGCGGATTTTCCTTCACGGAAAGGATCCTGTCGCTGGTTTGTGCAACAGGTCACCATCATTATGGCACTTGTCTTCAGTCCTCTTCATCGATGAAGTGACCTGTGATAGAGATGGCATCTTAACCTGCATAATCGTCATCTATGGACCACAGAATGGCTGAAGCGTCTCATCAGCAGCGGTTCAGCATCAATGTTTGTGCAGAGATTATTCTTACCGCCTACTTGGACCAGTTCTTCCACAAACGCCTGAACGGAGAAACGTATCTGGACTTCCTGCAAAACACTCTGCTTCCATTGCTATAGAATGTACTTTTGGCAATACGATAGACAATGTGGCTGCATCACGATGGAGCGCCAGCCCACTTCCGCATTAATGTTCCGCATTAATGTTCGCCGACACCTCAACATCATCTTCCCCAGACGTTGGAATGGACGCGGAGTTCCTGTTGCATGACTTGCTCGTTCACCGGACTTAAACCTCTTGAATTCTTATTTGTGGGGGATCCGAAAAAAATTGTGTACTGCCAGCGTGTGCCTTATGCTCAGACCCTTCAGCAGCGTGTCCACGTAGCCTGTAACGATATTCAGACACAACCTGGAACATTCGAACAAGTGAGGTAATCCATGATGTGATGTGTGAATGAGATTGCATCCTATGGAGGCCACTTTGAAACTGCTGTGACATGGATGGAATTCAGTCCATGTACTGTGTGCCAGGGCTATTTGTTTGATGTCGTTATTCAGTGACATTTTCCGTGGAAACTAAGCATTTCCGTACAGAAGGTGTTATGAAACTTTGTGCTCCATTTTCAGTCAGGAATCGCTCCCTGGAGTTTGTCGGTACACTTCAAACTGATCCTGTATAGCAAGTTTGGTATTTAACCCAATTTTAGTTCTTGAGTTATGCTGTTCACACACACACACACACACACACACACACACACACACACACACACACACACACACACACACACACACACACACACGGACCTTTTCCTAAGACGTTTTTGTTGGAGTTAGGAATTCTCTACCACTAGGCATGTGGTAGAGAAAGTAACGGTAAAAATATGTGTTACATTCATAGAACTTTCTCTACCCTCTATTGCTTATTAGCGAGCATACAAATTATTCCTTCGAAAGCTTATTTTTCTATCTACTTCATTTTAATGCAGATAAACCTTTCCAGAAATAGCTACATTACACATTTTGTTATAGATACAAAGGGCATCCATGAAATCATGAGAAATAACTGAAAATACGCAAGAATTTAAAGGTTAAGCCAAGTATTAAACAACTCGAACAATTAATAACAGATACCTTGGAAATGGCTTGTGCCAGAAAATAGTTTATTAAAAATAAATTGTGTATTTTAAAGAGAGATACAATTTTGTGTAGTCGTTTTCGTCTACCACTTGAGGTTTACCAGCCATAAGATTATACAAAATTCCTTCCGAATGAAGGATTTCGCGGGCTATTCCCAGAAAATTGAATACAGACATTTTATTTGTCAAGTAAATATCTTTTATTGTATTTTAATTAAAATCGTTAAATCCATTTTTCAAAAAAATAAATTCGAAAAAGTTTTCTTGTAAGGGGTAGCTTTAGGGGAGGAGGATTTCTTGAAAATCTTAGTGGCATCTTTGAAAAGTATTGAATCTAAATACCAAGTTTGGTAGTTATCGGACGTTTCGTTTTTGAGTTGTGCTTTCTAAAGACACATTGAAATTTTTCCAAAAATCCTTTTTTTGCATTCAAAGGGCCTCAAAACATGTATTTCCGGTGAAATCCCACTATCGAATATTTGGGTGGAATACAATACCTTCTCTACCAACTAGGTACGTGGTAGAGAGACTAAGATTGCCAGTTTTTGGCAACTTTTCCTTTGAATCTGCTCTTGATGGGTGCTAACTAGGGATGGGATATCTATACCTTCGATACCTCGATACCCCCGATACTATGCGGTATCGAAGTATATCGAATACTTCGAGCTAACCATTTAATACTTTTTCGATACTTCTAATATTTAAGTTTGGCATTATTGAAAGTAGTTATGCTTAACAAGATAAGGAATTACAGAAGTCGAGATTTCATGTTATTGCCTCACACGTGTCCCCAAAGACCTGCTGGACACTTGATACACTTTGACTGGGTTTCCTGTTGGTGAAAGAATACAACATTCCATAGACTTCTGTCAAATGAACACATTCAAAAACAATAGGGGAAGGAGTAAAGGTACTGCTGTAACTTGCAACTAAGTTGTGAATGATGCTAATTTAGCTGACGCACTGAATTACGTTTCTGCAACAGCCTGGCTTGGTGACTCACTCTTAGCCATTACATTTACCTACTCCGGTAACCAGAATCTGTGAATCCAGCAGAAACAAATCAGAACTTAAGACGTGAGATAATACAGCGCGTGTGAATATTTATAATTTATAGTTGTTTCAATTTCATGAAAAATATACAGGGTTATTCACAAAGAAGGAACAGACTTTATATATTTATTTCTAATGAACGACAATAGATGGCGACACATGCGATACATCATGAAAAGAGAAAAGTTCAAGGTTTTATTTTATGTGTTCAAAATGAGCACCATTTGTTATGCGAGTGCTTTTCCGTTTGCATACGGAACCATCTTCTACGAATTTATTGTATCAATATGCAAATTTTTTACGATGAAGCGCCTCGTTGTTGAACTTACAAGGAAATTGAGGCAGTATTTTTAACACTAAAATAATTTCAGTCTAATTGTATAATATATATAATTCAATAACAGCCCGCCTTAAAGCAATATGTGTATGTAACTATATATAAAACGTGTATATTACAGTCATTGTAAATGTTTATATTACTGTATCCATGTTTAATAATGTTATGTGAATTATTACGTAATTTAATAATGTAGGAGATGTGAGAATAATAAGTTAAACGTTGCTAACAATGAGGTAACCTTGAGGCAATAATGAGTAAGAATGTTTAATAATGCTACTAGTCATTATTGGAGCAACAATAATGTAATTTTAGTGGCATTATAAAATAGCCAATCAACATAGCCAATCAACAACCAGAAAAAGCTTTAGTTAAATGAAGCTACTCCATTGGAGTAGGATTAGCCAATCAGAAACTGAAAAGGAGAAAATTTTACAAATTTAGAGTTCAGTTGCCTGCATTGAGTTGTATTCGTGTGAGACGAAAATAGTTTGTCTTTAATTAAAACATCTCACAGCTCTCTCTCTCTCTCTCTCTCTCTCTCTCTCTCTCTCTCTCTCTCTCAGTGTGTTATTTAAATCATATCAAGCATTAATAAAAGGAGTGAAGTAAAATTATAATCTGTGTTAAGCCTACATTCTTAGTTGCACCACAACCCTGCCAAGAGAAACGTGTCTCTAACAATAATACTGACGCAGCCGAGGCAAACATAAATATTTAATACTTAAAGAAACAGTCAAATTACAAAGTTAATATTTTTTTAAATTTGTGGCAAAAGCTATGTACTTCAAATTGTTTAATTATTCAAATTATTACAGGATTATTTTTCGCTATACATTATTCAGCTTAGTTTATAACGCAACTTTAGAAAGATTTTCTTCATTTCATTTTGTACTTACATTTATTATAACAGCCACTATTATAATTCATTTATTATTTCTTCATCAAACAGGGTCAAATAACCCTTTGAGAAATGATATAAGAATCAAATTCAATATCAGTGAAATTTAATATTTATAGGATTTTTGATTGGAAACTGCGACGGACCTCCTCGTGGCGTCGTCTCCCTTCCTTCATGGAGCTGTTGATGGCTGGTTCCAGGAATTTAAGCCTAGCACACTTGTGTCTTGCCCTATTTCTAAACTCTTTCCCAGGGTGTGGTGACGGTAGACGAAATGAAACTCCAGATAGTTGAACTTTACTTTATTGCATTGTGATAATACTGTTTTGTGATGCCGCCAGCCGTGTGTTTTAAACCTATGTGCACTTCAAAAGGGGCCTATCTTCAACAATTTACCTCCCCAAGCTAGCTGTGTCTCCTATATCTAACTTCACATGCATCGCCACAAATATGGCGTGAATTGTTCCCTCTTCTTCGGGACCAGATGAAAACGAACAGACGCGCGAGCTCTGCACATGTGCGCTTTTATACTCGCTTAGGGGACGCTAAGTTCGCCTAGCTCTTTTCTAATCTTTTCTGTTATTGGTTCTCCCCTAAGCGTGCTATGAAAACATTTGCCTCCAAATCTGCAGTCTTGACAAGTTTGGGATTTCCAAGGTGTCAAAATCTCTCTCCCTCTCTTTCCATCTTATTGCTATCTCTCTCCGTGCCTGTGACTGTTTGGCTGTGTTGCCAGCCCTAAGCCCCTTTCTACCTGCCTGTTTCTCTTCTCACGGCTAGCTAGCTTCACATTTTACATATATGTTACAATACTCAGCTTATTTCCTATTACATTTATGTTCCCTATATATCATAGTTCCCGGTACAAAACCAATGCCCTCTGCAATGAAACAATGGATTCACTCTTTGTATAATGCAGCACACAAGACGACCTTTCCTGTGGCATTACCATTTTCTCGTAAACAAACGCAGCACCGCTGTAGGCACTGAATGGAACTAATAGGTCGGGCTTAAAACTTTGAACTTTCCTTTATTCAATGATGTATCGTATGTGACACTATCTGTTGTCGTTCATTAGAAGTGCATATGTAAATTCTGTTCGTTCTTTTTGAACAACCCTGTGTGTTAGCTTATATTTTCAAGATTGCGGAATAAAGAATCACTAGTGTTTGTCTTTCTATGGATATAAAATCCTTTAAAAGAAAGTTTTAGCACAAGATATATTAAAGAGAAGCAAAGAAACTATTATTATTTTTTATTATTATTAGTCTTGATAACAATGTTGATATATAACTTGTGGAATTATCTAGATAAAAGCGTTGCTGCCAATTAATCGGAGAAAGAAAAATTTCAGAATTAGCATGCAATACAAAATTGATTACATGCATTTATATACAGAAAATTATGAATACAAACATAATTCAGTGAAGAATCTATCGCCTTTACAGTTTTTTATAAAGTAGGTATCGATATCGATGACGACATGTTGGCGGGCTGAGGGCAACCCGAAGGTGTGTTAGGCGTGTACCTGCCCTAATTAGGGCTTAATCACGTAGTGACGGGATATGAGGGTTACAGGATGGCAGTTGACATTTTTGTAGGGGAGAGAAAGTAGGTAACAAAGTTTGTTCCTCAACGGTAGCCGGTCATGGTGCAACGGCCAGTGTGCACCGCTGGTGTTAGTAATTTATTAATTTAAAAATGTAGGGGTAGTAATTTTGAAGTCCAAGCTACTCTTGAAGACATTGTATAGGAGCTCAGCTGCTGGTGGAGTGCTCCGTTGTTAACGGATGTGCCCGCATGCCATGCGGGGAAGGCGGTGACGCTTCAAGCGGCGTGTTGTGGGGTTATAATCCCCAAGAGACCGAACGAGGGAGCTCTGATGGTGTGGCAACTGGTCGTAAAATTTTGCGGCCCGGCGCCTAATTTCATCCTCCACGTAAGAGATAAGGCTTCGTGAAGCAGTCTCACGGGAAAGGAGCGGTTTACAGAATAGATAGCCCGAAGGCTCATATTCTGTACCCGTTGCTGAAGCAGCAGACTAGAGTCTGCGGCCATGCCCCAGATCTCGCAGCCGTAAAGCAGGACGGGGATTATGGGCGCTCGAAAAATGTGTAACTTAAGAGGGACAGGCATCCCCGACCTCAGAATGGGGTACAATGAAGCCGTAGCCCCAGTGGCCCCATGCGCGAGGTCCCTGACGTGTCCCTCAAAAGTTAGGCCCTTAATGTAGCTTAACTCTCAAGTAAGTGATGGCATTCGTCCATTCTATGCTTCTCCTGAGGTAGTTTAATGTGGGGAGGATTGCGGGAAAGCGGCGCTTGGTGAAGAGAATGGCGTGGCTTTTTGCCGGGTTAATGGATAATCGCCAACGCCAGCACCATTCTTGGAGGAGGCGGAGGTGTCTCTGAATGGGGCTGAAGGCTTTGCGTGGGGTTTGCTTGTACAATACAGGAACACGTCATCAGCAAACTGTGTCATGTGGACGTGCTGCTCTGTAGGTAGGTCGGCCACACACACACACACACACTAAAGAGTGTGTGGGGATAACACAGAACCTCGGGGACTCCGCCTCGTGTTGGCCTTCGTGTAGATTTGTGTCCCGAGACTGAAACTATAAAAGTGCGATGTTTTAAATATGTGTGTAGTTTGTATGTGGTGTATAGGTAACTCCAGTTGGATGAGCTTCAGGAGACCCGCGAGTATCAAGAAATAGTGGTATCGTTCCATCACTAGTATACGGGTACTCATTCCTTCAGCTGACATAAGTGATGTTGGTGTTCCAGGACGCATGGAGTCGTCCAGGCAGGATGCGGAGGACGGGACATCACAGTAAACAGCTACAGTTCCATCATGCAGTCCAACAGTAACGGCGAACCTCGACGGGACTGGAAGAAGCGTCTGTCGCTGCGAGCTACTCGCCGCTCTACTGTTGACGAGGTAAGATTATGGCATCTTAAGCTTTACTGTCGCCCATTTGCTGCAGGCCTCTTGCTTGTTACAGGATACTCCTAACACAACAGCTGCTCTTCTATCGCTTCGAAGTGCCTCAAATTAATGGCCCGTGTAAAGCGCTTTGAAGGTGCTCAGTCCGCTGGTTTAGCTTAGTAACTTCAAGGTAATTGAATCGCTCTTGTAACAGGGGAGTAAAGATAAGACGAAGTTATAGTCTCTAACTATGTAAATGTGTCTTACGTTCCCTTCTTTTTACCTTAGACTGTGATTTGATTAGTCGCGTTCGCTTAAGGCAATATATCTGTAAACTTTGCTAAAACCTGTAGAAATTTTCGATATTTTCTTGCAGTTTTATTATATTTATAATTCATATTTTAATGTTACAGTTTTTAAATATCAACAATTGGCTATTTATTCCGTCTACCATTACTGATAAGCACCGCATTAAGCTTTAAAGCTCCTGAAGAATTACTTTTTTCAGCATTTTGCTCTGTTCAAAACCAACTTTGGGCACAGTTCGCTTGAGATTTTCGGGAATTATAGTTTTAAAAATTGTTGCGGCGTAGTTAGAAAAACGACTTAATAGTTCAGTTGAAATTAATTATTTTCCTTAACTCGCATTGAAAACGCTGTAACATTCATCAATATATGAAATATTTTTGTCTTAAACACAGAATTTGCACAGAAATTTCTTTGTTTGTATACTAATCTCAAATTAAAAATTTGGGAGCGATAGTATATACTGTACCGTCCAAGGATCATTTTATATTGCCATATAAAATTATGATGTGTTGTACTCACATGACTTTCTTTACTCTTGTACAAACTATTTTTACAAACGCATATTTTCCATCTACTTCATAACATTTGCAGAAACTATCTTATTGCTAATTTTCTTGTAGATGCAAGCGGAATTGGTAAGCTTTAAGGGATAGTCATATATTTTAAAAGCTGGTTACTATGTGGAGCATTTCATTCTCTTTACATGTCCAGGACATTAAAAAAATGAATAATGAATTCCCATTTGAGAAAAGTGTAAGTATTGGAAAATTCAAACAAATAACAAGGAATATCTCGAAATGGTCCACTCCACAAAAAGCCTGTCTATCTCTTACGGTTTACTATTATGCAAATGCCATTCAGAGTGAAGAGGACTTTTGGGGACATTCCCAGAAAATTCAATATATATATATATTTCGTTTGCCATAAAAATATCTTAAATATATCATACTTTAACCAAAATCGTTAGAGCCATTTTTGAGAAAATCAAAACGTTCGCAAAATCTTCCATCTAAAGTGTAGTCTGGGGTGGGGGATTTCCTTGAAAATATTCGTATCGCATCTTTGAAATATATTTGACCTAAATACCAAACTTGGCATTTTACTACTTTTCGTTTTTGAGTTGTGCTGTACACAGACACGCACAGGGACGTTTTTCTAAAAAGTCTTTTTGGATTTAGGGGGCATCAAAACATGTATTTACGATAAAATCTCGATATCGAATTTTTGGATGTAATACAATACTTCCCCTACTTACTATGCGTAGTAGAGAAAGTAAAATGTGATTAATTATTAATAAAAAGTTAATCCCTTAAGAAGGTTCCACATAGTTCGTTAAAATTGTGTTCGTAAATATGGTAAAAAAGGACAAACTGTGGATATTTGGACTTTCACAGATACACTGTCTTAAAGCGATTTCACTAAAAATCCACATTTACGCTCAGTTGGCACTGATATGCTATCATCATGGTGACGTGCTGTGGAATTGCTCTGTACGGAACAATAGCAAAACATGTTGTTTTCGTTCTTTCCGACCCTTTCATTTTATTTATCATCCTCATTTCTACTCGGCCATCATGTTATTAACTTCCTTTATGCTCGAATACACATACTTTAGTTCGATTGCGCAGAGGCCTTGGGACTTGTCGACAATTGTTGCATACAACTATGCTAGCAAATCGTGGGAAACGCAACTGAAATTCATTCAATTCACCTGGGGCTTCCACAGAGAGGTTCGTGTGTCGCAGAAGTGTCCTAGCAAGTAAGGCAATCAAACACGTTTAACTAAGAGGTTGACTAAGATGTGAATTTTAATTTAAATCGTTTTACTTATATTGCTTAGAAGAACGATGTTTGTACTCGTAATGAAAATGATAAAGATAATCATGTCAGCACAGCACTCTGAAAAAAAAAATCTTAAGTCCATCAAGAAAGGGATTGGTATGTTGCGATCTACTGGCTGACCAGAGGAACTGGAAAAACGGGCAATTTCTTGGCTAAAGTGCGCGAAGCTAGGTCAAATCGTCGCTAAACGGACGTAAGCGACATAAGTGTAATTTTACAGGAGAGCAGTTTAAAGAAAACTGTGTGTACTTAGGGACTTACGGCTCAAAAGCATAAAATGAAAAATCAAATATAATACAGTGATTCAAATCTTTAATAGTTTTTCTTAATATGGACTAATATTAGACAATAGAATTTGGATACCATGTATGCAAAAAAAATGCCTAAATTGGAGATACGTCAGTTTGAAATATTTCACCCATGATAGTAAGGCGCTTACACCATACACATGATCAATATATTATGCTGATTTTTGCTATTGTTTTGGGCTGTATCATTCCTTATTAATTTTTATGTATATTTTTCACGTATATATTTCTATTCTAAGTACATAGAACAATATAAAGCGTTGGAAGTCAATAAAATAAATAGAGGTTTCTACCTACTTAACAACAGTAACATCAAGTATTTAAGTGTATCTTATTTATTTTTAATTACCTGCAATAATTTAACAAAGAATATATTTGTGTAAATAAACACAACTTCTGAACTTATTTTAACAATAGCAAAATCATGCGTATAGATGTGCTATTTTGAATGACAATAATTTGATGAATAATGTACAATAATATGTTTGCAAATGCTTTCAGGAAATAAACAGATAGGAAAGACTCTTTAACCATAGCAATATTAAGTATTAATACGTATGCTATTGCTTTTTTTTAATTACATACGTTTTTTTTGTTTAAAAATGCTTTTAGGAAACGCAAACAAGTATTGAAAATGTTAATACAATAGGTTAATACAACTAAGAAGTGCGGCAGTTCCTTGTAGAACGTTTTGTAAACAGCATCTCTTATTATTAGTGTTGGCTCTTTGCATAACTCCTGTAGATTGCTGTACTTCTCAGCCGAAAGCTTTGAAGAGGTGGCATTAAGTCGAGGCAGAGGAAGCTTCAAAACCCGTGAAGTGTTCCTGGATTTCAGAGATAGCCGCTCATAATGTTTGGCCAAATGACTGTTTTTTTACAAAGACGCAAGCGGCATCGTCTGTGGTCACTTTGACTTCTCTGATTGCAGTCCAATGTACTTTGTTTCCAGATTGAAATCCTCTGTAGGCTCTCTGAAATGCTTTTGTAGTTCAAGAAATCTTCTACCCTCATAGAATGTGCTTCATACGGAGCAGCACTCGAAGTCTCGCAATATGTACCAGCTGGCAAGGTATGAAGATGTTCCATGCCTGAGTCAGGGCTCTTGAAATAGCGCTGTGGGCAGAATCACCTTCGTTTTGACCATGGTTAGGTTCGAAGAAGCACAAGTTGATAGTGACTTCTTTTGAGTTGCTTAGAATTTACAAAAACATGGTCACTGCAGTGGTATTCTGGCTACTGCAGGCATCAGCAAATAGCCTGACATCCTTTACACCGTGGACATCAAGATGTTGAAGGTAGATTCCCACACTGCTTGCAATCTCAGATGATCCCCTTGTGCTGATAGTCTCGCTTCATAGAAAGCAAAGACACTCTTTGATTCAAATGTTGTAAACCGTGAAATTATGTGCTGACAAACGCATTCGTTAGAATACAGCACTTTATTTGATAAGGGGCAGCTGAATCACTTGCTGAGGATCAAACACCGCAGAGGAATATTATCTTGGGTTTTCTTTGGCAGCTATTTTAGCATTGTTTTTCTTATTTCTTATAGCATTCTTTTCTTCAGTGTGTTTGTCGTACATATCCTGCAAATCCATTTTCTTTGCAGCATCACATCACGGTAAGTTGCACACAAACTGCACTAGTCCTCCTTAGGATACTGAATGATAGACTCATTGATTTCTATACTCTGGACAATGGTGAGTACATCCGTTATTGTTATTCGATTTTTTGTACTTAGCATACATAAAAAATCTGATGTGTTACACTCACATGACTTTCCCTACTCTTGTACAAACTATTTTTACAAATGCTTATTCTCCATATGCTTCATGTTAATCGAGATATCAAGATGTCAATCTTATTGGTAGTTTTCTTGTAGATGCAAGGGGAATATGGTAGATTTTAAGCGATAGTCAAATATTTTAAGCACTGGTTACTATATGGCGCATTCCATTCTCTTTGCATGTCCAGGACATAAAAAAAATCAATAAAAAATTTCAGAAAAAGTATAAGTAATGGAAAATTTAAGGGAATAACAAGCAATATCTCGAAAACGGTTCACTCAACAAAAAAAATGTATATGATATAAATTGTGTATTTTAACGCGGTCTACATTTTTTGTGTTGTAAAAGCTTGTCTATCTCTTATGGTTTGCCAGTTATGCAAAAGTCGTTCACAATGAACAATACTTTTGGAGACATTCCCAGAAAATTCGAGATATACATTTCATTTGTCATAAAAATATCTTAAACATATGATATTTTAATCAAAATCATTAGAGCCATTTTTGTGAAAATTAAAATTTTTGAAAAATGTTCCATGTAAAGGGTAGTCTGGGGTGGGGGGATTTTCTTGAAAACCGTCGTGTCGCATTTCTGGAAGATATTGAACCTAAATACCAAGTTTAGTGTTTATCCGACTGTTCGTTTCCGAGTTATGCTGACACATACAGACACACACACACACGGACATTTTCCAAAAATGCTTTTTTTGGATTCAGGGGGTCTCAAAACATGTATTTCCGGTGAAATCTCGGTATCGAATTTTTGGGTGGAATACAATACTTCCCCTACTTACTATACGTAGTAGAGGAAGTAAAAAGTGAGCAAATCCCAGAACCTTCATTTTTGCAATTCAGAAACTGATAGTTTTCACTATATGGTGAATAATAGTTACTATTACAGTCTCTAAATGGCTACTCCATTAGGCGTATTTACTTTTCCTGATGACAACACTGTTCCCTAATATTAGTACTGTCTGCAGATGTAGCATTGACATTTTCAAAACTGTCTTGTGTGTGGATCTTTAAAATGCTGAGAGCAACATACATAGAATCCGTTCCTAATTTTTTGTTCCATTTTGCTTTGAACGATCCATCTGAATCATTTTCCCATAATAATACTTCTTGTCTGATAACCACTATACTTAATTTCAGCACCTATCTTTAACGCATCACTTTCAATGCATTAAATGTCGTTGCATTATACCACATTCGTAGATCCATCTCTCCGCTTTACTAATAAGCCCATGTTCATAACAGACTGCTGCTTTACTGAGACTGCATTAGTTTGTTGCAGGTGTATTCAGGCCAATCAATATTGTTGAAGAGGTTTTCTTGTCCAAATTTATAAACACACGTTGTGTTAATCAGGTGGCAAAAATTGGTCTAGAGTGGCTAGCATTACACTGCGCACATATACGTATCGACCAATTTTAATAATGGTAGTATCTAACGAAGAGACGTAAGCGAATTGCGAGTCTCATACGCCTGTTCGTCTGAAAAAGAATGCGTGAGCAGTGGCGTTTATGACGATAACACGATGTTTACTGCAAAGTAACCATTAGAGATGGAGGTACGCAGTTTGTCAGAATATAGATACGGCAGGCGAAATATCTAAATGTTCTCGATTTGGGCGCTTACGCTACTTCGTCACATGAGCGACGAAATTTGTTGAGTTAGTCAAAGGTAATTTATCTCTATTTTTCTTTTTCTGTTGTTTATTTTGTTACCCTACTTGTATCTTAAATATGCATGTACGGTCAATGACACATGCACTAAATACTTGTATAATAGCTTCATAATTTGAAACCAATAAAGATACGTACCTTATCTATCTATTTACGTTTATAGCCAAGAATTGATGAGTTTCTTATTGTAACTCCTAGCAGGTTTACGGCATGTCTTCATACATATAAAGTAAACCGTAATTAGAACAATAATTATAGTTAGTTTCTTTAAAGTAATCCTGGAATAACCTCAAGTGTCCAACAAAAGTTAACCTAAAGAAAAACCTAAAAAAGGCGATACTGTACTAAGAAGTGTGTATGTCAAACCCGCTTTTGTAATCACAGTTACAGGCGACTACATAAATTGCAAACAAGAATTCTTGTGTGTCACAGTCACATGAATTTATCTACCCATTATGTTTTATTTTCATAGATATTCTAAAACTTTGATTAAAAAGCGTTTTATTTCTGCACTCCAGATAAGTTTTTTTATTAGTTTTAACATTCAAATACTTTATGCTCTTTCCTAGTGCTAAGTCGCAATTAATTTTCTTTTTTGGTGGTCGTGCAATTTCAGTCGTTACAATCGCTTTAGCCTGGTGTAGCCCTTTTGTACTTTCAACAAAATGTGTAATAAAAGCATTTCTTAAGAGTTTAATCTGAAGTAGATAGAATAATTATAGAAGAATGGGTAGAGAAAGTTATGTGAATGTAATACATGCAAAGTTTAGTATTCCAAATAGCGCTAGAGATTTTTTCTCTATTTTTTAACAGAAACATTGTGAACACTGCAAATCGGAATTTTCTGATGATTTTAAAAAGAAGCTACATTTAATTCATACAGGCCGAAATGATCGTAATGGTGAATACCCAGTAGACCGTGTGAGATTGTCAAGGCGGGATCTGGAGGCAGAGAAGTGGAGAATGCGATTATGAAGTTCAGCAGAGGTCCCTCATTATCCACGCTGTTAGGCCATTACCTCTGAAAAACTCGAATAATCTGCCCTTTTGTTTCTCGCATCGATGTTGCCCGTTAGTCACTAGCGGGGAAAAGCAATTTCCTGCAATTTGCTTAGTTGTACTTTTAGCCTTACAAAAGGAATTATCCCTGTAACTACCTACTATTTTGCACACATAAAAATTTTATCGGCTTTGTAGTAAAGCAATCGCTCATTAGCGCAAAAGCCGATGGAAACGAAAGCTCTACGTAAATTCGTGTAGGTCTTTCAAGTTCGTGTTTTTCCAGAGAGTTTGAGGGCAAAGTAAGAATGCGATGAAATTAAAAAATAATGAAAAGTTAACTGGAAGATAGAAGTCATAAAACATCTATGAAATGAACTCTTTGAATTATAAAACCAATAGTTTTAGTAGTTTTTTGAACTTTACGCATAGTTTCACCAACAATATTACACTCTTACACAAAAATGGTATTAGAATAAACTACTGATAATTCCTTTTGTCAACAAATGCACATCTGTCCTCTATAGACTATCGCACGATAGGCACACTCAGAATACCTATCGTTTAAACCGCCCGAAAAGGTTCATGTGGTTTCGTGTGTAGCCCGTATTCCCGAGGTCTAGGGATCGATCCCCGGTGAGCGCCCACTCTGTTTCATGGGTTTTTCCTGGTTTGCCCGTGTCGCAAGGCGAATGCTGGGTTGGTTCATATTCTCCTCTTTCCTCTCATTTCCTGTACCCATCATCTTCCCCGTCATCTGTTTCAGTGTTGTAGGACCAGGCGACGGTGTTCGGCGGGTTGCGGCTGGGCGGTGGCTTGGTGTCGCTGCGGTACCGCTCAGCTACGTCTCTCCTCAGCATGGGGCTCCACTCCGGGGACTCTGGAGATTGGTGGCTTGTAGGCAGGGACCGTGCGGCGTCGGATGCGTTCTATCTGGAAAACGTTAGGTCGCATCCGGATCTTGTCGCCCTTCGGGTCTCTCCCCTCACCCTTCCCTCCCAGGGTCACGTTGGAAGCACAATGGCCGACAGGCCTGCGTGCGGTGCTCTGCGTCGTTCCGTCCCCCCCCCCCGTGATACGCCAATTAACCTATATATTTTTACCTATCATTAACCAGCAGCGCACGTGGCCATGAATTAAATTGCCTTTAATCAAAATTTAAAAAAAAAACACATTAAAATGTCATAACATTTCCTAACAATTACTTAACAGCACCTCATTGTCAAGCATTAAAAGCATTGGTCTGAATCGAACAAACAAGAACACATTAAACATTCCAGAACATTCCGCTTAAAACTTTTACCAAAATAACAGTGATAAAATAACAATAAAACACTATTTCGCCACTTGTGTCCGATAACAAAAGCATCAAAACAATTTTGTCGCAGTTCTCAGGGCTCGTGTTATCTTATTTGTTGAGCGCCTCTTGTATTATTTTAAATTTGGGTTCTTTGTCCTCCGGCTAGCTATTATAACTCAGTCGAGCAAATGTCTCTAAGCAGGGCGTGTAAACGGAAAGGAGTTATTGTTAAACGATAACACTGATAAAAGAATTGTTTCTACGCTTTTATTGCCGTCACACATAATTAATAATTCACATATTTAATCTCTATACACGCCTGACTGAAACTGTGATATTTCCAAATGTAACTACGGTCGTATTAGTTACCGCGTACCAATTACTTGGCGCACTTTACATTTTTGTAACTATCTCTGCGACGTACACCTCCTGAGAGATTCTTCAGAACTGTGTGACGTGCACCTCGTGAAAGATTCTTCGCAACTGTGTATCGTGCACCAATTACTTCGCGTACTTCACATTTTTGTAACTATGCGACCTACACCTCGTGAGAGACTCTTCAAAACTGCGCGATACTTGCTTATGGCTCGAGAATATATACTCCTTTACCTCGAAATACCTAAACATTATAATTGAGCTGCTATTGGTTACCAAATCGCGCCCACTTTAGCGTCTGTTTTGACAGCCAACCACTGCTACTAACATATATACTCTAGGGAAGATATTCCCTCCATTTATAAATAAAGGCACGCTACCCTGACGTCATTTGTTTGTTTCTCCTTAGTGATAAACAACTCACCCCCTCGGTTTATTGTTACCCACTTCTATTGTCAGTTTCAGTGAGGCCGTGTAAACTTACTTCCTAACAATACTTATGGCTACGAAACATCTAAAATCCTGTACATACAATAATATTAATTTACACTACAATCATTTTGGCATTCACAGCATGTTATGATATAAAATACTGCCTCAATTTCGAAAGCCGAATACCGAGAGTGAAACGATCAGAAATGACTAAGAGTGCAGTTATTTACTGTAGAACGTTTACATGTCTTTACAAACAAGTCAGCAAGTTTATTGGTCGTCCGAAGGACACGTCCTCTAGCTAGGCGCTAAGCTCGCCAGCTAACCACGGTACGGGACAGTGACGCCACCTATCAAACCAAAATAAAAAGAAGAAAAGACAGTATTCAAATTCTTTTACAAAAATTCAAGCACATGAGTCATTACTTCTCCGTGAACTGTCACAGTTTTCTTTTAATGAATCTCGTCAGAGCAGAAAACATAAACATTAGGATAGAAAGAGTAAGTCTTAAGAACACAGACCACCGTCAAGCCAGTAGTATAAAATGTCAGGAACATGCAGTGGTAAAAGGTGATCTATTTTGAAGTGCAATATACACTGTCGTTTGTGAAAATTGCAACACCAAGAAGGAAACGCATGAATTCAATGAATTTAGTACCGCAGGTTAGGTACATCACAAGTAACAAATGATAAACATTTCAAATCTATACATGACCTTCCAGCCCTAATATTCAGCATTTGGTGTGGCCTCCATGCGCTGCAATTAGAGCTGCTATACGAGGTGGCATTAAATCAAAAAGGTTCTGAATAAATTCCTGAGGGATTTCCCTCCACGGTTTGTATTCGAGCCCCACAAATCCATGGCACTGGTTGCTGGAGGGCCGTGACGCACCAGGTGCCGACCAACTATATCCAGACATGTTCGATGAGTGACATGACAGGCGAACGTGCAGGCCAAGGAAGCAACGGTACCCGTCAATCTTCGAAGAAGGCTTATACATTCCTCGCAATATATGGCCGGGCATTGTGCTGTTGAAATGTGGCCTGTGGATATGCCTGAAGCATGGGAGTACCTCAAGCTCTACAACCACCGTTAGGTACCAGTTGCTGTTCAAAGTATCTTCAATTCGTAGGAGACGAGATCGGTTGTTGTAACCAATGGCACCCCAAACCATCACACCTGGTGTTTGTCCGCTATGCTGCTCAACAATTGCAGCCCTCCAGGTTGGCTTAGCACGGTACACGTATGCGGCCTTCATTGTGGGACACGTTGAAGCGGGACTCGTCCGAAAAGGTTACATTTTGCCAATCAGCACCCCAGTGACGGTGTTCAGTCCAGTTGGAGGAGCTTATGGTTTCTGGACAATGGAAGCCGACGTGATGACATGCATGCAACCAGTCCAACCTGCAGCAGACGAACCGTTGATGCAGACAAGTTCACAACTGTTGTAGTGCTGCAGCGTCGAGCCAACACTGTGGATGAAGCTGTACGGTCCGTTATGGCCATGCGGACAAGATGATGGTCATCCCGTGCTGTGGTTATGTTCCGTGGTCCAGTACTCGCTCTTCGCTGCGTACGACCTTCATCTATGCACTGCTTCCACACACGCATCACTGTCGTAGCAACCTAAATGTCACGGTATGACAAACCCGCTTCCCGGAGACCGATCATTCTGCCCCGTTCGAACTCACTCACATGCCGATATGGCTCCCTTTACGTCGACGAGGCATACCGGCACTCACTTTATTGACAGCTCTGCACTGACTACACTGGATGCAACACTGACCTTGTCGGACCGACACGAGAGGACTCTACCCCATCTCTCTACAAGCCTTAACACTTATTGCTTGCACACTCTTCTACACTTCCATCAGGTTTGGAGCTATTCGGGAAATTCTTTGTTGGTGTTGCAATTTTTACAAACGGCAGTGTATTTAGACATCTCAACAGGTTTCTAAGCAAAGCTACAGTTGCCCCCCCAAAAAAAACATATGAACAGAATTCATAACCGTTGATGAAAAATAATTTTCAAAATATAGCTTTAAGCAATCTCTCTTTGTATATGATAATTCATTCTGGGTAAAATGAAAGTATAGAAAATCAGCAAATCTATAAGAGTTTCCACTAGCTCAACACGCAATACCCAACATTAAACATAAAGAACTTTAAAAACCTGTAATGCAAACCATGTTGAGTCATACGTGTAAGTGGAATTCCCATCAACAATCTGCCTCCATTGCATTAACAAATGTAAACACTTTGCGTTTGTTATATCAATAATCACATGGATTATGATTATGTAGATTTAGTCTTTTAGTCACAATGTGTACTTGGTGAAAGGCGGAATAATAAAAGAAGCAACAGAAACAGTATAAATAGCATCTTGTCTGAACTGAAAGTTGGGGTAGATTCGGCTTGAAGAATTTTATAAGAAGATTTCAGTTCACTGCTGACCATATTGCACAGTAACTGCAAAATAGAAGGCTAATTTCAAAACTGAGATTAGGTTTAAACTTTTATTGCATTGCAATAAAAATTATATGTGATATTTTACAGGAAATACATGTTTTGAGGTGCCCTGAATCCAAAAAAGGCATATTTGGAAACATTTCCTTGTGTGTGTGTGTGTGTGTGTGTGTGTGAACAGCATAACTCTAGTCAGATAATTACCAAACTTGATATTTAGGTTTAGTATTTTCCAGGGATGCGTCACGAAGATTTTCAAGAATATCCCTCCACCCCAGACTGCCCTTTACGTGAAACATTTTTCGAAACGTTTGATTTTCTCAAAAATTAATAACGGTTTTGATTAAAATATCATATGTATAAGATATTTTATGAGAAAATAAATGCATATCTTGAATTTTCTGGGAATGTCCCCAAAAGCCCTCTTTATTTTTAATGACTTTCGCATAACTGATAAACCGTAAGAGATAGATAAAATGTTACTACATAAAAATGTAGATCTCGTTAAAACACACAATTTGTATTTTCTTTTCTTTTTTGTCGAGTGAACCATTTTCGAGATATTCCTTGTTATTTGTTCGAATTTTCCAACACATGCTTTTTCCCAAATGGGAATTCGTTATTCGTTGTTTTATGTCCTGGACATGCAAAGAGAATGGAATGCTCCACATAGCAACCAGCGCTTAAAAGATTTGACTATCGCTTACATCCTACCATATTCCCCTTGCACCTACAAGAAAATTGGCAATAGGATTAACATGAAGTAGATGGAGAATAAACGTTTATAAAAATAGTTAGTACAGGAGTAGCAAAAGTCACGTGAGTATAATACATCAGATTTTTTCACTAGTAAGCAATGAATTATATGCATGGACCGAAGTTAGCCGGGTATGCTCGAAGTGAGCCGAATACATATCCCACTTAACACGTTTTCCACCGCGAGTTGAATTAATATGTTTTGTTGATTGTTTAGGCACTTGAGATCCGCCTTTATGTTATTTTGAATTTGAAACATAGTGATGAATCACAGAATAAGAAAGTACCTGCCTAAAGAAAAAGAAACAAGTTTTCCATTGAAGCAACTAACTTCGTCGTATATTAAGACGTTATATTAAGATGGTTTGCAGTAGCATACTTATCAAGACAATTTGAATCGGTACCATATATGTAGTTGCACTGCTACTGACAAATATCCTCCATAACAAGTCACATTTTCATTGTTTCACTGTTTGCTCGAGAGAGATTTCAGACACACAATGATCAATCCTGATTCTTCTTAACATATGAAACGTTTCTACGTTTTAAATGCGACTTTCTGTACTCGTGTGCCCCAAAGTTACAGTTTCAAAAGGATTTTAGTGGCTATCTTTGGCTGTTCACTGCAGTGATAACAGCAAAGCGTCTTTCTGATAAGCATCTAGAATCGGTTGACATATTTTAGATTTTGAACATCCGTTTTTATATTCGAAGGTTGATGATGACTGTTTTACAAAAGCAGAATGGAGTCGAAGTTCTACTGTCCGTATTAAACTCCCAAAACATGTCATACTTAATTGTGTTAATACACAGCTTTAAAACTCACCGATACATGAACAAACCCACCACACACATTCACACACTCGGAATAAAAATAACAGTGCATCAGTGAGCGAAATTCACGCGTCATTATTGCACGGAGATGATTAACTATAGACATGTCTACCCGACCAGTCAAACACCGCCATCGAATATGAGGAGTGGGGAAATAGAGCATGCTCAGCAGCGTTTTGATCAAGGTGAAGGTTGTGCCAAATCCACCCTCCCAGGAGAAATATACATTACGCGACGGGCATGTATCAAAGGGACGCTGTCGAATGCGGCAAAAAGAAGTGCAACGATCAACGTAGCAGTTATTTAACAGTTCGCTACAAGAAGAAGAACCAGCACAAGTTTGGACTCACGTAGTAGTTCACGTCACGGGACTCGTCGACTGCGCACGCGCAAAAACAACCACGCTCTGCTACCATTTTGAAGCGATTACTTTGACCCAGGATTACATGGGTTGTACAAGGAATAATGGCTTGAAGATATATTCATAAAAATAATTACCAACCGTATTATTTACGTTAATAAATTAACACGTCCATATCACACAAATGGTTACAATTATCAACCCTTGTTCATTCCCTATTTCATTTTAGAGTTTACAGTTTCAATATTTATTATTCAATTACAATTTTTACAATTTGCTTCCTGCTCTCACATTTAAAGATTAATAGTAAAACGCCAAAAATAAATATATCTATCCAACGATAAGTCTTTACCGCTACCCAATTACAAAAGAGAATTTTAAATATATTTAGCCGAAAGAGAATTTTGTGTACCGTGCCGAATGCTTCTATCTGACGTGATCCTGCTTGTTTCCCTCGGTGAAGACAGACTGGTTCGTCCTCCTAGCCAGAACGTTGGAGCAGATCGAGATTGTTTTTGCGCGTGCGCAGTCGATGAGTCCCGTGACGTGAACTACTACGTGAGTCCAAACTTGTGCTGGTTCTTCTTCTTGTAGCGAACTGTTAAAGAACTGCTACGTTGATCTTTGCACTTCTTTTTGCCGCATTCGGCAGCGTTCCTTTGATACATGCCCGTCGCGTAATGTATATTTCTCCTGGGAGGGTGGATTTGGCACAAGGTAGACATAAGGTAAAATGTCTATGCAAGAAGTGCTAGAAGCCGCCCACAGAAGGAAAGCGAAGGTAGCAATGCAACCACCTATTATGTTGTCGATTTGCTTTATTAGAAACAGAAAAGACACATAAGGAAATAAGAGACAGCTATATGCACAATTTATTTATGTACAATAAAATGCACTAATTATACTTAAATGTGACGGGAGTCTTAAACCCAAAATCAGCTAAAACAATGTCTTTAAACATAGATAAGTAGTCAAATATTAAGAAACGTAAAACAAAGTTGACTAACATTACTTCTTTGGAAACATATTTACGCTCTAAAAGTTGGTCTATTATTGAAAAGAAAATCTTAAATGGATTTTAGACGTTCGGCAAACTAGATATTCCAGCTTCTGGAAGATCTCCAGTGCTGGAATTTTAGTTAGTTTTTTTAAATGTGGATGAAAATGGGAAAAGTTAAAAAGGGCGAGATATCTCTTGTTTAATTAATGGTATTTAACGCTCGTTCTTATTAATACGGTATCACAGGCGATGCATACTGACAACACTAGTCTGCATGATATCGGATGACTGAAAACTAATAAGTGATTCTGACTTGCTTTTTATGCTGATTTCAGAACTTCTTTTAGTTGTTTTCTATCACGTACAGTTTATTTCACAATTTCACTTCAAAAATATAGAGATATAAAGATATTACTTCCGCCACTACACATAAAATTGGGCTTGATGAAGGAATTTGTAAGGGCTCTACCACAGGATGGACCCTGCTTAAAGTACCTTTCCAAGAAATTTCCCTTCATTACACAAGGCAAATTAAAGGCTGGAATTTTTGTTGGTCCTCAAATAAAGAAATTGATGAAGGATGAAGATTTTGAGAAGACAATGAATGAGAGAGAAATAGAAGCATGGACCGCCTTCCGATCAGTTACTGAAAACTTCTTAGGCAATTACAAAGATCCTAATTACAAGGCCATTGTCGAAACAATGTTGGAAAATTTCAAGAAGATGGGTTGTAACATGAGTGTAAAGGTGCATTTTCTGCATTCACATATCGACTACTTTCCACAAAATCTGGGACATTATAGTGAAGAGCAGGGTGAATGTTTTCAACAAGATATTAGGGAAATGCAGAGGAACTACCAGGGGAGATAGAATGAAACTATGATGGCTGACTAATGTTGGATGTTGAGGAGGGACAGTCATCTTCAAGGATCTGCAAGGAAGTCAAAGAAGAGAAAGTTTGAAAAAAATTAAATGAAACACTTTGGCATCTTGTTTTGTTAAAATGTAGTCATGAAATAAATCAGGGGAGTTCTTGAGAGTATTCTTAAAATGTTTCTTGAATAAAAACTTACCTTGTGTGAAATGGTAATTGAATACTTTTCTACGCTCATTAGTAAAATTGTCAAAACACTACTTATTTTGTGTAAAACCCTGAGATGATAGAAAAAAAACGGAAGTTATTTCTGGAATCAGCATAAAAACTTGATTCAAGAACATCTACTTTTAAGAAATCATCTGACAAAAAGTTTGAAAATGCAGACTAGTGTAATAGATTAAATGAATTGATAATTGGGAAAAGAAATTCGGAAGGAAACCGGCATTTAGAAAACCCTTAGTCACTGAGCTCCCGTCACTAGTCCGTGGCTCAACGACTTGGCCACTCGTGTCGGTAGATCCCTGCTGAGTTTTTTCGATTTAAATAACGTGAATATGCAAGCAATTACTTTAAGTTTTGCTTATTATGTGAATGTATGTATAAAACAGTTAACGTTGTGATTTGCAATTAGCACAGGCAACAACGTAGTTCTGAATGGAAAAATAAAGTGGGCATAAAACTGTATTTTGTTCTGTGTCTCTCTCCTCCCTTAATTTTGAATTAAATGTCTTTAGCATTTGCATGAAATATTAAAGGGTAGACATTTACTCAGTTTTAAGAAGTCTGAATTGCCACTTACGTAATATTTACTTATTGCGCAGGAAATGCAAACGTATTCTCTGTGTTCCATAAAATGAACATTTTCCTTTTTACTTTCACTGCTACGTATACTAAGTAGGGGAAGTATTGCATTCCACCCAAAAATTCGATACCGATATTTCACCGGAAATACATGTTTTGAGGTGCCCTGAATCCAAATAAGACGTTCTTACAAAAAGGTGTGTGTGTGGGGGTGTGGGTGTGGGTGTGGGTGTGGGTGTGTTATAACTCAAAAACGAAAACTCGGATAAATATCAAACTTGCTATTTAGGTTTAGTATCTTTCAAAATGCGACACGAACATTTTCAAAAAATCCCCCACTCCAGACTACCCTTCACATGGAGCATTTTTCGAAACAGTTGATTTTCTCCGAAATGGCTCTAACGATTTTGGCTAAAATATCATATGTTTAACATATTTTCATGGCAAATGAAATGGTATATGATGAATTTACTGGGAATGTCCCCAAAAATCCACTCCATTCTGAATAACTTTTGAATAACTGGTAAACCTTAAGAGATAGAGGAAAATTTTACTACACATAAACTGTATATCTCGTTCAAACACACAATTTATGTCATAAACATTTTGTTTTTGTCGAGTGAACCGTTTCAGAGATATTCCTTGTTATTTGTTTGAATTTTTCAGTACTTATACTTTTCTCAAATGGGAATTCCTTATTCGTTTTTTCTTTTTTTTCATGTCCTGGACATGCAAAGAGAATGGAATGCTACACATAGCAACCAGCTCCTAAAAGATTTGACTATCGCTTAAAACCTACCATATTCCCCTTGCACCTAGACTAAAATTAGTGATAGTTTCTGCAAAAATTCATCTCGATTAACATGACGTAGGTAGAGAATAAGCGTTTGAAATAATAGTTTGTACAAAGTAGAGAGTAGAGAAAGTCATGTGAGTAATTTTTTGATTTTGTTCCACACGTTTAGAGAGTATTAAATATAGAGTTAAATTAGTCATTAACTATAGTATTAAATCTCGTAGCTGTAGTTTGAGATCCATCATTACCTCAGAGAAATTAGGTTTGTTAATGATTTGGGAAATATTAGGTAAACCGATACCAGAAAGTTGGATGGAGAGGAGAGCGAGAGAGAATCGCTTCTTCGCTCAGCAAGATAAGGCGAGATAAGTTGTCGGTTCGTACCTTAGAATGTCTAGGATTACTGTCAATACTTTGCTATAGGAGCCTCTGTAGTAAAGCTTCGACATGTCTGTTGAACTTGACAGTATAGATTTCCATTCAATCAGTCATTGTAGAAATTAGGCAACAGTGCAGTGTAAATAACACGGTATGGGAAAGTGACTGTAATCGAGTTATACTGTTACATGCTGTTACTAACACTTTCAAGGGTCTGCTAATGACCACCACAGCAACGCCATCAATTTAAGCGATGTTGTCACGGCCGGCCGTTCCTTCCCCTCGCTGCGGAGAAAGTTTGCGCACGATAAGTAATTTAATGCAAACCTTATTCATCATCCGAGAAATTGGAATTACTCATTGTGTGTCGGACACCTTACTGTATAATCGATTTTAGCCTAAGTGCTATTCTTCAAATTTCTGCCGCTTATCTTTCATTCGTACGAGAGAGAGAAAACTATTTGCAATCCTCCCCTGCTTTGTTGCAACTTGCTGTAAGTACAGAGCTGTCGTTTTCAATACTGTGCATAAATCAACACAATACTCAGAAACGCTTATTGATGTTTGAACATAAACGATTAGGATTCAACGCGGAGGGAACTAAGCACATCGACCTATAAACATCTTTTGTACCTATTCCACGGGTCGCCCCCGTGAGGTGACAGGAGACAGAGGGCGGCCGGATCAGGGTACATGACAGGCAGAGGGCAGGGTTCATACCATTTACAGATTTAAACTCCCCGGATGGGCACTGTAGCAGCCGGCTCCTCTACCTCCTGTGGGCTTATACATCCCCTGGCGGGCTCGGAACCCGGAGACCGCACCCATTCCGGGAGACGAAAGTTTCCAGAGAGCATTCTTTTCCCCTACCATACACACACCGACATGTGCAACCCTGAAAGAGTGCAAACGAATGAAAGGTGAATGAAATGAGAACTGAGATGAAATGGAAGGGCAGAAAATTCGAGGGACTTAATGATCCTTCCCAGCATTCGCCTAGCGACCCAGGAAACTCCAGAAAAAACCCATGGGTCAGGAAGGTCGGCCACGGGAATCGAACCCACGACCTCCCGAATGCGAGCCACAGAGGTTACTGCTTGAGCCCTCCCGCTCGGTTTGAACATAAAGAAGTGGATTACTTATTTTCACTCTATGAAATTTAGCTCCGTAGGAGAAGAAAATAAAAAAGAAGTGGCGATGCAGTTAAGTTGGTCAAAATGAAAATAAATAGCATGTATCTTCAGATTAATTTTCATCTCTGCCCTATAATATCTCCCAGGTGTTGGTTTTGCTAGTCGAAACTCTGCAGTTAACACAGTTTTGACAGTTATATTTTAAATCCCATTTATACCTCTGCGTTTATCTATATTGCCTAAGGCAATGGTGTTTAAGTCGTATTATTCTCTTATCATTGGCTTCTTACACTTTTGAGGGGCAGATCACACTCTCATTCACTCCTCCAGACTCTGGACAGGATAGGGAATAATCTTGGCCAGAGAAAAATTCCCATCTCCCAACCTGGAATCGAACACGGAACCCCTCGCATAGCGGCAGGTGTCGTACCGACTGAGCTACGGGGCCAGCCGATTTTGAGAGTTCTACTAGTAAAATAACAAAAAACACAGATAAATTACGTTTGCATGTTCAGTTTTGATATTTCTAAGTAGAGAAGCTGTTATGCTCGAGTGTTTTCTACCTTCGAGATTCTCACACTTGACAAATATACATATTAATTTTGGTCGATCTGTTTATTGTAATATTATCTATTTTTTTGGGTGCGGGACCGAAGCCTCCCGCGGTCAGAAAAATAGCCCCGAAGCCTCCCGGACCCTTAAAGGTCCCTAATTACATAGCCCCCAAGCCTCCCCAAAGCAGGTAGCAGTTCCAGTCCCTAATTACATAGGCCCAAAGCCTCCCGGTCGAAACAGGTAACAGTTCCAGTTTGGTGTTTATAATATTTGATGAAGTATTACATACGGGTGGAAGATGTTACATTTTTTTGCGTTTATGATTAATAACAAGTACCAAAAGAAAATGAACCACAACGCTTAAATTTGAATTAGTGGTTGTTGTTCCAGTTCGTTTAGCGTTACCCAGGGTGCACCACGAGGAGGCGAACTGGCTCGCACCCCAAAAGATTCCACATTTATCAGCTTCGTCATTATTTCTTTATTTTGTGTAATTTACTCACAATGGATCCGCATTTAGATGCTTCGTTATTTTGACATTCTAAATCTATATCATACAGTAATATGTATTTTTGTCTTTAAAATAAGCAGTATTTTTCCTTCTAGATTTTATTTCCATGTATTTCCAGGTTTGGTTCTATAAGAAATCGACTTCGCGTATTCCATTCTTGAAGTTTTTCCAACTTTGAAATTTTCTACTTGTTGCATCATGAGTTTCAAGTGTGGATAAGACCTTTCCTTTTTTTCGTTTGTTGATGAATTAATTCAATTTTAGTATCCAGCTGAATTTACTTCAGTACTTCAAGAAATCTATACAGATATGGGCTGCAGGAATAAAACTGATTGTTGTATTTGTTGTGGAAACTTTCGCAAGCGTTGGTAGTTCTTTGTCTATTGCAACTTAGTTCTGCCCGCATGGAAGGAGGAAAGAGTGCATTTTCGTCGATGTAAGTTTCCACTAAATAGTCGCAAAACATCTGTAGTTTTTCTGAGACAGGCATCACTGCCATGAAGTCTTCAGCAAAACAGTCACCAACCATATCAGGATCCAGCATTGGCAAACCAAATATGTAGTTTAGAAATTTTCCTATTTCAATTCTGGAATAGTAGTCATGTGCAAGTCCCAAGTTTTGTATCTTTCTCCACCAGCTTTGTGTTAGATGAAATTTACATCCTTGGATTTTAACATCAGTCCACACTTCTCTTCCAGCATTCATGATGCTTTCTTCAAAGTCAGAAAACATTGTTGATGGAGAGAATTTCAGACCTAGCTTATTACATTTATCAACAACTGTTGAAAATACCTGCTGATATGATGAAGTTTTCTTGTCCTTCAACAAAGAAAATACCATTGGAATGTAATGTCTATTAACGAGCCCATGGATTGTAAATAGCTGGCAAAAAAACCTTGTGGAATACTTGAAGGTTCCATCAACATATATTGTGTCACACTGACTGAGTACTCTAAGGTTTCCGGATTCACAAAATATTACAACGTTCTTCGCAGCATCGTTGTGAAGCAACAACTCGGCTCCATCTACAGTTTTCACATTTAATGTGTTCAGAACATCATATATCTCCTCTATACTTGTGGGTAATTTTGGCAGAATTTTTCGCCTAGCTTTGTATATGGACTTACGTAAACTGTGGACAACTCCAGTGGTTACTTCTTCTGTGATTTCTGTCTTCAGTTGCTGGTATATTAGTTTTGATGGCCTTTCACATATATCTTCCGTAGCTTTTCTCTTCAGATCACAAAGTACTTTCTGTCTCTGAATTTTGTCACTAGGTGATGCCGCATGGTTATGGTCCTCTTGAATATCCAGGACATCTATTTCTTCAATGAAAATGGTTTTAATAAAACTTTTGCAACTTTTAACATTGCACGTCCATCGCGCCAGCCCACTTTTTAAACACTTCTGGAATCCGAAAGTGTAACCGTTCCGAAGTAGACTTTTCCTTCCTGTCCTACTCACCGTAATTTCAGTCTCGTCGGAAAACATGTTAACTGTGAACTAATTTGCCGTACACTGAAAGAAATCAAGGAAAAAATTAGGCATACCCATTCCAAACCACCTGCTGGCTAATTACACCGGTTTCGCGGGAGGCTTGGGGGTTGTTACCTGCAAAGCTTACCTGGGTACGGGAGGCTTCGGTCCTGCGCCCATTTTTTGCATATTAACAGCGGTTGAAGTATCAAAATGGTTGGTCAGTACCATCCTAAAAATATGACATTTGAATGTTTTTCCCATAACTAACTTTACTTTCAAATAAACGTCAAAGTTCATTGCCATCGATTTGTTTCGGTTTATACTGGGAAAACATTAAATAGCGGCTATCATGGCATATAACACCATTGGTTCCTAATAAACCAAAATCAAATAGATACAACATAGACTATAATAAAAACGTTTTTAAATGAGAAGAATGGCATGGAGACGGTCATTCGGCTAGTGTCTCCTGGTGTGCTAATTTTAAAATCAACGGGATGTGCGAATTAAACACACATTAAAAAGATCTTATGTGTTACACTCACATGAATTACTCTACTCTTGTACAAACTACTTTTACAAACGCTTATTCTCCATCTCTATCGTATTAATCAAGATAAACAATTGCAGAAACTATGTTATTGCTAATTTCCTTGTAAGTACAAGGGGAATATGGTAGACCTTAAGCGATAGTCAAATCTTTCAAGAGCTGGTTACTATGTGAAGTATTCTATTCTATTGCATGTCGAGGACATAAATTGTGTATTTTAACGATATCTACAGTTTTTGTAGTAAAAGTCTGTAACGGTTTACCAGTTATGCAAAATTCATTCATAATGAAGAGGACTTTTTGGGACATTCCCAGAAACTTCATCATATACATTTCATTTGTCATGAAAATATGTTAAACGTTTATATTTTAATCAAAATCGTTAGTCATTTTTGAAAACATCAACATTTTCGAACAATTTTCCATATAAAGGGTAATCTGGGGTGGGGATTTTATTAAAAATATTCATCTTTGAAAGATACTGAACCTAAATACCAAGTTTAGTATGTATCCGACTTTTCATTTTTGAGTAATGTTGTTCACAGACACTTAGACACACACACACACACACACACACACACACACACACATGGACCTTTTTCTAAAAATGCTTTTTTTATTCAGGGGGCATCAAAACATATATTTTCGGTGAAATCTCGGTATCGAATTTTTGGGTGTAATACAATACTTCCTCTACTTACTATATGAATCAGAGAAAGTAAAAAAGCTGAGGAAAGGCTGAAAAGTTAAAAATCTAACTAAAATACTGTTGTATTCCATGTCTATAATGAGAGAAAACTTAAAAGCCTTTGGCTGTGGTATGGGTAGCGACTATAGCCTGCAAGAACAGCAAAAGAAATGAGTTTAGGTTGGCTGTAACGAATGCGGGAAAACTGACTTCCCGGGCATGTCATGATGGATGGTAACTGCATTAAAAAATACGATCGCTCAAAAAAACTACACCGTGCGCTCTAATGCCCCCAAGCTCCTGAACCACATCTTTATCGTGGGCCCTTTGAAAATATGACTCTGATATGCTCGTGCGCCTTTTGAATACAGAGATGCTGGATGATGTAATTCACTGGATTTTTTCCCCTCAGTTTCCTACATTACATACTTTTCATTACCGGTTTTTGAAGTTTGCCTGTGCTGACACTAAAGTGAAAGTAAACCTGGCGGAAAAATATCTGACGTGTTACAACCACAGGGATTTTTGAACCAGCTGTAATTTATTTTCATACCTCGCAAAAAGACCTAGTTTTCCTCTGACATCCTTTTAATTACGTACATAAATGTTTATGCGTAATGTTTTCAACACACATTTCAAGATATATAGAATCATACACGACCATAGCCAATTCCTTAAAAAACAGCTCCGTATATGCTGGACTTCATGTAAAGGCCGGTGAGAAATAAAAGGAGAAACAACATTTAAAAACTGAATTCGATTCTCGACTTCAGTGTGGCGATTTTAAATCGGCCCTGTCCACGCCTTCACTCTCGACTTTTCATGTGAAGTATCCCCAACGCCCAACGTGGTTCGGAGTCTTCAGTAAAGGCTGTAGGTCCCCTCATTTCACCGTCATCATCATCATCACTACCCTACCATTGGAGGCAACGTATTCCGCCCGCTGTGTGCCTCCACCTTAGAAATGGGTCCAGTCGCTTGGTGGAAAGAGATAACCTTCCGAAACTCTTTGGAGTGGTTTAGTGCTTACGTAATATGTTCTTACGTAAATTATTAGAACTTGAAGATCTTATATTGTGCTGTTTTTGTTTTGTTTGGTTACATAATTTTAACTGCCCCACGTATGGGCGTCAATTTGTAGTGGTATACTTGTAATGTTATTTATTTTGTTGAGCCCCACGTTTTGGAAGCCAATTTGCGACAGTATTAATTATAATGTTTGTGTATGTGTGTTTACTCCGCATGGTGAAGCCATTTTGTGACGTGATTCTTTGTTAGGTTTGTAGCTACATCTGGTGTTAGCAATTTGTGGCAGTATTAGTTTTTGTTTGAAAGAATGCTACTGTTATTTTATTTAGTTTTGTTTCACTGTCCTCCGGCTAGCTATGATCTTTTCGGTCGAGCAGTTCTCTTTATACAGGTTGTGTAAACGGAAAGGAATCTTTTATCCAAAGATAACACTGATGAAGGAATCTGTTTTACACTTTTATTGTCGAACACAGTCGCTATCACATTTACACATTGATCTTGACACTCGCCAAACTGAAACTGTTATAATAACTTCTTACTGATCACTTTTAATTCACGTACTTCAACCTTTTGTATAATTAACTTTACAACACTTGAGAATTTTCCTAACTCTGCTACGCGTAACTTGCGAATCGATAGCCGACGTATACTTTACAAATATTTCTGCTGGACTGAGGGCGACGTGTAGCATACAAATATTTTCGGTGAACTGACGGACTCTACCTCTAAACTAGCCCTTTTATACTCCTACACCCCAATATGCCTAAAGGTTATAACTGAGCTGCAATTGGCTAATAAAACGCGCCAACATTAGCGTCTATTTTTATATCCAATGAAAATTATGAATACATATGCATTAGAAAGAATGTTCCAGCAAATTGTAACAAAAACGCGCCAACATTACGTAACTTCCTCTCTCCAATAATGATAAACAGCTCACCCCCTCGCTGCATTATTGCACGCTATTATTGTCAGTTTCAGTAAGGCAGTATAAACTTACTTCTCGACAATAATTACAATCAACAAACATCTCAAATCAATGTCACATAATAATGCATATTCATACTATAATCATTCTTTACATTTAAATAATTTATGATACAAATTACTGCATCATCTTAGGTCATATGGGAAACGTTAAAAATGACATATTAAATCTATATATCTTGGAAAATCCAAATGCAAAACAATAAAATAACCCGTAACGGCTAAATACAAAAAGTTATTTAACAGAAATTACGCATTTTAATGAGTTGTAGAACGCTTCTGCAGTAAATTTCTGGTTATCTCTCTGAATATACATTCCTATTTATATGAAAGTCTCTTAACTTAAATGAAACTGCACAGGACTTCTCAAGTTATATAAGAACATTCAAGATACTTTATTTTTCATGTCAGTATCGCAAGTATACGAGGTGCGATCATTAAATTTCGGGACTGATCCCGTAAATTGAAATAAAATTAGCTTATTTAAATTTGGCTGCTATTTCCTTCAAAGTAGTCCCCTTGGAAAGCTATGCACTGATCCCAGGCCTCTGCCATTTTTGGAATGCATCCTGGAAGTCTCGTTCATGAAAAATGTTAATCACTGCTGCGATTCGCGTTGGATCTCCTCCACCGAGCACAAACGACAACCCTTCAGCTTAATTTTCGTCTTGGAAAACAAAAAGTAGTCGCAAGGGGCCAGATCTGGTGAATACGGGGATGAGAAAGGACATCCGCGTTGTTACGAGCACAAAATTGGCATTTTGCGAGAGCTCTGTGAGCTGGTGCGTTGTGTCTTGGAGCATCAGTTTTTCTCTGCCCACATTTGTGGTCGTTTCCGAGGAATGTTCTCACCAAGACGTTTCAAAATGTCACAATAAAAGTCAGCAGTCACTGTTTGATCCCCAGGAACAAACTCAATATGCACAATCTCGTGAATGTTGAAAAAAAACAAAGATCATGCCTTTGTCCTACAGCGATGTTCTTGAAACGTGAATGCCACTCCAAACATCTCGTCCGACCCATTGCTTCATTCCCATAAGCTTGTTTCAACGTTCCATGGGTTTCGGTTGCCGATTTCCCGAGTTTTACACAGAATTTGATTTTTTCTCTCTGTACAAGTTGCGAGTCCAACGTGATTTCGCCCAGGTTAGCGAGCACGTGCTAGTACAAACTTGCGTAACACCCTATCAATGACGCTATCGCTTTAAAACTTTGTGTACCGTGTCTTCAAGGTTATTACTCGTCTGTGCTGTGTGCGCATGTCAATCACGTGATCCGTTCGGTCACAGTAGGCAGTGTCCCGGAATTTAATGATTGCACCTCGTATTGTAGTTTGGTTCAAAGTTTTAGAGCCTTTATTTGAGCAAATAAAAAATACAAACTTTTTTCACATAAATGATAACTTCAGATTGGGGAATCGAATAAAAACCTTTGGAAGATGCTGGGAACATAAACCAAGTTCGATATTCTTCCCTCTTTTCGTTTTAGGGTTGTCCCCCCACACAGGCACAGACACACGCAGATAACTTATTATAAACGCTTTTATGGGTTTAAGAGCCCACAAAACGCATACTTCCGCTAGAATCACTACAGATACCAAATCTTCGGTGGAATGTAATGCCTTCTCTAACTACCAATGTAAACATTTTTCGGTTTTCGATATATATACATCTCAGAGAATTAGGCAGCTCAATTCAAAGACTAGGACCAAGCGGGTTGGCTCCCGGCGGTAACGTCGGGAGGTTCCGGGTTCAAATCTCGTGGGTCGACCAAACTGTCTGAGGGTTTTTCATAGTTTTCCCCAACCGCTAAGGTAATTACCGAATTGGATATTTAATACCAAGACATAAAGCTCCACCTTAAGTCTAAAACAATAGTAAAAATAAAACATAGCTGGCAATAGCGAATGCTGTGCCATCTATCCACAGACAATGAAAGCAGATAGATTGGACGGCACCCTAATGCCATCTGCACGGCACGAAACAGAAGATCCGGTTGCTATGCACTAAGGTCTCTGTGAACACGCGATGAAGCGAGATGGCATGGTTACAGCGATGAGACCTAGAAGACTGTCAACTACCAGACTGAGCTGCACCCTAATGCACGGCACAAAACAGAAGATCCGGTTGCTTTGCAATAAGGTCTCTGTGGACACATGGCAAAGTAGGTGGTTACAGGGATGAGATCTAGAAGGCTAACTGTTCGCCACATCTCGATCTAAGAGTTATCCACTAACAGATCCGTCGCGATATGACCATGTATTTAATGTGACGTGAAATAAATGGAGCAATCGAAAAGAAAAAAAGGATAAAAAAGAAAGCACTAGGCTAACGTCATTCAGTGGCTTCTAAATGCTGGAAAGTAGTATGTTACACGCAATAACTTATGCACTGAAGACATACTGATTATTTGCACCGAGACCAAGTTGTTTTATCACAATTGTACAACATCATAACATGATTCATAATTTTGGAAACAACAACAATAACAATAATAATTACAACAGTCCTGAGGGGCCTGTCATGCTAACCAACCAGACTGCCAGCCTCACGCCCACTTGCCACGGCAGAGGTGAATCATCCACCCGATACACAAAGTTGGTTAGCACCATGGTTCCCCTAACCGGAATGTTAGTTTCTGTAACCTTAAGATCGCTATCTATCGTAACTCCTCAAATGCACAATGATGCTGAGTGGACAGCTATATATGGTCTGAAAAGTCTCCACTGCATGGGCGGACTCGAACCCAGGCTATTTTCGTAGTTGGGAAGCACAACACTGCAACCCACTACGCCACACAAGTAAGAAAGAAAGATGTGGGGAAGATTATCTCATTAAATACAAGTAATGAGCTAATTTCATTTAGATCCCGTACACCAGAACGGTCTTGTAACTAGGTTTTATTAGCAACTAGACAATTGAAGTTGGACAAATGAAGTTCTAGCCATCACACCACCCTCCTGGGCAGTCGGACAGTCTACGGGTGGTAAAAGTTTGTGAATTTAACATGGCGTCCTAAGCGGGTTGTAAGCCATAAGGCGTCTCTTATATTTGAAGAGGGAAATATTTCTGCGGTATGGTCCGGAATAATTAAGTTGTCTTTGGAGTAAGGCGAGGTGTGTTCCTCTGCAAAAGTGCGGTATACTCGTGTTGGGGCATAACTTGCAGTAATTCCGATATATTAATATATGAAATATGTTGTTTATCGTGTGTTTTGGTTGTTACTATTACATTTTATTTGATGTTATTATACTCCTTGCCACGGCGGCTGTTGTTTGGATTTTTGGGTAGAGCAAATTTAACTTTTCAGGGTGTGGTACGGGAAGGAAGGTAAGGAGTAACAACTCTAACAAAAGATTAAATCCGTGGAAGAACACAATGCTTTAATGGCACACGCATTTTCTGCTTTAGTACGAAGCTACACAGTTAGTTGGAGCTGTAGAACGGTCGCTGAGGAATCAAGTATTTTTATAAATGCTCTAGAAATAACGCCAGGTTTATTACACGTTCCCAAACTATACTTGGTTTCCCTTCTCATTTCTCTGAACCTTTTAATTTATAACATTTCAACGTTCCCACTACATTGTAAGAAGTAACTAATGACGCCTGCTTCTGAGAGCTTACAAGTATGTTATTCACATCGCAGCACTTTATACGCAACCGCCTTGGCTGACGGGGACGCTATAACTAACTTTTCTGCACTTTAATATTTGAAAATATTCTTTCTTATAATCTCATTGGCTGTCTTCATTAAGTTTGGAACCTTCTAGAAAACTTAACAGGCTATTTTTCATTGTTTCCAAACATGTGACCTCTCTACAAAAATAAGTTGTGTTCGCTTGCCGCATTTTCCCTTGCACAAAGACACAAGGTCTTGCTTTTATGGCTTACCCTTACAAGTCCTTTTTGCCTGGGCCCATATTCTAACAAAAACATGTTTGTCGGCCTTTAACTAAGGTTCCACAGCCCCAGCTAAACACCTTCACATACATAAAACTTATGCCTATTAATATTATTTTACATTATAATTTACATTACTATATGTGATATTATGAACATAGTTACCGTCTCAAAAGTAAATGCAGGTTTCACCCTGCCATTGCTGATCCGAACAGATTTGCTGCGGGCTGCAAGGCTCTACACAACAAACAAATTGTAAAATGTGATGCTTAACTCTTACAGGAGGTGTTAGAAGTGTAGTCCATCGGCTTGCATGTACAACTGACTTCTGTGGATAACATTTCTAATGAATCCTTCCCGTTCGTCTTCAAAAATTAATGAAACTTCATGGTAAATGTGTTTCAATTCTTCCTCAGCGCAAGTAGGTAGTTTCTGAAGATTAACTGCGCTGAGTCAATGGAAACGTTATCTGCAGATGCCATCAGTGCATACAAGCCGAAGGACAACACTTCCAACATTTGTAAGAGATGAGTTCCGTTCATTCCATCCCATACGTTCTTTCATACTGACCCATCTGTCCAGAGCCGATCACACTCGACAAACAGCTGAACTGCTGGTTAGTGGCCTTTGAAATGTTCGGGCGCTTAACAAAACTAATCTGTAAGAAGGCAATAAATGTACGTCAGCAACTGCTCTATTAGTTAATAAAATAATTTTGATACCACTATTTCTCATTAGTCACTACCATACTGATTTTAGAGCATTGGTACTCCATACTCACTTTATAAAAAATCTGATGTGTTACAATCGCATGACTTTCTCTACTCTTGCACAAAATATTTTTACAAACGCTTATTCTCCATATGCTTCATGTTAATCGAGATATCGAGATGTTAATCTTATTGGCAATTTTCTTGTAGATGCAAGAGGAATTGATAGGCTTTAAGCGATAGTAAAATATTTTAAGAGCTGGGTACTATGTGGAGTATTCCATTCTCTTTGCATTACCAGGAGAAAAAAAATGAATAACGAATTCCCATTTGAGAAAAAGTATAAGTATTGGAAAATTTAAGGGAATAACAATGAAGCCGGAATTATAAAGGCAATAATTGTCATAATATTCTGAGAAAGATAGCGATATAAAATAAGTAATAATATATTTAAAATCAGTGTATGTATAAAAAGGAGAAGCATTGTGAAAATTGTTGACTGTAAAAGCGACAGAAAGACCGGACAGGCACAGTTTAGCTAATTAGGGACCAGCCCCAGGTATAAAGGGTAAAATAGCTGAAGCCAGTTTCTCTTGGAATTCATGGGTGCAGTTGCACTGGCTTTTTTTTCCCCGTGGGGGGAAAAATGCATTATTGCATTCGACCCCCAGCCGGTGTGCAATGGCTAGGGGGATATGTGGGGCTCGCCGCTCGGAAGCGGAATACCCACTAAAAAAACCCTACCACGTGTTAATCGTGTAATGCTGTGTATGATCGTGCATTCATGCTTGCATTCTTTAGTCGGGTCCCGCATAGCACCCCGGTTAGTAAGTGAATGGCTACTTAGCTGACATGCATTGCATGCGAGCGCGTTAAATGTTACTTGCTGGTATTGCCCATGAGACCTGAACAATACCAGTGGGTTATATGCGTAGTCTCTTATGTTGTTATATATGCTTAATTTATGCTTAAAGTCTAATTTGTGTGTTGTTTGCAGGGAGTACCTGCGTGTCATGTGATTGAACTTTAACTTACTGCTAAGTTAGTTGTATATAGAGTTAATTCTATGCATAATTAAATGGTTGAAATGTTGCGTCCTGTGCTGTCCTTTCCAGGGGTTCCTGTTCGTCATGGAGGGGCACAGGCGTCTGTCTTAGCATCCGGCCTTCTAGGTCCTTCGTTGTACTCGTTGTCCTGATTAACGCCAATGTCGTCTGTGTGAACGACTCCATAATGCAGTGGCCCGTCTTTCACTGCCCACGTCGTTCACGGTGGGAGGCCCTTCCTCCCGGGCCGCCTCAGCGATTGCTGAGGGCTTGGGGGCACTGCAACGGGCTGGTCTGAAACAAGGAAGAAGAAGAATAAAAGATTAATGTTGGGTGATTAGTGGGGAGTAGTCCTTTGTTGGTGTCTTTGTCATGTTTGAATGAGATTGTCGAGGAAGTGTTGTATTTCTGCCGTGTAATCAATGGATAATGTTCTATCGAATAGTGATAGGGGTCTGTTGTGTTTGTTATTTTCTGTATCGTAGGTTCCTAATGTTGATATTAGTGGGTTGTGATGGCGGTGTAATTTGTCGTACATATCGCATGTTAGTTTCTTAATGAACTCTTCAACTGTGTGCATTTTAAGCTCTTCATGAAGTAGATCGGATGGTGTTGTGTACGGTACTTTGGCTATCATATGCAGGATCTTGTTTTGAAATCTTTGTAATCTTTTGATGTAGGTTAAGGCGGCATATCCCCAACCTGGTGCAGCATAAGTGAATATTGGTCGTATTAAAGTTTTATATAGCGTGAGTCCCATGTTTAGATTTAATTGTGAATCAATGTTGATGAGTGGGTAGAGCCTGCCCAGTTGGGCATTGGCTTTTCCCCGTATCTGCTGTATGTGCTTTTTCCACGTTAGGCCTTGGTCCATTTTTAGTCCTAACCAGGTTACCGTGTCTTTCCACTCGATGTTGTCTCCAAATATGCTGAGCGGCGGTAGCTGGTGTTTGGGAAATCTGTGGTTAATACGCTTTGTGAATATGATGGTTTGTGTTTTTGGTGCATTTACCTTAATGCGCCATTTTGTAAGCCAATCCTCAAGATTATTGAGGGCGCTTTGTAGTCTTCGGTGTATAAATTCAGTTTTGCCGGATTGCGTCATTATTGCTGTGTCGTCAGCATAAATGTATAAGTTTGTGTTCGTGGTTTTCGGTATGTCGTTTATGTATATATTAAATAGCGTCGGCCCGAGCAGACTTTCTTGTGGGACTCCTGCTTTGATTGGCCGCTCCGTTGAGAGGTGATTGTTCACTCTAGATTGGAATTTTCTGTTGTTTAAGTAGTTTGCTATAAGTTTGATTAGCGAGTCGTGTATGTTTATAGTTTTGAGTTTCTTTAGTAGGCCCGCGTGCCATACTCGATCGAATGCTCGTTCAACGTCAAGCATTAGTGCACCTGGCCGGGATGTGAAGGCCACTCTTAGTCTTCAGGACGTCGAGTTGTGACGAGCGTTTGAGGGTAGAGTAGGGGAAGTAAGTAGCTTGCTTTTCCTTGTGCAGCGTGGCTAAAAGGCATTCGGTCCTGAGTGCTTGGATGACATTCTCGTCGTGTGGAGAAGAAGGGTGGCGAACATGCTAGAGGGTAGAACGCTTAGCAGTAGTTAATATTCTTAGGTCTTGATAAAGACAAAGTAACTTCGTATGCATTTAATAGTGATCGGCAAACCTAAAGTATTATTTTAAATAGTGAATAAACGTGTTCCAAGACAGCGTTTTTCTCTGTACACACCCACGCATACCCCGAGGTTAAGGTTTCATGCTGGAGCAGCCGTGGCAAAGTAAGAATCAACTGGGAGGAGACAAGAAGCAACCGTGAGGCAAAGGTAGTGCTTCATTGTTGGAGGATGCAGCGTGGCTGCTTCAAAAGCAATATCTTGAAAATGGCTCCTCAATAAAAATATGTATATGTCATAAATTGTGTATTTTAACGCGATCTACATTATTTGTGGAGTAAAATTTTGTCTATCTCTTATGGTTTACCAGTTATGGAAAAGTCGTTCACAATGAAGAATATTTTTGGAGACATTCCCAGAAAATTCAAGATATACATTTCATTTGTCAAGAAAGTATCTTAAATATGTGATATTTTAATCAAAATCCGTAGCCATTTTTGAGAAAATTAAAAATTTCGAAGAATGTTCCATGTAAAGGGTAATCTGGGGTGTGAGGCTTTTCTTTAAAACCTTCGTGTCGCATCTCTGGAAGGTACTGAACCTAAATACCAAGTTTGGTTTTTATCCGACTGTTAGTTTCGTAGTTATGCTGTTCACAGACAGGCAAATAGACAGACACGCACGGACATGTTTCCAAAAATACCTTTTTTTGGATTCAGGCGGCCTCAAAACATGTATTTTCAGTGAAATCTCGGAATCGAATTTTTGGGTGGAATGCAATACTACTTCTACTTGCTATACGTAGGAGAGAAAGTAAAAAACTGTAAAGACGATAGCTTGTTCACTGAGTTATGTTTTTATTAGTAGTTTTATGTGTATAAACGCATGTAACTAATTTTTTATTGTGAGCTAATTCCGAAATTGTTCCTTCTCCAATTGGCAGCAACGTTTTAATCTAGGTAATTCTACAGATTATATATCCCCTATTGCTAGTCAAGCTTTATAATGATGATTATGATGATAATAATAATAATAATAATAATAATAATAATAATAATAATAATTTCTTGGCTCCCCTTTTTATGTAACTACATTTTGTGCTGAAAATTTTCTTCTGAAAGATTCCCTATCCATAGAAAAACAAATATTAGCAATTCTTTATTCCGCAGTACTGAAAACGTAAACTAATATATTTTTCATTATATTTAAATAAATAAAAGTGACAAATATTTATATTCGCTGTATTACCTTACGTTCTGATTTGTTTCTGCTGGATTCCCAGATTTCAGTGAATGTAATGGCAGAGTGAATCGCCAAGCCGGGCTATTGCAAAAACGTGATTTAGTGCGTCAGCTCAATTAGCTTCATTCACAACTCAGTTAACGCTGCATGTTACCGGAGTACCTCTGCTCCTTCCCCCATTGTTTTTGCGTTTATTCATTTAGACACAAGAGTCTACGTAATGCATTCTTTCAACTACAGGAAACCCAGTCAGTCCAGCAAGAGTCCAGCAACTCTTTGGGGACACGTGAAGACAATAGCATGAATGTTCGAACCATTTCATTCTTTATCTAGCATAAAGTTAAGTGTAACTTATTTAAACAATGCAAAACTTATATTTAAAGGCATTAGAAAAGTATCGGAATTGTTAACTCGGAGTACTAGACCTACTTCGATACCACTGAGAGTCGAGGTATGAAGGTATCGAGGTCCCATACATATCGATAATCTACAAATTTGTTAAAGACGTTTGTCAGGGTCGAGAAACCAGGCACTCAAGGCGTGAAATTTCTCTTTCTCCCATCCCCATTTCTTCATTCCTTCTTTCAGTAGAATTGGCCAAACCTGCGTGTTTTATACGTACTTTCAAGGCTGCAAAGCAAATGTTAAGCATTGCTTGCGAAAAGGGGCAGAATTTCGGACCATAAACCTAACTCATGCTAGTTTATAATGTATTAATCTAATACTAGGAACACTTATTTTCATAAGGTAACGAAGCATTCTGCATTGTCACGCATAAGCAACAATAAGCTAAAACTTAAAAAGTAGGCTTACAGGCCAGTCCTTTAGTCCTGCTCAAGTTCTCTCTTAAATGGGCAGGACGGTCCGGACTGGAATGTAGGACACAAGTGCAAAGTTCTCATTAAATAAACGTCGGGGCTCTAACGTGTGAGGATTTCAGTGGTCCGTTCATATGGCCACACCGTTGCCATTACATAATACATAGAATCTGGGTCGTTGTGACCACAACGTGGAAGTAGAACGAAATTAAATTACTGCACTACACTGACGGGAGCTTCCCTTGGAGGTATTTCAGAATCAACTAGAGTATTATCTAAGTTAGGATACCAACATATCAACAAACTTAAACATGCTTTTGTGCTTGCAACCCTCAATACAAAATGAATGTATTGCGAACAGTGAACACAGACCACGTATTAGGTACACTTGCAGTTTATCACGTCACTGATAAAATTGCTTCAGAATCAAACCAAAATACTGTTAACGTCAATCAATTTCGAAAACATCATGCACTACATCTTTACTTACACTACTTTCCTCAAATCCAACCTATTGGACCTTCTGGTGCCTTAGTAGCGTTTAAGTCTTTTTACTTAAAATTTAAGTTCAGTTTATATTCATATGACTTTCTCTGTTCACTATCGTTAGTTTTTACATCGCTTATTTTCTCTATACTTCATGAAAGCTATATAAACCTTTTCAGAAATAGTTTCATTACACATTTAGTTGTGTATATACATTCATGTACAAAAACACGTAATCACCAAATTCTATGTGCGGATCGGAGGGCTTCGTGTATCTTCGTAACAGTTGTTTTCACAACGTACATGCAGGAATTATAGAATGCCCTGCGCCTATGAGGCAATGGTCACCTTATAAACTACTGAAAACAGAGCACGGAACAACGTTAAGTGGCCTAGAGGTTAAGAAGGCACTGCTTGTGCTCACAAGCTCCTCGGTTGAGGTCTCACATTAGTTGTTATTTTTCATGTCATTAATTTTATGACTGGATGTGTAGAACATAATCTTGCATTAATATAAGTTTAGCATTTTAAATTTAAGGCATATCTATGCATACAAAAAAATTCTACTAGAATACTCTTGCGATGATATCGCCGACCTCAGGCACAAAGCCTTAAGAGGCCACCGAAATCGTGCAAAAGAATCCAAGATTTGTCTGAGGTTAGGAACTCCGGCAAAACGAAGAGGGAAGCCCTAACGAGTGCCGTAGGGAAATAAAGACCTTAAGCTGTAAAAGAAACAATGTAGGAAATAAAACATAGAGGAAGGAAATATCTACCCAAAAATAAATTAATTAAGAAACAACACAATAATTGTAACTGGCTTTTATTTTATGCCAAAATATGCCCCATTGTAAATGCCCCATTTAAATGAACAACAAACTGCTCAATAAATCGAAACAAAATTTTACACATTTACTAGAGCTTAATTTTGAAATTTACTGTAATATTACAAACCAAACATCAATGCAAAATCATACTCAAAAAACGTTAACTGAAACCTTTAAACAATAAACGATATAATATTCTGGCCAAAGAAAAGAAATAACCAGCCAAGGAAATATTAATTAAACTGTTGCTGAAAAAAGACAAAATTCAACACATGTAATGAAAGGGCAAATAGCAGGGCAAATTCAAAGCAAAGGTTCTCACGTAATGTAAATCAGTGACCAAACTGCAATAGTTTCAAATATCTTGCTTAAAGGAAACCCCTTTTATGAAATTACAGTTTATAACAATAATGCCTAAATACAAAGGGACCCGTACAAGTAAAATGGAACAGCTGCATAGCACATGGCCCATTCAATTCTTAAGAGAATGAAGTGAACGTTTACAAATTAACTGGATACTTTAAAACGGCTAAATGTGTGAGCTAGTCACTTAGCATATTTGCTACTAATGTAATGACAAAGCAACTGCTCAATAACACGTGGGCAATTTAACTGTACACGAATGTCGTGTAAATTTACAAGCACAAAGAGACACTTTAAAGCAACAAAATAAGAGGGCCAGTCACTTAGAATAATTGCTGCAAATATCATGGCTTTAAATATGGCTTCAACATCCCCATTACCTTCAAACTAGAATGCATGAGCTGAAAACAAATCTTACCTTTGTGTAACAAAGTCGAAAACTCCGCCGGGAAACGCACGGAAATGAGACGCAATTAGCCAAAGAATTTAGAATGATTTGAAACCAGCACATTCGCTAATAAACGTTAAGCCAGGTTACAGACTTTCAAAAGGTACTGACAGGCAAACAAAATTTAAATGCGTTTCCACTCCGGCACGTGCTGTCCCAACTGCCACCCGAGAGCAGCCGTAACTCCACTGTCTCGCCTTCACGAAGCCCAACGACTCTCTCCCCAAGACAATCGCCGGCCGCCCGGCTGGCAGGCACCAGCCCACACAGGGCAAGGTGACAACCAGATAAAAAAAAATTCGTGCCGGAGTTACCAACTAAGACTACAAGGCATACTATTCTCAGTGACTGGCCGTACAATAAGAATACATCCAGATAAATCAGCACACTCTTTTTAAATAACTAAATACATAAATGCAAATAAACTATTATCTTCTAAAACACATAAAAATGAAAAAAATTAATATCGGCTGTGTGAACCCTCAGCACATGCAACTACCCTCAATTTTAGGATAATAGATTAAATTAAACCCCTGCAATAACGAGAACGAGAAGCTATAACATCCCACGTTTCTTGAATTTGTATTCAGAAGCCATTTTTTGTCCTTCGCTCATCTACAGGGAAATTCGATTACAGCTTCCTTTTCACCTCAGTCCACACATTTTCAATAGGGTTGAAATCTGGCAAATAGAAAGGCCAAATGCCTCTGCCTCTCTGAAAACCAATTTGAAACCTTTCTACATGCGTGGACAGGATGGTTATCCTGTACGAATTCAACAATTCCATCAGGATATCGCATCCTCACAGAGAGAATAAAAATATTCTCAAGCATTACCGTGTATTGCGCACAGATCAGTGTATCGTCAAGCTGCCACACACACCTAGACCGCCCCTTGACATCCAGCTCCAACAAGATACAGATACAAAATTGTGAAGCCAGTATTTTGCATCGTATCAGAACCCCTTTGGATGTTAGACATCACGTCTCCCTTACGTGTGAAAGAAAATGTTACCTCGTCTGAGAATATCATGTTATTAGTCACGGTTGGCACTTTCCTCTGCAAACGCGAAACAACCGGTGATCGTCTATCAGATGTTGCGTTTTAACTGCCCTTCGTGCAAGAAGTCCTGCGTCGTTTTCTCGCCGCAGAACTGTTCGAGCTGATCCAGGGAATTATGAATGTGCCTTTTTTTCAGAAGCAATGTGGAAATGTTCCTCTCTGCTACTGCAATTAAAGCTGCATCCATATCAGGAGTGGACACATGTCTTCTATGAACCGGACGACGGCATTCAATCCCTTTCCTGGATGATCTCGCCCATCTCTGCACTGTAGTTGCAGGGAGTCTAATACAAGCGCAGCTTCACGATCAGAACGCCTGCTACATTGACCATCGCAAGGAGAGACTTCCTTATGCTTATGTCTTTGTGTGCGTGTTCTGTCATTGTCACCGTGGGATGATTCAATGAAAGAGAACTGTTCGGGCCTGATGCGTTTGCGCACCCTTCTGCGCATCGCGTGGTTTTGTTCACAGCATATTGCAGTTAGGTATTATAAACCTATAAAAAGGCATTATAATAATTATTCTATTACTAATTTTACAGATAGCCGTATATGAAATGCAGGATATGGAAAATAACTAGCCTCTATGTGTTGGTTAAGCAGAAAAAAGTGTGTACTACTTGCGAGAAGCGAACCTGCGGTCTTAACCACAAAAGTACCCTTCGCTTTGCCACGCTACAGAGAAGACACGTTGAAGGTAGCATGTTTAGTAATGCCATAAAACAACTTTCTGCAGCAGCTGCACAACTGTATTGCGTATGGTGTAAACAAGGCTCTGTGCCCTGTAGGACTTTGAAAAATTTAGCGTCCAAGACTTACTCATTTTTTGTTCACGGGTGTACAAAGAGGCGGAAGGATTCCGAATCTACAGTCAGATTATAAAGGCAAGAGGCTATATGCCGGTCTTGAAATTCTATACTCTGTGATATCGCGAGAAACAACTGAACAGCGACATTTCTTTAAAAATGACCAAGCCATTAAGCCAATAATAACGGATACTTCGGAAAGGCCTGATGCCATAGAATAAGTTACTTGAAATAAATTGTGTATTTTAAAAAGATCTACACTTTTTGCAGACTTTGTCTATTTATTATTGTTTACAGGAGGCGCCATGGCCGAGTGGTTAGGTTCGATCCCAGAGACCTGCATTTGGGATTTGTGTTGGTAGGAGTGGCATCCGGGTTTTCTGGTTTCTCCCGCTCGGGTAACCGATTGTTTCATCTTCACCTTGGGAATTCATTCATTTCGCCTTCGTTTCCTATCAACTTCTTCTATCAATCTCATATCTGGCTATGGGCCGACCCCCCGTTCCGGGTTCTTTATTCTCTCTACAGGTCTCTAACCCCAGGCACGGTTGTATGTCCTAGGAGATGTAAATACTACGAGGGTAAGTTGACTAAGTAAGTAAATTATGGTTTACCCGTTATACAAAATTCGTTCCGAAGGAAAACGACTTCACAGGCTATTCCCAGAAAATTCAAGTACACATTTTATTATTCGTGTATTTACATATTGCATTTTAACAAACAAACGTGGTCAATTTTGATGAAATAAAAAATATCCACAAAATGTCCTGTAAAAGGACATCATGTTGCAACCTTCAAAGAAATGGTATTTAAATATCAAGTTTGGTATTTACCGGACTGTACGTTTTTTTTAGTTATGCTGCTCACCGGTACACAGGTGCACAAACATCACGGACCCTTTTGTGTAGTGTAGTGGTGGTATTTATTAAGTATTTAGTATTACATTAATTGCATAACACAGTCACATGGGTCATAAGACCGTACATGCTCTCTAGAAAAATACCTGGTCTGTATACGTCACTTGCAGTATCAACGAGAAAACAACTATTTTTTTTATAATCACCGCACTATATACATACATATAAAATTGAAAAAACATTCTGAATCACACACTCAAACACACACACACACACACACACACAGTCGCGCACAAGTACTCAAGCACCACATATGTTTAAAGAAAAATTACATAAACACCTTATCTCTTAGTACACGTAATTCCATTAAGTATGTGCCCAAGCTTGGCCAGTTTTGGCTGTTTAGAATCATGTCCCAGCATGCTGTCCTCCATCTGTTGGAAGCCAAAAATACTTCCAGTAATAATTTTTTCCTAATACCCTCCGTCTGCACGCATGCTGCCAAAATATGCGTCCAGTCTTCTTGTTCCCCGCATAATGGGCAAATCCTCCTGCCATCGTTATCAACAATCTTGCGAGCTTTCTACCCTCCCAACCTAAGCCATGCTATTCCAGTCCTCTGTTTTATACCTAATTCCAAAATATATGTTTCCTTACCCCATCTAGTTTTTATTTCATTTTGTAGCCCCAATGTTGATCTTTGTCTACATTCAGATTCTATTTTCTGCCTGTTTATATCGCATAGTCGTCTTTTGACTTTTCTCACGTCACTGTGTGTATTTTCATTACCCCTTTACCAGATATCATTTAAGCCAATTTTTGATAATTTGCGTTGCAACCCCGCCGCCCACCATTTTAGATGCTCTATGTTGTTCATTTCATGACGATAACATATTGCTCTCAGAGTTGTGTGATCACCTTTAATTATTCGCAGCCAGTACCTAACTCGTTTAGTTTAGCAAATACAGCATCTTCCCAGCATCCTACCTCACGAAGAACTCCGTAGTTTTAAGTACCCCTCCCCAACCCTAGAATGCGCTTCCAGAAATTGCATTGTATTTTATTTACATTATCCACCCTCTCCCATCCCCACACTTCACTGCCGTATAGTAATGAGGACCTAACCATTGATTCATACATGGTCTGTAATGTTTTTACTGGCATATGCCTTTTTTTTGGCATCAGGGCCTCAAAATCTGTAATGCTGATGAACTCCTGGTATCGAAATTTTGGTTGGAATGCAATACTTCTACTTACTATAGGTGTTATAACGGTTCCAGTGCTGCAACTTAGAGTTACGCTGGTATAGCGTAAGTATTCGTCTTGGGTCTAGGAGTGCCAGGTTCAACGTATTGCCGCACATTACGTGATCAAAAGTATCCGAACACCTGGCTGAAAATGACGTACAAGTTCGTGGCGCCCTCCATCGGTAATGGTGGAAGTCAATATGGTGTTGGCCCACCCTTAGCCTTGATGACAGTGTCCACTCTCGCAGGTATACTTTCAATCAGGTGCTGGAAGGTTTCTTGGGGAATGGCAGCCCATTCTTCACGGAGTGCGGAACTGAGGAGAGGTATCAATGGAGGTCGGTGAGGCCTGCCACGAATTCGGTGTTCCAAAGCATCCCAAAGGTGTTCTATAGGATTCAGGTCAGGACTCTGTGCAGGCCAGTCCGTTACAGGGATGTTATTGTCGTGTAACCACTCCACGACAGCCCGGGCAGTATAAACAGGTGCTCGATCGTGTTGAAAGATGCAATAGCCATCCTCGAATTGCTCTTCAACAGTGGTAAGGAAGAAGGCGCTCAAAATATCAATGTAGGTCTGCGCTGTGCCACACAAAACAACAAGCCCCCTCCAGGAAAAACCCGACCACACAATAACACCACCACCTCCGAATTTCACTCTTGGCACTACACACGCTGGCAGATGACGTTCACCGGGCATTCGCCATACCCACACCCTGCCATCGGATCGCCACATTGTGTACCGTGATTCGTCACTCCACACAACGTTTTGCTACTGTTCAATCGTGTAATGTTGACGCTCCCTACACCAAGCGAGGCGTCGTTTGGCATTTTCCTGCGTGATGTGTGGCTTATGAGCAGCCGCTCGACCATGGAATACAAGGTTTCTCACCTCACACCTAACTGTTATAGTACTTGGAGTGGATCCTGATGCAGTTTGGAATTCCGGTGCGATAGTCTGAATAGATGTCTGCCTATTACTCTTTACGACCCTCTTCAAATGTCGGCGGTCTCTGTCAGTCAACAGACGAGGTCGGCCTGTACGCTTTTGTGCTGTACATGTCCCTTCACGTTTCCACTTCACTATCACATCAGAAACAGTGGAGCTAGGGATGTTTAAGAGTGTGGAAATCTCGCGTACAGACTTCTGACACAAGTGACACTGAGGTGGCGGTTAATGAGTACCAGGCAGTAGGTAGCTATTCCCAGAAAGTTCAGCATATACAGTTTATTTGAAGGTTAATATATTTAATGTATGGTATTTTAATCAAAATCGTTAGAGCAACTTTTTAGAACATAAAGAATTTCGAAAAATGTTCCATGTAAAGGGAAACATTTTCCCCATACGGGTGTGAAATTTTCTTGAAAATCTTCGTGACATATATTTGAACATATTAAACTTAAATACCAATTTTCGTATTTGTACGATTGGTTTTTGAGTTAAGGTGTGCACAGACACACATACACTGACCTTTACTAAAATGCTTTTATCTTCTTTTTGTTCAGGGACCTGAAAACTTATATTTCCGATGAAATCTCGACACCCAATTTTTGGGTGGAATACAATACATCCTCTACTTGATGTACGTAATAGAGAAAGTAAAGAAGAACAATCATTTACGTCCTCTACTACTTCATGTAGTGGAACACCCACCTCACAATTAACATGCATATGTTAATATGAATATTAGAATCACAGATATATCAATATTCATAAATGTTAGGGAGGATAATAACAAATAAAATATATTAAAAGGGAACAGGTTCAAATAGTAGAAATACTGTAAATGGCATGTAATATAAAATATTATAATCTTAGTTTGCAAGAAGGAATATTTTAAAAAAGAAGCTGAACAGAAAACTATTTTTGCTAGCCAGTTGGACTTTATTAGCACAGATGGGGCATTAGCAGCACAGGGAGATGGAAAAAGTGACAGTTTATGTGCGAGAGAGGAGCGATGAAAGCGACAGATACAGACAGGAATTCCCAGATACACTACATGATCAAAAGAATCCAGACACCTGGCGTACAAGTGGGACGGAAGTGTATATAACCTTACATAACTGCTAAACATTAAGCGATAGATGAATGCGCACTACTCAAAAAGATCTTGATATCTTTAAAACACACAATTTATTTCAAATAATTTCATTTTTGGATCAGCCATTTCCGAGAAATCCGTTATTATTGGTTCGTAGTCATTCTTTTAAAGCTCTATCGATTTTCAGTTGTTTCACACGATGTCATGGAAACAGCATGTAATTTTAAGGCCAGCGTATAGCGTCCAGTTCTAAAACATTTGACTATCTCTATTTCCTTTGTATCTATGGAGAGAAATGCACTATTTGCGGAAAGGTTTATCTCGATTAAATGAAGTATATAGGAAAATAGGCTTTTGTAAGAATAATTTGTATACGCATTGATAGTGATAGAGGGTAGAGAAAATCATGTAAATGTAATGAATGAAGTATTTCCTCTACTTACTGTATAGGTAAGTGGGGATAAAGTATTTGCGTTTAGAGAAACTGGGTAGGATATTTCTCGCACTGCAAAATTGCAGCACTTTTCGTTGTGTTACGCATATAACAAAAACATTTACCGTTTCTGTGTACAAGTGGTGAATATGGCATCTAAAACCAGAGGAGGTCCTGTCTTTTATTAGAATCATTCTTCAGCCTAAGTGCAGTAACATCGTCTTTAATAGGAGAATACCTGTACTCCTGTATGATGTTCATCATTACGTAAGCATAAGTGAGCTTGCAGAGAGACTTAACTTGAACTTGAGATCCATTCAGAGGATCAGTGCACAGTGCAGGCAGAAGTAACTAACGGAAAAACTGCCTCTCCTCTGACATCTCATGTGATGTGACAGCAGGCACCTCCTTTCTTGTCTCGAATGCAGGTGTCATCATTTTCATCTAATGAAGCGGAAAGGTGAGAATGGCAACATATGTTGCCTTGTCCTGACCATTGGAGACGGTCAGCAACGTTGAGAAAATGCAACGTGTTGCATTCTGAGAAAGGAGTATTTTAGAAGGAGTTGTATCGTATTTCAACTGTTGGGGAGCCGAACTTGTAGTAGTTGCAACCGCACGCATGGTATCCGCTTTCCGGTAGCCTTCGCCCCAAATGTACTTTCAGGTGGCCTTTGCCCCAAGTTTAAAAAAAAAATATTAACCTTGTAATTTAACTGTTTCTTTAACTATTATATATTTATGTTTGCCTCAGTTGAATCAGTATTATTGTTAGAGACATGGATGTCTTGGCAGGGTTGTGGTACGACTAAGAATGTAGGCTTACACATATTATAATTTTACTTCACTCTTTTTAGTAATGCTTGACACGATTTAAATAACACTTCACCGATAGAGAGAGCTGTGAGATTCTTTTATGAATTACTTGCACTTTTTAACACGTAAACTATTTTTCGACTCCACGAATTGAAGTGTTATACTTGTGTTATATTTATTTATTGAGCCCCACGTTTGGGAGCCAATTTGCGACGGTATTACTTATAATGTTTGTGTATGTGTGTTTACTCCGCGTGGTGAAGCCATTTTGTGACGTAATTCTTTGTTAGGTTTGTAGCTCCATCTGGTGTTAGCAATTTGCGGTAGTATTAGTGTTTGTTTGAAAGAATGCTACTGTTATTTTATTTAATTTTTGTTTACATGATCTTTTTGGTCGAGCACATCTCTTTATACAGGTTGTGTAAACGGAAAGCAGTCTATTATCCAAAGATAACACTGATGAACGAATTTGTTTTACACTTTTTATTGTCGGACACATTCACTATCACAATTTACACATTGATCTTGACACTCGCCAAACTGAAACTGTTATAATAACTTCTTACTGATCACTTTTAATTCACGTACTTCAACCTTTTGTATAATTAACTTTACAACACTTGAGAATTTTCCTAACTCTGCTACGCTAACTTGCGAATCGATAGCCGACGTATACTTTACAAATATTTCTGACGGACTGAAGGCATACAAATATTTTCGGTGAACTGACGGGGTCTATCTCTCACATAGCCCTTTTTATACTCCTACACCCCGATATGCCTAAAAATTATAACTGAGCTGCAATTGGCTAATAAAACGCGCCAAAATTAGCGTCTATTTTAATATCCAATGAAAATTATGAATACATATGCTCTAGGGAGAATGTTCCAGCAAATTCTAAAGAAAAAACGCGCCAACATTACGTAACTTCCTCGTCTCTAATAATGATAAACAGCTCACCCCCTCCTGCATTATTGCACGCTATTATTGTCAGTTTCAGTAAGGCAGTATAAACCCACTTCTCAACAATAATTACAATCAACAAACATCTCAAATCAATGTCACATAAAAATGCATATTCATATTATAATCATTCTTTACATTTAAATAATTTATGACACAAATTACTGCATCAGAATACATATTAAATATCTCGAGGATGTGTCTCGCGTCCGGTTAGGAACACTGTTTGCAGGCAAGTGAATTGATTTCAACCGCCTAAAGTTGTAAATTTCAAGTCTCTAATTGGCTATTCCTAATCCAATAGAATACCTTAATTTAACTAAAGCTTTTTTTGGGTTGTTGATTGGCTATTTTTATAAACTGTCACTAAAATTACATTATTGCTTCCCAGAAGCACAAATAGTGTTGTTAAGCTTTCAAATTCATTATTGGCTCAGGGTTACCTCATTGTTAGCAACTTTTAACCTATTATTCTCACAGTTCCTACATTATTAAATTACATAATATATTCACATAACATTATTACGCATGGATACAATATACAAACATATACAATGACTGTCATATAGACTTTTTATATATTGTTACATACACGTATTGCTTTAAGGCTGTTATTGAATTTACATATTATATAATTAGACTGAAATTATTTAAGTGTTAAAAATACTGCCTCAAATTCGTACACCATAAGAGATGGACGATATCTTATATCAAAAATGAAAGAAAACTGAAGATATCGTTTAAGTGCAAAATATATGCCAAATAAAATTTCTTGTATCGTTAAACAGTTCTGAAATATACTTCGTTATTTTGAATATTCAAATACTGTTCCGCACTATTCTCAAGAGGAAAAATCACCATTCCTTTTTACTTTCTGCACTACGTATAGTAAGTAGGGGAAGTATTGCGTTCCACACAAAAATTCTATACCGAGATTTCCCCGGAAATAAATGTTTTAAGGCCTCCTGAATCCGAAAACATCATTTTAAGAAAAGCATCCATATGTGTATCAGATGAACAGCATAACTCAAAAACGAAAAATATGATAAATGCCAAACTTTGTATTTAGGTTCAATATGTTTCAAACATGCGACATGGAGATTTTTAAGAAAATCCGTTCACCCCAGACTACCCTTTACATAGAAAAGCTTTCTAAAATTTTGATTTTCTCAGAAATGGCTCTAACGATTAAAATAGCACATATTTAAGATACTTTCATGACAAATGAAATGTATACATTGCATTTTCTGGAAATGCCCCTGAACGTCGTAATCGTCTTCCGTGGACTAGTGGTACCGTGCTAGCCTCCAGTTCCCAAGGTCGCGGGTTCAAACCCGGCGGAGGGCGATGGATTTTTTCGGGCGTAAAAATCTTTAGCATGGCTTCCTTCGAAAGGGAAGTAAAGCCGGTGGTTGCGTGTCGTAGATTTACGGCACGAAAAAAACCTCAAGCCTAATAAAGAGGCCTCTGAGCAAATTACCGGTCTTTCACGCCCAATATAGAATGGGACGCTAAGAACCACAGCAGTTCAAGAGCGTCCATAATGCTGGAGGTCAATATGGTGTTGGCCCACACTTAGCCTTGATGACAGCGTTCACTCTCGCAGGCATACTTTCAATCAGGTGCTGGAAGCTTTCTTGGTGAAGGGTAGCCCATTCTTCACGGAGTGCGGAACTGAGGAGAGGTATCAATGTAGGTCGGTGAGGACTGGCACGAATTCGGCGTTCCAAAACATCCCAAAGGTATTCTATAGGATTCAAGTCAGGACTCTCTGCAGGCCATTACAGGGATGTTATTGTCGTGTAACCACTCCGCCACAGCCCGTGCAGTATGAACAGGTGCTCGATCGTGTTGAAAGATGCAATCGCCATCCCCGAATTGCTCTTCAACTGTGGGAAGCAAGAAGGTGCTTAAAATATCAATGTGGTAGGTCTGCGCTGTGATCGTGCCACGTAAAACAAAAAGTGGTGAAAGCCCCCTCCAGGAAAACCACGACCACACCATAACAACATCTCCACCACTTCCGAATTTCACTGTTGGCACTACAAACGCTGGCAGATGACGTTCACCGGGCATTCGCCATACCCACACCCTGCCATCGAATCGCCACATTATGTACCGTGATTCGTCACTCCACACAACATTTTGCCACTGTTCAATCGTGTAATGTTAACGCTCCTTACACCAAGAGAGGCGTCGTTTGGCATTTTCCTGCGTGCTGTGTGGCTTATAAGCAGCCGCTCGACAATGGAATCCAAGGTTTCTCACCTCACGCCTAACTGTCATAGTACTTGGAGTGGATCCCGATGCAGTTTGGAATTCCTGTGTGATAGACTGGATAGATGTCTGCCTATTACTCTTTACGACCCTCTTCAAATGTCGGCGGTCTCTGTCAATCAACAGACGAGGTCGGCCTGTACGCTATTGTGCTGTACATGGACCTTCTACTTCACTATCACATCAGAAACAGTGGATCTAGGGATGTTTAAGAGCGTGGAAATCTCGCGTACAGACTTCTGACACAAGTGACACCCAATCACCTGACCACGTTCGAAGTCCATGAGTTCCACGGAGCGTCCCATTCTGCTGTTTTGCGATGTCTAATGACTACTGAGGTCGCGGATAATGAGTACCAGGTGGAAGCACAATGTACCTAAGATGAAAAACGTATTTTTGTGGGGTTGTCTGGATACTTTTGATCACATAGTGTAAGTTTATTGATGAGATATATCTTAAATTAATTTCTAAACTACCTGTTTGAAGAATGTGAACAGAAAATTAAGAAATGCTTAAGAAGCTGGACTTAAGAAGCTGTAGCATTAACTCAAAGGTGGGCTCTCAGATTATACAAAATTCTTGGCGAGTGAAGAAGACTTCTTAATCAATTATAATAGCAACCTGGCTATATGTACTGATTAACGCAAAAAGGGGAAAACTGATCTGTTTTATCTCTAGTTTGGTACATGAATTCATAACTGTAATGGAACCGGCTTTCCTGACACATCCCTCCACCGACAAGCAACATTTCCAGACCAAATGTTAAATAGAAATTGAGTTTTTTCCAAGCTGTAAAGGATTTACAAATGTAGTGCTATTTCTCAGTTGAATAGTGACATTTCTGATGTTTGAAACTTGACTACAATGTAAAATGTGGATAATATAAAGCTGGTTATATATCCAATGTAAGTAAATAAAATGATCAATTGGAGATGAAAAGAGCAAGAAAATGATAAAAAATAATGTTGTAAAATTGAAAAAACTGACCTAAAATAGAAAAAGGCATAAAATAACAATAACACAATAGATACACATTTTCATAATATGGAACCCAAGATGATTTATGCACACGCTGGCAACATGTCATCAGAATCCATGCCTACTCTTTAGCAATTACAACAGGTAACCTGAGATTTTCTGATGACATAGTACTCATAGCCACAACTTCAGACGAACCTAAAGCGCCTATTAACAGAGCTAAGTAATCTGAGTTCAGCGGTGGGTCTATAAATGAATCATACGAAGATTTATGTTGACGACAAACAGCATAGAGATGACATGACTTTAACAGACAACGAACTTATGGAATACGTACAAGAAACTGCATATCTAGGTCAAAACATTTTCTTTAATAACACGATAGACAAAGTAATAGCGCGACACATCGCAGCAGCATGATCTAAATTCTGGTCCCTAAAAATTGTACTCCTGGATAAATCCATATACATTTCAAAGTATATTTTAACAGCTCTGTAATATGGCTTACAAACATGGAGTTTAACGACAACAAAAGTAGAGTCAAGCGATAGATATCCGTCAAAGAAAATGAAAATGAAAATCTTGGATATAGCAATATAACAGATGACCATGGGGTTTTTCGTGGTTTCCCTCTGATTTTCTAGGTGAATACTGGGTGGTGTGTTCTACCACGCTTTCTCCTTTCCCTCATTTCGTCTTTCTCCCTTTCAATTTTCTGGCAGTGTGTCCGGGTACCATAGTATGTCTGATGGTAACACAGTGCATGGTCCCTGCGCTTTGGAAAGATTTCTTCCCGCCAACGACAGGATGCGTTGGCCTGCATGCAAGGGTCGCTTGGTTGTCCTCTCGCGTATACTGGCCGAGTGCGGGTGTTTCGAACTGGAAATAATGGGACTTCCTGTATCTCTGTAATCCCGTCTGCCTGCGGACCTAAGACCTCCTGAGCTCCTTCACTTCATCCCTGCCTCCCGCGGGGTGTAGTCACAATAGACCTAGTTGGACGTAGTAGCGAAGTGTCCCCCTCCGGTAAATACCTCATACCCACTGAGCAGATGAACTGAGGAGGACCTTCTGAAGCAGGTGGACTACGATAGCCAAAGAGAGATAAACTTGGAAAAAAACTAGTGAACTTAGCCAAAAGGACAGTAAATTTGGTTGATCTTCCCCGAAATAGCTAACCGGGAGTGCAAATCCAGCTCAGTTTTATATGAAAGATGTCCTTCCCCAAAATGGATGTATATGGGCTAATTGTGAATGCATGTAATTTTTGTTGCACTTACTGGGTTTTGTTACTTAGTCGTAAGCATTGAATGTCTCTCTCTCTCTCTCTCTCTCTCTCTCTCTCTCTCTCTTTGTCTCACACGCGCGCGTGTTCGACTACGTAAAGAAACTTTCATTCATGCTTCGGAATCCTAAAGAGGATGGCAACCATCCTAATCAAGAAAAGTTTTCCTTTGCACCATGCTATTAGAATTTTAGTTATTAAACATTAATTCATTACTTTTAGGACTGTATATAACAAATCCCTGTCATAAAGTTCTTTCGAAAAATGCAGAAACGAAATCTGCATACTTTTAATTTCATTATCCCCCCCAAATTCCTTTAAACACTAGTTGTTTTTGGAATAGAGTACAATTTGCATTAAAGCGTAATTTATTTTATTGTTTTGCTAGCAACAATCACACCTCTGCTCGCGTTATTGTGCTAATTGAAATTTTTCTCTCTGTCTCTTTACAACGTATATAATCGTAGGTTGCCTCCATAACCGTTAAAGAGTAAATTAACTTTCTGGTTTGATAGTAAAATTTCAAAATAAAATAGGTTTAAAGTTATTCAAGCTTGATACGCGTTCCGAAATATATCGCCTACTGCGGTAACCCTCATCTCCTAAAAAATATCAGGAACTAGAATGCAACAAAAATCTATTTTACACACGTGAAAAATAGAAAGCACACAGGATTCATACATTGTTATGTAGAATTTTTTAAAGCAAGGAAACTTGCCAGAATTACTATTTTGTAACATTTTAAAAATAATAAAGCAAAGTATTTCGATTTTTCCGTTCTACACTACGTACTTATAGTAGCTAGCCAAGTATTGTGAATCCCACCCAAAACATCGGTGTCAAGATTTCATCAGAAATACACGTTTTGAGGCCCGCTGAAGTAGAAAAATGTTCGCGTCTGTTAATTGTGAAACATAGTGTTCAAGTTTAACGTCTTCCAAGAATGCGACATGAAATTTTTTAAGAAATTTCCCCCCCCCCAATTCCAAACCACACTTTACATGGAACATTTTTCGAAATATTTTATTCTCACAAAAATGGCTCTAACAATTTTGATTAACATACCTCATGTTTAAGATATTTGCCTGAAAAATCAAACTATATCTTACGTTTTCGGAAATAACCTCTTAAGTGGTCTTCATTCTCTTTGACTTTTGCATAATTGGTAAACCGTAATAAATAGATAAAATATTACTGCACAAAAAATACAAATGTCATTAAAATTACAATTTATATTAACCATTTCGTAAATATTCATCGTTATTGGTTTGAACTTTCAAATACTTATACTTTTCTCAAGTGAAAAATCTTTATTCTATTTTGTTTTTCCTCGTCCTTTTGAAAAGAGAGTGCGGAGTTTCGACACCATCACATACCGAATAGCTCTTAAGAGATTTCATTATCGCTTAAGCCTACTGTATTCACTTATTCTCATGTATCTAAGGAATTAAATATTAAAACCGTTTCTACAAAGGTTTGTCTCAATTAACATGAAGTAGATAGAAGAATAAGCTTTTGTAAACATAGGTAGACAGAGTTACGTGAATGTAACACATCAGACTTTTTACTTTCTCTACGTACTTACTGTGAGTAGGGAAAGTACAGGGTGATTTTAAATCATGGACTCATTTTATAAAATTCGTTTTTATTAAAGCACAAATCCAAAATGAACAATCTGTATAACAATGAAAAGAGGAAGTTTCAACGGTTTTTCCGGCGGGCGGTGATGGTTTTAGAAGCGGCCGGTAGAGTGCTCGCGCAATAGGCCGCCATTGCGTTACACTGTCAGTACGTAGTGAGATGGCTACTGTGGAGCACAAGGTTTTCTGCGTTATTGAGTTCGCAAAAAGTGAGTCGCAAATTGTAGTGCAGCGGGCATTTCGTAGCAAATTCAGTATTGAACCACCAACTAGAAAAGCATTAGACGTTGGTTTACGCAATTTAAACAGACTGGAAGTGCGTGTAAAGGAAAAAGCACAGGCTGACCTCGTGTGTCAGAGGAGGACGTCAGACGCATTGAAGACAGTTTTGTTTGCAGTCCAGTAAGTCTACCCATAGAGCTAGTAGAGAACTTGGAATACCCCAACCAACTGTATGGAAAGTTCTGAAACGGGTTTGCTGTACAAGCCATACCGATTACAACTTGTGCAGGCTCTTAAACCTAAAGACAAAGAGAAACGTCTCGAATTTTGTGGTTATGTGCTAGGAATGATGGAGGGTGACACGTTTCTACAGCGTATCATTTTTAGCGATGAAGCGACTTCCCCCTTAGTGGAAAAGTCAACAGACACAATGTTCGCATATGGGGTTTGTAAAATCCACATTCAACATTGCAATACGAAAGAGACTCACCGAAGGTAAACGTGTTCTGTGCCTTATCCCGTACAAAGGTTTATGGACCATTTTTCTTTGCGGAAAAAACTGTAACTGGAATAACGTACCTGGACATGTTGGAACAATGGCTGTTCCCTCAAATTATGAAAGATTCACAGAACCTCATTTTCCAACAGGATGGAGCTTCGCCCCATTGACACAGCGATGTACGAGGCTTTTTGAATAAATCTCTTCCTCAGCGCTGGATAGATCGCTGGCTCTATACTTGTGGCCACTGAGATCTCCTGATCTCACCCCATGTGACTATTTCTTATGGGGTTATGTTAAGGAAGTTGTTTACGTCCAGCCTCTACCTACAACTCTGGCCACCGAGATCTCCTGATCTCACCCCATGTGACTATTTCTTATGGGGTTATGTTAAGGAAGCTGTTTACGTCCCGCCTCTACCTACAACTCTGGTCACCAAGATCTCCTGATCTCACCCCATGTGACTATTTCTTATGGGATTATGTTAAGGAAGCTGTTTACGTCCCGCCTCTACCTACAACTCTGGACGACCTGCGGAACCGTATCACTGCTACCGGTGTGTGGGACGAGTTTGGCTATCGCGTAGACACATTGAACATTTATAATGTGTTAAACAAAACTTTGAAAGCTCCTCTGTTTATTGGTATAAAGATGGATCATGTGGATTTGTACTTTAATAAATACGAATTTTATTAAATTGGTCCATCATTTAAAATCACCCTGTATTGTATTCTACCCAAAATTTCGATACCGAGACTTCGCCGTAACACAGGATTTGAGATCCCGTGAACCCCACCGCAAAAGCATTTTTAGAATAATGTTGGTGTATGTGGACAATACAAATCTAAAACGTAAAGGTGGTTAAATACCAAAATTAGTATGATAAGTTCAGCATTTCCAGGGATGGGACACGAAGATTTTCAAGAAAATATCCCGACCCAAAACCACACTTAATGAAGGTTTGTTTATTTTTTACTTTCTCAAAAATGGCAGTAACGATTTTGATTAAAATATCACACCTTTAAGATAACTTAATGACAAAATATATATCTTGTATCTTCTGGGAATAACCTCTAAGTATTCCTCATTCAGAATTAATTTTTTATAACTGGTAAACTGTATGCTATATACAAAAACTGGCTACACAAGAACTTTAAATCTCGTTAAATCACACCATTTATCTTAAATACGTTTTTACTTTCTCTATCACGTACATAGTAGGTTGAGGAGGTATTGGATTCAACTAAAAATTCGATACCGATTCACCGGAAATACATGTTTTGAGACCCCTTAAATCCAAAAACAACACTTTTAGAAAAAAAGGTCTGTGTGTGTGTCTGTTGATTTGTGAACAACGTAATTCAAAAATGAAAAGTCGGATAAATACCAAACTTTCTATTTAGGTTCAGTATCTTTCATAGATGCGACACAAAGATGTTCAAGAAAATCTCCCCACACCAGACTACCATTTGCATGGAACGTTTTTGAAAATTTTGATATTTTCATGAATAGCTCTAACGATTTTGATTAAAATATAATGTATTCAAGATATTTTCATGACAAATAAACTGTATAGTTTGAATTTTCTGGGAATGTCCCTAAAAGTCATCTCCTTTCAGAATGGTTTTTGCATAACTGGTAAACCGTAAGAGATAGACAAAATTTTTCTACACTAAAAATGTAGAGCTCGTTGAAACACATAATTTATGCCATATAGCCTTTTTTGTGGAGTAACTCATTTTCGAGATATTCCTTGTTTTGTTTTTTTTTTTGAATTTTCCAATGCTCATGCTTTTCTTAAATATTAGTCGTTTTTATGTTTTGGACACGCAAAGAGAATGGAATGCTTCACATAGTAACCGGCTCTTAAAAGATTTGACTATCGCTTAAAGCCCTACGATATTCCTCTTGCACCTACAAGAAAATTAACAATAAGATTACAAATGTTTCTCCAAATGTTTATCTCGATTAACATGAAGTAGATGGAGAATAAGCGTTTGTAAAAATAGTTTGTACAAGAGTAGAAAAGGCCATGTGAATGCAATTTGTCAAAATATTTTTCTCGTGGTCATGCAAAGATGATGGAACTTTAAAACCCTCACATGGCGACCTGCTTTTTAAAAAATTCAGTATCGCTTTTGCGTACTGTTAGGCTAAAGCTACAATGAAATGCGTAAATCTGTAGTGAAATTTTACTTGTATTAACAAGATAAAAAGAAGAATGAGCATTCGTAAGAGTAATTTGTAGAAAAGGAGTAGAGAAGCTCATGTGAATGCAACACTTCAGATTTTTATCGTAATCTCACTGTGTTAATAAAAAGGTGCCTTATTTATTAAAATTAGTGTATAATCTAAATGGAAAGAGTCCGCGCACTCACGCAGACAAAAGCCTGACGAACAGAAATGACCGAACACAAATAGATTCTGTCGTATCGTTGGAGTATTATAGAACATGTTTCACAGAAACGTTTGGTGGGTTGCAGATATAAACAGGCGATGCTCAGTCATGCAGGAAACCAACCATTGCCAAAGCAATGTCGTTGTAATGTATACTGCTGATATGTTCAAACAATCGAACTCAAAAGCACAAGTTCACCCTATAATTCTGTTTCACTGTACCAAATGTGAGCCAGTTAAATGACTTGCTTTAGCATTTAAAACAATCGCGTGAGGTTCATGCAAAAAATATCGTGCAGCATTTGAATTGATAAGAAACGCCACTTAAATCTTATAGTTTCTTAATGAGTTCAAGGATCCACTACATATGCTCCTCTGATAGATGTTTATAGAAATGACGTTAGGACATTTAGTTTGGAACTAACTTTTGTTACTTGCTTAAGAAATAAATGCACAATGATCGTTTGCAAACATAGCCTGTGACATTAAGCGACATACACATAATAATTTAGTCTCGTTGCTATGCTACGAGTTATTTATACAAAAGCTTAATTTACAAGCTATCTTCGCTGATCATGAATAAAGGATTCGTCAGAATTTATTTCAGCCAGGTTATTAATATGGTTTTTTATCTACAGAGAATTAGAACAGTTGGTTAAAAATCGGGCCGAAATAATAGTCATGTTATCACATAGGGACATTCCAAGAGAAACCGAATAGCCAAAAAACGTTTTCCGTTTGCGTTGTAATTTTTCCCGTTAATAAGGGGCGATAAGAATAGCATATTTAGCAAATATTACGATCTAAAACCCAACGGTTGTCACGTTATTAAACGATAAAAGTATAGTAGTAATTCAGCGCATTTTAACTGCGATAGCTCCGGAACCCTTTATTTCAGAATACTGTACCAAATATTATTTTGTAGATAAGAGTCCTCCTTTCATTATGGTATATGTCAATCATTACTTTCTCTACTACGAATAGTAAGTAGGGGAAGTATTGTATTCCACCCAAAAATTCGATACAGAGATTTCATCGGAAATATATGTTTTGAGACCGCCTGAATTCAAAAAAAGCAATTTTGGAAACATGTTCGTGTGTGTCTGTCTGTCTGTCTGTGAACAGCATAACTCAGAAACGAACAATCGGATAAACACCAAATTTGGTATTTACGTTCAGTACCTCCCAGAGATGCGACACAAAGGTTTTCAAGAAAATCCACCCCACCCCAGACTATCCTTTACATGGAACATTTTTTGAAAATATTAATTTTCTTCAAAATGGCTCTAACGATTTTGATTAACATATCATATGTTTAAGATATTTTCATGGCAAACGAAATGTATATCTCGAATTTTCTGGGAATGTCTCCAAAAGCATTCTTCATTGTGAACGACTTTCGCTTAACTGGTTTCATAAGAGATAGAGAAAATGTTATTACACAAAATATGTAGATCGCGTTAAAATACAGAATTTATGTCATATACGAGTACATTTTTACTTTCTCTACTACGTATAGTAAGTATGGGAAGTATTGTATTCCACCCAAAAATTCGATACCGAGATTTCACCGGAAATACATGTTTTGAGATCCCCTGAATCCAAAAAAAGCATTTTTGGAAACATGACCATGTGTGTGTCTGTGTGTCTGTGTGTCTGTGTGTCTGTCTGTGAACAGCATAGCTCAGAAACGAACAGTCGGATAAACACCAAACTTGCTATTTAGGTTCAGTATCTTCCAAGAATGAGACACGAAGGTTTTCAAGAAAATCCCCCCACCCCAAATTACCCTTTACATGGAAGATTTTTCGAAAATTTTAATTTTCTCAAAAACGGCTCCAACAATTTTGATTAAAATATCGTATGTTTAAGATATTTTTATGACAAATAAAATGTATATCTTGAATTTTCCGGGAATGTCTCCAAAAGTATTCTTCATTGTGAACGACTTTTGCAGAACTGGTAAACCATAAGATATAGACAACATTTTACTACACAAAAAATGTAGATCGCGTTAAAATACATAATGTATGTCATATACATTTTTTGTTGAGTGATTCATTTTCGAGATATTGCTTGTTATTCTCTTAAATTTTTCAAAACTTATTTTCTCAAATGGGAATTCGTTATTCATTTTTTTGTCTTGGATATGCAAAGAGTATTAATCTGTGGGAAGGGAATGGTGCTGCACCTAGCAACCAGCTATTAAGAGATATGTAGGTGCTTAAAGGCTACTGTATTTTCAAATTGCCCTTGTAAATATATTATCCCCTTACATCTACAAGAAAATTAGCAATAAGATAGACTGCAAATGTTTATCTCGGTTAACATGAAGTAGATGGAGAATAAGCGTTTGTAAAAATAGTTTGTACAAGAGTAGAGAAAGTCATGTGAGTTTAACACATCAGATTTTATTTTTATGTCCAGGACATGCAAACAGAATGGAATGCGCCACAAAGGAACCAGTTCTTAAAAGATTTGACTATCGCTTAAAGCCTACCATATTCCCCTTGCACCTACAAGAAAATTAGCAATAAGATTAACATCTCGATATCTCGATTAACATGAAGCACATGGAGAATAAGCGTTTGTAAAAATAGTTTGTACAAGAGTAGAGAAGGTCATGTGAGTGCAACACATTAGATTTTTGGAAACATTTCCTTATGTATGTATGTCTGTGTTTGTCTGTGAACAGCATAACTCAGAAACGAACAGTCGGATAAACACCAAACTTGGTATTTAGGTTCAGTATCTTCCAGTGATGTGACACGCAGGTTTTCAAGAAAATCCCCCCACACAGATTAACCTTTACATGGAAGATTTTTCGAAAATATTAATTTTCTCAAAAATGGCTCTAACGATTTTAATTAAATACCATATGTTTAAGACACTTTTATGGCAAATGAATTGTATATCTCGAATTTTCTGGGAATGTCTGCAAAAGTATTCTCCATTGCGAACGACTTTTGCATAACTGGTAAACCATAAGAGATAGACAAAATTTTACTACACCAAAAATATAGATCGCGTTAAAATGCACAATTTATGCCATATACAATTTTTGTTGTTGGGTGAACCATTTTTGAGATATTGCTTGTTATTCCCTTAAATTTTCCAATGCTTATTTTTTCAAACGGCAATTCGTTATTCATTGTTTTTGTCTTGTAAGTGCAAGGAGTATTAATCTGTGAGAATGGTGCTGCACCTAACAACCAGCTATTAAGAGATATGTCTATGCTTGAAGGTTACTGTATTTCTATATTGCCCTTATAAATACAAAACAAAGGAACATAGTAGGCCTTAAGCGATAGTCAAATATTTTTAGAACTGGTCGTTATGTGTAAAATGTAATTCTCTTTGTATGTGAAAAGATCGTTTCTGCAAATGTTTATCTCAATTAATATGAAATAGATGGAGAATAAGAGTTTGTAAAAATAGTTTGTACAAAAGTAGAGAGAGAGATGTGAGTGTAGCACATCAGATTTTTTTATAATATTCACAGAAATCTATATACAGATTTTCCTTATTTTAAGCGTGTTCGGATTTTTATAAAATTAAAATATTAGTTTGAGAATAAGCCATAGGGTCATCAAGAGTAGTCGCCAATGTTGGTAATGTGGTTATGTTAGGCTGTTCGTAGTTATAACACAAAAAGTGAATAACTCAGTAACTTACGTGGTTGTTGCAGATGATCACCAAGCGCTCTGTCGCAGGACAACTCAATACAAGCTAGCATTTCGTCCTTATTTCAGTTTGCATCAGTTTTTCCCTGCGCTATAAACGTTAATAGAAGCATTGTGAGTTAAGCGCAGGTGATTATTAATTATATTTTGGTTAGTGATACATTCTTGTGAGTGCTTCATTAAAGTACATAATTAAAATTATAGAAAATTATTAACCTAAGGTATGTCCTATTATAGCACTGTAATATGCATATACTGATTAGTAAGCGTACTCATTGTTTAACCTTGGGCACAGCAGCTTCCTTGACCTTCAGTCCAAAATAAACTGCAAGAGCGACCACTGTAATTTACTTCCTTAATTATTTTAGACTAAACGTTATCAGTAACCACTACAGTAAAATATATGTTTGATTGCGTTTAAATTATGGAATAATACCATATATAATAAAACTATTTTTTTTAATTCGAAACCACCTACACTTGAAAAGTCTAAATTTATTTACTTAAAAAAGTAAGAAAAAATACTTACTTATCAGCATAAATTAAAGTATAGGGAATCAAAATAAAGCTCGATTTAAATAAGTGCAAAACATTTCGTTTCATTTAAAAAATGCAAGAGAAGCAATGGATATTTTGGAAATGGTTAGTGAACCAAACGATTTTGCTTTACAATTGAGATCTACGAGTATTTCTTCCTCTAGCAGCTGTTTTTTACATGTAATATTCGACGAGTTCATTAAAGAAGTAAAGGGTTTCTTTAACCTAAGTCATGCTGCTCATACCCGCACATACACACACACACACATACACACACACAGACACATGTTCTTTCCTTTCTAGTTTATTGATTTACTTATTATTTTGTTTCAGGTGCCTTAAGTGAAACCTCGGTATTGAATTTTTGTATTGAAAACATTATTGTTCCTTTACCTCAGGCATGAGATAGAAAATGGCAATTTAACTATATTGGACTATACATATTGTTTTATTAATGCATATTTAAATTGTTTATCTTCTAACAGAAATTCAAAGTGATATTCAAAAGTGTATATTACAATAAATTAAATTTAATAAATAGACATTAGGGGAAAAAAGCCAAAATAGAACTTCTCATTCAGCTTGATTTTTCATGACTCTGGACATTTGCCAAAGTGAAATATGTAATTCAAATAAAAGAGCTAACTCTCCCATGTCGAAGATATTTTCTTCATATCAGTGAAGAGTTGGTTTCTGCGGTGAACCGCTTCGAGGTTTCCGCTGACGTTGCAGTAGGTGTGAAGAGAATGACACGCCGTCTCGTTATCTACCAAGTCATTCAACTCTGGAAGCCAACACAACAATCAGAATACGATCACAAAGGGCTTCAGCTTGCTCCAGGACTTGTGAATTAGAAATGCCATTTTTCATTAATAATGCCTAAATCTGAGAGAGATAAAAGAAATCTGATATGTTGCACTCATATGACTGTCTCTATCCTTGTAAAACTATTTTTACAAACGTTTAATCTTCATCTACTTCATGTTAATCCAGACAAACATTTGCAGAAAATATCTTATTGCTAATTTTCTTGTAGGTGTAAGGGGAATATGGTAGGCTTGAAGCGATAGTCAAATCTTTTAAGAGCTGGTTGCTATGTGGAGCATTTCATTCTCTTTGTATGTCCAGGGCATAGAAAAACGAATAACGAATTCCCATTTGAGAAAAAGTATAAATATTGTAAAATCCAAACAAATAACAAGGAATATCTCGGAAACCGTTCACTCGACAAAAAGAAATTGATACAAATTGTGTGTTTTAACTAGATTTACATTTTTGGTGTGGAAACAGGTTGTCTATCTCTTACGGTTTACCAATTATGTAAAGGCCAATCAGAAACAAGAGAATTTTTGGGAACATTCCCAGAACATTCAAGATATACATTTTATTTTTCATGAAAATATCTTAAATATGATATTTTAATCCAAAATCATTACAGCTATTTTTGACAAAATGAAAAATTTCGAAAAGTGTTCCATGTAAAGAGTAGTCTGGGATGGGGGAGGTTATTGAAAATTTTCGTGTCGCATCTTTGAAAGATACTGAACCCAAATATTAAGTTTGGTATTTATCCGACTTTTCGTTTTATGCCGTTCACAGATACATCTAGATACACACACCGACCTTGGTTTCTAAAAGTGCTGTGTTTGGATTCAAGGATCCTCAAAACATGTATTTCCGGTATTTATTTTTTTAGGTGGAATGCAATTCTTCCCCTAAATATAGTACGCAAAAGCAAGTGGAATTCTCTAAACTTACTTAAAAGCTAGTGTCTAATCCTTGTCTTATCCATGTTAGATAATAAAAAATAAGAATAGAAGTATCAAACCTTTTATGCCTAAACCTAAGTTGAAATTTCTATTAGAAGTAGTGAGGGATAAGGTGGCCATAATCAAAAAAATTAGGTGCAAGTTTAAACGGAAGCTAGATTTATACAACAGCTGCATAGTGTACGATGGCTGATGTATAGAGAAGCTGTCTTATTGCATGAATTACGCTGCTGTATTTCTAAGACTTAAACTAAAAAATCTGATGTCTTACACTCACATGACTTTCTCTACTCTTGTAGAAACTATTTATACATACGCTTATTCTCCATCTACTTCATGTTAATCGAGATAAACATTTGCAGACTCTATCTTATTGCTAATTTTCTTGTAGATGTAAGGGGAAAATATATTTACCAGGGCAATGTAGAAATACAGTAGCCTTTAAGCACATACATATCTCTTAATAGCTGGTTGCTAGGTGCAGCACCATTCCCTTTGCCACAGATTATAACTCTTTGCATATCCAAGACAAAAAAATGAATAACGAATTCCCATTTTAGAAAAGTATTGAAAAAAAATCTGATGTGTTACACTCACATGACTTTCTCTACTCTTGTATAATCTAATTTTACAAACGCCTATTCTCCATATGCTTCATGTTAATCGAGATATCGAGATGTCAATCTTATTGGTAATTTTCTTGTAGATGCAAGGGAAATATGGTAGCTTTTAAGCGATAGTCAAATATTTTAACGCTGGTTGCTATGTGGCGAATTCCATTCTCTTTGCATGTCCAGGACATAAAAAAATGAATAACGAATTTGAGAAGAAGTATAAGTATTGGAAAATTTAAGGAAATAACAAGCAATATCTCGAAAGCGGTTCACTCAACAAAAGAAATGTATATGACATAAGTTGTGTATTTTAATGCGATCTACATTTTTTGTGTAGTAAAATTTTGTCTATCTCTTATGGTTTACCAGTTATGCAAAAGTCGTTCAGAATAAAGAATACTTTTGGAGACATTCCCAGGAAATTCAAGATATACCTTTTATTTATCATAAAAATATCTTAAACATATGATATTTTAATCAAAATCGTTATAGCCATTTTTGAGAAAATTAAAAATTTCGTAAAATCTTCCATGTAAAGGGTACTCTGGGGTGGGGATTTTTTCTTGAAAACCTTTGTGTCGCATCCTTGGAAGATACTGAACCCAAATACCAAGTTTGGTGTTTATCTGACTGTTCGTTTCTGAGTTATGCTGTTCACAGACACACACACAGACAGACACACAGACACACACACGGATATGTTTCTAAAAATGCTTTTTTTTGGATTCAGGGGGTCTTAAAACATGTATTTCCGGTGAAATCTCGGTATCGAAATTTTGGGTGGAATACAATACTTCCCCTACTTACTATGCATAGTAGAGAAAGTAAAACTAGTAACTCTAATTTGCATGCTGTTGTTTCACTATAACTCGTTTTTGTCACCAAAATTTCAAAGTAGATTTCAACATGAAGGATTTCGTACTTCACTTGTAAAAAAGAAACAATGAGATGAGTTGTTCAAAAAGAATGGTTCACTCCTTTGATCAATAAATTAACTAGCCTTTATTAATGCGTTGGTAGTTTAAAAGCTTCACAGTTCATAACAATCTTAATTCGATTTGACTGTCTTTCGCTCTCAGTCCCTTCCCTCCAGCTGTGCCTTTCTTCCTTACGAATTCGCTTCCGTCTCTCCCAAACACGGCTAGTGTAACAGCGTAATTATAGACAACATGCGGCCCATTTAATGAATCTGGAAGTGAAGCGTGCGCACAGTCAATACAGCTGATAGCAGATAATTTTTTTGATAAATTAGACGACCATAATTCCAAACTCTTTAACTTTCGCAAATATGCTAGGGAGTTACAAACAAATAAATTACATACCTTGGTGTTCGCGAAGGGTACAGAAAATAACATTTGACTTCTGATGTAGGAATAACCGACACGAACATTTCAACAGTATTAGGGAGCGCCCTTCAACACTGCTTCTCAGCTGGTGCCTCTATAGGCTTACAGAGGATATTTTACTTCCGCAGAATATCGTATTTCAAAGCACGTGCATATTTTGGTAAAAAGATATTTTCCTTCAGGTTAATACACCAATGTAATCCCAATTTAAAATTCATTAAAAATAACCAATTTTTTTACTGTTACGTAACTGAGATTTCCGTGGAGTCGGCTTCAATAAATGTTTGCTTTGTGATCTCCTAATGTTTCTTTTTGTGATGGAGAACGTAACAAGCATTTGTATATACTACCTGTCTTAAGTATTAAAGCAGACAGCAGCGTAAAATGTGTATGTTTGTATTATTCGGCTTTTAACAAACTCCCATACCTTCTAGGTTCATTTGTACTTCTGAATCGGTGGCCTTAGTTTGCATAGTCATTTTACTGAATTATTGTCTATAGATAGTTGTAGCGTTTAGTGGGCTTCTGTTTTATTACTTTCTCTACTACGTATAGTAAATAGGGGAAGTATTGTATTCCACCCAAAATTCGATATCGAGATTTCACCGGAAATATATGTTTTGAGGCCCCCTGAATCCAAAAAAAGCATTTTTGAAAACATATCCGTGTGTGTTTCTGTGTGTGTGTGAACAGCATAACTCAGAAACGAACAGTCGGATAAACACCAAACATGCTATTTAGGTTCAGTATCTTCCAGAGATACGACACGAAGGTTTTCAAGAAACCCCCCTCATCCCAGATTACCCTTTACATGGAACATTTTTCGAAAATTTTAATTTTCTCAAAAATGCCTGTAACGATTTTGATTAAAATCTCATATAATAAAGATAATTTAATGACAAATAAAATGTATATCTTGAATTTTCTGCGAATGTCTCCAAAAGTATTCTTCACTGAATGACTGTTGCATAATTCGTAAACAATGAGATAGACAAAATTTTACTACACAAAAGCTGTAGATCGCGTTAAAATACACAATTTATGTCATACATTTTTTTTTGTTGAGTGAACCAATTCCGAGATATTGCTTGTTATTCTCTTAAACTTTCCAATACTTATACTTTTTCTCAAATGGGAATTCGTTATTCATTTTTTTTGTTCTTGTAATGCAAAAAGAACCACATGGCAACCAGCTCTTAAAATATTTCACTATCACTTAAAGCCTAGCAATTCTGCTTGCATCTTCAAGAACATTAGCAATAAGATTAACATCTCGATTAACATGAAGCATACGGAGAATAATCGTTTGTAAAAATAGTTTGTACAAGAGTAGAGTATGTCGTGTGAGTGTAACACATCAGATTTTTTTTATTCATTTAGTCGGAAGCTAAATTTTGGGATCTTGGAGATGAGCAATTCTGCGAGCTTTTGGTACATGTAATCCGTATGTTTTCCTTCTGTACCATCTGCCTCAAGTTAATATGTGGGCTAAGTTGACTCTTCGTCCTTTCGTTTTTATTTATTTTAATTTGTGGGTGGAACTTTTGGGATCAATTTTTCTGCAATACTTGGTACGTGATTATAATCTCTGGCGGCCAACCCCAGTTGCATAATCCTCTACATGTACCACCTGGTAGCCCACAGCATCGTGCAATTCTTTTGTAACATGCAGTCTAACGCTAGAACGATTCCTCCATTGCGCAATCAGGTTCCTGAACTACCTGCTAAGTCGCTTGCTGTTAAATGGCCTCAGATGTATCCTGTGTTTATTTTAATATTATGTTGGAAAGTTACCTGGCAACGGAGCTAAATCACGATAAAATCACATTAATGTAGCGTATATGCATACTATAACTACACTATATATAATCATATACTATATATAGCAGACGAAACAAATTCTAACACCAATAGAACCATAAGTTTACTGTACTCGGGATACAAGGTATCTGGCAAACCTTTTGATGGCGGAATATCTATAATAGCATAAGTTCTGTCTACAAAAGAAGAAGCGTTTCAAAAAAAATCGGATGTGATACATTCACATGACTTTCTCTACCCTCTAATAGTGGGTATACAAATTATTCTTGCTCAAGCTTATTTTTCTATCGACTGCGTTTTAATCCAAATGAACATAGAAATAGCTGCATTACATATTTCGTTATAGATACAAAGGGAACAGCGATAGTGAAATGTTTAAGAACTGGAGACCATACGCTGGTTTTAAAATTCCATACTGTTTCCATGCAATCGCAAGAAGTAACTGAACTTTGAAAGGACTTTAAAGAATGATCAAGTAATCAACAATTCCAGCCATTAATAACGGATATCTCAGAAACAGCTTTTGGCACAAAAACCTTATTTGAAATAAATTGTGCTTCAAAAAGATCTACATTTTTTGTATAGTACGTTTTCATCACTTAGTTTACCAGTTGCAAAAGATTATACAAAATTCCTTCCAAATGAAGAGGAATTCACTGGTTTTCCCAGAAAATTCAATATATATATTATTTGGTGTTTTAATCAAAATCGTTAGCCATTTTTTGGAAAATCAAAATTTTCGAAAAATAATCCATTAAAGGGCAGTTTGGTTGGGGGATTTTCTTCAAAATATTCGCATTCTTGGAAAATTCTGAACTCAAATACTAGGTTTGGTATTTATCTGACTTTTCGTTTTTGAGTTATGCTGTTTACAGACCATGTATTTCCGGTTAAATCTCGGTATCGAACAATCAAACTACTAGGTACGTGGTAGAGAAGGTAAAGATAGTTCCTTAAGGCCTGTATTTCTCCTACATTTCAAAGAGTAGAAGAGAATAGAGTATAACTTGCCAAATTATATAAAATTTGTAGACTTGGAAGAAGCTTTCGATACAGTCAACAGAGGATAACTTTGGATCATAATGCTTACAAAAGAAATCTCCAAACATTTATATGCTTATTGGTAATAATTTCCTGTTTCATTAAAGTTTGTTTATGAATGTTGTCCTTAGTCTTTATACTTTCATATTTGGGAATGAATATTTCCTTCTTTCTCTCTTTTCTTTTTACTTTCTCTTCTACGTATAGTAAGTAGGGGAAGTATTGCTTTCCGCTCAAAAATTTGATATCGAGATTTCACCGGAAATACATGTTTTGAGATGCCCTGATTCCAAAAAAAAGCTTTTAGAAAAAGGTCCGTCTGTGAACAGCTTAAGTCGGATAAATACCAAATGTAGTGTTTAGGTTCAGCATCCTTCAAAGTTCCGACACGAAGATTTTCAAGAAAATCCCCAGACCCCAGACTACCCTTTACCTGAAACGTTTTTTTTTTTTCAAAAAGTTTTATTTTCTCAAGAATGACCCTAACGATTTTAATTAAAATATCATATATTTAAGATATTTTCATGCAAAAATAAAATGTATATCTTGATTTTTCTGGGAATGTTCTCAAAATTCCTCCTCTTTCTGAATGGTTTTTGCATTACTGGAAAACCGTAAGAGATAGACAAACTTCTTCTACACAAAAAATGTAGAGCTCGTTAGAACGTACAAGTTATGTCATATACATTTTTTTACTGGAATCAACCATTTCAGATATATTCCTTGTTATTCTTTTTAATTTCCCAATACTTATACTTTTTCTCAAACGGAAATTCGTTTTCGTTTTCTTTTATGTCCTGGACATGTAAAGAGAATGGAATGCTTTACATATCAGCAGCTCTTAAAAGATTTGACTATTGCTTAAAGCCTACCATATTCACCTTGCACCTATAAGAACATTTTTAAATTCTTAATATTTCCGTCTAATATATCTTTAAAATATCATTAGTTGTAAACTCAATTAAATTCATTCTTGTGAGGGGTCGCAGTGTAATCTATGACAAGAATGTATACCACCTGTGTTTCTTCTGGTTTGTGTCACAAATTTGATGGGTTACGCTGTGTTTCGATTGGTTTGTAAACTTCAGCAATATGCTTGTGGTTTAACACCTAATAGGTTCCTGCAAAAGTTCATAGCTTTCTCTGTTCAACTTAGTTCCATAAAGTTCTGATTAGTTCGGGAAACAACAGTGCTTCCTGTTTCTGTCAAGTATTTGCAACACTTTCTATGTTCATGCAAGCTGAGCAAAACACAACAAAGTCGGTAACCTATGTTTATGTATTTGTCCTTCGTTATAGTTTGATATCAACTTGAATGTTTTGCGGGCGCGACAGAAATATTGGCGGGAAGCTTAGACAATAATGGTTTATAGGGTGCTTCAAACTCTAAATTAAAAAAGAACGGGAATTTAATGAACAGACTATAATGCGGAAATCCGGAAAAATCACAATAATAGAAAATTGGTACAATAATAAAGATTATTTGTAAATTATGGAAAAAAATTTAAATATTTACTGCCATTAAAAGGCAGAATGATTTTGGACAAGTGAAAAGAAATGTACCATAAGCTCACAGTACGAACAGTCAATATCATCTCTATTGCAGTAGATTCGTCTCGGTCGCCATGACTGGCAACTTCATCACTATAATGTCCAAATGGACTGGCCAACTCTTCCTAGGTCGCAGAGCAGTTTCATAATACAAGACAAACTACATACAATTGATGCTACAAAGTGAAAGTCTAAATCAGGCGACTATGTCGATCATTCCAAGGTCCCAGCTTGGCCCTACAAAATTCCAGGAAACCTAGATAAGCAGATATATGAACTGAATCATCTGAGAAAGGTAAAGGTGAAAGTACGTATCACGGAGGGGCCCCCGGAACCGGGGCAGAACACCGCACGCACGACAGTCGGCCCTTTGTGCTTCCAACGTGATCCCTGAGAGAAAGGGATGATGGGAGAGACCTGAAGGGCGTCCAGATCCGAATGGCGACGGACGCAAGCATGGGCGGGGTCCCTAAACTTTCCAGCTAGAACGCATCCGACGCCGCACGCTCCCTGTCCACAAGTCACCAACCTCCAGTGCCCCTGAAGCGGAGCGCCACGCTGAGCAGAGACCTAATTGAGTGGTAACGCAGCGCCAGTAAAGAAACCTTTACAGAACGCAAACCACCGCCCAGCCGCAACCTGCCGAATACTGTCGCCTGGTCCTACAACCCTGAAACAGACGGCAAGGAAGATGATGGGTACAGGAAGAAGAGTCGTAGTAGAAGATGAACCACCCCAGCATTCGGCTGACGACCCAGGGAAACCACAAAAAAGCCATAGGCAAGAGTAGGCGGTCGCCGGAGATCGATCCCGGGATATTCCAAATGCGTACCACAGACGTAACCACCTCAGCCATCCCGTTAATCATCTGTGAAACAACAGCAATGTATAAGATTTAAAAAAGCACCGTCCCTTGTATTAAGGTTCATTTAATCGTGTAATCAAATGCAATAAGAATTTAGCTTTTAATTAAATAAACTAAGGGAGAGGGTTCATTAAGTGCTCAAATAAAAAATAAGAAGTTAAAGGTCTTAATGTTTGCACTCCTTATTACTTTCTCTTACGTATAGTAAGTAGGGGAAGTATTGTATTCCACCCAAAAATTCCATACCGAGATTTCACCGGAAATACATGTTTCGAGAACGCCTGAATCCAAAAAAAGCATTTTTGGAAACATGTCCGTGTGTGTGTCTGTGTGTCCGTCTGTGAACAGCATAACTTAGAAACGAACAGTCGGATAAACACCAAACTTGGTATTTAGGTTCAGTATCTTCCAGAGATGCGACACGAAGGTTTTCAAGAAAATCCCCCCACCCCAGATTACTCTTTGCATGGAAGATTTTTCGAAAATTTTAATTTTCTCAAAAATGGCTATAACGATTTTGATTAAAATATCATATGTTTACGATATTTTCATGGCAAATAAAATGTATATCTTGAATTTTCTGGGAATGTCTCCAAAATAATTCTTCATTGTGAATGACCTTTGCATAACTGGTAAACCATAAGAGATAGACAAAATTTTACAACACAAAAAATGTAGATCGCGCTAAAATACACAATTTATGTCATATACATTTTGTTGTTGTTGAGTGACGATTTTCGAGATATTGCTTGTTATTCCCTTAAATTTTTCAATAATTTTCTCAAATGGGAATTCGTTATTCATTTTTTTGACTTGGATATGCAAAGAGTATTAATCTGTGGCGAAGGAAATGGTGCTGCACTTAGCAACCAGTTATTAAGAGATATGTATGTGCTTAAAGGCTAGTGTATTTCTATATTGCCCTTGTAAATATATATTCCCCTTACATCTACAAGAAAATTAGCAATAAGATAGACTCTGCAAATGTTTATCTCGATTAACATGAAGTAGATGGAGAATAAGCGTTTGTAAAAATAGTTTGTACAAGAGTAGAGAAAGTCATGTGAGTATAACACATCAGATTGTTTTCAAATGCGGAGGTACTAAACGGAACCCAGGAGAGTTGTTCATAATAAATAATATACTGTATTTTTACTTTCTCTACTACGTATAGTAAGTAGGGGAAGTATTGTATTCCACCCCAAAATTTGACAATTAAGTGAAATCAATATTGTAGTTGTATTTAATACTTAAATAAAGTAAAAATTAAATAAAATTATACAATAATAATAAAATAAGTAAATTAAACAATTTGAATGGGATTAAAAGGATTACGTAATAGTATGGTGATATAGTGTTGAATATTGTATAGAAGTAATAAAAATTTAATAGTAAAATTTTAAAGTAAAATAAATTTAATTAAGACTAAAGAAATAAATTACACACATAAGTGTAGGTCTCGTAAAGAAATATGAAGGAAGGGATATATTCTTATTGTTACCAGTACCGTTTTTTTTACCGGATACCGGTAGATAATATTAGATCTAGTATAAATAGTTTAGTTAGGGTAGTAGCTGGTTTACAGTTACTTATTTTTGCTGGCTTCCAGCAGATAGAGATTAGTTGAAATATGGGTACTTATTTAGGTATTAATAATTTCCTTTTTTTTCTTTTATAAATTTGTTTTGTTTTTATTTAGTTATAATTAACATCTGTAAAACGATAATGTATATGATGTTTTGGTAAACGTGGAATAAAGGATAAGCGTTTGAAATTCTCGCCCCAGTGTAGGAAACCAGGTGCCGGGATGGAGTATTTCAGATGTTTAATTAATTACATTATTTATTTATTTGTTCTTGTCTCCTTGTTTGATATAAGCGTAACTGGAAGTGACATTTGAAAAGGAGATGTTTATTTATCTCCTCTTCGTCTTCTTTTTTAATGCTAGAAGGAAATGGTTGAAATACTAATGAAAAATGTTCTGAAAACATGTTTTGCTTTTCCTAGACTACTTCTAGCCCTGTTGCCATCATTATGTAAAGTAGTAGTATCGGTTCGGTTGTTCGTTTTAACGTTTCTTTGTGGCTTACCACAGCGAATAATCTGTAGCTTGCATTAGTGAACAAAGCGAAGAGTTAATATTAAACTGATTGATTTCCCAGTCGTAAACCAATAACTCTTTTGTAGCTGATCATTTACCCTACGCTTCATTTTAGTAAGTAGCCACAATTCTATTATTACACAAAACTGTACAACTGCTGACGTTAGGAAAGAAATGATATTATAAGCATCCTCAGGCATGTTGTAAACAATGATTCATTGGTCCAGAGCTCAAAACACTAAGGTTAACATTACATTAATAATTAACACTGGTCAGCATGATATTGGATGACTGAAAACTAATAAGTGATTCTGACTCACGTTTTGTTTTCTCTACTACGTATAGTAAGTAGGGGAAGTATTGTATTCCATCCAAAAATTCGATACCGAGATTTCACTGGAAATACATGTTTTGAGACCCCCTGAATCCAAAAAAAGCATATTTGGAAACATGTCCGTGTGTCTGTCTGTGAACAGCATAACTCAGAAACGAACAGTCGGATAAACAACAAACTTGGTATTTAGGTTCAGTATCTTCCAGAGATGTGACATGAAGGTTTTCAAGAAAATCCCCCCACCCCAGATTACCCTTTACATGAAACATTTTTCGAAAATTTTAATTTTCTCATAAATGCCTCTAACGATTTTGATTAAAATATCACATGTTTAAGATATTTTCATGACAAATAAAATGTATAATTTTCTGGGAATGTCTCCAAAAATTCTTCATTGTGAATGACCTTTGCATAACTGGTAAACCATAAGAGATAGACAAAATTTTACAACACAAAAAATGTAGATCGCGCTAAAATACACAATTTATGTCATATACATTTTGTTGTTGTTGAGTGAACGATTTTCGAGATATTGCTTGTTATTCCTTTAAATTTTTCAATAATTTTCTCAAATGGGAATTCGTTATTCATTTTTACTTTCTCTACTACGTATAGTAAGTAGGGGAAGTATTGCATTCCACCCAAAAATTCGATACCGAGATTTCACCGGAAATACAGGTTTTCAGACCTCCTGAATCCAAAAAAAGCATTTTTGGAAACATGTCCGTGTGTGTGTCTGTGTGTGTGTGTGTGTGTGTGTGTGTGTGTGTGTGTGTCTGTGTGTGACTGTGAACAGCATAACTCAAAAACGAACAATCAGATAAGCACCAAACTTGGTATTTAGGTTCAGTATCTTCCAGAGATGCGACACGAAGGTTTTCAACAAAATCCCCTCACCCCAGACTACCCTTTACATGGAAGATTTTTCGAAAATTTTAATTTTCTCAAAAATGGCTCTAACGATTTTGATGAAAATATCATATGTTTAGGGTAATGTCATGAGAAATGAAATATATATTTCGAATTTTCTGGGAATGTCTCCAAAAGTATTCTTCATTGTGAACGACTTTTGCATAACTGGTAAACCATAAGAGATAGACAAAATTTTACTACACAAAAAATGTAAATCGCGTTAAAATACACAACTTATGTCATGTACATTTCTTTTGTTGAGTGAACCGTTTTCGAGATATTGCTTGTTATTTCCTTAAATTTTCCAATACTTATACTTTTTCTCAAATGCGTTAAATCATTTTTACTTTCTCTACTACGTATAGTAAGTCGGGGAAGTATTGCATTCCACCCAAAAATTCGATACCGAGATTTCACCGGAAATACATGTTTTGAGACCTGCTGAATCCAAAAAAAGCATTTTTGGAAACATGTCCGTGTGTGTGTCTGTGTGTGTGTGTGTCTGTGTGTGTGTCTTTGTGTGTGTGTCTGTGAACAACATAACTCAAAAACAAACAGTCGGATAAACACCAAACTTGGTATTTAGGTTCAGTATCTTCCAGAGATGCGACACGAAGGTTTTCAAGAAAATCCCCCCACCCCAGACTACCCTTTACATGGAAGATTTTTCGAAAATTTTAATTTTCTCAAAAATGGCTCTAACGATTTTGATGAAAATGTCATATGTTTAAGATAATGTCATGAGAAATGAAATATATATCTCGAATTTTCTGGGAATGTCTCCAAAAGTATTCTTCACTGTGAACGACTTTTGCATAACTGGTAAACCATAAGAGATAGACAAAATGTTACTACACAAAAAATGTAGATCGCGTTAAAATACACAACTTATGTCATATACATTTCTTTTGTAGAGTGAACCGTTTTCGAGATATTGCTTGTTATTTCCTTAACTTTTCCAATACTTATACTTTTTCTCAAATTCGTTATTCATTTTTTTATGTCCTGGACATGCAAAGAGAATGGAATGCGCCACATAGCAACAAGCGTTAAAATATTTGACTATCGCTTAAAAGCTACCATATTCCCCTTGCATCTACATGAATATTACCAATAAGATTGACATCTCGATATCTCGATTAACATGAAGCATATGGAGAATAAGCGTTTGTAAAATCAGATTGTACAAGAGTAGAGAAAGTCATGTGAGTGTAACACATCAGATTTTTTTTTTTATGTCCTGGACATGCAAAGAGAATGGAATGCGTCACATAGCAACCAGCGTTAAAATATTTGACTATCGCTTAATAGTTACCATATTTTTCTTGCATCTACAAGAAAATTACCAATAAGATTGACATCTCGATATCTCAATTAACATGAAGCATATGGAGAATATGCGTTTGTAAAATTAGGTTGTACAAGAGTAGAGAAAGTTATGTGAGTGTAACACATCAGATTTTTTTGACTTGGATATGCAAAGAGTATTAATCTGTGGCAAAGGAAATGGTGCTGCACTTAGCAACCAGTTATTAACAGATATGTATGTGCTTAAAGGCTAGTGTATTTCTATATTGCCCTTGTAAATATATATTCCCCTTACATCTACAAGAAAATTAGCAATAAGATAGACTCTGCAAAAGTTTATCTCGATTAAGATGAAGTAGATGAAAGTAAGCGTATGTAAAAATACTTTGTACAAGAGTAGAGAAAGTCGTGTGAGTGTAACACATCGAATTTTGTCTTGGACATGCAAAGAGAATGGAGTACTCCACATAGCAACCAGCGCTTAAAATATTTGACTGTCGCTTAAATGCTACCATTTTCCCTTTGCACCTACAAGAAAATTAGCAATAAGATTAACATAAGGCATATGGTGAATAAGCGTTTGTAAAAATAGTTTGTACAAGAGTAGAGAAGGTCTTGTGAGTGTAACACATCACATTTTTACTTTCTCTACTACGTATAGTAAGTAGGGGAAGTATTGCATTCCACTCAAAAATTCGATACCGAGATTTCACCGGAAATATATGTTTTGAGATCCCCTGAATCCAAAAAAGGCATCTTTGGAAACATGTCCGTGTGTGTGTCTGTGTGTCTGTCTGTGTGTGTGTGTCTGTCTGTGAACAGCATAACTCACAAACGAATAGTCGGATAAATACCAAACTGGGTATTTAGGTTCAGCATCTTCCAAGGATGCGACACGAAGGTTTTCAAGAAAATCCCCCCACTCCAGAATACCCTTTACATGGAAGATTTTTCGAAAATTTTAATTTTCTCAAAATTGGCTCTAACAATTTTGATTAAAATATCATATGTTTAAGACCTTTTTATGACAAATAAAATGTATATCTTGAATTTCCTGGGAATGTCTCCAAAAGTATTCTTTATTGTGAACGACTTTCGCATAACTGGTAAACCATAAGAGATAGACAAAATTTTACTACACAAAAAATGTAGATCGCGTTAAAATACACAATTTATGGCATATACATTTTTACTTTCTCTACTACGTATAGTAAGTAGGGGAAGTATTTTTGTTGAGTGAACCATTTTCGAGATATTACTTGTTATTCCCTTAAATTTTTCAATACTTTTCTCAAATGGGAATTCGATATTCATTTTTACTTTCTCTACTACGTATAGTAAGTAGGGGAAGTATTGCATTCCACCCAAAAATTCGATACCGAGATTTCACCGGAAATACATGTTTTGAGACCTCCTGAATCCAAAAAAAGCATTTTTGGAAACATGTCCGTGTGTGTGTGTGTGTGTGTGTGTGTGTCTGTGTGTGTGTCTGTGTGTGTGTCTGTGTGTCTGTGAACAGCATAACTCAAAAACGAACAGTCGGATAAGCACCAAACTTGGTATTTAGGTTCAGTATCTTCCAGAGATGCGACACGAAGGTTTTCAAGAAAATCCCCCCACCCCAGACTACCCTTTACATGGAAGATTTTTCGAAAATTTTAATTTTCTCAAAAATGGCTCTAACGATTTTGATGAAAATATCATATGTTTAAGATAATGTCATGAGAAATGAAATGTATATCTCGAAATTTCTGGGAATGTCTCCAAAAGTATTCTTCATTGTCAACGACTTTTGCATAACTGGTAAACCATAAGAGATAGACAAAATTTTACTACACAAAAAATGTAGATCGCGTTAAAATACACAACTTATATCATATACATTTCTTTTGTTGAGTGAACCGTTTTCGAGATATTGCTTGTTATTTCCTTAAATTTTCCAATACTTATACTTTTTCTCAAATTCGTTATTCATTTTTTTGTGTCCTAGACATGCAAAGAGAATGGAATGCTCCACATAGCAACCAGCGATAAAATATTTGACTATCGCTTAAAAGCTACCATATTCCCCTTGCATCTACAAGAAAATTACCAATAAGATCGACATCTCGATATCTCGATTAACATGAAGCATATGGAGAATAAGCGTTTGTAAAATTAGATTGTACAAGAGTAGAGAAAGTCATGTGAGTGTAACACATCAGATTTTTTTGTCTTCGATATGCAAAGAATATTAATCTGTGGCAAAGCGAATGGTGCTGCACCTAGCAACCAGTTATTTAGAGATATGTATGTGCTTAAAGGCTACTGTATTTGTATATTGCCCTTGTAAATATATATTCCTCTTACATCTACAAGAAAATTAGCAATAAGATAGAGTCTGGAAATGTTTATCTCGATTAACATGAAGCATATGTAGAATAAGCGTTTGTAAAAATAGTTTGTACAAGAGTAGAGAAAGTCATGTGAGTGTAACACATCAGATTTTTTACTTTCTCTACTACGTATAGTAAGTAGGGGAAGTATTGCATTCCACCCAAAAATTCGATACCGAGATTTCACCGGAAATACATGTTTTGAGACCTCCTGAATCCAAAAAAAGCATTTTTGGAAACATGTCCGTGTGTGTGTCTGTGTGTGTGCGTGTGTGTGTGTGTGTGTCTGTGTGTCTGTGTGTGTGTGTCTGTGAACAGCATAACTCAAAAACGAACAGTCGGATAAACACCAAACTTGGTATTTAGGTTCAGTATCTTCCAGAGATGCGACACGAAGGTTTCAAGAAAATCCCCCCCACCCCAGACTATCCTTTACATGGAACATTTTTTGAAAATTTTAATTTTCTCAAAAATGGCTCTAACGATTTTGATTAAAGTATCATATGTTTAAGATAATGTCATGAGAAATGAAATGTATATCTCGAATTTTCTGGGAATGTCTCCAAAAGTATCCTTCATTGTGAACGACTTTTGCATAACTGGTAAACCGTATGAGATAGACAGAATTTTACTACACAAAAAATGTAGATCGCGTTAAAATACACAGTTTATGTCATATACATTTCTTTTGTTGAGTGAACCTTTTTCCAGATATTGCTTGTTATTTCCTTAAATTTTCCAATACTTATACTTTTTCTCAAATTCGTTATTCATTTTTACTTTCTCTACCACGTATAGTAAGTAGGGGAAGTATTGTATTCCATCCAAAAATTCGATACCGAGATTTCACCGGAAATACATGTTTTGAAACTCACTGAATCCAAAAAAAGCATTTTTGGAAACATGTCCGTGTGTGTGTCTGTGTGTCTGTGTGTCTGTCTGTGTGTCTGGAACAGCATAACTCAGAAACGAACAGTCGTATAAACACCAAGCTTGGTATTTAGGTTCAGTATCTTCTAGAGATGCGACACGAAGGTTTTCAAGAAAATCCCCCCACCCCAGACTACCCTTTACATGGAAGATTTTTCGAAAATTTTAATTTTCTCAAAAATGGCTCTAGCGATTTTGATTGAAATATCATATGTTTAAGATGTTTTCATGGCAAATGAAATGTATATCTCGAATTTTCTGGGAATGTCTCCAAAAGTGTTCTTCATTCTGAACGACTTTTGCATAACTGGTAAACCATAAGAGATAGACAAAATTTTACTACACAAAAAATGTAGATCGCGTTAAAATACACAGTTTATGTTATATGCATATTTTTTGTTGAGAGAACCGTTTTCGAGATATTGCTTGTTATTCCCTTAAATTTTACAATACTTATACTTTTTCTCAAATTCGTTATTCATTTTTACTTTCTCTACTACGTATAGTAAGTAGGGGAAGTATTGCATTCCACCCAAAAATTCGATACCGAGATTTCACCGGAAATACATGTTTTGAGAATCACTGAATCCAAAAAAAGCATTTTTGGAAACATGTCCGTGTGTGTGTCTGTCTGTGTGTCTGTGTGTCTGTGTGTCTGTGTGTCTGTGTGTCTGTCTGTCTGTGTGTCTGTGTGTCTGTGAACAGCATAACTCAAAAACGAACAGTCGGATAAACACCAAACTTGGTATTTAGGTTCAGTATCTTCCAGAGATGCGACACGAAGGTTTTCAAGAAAATCCCCCCACCCCAGACTACCCTTTACATGGAAGATTTTTCGAAAATTTTAATTTTCTCAAAAACGGCTCTAACGATTTTGATTAAAATATCATATGTTTAATATATTGTCATGACAAATAAAATGTATATCTCGAATTTTCTGGGAATGTCTCCAAAAATATTCTTCATTGTGAACGACTTTTGCATAACTGGTAAACCATAAGAGATAGACAAAATTTTACTACACAAAAAATGTAGATCGCGTTAAAATACACAACTTATGTCATATACGTTTCTTTTGTTGAGTGAACCGTTTTCAGATATTGCTTGTTATTTCCTTAAATTTTCCAATACTTATACTTTTTCTCAAATTCGTTATTCATTTTTACTTTCTCTACTACGTATAGTAAGTAGGGGAAGTATTGCATTCCACCCAAAAATTCGATACCGAGATTTCACCGGAAATACATGTTTTGAGACCTCCTGAATCCAAAAAAAGCATTTTTGGAAACATGTCCGTGTGTGTGTCTGTGTGTGTGAGTGTCTGTGTGTGTGTGTGTCTGTGTGTGTGTCTGTGTGTGTGTCTGTGAACAGCATAACTCAGAAACGAACAGTCGGATAAACACCAAACTTAGTATTTAGGTTCAGTATCTTCCAGAGATGCGACACGAAGGTTTTCAAGAAAATCCCCCCACCCCAGACTACCCTTTACATGGAAGATTTTTCGAAAATTTTAATTTTCTCAAAAATGGCTCTAACGATTTTGATGAAAATATCATATGTTTAAGATAATATCATGAGAAATGAAATGTATATCTCGAATTTTCTGGGAATGTCTCCAAAAGTATTCTTCATTGTGAACGACTTTTGCATAACTGGTAAACCATAAGAGATAGACAAAATTTTACTACACAAAAAATGTAGATCGCGTTAAAATACACAACTTATGTCAAATACATTTCTTTTGTTGAGTGAACCGTTTTCGAGATATTGCTTGTTATTTCCTTAAATTTTACAATACTTATACTTTTTCTCACATTCGTTATTCATTTTTTTTGTCCTGGACATGCAAAGAGAATGGAATGCGCCACATAGCAACCAGCGTTAAAATATTTGACTATCGCTTAAAAGCTACCATATTTCCCTTGCATCTACAAGAAAATTACCAATAAGATTGACATCTCGATATCTCGATTAATATGAAGCATATGGAGAATAGGCGTTTGTAAAATTAGATTGTACAAGAGTAGAGAAAGTCATGTGAGTGTAACACATCAGATTTTTTTTATGTCCTGAACATGCAAAGAGAATGGAATTCGCCACATAGCAACCAGCGTTAAAATATTTGACTATCGCTTAAAAGCTACCATATTCCCCTTGCATCTACAAGAAAATTACCAATAAGATTGACATCTCGATATCTCGATTAACATGAAGCATATGGAGAATAGGCGTTTGTAAAATTAGATTGTACAAGAGTAGAGAAAGTCATGTGAGTGTAACACATCAGATTTTTTTATGTCCTGGACATGCAAAGAGAATGGAATACTCCACATAGCAACCATCCCTTAAAATATTTGACTATCGCTTAAAACCTACCATATTCCCCTTGCACCTACAAGAAAATTAGCAATAAGGTTGATATCTCGATATCTCGTTTAACATGAAGCATATGGAGAATAAGCGTTTGTAGAAATAGTTTGTACAAGAGTAGAGAAAGTCATGTGATTGTAACACATCAGAATTTTTTTTATGTCCTGGACATGCAAAGAGAATGGAATGCGCCACATAGCAATCAGCGTTAAAATATTTGACTATCGCTTAAAACCTACCATATTCTCCTTGCATCTACATGAAAATTACCAATAAGATTGACATCTCGATATCTCGATTAACATGAAGCATATGGAGAATAAGCGTTTGTAAAAATAGTTTGTACAAGAGTGGAGAAAGTCATGTGAGTGTAACACATCAGATTTTTTGTCTTATATATGCAAAGTGTATTAATCTGTGGCAAAGGGAATGGTGCTGCACCTAGCAACCAGCTATTCAGAGATATCTATATGCCTAAAGGCTACTACTTATTTCTATATTTCCCTTGTAAATATATATTCCTCTTACATCTACAAGAAAATTAGCAATAAGATAGAGTCTGCAAATGTTTATCTCGATTAACATGAAGTAGATGGAGAATAAGCGTTTGTAAAAATAGTTTGTACAAGAGTAGAGAAAGTCATGTGAGTGTAACACATCGGATTTTTTATGTTGATTTCAGAACTGTTTTAGTATTTTTCTACCACGAACAGTTTTTTCACAATTTCACTTCAAAATATAGAGTTCAGCCAGTAAATGTTGGGTGTTGTTGAAGGGAAATTTCTCAATACAGTTCTGTAAGTCTTTAGGTTGTTACACCTGTAGATACTGGTTTCTATTTGTAATTTAGGCATTGTTTATAATATCAGAGGCTTGCATTACCAGTGCTATATTGGAGTTATAAATACATTATGTCTACATGCAAGTGTGTGAACAATTCAAATGTTTTCTGCTACATTTGTGGAAAGTATACAGTGCTTCAGCAGAGAACTGATATAACAGACTTTGTGAAAAAAGTGTACCATGCTTATTACTTTCTCTACTACTAAGTATGGGAAGTATTGTGTTCCATCCAAAAATTCGATACCAAGATTTCACCGGAAATATTTGTTTTGAGTCACCCTTAATCCAAAAAAAGTATTTTTGGAAACATGTCCGTTTGTGTGTGTCTGTCTGTGAACAGCATAACTCAGAAACGAACAGTCGTATAAACACCAAACTTGGTATTTAGTTTCAGTATCTTCCAGAGATGCGACACGAAGGTTTTCAAGAAAATTCCCCCACCCCAGATTACCATTTACACGGAACGTTTTTCGAAAATTTCAATTTTCTCAAAAACGGCTCTAACTATTTTGATTAAAATATCGTATGTTTAAGATATTTTCATGACAAATGAAATGTATATCTCCAATTTTCTGGGAATGTCTCCAAAAGTATTCTTCATTGTGAACTACTTTTTATAACTGGTAAACCATAAGAGATAGACAAAATTTTACTACACCAAAAATGGGGATCGCGTTAAAATACACAATTTATGTCATATACATTTTTTTTACTGAACCATTTTCGAGATATTGCTTGTTATTCCCTGAAATTTTCGAATACTTATACGTTTTCTCAAATGGAAATTCGTTATTAATTTTTTGTGGTCCTGGTAATGCATAGAGAATGGTATACTCCACATAGCAAGCAACTCTTAAAATATTTGACCATCGCTTAAAGCCTACCATATTCCCCTTGCATCTACAAGAAAATTAGCAATAAGATTAACATCTCGATATCTCGATTAACATGAAGAATATTGAGAATAAGCGTTTGTAAAAATAGTTTGTACAAGAGTAGATAAGGTCGTGTAAGTGTAATACATCAGATTTTTTTTAAAATGAAACTTAGCGACCAAGACAAGGCCTGGGCTCCAAAGACACTTTGCCGCTATTGTGTTGAGAGGTTAAGATTGTGGATAAAAGAAAACAAATCATACATGCCATTTTCAATTCCTATGGTGTGGAGGAAGCCTGAAGACCACCTTAAAGACTGTTATTTCTGTTTAGTTAATGTTTAGGGGTGCAATTCGAAAAATAAGAAAGACATTGTGTATCCAGGTATTCCTTCAGCCATCAGGCCAGTTCCACATGGAGAAGGTCTGCCTGCTCCTCTTCCTCCAGCTGTTTTAGAGAGCTTGGAAGAAAATGGTGTTGAAAGTGAACCTCATGCAATCACCGAAGACAATTCTGATGATGTCTACTGCTCTGAATACGACGTGATTCCACAACTGTTCTCTCAGGGTGAACTAAATGATCCAGTACGCGATTTGAATTTGTCTAAGTCATCTGCAGAGTTACTAGGTTCCCGTCTTAAAAATAAGAATCTTCTGGAACCAGGAACACATTACTCATAGTACCGACACAGATAACAAGAGCTAGTTAATTTTTTCTCACAGATCGAGTCCTTGGTTTACTGCAATAACATAAACGAGTTAATGCAATTTTACGACATTGAACATGATCCTACTCAGTGGAGACCTTTTATAGATTCATCAAAGAGGAGCCTGAAAGGCGTGTTACTGCATAATGGGAATGTGTATGGGTGTATTCCTGTCACACATTCAGTTCAAATGAAAGAGTCAGTTGAAAACATGAAGATACTTTTAACAAGCATCCAATACGAGGATCACAAATGGCGTATCCGGTGATTTCAAAGTTTTTGGAATACTATTATAACAACAACCTGGGTTCACAAAAATGCCTTGTTTTCTGTGCAAATGGGACAGTCGGGCAAAGCAAAAACATCCTGCCTGGAACTAAAAACATCCTGCAAGAACCGCTTGTAGAGAGACAAAAGATATTGCTTCCGCCACTACACATAAAATTGGGCTTGATGAAGCAATTTGTAAAGGCTCTACCACAGGATGGAACCTGCTTCAAGTACCTTTCCAAGAAATTTCCCTTCATTACACAAGACAAATTAAAGGCTGGAATGTTTGTTGGTCCTCAAATAAAGAGATTGATGAAGGATGAAGATTTTGAGAAGACAATGAATGAGAGAGAAATAGAAGCAACTTTTTAGGCAATAACAAAGATCCTAATTACAAGGCCATTGTCGAAACAATGTTGGAAAATTTCAAGAAGTTGGGTTGTAACATAAGTGTAAAGTTGCATTTTCTGCATTCACATATCGACTACTTTCCAGAAAATCTGAGGCATTATAGTGAAGAGCAGGGTCTTCAAGGACCTGCAAGGAAGTTAAAGAAGAGGAAGTTTGAAGAAAATTAAATGAAACACTTTGGCTTCTTGTTTTGTTAAAATGTAGTCATGAAATAAATTAGGGGAGTTCTTGAGAGTATCTTTAAAATGTTTCTTGAATAAAACCTAACCTTGTGTCAAATGGTATTTGAACACTTTTCTACACTCATTACTAAAATTGTCAAAACATTACTTCTTATTTTGTGTAAAAACCTGACGTGGGAGAAAAAAACGGAAGTTATTTCTGGAATCAGCATAAAAACTTGATTCAAGAACACCTACTTTTAAGAAATCATCTGACGAAATGTTGGAAAATGCAGACTAGTGTAATAGTAATAAATATCCTCCAATAACAAAAACAGTGAAATTTCGATAACCTTAATAAGAGGCTTCAATATAAAAAAGCCATTATAGGCCCTTAAGCTACGAAAAGTCACATACTTTTAAAATAGTTATCTATAGACACTATAAAATTAGTATATTTTACTCCAGTAATCATATATATTTGACATACATAGACATACATACACACACAAAGCCTGCGATTCTAAGCAAAGGAACAAATAGGCAAATGCTGAGCTATTACTATTATTATTTAATTGTAGCATATCCTTTCATGTACCTATTGAAATTGAGATATTTATATTTACTATTTTGTGCTATTTCAGAAGCTGAGAATTTTTAGTTTTTTTTTGTATCTAGCAGGGATTTCCTCTTTAATTTGATATATATTTTATCAATTTAAGAAAAATACTTACATTTTAAGCATATTTTTAAAAATCTGTTGTATTGAACACACTTTAATTGTATTCTTGTACAAACTATTTATACCAACACTTATTCTCTATTTTCTTGTAAATGCGAGGGTAATTAGTAGGCTTTAAGCGAGTCAAACATTTTAAGAGCTGATTGCTATGTGGAGTATTCCATTCTCTTTGCATGTCCAGGACATAAAAAAGAAAACGAATAGTGAAATTGATTTGAGAAAAGGTATAACTACTTGAAAACTCAAATAAATAACGGGGAATATCTTGGAAATGGTTCACTCCACAAATACATGTGTAAGATATAAATTGTGTCTTCTAATGTGATCTAGATTTTTTGTGTAGTAAACTTTTATATATTTCTTACGGTTTACCAGTTACGCAAAAGTAATTCAAAATGAAGCGGAGTTTAGGGGACATTCGCAGAAAATTCAAGATATACATTTAATTTGGCATGAAAATATTGTAACGCTCGTATATGATATTTTAATCATAATCCTTAGCCATTTTTGAGAAAATCAAATGTTCCATGTAAAGAGTAGTTGGGTTGGGGGATATTCTTGAAAATCTTCGTGTCGCATCCTTGGAAGATACTAAACTAGAATACCACGTTTGGTTTTCACCCGACCTTTCGTTTTTGAGTTATGCTGTTCAGAGGCACACACATGGAACATGTTTTCAAATGTATTTCCGGTGAAATCTCGGTATCGAATTTTTGTGTGGAATGCAATACTTCAACTTCTTACTATACGTTGTAGAGAAAGAAAAAATGGTGCTGCATCTGTCACCACGTCGCAGAAAAGATTTTAATTACTGCGCACTTTGGAGTTGGGAGGCAAACATTTAACTCTTCTTTTAGGGGCCGTTTTGCTTACAAATTGGTACTATTGTTAAGTATAGTATCTTCTGTGTGTTCAAGACATGTGGTTTCTTACTTTGCAAATTACATGCGACTTTGTTTTCTCTGTTTTTGCTCTGCTTTTTCTGTGAAGGACATTTTCTGGCAGGCATAAATGACCCGTTTTCTCAGAATCTACTGAAGACAGTTAAATCAAATATAAGGATTCAGTTCGGCGAGTGTCAAGATCAATGTGTAAATGTGATAGTGACTGTGTTCGACAATAAAAGTGTAAAACAAATTCCTTCATCAGTGTTATCTTTGGATAAAAGACTCCTTTCCGTTTACACAACCTGTATAAAGAGATGTGCTCGACCAAAAAGATCATAGTTAGCCGGAGGACAGTAAACCAAAATTAAATAAAATAACAGTAGCATTCTTTCAAACGAACACTAATACTACCGCAAATTGCTAACACCAGATGGAGCTACAAACCTAACAAAGAATCACGTCACAAAATGGCTTCACTACGTGGAGTAAATACAAATAAATAACCTTAGTATACCACTGCAAATTGGCTCCCAAACGTGGGGCTCAACAAATTAAATAGAAATAAGAAGTATACCACTGCAGAGATTTGGGTTCAAAATCTACTTTTTTTTTTGTTTGCTGTAATGGATTATAAATTGTATAAGGAGCATACTTATGTAATTGTTTTATTTGGACCTTTAGAGGGCTTTTATGAGCCAAACTTCTACAGTATATTGGTATGTAACAATGTGCTCACCTTGTTTTTGGCCATTTCCTGTAAGTTTTGTTTTTTAAACTTCAGATACACTTTTCCCATAATCTATTTAACTCTATTTTCTTCCATTTCTTTAAAACTAAATTAGTCCTCCAAATGGACAAATAGTTGAAAGGCTATCTTAAGCTAGCCATAAAAACTCATAATAAAAAATTGGCAGAGTTGTGATATCTAATTTCAGAGAAAAGTATAACTATAAATGAAAGTATGATTATTTTAGAAATTATTTTACGATGTTTGAATATTTTTTACTATTAAAAAATCTAAAGGTAGCCAAATCGTCATGATATCAGTATAGCAAAGCGTCTTTCATAACTATTAAAAATGTTACTGTTCTAGATGGTGTAATTGTAGAGAAAACTGGCTTTCTTTCAATTGCGTAAAAATACTCTACGATCTCTACCAAGTGTCCTTAAGTAAGAAAATATTATCATCATCATCAGCAACATCATGGTTGAAAAATTGTGTAGAGATGTAAGCTGTTAAATTTAACACTCAGTTAACTGCCACTCGCGACCTATGAAAGCAGTCCCTGCTTGTGCAGCATGCAAGCTTATGTAACAACTCGGAAATCTGCAACCCATCTAAAGTGATAGCTGTTTATTATTTCTTTGTGTGCGCTAACACAAACGACCACTTCTTTCTCCGTCAAAAGCCACAGTCTGTTCTCAAGAGTTATTACATGAAACGTAATTTAATATTTAAGACAATCATTCGTGCGAGATAATATGACATTCACTCCATATGAATTGACTCGTATTTAAGAATTTAAATACAACTATAACTATGCAGAACCAAGTTAGGAAACCTAGTTAAGGTAGTTTATAATAGTTTATATTTTCATATAACCCCATATATGGTTAAAGTGCTAAGGTTCTCGTCCAAAGTTAAATTAATGTTGCTTTCAAATGCCCTTCTCTCACTCTACATGACCTCTTCGGGTTCTTAAAAATAAACCAAAAATTGAAGAATTTACAAGTAACAATGCAGGATGAAGTTACATATCCAGTGTTTCAAGGTTGAATCACCATAAGTGGCTATTTTAATATAACATCGCCAATGATCTGCTTAAAAAACATTGTTATTACCAGGGACCAAATTTTGATAACCTAAAAGTTACACCAAAATTAAAAAACCGAGACTGAATTAATTTATTGAATTTAGTGAGAATTCAGAAAGTTAACTACTTTATAAATGGGTATAGGTGCGCCGTGGCCGAGTGGTTAGCCGCTCGCCTCTCACCGAGGCGGCCCGGGTTCAATCCTAGGGACCCGCATGTGGGATTTGTGGTGGACGAAGCGGAGTCTGGGCCGGTTTCCCCAGCCATTCATTCCACCAACTGCTCCATCATCACCTTTCCTTTCATCCATTTCGCCTTCATTTCGTTTCATCTACTTTCTTCATCCCATACCAGGCATCGGGCTGATCACCCATCCTGGATCTTCTGTCTGCTCCATGAGTGTCTGCTCCTCGACGGGCCTCTGACCCGTGCTGTAAGTCCTGGGGGGTGTAAGTCATATATAAGATGAGGATAAACTGCAATGTTGGCCGAAAAAGAAGGTATAAGGGTAATGATGAGATAATTTAGAAAGTAATTTTTAATGACTTTCTCTACTCTCTATCGTTTATTAGTGGGCATGTGCTTTATTCTTACGAAAGTTTATTTTCTATCTCTTCATTTTAAATGAGATATACGTTTCCGGAAATAGCTGCATTACACATCTCGTAATAGACACAAAGGGAACAGCGGCAGTCAAATGTTTAACAACTGGACGCTATATGCTAGCTATACAACTGATTGGCATTTTCCCCGGCAGACCATAAGGAGATCACAAATTGTATTGATATGACATACCCTAATGGCGACTTACAATGCTGTAAGTAGTTTAAGTCCCGGGCTTCATAGTTTCAACCACTATTAGGTCAATTAATGGAATTAGTTGTTCTTCCACACAAGCCGGTGTTGGACAGAGTTGGAAAGGTCGAATTAGACGACTGAAAGTACTTACAGCATTTTAAGTCGCCATTAGGGTATGTCATCTCAATACAATTTTAGATCTCCTTATGGTTTACCGCAAAAAAGCGAATCAGTTGGGGAATTTAATGTCGTACCGGCATGTTGCCATGCTAGGTCAGTGGTTAGAGCAATCGGACGGAGGCCGCAAGATCCGTAGTTGAAATCCCGGCTAGCATTTTTCAGTCCTCTGATTCCAAACTTGTCCAACATGCGGCTTGTGTGGAAGAAATATCAATTCCGTGCTTTAATAAGTTGTATGATATATGTGTTTTTCATTCCTTTCTGATATGTTTATTTCATTTTTTGTCCAATGATATACATATATCCAGCAAGATATTTAATGAACTTCATTTCTCCTGCACATTTACAGCACATTTCCATCACTTCATAATAATTTATCAAAGTTTTCTTCCTCACTTTTCTTCCTACTGTTCTATGTAATGTTCCACAGAAATAGTTACATTTATTTAATTTTTATGAACTTTACATTTTTACCGTATCTTATTGCGCAGCCTAAATGTATCGAGCTTTTTTAAGGGATTTAACTCGCTATTTGGCGAATACCGTTTTTTACTTTCTCTACTACGTATAGTAAGTAGGGGAAGTATTGTATTCCACCCAAAAATTCGATACCGAGATTCCACCGCAAATACATATTTTGAGATCCTCTGAATCCAAAAAAGGCATTTTTGGAAACATGTCCGTGTGTGTGTGTGTGTCTGTGAACAGCATAAATCAGAAACGAATAGTAGGATAAACACCAAACTTGGTATTTAGGTTTAGTATCTTCCAGAGATGCGACACGAAGGTTTTCAAGAAAATCCCGGCACCCCAGATTACCCTTTACATGGAACATTTTTCAAAAGATTTCATTTTCTCAAAATGGCTCTAACAGTTTTGATTAAAATATCATATGTTTAAGATATTTTTATGACAAATGAAATGCATATCTCGAATTTTCTGGTAATGTCTCCAAAAGTATTCTTCATAACTGGTAAACCATAAGTGATAGACAAAATTCTACTACACAAAAAATGTAGATCGCATTAAAATACATAATTTACGTCATATACATTTTTTTTGAGTAAACTATTTTCGAGATATTGCTTGTTATTCCCTTAAATTTCCCAATACATTTTCTCAAATAGGAATTCGTTATTTATTTTTTTCTTATGTCCTGGACATGCAAAGAGATTGGAATGCGCCACATAGCAACCAGCGCTTAAAATATTTGACTATCGCTTAAAACCTACCAATTCCCCTTGCATCTACAAGAAAATTAGCAATAAGGTTGACATCTCGATATCTCGATTAAAACCTAACGAAAACGTTTCTATATAAAGGGTAGTTGGTAGGTGTAATGGGATTTTCTGGAAAAAATCTGATGTGTTACACTCACATGACTTTCTCTACTCCTGTACAAACTATTTATACAAACGCTTATTCTCCATCTACTTCATGTTAATCGAGATAAACATTTGCAGAATATCTTATTGCTAATTTTCCTGTAGATGTATGGGGAATATATATTTACAAGGGCAATATAGAAATACAGTAGCCTTTAAGCACATACATATCTCTTAATAGCTGGTTGCTAGGTGCAGCACCATTCCCTTTCCCACAGATTAATACTCTTTGCATATCCAAGACAAAAAAAATCTGATGTGTTACACTCACATGACTTTCTCTACTCTTGTACAATCTAATTTTACAAACGCCTATTCTCCATATGCTTCATGTTAATCGAGATATCGAAATGTCAATCTTATTGGTAATTTTCTTGTAGATGCAAGGGGAATATGGTAGCTTTTAAGCGATAGTCAAATATTTTAACGCTGGTTGCTATGTGGCGCATTCCATTCTCTTTGCATGTCCAGGACATAAAAAAATGAATAACGAATTTGAGAAAAAGTATAAGTATTGCAAAATTTAAGGAAATAACAAGCAATATCTCGAAAACGGTTCACTCAACAAAAGAAATGTATATGACATAAGTTGTGTATTTTAACGCGATCTATATTTTTTGTGTAGTAAAATTTTGTCTATCTCTTATAGTTTACCAGTTATGCAAAAGTCGTTCAGAATGAAGAATACTTTTGGAGACATTCCCAGAAAATTCGAGATATACATTTCATTTCTCATGATATTATCTTAAACATATGATATTTTCATCAAAATCGTTAGAGCCATTTTTGAGAAAATTAAAATTTTCGAAAAATGTTCCATGTAAAGGGTAGTCTGGGGTGGGGGGATTTTCTTGAAAACCTTCGTGTCGCATCTCTGGAAGATACTGAACCTAAATACCAAGTTTGGTGTTTATCCGACTGTTCGTTTTTGAGTTATGCTGTTCACACACACACAGACACACAGACACACACACACACAGACACACACACGGACATGTTTCCAAAAATGCTTTTTTTGGATTCAGGAGGTCTCAAAACATGTATTTCCGGTGAAATCTCGGTATCGAATTTTTGGGTGGAATGCAATACTTCCCCTACTTACTGTACGTAGTAGAGAAAGTAAAAATGAATAACGAATTCCCATTTGAGAAAATAAGTATTGAAACATTTAAGGGAATAACAAGTAATATGTCGAAAATGGTTCACTCAACAAAAAAATGTATATGACATAAATTGTGTATTTTAACGAGATCTACATTTTTTGTGTAGTAAACTTTTGTCTATCTCTTATGGTTTACGAGTTATGCAAAAGTCGTTCAGAATAAAGAATACTTTTGGAGACATTCCCAGGAAGTTCAAGATATGCATTTTATTTGCCATAAAAATATCTTAAACATATGATATTTAAATCAAGATTGTTAGAGCCATTTTTGAGAAAATTAAAATTTTCGAAAAATCTTCCATGTAAAGGGTAATCTGGGGTGGAGGGATTTTCTTGAAAACCTTCGTGTCGCATCCTTGGAAGATACTGAATCTAAATACCAAGTTTGGTGTTTATCCGACTGTTCGTTACTGAGTTATGCTGTTCACACACAGACACACACACACACACACACACACACAGGCACACACACGGACATGTTTCCAAAAAAAGTTTTTGCATTCAGAGGGTCTCAAAACATGTATTTCCGGTGAAATCTCGGTATCGAATTTTTGGGTGGAATACACTACTTCCCCTACTTACTATACGTAGTAGAGAAAGTAAAAATCTGATGTGTTACATTCGCATGACTTTCTCTACTCTTGTGTAAACTATTTTTACAAAAGCTTATTCTCCATATGCTTCATGTTAATCGAGATGTTAGTCTTATCGCTAATTTTCTTGTGGGTGCAAGGGGAATATGGTAGGTTTTAAGCGATAGTCAAATATTTTAAGAGCTGCTTGCTATGCGGAGCATTCCATTCTCTTTGCATGTCTAGGATATAAAAAAAATGAATAACGAATTTGAGAAAAAGTATATGAAGTATTGGAAAATTTAAGGGAATAACAAGCAATATCTCGAAAATGGTTCACCCAACAGAAAAAATGTATATCACATTAAATTGTGTATTTCAACGCGATCTACATTTTTTGTGATTTACAATTTTGTCTATCTCTTATGGTTTACCAGTTATGCAAAAGTTGTTCACAATGAAGAATACTTTTGGAAACATTCCCAGAAAATTCGAGATATACATTTCATTTGTCATGAAAATATCTTACACATATGATATTTTAATCAAAGTAGTTGGAGCCATTTTTGAGAAAATTAAAATTTTCGAAAAATGTTCCATGTAAAGGTTAATTTTGGGTGGGGGATTTTCTTGAAAACCTTTGTGTCGCATTTCTGGAAGATACTGAACCTAAATACCAAGTTTGGTGTTTATCCGACTTTTCGTTTGTGAGTTATGCTGTTCACAGTCACACAAAAAAGACACACACACAGACACACACGCGGACATGTTTCTATAAATGCTTTTTCTGGATTCAGGGGGTCTCAAAACATGTATTTCCGGTGAAATCTCGGTTTCGAATTTTTGGGTGGAATGCCATACTTCCCCTACTTACTATACGTAGTAGAGAAACTAAAAAGAAGGTTGATATTGATGGCACGTATAGTGAAGATTATCTGCACAAACCACATAAAAGAAAATGTGAGGGAGGCCCTTCATTATATAAAGTCGACTTAAGAAACTTCATCAATCTTTCCCTGTGAGAGGTCATCGTTTTTTACACGTCATCAGATTTATAAATCGTGACCAAATATCTAAAAAGTCATTATAGGTTCTATCGTGTCTGTTCTATATCATCATCTATTTAGTCCATAAAACTACTCGTCATGTTATAGGGAGTTCTTACAGGAAAGTTTTGTGGTGATAGAAATGGTAACCAGAGATAACCTGGACTTCAAACACTGATAGAAATTTCACCACAAAAAGTATGCTCTCTCCGAAGAGCCAAAAGGAAAAACCCAGAAATGAAAGAATTCCATTTTGACTCAGTAATCTGTTTTGCTTTGTCTACTCCCATGATCAAAAGGGTTACATTAAGGGGTATTCCACAATAAACCGTCGGTCTACCATACTTTCTTCATAATTCTTTGTTCAAAAACCCCCGCACCACCATCATCCTCGCCGTACCCATCTAGAAAATTCCCATTGAAGGAGCAAATATTCACGACCTGGTGAAAATCCAAACTGACATTCCTCAAAAGCACAGGGACATCTGTACAAAAATCGTTTCTTGGCCAACGGAACATAAAAACAACACAGAATAATAACTGAAAAAATTTAACGTACTAGAATAGGGTTTTTGAGGTTATTTATATTTTCTTCTCGTTTAAAACTCAAACTATACCTCCTAATAAAATTCATTATTCCTTTGAAAAACTATTATATGCAATTCCATAAATCAAAGGAAATTGATTTAATTTTAGTTAATTCTGTCCGCATTTTTTAAATTTGGAGGTTGCTTTGTTTTAAAAAACGGCTTAAAACGAGAAAATTTATAATTTAATAAAATATAATTGCTTAAAGTGAAGATCTGATGTTGCGACTGTACTTGCGTACTAGCTTAATATATTTATGCTATGTACATTGAATTGCTGTAGAGGATGCGTGCATACATTTCTAAAACTGTGGTCAGTTCAGATGTCTGTGATTGGCAGAAAGACACCTATGCATTCCCTGTCTTGGACCAGATGTGTTCGTTGACAAGGGGACAAAACGCTGAAATATCTTAACGACCCATGAGCGTGGGTGGTCTTGCTTTGCGCCTGCATACGCGGTAGTGTTTGAAACAGGCGAAGGGACTGCCTCTTTGGAAGCCATGTTATGGAGATGCGTTTTGATTTCTCGGAAACAAATGTGGCCCGTTAACAGCTAAGGGTGGCGCGGTATATAAGTGAACTACATTAGGCAGAAAAGCGAAACAACGCTATTAAGACAATACACTGTTTACTTTATAACAGCATACCAACACTAGTAATCATTGGAGTCTCATTTCACGAGAAGAGGAACAAACCTGTACCTCACCTCGACAATCTTCCTAAAATTCCGACCTCCCGCCTAAGAACGTACAAACGGCCACAATATAATCTCACATTCTAACTTAACAATCACATAAAATAACCAAAATGTCTATATATTACTTAGTTTAGTTATTTTGTAGTCTAAGATCAAGTTCACCCTTATTGGTTGAGGTCTAATAAATGTCATCACTTTCATTTCATGACATATTTTTATATTAGAACTTAATGCAATTTGAATCGTTTTAAGATTGTCTGTTAATTAAATTATAAGTAATTACATTTGTACAACTTTTTACTTTCTCTACTACATATAGTAAGTAGGGGAAGTATTGTATTCCACCCAAAAATTCGATACCGAGATTTCACCGGAAATACATGTTTTGAGGCCCCCTGAATAAAAAAAACATTTTTGGAAACATGTCGGTGTGTGTGTCTGTGTCTGTGAACAGCATAACTCAGAAACGAACAGTTGGATAAACACCAAACCTGGTATTTGGGTTCAGTATCTTCCAGAGATGCGACACTAAGGTTTTCAAGAAAATCTCCCCAGCCCAGATTACCGTTTACATGGAAAATTTTTCGAAAATTTTAATTTTCTCAAAAATGGCTCAAACGGTTTTCATTAAAATTTCATATGTTTAAGATATTTTTATGACATATCAAATGCATATCTGGAATTTTCTGGGAACGTCTCCAAAAGTATTCTTCATTGTGAACGACTTTTGCATAACTGGTAAACCATAAGAGATAGACAAAATTTTACTACACAAAAAATGTAGATCGCCTTAAAATACACAATTTATCTCATATACATTTTGTTTGTTGATTGAACCATTTTCGAGATATTGCTTGTTATTCCATTACATTTTCCAATACTTATACTTTTTCTCAAATTCCTTATTCATTTTTTATGCCCTGGACATGCAAAGAGAATGGAATGCGCCACATAGCAACCAGCTCTTAAAATATTTGACTATCGCTTAAAATCTAACATATTCCCCTTGCATCTACAAGAAAATTAGCAATAAGATTAACATCTCGATTAACATGAAGCATATGGAGTATAAGCGTTCGTAAAAATAGTTTGTACAAGAGTAGAGAAAGCCGTGTGAGTGTAACGCATCAGATTTTTTCAATAAAAATAACACACCCGTCATACTGCCTGCGACCTAGTTTGAGTCACGAACTCCTAACTGAAAAACACCTTTTCACCGTACTGCTTTCGAGGTAAGGACCACCTCTGTCCCTGTCAAAAGCGGGAATAGGTCAGTAGCTATTACTTTAAACTTGTCGCAAATTCAGTTTATATAGCCCAAATGGCGAAATATCGCCCGTCTGGCAACCTCGCACGTCAGAACCACGCATCCGAACATCAAGTTCAGCTTTTTGCCTTTAATGCTGCCATGAATGCACGGCGACCGAGAGCAGCTTTGGAAAGTCACACTTTGATTTGTGATCCCCTCAAATGATGTACTAATAGCGGCGGAGATGAACGAGTTATCTGCGGTGCAACGTAACAAGCCTATCATCACCCGGTATCCATGCATTGTCGGTGCTTATTTACTGTCGTTTTAACTTCTAAGGTCATGTTGCGGCTTCTTTGATGTTTATGGGGAATAGTTCGATCATGCGGGGCGATGACCTTAGAGTTGCTTTCTGTACAATTCCCTTCGCCTGTTTCATAACGTACACCTTTTATTTTGTTCCTAAGACTCATATGGAGTTTTGGGGTCGTGGAAATTGACACTTCTTCTTCTTTACCGATTAGGCTAAAAACATGTTCCAACTCATTTAATCTATCGTTTACATGGTCAATCTACACTTCTCTTTCCCTATGGTGAAAATAATGGACTGCTGTATATGGGATGCAATGTTCGGCATTCTCTGTACATTTGACTTCCATTTTGTTTTATATGGCATATCTTTTTCTGCTGCAGATTCTATAATGTTTGGTGTTGTTCTAACATCTTCGTTTCTAAGTTTATACATTCTTGTGCTTCAGAAGTTCATCTCAACAGCTTCAACCTTGTGGAAATCCTTTATTTTATGATTACTTCCATCAGCGACGGCTGGTGACACTGAACTTTGGTGGTTCACAACATGTCCTTGCAATTTGAAATGTTTTAAGTAATAAATACGGAATAAGTTTCTCACTATAGGCTGATTAATTTACGCAAATAAAGAAGAAATGGGAATTCACAATATATAACATATGCACATTTCATCAACAGTATACCATATAGCACTCACCTATTTATAGAGAAATTCAGCCCTGAGAGAAGGCTCCAGCTCATACGTTCTTGATCTGCATGATGAAATCCCTTTCATTGGAAAGCATGGCCAACGCAGATAACCTCTCCTCAGACAATGTGTTATGCTGACCATTACAGAAGCACAGTCGCTCTTCTGAAGTTGGTTGTAGAAAATATCGACATGGGGCATAATTTTATGGAAGAAGGACACATAATATATGAAATCTGCATCACTCAAAATTCCAATAAAACCAGATTCTTGAAGAACAGAGCTTGAATTAGTGATTCTTTTGCCTCTCCTTAATTTTCATACATTCTATTAACTCCTCCCTGTATTCGAAAACTGTGTTGACAGATCTAGATTGAAAGTTCCATCTCGTTTGCACTGATCTTGGCAGCCGCTTCTGCACTACTTCTAAAACTGATGTTCTCTGAGGAGAGTTAGAGAAAAAAGCACAAATTCCTTGAAGATTTATGAAGAAAATTCGTACACTACTATTCGCTGATGCTGCATTTAACATAATTAAGTTTAACTGATGCGCATGACAATGAATGTATTCTGCGGACCTGTGCTTCTGTTTTATGATGGATTGAACGCCATTTTTTGACCCAGACATAACATTAGTCCCATCGTATGTTTGAGCAATCAATTTATGTTCACAGCCTAGCAGATGTCGATCAAGTTCTGGCAATATGCATGCGGCTAAGTTATCTGCTTTGTGCCCGATAGGATTCACAAAACCCCAGTACCTTTCCACTATCTTATGGTTTACCAGATATCTATAGACAATTACCATTTGATACTTGGATGTTACGTCGCTGGTTTCATCTGCTATGACAGATAAAAATGGCGAGTCTTTTATTTCTTTCGATATCTCCTCATGACAGACTTCAAGCATGCTTTGCAAAATCTAATTTTGAATCATTTTTGACGTTCCCTTAAATGCTGTTGCATTTTCAAAATGTTTTTTCAGAACACAGTCTAGCCCTGCACTGAAATTTATCAGTCCACATAAAATACCAGGGTTACTTGAAGTCGCTGACTCTCATGTTCTCGAAGAGCCAGCTCAAAGGCCCCACAAAACTAATGCAGTTAATAAAAAATGTTTAAAACATATCTATTTTGAGCCACTTTCTGATTGTGTTCTTCAATTGCTCTTCGATATGCACTGTCCATCTGTTTTGCTATATTTACATTGCCAAACATAACAAGACTGACAGTATTTTTCATGTGCAACTTTGACGCTACATGTTTTTTGGCGCGGTCATGAAGATGCTGCAAATCATTCACGCCACGCTTTGTCCATGTATTTTCACCACCAAACAAAACGCAAGGAAAGCATAACAGGGCGTTTTTAATATCACAACCACACATCCAATCATACTTTTCATATACTTCGCTGTTAAAACTTCTTGTTTTTGTTTGAACTACCTGAGTGACTTTTAGTTATGGTGTGGGCCTGCCAATGCGTTTAATTTCATCCTTTTCCTCCAAGTTTAGCGTTGAAAACGGTTGCGTTAAAAGAGAGTGAACGGAATTCTTTGTTTCTCCTTATAGCAGCGTTTACCTGTATTTAACTAAATAAACCACTTTGATCCATAAATTAAAATCCGATACACACAACACGGCACAAACCATGTGGCATACAGGCTAATGGCTAATGATCGAGATGCAGTTCAATAGATACAAGACCGGAAGTGAGGTAAACATTTACTGTGAATTCAACAGATGGCTCTGTGTGTGGGACGAAACGAAAAGTATTGTTCATGTTGATCATCCCATTCTGTGCTCTCTGACTATTAGGTTAACCAACAACATGCAGCTTATACCCCGCTCTTCCCCACCATTCACCTCTGCGCTCCCTTGGTTCGTCATTCCCTATACTTCACCATTATACCAATGTGTGTTGCAGCCAGGAGTGCACTACTTGGCACCTGCAAACAATACAACACTTGCCAAAGTCCACTCCACAAGATCATGTCAGAATGATAACCGAAATGTATGAATCGTATTCGTTATTTACATTAAAGGGAGAGACAGGATTTTGGTTGTAGCGCAAACATGCTACCATATTAAGAAGCAGCCCCTGACTTCCATAAAGTAGTTTTGGAAGAGCCATCACATCATAAAACCTTATTAATGTGTATCTTTTAGTCTTCCTTTTTAGCGTTCTGTTTATAGTGAAATTGTTGAATTTTATCTAAGACCTCTAAGTCGTTTTATATGATATATAATAACGTAAGCATTTAAAGCATCCAATCTGTTCTAGAACTTTACTTTCTAATATTATTTTTATCTGATGGTTATATCCCCTGAAAGTCATTATTTTACCTTTACTAAGGATGAGAGGGACAGATTTGCTGAAATTTAAAAATTAATCTTTACAGATCATCTTCATCATCTTGGATAAATGATCTATGCGCAATAAAACATTTAAGTAGAATTTTTCTCCTAGTTTGATCCCTGGAGGGACTTCGGTTTTCTATTTTATTATTATTTAATCTAGCATTTATTGTTGCAGAAAAAGCATTTTAAAACGCAAGCATTTTCCAAGGCAACAATAGGTAAATAATGAATGGTATAGGTTTTCCAAAACATTTTATAAATGTGGTCCAAAGTTTATATAAGAAAACAAAAATGGAATATGTACGCCAGTCTAATAAATAAACCATAGTTATACGGTTTGAAACACACTCGCCACTGATTCCAGATATGTTGTAAATTTATTTCGGCAAATCCCGGAGTTGTTTATTCTCAATAAGAGAGAAATTTAAACACCCTTTCTAAACGTGACAAAGTTCTGCGACCGTACGAGCCAGTGTATTTAATTTCAAAGAATGTGATGAAACACCCGGATATTATAGTTAGCGATATGATACCTCAGTAATGCTTGTGCTCTGACACTTTCTCCAAACGTTTCGATATGTTTCGAGTCAATGAAGTTTGTATTGAAACCTACCAATTTTTTACATAATGTAGTATTGTTTTTGTAAATATAATTTCAGGTGTATTACAAATCCCTTTGGAATTCTTCTAAATTTCCACAGAATATAAATTTTCATATAAAATACACTAGGAAAGATTTGCCTCTGTTAACTAGATTTAAATTTAACGAGTTTTTGTACTAATTTAAGGACATAGAACATAGCGTTCTTACTTATAACTAGTAACTTCCCTCAGAATACTTCAAGAAGTCCCGGGCTTGATTACCTTCGGGCTGGCCACTCTGATCATATATTTTGTCGTGGTTTCCCCGGATCGATAAGCGAATGCTGGTATGGTCCCCCTTCTACCGCGAATTTCCTGACCATCATACACTTTCCCCATCAGTTTATTTCATCTGTTTCACCTCGTCTGTTCTAGAGTTGTAGGAACAGGCGACAGCGATTGGTATGTTACTGAAGGGCATTGGAATTTGCGCTATGGAAAGATTTCTCCCTGACGTTTGACGGGACTTCTGGGGCCCCTTTCATTCCTGGAAACTGTTTCTCTGCACCCGGGAGCCCCAGGTTACCGGTGACTCGTGCAGGACTAGCCAGTAGTGGCGTCATGCCGGAATTGTTAGGGAACTCGTGCTTGCTAGCTCACATTGTCGTCCGGATCTAATCACCCTCGTTCTCTCCTTCATGCCTTCCTCCCAGAGGTAACGTTGGAAGCACAAAGGTCTCACTATGGCCTAAGCGTGGTGCTGTGCTCCGTCTGACTACACCTCTTCCGTAGGGAGCCATTTCAAATCTAGGCTGGGATGACTTCTCTGGATAAGATGATTTCCAGAGTTTTAAACGTCGGGTAATTCTCTGCTCTCACCCTAATCGTTTCACCCATTTAATCTACTATATCCTCCAACCTGAGTTGTTTCAGAATGTCTAATTCTCTCCTTCCCCTTCCTCTACTTATGTTTGAAAAGGTGGATGTATTACTACTTTTAGTAACATAACCAGGGGTATGTTCAGTTAGGACAGACATGTTATCAGAAGTATAAAATAATTATTCGCTGACTAGAAAGCGAATACCAAACCAAGTATTTTGAGGTAAGGAACACGGGATCGAAGATACAGTATAATAGCAGAAGCACTGTATGAACATAATTGAAATCTACTTTGTGAAACACTTTCATTTGCAGTCAAAATGAATTAACTCATACGACAAGTGTTAGGGTATTGTCTCAACTGAGTACATGAGAAATTAAACATCACATTCAGTACTGTACTGAACTCCTTGTGCTAAATAGGACGATACTACCGTATCATCCAGTACATTAGTTCAGACACACCTAGTGACAGTGACTAGTACTACACAAACGAAGACTCTCATGACGGATTTAATGTTGACATATGTGGTGCAGTAATAAATTCTGCGAACCCTGGAGTTATTGTCAAAATGCTAATTTTGATACTGCCTCTCTAGTCACCAATTTTCTGCCCATTTTTTGCACACCCAGTGTCTCATCATTTAATTTTGCTCTCATCTCACGTAACTTAGTCTCCAATTTTCTGCGCAATGTATGCTATTAAATAGCAGTTATATCATAATTGCAAAAAAATCAGATATGTTACATTCACATGATTTTCTCTACCCTCTATAGATTATTAGCAGATATATAAATTATTCTTACAAAAGCTTATTTTCCTATCTACTTAATTTTAATCGAGACAAACCTGCCTGAAATAGTTGCATTACACATTTCGTTATAGACGTTGACCTTAAAATTCCATACTCTTTCCACACAATCGCCAGAAACAACTGAAACACGACTGAAACTTAAAGGATTAACTAAGTAATGTACAATTCGAAACATTAATAACGGATATCTGAAAGTGATTGATGCTACAAAAAAAAAGTTATTTAAAATGAGTTGTGTATCTTAAAAAGATCTACATTTTCTGTGTAGTACGTTTTCGTCCATGTTTAATGTTTACCAGTTATTCAAGATTATATAAATGTACTTCCAAAAGAAGACTTCACAAGCTACTGCCAGCAAATTCCTGATATACATTTTATTTTTAATGTAAATATCTTTAACGTATGGTATTTTAATCAAAATCATCAGAGCATTTCTTAGAAATTAAAAATTTGGAAAAATGTTCCATATAAAGGATAGTTTGGGGTTAGGGGATTTTGTTGAAAATCTCTATCATGCAGCTTTGGGATGTACTGATCTTAAATGGGAAGTTTGGTATTAGTCCGACTTTTTGATTTTGAGTTAGGCTGTTCACACACGCGCGCGCGCGCACGCGCGAACTGACTTTTTCTAAAAGTGCCATTTTTGGATTTAGGGACCTCAAAACATGTATTTCGGTGAATCGAAGTATAGAATTTTAGGATGGAACGCAATACTTCTTTGCCTACTAAGGTACATGACAGAAAAGGTGTAAATATACTGGCAACATATGCAGTATGTGAAAACAACCAGCGTATGATTCCAAAGCTAATCCAAGCCATATTCAACACCATTTCTTTAGCTTGTGAGAGCCGGTTGATGACGTCACTCTGCTTATAACAAAACTCTGAAATTGAGTGCCCTAATTCTCAGAGCCTGCAATTTCTTTTATCCAGGGATAAGCATATCGAAATCTTTGAATAGGGTTAACCCGGGACCCATGGGTTTTTCGTGGTTTCCCCGGGTAGGCAGGTGAATGCTGGGAGTTGTTCATCTTCTAGTAGACTCTCCTGCCCTAGTTTATTGTAACCATCAATTTCCTTGTCATCTGTTTCAGGGTTGTAGGCAGCGAAGCCCAAACTGTTCTCTTAAGAGCTAAGTCCATAGTTCACCCCACCTACTTATTTGCAGACATTGACAAGCTAATTCAATAAAGTTTTAGTCCTTGGCAACACGAGTGGAAATGAGTGTTAAGGGAAACTCCCTTCATCTCCTCTCTCTGTAAGGTTGGGTATCCGTGGTTATTAGACCTGGCGACGGTGTTCGGCGGGTTGCGGCTGGGCGGTGACTGTGCGCTTTGTAAAGATTTTCTTCCTGTTTCAGGGACAGTTCGGTTAGGAGCAGCCTCCGGGTTTTATGGGTTAGGCGCTCGGAGAATCGGGCGACATAGGATGCGTTTAATCTGGAAACATTAGGAACCCCGTCCATGCTTGTACACGTCGTCATCCGGATCTGGTCGCCTTTCGGATATCTCTCCTCATCCTTCCCTCTCAGGGGTCACAAGAGGCCGGATGGTCGGCATGCGGAGGTCTACACAGGTTTGGGGACACCTCAGTTCGTTAGTACCTTTACCATTACCTTTCTACCTGTGAGAAAAGATGTTTCATGCTTTAGAGCCAACCAGGTTTTGTAGCTCTTTGACCAAAAATGAGCAGTACTGAAATTAAGAGAATTTGGGTGAAATTACGTAGGATCTGTATTCACATGCACTCTCTATGAACTTTCCAACGTTAAGGGCATTTTAGAGCCTTAAGAAGCTGGAAATATGTTTCAAAGTTAGAGGTACTGCAAGTATTAGAGCTCCACGTTTCACACAAAACCTCCTTCTGACGACCTCATACGTCTCCTCCTGACAGAAGTCGGTACATGTTTGTCTGTATTGCATATTTTTACTTGAATTAAACTAAAACGTTCCCGAATTAGGGATGGCAAAAAAAGACAAGCTTATCAATATTATTAAAAATGTTAATAATTAAATATTGTAAATGAATAAAAATAAAACAAGAAAGAAAACATGAAAAACATTTTATAGTCTAACATAAAGTATACTATCATGTAGATATAATAATGTATCCTTACTGCTGATTGTACACACGCGGACAAAAAATGAATCATCCCCAGTTCAATATGACGATCGTAGGGCTTCGTGTATCTTCGTAACAGATGTGTTCATAACGCACATGTAGGAACTGTAGATGGTCCATGCTTGTGAGCGCAATGGTCACTTTATAACGGTGTTTCTCGATGGTAACGATTTTAAGTTACTGAATACATCACGAAAATTGTTTTGGCCGAGAGGTTATGAAGGCACTGCCTGAGCTCATAAGCTCGGTTCAAATATCGTATTATTTATTGTTATTTTTATGTTGTTAATTTAATGACTGGGTGTACACTACGTGATCAAAAGTATCCGGACACCTGGCTGAAAATGACGTACAAGTCCGTGGCGCCCTCCATCGGTAATGCTGGAAGTCAATATGGTGTTGGCCCACCCTTAGCCTTGAAGATAGCCTTCGCTCTCGCAGGCATACTTTCAATCAGGTGCTGGAAGGTTTCTTGGGGAATGGCAGCCCATTCTTCACGGAGTGCGGAACTGAGGAGAGGTATCGATGTAGGTCGGTGAGGCCTTACACGAAGTCGGCGTTCCAAAACATCCCAAGGGTGTTCTGTAGGATTCAAATCAGCACTCTGTGCAGGCCAGTCCATTACAGGGATGTTATTGTCGTGTAACCACTCCGCCACAGCCCTTACAGTATGAACAGGTGCTCGACGTGTTGAAAGATGCAATCCCCATCCCTGAATTGCTCTTCAAAAGTGGGAAGCAAGAAGGTGCTTAAAATATCAATGTAGGTCTGCGCTGTGATTGTGCCACGCAAAACAACAAGGGGTGGAAGCCACCTCCAGGAAAAAAGCGACCACACTATAACACCACCACCTCCGAATTTCACTGTTGGCGCTACACACGCTGGCAGATGACGTTCACCGAGCATTCGCCATACCCACACCCTGCCATCGGATCGCCACATTGTGTACCGTGATTCGTCACTCCACACAACGTTTTGCCACTCTTCACTCGTGTAATGTTGACGCTCCTTACACCAAGCGAGGCGTGGTTTGGCATTTTCCTGCGTGATGTGTGGTTTATGAGCAGCCGCTCGACCATGGAATCCAAGGTTTCTCACCTCACGCCTAACTGTCATAGTACTTGGAGTGGATCCTGATGCAGTTTGGAATTCCTGTGTGATGGTCTGATAGATGTCTTCCTATTACTCTTTACGACCCTCTTCAAATGTCGGCGGTCTCTGTCAAGTCAACAGACGAGGTCCACCTGTACGGTTTTGAGCTGTACATGTCCCTTCACGTTTCCACTTCACTATCACATCAGAAATAATGAACCTAGGGATATATAGGAGTGTGGAAATCTCGCGTACAGACTTCTGACACAAGTGACACCCAATCACCTGATTACGTTCGAAGTCCGTGAGTTCCACGGAGCGTCTCATTCTGCTGTTTCACGACGTTTAATGACTACTGAGGTTCCGGATAATGAGTACCAGGCACTAGGTTTTGATCACATAGTGTATAGAACATACTATTGCATTGATATAACTTCAGCGCTTTACGTTTTAGGCACATCTTGAGCAGAAAAACATGATTCTAATAGAACACTCGTTTTAAACAACTACATATATAAATGCAAATGAACTATTATCGTCTAAAGCTAAAACAAATAAAAAATAAACAAAATTAATATTGGGTGCATGAACCCTTAGCACATATAACTGCTCTCAGTTTTTAGATTATAGGTGAAATTGAATCGCTGTAAAAACGTGGACGGGAAGCTAAAACATTCCAGGCTTTTTGAATTTATCCTATACGAATTCAACAATCCCATCAGGATATCGCATCCTCACATAAAGAATCAAAATATTCTCAGGTATTAGCGTGTGTTCAGTGTATCGTCAAGCTGCCATAGCACACCTTGACCGGCCCTTGATATCCAACATGATACAGATATGCGACTATGATGAAATTGCGAAGTCATGTATTTTGCATCGTAGTAACTATTCTAATATTAAGTTTACCAAATGCCGTATATGAAATGCAGTATATCGAAAATAAGCAGTCATATTAACAGAAGAAAATATGTTTGCTACATGCGAGAAGCGAACCTACGGTCTTAACTACAGAGGTACTCTATGCTTTACCACAGCGCTACAGAGACGGCATATGGAAGGCAGCATGTTTAATAACGCCGTGCAATAAGCTGCTGCAGCGGCTACACAACTGTATTGCGTGTGCTGTAAACAAGGCGCTGTGCCGTGTAGCACTTAGAAAAATTTGGAATTCCAGTTATGACACACTTTTGTGTCTACAGGTGTAGAATTTATTTTTCAAAATTGAAAATGAGCCTTTTAGAGTTGTAATGGCTGTTTGTTTAATAAATTTTTTTTTCCTAATTTAAACTCATGGCGAAACTTAACGAAATGTTAGGTATTGTTCCCCTTGCGCCAATCTTTAAACCAATCACTGTGATATCTTGAGATCGTATTTTTTTTACTTTCCGTATTACGTATAGTAGAGAATAAAAAAAATCATTTTTAGAAAAGGGACATGCTTTTGTATGTATGTGTGGGTGTCTGTGAACAGCAGAACCCAAAAAGGAAAAGTCGGATAAATACAAAACTTTATATACAGGTTTTGGTACCGTCCTAAGATGAGGCACGAAGATTTTGAAGAAACCTCTCAACCCCGAACTACACTTTACTGCAACAGTTTTCGAAATTTTTTATTTTCTAAACAGTGACTACGATTTTGATTAAAATTCCACATATTAAAGACATTTACATGACAAATAGGATTTATTTCTTGAATTTTCTGGGTACAGCCTTTGGAGTCCTCTTCACATTGAAGAATTTTGTATAACTTTGTATAACTGGTAAATGTTAAGTGATAGACAAAAATGTAGATCTCTTTAAAACGAACGATTTATTCCAGATAAATCTTCTGTGGCTAAAGCCATTGATGAGGTTTTCGTTATTAATGGTTCGAATTGTTCATTACTTGGTCATTGTTTTAAAGTCCTGTCAACATTCAGATTTTTACTTTCTCCACTGCGTATAGTAAGTAGGGGAAGTATTGTATTCCACCCAAAAATTCGATACCGAGATATAACCGGAAATACATGTTTTGAGATCCCCTGAATAAAAAAAGCATTTTTGGAAACATGTCCGTGTGTGTATGTGTGTGTCTGTGTCTGTCCGTCTGTCTGTCTGTGTGTGTGTGTGTCTGACTGTGAACAGCATAACTCAGAAACGAACAGTCGGATAAACACCAAACTTGGTATTTAGGTTTAGTATCTTCCAGAGATGCGACACGAAGGTTTTCAAGAAAATCCCCCCACCCCAGATTACCCTTTACATGGAACATTTTTCGAAACTTTTAATTTTCTCAAAAATGGCTCTAACGATTTTGATTAAAATATTATATGTTTAACATATTTTCATGACAAATAATATGTATATCTTGAATTTTCTGGGAATGTCTCCAAAAGTATTCTTCATTGTGAATGATTTTTGCATAATGGTAAACCATAAGAGATAGATAAAATTTTACTACACATAAAATGTATGTCGCGTTAAAATACACAATTTATGTCATATACACTTTTGTTGTTGAGTGAACCATTTTCGAGATATTGCTTGTTATTCGCTTAAATGTTTCAATACTTATTTTCTCAAATGGGAATTCGTTATTCATTTTTTTGTCTTGGATATGCAAAGAGTATTAATCTGTGGCAAAGGGAATGGTGCTGCACCTAGCAACCAGCTATTAAGAGATACGTATATGCTTAAAGGCTACTGTATTTCTATATTGCCCTTGTAAATATATATATTCCCCTTACATCTACAAGAAAATTAGCAATAAGATAGAGTCTGCAAATGTTTATCTCGATTAACATGAAGTAGATAGAGAATAAGCGTTTGTAAAAATAGTTTGTACAAGAGTAGAGAAAGTAGAGTGTAACACATCAGATTTTTTTCTTTGTAGTACTGGTTGGTGGGTGCATAAATATTAGTTTTATCCAAATTGACAGTGTTGGCTACTGCCAGACTCCATCCTGATTGTTGGATCTATTATGTTGCCGATTCTGATAGTGTGATCAAAGACGATCATGTCGGTCCTTCTGGTACTGCCAGTTTCAGAGAGGCCATGAACTTCCTCGTTTACTGAGAGACTTTACTTTCGTAGTTCTTCGGCTATTAATGATGTGATCTTATGTCTAGAATTTCGCAACAGTTCGTCATATGGACATGATCCCAAAATGTCAGATCTAGCTCTCTAATAGCTCTAATATAAACAGCTTTAAAGCTTCGAAAATTTTAGTCGAAAGACGTATACACATAAGTATGGAAAAAAAATTATGAAGGAAGGACAAAAATGGAAGTTATGTTTCCTGGCTCGCATTTTATATTGTCTTTCTTGAATATTACAAAATATATTCAAAGTATAAAATACGTAAGCATGTAAATGTAAAAGGATAGAACTGCAACAGTAGGACTACAGATGAATCACAAGGTATGTAATAACCAATAAAATGTACACCCACAGGAGCACACAGGTTTCTAGAATTGGGTCCCCAACGCAACCCACGATTTGCTTTCCCTCCTCAAATGAAAGCACACACGGTGTCCCGAACCTCTATCCACTTCTTTCAGTTATATCTCGTAATTGTACACAGTAAACCGGTAATGTAGCTTATGTTTGTAGGTTGATACAAATTTTAATCAGTTGTGAGTTTTGGCTGTACACATACATGAAGTACAGTATGTACTGCAGATACTACAGCGGATTCCAACCCAGAATGTCTTTGTTAGAAACCCACTAACAAAGCACAGTTGTGGATATGTGGATCAAAGCAGATACCTAACGGTCACTTTTCAGTTGTCTAATTATTGTTATTATACTGAATTTTATATTTTATTACGGAATATTACTCTCGTATTCATATTATAATACAGGGTTATTCTAAATTAGTTACCTGAAAGTATGAATGAATTATTTCGAAACTGTAGACGGAAATTTATTCCGATGTTCATCAAACCTTATGTCATATCATCAAGTTTTAAACATGGTCTGCAGACTTCGCCACATGCACTCGCTCGCTCGTCTGGCGGGGAAAATGTGAAGCCCTCGCAACACCTGGAGCCTAGTAAGCAGTCGCCATGGAGTCTTACAGCGGTGCGGAGCGTGCTTAGTGTTGTCTGTGGTTTCATGAAACTAAATCGCAAATTACCACACAAAAACGTTTTCGTACAAAGTATCAAAAAACTTACCCGCAGGTGAAAACTATCAAAACATGGTATGATCGATTCGTAGAAACAGGTTGTGTGGGACACCGAGAGAAAGGACAGGGACGCCCTCCTGTAGCAGGCCACGTTGTGGAAGCCGTGAGAAGAACTTATGCAAGAAGTCCAAAGAAGTCTACAGCTAGAGCAAGTTTGGAGCTGACCATTCCACAACCTACGATATGGAGAATTTTACGACGACGACTGCAGTGTAAGGGGTACAAGTTGCAACTGGTTCAGACATTGAGTGCTAATGACAAGCTTAAACGTTATGATTTCTGTGCGGATATTCTGAACAGGATGGAAGAAGACGATAGTTTCCTTGACGAGGCAACTTTTCACCTTAATGGTACAGTTACACAATGTAAGGATATGGGGTACACAGAAACCGACGGAAGGCCTTGAACATACACGTGACTCACCAAAACTGAATGTGTTTTGTGCGCTAAGCACCGTGAAAGTGTATGGACCATTCTTTTTTTATGAGAAGACTGTGACTAGCATCACATATCTAGATATGTTAGAAAACTACCTGATCCACAGCTGCAAGAAGATATGAGAGATAATTTCATTTTTCAACAAGCAAGATGGAGCACCTCCTCATTAACACCATGAGGTCACTGCGTACCTATCCCACACCACTGCCGCTTGGTTTGGACGTGGCGGGAACATAGCTTGGCCTCCACGATCTCCCGATTTAACACAGCGGATTTTAGTCTGTAGGGTTACATTAAAGATAACGTGTACAACCCTCCACTGCCGACCAATCTCGATGAGCTTCGTCAACAACTTAACGTAGCGGTAGCTCGGGTAGATGCGGACAGTATCACGCGTATCTGGGATGAACTGTCGTACAGGTGGAATATCTGCCGAGTGACAAAAGGGAGTCACATTGAACATTTGTAAACATTGCAAATAAAACTTAATGTTAATGTCAATGTGTGTAATGGAAATGGAAATAAACTACGTAAGATAACTATGTATAATTTAGCTTTATTATCAGCTAATAATTTAGAATAAGCTTGTATTGTGGCAAATAAAAACTCGTAACAAACTTTATTTATTACGCGAAATGTATTACAAGTCTTACTTTGCAGCTCTGGCTTAAAAATCGTTCGCAAATATCGCGTAATTCAGATTTATTTTCTGCCTCCTTTTTACAGTTCCCTGTTTCCAGGGAAACACATTAATGCTATATTCCATAATTTACCAGAACACAGCTGGCGAAATTTCTCGAAGAGTAGTTAGCCAAAAGCCTCTTCGAATGCTTAGCCGACTGTACTATACGGTTTGCTTTCTAGAATCCCCTGCGCAAAAGCCTTAATCGCCGGTTTGGACAAATATTTCAAGTGGATTGGCCAAAATATTTAAATAAAATAACTGAAACAGAAGCAAATGGCTTTAAATAATATAATGATAAAGTAGTAAAGCTATTTTACCATCCGTGATGTCATTTCGGTTAGCTATTCCAACAAAGTGGACGAGATTCGGGAGCACCATATATATGTTGTAGGACATGTACTGTCGCTCTTTTACCGTGAAGCTGGACAACCCTAAACGCACCCTGACAGTGATCAATGTGCATATCCCCATCACAACGCGGCGCTTTATGTGCTTATGATAAGCCCTTTGTACTGCAACAACGTACAGAATGGAGTAAGCACACAGCCGCTATTGGACACGAAATTCTGGAGTAATAAAAGAGGAGAAGAATGACACAGGGGAAGAGTTGTTCCTGTCCGTGAAGCTACCTATGTCCATCTTCTCCAAGACTGATTGCATCATTTACTTTTACAAAATACGAGCACCTCGTAAACAGGATCCCTCTTTTTAACCGTGCAACTCTAATAAACAAAAATGTTTAGAGTTAGGTCTGCCTTTCATTTGGTTTTATCTTAATTTTGTTTCTGACAGCAGAAGCATAATGTCTACACACTGATACAACATAGGACACACTTTAAATGTTGCGTAACAGTATGTTGCGAAACAAGTACGGTAAATGCATCTTTGCAGAACGAGGTAGAAGTATGAAAATACGAGACAAAGTCGAGTACTCAACGCACGTTTATTGCATATTATTTTTCAAAGACAATAAATAATAGAAATACTTACGCGAAAATAAAATTAATCATTGTCAGCTGCTCAAAAGAAGTATTAAGGTCGAGTGCTCTAGGCTGTGCGAACTGGTAATTCAACGGAGGGGACACCTCGCTCTCTGAAACCTACGCATATCGATTGTGACTACCACTCCCAGTAAGAAGGGATGAGGTGAAGGAATCACAGGAGGAGGCTACAGGCCGTAGGCAGACACGCAGCAGAAACTCGCGTAAGTCCCTAACAGTTCCAAGCTTATAGAACCGTCCCACTGCTGTAGCCACCGAGAGAGGTCGAAGAACGACCCACCAATCAAGCGGCGCTCTAGTGTCCACTGAGAGTACTTTCCATTGAGCATGCATCCGCGGCATCTGTCCGACACCGCCATAGCCACTATACCTTGAAGCAAATGGAATGAATGGGAAATGATGGAAGGGAAATCGTGGTAGAGAAGAAACTACCCCAGCATTCGTCTGCCACGAAAAACCCATGGGTCAGAGTGGAACTGAACTCAAGACCTCCCGAATACCAGTCGCACATGTTACTGCGGCGATTGGTGATCGATTATTTCCCTGTTAGTGTCTATCAAGTCAACAGGTGACGTGACTGCCAAAAGTATTGGACTTAAATGCTACATAAACTAAATCGTAAGTAAATGTTAACAAATAACGGAAAGTAAATGCGCTTGGATTCAAATGGTAAAATTCATATATCAAATATTATATTGCATACCTATAACAATAAATATATATATATATCGTCACAATAAATATATATATATATAGTGACGATTATAATTTTATTCTAACAGATTTTGATAAATATGGTTTTATACAGTTTGAAGTATTCAGGGTAAATTTGGTTTAAGTATCTACAAGAAATCGTCTTTAGACTTCTTGATAGTCATTTCTCGGATGTTGCAGTAAATGGAGATCAGATGACATGCGGTTTAGGGGAAAAGTGCACTTCTTGCCGACACGTGAGTGAGATACGGAATTTCTGCTGACATACGCTTACGTCAGGAACTAACAAGACACTAATCAGCATTTTGATCGGGTGTTTAAACATATGAGTTTTTGACAGCTCTCTCTCGACCAACCTGCAGCTAGAAGGACGCTTTGCGAGTCAGTCCTTTAAATTCATTTAGCGTTAATTTACAATCGCGACGTAGGCGCTAGGCCGGCGGCGATGGACTTGTGGACATTCTCTGTTGCGCAGATAAATCCACTACTTGTCTAATTCTTTCTTTCTTGTGGAAATGTATTTTAAGTTAAATTAGATAAATTAAAGATTAGGAACATTGGGAACAGAAGTTACGTGTCTGATGTCGCCCCTTGCACCACCCTTCCAGCTACCCTAACCAACACCCTCGTGAGTCATCCTGTGCTACGTTTCCCCATCCTTTGTAAGACGACTGATAAGGGCAACGATGGCGTCGTCGTTACCCTTAGGTACCGATATCAATATTTTATTAACGTCTGCGATAAAGATGCAAAAAACACGGAATTCACGAATTTCAAATTCCCAGTATGATTCCATGAGTAGGAAGTGGATTAAAAAGAAACACTATCATCGAAAAACGTTTATTAATGGGACCACTGTGAAAATTGTGGAAAGTTCTTGAAAATATTTATTTTAGAATTTTTCCACATTAATAACCTTCGGTTTTTGTAGATTAATATTCTAAAGCTCTTTTCAGTTAATGTTTTTTAAGTGCTTGCCACGTGACTATTTAAATGGGAGTTTTATGGGTAAAAGGTTACACCTCAAACATTAAAAGTCCTATTTCGTATAATGCACTTTTCCAACACACGTGAATGTTCAAAATTCTCGTTGTGGTGCAAATTTTAACAAATCATTTAGAGTTTTGCACTAGGTATCCTTAACATCATAATAAATAAAATTTATTGCTGGACTTTTCTGAGGCGAGACTAAATGACATTTTTAACTTTCGGAAGTATTATTGATAGGAGTTTTCCCTTTCATTCAAGGCACAATACATGCATTTTAAATATACTTTTAATGATGGTACTGCATCTATCATTTTATACGTTGAATTCTGCATTACGTCACTTCTTACTAAACCTTATTTTTCTATCGGCTTCACTTTAAATGTGAATAAACCTTTGCAGAAATAGCTAATATAACACATTCCGTTATAGATAAAAATTAATAACGATAGTCAAATTTTTAAGACCTGGATGCTATCTGTTAGCCTTAAAATTTCATACTGTTTCTATGACGTTGTGAGAAACAACTGAAGATCGACAGTACTTCACAAGAATGGCTAAGTATTGAACAATTTGAATCATCGATAACGAATCTCTCGGAAATGGTTAATGCCACAAAAACAGTTATTTGAAATAAACTGTGTGTTTTAAACAGATCCATATTTTTGTGTAGTACCGTTTTTGTTATCGCTTAGCGTACACCAATTATACAAGTGCCTTCGTATTATGCCAAGGCCACAACAGCCTTATATGCGTATCAGCCGAGACGGCAGTGGCCTCGGTATTATGGCCACTGCACAGAGACGGAGCAGGGCATGCAAGGGTAGGTTTATCAGCTGTTAGCTGTCTCAGTCGTTGCTTTGTCTTCGTATCGTGAAGTATTTGGACAATAGTGTGTTACGTGTGATTTTCTTAGGAATGTTATTCTCTTATTAGTCCACGGAAATGCCTGTCAACATATTCACGCTTGAACAGCGTATTTTTATGTACGATACATACGTGAAAATTGAATCAAGTAGATAGGTGTGTGGTCAATTACAGCAGTATTTCCTAGTTATCCACTTCCGGGTGGAGACACTGTGAGATGTTTGGTCAATAAATTTAGAAGAACGGAACGCTAAACGCTAAAAAATAAAGCTTATAGGAACGAACCCAACACCATAGACGATCTTCTAGTTCTAGTTTGAAAAAGGGGTGGGTTTTATGCCCAAGTACTGCGACCTTAAAGATCTATTGCGCATCCCCCCTTTCATCAGTTAAGTAGTCTGTTGCTCGATATGAACTTAACCAGACTGCTAACTGAGGCTTTCGATAGTTCATGTATCTTTGGAAAATGATTGCCAAAAATACTTGCTCTTTGATTCGCAAGAGCAGGACAATCACATAGCAGATGAGTAACAGTCTCATCTTCTTCTAGACATCTACTACAGATAGGGTTGTTAAACAATCCCATTCTGTATAGATTAAACTTTAGGGCACAGTGTCCTCTAATGAATCCTGTTGCCCATGCAAGCTTTCTTCTACTAAGACCGCGCAGGTACTTTGCCCGGCTGTTATCCAGGTCTGTAATAAACGTCTTGTAATGTGTGCAACCCTCAATGGAGCTCCAGTAGTTCTTGTGTTCTGCTTGAGCCCAGCACTTAACAGCCTGTTTCACTGGTCTGTAGGACACCCCCAGTACAGGCTCCGGACCCAAAAATGGGATTTCGCTGCCAATCTTGCTTCATCGGCTTTCTCATTGCCTGGTATACCTGTGTGTCCTGGCACCCACATAAGTTGAACCTTATTGTGTTCAACCAGTGTCATTAAGGATTTCCGGCATTCTGAGACGAGCTTTAATTTTATTGATGGTGATTCAAGTGCTTTAAGAGCAGCTTGACTGTCTGAGAGACAAGAACACTTCTATTCCTATATCTCATTTTAATGCTTTCCATGGCACTGGCTAGGTTTGCATAGACCTCAGCCTGGAAAACTGTAGCTAAGGTACCCAGACTATAAGAAATCTGGGTGCCATTTTCGTAAAGCCCAGCCGCCGTTCCTGATTTGGTTCTAGAACCATCAGCATACCAGATTGGGCCTTTGATAGACGAGCTTAAGAACAATATAAAATCAGAAACTATGAACATTACGCAAGAAGAACTTATGCGTGTGAATGGAAATTTCATTCGACGATGTCAAGAATGTCTTCACTTTCAACAGCACTTATAACATGGTTAGTACTCATTACATATATGTTACTAACACTCGTGAGTATGTAACGGGGAGTTACGAAACGGAAAACCCCGCGGTGTAGTAGACTGTGTGCGGAGCACGTATTCGCACGATCCGCGGCCTTGGCATAAAACAAACGCACTGTATAATGACACCCCTTCCGAATGATGCGGACTTCACAGGCTCTTCCCAGAAAATTCAAGATATACGTTTTATTTTTAATATAAATACTTTAAAATATGGTATTTTAATCAAAATCGTTAGTAATTGTTTAGAAAATCAAAATTTTCTAAAAATATTCCATGTAAAGGGTCTCTTGGAGTGGAGTTAGTTTCTTGAAAACATTTGTGTCACATCTTTGGAACATACTGCACTTAAATACCAATTTTGGTGTTTGTATGACTTTTCGTTTTGGAGTTACGCTGTTTACCTTCATACAGACACATACACGGGCCTATTTCTAAAAATGCTTTTTATTGGATTCGGGGGCCTCAAAGATGTATTTCTGGTGAAATGTGGGCAATAAATTTTTGTGTGTAATGCAATACCTCCTCCACCTACTATGTGTGTAGTAGAAAGAGTAAAAAAACATAACTCTTACACGCTTTGGAGTAGACATCTTTTAAGGAAAGTTTTGGTCTATAATTTGATTAAGTATGGTAGCTTCTGTATATTCAACTCCTGCGGGTTTTTTTCTGAAAATAATTGGGAGTTTGTTTTCTCCATTTTTGCTTTGAATGAATTTTCCTGTGAGTGCATTTTTTGGTATACGTGACCCATCTCTCAGAAATATTGAAGGTAGGTAAATTACATTTTAGTACAATAAAAAAACCTCTAAGTGCTGTGTACATCTCATTTGGTGTTAATAACATTGTTCGTTATGTTTTAAAAATATAATACATTTTAATCGAATGATGGTATAATAAAAATAGCAAAAAGAATGACAATTTTTGCTTAAGAAACACGGAATTTGAAATGTTCACTGGTTGGTGCCTCTAACCACTATATCTTTCTCTGCAACTCACTTTGTGTCTTTTATACAGAAATGTTTATCTTTGTAACAAGAGATTAAAGAAATATGTGCTGCTCACATTTGCATATAACGAGCTGTTCTTTGTATTCCGCATCCTTGTTTTGCATTTCATATTTATATTATCTTCTTCCGCCTTAGTATATATTCTTCTTATTCTTTCTGTCCTGAATACTCTTCTTTGCTTAGTGTTTTCTGCTTGAAATGTGCGTGCCGTGTCTTATAATCCAGCCAGCCACGACAGTAACCCTCCGTTAAAACACGCATCCATTAACCACAGATTAGCAGTTAAGATTTTCATGTACTTAAACCCAACTTTTTGTTGTTTGCTGTTAGAAATCACTGCTGATGGTGAAACTGTATTAGGTGGTTCATTTCAATTCTGAAGGATGAGGAACAGGTCACACGCATTGTGCTTGAAAAGAGGAGGAAGGAAAAAGAAGGTAAAGAAGAAGAGAAGAGTATTTTGTCTGTGATTCTCCGTTCCTAATGTGTCTTTGGTTATGTATCGTAAAGTATTTTTCTTGTTATGTTATCTTTGTTATGGATGTTTATAGCAGTCGTTTGTTTATGTTCGCATGTTTTTTACGTTTTCTTCCATAACCGTTTTTAAAAATATTTGAATAACTCTAAAGGGCCATTTACCATGAAACTTAAGCATTAACATAACGTGATGTATTGTCATACACAGCGACAAACCGAAATATAACAGCAGCCAATCACAAGAGAGCCTGAAACAGCTGAGCTAATATGGTGGCCTGCGAAGCGACCATCGATAGTACACACGAAAAAGTTAGTTGTGATACATTCAAATGACCTTCTCTACTCTCTATCTTTTATTAGTCAGTATGCATATTACTTCTAAGAAATTTTATTTTTCTACTTCATTTTAATCGAGATAAACCTTTCCAGGGATTGAGGATAGCTGCATTACATACTTCGTTATAGATAAAAAAGGGAACTGCGATAGTCAAATGTTTTAGAACTGGACCCTACACGCTGGTCTTCAAATTCCAAACTGTTTCATTGCAATCATGAGAAACAATTGAAAATTGACAGGTCTCTAAGAGAATGCTAAGTATTGAATTCGAATCATTAAAAACGGATATCTCGAAAATGGGTGATACCACAAATAGCTTTGAAGAGGTCTACATTTTTTGTGCATTAGATTTTTCGTCTAATGTTTACCATTTATGTGACATTATACAAAAATCCTTCCGAAAGAAGATGACTTCAAAGTCTGTTCCCAGGAAATTCAAGATATACATTTTATTGTCATGTGCATATCTTTAATATATGGCATTTTAATAAAATTCGCGAGATTTACTTTTTAGGAAATAAAAAATTTCGAAAAATCTTCCATGTAAAATTTAGTTTGGGTTGGAGGATTTTCTTGAAAATCTTTGTGTGGCACCTTTGGAAGATCAATTGAATTGGCTACAGAGAGGACTCGAAACTGATCAACAGAATGGATATTGTACCTACGCCCCGTCCCCGGGAGGAAGGATGAGGCGAAAGGAGACATTGGGCGGCCGGAACCATTAGTGGCAGGTTCCGTACGTTTTCAGATAGAGACTCCCCGACAGACGGACAGGCAGACCGGTGACCCACCCCGCACAGAAGGGTCCAATGTCCCTCAAGGGATTTCAGATACCCACGGCAGCCAGCCGAATGCCGAGGGACGGAGAGAGTCACAAAGACTCCTGCTACACTGCACCGAAACACCATCGCCGACACTTCCAACCCAGAAGAGACAACAGATGAAAGATGAAGTGAAATTAGAATAGAGATGAAATGGAGGGACATGAAATTCGGGGGAAGTGAGAATCTTTCCCAGTCTGACGACCCGGGAAAACCCCTAAAAACGCATGGCCCAGAAAGATCGGACACGGGAATCGAACCCACGACTCCCCGAATGCGGGCCACCACCTGAACCATCCCGCTCGGTATCTTTGGAAGGTACTAAACTTAAATGCCAGGTTTGATGTTTATCGGACTTTTCGTTCTTGAGTTATGCTATTAACAGACTCGTACGAACCTTTTCTAAAAATATCTTTTTATTCAGGGGACCTCAAATTCGGTAAAATCTCGGTATTGAATTTTTGGGTGGAATACAGTACCCACTAAGTGGCAGAGAAAGTACAAAGAAGTTATCATGCATGTATCAAAAGAGCTACCTACCCGGTTAAAGCATGTTAAAGTTACAAAAATGCACCGCCTACAATCACAACTTGTTTTTCTGCAATTTGTATGTATATTCCAGTGGTTCCTGGGCTGAGATTTTACACAGAAAGGCAATTTGCGAGCGAACATGTTAGGGTGACGGAAAATCTGATGTGAGATGGTAGCATGATCACGTCATGTGGTGTATAGAGAATCGCTCTCTGATTGGCTAGTTTCTTATGTTTGATGCTGACATAAACATGAAAGCTTGGAGCATGCAAACTTCTATGTTTGCGTTAATTTTTTGTCAACGTCAGCCAGTATGAACACGTGTATTAAGAAAAGATGAACATGCTTCTAGGCTTGCGTTTTGCCTACTCTAATTTTCATTGTGAATGGCCCGTAACCTTACAACTCAAAACAATTTGTCATTAACTATGTATAAGTAAAATGTAATGGTCCCATTATTAGTAATACAGCATGTAACCAAGAAGAATTAAAAATATGCGTAATGAACTAATCTCTAATAATTGTATAATAATTACTGATCACAGGTTTACATTTATTTTTTACATAATACATTATAGTGTGGAACATGTTTTGGTACACATAACTGAAATTTGGTAAAACATTTCAAAAATATACAAAATTAATTTTTAAGTTAAATAACACATTGAAACCTTAGCTTCAATTTCATACTTTGGTTGTTTGCTCTAAGAGCAGTTTAAACATTCAGTATGTGACCATTTAACTGAGCAAGAGTATACAGCCTAATAACTTGTATTTACTTCAAATGCCTTTTACCTGGCTTTTGAGTTTTATTTCACTTTTGCGCAATAAAAATTCTTCATACGATGTAATTTGAAATCAATCGTTCTCAAGTTTTCAGGAGGATCTCGGAAAGAATGAACTTAAAAAACTGGCACATGGTTTTTGCTACACTTTTAAATTGCTCAAGATATATAATTAACTGAGGATACATTCTTACGAAAGCCACATTTAAACCGAATGAAAGTTAATTGTTCTTTCACACAAGCCCAGTGTTGGACAAAGTTGGAAAGGTAGAATCAGATGAATGAAAACATCAATGCCATAGCCGGGATTTCAACCACGGATCTCCCGGTATCCGTCCGGTTGCTCTAACCACTGAGCTACCATGGCAACATGCCAACACGACATTAAATTCTCCAACTGATTCGCATTTTTCACGGTAAACCACAAGGAGATCTCAAATTGTATTAAGGTGTCATACCCCAATGGCGACTTACATTCTTTATAAGTACTTTTAAGTCCCGGTCTTTATAGTTAGAACCACTATTAGGTCAATTAATGGTTCAATTCCCGGCTATGGCATTGAATTTTTCAGTCATCGCATTTAAAGCCTTACAACTTTTTCTTTTGAAACAACCAGAAGAATGAAATATTTTATGTATTTTGGTGTTGTGTATTTTTCAAAATTACTATTTCTGCATCCTGTGCAACACGTGATTAATTTTATATAATAAAAGTAAAATGCAACGTTTTTCTCAAAACTATTAGATATCTGCATACAATTTAAAACACGGTTACAATTTTTATAGGGCGGCAAGGGACAAAATTTTAAGTATTTAGATAAAAATTGCAAGATTTATAAAATTCACCTATGTGTGCCCTTAAGGAAACAGGACCAAAATTTTGTTTTCGGTGTTTCAACTCAAGAGTTTCTCTTTCATAAAATGTGGTTAGTTTTCCCTTTTCCATTTTCCATTTTGAAATACTAACACAGGTATTTAAATGTTCAGCATATGCCTCTTATCCGTTACGTCGTACGCCTATACGACGTCAGTCGTTGCATTCAGTGTTAAATAAGGTATAAAACACCAAAGAAGAGCTGAAAAGCCAAAAAATTACTAGGAATTTCGTATAGGAGAAGAAGAAATCTGCTGGCTAACTAAAATTTCTTTTTCTTCTGTTTAATATTGCCCTTACAGCATACGTTTGTAATACTCTTTCGAAATTTTCAGGATGTGTAATTGCTTTAGATTTTTATGTGATAGCTTCTGTGTTTTACAATATTAACATAAAAAAGTTTATGAACTTATGTATTCAGCATAATCATTACAATACTAATCCCAAACTAATTTTTAGTGACTTTGCCTTTGTATTGCTTTGTCAGAAACAATCCGTTTGGAAAAATAAACATTGAAACACAAGGAGCAGTATGTAGTGTGTGTATGTGTGTGTCTGTGTGTGTGTGTGTTCGTGTTCGTGTTCGTGTGTGTGTGTGTGCAAGGATGGACCATTTGACTTGAGATTGAGCAGCATATCCAAAACTAAGTGTTGTAGAAAGAAATGTCTTGAATAAAAGTTGCTTGATGTTTATTTTTTAAAATGGAAACCTACCTTTTTGTGTTGTTTTCTCACTCCTCGTAAAAAAAACCTAAACAACATTTGTATAAGGCAGTTTGCAATTGTTCTTACACCAACGTAAATAACAACGAAAATTCTAAATGGCTGTGTAGAAAGAGCGCAATGAATGGTTGGATCAATCATGGATGTCATTTGAGGGTGAAGTTAGGTTTCGTAATTGAGAACCAACATTTTTTACTTTGTTTCCTTATTCCTCATCACAAAATAAACTGTTTTTTATAAACTATTTTCTAATGGAAAACGACATATAAAATATAGGTTCTCATTTAAAAAAATGAAATTGACTCTAAAATGACCAAACAAAACACGACTAATGGCATTTACTTTCCCCATAACATCAAGCAACTCAAGCAAATCATTTCTGCGTACAACGCTTAGTTTTGGACATATTGTACAGTTTCAACTTAAATAGTCCACTCTGTGTATATTTTAGTTTCTTTCAAATTTGATAATGATAACACTTCCGAATGACGCAACTCAATTTCAATTTGGTTGCAAAATGTAAGATTGAAAATTACCTATTTCCCTATGTCTCCCTAATGATCTTTATTAGGTAATAATGATATTTAACATATGTATAACAAAAGTGCTATGAAGCATGAAAAGTGAAAGACTAACCTTCAGTTGTGCAATAGGTAGTTCCATGAAAGTAATTCCTATGTGGGATGTTTGGTAGATGCAAATTATTACTAAAAATGCATTTCATAGCTAATTGATTAGAAATAATTACTGAAACAAATTAAGAAACAAGGAAAAAAATTTACACCTCATAATTTTTCAAGCCAACATTAATGCACATGCTATCGAATAAAACTAATCTGAATTCTTGTCTACGTAATACATACAAATTATTAAATAAGTAATAAAAGGATTCGAAAACTCGCGTTTTCATGGAATGACCCATAAGTGATTTAACAAATTTAATATGTTTAGAGCTTAAGTAGTATTGTTATATTTATTTTGTAACTTTATTTAGATGTGAATAACCATATCAACTTTGTTTTACAGGAAATTGAAATTGTTTATAAACAATGTATGTTCCGAAGTGACTGAAATATTACAATGCCTATGCAATTGAATAATATTGCCTCCATCGGAGTCTCGGACGACCAACATCTCTTCTTCCTTTTGGGCAATACTGGAAAGTTATCTTAAGAATAGCGTTCTCCTTCATTCTTCAAGGCGTTCCATCATTTTGTTTTGTTAGTTTTCACACGTTGATTATTTCTTCTATCTGAAGTTCGTTCCTTATCTCTTAATTTCTCCTATGTTTAAGTTGATGCTACTGATTGCAGAATCCTCAAACCAAGTGGCTTCAAACTGTATTTTATCTTCTTTTATCAATACCCAAATTTCTGCGCCATATAGGAGTATTGATAATGAAAATTATTTATAAAATTTTAAAATCTTAACACAATTTTTTATTCGCCTAGTCCCACATAACAGTAGAACAACAAAGTCCTTTCTTACAGGATCATAATATAGAGAGAGCCAAAAAACTACGAAATGACTGCGCGGTGTTTTTCCTGTCCGCGTTCTCGGCGCTCGTTGCCGTCTGCCGCTATCACAGAAAGGCGCGGATGAAACCATACAACATTTTTAAAACTACTTTTAAAGGCTTTACTTACCAACTTTACGAAAGGAGATGCGAAACTAGCCACCATCGTTGTCCATACATTTTTGGCACCTCTTTAGGAATCTATCCATCACTCGCCGTAATTCACGTTGAGAAATGCTGGCAATTTCCTGGCGGATATTTTGTTTTAATTCTTCCAGGATGTGCGGGTTTGTCTTGTACACTTTGTTTTAAGTTACCCCAGAGATAGAAATCGCAAGGGGTTAGGTCGGGGGACCGAGGAGGCCCACAAATCTGTACTAATAATTCTGTCCTCAAACACAAAGTTGTTAAGTAAAATCTTTAAAAGTAGTTTTTAAAATGTTGCATGGTTTCATCCCCGCCTTTCTGTGATAGCGGCAGATGGCAACGAGCGCCGAGGACGCTAACAGGAAAAACACCGCGCAGCCGGTTCGTAGTCTTTTGGCTCTCCTGTATAAAAGAGAATAATGCGTGTTTAGAAAAGTGTTGCAGTTTGCAGCATTCTCTTACTTCTCTTGTGATTATGTTCTCGCAGGACCTAGGCGGCGGCACAACGGGACGTCTCCGCTTAGCTAGAAGAAGCCTCAGTCTCCGACAGCATGCTGGTGGTCGGGGAGTCGGACTGGCAAGAACGCGACAGGCGAGTCTGGAGCTATCTTTTGGAAGTTCCTCTTCGCCCTCGGCTCGCTCCGCGCTCCTGCCACCGTCGTCCACCGACTCCCAGTCGGCTCAACCGCCGCCGCAGCCCCGAAAGTCCAACTGGGAGGTCATCGAGCACTTCAGCTCGTCTTCAAGTTCACTACCGGGTCGCCCTCCGCATTCGGCAAGTCTCATCTCTCGAGGCGCCAGCATCAAGGAGGAAGACGAGGAGGGCGATGCCGCAGGAGGAGGCGATGCAGGTGCCACAGGAGATGGACAAGACGGCGGCGACGTCGAATCCATCCTACTTATGACATCGAAACGTGGCGTTACCTCTTGTTGGCATATACGCCGACTATTGCACAGACTTTGTCGATCACATCGCTTCAAAAATCTGCAGGTGAGATTTTAATCCATGAGAGTAGTTAAGCGCGTAATTCACATAAAAATACAAATGCAGCAAACAATAAAAGCAATACATATGGTGTTTCTCCGATCATGACTGTTGCATTTACCTACTTTTCCAGAAAAAAAATTATCTAGCAGATTAATATATATATATAATATATTGTATATATATATATATTGTTGGATTGTTGTTTGTCGTGAGCTGAATGGAAATTTGCATCTAACTATGTTCTGAGCAAGCTTAAACGAACTTCATAATATTCTGATCGCACAGATTAGTTGAGTGAGCTTTAGTTTTGTGTTATAAACGTCCGGGTTGTTTTTCTGTGTTCTAGATTAAAATACTTTGACCTAACGTGTCGTCCCTGTCTGTGAGGGATCTTCACAGATCTCGTCCTCGTCGTTCTCTTTGAAGTAAAAGCATCCTAAGCATCCGGTATATACAGGGTGGACCATTTAAGCTGAGACTGTACAATATCTCCAAAACTAACGTTGTAGAAAGAAATGTATTGAATAGACGTTGCTTGATGTTATGGGGGAAAGCAAATGCCTTTAGTCATGTTTTGTTTGGAGGATGTTGTGATGGTCATTTTAAGGCTAATTTATTTTTTTTTTAAATTGGAACCTACCCTTTTTATGTTGTTTTCTCACTCCTATAAAAAACTAAACAACATTTGTATAAAGAACTTTGCAATTGTTCTTACACCAATGTAAATAAAAACGAAAATTTTGAATACCTGTGTACTAAGAGCGCAATGGTTGGACCATCTATGGATGGTCATTTGAGGATCAAGTTGTGTTTCGTAATTGGGAAGCAACATTTTTACTTTGTTTCCTTATTCCTCGTCACGAAATAAACAGCTTTTTATAAATCAGCTTCTAATGAGAAAACAACATACAAAATGTAGGTTCCCATTTAAAAAATCTGATGTGTTACACTCACCTGACTTTCTCTACTCTTGTACAATCTATTTTTACAAACGCCTATTCTCCATATGCTTCATATTAATCGAGATATCGAGATGTCAATCTTATTTGTAATTTTCTTGTAGATGCAAGGGAAATATGGTAGCTTTTAAGCGATAGTCAAATATTTTATCGCTGGTTGCTATGTGGCGCATTCCATTCTCTTTGCATGTCCAGGACGTAAAAAAATGAATAACGAATTTGAGAAAAAGTATAAGTATTGTAAAATTTAAGGAAATAACAAGCAATATCTCGAAAACGGTTCACTCAACAAAAAACATGTATATGATATAAGTTGTGTATTTTAACGCGATCTACATTTTTTGTGTAGTAAAATTTTGTCTATCTCTTATGGTTTACCAGTTATGCAAAAGTCGTTCATAATGAAGAATACTTTTGGAGACATTCCCAGAAATTTCGAGATATACATTTCATTTCTCATGACATTATCTTAAACATATGATATTTTCATCAAAATCGTTAGAGCCATTTTTGAGAAAATTAAAATTTTCGAAAAATGTTCCATGTAAAGGGTAGTCTGGGGTGGGGGGATTTTCTTGAAAATCTTCGTGTCGCATCTCTGGAAGATACTGAACCTAAATACCAAGTTTGGTGTTTATCCGACTGTTAGTTTTTGAGTTATGCTGTTCACAGACAGACAGACAGACACACACACACACACACACAGACACACACACGGGCATGTTTCCAAAAATGCTTTTTTTTGGATTCAGGAGGTCTCAAAACATGTATTTCCGGTGAAATCTCGGTATCGAATTTTTGGGTGGAATGCAATACTTCCCCTACTTACTATACGTAGTAGAGAAAGTAAAAAATTAAATTGTTCCTAAAATGGCCTTCATAAAGTCCCGAAACAAAACACGACTAATTGCATTTACTTTCGCCCGTAATATCAAGCAACTTTTACTGAAGACATTTCTTTCTACAACGCTTAGTTTTGGAGATCTTGCGCAGTCTCAACCTAAACGGTCCACTTGTATACTCGTAGCCCCCGGAGGGCGGAGTCAAGAGAAACAGTTATGTTATTGTGTCTTACCTGCATGGAGGTTACGGAGTTTAGAAAGTTTGGGAATCCATGTTTGGTTATTATTGTTTGTCTTTATTAAAATTGTTGGTATGTTTGTAAACATCTATATTTCTACTATTCTATATTATTTCTATAGCCCCTGTACACAAACGGGCATAATACTGCTGGATTGTAGTTAAAACCTTCCATACGGTAGTCGTCCAGAGATAAAACATGCTGTGCTACAGCTGTCAACTGATCCTAGTTTATATTTTTAATTTCATAAAAATCATACTAAAGTATACATTTATTAAAACATTTAAGATATTTTACAAATACTTAAAATCTTGTAATTTAATGAATATTAATTATTTAAAAACGAATAATGTTTATTTAACTCCATTGTATAACCTCGAATGCTGGCACAATGTTTACCAAAATTTCGTAATATGTAACAAATCCAAAGTACCTTAATATTAATAAAATCATCTACTTCAAATCAAATTTTAATTTTCTTTAAGAATTTTAATTCCACATATATATACATATAGTTTAATATTAAAACAAACAAATTAAGCAAGAATAAAGCTCCTCAATCTTTAAATTTAACTATTAAAAAGAGCTAACGGATCATATAAATTATTAAAGTCATTTATTTAATAATGAGTTTAATAAAAAAATTCATTGTATCAACACAGACGTTTATATATTCGACTAATGGAAAAAGTGATTTAAGTAAAATTTCCCTCAATTATTTTCTCCCTAAAAAAAGAATTCGCCCAATTCGATTTAAATGTGTTTTAAAGCATTGGTACAAATAAAGCATTTTTTATAACTAATATGATTTTCCGGGCTGTTATGCCGTGGTTTCTTCAGCAGACCACGGCATAACAGCCCGGAAAATCATATTAGTTATAATTGTGACACCGGCCGTGAAAACCTACGTTCTTACAAAGCATTTTTTGCTTACAATAGACAGATTCCATTTTTTCTTATCTTATAAATGGAATCTGGCTATTGTAAGAAAATAATACTTTAGTATATAGTAAGATATTCAATAAAATATATTTATTTTATTTAGTTAACTAGAAATAACCTCATCCTAGGCGGCAGTTTCTTTTATGTCCAGTTAAACATCCTCTCAAGAAACTATTTGTCTGCACTTAAAAAAAATTCTAGCAGTCAAGTTAATGAAGGAAGAATCAATTTTTTTGGACATAAAGCTCAAATAGTAATACAGTTTGTGTTTGAGGCGGTTTTTCGCATCGTCCATTTTATTAGTTTTATAATTTTTTTCAAAATATGCCATAATTGCAACTTTTTGTGCGTGGTGTTTTCAAAATTATCTTCCATGCAAAATACGTAAACTGTATTATCATTTGATCTTTATGTACAAAAATATAGATTGTTCCCTTCATTGATTTGCCTGCTAGATTCTTTTTAAAATGCAGACAAGGAGTGTATATACCGTTTAACTTTAGCATTTTTTCTTAGTACATAGAAGCAACCATGACGATATCTCTGGAGATTTTCCCCCACAGACCGGAAATGTTAGAACATAAAACTACAATCCCCGGCCTTGAAAGGTTACGCTGATAGAGTGAGCTAGTTCCTTTACTTGTGTCGTTCATGCCACAATATTTTATACCTTAATCTCATCAAAGTATATCATATTTAACTCTTTTAGGATAAACCCTTTGCAGGACAGGCAGTTCCTCCATCTTAGATTTACACAAGGTGTTTCGTTTCCAGGTTGAAATGTTGTACCAGCGCTACTTCCTTCGCATGAACCAGAGTAACATGACATACCTTCTTAGCTTGCTGTTTACCCTGTGCTCCTTGCTCGGCCTCCTTCAACTAGCTATGGCAGTACTGTCACCTCCTGCGAGCCGCGATCCCGGTCTCATTCCCGTAGGCTTGACGCTGGCCTGCTGCGTAATTGTGTACGGTGGTAAGTAGCTGTTTGCTGATACTCTGAATAGGGGTAGATCTATATTGTGTTGAAAAAGTACCTATAATAGTCCACTCTTACAGACCAATTTGATGTAAATAGATGTCATTAACTAAAGTGGTTAAAAGACATTGTAAACAAAACCACGTTTACAATATAGCACCTCTTCGGCTGGTAGGCGAACTACAATTTGTCGAGCTTAGCATGTCGTTTCTTCCTCTACATAAAACAGTTTAGTTCTGCTCACATTTTATGGTTATTTTCATGCAGAAAAATTTAAAACATCCATTATTGTAGCAGTTTAATTTATGAAACAAAATGGGTTCGTTCAGATTCACGTATAACTAACTGAACCTTTATAGCATAACGCTTATGAGGTTATGCGCAGTCGTTGTAGTTAATTTAGAGTATCCCATAGCTACAGTATTTGCAAGTGTTGAAAACATATTACTTTAAAGAGTTTTGTGGCCCCAAAATCCTCCAGGATTGTGGAGAAACATAAACACGGAAATTGGGGAGAAGACAATTGTGTTAAATATTTTTTACAAATTCTGTGTAAAGTACCCAGTTTTAATTGACAGTGAATGTGGTTAACTGTTGTTTAGCAATAATGGAACTTCGTTATTAAGTATTACAAATTGTTGCATGGTTTATTTGCGTTACATTTTTCTGTGTAGTTTTTAACATATAGAGCTCATCATTTTCTTAACTCAACTGATAAAAATTTAAAGTAAAATAGGTAAACTGATATTAATCATTAAATAAGTTATTTCTAAAACCTAAAGTTTAGAGCTATTTAATCCAGCATATTAATTACAGGGGGAATAACAGATGGGTACATTTGCCGAATTATTCAGGCACAACCTTCATTTGTATGTTTTAGTATTGTCAGGATGCATAAGCTATTATTTTTAGGTATTCGTAAATGTATTATACATTTCCAAAAAACGTGAAATTCAAGGATTTCAAGTGTTAGCCTAGGATTAAACACGGAAGTTGCGTGTCAGAAACCATTTGCTTCCAGGCCAGTTCCCAGAATTCTGCTGAGTTGCTTGAGATCATTTCCCTGGCTGTGACATTTTTTCTGAGGTCCGCCAGGGATTGATGTTAAATAGTCCGAGGTTTAGGACTCGCGGTCGACTCCTTATGGGTGCTACTACACTCATGTTTGTAAAAATTGCAACGCCAAGAATTCAATGAATTTAATACCACAGGTTAGGTATATGACAAGTAACAAATGATAAACTTTTCAAATCTATACATGACCTTTGAGCCCTAATATTTAGTATTTGGTGTGGCCACCATGCCCTGCCATTAGAGCTGCTATATACTGTGGCATTGAATCAAAAAAGGTTCTGAATAAGCTCCTTAGGAATTTCCCTCCACGCAGTTTGTATTCGAGCCCACAAATCCGTGACACTGGTTACTGGAGCACCGTAACGTACTAGGTGCCGACCAACCATATCCCAGACATGCTCGAGGACGACATGTCAGGCGCAGGTACAGGCCTGGGAAGCAATGGTACCCGTCGTTCTTCGAAGAAGGTTTGTACATTCCTCGGAATATGTGTCCTGTTGAAATGCGGCCTGTGGAGATGCCTGATGCAGGGGGAGTACCTCAGGCTCTACAACCACCTTTAGGTACCGGTTGCTGTTCAAAGTGCCCTTAATTCGTAGGAGGCCAGATCGGTTGTTGCAACCAATGGCGCCCCAAACCATCACACCTGGTGTTTGTCTACTATGCCGCTCAACAATGCAGCCCTCCAGGTTGCGCTCACCACGGTACCGCCGGACACGTATGCGGCCATCTCTGTAGGATACGTTGAAACAGGACTCGTTCGAAAAGACTACATTTTGCCACCTACCACCCCAGTGACGGTGTTCACGTGCCCATTGCAGTCGGAGGAGCTTGTGATTTCTGGACAATGGAAGTCGACGTAATGGCATGCATGCAACCAGGCCAACCTGCAGCAGACGGCGATGAACCGTTGATGCAGACAAGTTTACACCTGTTATAGTGCTCCAGCAACGAGCCAACACTGTGGATGAAGCTGTACAGTCCGTTATGGCCATGCGGACAAGATGACGGTTATCCCATGCTGTGGTCATGTTTCGTGGTCCAGGACCAGCATTTTGCCGTGCACCACCTTCATCTATCCACTGCTTTCACACACGCATCACTGTCGTAGCAGTATGCCCTGTACGAGCCGAAATGTCACGGTATGACAGACCCGCTTCCCGGAGACCGATCATTCTGCCCGTTCGAACTCACTCACATGCCGATATGGCTCCCTTTGACGTCGACGAGGCATGCTGGCAATCACTTTATTGTTTCCACCGTGTTTGACAGCTCTGCACTGACTACACTGGGCGCAACACTGCAAACCTAATCACTTATTGCTTGCACACTCTTCTACACTTCCACCAAGTTTGGAGTTATTCGGGAAATTGTTTCTTGGTATTGCAATTTTCACCAGCGGCAGTGTAGAAAGTCCGCAGGTAAAAAGTAGATACTATTTTAAAGTGAATCGTCATGCACAATTCAGCATCATTTGTGGCTCAGGTAAGCTTCCCTACATTATAATTACTTGCATCTCCATCCCAAAACGGGAACCTAACTGTTACATTAAATCTTGTTAACTAAACCTGGTGCATTATGTTTGAATCACCATGACCATATCCGCACAACACAGCTTAAAGCTCCCAGAACCCTCACCTTCCCTTCTCCTCCCCTAGAGCAGTCACCATAATAAGAAGCACTGAAAGAAGTAGCGACGCCGGGGATCACCGTGACAGTATTAGTATACAAGGCAAAATATAGGAATAAAGTTTACACGCAAGGACTTAGTTCCCGTCAAATGTTCACGTGGTGCTGCTATGTGCTCCGCGGAGTGATACATTAAACTTCGTTCACTTCTACTTTGAACGCAAAGTGAAACAGCTATAGTCCGCATTGTACGAGAAACCAAAGGACATAACAACATGTAGTACCTTAAAATGCGCGAGTATCTGTAATTTATAAGAAGTATTTTATTCAAACAAAGTTCGCAACTTGTTATTAATAGGAAATAGTAAATAATGTCAATAGTAAAACTAAATAATGCCCGATTAGAAGGAATAACAGAATCAATATTATTAGAAAACCAAAAATGGTTTCAGGAAAGGCGTAGTTGTATAGAGCATATATTTTCAGTAAATCAAACAATTAATTGTAAGGAGAAGGCAATTTAATCTACAGACACACATAGCCATAGGCGTACGACAGAGTCAAGAGAAAACTACCATGCGAAATAGAAAAGAAAGGGTACCCAGACAACTAAATCAAAGTACTACAAAATATGTTTAAGGCAACTAAAATAAGGATTAGATTAGGAAATTGACGATTTTCACAAGAAATTAAAGTTAATAGCGACTTGTTGAGGTCTAAGGTGCGGTTTCTCCTCACAATGTATAATATATATGGACGAAATCTGGAATCAAACTAAATAGGAATAATAGAATAAATATGCTACTTTATGATGACGATATTATAATAATCCAAAAAAATAGAAAATGACTTGTAGAAAAATGTCTTTGAACTAGGAACAGTGTTAGCAAAATATGAACCCCAGATATGAATTAATAAAACAAAAGTAATGGCCTTTCAGAGAAAATTCCCTCTAAGGTTCTTCTTCTTCAACGGATTAACCTTCTCTTTGTAGGACTTACACCCCAAGGACTTACAAGTCAATAGCCTGTTGAGGTGCAAGCAAACTTTGGAACTTCGAAGGATAGGTGATCAGCCCAATGCCTGGTATGGCGGTGAAGAAGGAAATGAAATATAGCGATGAAAGGGACGATAGGAAAATTAGTGGATTGAATTATCAAACCCAGCATTCACTTGGTAACCGAGGAAAAGCACGAAAAATTCGTCGGATCCGGAGGTTTGAAGCCAGGAGTCCCAGAATGCGAGTCGATCACGTTACGACTCCTACTCGCCACCTCGCTCGGTCCTCTAAGATCCACAACAAAGTAGAACATATAACAGAATGTAATTATTTAGGATGTAGTATAACGTATCTAGATAATCAAGATTTAAATAATGAAGTAATGGAATATCAGTAATAACACAAAAAAGCACGAAAAGAAACTAGCTTAAAATTTTACACGGCAGTGGCTATTCCAACCCTAATGTAGCGTTATGAGACATGGACTATCAAAAAAAAAATCTGATGTGTTACGCTCACACGACTTTCTCTACTCTTGTACAAACTAATTTTACAAACGCTTATTCTCCATCTACTTCATGTTAATCAAGATAAACATTTGCAGACTCTATCTTATTGCTAAGTTTCTTGTAGATGTAAGGGGAGTATACATTTACAAGAACAATATAGAAATACAGTAGTCTTTAAGCATATACATACCTCTTAATAGCTTGTTGCTAGGTGCAGCACCATTCCCTTTGCCACAGATTAATACTCTTTGCATATCCAAGACAAAAAAATGAATAACGAATTCCCATTTGAGAAAATGAGTATTGAACAATTTAAGGGAATATCAAGCAATATCTCTAAAATGGTTCACCCAACAAAAAAATCTGATGTGTTACACTCACATAACTTTCTCTACTCTTGTACAACCTAATTTTACAAACGCCTATTCTCCATATGCTCCATGTTAATCGAGATATCGTGATATCAATCTTATTGGTAACTTTCTTGTAGGTGCAAGGGGAATATGGTAGCTTTTAAGCGATAGTCAAATATTTTAACGCTGGTTGCTATGTGACGCATTCCATTCTCTTTGCATGTCCAGGACATAAAAAAAATGAATAACGAATTTGAGAAAAAGTGTAAGTATTGGAAAATTTAAGGAAATAACAAGCAATATCTCGAAAACGGTTCACTCAACAAAAGAAATGTATATGACATAAGTTGTGTATTTTAACGCGATCTACATTTTTTGTGTAGTAAAATTTTGTCTATCTCTTATGGTTTACCAGTTATGCAAAAGTCGTTCACAATGAAGAATACTTTTGGAGACATTCCCAGAAAATTCGAGATATACATTTCATTTGTCATGACATTACCCTAAACATATGATATTTTCGTCAAAATCGTTAGAGCCATTTTTGAGAAAATTAAAATTTTCGAAAAATCTTCCATGTAAAGGGTAGTCTGGGGTGGGGGGATTTTCTTGAAAACCTTCGTGTCGCATCTCTGAAAGATACTGAAGCTAAATACCAAGTTTGGTGCTTATCCGATTGTTCGTTTTTGAGTTATGCTGTTCACAGTCACACACACAGACACAGACACACAGACACACAGACAGACACACACACGGACATGTTTCCAAAAATGCTTTTTTTGGATTCAGGAGGTCTCAAAACGTGTATTTCCGGTGAAATCTCGGTATCGAATTTTTGGGTGGAATGCAATACTTCCCCTACTTACTGTACGTAGTAGAGAAAGTAAAAAAATCTGATGTGTTACACTCACATGACTTTCTCTACTCTTGTACAATCTATTTTTACAAACGCCTATTCTCCATATCCTTCATGTTAATCGAGATATCGAGATGTCAATCTTATTGGTAATTTTCTTGTAGATGCAAGGGGAATATGGTAGCTTTTAAGCGATAGTCAAATATTTTATCGCTGGTTGCTATGTGGCGCATTCCATTCTGAGAAAAAGTATAAGTATTGGAAAATTTAAGGAAATAACAAGGAATATCTCGAAAACGGTTCACTCAACAACAAAAATGTATATGATATAAGTTGTGTATTTTAACGCGATCTACATTTTGTGTGTAGTAAAATTTTGTCTATCTCTTATGGTTTACCAGTTTTGCAAAAGTCGTTCACAATGAAGAATACTTTTGGAGACATTCCCAGAAATTTCGAGATATACATTTCATTTCTCATGACATTATCTTAAACATATGATATTTTAATCAAAATCGTTAGAGCCATTTTTGAGAAAATTAAAATTTTCGAAAAATGTTTCATGTAAAGGGTAGTCTGGGGTGGGGGGATTTTCTTGAAAATCTTCGTGTCGCATCTCTGGAAGATACTGAACGTAAATACCAAGTTTGGTGTTTATCCGACTGTTAGGTTTTGAGTTATGCTGTTCACAGACACACAGACACACACACACACAGACACACACACACAGACACACACACGGACATGTTTCCAAAAATGCTTTTTTTGGATTCAGGAGGTCTCAAAACATGTATTTCCGCTGAAATCTCGGTATCGAATTTTTGGGTGGAATGCAATACTTCCCCTACTTACTATACGTAGTAGAGAAAGTAAAAAATGAATAACGAATTTGAGAAAAAGTATAAGTATTGGAAAATTTAAGGGAATAACAAGCAATATCTCGCAAACGGTTCACTCAACAAAAGAAATGTATATGACATAAATTGTGTATTTTAACGCGATCTACATTTTTTGTGTAGTAAAAGTTTGTCTATCTCTTATGGTTTACCAGTTATGAAAAAGTCGTTCATAATAAAGAATACTTTTGGAGACATTCCCAGAAAATTCGAGATATACATTTTAATTATCATGACAATATCTTAAACATATGATATTTTAATCAAAATCGTTAGAGCCGTTTTTGAGAAAATTAAAATTTTCGAAAAATGTTCCATGTAAAGGGTAGTCTGGGGTGGGGGGATTTTCTTGAAAACCTTCGTGTCGCATCTCTGGAAGATACTGAACCTAAATACCAAGTTTGGTGTTTATCCGACTCTTCGTTTTTGAGTTATGCTGTTCACAGACACACAGACAGACAGACACACAGACACACAGACACACAGACACACAGACACACAGACACACAGACACACAGACAGACACACACACGGACATGTTTCCAAAAATGCTTTTTTTGGATTCAGTGAGTCTCAAAACATGTATTTCCGGTGAAATCTCGGTATCGAATTTTTGGGTGGAATGCAATACTTCCCCTACTTACTATACGTAGTAGAGAAAGTAAAATGTATATGACATAAACTGTGTATTTTAACGCGATCTACATTTTTTGTGCAGTAAAATTTTGTCTATTTCTTATGGTTTACCAGTTATGCAAAAGTCGTTCACAATGAAGAATACTTTTGGAGACATTCCCAGAAAATTCATCATATACATTTTATTTGTCATGAAAATATCTTAAACATATGATATTTTAATCAAAATCGTTATCGCAATTTTTGAGAAAATTAAAATTTTCGAAAAATATTCCATGTAAAGGGTAATCTGGGGTGGAGGGATTTTCTTGGAAACCTTCGTGTCGCATCTCTGGAAGATACTGAACCTAAATACCAAGTTTGGTGATTATCCGATTGTTCGTTTCTGAGTTATGCTGTTTACAGACTGACACACATAGACAGACAGACACGCAGAGACACAGACACACAGATGGACATGTTTCCAAAAATGCATCTTTTGGATTCAGGGGATCTCAAAACATATATTTCCGGTGAAATCTCGGTATCGTATTTTTGGGTGGACAAAATAAATGTGGCAGAAATGAAATACCCTAGAGCTGTTAAAGCGTGTACAATAATTGATAAAGTAAAAAATAAAACAAACTAAAGAGGAATTAGGTACTGGCATATAAATTACAAAACAAAGTAACCTAGAGAAAGATGGTGAAATTATGGACAAAATGCGATATCCCAAAATTATATATGAATACCAATTATGTGGGAAAAGAGATATTGGAAGAATACGATGAGAAGGTGGAAAGAGACATGAGGCCGGTATATGAGATATCCCCTAATCCATGAAGAGATAATAATGATTATATAAAACTAATAAAACTAAGAAGGTAGTAGCTTGAGCTTTCGTTTAATCACGTGTGATGTCATTCACACCTCTTCTGCATTCATACGATAATGAGCGGTTTCTAAACTGTTATATTTCCTTTGAAATACAAGAAGAACCAAACATATTTTCATTAGTGAGTAAAAGCAATTACTAACCAATTTATTGGTTAAAACGGAACCAATTCACATATTTATTTATAGAACTCAAAGATACAGGGAGAGAGAAAGAGAGATAGAGAGAGCGAGAGCGAGAGCGAGCGAGCTGGGGAGGCTAATTAGAAAACGGATTCATAAACCGTAAATGGGTGAAACCGTATGGGTCTCAATTCCTGATGATGGCGATGATGAATTCTGAACTTTGTTGAAAGAGCTGTCTACAGTCTTTTCTAGACAGGCAGAGTGACTGTTCTTTACTGCACTACCACCGTTTTAACATATGTAATAAACAAAATGAAATAACTAAAATAATACGAAGTATTAAAATTGATTTCATCACACACATACATATACAAACAAACAACCTGTTAAATGATCTTAATGTTTTTTTATAGCAATCTGCATAAATTATTAGTTCATCTACTACATGTATAAGTGGACGTATTGCATTCCACCCAAAAATTAGACATGGAGATTTCACCGAAAATACATGTTTTGAGGTGCCCTGAATCCAAATAAAGCATTTTTGGAAACATCTAATTGTGTGTCTGTCTGCCTATCAGTCTATGAACAGCATGATTAAAAACGAAAAGTTGGATAAATATAAAACTTGGTACTTAAATTTACCCCCACCCAGACTACCCTTTACATGGAAAATTTTTCGAAAATTTTGATTCTCTAATTTTTTTGTAACGATTTTGATTAAAATATCATATAGTTATGTCATCTTATGGCAAATGAAATGTATATCCTGAATTTTCTAGGAATGTCCCCAAAAGCCCTCTATACTCTAAATGACCTTTGCATAACTGGTAAACCGTAGGAGATAGACAATATTTTACTACACAAAAAATCTGATGTGTTACACTCACATGACTTTCTCTACTCTTGTACAATCTATTTTTACAAACGCTTATTCTCCATATGCTTCATGTTATTCGAGATGTCGATATTATTGGTAATTTTCTTGTAGATGCAAGGGGAATATGGTAGTTTTTAAGCGATAGTCAAATATTTTAACGCTGGTTGCTATGTGGCGCATTCCATTCTCTTTGCATGTCCAGGACATAAAAAAAATGAATAACGAATTTGAGAAAAAGTATAAGTATTGGAAAATTTAAGAAAATAACAAGCAATATCTCGAAAACGGTTCACTCAACAAAAGAAATTATATGACATAAGTTGTGTATTTTAACGCGATCTACATTTTTTGTGTAGTAACATTTTGTCTATCTCTTATGGTTTACCAGTTATGCAAAAGTCGTTCACAATGAAGAATACTTTTGAAGACATTCCCAGAAAATTCGAGATATACATTTCATTTCTCATGACATTATCTTAAACATATGATATTTTCATCAAAATCGTTAGAGCCATTTTTGAGAAAATTAAAGTTTTCGAAAAATCTTCCATGTAAAGAGTAGTCTGGGGTGGGGGGATTTTCTTGAAAACCTTCGTGTCGCATCTCTGGAAGATACTGAACCTAAATACCAAGTTTGGTGCTTATCCGACTGTTCGTTTTTGAGTTATGCTGTTCACAGACACACACACACACACACACAGACACACAGACACACACACACACACACACACACAGACACACACACGGACATGTTTCCAAAAATGTTTTTTTTGGATTCAGGGGGTCTCAAAACAATATTTCCGGTGAAATCTCGGTATCGAATTTTTGGGTGGAATGCAATACTTCCCCTACTTACTATACGTAGTAGAGAAAGTAAAAATGTAGATCTCATTAAAGCACATAGTTTATGTCATACATATTTTTACTTTCTCTGCTACGTATAGTTCCGAATCTCCAATACCCAGATTCCAGCGGAAATATATGTTTTGAGGCCCCCTGGACCCAAAAAAAGCATTTTTGGAAACACGTCCGTGTGTGTGTGTGTCTGTCTGTCTGTCTGTGAACAGCATAACTCAGAAACGAACAGTCGGATAAACAGCAAACTTGGTATTTAGGTTCAGTATCTTCCAGAGATGCGACACGACGGTTTTCAAGAAAATCCCCCCACCCCATATTACCCTTTACATGGAAATTTTTCGAAAATTTTAATTTTCTCAAAAATGGCTCTAACGATTTTGATTAAAATGTCCTATATTTAAGATATTTTCATGATAAATGAAATGTATATCTCGAATTTTCTGGGAATGTCTCACAAAGTAGTGTTCATTGTGAACGACTTTTGCATAACTGGTAAACCATAAGAGATAGACAAAATGTTACTACACAAAAATGTAGATCGCGTTAAAATACACAATTTATGTCATATACCTACATCTTTTTTAGTGAAACATTTTCGAGATATTGCTTGTTATTCCCTTAAATTTCCAATTCTTATGCTATTTCTCAAATGGAAATTCGTTATTCATTTTTTTAATGTCCTGGACTTGCAAAGCGAATGGAATGCTCAACATAGCAACCAGCTCTTAAAAGCATTTACATCGACTTCTCGATTAACATGAAGTAGATGGATAATAAGCGCTTGTAAAAATAGTTTGTGCAAGTCCGTTTGTGCGGCGTTTCTTCAATTCTCTTTTATGGGACTTATATTTCCAGCGATTTTCATACCCCAGTCAATGATTAAATTGACAGAAGAATTCTCAGCATGCGGTGTGCGTTTCACCGTCGTCAGTTCGAGGCTGCAAGCACATTGCTGAAAATTCTAGAAACACTCTGTGTTTCAATCTCCTCAAAATATTGTTTCTTCCCCTCACATCAAGAAAACGTACGCCAGAAAAAAAGTGATGGTTGATATTAGACGCGGTAAGTTTCGAGTACACTTAATCACCTTATATTTCCTTCGACACGGGAATTATGAGAATAAAAGAGGAAAGTGATCTGGTTGTTCTTTTAACGAACAATCCATCAGCATCTATCCACTTGCATTTTATTGCGGTACAAAGGCGCTTTATAAAATAGTGCATTACCTTAGTCGAGCGGTACGGAAAACCTCAAAAGTGTATTGTTCAAGCTTTCACGCTGATTACATTTGAAGCTAAATAGCTTCAGAGAGCAGCAGTCCTACTAGAATACTCCTTCGTTACTTTCAAATGAGAGAACACGAGCCAGCTATCGTGAATGTCTAACACCCTTGAAAAATCATGTACTCTAGAAATTTAAATAGTAACTTCTCTAAAATATATTTAATGTTCTACACTTAGAAATGAAAAATCCTATGCAATACATTCACATGACTTTCTCTGTCGATTGGTTGTTAGCGAGTATACAAATTATTCTTACCGAAGTTTATTTTTCTAACCACGTTAGTTCATTTTAATCCAAATAAACCTTTCCAAAAATAGTTGCATTACTGATTTCGTTGTATATATAACCGGAATAGCGTGTGGCAGTAATTTGTATCACAATAATGTAAATGACAGAGTGATTGTAGTGTAAATAAGCATTATTGTATGACATTGATTTGAGATGTTTGTTAATTATAAACATTGTTAGGAAATAAGTTTACACGGCCTCACTGAAACTGACAATAGGAGCGGGCAACAATGAGCGAGGGGGTGAGTTGTTTATTAATTAGAAGAGACAAGCAAATGACGTCAGAGTAGCGCGCATTTCTGTAGAAATGGAGGGAATATTTTCCCTAGAGCATATGTGTTCGTAATTTTGATTGGATATAAAAATATACGCTAATGTTGGTGCGTTTTATTAACCAATAGCAGCTCGTTTATAATGTTTAGGCCATCGGGGCGAGGGAGTATAAAAAGCTAAAGCCAGAGGCAAGTATTGTCCAGTTCAACAGGATCATTCACGCATTACACGTCGCTCAGTTTGACAGAATAATTCACGAGGTAAACGTCGCTGAGTCCAACAGAAACATTTGTGCATTACACGTCGCTCAGTCCAGAAGAAGCATTCGCGTGTAATATGTCGCTTAGTTCATCAGAATCGTTCGCGGGTTATACGTCGCACAGTTCTACAAAATCTCTCGCGTCGTAAAGTTAGTTACAAAAAAAGTTGAAGTACGCGAATTAATAATGTGCAGTAAATAAGTTATTATAGTAACAGAAAATGTAACAGTTTCAGTCGGGAGTGTATCAAGAGTCAATATGTGAAATTAAAGAAGTGTGACGGCAATAAAAGTGTAAAAACAAATTCTTTTATCAGTGTTAACTTTGAGTTATCTTTCCGTTTACACACCCTGTTCAAGAGATGTGCTCGACCGAGAAACAATAGCTAGCCGGAGGACAATGAACCCATATTTAAAAATAGTAATACAATAACAGGAGCCCAGCAAAAAGATAACACGAAGTGACCGTGACAAATTGGCTCCCATACAGGGGGCAGATAAACATGAAGCATCTTCCAACTACCTAAAAATATATTCCACTTCAAGCGATAGTCAAATATTTTAGAACTATATGCTATAAGCTGGTCTTAAAATTACATACTCTCTCCATGACATCACGAGAAACACCTGAAATTCGACAGGACCTTAAAATAATGCCTAAGTATTGAAGAATTCGAACCATTAATAACGGGTAACTCAGAAATGGCTAGTGACACAAAAATATTATTTTAAATGAATTGCGTGTTTAGAGATTTTATGTGTAGTAGGTTTTCGTGTATCGCTTAAAGTTTAACAGTTATACAAGATTATACAAAATTCCTTCGGAATGAAGAAGACTTCACAGGCTAACCCCAGAAAATTCAAGATATACATTTTATTTGTCATGCAAATATCTTTAATATACCGTATTTTAATCAAAATCCTTATAGCCATTTTTTGGAAAATGTAAAATTTCGAAAAAAGTTCCATGTGAAAGGTAGTTTGGGGTAGGGGTATTTCTTTTTAAATCTTCGTCCCGTATCTTGGAAAGTACTAAACCAAAACATTAATTTTGGCATTTATCGAGTTTTCGTTTTTTGGATACGCTGTTACAGACTCACACATGCGGATCTTTTCTAAAAATGCTCTTTTTTGGGATTCGGGGCCCTAAAAACAAGTATTTTCTGGTGTGAAATATCGGTATCAAATTGTTGGATGGAATGCAATACATTCTCTACGTTATGAACGCAGGAAAATGCCAAACGATGCCTCGCTTGGTGTAAGGAGCATTAACATTACACGATTGAACAGTGGCAAAACGTTGTGTGGAGTGACGAATCACGGTACACAATGTGGCAATCCGATGGCAGGGTGTGGATATGGCGAATGCCCGGTGAACGTCATCTGCCAGCTTGTGTAGCACCAACAGTGAAATTCGGAGGTGGTGGTGTTATGGTGTGGTCGTGTTTTTCCTGTAGGGGGCTTGCACCGCTTGTGGTTTTGCGTGGCACGATCACAACGCAGACCTACATTGATATTTTAAGCACCTTCTTGCTTGCCACTGTTCGAGAGCAATTCGGGGATGGCGGTTATATCTTTCAACACGATCGAGCACCTGTTCGTACTGCACGGCCAGTGGCGGAGTGGTTATACGACAAGAACAACCCTGTAATGGACTGGCCTGCACAGAGTCCTGACTTGAATCCTATGGAACACCTTTGGGATGTTTTGGAATGCCGACTTCGTGCCAGGCCTCATCGACCTACATCGATACCTCTCCTCAGTTCGCACTGCGTGAAGAATGGGCTGCCATTCCCCAAGAGACCTTCCAGCACCTGATTGAAAGTATGCCTGCGAGAGTGAACGCTGTCATCAAGGCTAAGGTTGGGCAACACCATATTGACTTCCAGTATTACCGATGGAGGGCGCCACGAACTTGTACGTCATTTTCAGAGGTGTCCAAATACTTTTGATTACGTAGTGTACATAGTATGTAGAGAAGGTATTGCAATTCAACCAAAAAATTTGATACCGAGATTTCACCGAAAATGTATGTTTTTAGACCCTCTGAATCCAAAAAAGAGCATTTTTTGAAAACGCTCCATGTTTGTGCCCGTGAACAGCGTAACTCGTAAATGAAATGTCGGAATAATACCTCACTTGGCATTTAGGTTCAGTACCCTCCAAGGATGTTAACATGAAGATTTTCAAGAAAATTCCCCACTCCAACTGCCATTTACATAGATAGAACGTTTTTCAAAAATTTTGATTTTTAAAAAAATGGCTCTAACCATTTGATTTAACTACCATATATTAAAGGCATTTACATGACAAGTAAAATATATATCTTGAATTTTATGGGAATAGCCTGTGAACTTCTCTTCATTCGGAAGGAGTTTTGTACAATTTTGTATAACTGGTAAACGTGAAGTGATAGTCGAAAACGTATCATACAAAGAAATCTAGATCTCTTTAAAACACACAATTAATTTCAAATAGGTTTTTCTGAGCATAAGCCTTTTCTGAGGTATCTGATAATAAAGGATCGAATTGTTCAATACTGTCACTCTTTTAAAGTCTCATCGATTTTCAGTTGTTTCTCGCGATTGAATGGAAACAGTATGGAATTTAAGGTCAGCATACAGTTAGTTGCCGAGACTGCAATGAGTTATAATGACTAACAGTACTGTGACGGAGCGCGAAGTTGCCAGCGTTCGGCGGTGTGGGCACGTCCCGGCACATCTACTGGACGGCCTGGGTGCTGTTAACGACCGGCCTTTCAGAGCAATAGCCGCGTAATAGCTCATTATGTTCCACTTCCGTGCAATTTGGGTAATTACTGCTCCGGAAGATTCCTTTAGGCAGGTTCTGTTAACCTCCGCTTCTAGAACGTTCCGTTCTGCGGGACCTATAGAAGGTTCTGCTCTGTAGGTTAAGTTTAGTTAGTTAAGAAGACGAAGAGTTTTCACAGGTGGACAGTGCCGAGCGCAGTTTATTTCTGAGTTGTGACTCAGTTGTTCATCTGTGAGTTCTGACACAGTTGTGAGTTGTAACTTAGTTGTTCAGTTGTGAGTTGTGACTCAGTTGTTCAGTTGTGAGTTGTGATCCACCATTTCAGCAGTGATTGGATTTGACGGATCAGTTGTGTTCTGTTCTGAGTGTATGTCAAACTGTCTTAAATGCAACGTTTGTACTACGCCGAGTAGGTACTTAAGTGATAAATAGTGTTCCGCAGTAATTGATTTTCTTATATTTTGTTACAGTAGGGTGAAAATACTGCATTGAGAGCAGCGCCCTCAACTTTAATTGAATTAATTAATAGAGCCGTATAGCCTGTAAAATCTTGCATGACAGACATTTTTATAAATCTTTCACTTCCAGAAACACTTTAGGGAGGTTATATATACTTTCAGAATTAAGTGAAATAACCTGTAACAAATCCATTTGAACCCGCCCACTTATATCAGGTGTCCAAAACAAGCCGTCCTTTGCAGTTTTATGTTTCCCGCATACAAGGTGCAAAAAAGTTACCGCATCACTGCTGTTCAAAGGGACAGTACAGGCACAAAGTGAAAGGTCACTGGGGTAGTGCTGCTGTCTGCATGTGTTTACGTGGTAGTTTCGTACTGAGAAGCGTCGCGTGGTCGCCTGCATGCAGTTCGAGCCAGGTCATTCAGACAAAAAGGTAACGTTCACCAATAGCGATCACAGGGATATGGTTACGATCTGTGCAGAGATGCATTAAAATGCAGCTGAGGCCTGAAGGCTGTGCTCTGAACATCTTCAGATACGGCATCTGTCTTCTGCACACCTTTCTTCTTCTTCTTTTTGTTTACGTACAGAAATAATATTAAGAAGTGCTGGATCATTCCAGGTAGGACGTGGGCCTGCGAGGCCCTTACATCAATTCGTGCACCAAGGCGGGCATGTTTTTTGCAGATGATTATTGTGAATAATGCACTAATATAAAATAGATTAATTCTAGCGCACCTTTAAGAGTACATAAATATGATAAAAAGAGAATTTTGTTTAAGCTTGTTAACTTTGCAGCACCAATTGATGTCATATAGATGTACTGAATGTACATTGACTGTACAAATGGAACCAAATGATTTAACACGTGTGCTCAAGGTTGTATACGTCGTCCTCCGTGGACTAATGGTACCGTGCTAGCCTCTAGTTTCCAAGGTTGTGGGTTCAAACCCGGCGCAGGGCGATGAATTTTTTTGGGCGTAAAAATCCTTAGCATGGCTTCCTTCGGAAGGGAAGTAAAGCCGGTGGTCCCGTGTCGTAGATTTACGGCACATAAAAGAACCTCAAGCCTGATAAAGAGACCTCTGAGCAAAATTACCGGTCTTTCACGCCCAATATGGAATGGGACGCTAAGAACCATAGTAGTTAAAGAGCGTCCATAAATAAAACTCAATTTAAATTTTATTTTCAAGGTTGTATATTCTTGTTAATGAACGAATTGCTTATTAAACAACCGATAGCACAACCCTCCCACACACATACACACATATACGTACTCTCACATCAAACACCAGACTCTGGGCATACCGTGAAATGTTTGTTTGTTTGTTTAAAGACAACTTTCTGGAGCCCAGCCTTGAATCGAACCCGGAACTCCTCATATAGCAGGCAGTTTCTGTACCGAATGAGCTCTGGGATCAGTAATAGCAGTTAAAGTGTTTGTTTACAAGCATTGGTCTTTCATTTCGAGTTCTTCTCTCTGTCCGTATGGAGTCCCTTTTGCAGTTCTGCTTAGGCAAACCTTTTGGCATCTGCGCTATCCGGTATAAACTAACTTCAACTAAGATCGACTTGTGCGGGCGTATTCGCCTCATAATCCGGAGTCCTAAATGAGCTACAGAGTGTTTCAATGTTTTGTCTCACGTTTATTAGCAATTACTCTGCACCCATAAATGAATTTTAAATTACAAGTTTTTACATTCAAATAAAGCACCAAGTCAAGAGTTTCAGCAGATACCACCAAAAGGCAGATGGCTCGATATAAATTGCATTGTTGTAACATAACATTGAAATGGAGTACGTTTTCAGTGAGGTGTATTTATTGTAAAAAAATTGGATGTTGCATTCACATACATTCTTTACTCACTCATCTATAAACTATTCTTACAAAAGCTTATTCCTCAATTTACTTCCTGTTAATCGAGATTAACGTTCAGTGTACATTTCATTGTAAGTATAAGAAAGTTACAATAGGGTAAAGCGATAGTGAATTTTTTTTAAAAAGCAGTTCACTATAAAAATCTATGCTCTTTGTACGTGAAAATAAGCTAATAGCGACTAGCCAGTAACAAAGATTATTTCGGTAATGGTCAAAGCCACAAAAATTCGCATTTGACATAAGTTGTGTACTTGAACGAGATTTATGCTTTTTGTGCAGTAAAATTTTGTTTATCTCTTCCAATTTACTAGTTATACAAGTAATTCAGAATGAAGGCCGCTTCACAGGCTATCCGCAGAAAACTCGGGATGTGCATTTTATTTGTCATCTTAAACATTTGGTATTTTACAGAAAATCGTTAGAGCCATTTTTGAGACAATCAAAAATAAGGAAAGTTGTTCTTTGTAAATGGTAACCGAGCGGGATGGCTAAGGCGGGAACGTCTCTGGCGCGCATTCGGGAGATCCCGGGTTCCACCCACTCTGATCATGGCTATTTTCGTGGTTTTCCTCTGGTCGCCTAGGCGAATGCAGGGATGGTGTATTGTATTCTACCATGACTTCTCCTTTCCCTTATTTTACATCACTTCCCTTTCATCTTTCAGGAAGTGTGTTCGGGTTCCGTGGTGCGGCTAGTGACATGGTTGCTGCGCTTTGGCCCGCTTGCTAGGGTCGTTCTCGCGGATTCTTCGCCTCTGCTGAGGCAGGCAGGTGTTTCAAAGTAGAAATATTAGGGATTTCCGTGTGTTCTGTGGATCTGTCTGCATACGGACTTGCAGCCACCTACGGCTCCTTCACTTCATCCCTGCCCCCAGGGTCACAATAGATCTATTTGGTCACAGTGGTGAGGTGTTCCCCTCCATTAAATTACTTCTACCTCTATGTAAACGGTAGCTAGAAGTGGGGGATTTTCCTGTACATCTTCGTGTCGCATCCTTGCAAGATGCTGAACTTAAATACCAAGTTTTGGTGTTTAACCCACTTTTGATTCTTGAATTATATTGTTCACAGGCAGACAGATAGACCTTTTTCTAAAATGTGCTTTTTCTCTATTGAGTCTGAAAACATATATTTTCGCTGAAATCTCGATATTGAATTTTGGGTGGAGAATAATACTACCTCTCTTACTATAGGTAAGTGACGGGTGAGCCAAAGGACTCCGAACCGCCTGCGTGGTGTTTTTCCTGTCCGCGTCCTCGGCGCACGTTACCGTCTGCCGTTATCATAGAAAGGCGGGGAAAAAACCATACAACATTTTTAAAACTACTTTTAAAGGCTTTAATTACCAACTTTATGAAACGAAATGCTGAAACTGGCCACCGCCGTTGTCCATACATTTTTGGCACCTCTTGGAAACTACCCATCATGGAATTTTGGGGGGAATTAGCCGATATCGTCTAATGTTTTTTCGGTAAGAACCGAATGCCGTCTTTTAGATGTCTTAGCCTGAACACTTCCTGTTGCCTAAAATTTACTTTAAAGTTCATGGATTGTTGTACGGCCTGGAACTTTTATACCTGGAAATATTTCTGCAAATCGTACTTTCACTTGGCGAGCCGACCGAGTTAACACATACGAATCATAAATAAATACACGCCGTGCAGTAGAAAACATACACTGAGCCATAATATACTTTGTGACTAAGTACAGGACAAAATAATAAATAACTCGTAATAACTAAACTACATCACATCACCTTCAACTCAAAACTGCACTTCACACTGCACAGCAAAACCACAACAGCATGACTTTGTTTATAGCAGCAGTGCGTTATCATGTTTTTATCATATTTCCACACGCCCAGCGGAAAAACATCGCGCAGCCGGTAATATTGTTCATAAAATAACCCTCCGGGGTCACTTAAAACATAAAGTGTATAACAGAAAGCCACACACCCTGGAAGAATTAAAACAAAATATCCGCCAGCAAATTTCTCAGTGTGAACCACGGCGATGGATGGATAGTTTCCTAAAGAGGTGTCAAAAATGTATGGACAACGACGGTGGTCAGTTTCAGTATTTCCTTTCATAAAGTTGGTAATTAATACCCTTAAATTAGTTTTAAAAATGTTGTATGGTTTCATCCGCGCCTTTCTATGATAGCGGTAGACGGCAACAAGCGCCGAGGACGCGGACAGGAAAAACACCGCGTAGGCAGTTCGGAGTCTTTTGGCTCACTCTGTAGTAGATAAGGTAAAAATTATTGGATTTTTTAAATTCCAATTATTGGATTGTATATTACCAACACAGAGGTTAGTGAGTTGAGATCGGTGCTTGTGATGGTCCTAATCGAAAGACAATTCTAAGGTTAGTTAGAAGCTTGGTGCATTATTCAGTAAAAAATAAATCTGATGTGATAGGTTTACATCACTTTCCCTACCCTCTATCTTTATTAGTGAGTATACAAACTACTCTTATTAAACCTTATTTTCCATCTACTATGTTTTAATCGAAATAAACCTTTGCAGAAACGGCTAAATTACACATTAGGTAGATACAAAGAGAACAGCGATATTTCAAATTTTTAAGAACTGGAAGCTATACGCTAACCTTGAAATTCTGTACTGTTTCTATACAATCACGAGAAACAACTGAATGTTGAAAGGACATTAAGAGAATGATCAAGTAATGAACAGTTCAATCCCTTAATACCGGATCCTCAGAAAAAACTTATTTGAAATAAATTGTGTGTTTTAAAGAGAACTACTTTTGTGTAAAATATGTTTTCGTCTATCGCTTAACGTTTACCAGTTATACAAGATTCTACAAGATTCTTTTCCAATGAAGGACTTCACAGGCCATTCCCAGAAAACTTAAAATGTGAATTTTATTTTTCATATAAATATTTTAAATATATGGTATTTTAATAAAACTCCTTAGTCATTTTCTAGTATATAACATTTTTTCCAAAAATGGTTCATGTAAAGCGTAGTTAGGGGTGGTGAAATTTTCTTGAAAACCTTCGCGTTGCATCCTTGGAAAATGCTAAATTGAATACTTGAATGTTTTTGGATTTATGTAACTTTTAGTTTATGAGTTATGCTGTTCACAGACACACGCGCGGACATGTTTCCAAAAATTTTTATTTGCACTCAGGGGGGATCAATACATGCATTTCTGTTGAACCCTATGTATTGAATTTTTGTGTGGATTGCAATGTCCTGTCTAGCTACTAGATACGTGGTAGAGAAATAAAAAGAGAAGCATACAGGCCATCAGGGTGACAGCAATATACGAGCTGAAAGAATCCGACAAAATCAAGCGAGTGCAACACTCCCGTATTGAGAATCACTCGGTTTCACTATACACGCACACGTATCCATAATTATATTATTGTATACCACAAACTCGTATATTTTAATATATTTTATAACGCAAATTAACACTGCAGATAACATATTTAAAACCATTACCACAATTATTTGCATATCTTTTCATCATATTTAAAGCTACACACCTGAGGCATTATGGGAACATTGCTTTCGCTGCCAACATAACCCAGGGTTGAGGGCCTAAAGCCGCAAAGCGTAGCCAAGAGATGCTTTTTTATAAGTGACTACAGAGCGTAGCCGTAGGATCTGTGAAGTTAAATACGTGCATTACGTTCGCAGCGTTTTCAAATGTTAGCGACCTTTTAGTAACTTCTATCTCAAAATTGCGCCAGTTTCTCCTATACGAGGAGCACTATTTATATTTTAAGCCTAATAATTAAAACAAAGTAATTTCTGATTAAAAATTGCTTTATTGTTTTTCAAAATATTCTCCTTTATGATCAATACACTTTTGCATGCGTTTGAACCATTTGTCAAAGCATTTATTCCAGTCTTCTTGAGACACCTCCAAAACAAGGCTTTTGAAGGCATCAAGGGCTTCTTCTGCCACCGAAAATCGTTGTCCACGCAATTTATTCTTGATGTTTGGGAACAAAAAGAAAGCAAAATAAGGTGCCAAATCAGGACTGTATGGCGGATGACCCATCAATTCGATTTTTTGAGTCTTCAAATACTGTGTAGTTAGACTAGGTGTGTATGCACTGCATTGTCTTGATGAAGGACGATCCTACGGTCCTTGTTGGTTTTCCTTACTTCACCGAAGGCTTCCGGCAAACAAATGGTTGTGTACCATTCGGCATTGACCGTTTTACGTTCCTCCAAAGGCATTGTTGCCACATGGCCAGTTTTGCTGAAAAAGCAGGCGACCATTTGCTTCGAAGTGCTTCGAGTGCGAAAAACTTTTGTTGGATTTGCTTCATCTTGAAACACCCATACAGTGACTGCTGTTTACGTTCCGGCTTATACGCATAGATCCATGATTCGTCACCTGTTACAATCTTATATACGCCTTTTGAGGCACCGCCATTGTATTTCTTGAGCATTTTTGTACACCAATCTACACGAGCATCTTTTTGAGATTGCGTCAAATTATGTTGGATCCAACGAGAGCAAACCTTTTTCACGTCTAAATAACCATGCAATATTTTATATATGCTGGTGGAACTAATGTCTAGGGTTGCGTCAACCTCACAATATGTCGCATTATCATCTTTCATTATTAGGTTTTGCACAGCATCAATGTTTTCTGGCACAACAACTGATTTTGGACGACCTTCACAAACTTCGTCATTGAGCGAACGGCGGCCACGATTAAATTCGTTATACCAGCGTTTCATAATGGCAAAGGCTGAAGCTTCGTCGCCAAATGTGGAATTAGTTGTTCGATGCACCCCTGTCCTGATATTCCACGTCGAAAGTAGTTAATTCCATATTTTTGTTGACACACAATTTTCAAGTTGGTGTAAATAAAACAAATGAAGCTCTATTGACAAAATGTTTGAAGTAGATTATGGTCAAAAATATCAAACTTTCCATTGGAAACGTCAGACAAATAACATTCAGGGTTGCCAAGGCTCAAAATATAAATAGTGCCCCTCGTATAAGCGTCGTTGATGGGTGTGTTAGTTGATTTTTCTCGGGAAACATCTAATGTTCAACTCCTTCCTTTTTCACTCTGGATTATTGTGGATGCGCTCTGTCCTTGATTCCATAAGTATTTTTATGTGAAACTTTCATTTCTATATAAGACAGTAGCACCCAAGCGTGTGCGATACTGCAATTGGTTCCTCAGCTTTGTGAAAAGAGACCGATGCATACTCAAAAGTGACGCTTTCACCGTTTAGGCTATTTGAATTCTCAAAACACAAGGTCATGAGCGTCATAAAATCCTCATGTATACCATGAGTCATCACTTCATCTAGAAAAAAATCTGATGTGTTGCACTCACATGAGATAGTTGCACTCTGTACTCTTATGCAAACTATTTTCACAAACGCCTATTCTTCGTCTACTTCATGTTAATCGAGATAAAGATTTTCAGAAACTTGCAGAACCTTCTTATTGGGAATAAGAGCTGGTTGCTATGTGGAGCATTCCAAATCTCTTTGCATGTCCAGGACATAAAGACAAAAACAAAAAAGCGAATAACGAATTCCCATTTGAGAAATAGTGTTGAAAAATGCAAACAAACAGCAAGGAATATCTCGGAAATGGTTCACTCAACAAAAAAGGAACTGTATATGACATAATGTGTGTGATTTAACAAGATCTACATTTTTGTGTAGTAAAATTTCGTCTCTTACGGTTTACCAGTTATGCGAAAGTTATTCAGAATGAAGAGGACTTTGAGAAGTGTTTTGTTTACGTAATTTATTTACGTAATTTATTGTTATGTAAGTTATTAGCCTCACGCTTGGGAAGCCAACTTGAAGATATTGTCTTTACGTTGTTTTGTTGGGCGTTAATTTGAAGAAGATGTTTGTTACGTAATATGCTACTACATATGTGAAGCCGATTTGAAGATGTATTATTTTGTTGTTACGCTTCAAGTTCAAAAAATATTAATTAACTTTGTTATTAAACAGCTTCTATAGATAGTATTTATGTTTATGTTTGCCTCGGCTGCGTCAGTATTGTTTTAGAGTCGGGTATCTCTTTATCAGGGCGTGGTGCAACAAGAATGTAGGCTTACACAGATTTTAAGTTTAAATTCACTTCTTTTTATTAATCCTTGACACAAATTAAGTAGCACTACACTGATATTAAGAGCTGTGAGATTTTTAATTTAAAACTTGCACTTTGTTATCACGTATACTTAATGTTAGTTACATACGAATATGTAATATTTCTTTAGAGAACACATCTTCCATCCGGTCACTACCAAGGTCTACCAGCAACTAAACATATTTCAACCGTATAAACTTTAAGCTTTCTGTATTTCAAGTCTCTGATTGACTAATCCTAGTCCAATAGAATACCTGCATTTAACTAAAGCTTTTTCTAGCTGTTGATTGGCTATTTTTAAACTGTCACAAAATTTACATTATTGTTGCTCTAATCAGACTACTAACATTTAAACTCTCAAACTCATTATTGCCTCAAGGCTACCTCATTGTTAGCAACTTTAAACTTATTATTCTCACAGCTCTTACATTATTAAATTACATAAATGCATTCACATAACATTATTAAACATGTTTACAATAATATAAGCATATGCAATGACTTAAATACATTTTTTTACAAATTATTACATACATCTTAATTCAAGGCGGGCTGTTATTGAAATTATATATTATATAATTCAATTGTTAAAAATACTGCCTCAACTTTTGGGACATTCCCCGGAAATTCAAGATATTCATATCATTTGCCATGAAAATATCTTAAACATGTGATATTTTAATCAATATCGTTAGAGCCATTTTTGAGAAAGTTAAAATGTTCCATGCAAAGGGTAGTCTGGGGTGGGGGAATTTTCTTTAAAATCTTCGTGTCGTGCCCTTGGAAGATACTAAACTCAAATACCTCGTTTGATATTTATCCGACTTTTCGTTTTTGAGCTATGTTGTTCACAGACAGACAGATACACACACGGACATGTTTCTAAAAATGCTTTATTTGGATACAGACCACCTCAATACATGTACTTGCTGTGAAATCTCGATATCGAATTTTTGGGTGGAATGCAATACTTCCCCTACTTACTGCACGTAGAAGATGAAGTAAAAATTGGAATGTGGTGTGGAGTTTCTGCCCAGAGGATGATTGCACCAATATTCTTTGAATAAACTGTAAATACTGATATGTATGAAAACTTTTTCACGGACTTAATGAGGCAGTTAGGCTACATGAAACTTTCGCAGGAATATTTTAAGCCTTGGAACCCATCAGCATGCTCCTTAAGGACCATATTAAGATTTCTGGCCTACAAGTTCCAGGGTCTGACGTCAGCGAATTATCTTCTGTGGGGGGTATCTCAAGGCATGGTAGGGGGGTGTCGTTAAAGGAGGGAATTTCCCCTAAAAGGGAAAGGTGGCCCTTCGACTATTGCCGTTCTCGGATCATGACCCTTACTGGCTTATTAGGATGCTGAAAGGAAAAATCTGATGTGTTACATTCACATGACTTTCTCTACTCTTGTACAATCTATTTTTACAAACGCCTATTCTCCATATGCTTCATGTTAATCGAGATATCGAGATGTTAATCTTATTGGTAATTTTCTTGTAGATGCAAGGGGAATATGGTAGCTTTTAAGCGATAGTCAAATATTTTAACGCTGGTTGCTATGTGGCGCATTTCATTCTCTTTGCATGTCCAGGACATAAAAAAAATGAATAACGAATTTAAGAAAAAGTATAAGTATTGAAATATTTAAGGAAATAACAAGCAATATCTCGAAAACGGTTCACTCAACAAAAGAAATGTGTATGACATAAGTTGTGTATTTTAACGCGATCTACATTTTTTGTGTAGTAAAATTTTGTCTATCTCTTACGGTTTACCAGTTATGCAAAAGTCGTTCACAATGAAGAATACTTTTGGAGAGATTCCCAGAAAATTCGAGATATACATTTCATTTCTCATGACATTATCTTAAACATATGATATTTTAATCAAAATCGTTAGAGCCATTTTTGAGAAAATTAAAATTTTCGAAAAATGTTCCATGTAAAGGGTAGTCTGGGGTGGGGGGATTTTCTTGAAAACCTTCTTGTCGCATCTCTGGAAGATACTGAACCTAAATACCAAGTTTGGTGTTTATCCGACTGTTCGTTTTTGAGTTATGCTGTTCACAGACACACACACACACACATACACAGACACACACACGGACATGTTTCCAAAAATGCTTTTTTTGGATTCAGTGGGTCTCAAAACATGTATTTCCGGTGAAATCTCGGTATCGAATTTTTGGGTGGAATGCAATACTTCCCCTACTTACTATACGTAGTAGAGAAAGTAAAAATAGTGGGTCTAGTTTGGGAATTGGGTGTTGAGATGTTTCTTTTAAAATATTAATGAAGGGTTGTAAGATGGAGTGAGCCCTTTCAAATCGAGGATAGTGGTGGAAAGATAGATGAAGGATAATGTAGTTTTGGGGAGAGGTTTTTTTTTTCATTTGAGGTTTGGAGGGTCTAGAGCAAGTCTGGGTCGCTTATAGCGAGCCCCGGGGTCAATATCATATTCCCCGAGACCGCGGATGAGATGGTTGAAGCTGGTAGGGAGTCTGGCATAGAAGTTGTGGGATAGGCATAGGATGTAATCAGCAAGTGTAGGGAAGGAGATATCGTTATGGATGTTTTGGTTAGGAATATACCATTCGACGGCGACAGATGCTCAAAGGCAGCGGTTTTGAGGGACTTGGATGGTGTGGAGGTGTGTTTTGGCGGTAGTTGACAAGCGTAGGTGAGGGCAAGCCGTAGTACCTGCTTGAAGATTAATAGTTTATTCCTGATGAACATCGTGGATTTCTTGTCATAGAGGAGGTATGCAGACTACAGAAATAAACCATGAGACAACGAGGACCTTCGGGAAAACATAACAGTCGAAATAAGTAATATTGTAGCAGATCAGGTTGAGCACCGGGATTACGTCAGATGAGGCAACCGAGCAGAAAATGTTGAAATGCGGTTACCTCAACACGGGCGCGCTAAGGAGGTTCTGACTCGTGGTGTGTGATGGGAGTGTGGAATAGTCGTGATTAATGGAGAGAGGGTGACTTGTATCGTCGAGGACCTGTGATCTGCCTTCCATACACGAGTCGCCAGCGCAACAGCAGTTGAATAGGTAAGGATGCATCTACTCTAAGATCTGCTCTGCTTGCACGGGCTTCACCCAGTCTAAGTTGCCCGACTACAGGCCCCATGTACTCAAATTGAAACAAATACACTTTATTGGGTCAATGCATCCCCTGTGCATTAATTAACTACTCACATTCTGGAGCGCCGCCCCGGCCTACCTACCTCCCCAGTAACGCGCATCCCGCTACCTCTGAGCTATCATCCCCCCTAGCGTAACCAACTACTGCGAGGTAACCACCCCCGATAGGGGTGTTACAATACCTACATAGACATGTTTTTTTTAAAGTTCCCTTGTTTACCCAGTTTATCATTACTGTGTTTTTAATATTTTTCATTACCATTTATTACTGCAATTACACCCACACACAAACACCCATGCCCATAGCGGGACTTGAACCCGCAACCCTCAGCTTGGCGGAGCGCCGAAGCTACACACTCGAGTGGCCACGGACCGGAACATGTTTAGGCAACTATCGACAATATGATGAAAAGGACAATGATATGGCTCCAGGAGGAGGGAACACTTCCAGCGCATCTTGTAGGTTTGTTTTAAACATCCCCTCCGCTGTTGCTCTAGCCAGTAACGCCCCACTGCGCACTTTTCTCTTCTCCTGCTAGCTGAACTTTGAGGGATAGTATATTGTGTTATACTAAATTATAGCATGTGCTTTTATGCTGATTACAAGCCTTCTAATACTACCCGGCAATGATGTTCTTCCACTTTCCTGCCTATGAGTGAACTGTCTCAGGTCGCATCTTGTTTAACTCCTACTGTGGCTGCTGCTATTTCTCCCAAAGGGAACCTTTCATTCAATCTGGGTACTTTCACGTATCATTATTCAGTTACTCAACACATTGTTTAAAAAGTGTGACATCCCTGTGAAACACACTTTTCCCTTATCCTGAAAAGGCAGTTATAAAATAACTTAGCAGTCTATAGATGCCGAACTCAGTTATGCGTTCCTGTAATGCATTCATTTATGTTGCAATATTGACGCATCACAGTAAAGGAACATTATATTAGCGTCCACGGTAACTCAGCAAGTGAGATAGTTCCAATAGAAGCGTTGGGTTGATAACAATGGGCGAGCTTGAACGTCAGCGACATTGAACAAGAGGACTAACATTTTAAAATTCAAAAGGTAAATGCAGAGGCGTTTTGTAGAAGAGCAGCCATGGGTAATGATTATTTTTAACGCCTTTGAGGCTGCATAGAAATAAATGGAGCGTATTTACTTTCAGCTGCATTACTCCTTTTTTGACCTCCAGTAAATTGAGCGCAGCCCTTCGGATATAAACAGCAGCGCTTATTGCTTGGGATCAGTGAAAAATAAGAATATTCTAAATAAAATTCATATGGGCAGTATAGAGTATTAAACACACTTTGCATTTTCATTAATTCACTCTACTTGTTTGTTTTTCAAGAAGCATTGAAAGGTTTGTTTTAGCTGCATTTATCTTCTTTCTTACAGGAAATTGAAGAGACTTCTTATAGCATAAAGCAAAGATAATAAAGTAACTTTGAAAGCAGTGTTTCGAGGCAGAGACTAAGATGGCGATGTATGGTATTCTGCAACATAATCGCCATAAGATAAATTATTTATACTTTTTCTACTACGTAGGGGAAGTATTACATTCCACCCAAAAATTCGGTAACGAGATTTCACGTAAAATACATGTCTTGAGGCCCTCTGAATTAAAAAGGTTCATGCTGTGTCTAACTGTGTTTGTGAGAAGAATAACTCGAAAACCAAAAGTAATATAAATACAAAACTTGGTATTTATGTTCAGTATCCTTCAAAGATGCGACACGAAGATTTTCAAGAAAATCCCCCAACCCACTACCCTTTACACCGAATATTTTTCGAACTTTCTCAAAAATGGTTAATACGATTTTGATTACAATATCATATATTCAAGATATTTTCATGACAAATTTAATGTATATGTTGCATTTTCTGGGAATGTCCCCAAAAGTCCGCTGTATTATGAATGGCCTATTTATAATTGATAAACCGTAAGAGATAGACAACATTTTTCTACACAATAAATGTGCAGCTCCTTAAAACATACAATTTATGTCATATGCATTTTTTTTGTCGAGAAAACCATTTCAGAAATATTCCTTGTTATTTGTTTGATTTTTGCAATATTTACACATATTCTCAAATGGGAATTCATTATTTTCTACTTTCTCTACCACGTATAGTATGTAGGGGAAGTATTGCATTCTACTCAAAAACTCGATACCGAGATTTCACCGGAAATACAAGTTTTCAGGCCTCCTGAATCAAAAAAATCTGATGTGTTACACTCACATGACTTTCTCTACTCTTGTACAATCTATTTTTACAAACGCCTATTCTCCATATGCTTCATGTTAATCGAGATATCGAGATGTCAACCTTATTGGTAATTTTCTTGTAGATGCAAGGGGAATATGGTAGGTTTTAAGCGATAGTCAAATATTTTAACGCTGGTTGCTATGTGGCGAATTCCATTCTCTTTGCATGTCCAGGACATAAAAAAATGAATAACGAATTTGAGAAGAAGTATAAGTATTGGAAAATTTAAGGAAATAACAAGCAATATCTCGAAAACGGTTCACTCAACAAAAGAAATGTATATGACATAAGTTGTGTGTTTTAACGCGATCTACATTTTTTGTGTAGTAAAATTTTGTCTATCTTTTATGGTTTACCAGTTATGCAAAAGTCGTTCACAATGAAGAATACTTTTGGAGACATTCCCAGAAAATTCGAGATATACATTTCATTTCTCATGACATTATCTTAAACATATGATATTTTAATCAAAATCGTTAGAGCCATTTTTGAGAAAATTAAAATTTTTGAAAAATGTTCCATGTAAAGGGTAGTCTGGGGTGGGGGGATTTTCTTGATAACCTTCGTGTCGCATCTCTGGAAGATACTGAACCTAAATACCAAGTTTGGTGTTTATCCGACTGTTCGTTTTTGTGTTATGCTGTTCACAGACACACACACACACACACACACAGACACACACACACACACACACACACAGACACACACACGGACATGTTTCCAAAAATGCTTTTTTTGGATTCAGGATGTCTCAAAACATGTATTTCCGGTGAAATCTCGGTATCGAATTTTTTGGTGGAATGCAATACTTCCCCTACTTACTATACGTAGTAGAGAAAGTAAAAAGAAGTATTCTTGGAAACATGTCCGTGTGTGTGTCTGTCTGTGAACAACATAACTCAGAAACGAACAGTCGGATAAACACCAAACTTAGTATTTAGGTTCAGTATCTTCCAGAGATGCGACACGAAGGTTTTCAAGAAAATCCCCCCACCCCAGACTACCCTTTACATGGAACATTTTTCGAAAAGTTTAATTTTCTCAAAAATGGCTCTAACGATTTTGATTAAAATATCATATGTTTAAGATAATGTCATGAGAAATGAAATGTATACCTTGAATTTTCAGGGAATGTCCCCAAAAGTATCCTTCATTGTGAACGACTTTTGCATAACTGGTAAACCATAAGAGATAGACACAATTTTAATACACAAAAAATGTAGTTTGCGTTAAAATACACAATTTATGTCATATACATTTTTTTTCTTGAGTGAACCATTTTCGAGATATTGCTTGTTATCCCCTTAAATTTTCCAATACGTGTACTTTTTCTAAAATGGGAATTTGTTATTCATTTTTTTGTCCTGGTAATGCAAAGAGAATGGAATACTCCACATAGCAACCAGCTCTTAAAATGTTTTACTATCGTTTAAAGCCTACCAATTCCGCTTGCATCTACAAGAAAATTAGCAATAAGATTAACATCTCGATATCTCGATTAACATTAAGTAGATGGAGAATAAGGTTTGTGAAATAATTTGTACAAGAGTAGAGGAAGTCATGTGAGTGTAAAGCATCAGATTTTTATAATAAACGATGTACCGACTAGCATGGATGGGTATACATCCACCTTAATAACTGAAATGTTCAGGTAGGCTTCTTAAGGGAATTTTGGAGACCTTACAAAAATAAATCATGAATGCTGAAACAATGACGAGTTGTTTTCTAAAGCTGCAAAGAAGGCCTAAGGTATTGTCTACATAAAGACAATTTTGCGTGTTCTGCGAATCGTAGCCACATTGCGATGGCTATTTCACTCATGAACCCAAATGAATGCAATGGCTATCCATGTTTGAAAGAATGTTATTTTTTAACCAATCATGATCCTGATTTACTCACATTTATCAGAATCGCATTATCATCTCCTCCTTACGTGATAAACAGTTGTTCCTTTTTAATTTTCTGTACAGGGTAAAGTGTTATCTTGCACTATACCTAAATGAGGAATATCATTCCAACATTGTACACAAATTAAAAAAACAACATGCCTACAACTTCGGGCTCGTTTCACCAACATATGCTAAATTTTAACACAATGTTAAACTGATTTAACACTGAAGTTAACACAAATTCTGTTTCATCAAACAATGTTAACTTTAAGAACATATTAAAGTCGGTGTTAAATTAACATCCCCATACCCCTGTGTTAAGGCCTTTAACAAATGTTACAAATTGGAAAATGGCTGCCGCAAACCAAGCTGTTGATGCGAGTTTGCCACAATTGACATTTTTGAATGTCATTTCTAATAGAAGAGTAGTCGTAAGTCATAATAAATTTAAAATCCTGTAAAAGGAGGAATTTTTAAAGCAATATAGACTATGCAAGGGGTATGAGCATTGTTTTATGGGAAATACGAAATGTTTGAATATTAACTAAGTGTTAATTTTTTTCCTAAGTGTTAATTAAGTACTTAGATTTTATGCTACTAACATTTTTAATTTACTTGTGGTAATGTGGTGTTTACAAAACTACCGTTTCTGGGTTTATACGAAAGGTTTCCAAAGCAATTGCTTTAAGAAGCAAACTATTTTTTCGGGTCTGGTTAATCAGCGATAACATGTTTTCGTCCACTTTAGTTTCAATGCAGTGTCCACTGCCAGTTTTAAACCTCTTAAACGCCCTTCACAACTAACGTTTCCGGTGCTGCACTTTATGTTAGCATAAAAGTGCTGTAGTTGCTTACTGGACTTAAGAGAAATGCATTCATTCCAATTAAATTACTCGTGGATTTTGTCCCAGGCTGCAATCTTATCCTTTAATGTAAGATCGTCAGCCTTTTCGCATTTGACAATAAGTATATACTTATTTACTAAATGTTAGTTAACGCGTTTCAAACGGTTAAACATTTATTTCAGTTGAGACCGTGACTCTAACCTCAAATAACCGGGAAAATCACATGGCCATTGCCATGAATGTAAATAGTTGCCGACTACTGACACAGATAGTGCGGGATACGTAAACAAAAGTGCATCGCAGTACGTTCAGAAGCAGTGTAGTTCGACCACCACCTTCTCGAAAGCTAGCATTCGCAGTTGTCTTTGACATTAACAAAATTTTAGCTAACAATTTGCTGTAAAAGTTTGATGAAACGCAAACGTTTTAACCTAGTGTTAAACTTTGAACACCTTGTTAACAAACAAGATGTTAGAGTAATTTTAACATCGGTTGGTGAAGCCGGCTATATTAAACATAACAAACAATGAACAAGTTGGAAAATTTGAAAACTTGAATACCATAGTCGTTATTTGAACCACGGGTCTTCAGCTTACGTTGCAGCTCCTCTAACTACCTGAGCTAGTTGGCAACATTCTGACAAGACATTAAATTCTCTAACTGACTCCCATTTTTTCCGGTAATCCATAAGGCGTTCTCAAATTCGTGTTTGAGATAATATGAAACTCAGCCATGTGAGATTGATCTTAGGACTCGAGGGACATAAATTTACGAGCTAAAGCCATGAATATACTGAGGTATTGGGTAATGCAGAAGATGGTTATCCGCTTTGGGAATTAATGATGTAAAGAATGAAAAGAAGAATAAGAAGTGACAGAGAAAAAAAGAAGTTTGCTCATTCCTTACGGTTGAATTATAAAATATACTTGAAAAATCGAAGGACGATTTTGAAGATCTCTTGAAATTGCAGCATAAAATATATTAATTAAATCAGATCTCTATAGAACGTAATGTAAAAATTTCAGTAGAGAAAACGAAGGTAATAGTGACCCAGAAACAACCAATAAGATAAAAAGGAAAACATTCACACATCATATTCATTTCTTAAGAATTGTTTACCTATGGTACTGCATCAGCTATTACGTGATCACAGCAGTCCTTTGCCATGCCAACAACCAACAGTATTATTCTATTTAATATTTTTGTACTTTACGATATTCATGTGTGTAGCTATTGTCAATTGGGAATGAACAATGTCGACCTTGTACACAAATGCAGAGTGCACCGAGATGGTTCTCTACGGGGAAGCCCGACGCAATGCAAGAGAGGTTTGCCCGATCTATCAACAGCGTTACTTCAAAGGTGTCCCCCAGCCCACACCATGTTTCCAAGATTGGAGACGTGTTTAAGTGAAATGTTTCACTCATATTCACGAAAGACTCAAAATGTTATTAGGGATGTGTTAGTAGATGTCAGGACTGTTAGACGATGGGTTCGTTGATGTAGAGAAGCTGAAGGGCTAACGTTGTTTGATGCAAAGAGGAGCCGCAGGCCAGCAACTGCAGTGACTCCACGCAACTTTCAGCCAGTTGACGAGATCATTCGTGAAGACCGCCGGGTAACAACAGATGCATTCTGTCTCATGCTGTTCATTGGTAAAGACAGTGGGATGGGGATTATTGAAAGACCGGGGTGCTCAAAAGTTTTTGCACGATGGGCACCAAGAGTGTTGGATGTCTCTTTATGGGAGGCAAGATAACCAATAGCATCCAATCTCTTACAGCGCTTCATTGTGGAGGGGAAGGCGTTCTGAGCAAAAATTGTGACTGGGGATGAGAGTTGCATTCATTTTTTGAACCTGAATCGAAGAGGCACTCGGTGGAATGATATCCCACATCCTCGCAGAGGAATAAAAAATTCGAAACTGTGCGATTGGCAAAGAAAATATGGCGACAGTGTTTTGGGATGAGCAGAGTGTCATTCTGGTTGAGCATTTGACTAAGGGGTGCACAACAAATTCTGTCTAGTATATCAGCAACCTCAAGTAGCTTAAAGCACATCTTCGACGAGTTCGTCCATCAGAACCTATGGTAGATGTCCTTCTTTCGCACAACAATGCAAAACCACACACTGAACAAGATTGTGCAAATAGGGCGAGAAGTCTTGCCCATATCCGCCATACAGCCCATTACCTAGCATCGTCAGATTTCCATCTGTTCGAGCCACTAAAGGAAGCTGATCGTGGGATTCAATTTGAAGATGAGGTCATGAAAACTCTGTGCGTCAATTGTCAAGGAAGAAACACGTGATTTTTACCGCACCGGAATACATGCCTTGTTTCAAGGCGGATTAAAATATGAAACAAGATGGAGATTAAATTAAAAATGATAAATTAAGCCTGAATGTTGTGCTATTATGATATATAATTTGCACTTTCTTCAAAATTAAAATAAAAATAATAGCCGGCAGTACTTTCTGATTAACCCTCGCTTTTAGCGGTATCTTTTCCTTTTGGAATAGTCTTGTCTAATTTTTACTTTCTCTGCTACGTATAGTAAGTAGGGGAAGTAGTGTATTCCACCCAAAAATTCGATACCGAGATTTCACCGGAAATACATATTTTGAGACCCCCTGAATCCAAAAAAGGTATTTTTAGAAATATGTCCGTGCGTGTGTCTGTGAACAGCATAACTCAGAAACGAACAGTCGGATAAACACCAAACTTGGTATTTAGGTTCAATATCTTCCAGAGATGCGACACGAAGGTTTTCAAGAAAATTCCCTCACCCAAGATTACCCTTTACATGGAACATTTTTCGAAAATTTTAATTTTCTCAAAAATAGCTCTAATGATTTTGATTAAAATATCATATGTTTAAGATATTTTCATGAGAAATGAAATGTATATCTCGAATTTTCTGGGAATGCCTCCAAAAGTTTTCTTCATTGCGAACGACTTTTGCATAACTGGTAAACCATAAGAGATAGACAAAATGTTACTGCACAAAAAATGTAGACCGCGTTAAAATGCACAATTTATGTCATATATATTTTTGTTGTTGAGTGAACCATTTTCGAGATATTGCTTGTCATTCCCTTAAATTTTCCAATACTTATACTTTTTCTCAAATTCGTTATTCATTTTTATGTCCTGGATATACAAAGAGAATGGAATGCGCCACATAGCAACCAGCGCTTAAAATATTTGACTATCGCTTATAACCTACCATATTCCCCTTACATCTACAAGAAAATTAGCAATAATATTGACATCTCGATATCTCAATTAACATGAAGCATATGGAGAATAAGTGTTTGTAAAAATAGTTTGTACAAGAGTAGAGAAAGTCATGTGAGTGTAACACATCAGATTTTTTGTTCTTGTGACAACATATGGGAAGTATATTTTCAGTTTGTGAGAAAATAAACGATCTTAAGAGACAATTAAAACGGCCCAGCGAATAGCTAATTAAATGGAGAACAGGTCGACTTTAATCGGGATGATTTCGAGCTGGTGAATTTACTTTATAATCCTATTATATTGAACGAATTAATTCAAAGTAGCCAATAACGGCCAGCGATTCCCCTTCATGTCGTAGCAAGCTTTACTTATAATAAAATCCTTCTCCCTGCGTTTTTCATTTACAGAAAGCAGTAAAAACTTTGTTAGTTGTTGACAGTAAAAGCAACGTATTCCTAAGTGCGCGCGCCTGAGGAGATTTAGAGTGGTAAATAAGGGGGAGGGGGAGAAAAACGAATCTGGAGTGTAACACAAGACCACCTCTATTCTTTACCATATCACGATATCCCTTTCGTAACTATACTATGCATATAAAAAGTTATTCTTCTCTCCACATTTAAAAATCACATCTGTTACATTCCCACAAATTTCTCCTTCCATTATGTTTATTTTTATATGGCTTCTACAAAATGTTTCGTGCTAAAGCTTATCTACTTCTTATTCATATAAACGTAAACAGAAATGGTTTTATTACACATTTCGATAAAGGTACCAGTGGATACAGTAGACTGAAGGGATAGCCTCCATTATATCGCGAGAAGCAATTAAATGTAACAACATTTCAATAATCTGATGGGTTACATTCATACGACATTCTGCACCTTTTATCATTTGTTGCTGAGTATACAAATTACTCTTACGAAAATTTATTTTCCTATCTACTTTATTTTAATCGAGATAAACCTTTCCAGAAATAACTGAATTACACATTTCGTTATAGATACGAAGGGAACTGCAATATTTTAATGTTTTAGAACCGGACGCTATAGCTGCCTTAAAATTCCATAATCTTTCCATGACATCGCGAGAAACAATTAAAAATGGACAGGACTTAAAAGAATGGCCAAGTATTGAACAGTTCGAGCCATTAATAACAGATATCTCGGAAATGGCTGATGCTACAAAATTATTTGAAATAAATTTTAAAGAAATCTATGTTTTTTGTATAATACATTTTTGTCTATAGATTAATGTTTACCAGTTATGCAAGGCTATACAAAATTTCTTCCGAACGAAGAGGGCTTCACAGGCTATTTCCAGAAAATTCAACATATACATTTTATTTTTCACGTAAATATCTTTAATATGTAGTAGCATTTTAAACAAAATTGTTAGTCATTTTTTTAGAAAGGCAAACATTTCTAAGATGTCTCATGTAAAGCGTAATTTGGGGTGGGAGATTTTTTTTAAAATATTCCTATCGCATTATTGGAAGGTACTGGACCTAAATACCAAGTTTTATATTTATCCAACTTTTCGTTTCTGAGTTATGCTGTTCACAAACATACACATACACGGATATTTTTCTAAAAAAAAATTGGATTTATTTCCAATAATATCTCGGTATCGGATTTTTGGTGGCGGAATCCAATACCTTCCCTGCCTACTATGTACGTGGCAAGGAAGGAAAAATGACAAAAGTATTGAAGAATTCAAGATGTGCGCTATAAATAATAAATTATTTTGATATATTAAAAATAAAAAAAAACTTGTCGATATAAAATGTAGTTTTATATGGAGAGATTTTCTTGAAACTGTTTGAGGCGCAGCCTTAGAAGAAGGATACTGAAGTTTGGTATTTATCCGACTTTTCGTTTTCGGAATACACACATGAGCACTCACACCCACATGGACTTTTGGGTGGCGGAAAGCCATACACACATCAAATAACTTCAAATGAGACAATCAGACAATATGTAAACGCACCATTCAATTGTTTGTATCAAGATCTCTTTTAAAGAGATCTACGTTTTTTGTGTAGTATGTTTTCGTCTATCGCTTAACGTTTATAGTTGTACAAGATTATGCAAAATTCCTCTTCGGAATGAAGAGCAATTCATAGGTCATTAACCGAAAATTCAGGATATACATTTTGTTTGTCATACAAAAATATTTTAACATATAGTATTTTAATCAAAATCGTTAGGTACATTTTTCAGAAAATAAAAAATTACAAAATTTATTCCATGTAATTGGCCGTTTGGCCGGGGAATTTTCTTGAAAATCTTTGTGTCGCATCTCCTTGGTAGATGCTGAAATTAAATGCCAAGTATATCTAGCTACATACGCATACATACACAGATCTTTTTCCTAACATTTTTTAGAAGATTCAGGAAGCTTCAAAACGTGTATTTACGGCGAAACCTTGATATCGAATTTTTGGGTGGAGTGCAATTCTTCCTCTACTTACAATACGTAAATAGTAGTGAAAGAAAAGTGTCGCGGTAATCTGTTCGTGTTTTTTTTTTTTTTTTTTTTACTTGGCGCCTGTTATTGTTTTACTATTTTGAATTTTGGGTTCTTTGTCCTCCGGCTAGCTATTAAGAAAGAAGTTGTTACTAAAAGATAACACTGATAAAAGAATTTCTTTTTACACTTTTATTGCCGTCACACTTAATTAATAGTTCACATCTGTACTCTTTATACACGCCTGACTGAAACTGTTATATTTCCGAATGTAATTACTGTCGTAATAGTTGTCGCGTACATCACATTTTGTAACTAACTTTACGACGCGAGAGATTCTGTAGAATTTCGTAATGTATACCTCGCGAGAGATTTCTTAGAACTGCGCGACGTTTACCTCGTGAATGATTCTGTGGAGCTGCGCGATACTTGCTTTTGGCTCAAGAATTTATACTCCCTCACCCCGATATGCCTAACCATTATAATAGAGCTACTATTGGTTACTAAATCGCGCCAACATTGGCGTCTGTTTTGTAAGCCAATCACAATTACTAATACATATGCTCTAGGGAAGATATTCCCTCCATTTCTAAAGAAAGGCACGCTACCCTGACGTCATTTGCTTGTCTCTTCTAAGTGATAAACAACTCACCCCCTCGCTTCATTGTTGTTACACACTCTTTTGTCAGTTTAGTGAGGCCGTGTAAACTTATTTCCTAACAATGCTTATGACTAACAAACATCTAAATTCATTGTCATACAATATTGTTAATTTACCCTACAATCACTCTGGTATTCACAGTGTTGTGATATAAAATACTACCTCAAAGCAAACCTGAATTTTGCTAAAAAGAAATCCTTAAGATAGGCGCTGCGATATTGTTAATGATATTGTAATGAACACTTCACACTACTCTTACCATATTCAGCGTGGCTTTAAATAAAGTTCTGAATGATTACTCCTAATGTTTCACAGTTAAACATATGAAGTCCTGAATACGAGAGGATAGGCGAGCAGTTGAAACTACAAAACTGGTGGGGTTTGCATCCTGGGTCAGCAATTTACGCCCTCCTATTGACACTTTCAGTTCTGCCGTTACCATACAAACTTTCGGACCTTTAGTTTTAGCTGTTTCACTGCAGTAACCTAACGTCCTTTTAAGCCTGTGCACTTATTTTACTTCCATGCTGTGCTATGTGTGGCGTCAATCTGAAATGGCAGAGTTATTTGCATACATACTGAATTTACGCAATTAGGGCAAAGACTACATTAAACGCACACATGCTATGCATTCTAATAGAATATGCTCTCTTGCATATAACTTCGGGCTGTAAAGGCACTAAGCTGCAATGGCGTTTCCTGATTTCAGTGCCTGAATTACCCACCACTACCCAACAGCAGCAGGAATAATAATAACAATAATAATAATTTCATTTTGAACAGAAAAGCAGGTAACGAAACTATTGAGACCAAAGAATGTAACATTATAAAAAATGTTAGGTCCGCAAGTCATAGGTGAACAACAACAAATTTAGAAGCAAGAATGAAATAAAAATAAAATCTGATGTGTTACACTCACATGACTTTCTCTACTCTTGTATAAAACTATTTTTACAAACGCTTATTCTCCATCTACTTCATGTTAATCGAGATAAATACTTGCAGACTCTATCTTATTGCTAATTTTCTTGTAGATGTAAGGGGAATATATATTTACAAGGGCAATATAGAAATACAGTAGCCTTTAAGCACATACATATCTCTTAATAGCTGGTTTCTAGGTGCAGCACCATTCCCTTTCCAAAAGATTAATACTCTTTGCATATCCAAGAGAAAAAAATGAATAACGAATTCCCATTTGAGAAAATAAGTATTGAAAAATTTAAGGGAATAACAAGCAATATCTCGATAATGGTTCACTCAACAAAAAAATGTATATGACATAAATTGTGTATTTTAACGCGATCTACATTTTTTGTGTAGTACAATTTTGTCTACCTCTTATGGTTTACCAGTTATGCAAAATTCGTTCACAATGAAGAATGCTTTTGCAGACATTCCCAGAAAATTCAAGATATACATTTTATTTGTCATGAAAATATCTTAAACAAAAATATCTTTTAATCAAAATCGTTAGAGCCATTTTTGAGAAAATTAAAATTTTCGTAAAATGTTCCATGTAAAGGGTAATCTGGGGTGGGGGGATTTTCTTGAAAACCTTCGTGTCGCATCTCTGGAAGATACTGAACCTAAATACCAAGTTTGGTGTTTATCCGACTGTTCGTTTCTGAGTTATGCTGTTCACGGACAGACACACACACGGACATGTTTCCAAAAAAGCTTTTTTTGGATTCAGGGTGTCTCAAAACATGTATTTCCGGTGAAATCTCGGTATCGAATTTTTGGGTGGAATACAATACTTTCCCTACTTACTATACGTAGTAGAGAAAGCAATATAAGGCATTCACAGTGACATTAGAAAATGAAGGTAAAAAATTTATGAACATATTAGACGAATGAACTCAAATAGTCTCAGCAAACCAATAATGGATTTTATGAAAATAGAAGCAAAGCACAAGTAGATATTATGAATTGGATTAGTGAACTAAAAATATCACTTAAAATTGGCACGAATTACGCAAGAAGATATCTTAGAGATACCCTTAGAATCAAAGTGCATATGTGGCAAGTTGACCAAAAGAACAAACCGAAGAGAAAACTAACGATATACATAGACGAGAGAAAAATGCCCCACAGCCAAATAATGAGAGAATTGGGAGTTCAAAGGAACACAAAAAGTGTAATCCTGCATGAGATCATTCGCATATAAAAATAATAACTTAGCCTGGATGTTTAGGCATTATACATTTTAAGAATCATAAACACATTACATTTAAAAACAACATTTGGCTTTAAAAATCATATAAATTATACATTTTTATTGTTGCACATTACCACAAAGCATTGCTGTAAAAGTTATTATCTTAGATTCTAACTGCATCAACTAATTATTTACACAAATCTAATGAAAACTGTGACTGTCTGCTAAATGTGGCAACCACTGTTGGAATTACTCTTATATGTTTTTGTCATCTTCTTTTAAGCAAGAACAGATTTGTGCTTTGCTGTTAACAAGTGCTGATTGATAAAATTTATAAAAGACTTCTTGTTGAGTAACAGTCTCTCCACAGACTTTACTTTTTAGTGGTTGAATACAATTAGGCTTCGTTGCTAAATAATACTATGTCTGCTTTCACAGGACAGTAAAGTGGTCATTTCTATTCGTTAAAGTGTTTTCCCTACTATACTTCTGGTACACATCTCACAACCAGTAATCTACTTCCGATTTCTGATCTGAGTAAGGGCGCTAGTAGGCCATGACTTAAGATATCCGCCGGGGCCTTCTTCACCCTTAGTGCATTGAAGGAGGAAGGGGCTGTAGCTCGCCTGTTTAAGAACATGGTGAAAGGGGATATACTATACATATAAGAATTGTACATATGAAAGGGGATATACCACACATATAAGAATTGTACAGTAATAATATAATTCACCAAGAAACAAGTTAAAATATTCAACATTCAACATTTGTACAGAGAAAATTGTAAGAAACGGGCGAGCTAGCAAAATTCCAGGTAAAACAGAATTCTAAGTAGAGCACACCTTTCACCAAGCCAACGACCAGGGAACCGGTAATGGTCAGGAGAAATAGAAAGAGACAGATAGGGAAGAGAAAGAGACGGATATATTGAACCTGCTTCACAACGCGCCAGGGTGAGGCGTAAGCGCACGAATTTGGAGCAACATATTCTCATACATGTTAAGGTAATGCGGTCTGAGGACCAATTAGAAACGTCGTTACATTTTTAAACGCAGAGGTGAGCGTCACTAGGCTCAGGTATATAAGGACAAACAAGGCCCCAGAGCCCTCTCTCTCTCTCTCTCTCTCTCTCTCGCTCTATCTTCTAGAATTTCATCGGTACGAAGTGTTACGCTCTTAGTGAGAGATGCACGTCGCCCATAAATATTTAAATTCTTAATAAACTACACTTAGTAAGGGAAATGAAGTATATTTTTAATTTGCCTCACCCACGATAACCCCGAGAACAAAGAGCTAGATACATATAGGGAAAGTTAGGAATGCAAAAAGCAACAGCCGACGAGCATCCATAGCCAAGAAACAACACTGCAGCAGATAGCATCAACCCAAGGACCGACGATTTTCCACTACAAATAGAGTACAGCAACCGTTTACCGCTACAATGTAAATAGCTAGGAAACGCTAATTTATATGAGGATCTATAACTAATGCTTGAAGACTAAAATACGAACACCTCGAGAATGTACCCCTATTCAAGAGCATTTCCAAACACACATTTGCTGTATATTCGCAATTAACCTCGTGAAAGATCAACAACATTGGTGGGCCATTCCTCACCTATACCTATTCATAATGAGTTGACAGAGCTAGCATAGGTGTGCGTATTGGTGCGATACACAGCACAACGTGTGATAGTACCTACAAGGTGACACCACCACCCAATAAAATCAAGTCCTGACCCTAGAAACGGTAGCGAATGCGGTTTGTCCAGGGAAGCTGTGTTGATTTCCTCTTATCGTTTCCGTACTAGTCGGCCACAGTATGAGTGCGCTTGAAGAAGGGCACCACTGCTTTTGTTGACAATGCGAACATCGCCAAGGCTAGGAATCAGACGGGAGTAAGGGGCAAGGCGATAGCGGAATGTACAGCTGCATAATGAAAACAGTACTACATTTGCAGGCCTCAGCCTTACTAGTAAATGCAACTCGAAACTGTGGAAGTTTTCTTTACCTGGTTGTTCTTCCGATGCACCTCCCACTTGTTCCGTAACTGTTTAGTTTCTCTTCCCAGCGCACGCATTCATATTGTGGCCGGCTAGTACTGAGGAACGTACTTTCAAAGAGAAGTGCTAAATCCTTAAGAGTTAGCAAACATTACAACACAATTATGGTCACACAACGTAAGGGTTGTTTTCACATTATCTAATACAAATAATAAAATAAATTTAACGAATTTAAGTCGATTTAAAAAAATTGCAAGTATAATTCAAACAAGTAACTAGACCCAAATAATTTTTAGTGCAGAACGTAGTTAAATATATGAGTGCGTTTGTTAATCAGTAACTGAAAACATCTTTGCGTTACATTCATATAACCTTCTATACCTTCTATCGTTTATCAGTGAGTATACAAGCTATTCTTAAAAAAGTTTATTTTTCTATGTACTTAATTTTAATCCCAATAATCCTTTGCTGAAATAGATACATACACATTTAATTAGGATACAAAGAGAACAGTGATCATAAAATGTTTAACAACTGGACGCGATATACTGACCTTAAAATTCCATAGTGTTTCCATGCAAACGCCAGAAACAGCTAAAACTTGATGGAACTTCAAAAGAATGACAAAACTATTAATGGCGGATATCTCGAAAAATCCATATGCCGTAAAAAAGTTATTTGAAGTAAATAGTGTGTTTTAAAGAGATCTACATTTTTTGTGTAGTATGTTTTCGTCCATCGCTTAATGTTTACCGGTTATACAACATTATACAAAATTCCTTTCGAATGAAGAGGACTTTGCAGGCTATTCCCAGAAAATTCGAAATATACAATTTAGAAAATAAAAAATTTCGGAAAATGTTCCATGCAAAGAGTAGTTTGGAGTGTTTCTTGAAAATCTTCGTGTCGCATCTTTGAAAGGTGCTGAACCTAAATGCTAAGTTTGATGTTTATCCCACTTTTTGTTTTTGAGTTATGCTGTTCGCAGACACACACACACACACACACACACACACACACACACACACACACACTGACCTAATTTACTTTCTCTACTACGTATAGTAAGTAGGGGAAGTATTGTATTCCACCCAAAAATTCGATACCGAGATTTCACAGCAATTATATGTTTTGAGACCCCCTGAATCCAACAAAAGCATTTTTGGAAACATGTCCGTGTGTGTCTGTGTCTGTCTGGGAGTCTGTGTGTCTGTGAACAGCGTAACTCAGAAACGAACAGTCGGATAAACACCAAACTTGGTATTTAGGTTCAGTATCTTCCAGAGTTGCGACACGAAGGTTTTCAAGAAAATCCCCCACCCCAGATTACCCTTTACATGGTACATTTTTCGAAAATTTTAATTTTCTCAAAAATGGCTCTAACGATTTTGATTAAAATATCATATGTTTACAATATTTTCTTGACAAATAAAATTTATATCTTGAATTTTCTGGGAATGTCTCCAAAAGCGTTCTTCATTGTGAACGACTTTTGCATAACTGGTAAACCATAAGAGATAGACAAACGTTTACTGCACAAAAAATATAGATCGCGTTAAAATACACAATTTATGTCATATACACTTTTTGTTGAGTGAACCATTTTTGAGATATTGCTTGTTATTCCCTTAAACTTTTCAATACTTATTTTCTCAAATGGGAGTTCGTTATTCATTTTTTTGTCTTTGATATGCAAAGAGTATTCATCTGTTGCAAAGGGAATGGTGCTGCAGCTAGCAACCAGCTATTAAGAGATATTTATGTGCTTAAAGACTACTGTATTTCTATATTGCCCTTGTAAATATATATTCCCCTTACATCTACAAGAAAATTAGCAATAACATAAGAGTCTGCAAATGTTTATCTCGATTAACATGAAGTAGATAGAGAATAAGCGTTTGTAAAAATAGTTTGTACAAGAGTAGAGAAAGTCATGTGAGTGTAACACATCAGATTTTTTCTAAAAGTGCTTTACTTGGATTTAAAGGGCTTCAATGCATGTATTTCCGGAGAAATCTCGGTATCAAATTTTTGGGTGGAATGCAATGCCTTCGCTACCTACTATGTACATGGTAGATAAAGTAAAAATGGTAGTAACATAAGTGATAGTGTTCATAATCCCACAAAATGATTCTCAACTGAATTAGCAGAGCCATGAAACACTGTGAAGTTACAAAATCTATGGGCAAAGAAAGGAAAACACGAAAGAACATTCTATTTCTTAAGCTTTTCAATTAAGTTGATTATATTTCATAGCTTTGTTTTAGGCTTTTAATTTCCATTTCGGTATGTTGTTTATTTTTCAAGATATTGTGTTTAAAATGGATTTATAATTCCACGATAAGCTTTCCATAGTATGATGTCTTTAAAATAAATGTTATTTAAAATGCCCTTGTCATTTATCTGATTATAGTGCTCAAAACGGTTAACATACATTCGTGTTAGTAATTTTATTTCAAGAGAATTTTGTTTACATTTATCAACAGTAATCTCATTGGATTTTATCTAGAGAAAATGAAAACTGAAGTGCGATTTAATTGACTATCTCAGCACTAAAAGAAAGTATATAAAGATTAAAGAAATAAATACAAAAAACTATTCATTTACTAAATTAATTGATCGAACTGCTTCCAACACTGCGTTTGTTTCTCTTTTTGTTGTTTGGGGTCATGCTGTTTTGATGAAAGTAACTTTGAATATCTATGCGGAAAACAAATGACGATCGCAAACAACTTAACAGATGCAAGGGAGGTTATGAAAGTGCCGGATAAGCAGCCATGATTGATTGAAACAGTCCTTTCATAGCATCTAATTGGTTTTAAGTATAGGGTCTTTCAACAAGAGTGCCCTATCTTTAACAGGTGATAGCTGTCATTGTTATTGAGTTAGAGCAGTCATTTTTTTCATGTGGTTACGGTTGTTATTGATAAATAGTTATGGAGCGTTACAGCGTTCAGCAACGCGTAGAAATTGTGAAAATTTATTATCAAAATGGATCATCTATTCGCCAAACCTTCCGTGTATTGCGTGAAGTTTACGGTGAGCATAATCGTCCCTGTGAGAGAACCATTCGGCATTTGATCGATAAATTTGAAAGAAGTGGTTCTGTCAGCGATCAAAGAACGCCTGTACGTAATCGAAACAACGAAAACATAGGAGCCGTTCGTGAGAGCGTACGCGAGAACGGAAACAAATCAATTGCTCGTCGATGGCTAGAATTGGAGCTTTCGCCGACCACAACTTGGCGAATTCTGCATCTGGACTTGACGTTTCACGCTCAAAAAATGGTGTTAACTCAAGAACTAAAGCCCAACAACCATAGGTTGCGCCGTGTATTCGCTGACTGGGCTGTGGAGCAATTGGAAGCTGACCCGGATATTTGTCGAGAAATTATCTTCAGCGACGAAGCCCACTTTTGGATGGATGGTTGTGTTAACAAACAAAATTGCCGCTATTGGAGCAATCACAATCCAATGCAGATTCATGAACGACCACTTCATTCAGAAAACGTTTCTGTGTGGCGTGGATTTTGGTATAGTGGAATCATTATTCCATATTTTTTCCAACGTGAAGATGGAGAAGCTCTAACTGTCAATGGAGAAAGATACCGGGCTCTTATATGGGACTATTTTGGCCTTAATTGGGCGGTATGTATCTCGGAAACATCTGGTTCCATCAAGATTGTGCGACATGTCATACTGCTCTCGAACAATCGATCTTTTGAAGGAGAAATTCAGAGGTTTCATCATTTCCTATGGTGGTGATGTTAACTGGCCCCCGAGGTCATGTGATTTAACGCCTTTGGATTACTTCTTGTGGGTTATGTTAAATCTCGAGTTTATGTCAACAAGCCAGAAACAGTAAATGATCTTATGAATAACATCACGCGTGTCATTCGTGAAGTTGGACCTAATTTACGTTCTTCTGTCATTGAAAATTGGGTCAACCGTATACGCGCAACCCAACGAAGTCGGGGCGGTCACTTAACTGATGTTCTCTTTCACACGTAATGACATTAATTATGTTACAAAATAAAAAAAAGAAACAAACCTCTATCATTTATAGAACGTGTTTTATTTAAGTTCAAAAATAGGACATTCTTTTTGAAAGACCCTATATATTACGTAGTAGGACTGGATAGTCACAAATTTGTTTTTAAAAGTTATTGTTTTATTATATATATTTCAAACATTTTAATTATTGAAATGCACTTCTTGAAGCACCCAAAGTATGTCCTCTAGCGTCAATTTTGAGGGGCTATCTCATTAGGTATCTACAGAGCTATCTCATTTGCATTTCAGAGAGCTTCCCATCGGCATGGCAGGAATGCGATAAAGTGCCTGAGATTACACACAGAATGCCATGCTCGAATAGCGGGAGTATTAGGTTACTGCATATCTCTGTGCAACCAGCTGTAATTTCCTCTGGCTATCCAAGTCCTAGGTTCTAATCCCGCGCCCTTCTTTGCAGTCTCTCCTCATTAAGACTGTGAGTTTTAGGCTTCCATTGACGTAATTTTCTTCCTTCTCAACAGCTCTAAAAACGCGTATTTTCGGAAATGCTTTTTGTATAAAACGTAACATTTTCTCTCTCTTAGGTTAGCTTAGTTAGCTACCAAAGAGGAACTCAGCAAGTAAGAAAGAAAAAGAAAAGAAATAAAAAAAAGAATTAGATTTTCTGGTGCACTAAGGTAGTACGTGAGAAAGGGAGAGGGGAAGCTCTAAAAACGAATTCCCACCTGAGAAAAAGTATAAGTATTGAAAAATTCAAACAAAAAACAAGAAATATATCGCAAGTGGTTCCCTCAACAACAAAAACAACATAAATTGTGTGTTTTAACTAGATCTACAATTTTTGTGTGGTAAAATTTTGCAAATCTCTTATGGTTTACCATTGTGGGAACTTTTTTTTTTGAAAATCTCTGTGTCGCGTTCACGGAAGATAGTAAACTCAAGTAGCAAGTTTGATATTTATCCGAATTTTCATTTTTGAGTTATGTTGTTCACAGACACACACACACACACACACACGCACACACACATGGACCCTACGTAGTAGAGAACATAAAAACGAAATGCCGGATAAACACCAAAGTTTGGTATTTAGGTTCAGTATCTTCCAAATATGCGACACGAAGCTTTTCAAGAAAATCCGCCTCACCTCAAACTGCATTTTATATGGAAGAACTTGCAATATTTTTATTTTCTCAAAACAGTTCTAATAAATTTGATTAAAATACCAAATATTTAAGATACTTATACGACAAATCAAATATATACTTTAAATTTTCAATAGCCTGAAAATTCCTCTTCATTCAGAAGGAATCTTTTATAACTTTACTTAACGGTAAACATTCAGAGAGAGCGCCACACAAAGACGTAATATACGAAAATGTAAATATATTTAAAACAAACAATTTATTTCAAATAATTTTCTTGTGGCATCAGCTATTTTGGAGATATGCGTTATCATTGGTTTGAACTGTTTAATACTTTGCCAATTTTTAAAATGCTGTTGCTGTTCAGTTATTTCTCGCGATGCCATGTAAAGGGTATGGAATTTCAGCATATAGCGTTCGGCTTTTAAACATCTGAATATCGATTTGGTTTGCCCTATTGACCTTGTACCTATAACGAAATGTGTAATGGAATTATTTCTGCAGAGATTTACCTTCTTCTTGATATCACGTTCTGGAGATGTTTTGCCAAATAACCGCGGCGGAATATAAAATATACATTCACTCCTGTCAACACATCCATACATAGCATTCAAGTAGAAATTCAGAAGTGAGAAAATACTATACAGTCCTGGATCTTTTAACCGTGCCTTTGAAATCTGGCAAGTTTAGCAACCTCTTGTTGGATGTAAAATTTACGAGTGAAATAGAGTGTTTTTCTAGGTAAAAACGTCACTAAGTGTTCTGCCTACAAATATAATATTACCTCGGATATATAACGATCGTAGCATGATTACAAGATGAGTATCGCACCTGTATGCAGTGAATAACGTCTCATCATTTGTTTCCTATTTTGGGAGATTCCAAACAAGACTGACGTCTGGTTTCATACATTTAATTAGTTTGTTTAAAAAAACTCTTATGCGATATATTCGCACACTTTCTCTACCGTCTATTGTCTATTAGTTGGTATACAAATTATTCTTACATAAGCTTATTTTTCTATCTATTTCATTTTAATCTAAATAAACATTTGCAAAAATAGGTACATTACACATTATATATATACAAAAGGAACAGCAAGAGTCAGATGTTTTAAGACCTGGACGCTATATGCTGGCCTTAAAATTCCATACTGTTTCCATACAATGGTGAGAAACAACTGAATGTTGAAAGGCCTTTAAGAGCATGACCAAGAAGTGAACAATTCGAACTTTTAATAACGGATATCTCAGAAACGGCTTATTCCACAAAAAAACTTTCTTGAAATAAATTGTGTGTTTTAAAGAGATTTAAATTTATTGCGTTGTACGTTTTCGCCTGCCGCTTTACGTTTACCAATTATACAAGTTTATACAAAATTTCTTCCAATTGAAGTGGACTTCCTAGACTATTCCCATAAAATTCAACATTTACATTTTATTTGTCATGTAAATATCTTTAATACATAGTATTCTAAGTAAAATAGTTACAGCCACTTTTTAGAAAATAAAAAGTTTCGAAAAATGTTTCATTTCGAGGGTAGTCTGTGGTGGGGGGATTTTCTTAAAATCTTCGTGTCGCATCTCTGAAGGGTGCTCAACTCAAATACCAAGTTTGGGTTTATCCGACTTTTCGTTTTTGAGTTATGCTGTTCACACACACACACACACACACACACACACACACACACACGGACGTGTTTACAAAAATGCTTTACCTAGATTCAGGGCGCCTGAAAACATGGTGAAACCTCGGTATCGAATTTTGTGGGTGAAATGCAGTACCTTCCCTACTTACTATATGTAGGAAAGAAAGTAATAAATGTTGTATTTTATAAAGTTTAATGATGCATTTTAACTTTCCTTTCCAGGAAACACATTGTTTCATAATATTGAACAGTTGGTACTACGCGCTGGCGAAATTATTCGATATCTAGAACCTCTGATACTCTGGTTTGAAATTTATTCTAATACTTTTAAAGTGAAAACCTGATTCAACAGCACAACTGACATAAAACCCTGGTGCATTTATGAGGGGTAAGTTTATAGTGTGCTATCGATGGCTAATTTGCAATAATAGGGCCATTCTAAAGGAAGATTAAACTTAATGCCGGCAGATATGTGGCAATGACTTTGCACTTCCCTTTTTGGGAAGATAACTGGGCGGGAATGCAATTTCGCCTTTTCCAAAGGGTTCAAACACCACTCACTTTTCATTAGCGGCAGTTCATGAAGTGCTACATAATAGAGTCATTAGCTTTCCCTTTCATAAAATATTTCTTTTGCGAGCCTTAAAGGATGGAATAGTTTATACAGTACGTCTAGAAATTTCGACATTAACTCTCCAGCACCGTATCACACAGACGAGAAAACTTGTGCCTGAATTCATATGAACGTTTTACAGGATTTAACTTAATATGAGGGAATTCTATAACGAACTAATAAAAGATTAAAAATCAGTAAAACATTCACATAAACACGTGATCTGTTTCGCTTAGTTTCTGGCCTATATGCCATATTTGTCTCACGTACTCATTAAAACACACGTTAACTGGTTCTTTATTTAAGCTGTTTTTACCTTCTCTACTACGTATACTATGTAAGGAAAGTATTGCATTCCACCCAAAAATTCGATACCGAGGTTTCATCGAAACATATATTGCGACGCCCACTGAATCCAAAAACTAAGCATTTTTAGAAAAACCTCCGTGTGTGTGTGTATGTGTGTGTGTCTGTGTCTATGTGGTGTGAACAACATAACTTAAAAACAAAACTTCGGATAAAAGGGTAAACTTAGTACGTTCGAAGTATACGATACTAGGATTTTCAAGGAAATCCCTCCATCACAAACTACCCTTTACATAGGAGATTTTTTGGAAATGTTTGATTTTCCAAAAAATGGCTAGAGCGATATTGATTTAAATACCATATATTAATGATATTTACATCACTAATAAAATGTTAGATTTTATGAAATTAGCCTTTGAAGTCTTCATTCAGAAGGAATTTTTAATAATCTTGTACAGGGTGATTTATGAAGAACTCACACATTTATTTCTTTAACTGTTTAAAAACGAGTTATGCTAGCGAAACTTATTATACCAGAAATGCAGAAAAATTTTGGGAGATTATTTTCCTCTATAGGTAATGTTGAAAGTGTTCTCCATCCTGCATAAGGCACAACTCAACACGTCGTTCCTTGTTACTCGGCACTCGTTGGAGAACTCTGTTGTCAATAGCTTGAATATCCTGTGTAATGTTGTGCTTCAGATCGTCCAATGTCTGGGGACGTATGACATAAACCCTGTCTTTTGAGTAACTCCATAAAAAGAAGTCCGGCGATGTCAAATCCGGAGATCTCGGTCGCTTCAGGTTCTTGGAAATTATCCCGTCGTCAAATAAACTTGCAACTAGTGCCATGGATTCATTTGATGTATGGCATGTAGCGACGTCCTGCTGAAAATATTCTTGACTCAGCTCTACATCGTCTAGTTGCTCAGCAAACCCCATGAAAATTCGTCGGTACTCTGCAGTGTTCACATTGTTTTTTTAAAAAAAGTTAGTCCCACTATTCTCTGTGCGGATATTGCGCACCAAACTCCGATTTTAGCCGGGTGCATAGGTACTTCATGAATAACATGTGAATTTTCGCTGGCGCAATAGTGAGAGTTGTTTGGGTTCACATAACCTGATAAATGGAACCATGCTTCAACTGTGAACCATGTGATGGACAACATGGCAGGAATTTCCACAATGAACGACTGAAAACCAACGACCATAATTCAGTTGTCTATCCTTATCTGGTTCCTGTAACTGATGGACTACCGTAATTCTATACGGCTTTAGACCTGCACTATTCACAGCTCTCTGACACATTGAGTAGCTGTACCCTGTCTCCTGCGACAAACATCTAAATGATTTTTTGGGTGACTGATTCAGTCGTGCTCTTACGTCAACAACAACCGTGGGAAGTCTAGATGAACGAGTTTTGCATTTTTCACTCACCAGAGATTCAGTTGTTTCCAATTTATTTACCGGTCCCAGTATTGTGTTTCTTTGGGGAGGATTCCGAACAATAAATTCTCTCTGATATGCCCTTTGAGTAGCTGGAATTGAATTCGTAATCCCGTATTGCTTTACAAGGAAGGGTTGTTCATTTAATGTGTACTTCATTTTCACGTTGACTTGAACAAAATCTCAGAAACAGTTGCCGACAATAAAACTAACAATTACGAATAAAACGTGAACATCTGCGCATCTAGTGACAGGAAATCGAAGCTCTACAACATTCTGCTTAATTTGGTGCTAAAATTCGGGCACAGAATGAATTTCGAACAGAATAATTAAAGAAATAAATATACGAGAGTTCCTCATAAATCACCCTGTATAACTAGTAAACGTTAAGCAAGATCAAAATGTATTCTATATGAAATTTATATCTTTTCAAAACACACAGTTTATTTCAAATAAGATTTAGTGGCACAAGACATTTCCGAAATTATTATTACTTGCTCATTCTTTCAAGCCCTTTCAACATTCAGCTGTTTCTTTCGATTTCATGCGAACAGTAGGAATTTTTAAGCAGCATATTGCGTGTTCTTAAACATTTGTCTATCGCTGTTCCCTTTGTATCTATAACGAAATGTGTGATGTAGCTATTTGTGTATAGGTTTGTTTGGATTAAAATGAAGTAGATACAAAAAAATTCTGATGTGTTACACTCACATGACTTTCTCTACTCTTGTACAAACTAGTTTTTACAAATGCTTATTCTCCATATGCTTCATGTTAATCGAGATATCGGGATGTTAATCTTATTGCTAATTTTCTTGTAGATGCAAGGGGAATTGGTAGGCCTTAAGCGATGGTCAAATATTTTAAGAGCTGGTTGCTATGTCGAGTATTCCATTCTCTTGACATCACCAGGACAAAAAAAAATTAATAACGAATTCCCATTTGAGAATAAGTATAAGTATTGGAAAACTTAAGGGAATAACAAACAATATCTCGAAAATGGTTCACTCAACAATAACAAAAAACTTTATATGACATAAATTGTGTATTTTAACGCGATCTATATTTTTGTGTGGTAAAATGTTGTCTATCTCTTATGGTTTACCAGTTATGTAAAAGTCGTTCACAATGAAGAATACGTTTGGAGACATTCCCAGAAAATTCAAGATATACATTTTATTTGTCATAGAAGTATCTTAAATATATGATATTTTAATCAAAATCGTTAGAGCCATTTTTGAGAAAATTAAAATTTTTGAAAAATGTTCCATGTAAAGGGTAATCTGCGGTGGGGTATTTTGTTGTAAACCTTCGTGTCACATCTCTGGAAGATACTGAACCTAAATACCAAGTTTGGTGTTTATCCGACTGTTCGTTTCTGAGTTATGCTGTTCTCAGGCACACAGACAGACCCACACGGACGTGTTTCCAAAAATGCTTTATATGTATTCAGTGCACCTCAAAACATGTATTTCCGGTGAAATCTTGGTATCTAATTTTTGGACGGATTGCAATACTTCCCGACTTGCTATACGTATTAGAGAAAGTAATAATACGAATAGTTTGTATAGGTACTTACTAATAAGTGATAGACCGTAAAGGAAGCCATGTGAATGTAACATATCAGATATTTTCGCGTGGTCATCAAAGGGAACCGACTTTCAAGGTTATTACATAGCAACCCGCTTTTAAAAGATTTGACTATCGCTTAAGGTGATTTGACTCATCCCTTTATCTACAACGAAACGAGTAAGAAAGCCATTTCTAGGAATGTTGATCTGGATTATCATGAAGCATATATAAGACTAAATCTTTGTACAATTAGTTTGTTGAATAATGGGCTTAGATAGCTATGTGAAGTAACATTTCAGAATTTTTTTATGCGTGAGTATGTGTTGTTTTCATGTAATTTGGTTAAGGTTAATTGCGGAATTGAGTAATATAATCAGTAATTTACAGGTGTATTAACATATGCATATTGAAATGCAAATGAAGCATTTCCACAATGAACAACTTCCAATTAGTTTGCCGAACAGAAAGACATTGCGAAGAATGTACAAACGTCTTTTGGAAACGTGCTTCAGCTGGTGAGAAACTACTGAACAACAGAAAATTAACTTACAGAAACGAGTCCTAAATAACAGTGAAGGTAAAATCAGGAGCATCAGCAGAAATATATCAACACAGAGTATAATATGCATCATCTTCAAAGGTCCTAGAGGTGCTTTTCACGACATGAGATAAACTCGTGTTTAGGATCAAAATCGTCTCTATGTTATATTCCTCACGGAAGAAGTGCGGTCTACTAGATATCGACTGCAAAACTTTTACAACAATTATGTATTTGTTGACGAAAAGTACCTATACATCTTGGAAACAGGGCACCAATATCGTTAAACATTATTTTTCGGGCTGAAATAATCGTTAACAACCTGATCCACTCTTTTATTTGTCATGAATCTTTGTCAGGAGAATCATACTACGACACTATAAGAAACTATTTAAACTTGATGAAGAGATTCCCAAACTTGCAGGCCGTGGTATACAGGGTTCCTTCTTCCAAAACGCTTTGTACTACTTTTGCAGTAAACATTCTCAGTGGCAGTAGTGTGGTTGAAGTGTCCTTGTGGAGAATGTCTACCGCAGTAGACGAAACGTCTGCAAAGAAGCCCAGTAGACTGGGGCCAAGGCTGGTAATCTCTTCGCCTAGTTACCGTGAAACCCACGAACCTTGATAAACTATTTAAAGTCCTGCTGAACTTAAATCTCCTATGTGGTTTCCAGATGAGATACTGCCTCATTTAACTCTTCCCGCTAAAGCGAATTTAGATCACCAACTCCCAGACAAAAAAATTCTGATGTGTTACACTCACATGACTTTCTCTACTCTTGTACAAAGTATTTTTACAAACTCTTATTCTCCATCTATTTCATATTAATCGAGATAAACATTTGCAGAAACGATCTTTTGACATGCAAAGAGAATTACATTTTACACATAGCGACCTGTTGTAAAAATATTTGACTATCGCTTAAGGCTTACTATGTTCCCCTTGTTTTGAATTTACAAGGGCAATATACAAATACAGTAGCCTTTAAGCATAGACATATCTCTTAATAGCTGGATGCTAGCTGCAGCACCATTCTCTTTGCCACAGATTAAAGCTCTTTGCATATCCAAGACAAAAAATGAATAACGAATTCCCATTTGAGAAAAGGTATAAGCATTGGAAAATTTAAGGGAATAACAAGTAATATCTCGAAAATGGTTCACTCAACAAAAAAACGTATATGACATAAATTGTGTATTTTAACGCGATCTACATTTTTGTGTAGTAAAATTTTGTCTATCTCTTATGGTTTACCAGTAATGCAAAAGTCGTTCAGAATGACGAATACTTTTGGAGACATTCTCAGAAAATTCAAGATATACATTTCATTTGTCATGAAAATATCTTAAACATATGATGTTTTAATCAAAATCGTTAGAGCCATTTTTGAGAAAATTAACATTATCGAAAAATGTTCCATGTAAAGATTAATCTGGGGTGGGGGAATTTTTTGAAAACCTTTGTGTCACATCTCTGGAGGATACTGAACCTAAATACTAAGTTTGGTGCTTATCCGACTGTTCGTTTCTGAGTTATGCTGTTCACAGTCGAACAGACACACACACGGACATGTTTCCAAAAATTCTTGTTTTGGATTCAGGGGGTCTCAAAATATATATTTCCGGTGAAATCTCGGTGTCGATTTTTTGGGTGGAATGCAATACTTCCCCTACTTACTATACGTGGTAGAGAAAGTAAAAAAATCTTAGTGATACATTCACATGACTTCCTCTATCCTCTATCTTTATTATTGGGTATACAAATTATTCTTACTAAAGCTTATTTTTTATCTTCTACATTTTAATCTAAATAAAACTTCGCAGAAATAACTGCATTACACATTTCATTATAGATACAAGGAGAACAGCGATAGCCAAATGTTTAAGAACTGGATGCTATATGCTGGACTTAAAATTCCATACTGTTTCCATGCAATCGTCAGAAACAATTGAAAATCTTTGTGACTTATAAAGAATGACAAAGTATTAAAGAACTCGAACTATTAATAACGGATATCTCAGAAATGGGTTATGCTACAAAAAACATATTTGAAATAAATTGTGTGTTTTAAAGAGATCTACATTTCTTGTGTAGTACGTTTTAGTCTATCGCTTAACGTTTAACAATTATATAAGGTTACACAACCCAATGAAGAGGACTTCACAAGGCATTCTCAGAAAATTGAAGATATACATTTTATTTGTAATGTAAATATCTTTTTATATAGGGTAGTTAACGTGGAAATTTTCTTGAAAATCTTGTTGCTTCCTTGGAAAATAGTGAATTTAAATACCAAGTTTGGTACCTATCCGATTTTTCAATTTTGAGTTATGCTGTTCACAGACACACATATGGACATTCTTCTAAAAATGCTGTTTTTTATTCAGCGGGCCGCAAAACATGTATTTCCGGTGAAATTTTGGTATCGAATTTTTTAATAGAATTCAATACCTCTTCTATCTACTATGTAAGTAGTAGAGAAAGTAAAAATAGATCGTGGGTGATTAACAATGCTGGTCTTCTCCATATCCAATCTCAGTTATACCTACGTTGTGGTCAGTTAAAGATTGTGTTCAATGACTATTCATTATGTGGATATTGTAAACACTGGAGATATGAGAGATATCGTATAACAATCGCTAATGTAGCGCTTGTAAAATTTGGTGTGCCATTTCTACATATGAACAATTATTTTACGATCCTGAAACACATTATAACACTCGCTGCGAATTGTCGCAGCCATCAACGCTGCTGGAGATAAAATGGAACCAATCGCACTGTAGTATGGAAAATATTGTGAGATATTTAAAAAAATAAAATAGAATACGATATCCATGGAAGGCAGGATTTTACATATAAAGTTATATAATTTTAACACCCCAGAAAGAGATACAGCAAAGGTAAATCTGCTAAATCCATTACACATAATCTCAAACTATTTAGGACTAAGAATAGGAGCGGAGGGGGACTTAGTACCTGGGACCTATGGAGATCATTTTTGCCTAGGCCCCTAGAGGGGCACCCCCGGGAGGGAGGAGCGAGGTGAGAGGTTCATTCCGCGGACAAAGGGTTACAGAGAGCATCATTTTCCCCTTCCATGCAATGCCGAGACTGTCGCCGACACTTTCTACCCTGATACAGACCAAGCGGATCAAAGGTGAAGTCAAATGAGAATGGAGGTGAAATGGAGGGACGGGAAATTTGGTATATATAATGAACATTCCCAACATTCGCCTAACGATCAAGTAAACCCCAAAAACCCCATGGACCAAGAAGGTAGGCCGCGGGAATCGAACCCACATCTCCCGAATTTGGACCACATTCGTTGCCGCCTGAGCTATCCGGCTCGGTAGAAACTATCTGGGATAGCAGACTGAAAATTTTACAAGATGTAGATGTATGTATTATTTCACTGGTCTTCTTTAATACAATAATTTATTTATTAGGGAAGATAGGATAATTCCTTAATGTTGCCATTTTTATTACACCTTATCAGCAATTATTACTTTCCCTACTACGTATAGTAAGTAGGGGAAGTATTGTATTCCACCCAAAAAATGGATACCAATATTTCACCGGAAATATATGTTTTGAGGCCCCCTGAATACAAAAAAAGCCTTTTTGGAAACATGTCCATGTGTGTGACTGTGTCTGTGTGTGTGTGTCTGTCTGTCTGTCTGTGTGAGTGTCTGTGTGTCTGTGAACAGCATAACTCAGAAACGAACAGTCGGATAAACACCGAACTTGGTATTTAGGTTCAGTATCTTCCAGAGATGCGATACGAAGGTTTTCAAGAAAATCCCCCCACCCAGATTACCCTTTATATGGAACATTATTCGAAAATTTTAATTTTCTCAAAAATGGCTCTAACGATTTTGATTAAAATAGCATATATTTAAGATACTTTCATGACAAATAAAATATATATCCTGTATTTTCTTGGAATGACTCCAAAAGTATTCCTCATTGTGAACGACTTTTGTATAACTGGTAAACTATAAGAGATACACAAAATTTTACTACACAAAAAATGTAGATTGCATTAAAATACACAATTTATGTCATATACATTTCTTTTGTTGAGTGAACCATTTTCGAGATATTGCTTGTTATTCCCTTAAATTTTCTAAAACTTATACTTTTTCTCAAATGGGAATTCGTTATTCATTTTTTTTATGTCCTGGACATGCAAAGAGAATGGAATGCGCCATATAGCAACCAGCGCTTAAAATATTTGACTGTCGCTTAAAGCCTACCAATTCCCCTTCCATCTACAAGAAAATTAGCAATAAGATTAACTACTCCATTAACATGAGGCATATGGAGAATAGGCGTTTGTAAAAATAGTTTGTACAATTGTAGAGAGGGTCATGTGAGTGTAAGACATCAGATTTTCTTTTTAAAAATAAAAAATTGTATATTAACACCAAATTAGGTCTACAACAGCACTTAAGAAATGTTTTTATCGTCCAAAAATTTTAGTTAGTTATCCGTAAGAGTTTATGAGAAAACAGACCATTTATACCAAAAAAGGATGTCATTCACAGAAAAATCTGTTCAAAGCAAAAATAGAGAAACCAAACTCGCATATACTTCCAAAGAAAGGAAAAAAAAACACATGGCTTGAGGATGCAAAAGCTGCAATGCTTAACTGTAATATCAATATTTATAGAAAAACTTTCCTTAAAATAAGGGCTAGTATACCTTTCTACCCCAAAGATGTAGGTGTTATTACTGTCTCTGTGAAGTGATACGGAATTAACATTAAACCTGGCAAATGCAGTAACATTTTTAAAAATATATTTAAAATATAAAAACTGTGCCAAAAATGATAAAATATGTATATCAAACCATAGGGGAAATCCCAATTAATAGGAATGCATAAAAATCTAAAGTCTGCCCTCAAGTGTATTAAGAAAAGAAACATGGAATAAACAGTATAACGTTTCAGAATTACGAAAATGGAACATAGTAGATATTGAAATTCCCATAGACGAGGCAGATATGGTAAAAAAATGTGTTACACTCATATGCCTTTTTCTAATCTTGTACAAACTATTTTTACAAACGTTTATTCATGTTAATCGATATAAAATTTGCATTTGCATTTATCTTATTTCTTGTGGGTGCAAGAGGGCATATGATAGGCTTTAAGTGATAGTCAAATCTTTTAAGAGCTGGTTGCATGTTCAGGACAAAAAAATTACGAATAAGGAATTCTCATGTGAGAAAAAGTATAAGTATTGGAAATTCCAGCAAATAAAAAGGAATATCTCGGAAATCTCTTATGGTTTATCAGTTATGCAAAATTCATTCAGAATGAAGAGAGTTTTTGGAGACATTCCCGGAAAATTCAACATTTACATTTCATTTGTCATGAAGGTATCTTAAACATATGATGCTTTAATTAAAATTGTTACAACAATTTTTGAGAAAATAAAAACTTTATAAAAATTGTTTCATTTGAAGGATAGTCTGGGGTGAAGATATGTTGATGAAAATCTTTGTGTCGCATTCTTGGAAGATATTAAACTCAAATAGCAAGTTTTGTATTTATCCGACTTTTCGTTTTTGAGTTATGCTGTACACAGATGCACACGCGAACCTGTTTCAAAAAACAGGGAGTCTCAAAACATGTATTTTCGGTGAAATCTCGATATCGAATTTGTTGGGTGGATTGCAATACTCCTACTTACTATACGTAGTAGAGAGAGTAAAAATACAGAACTGGAAACAACAATGAATGACGTGAAAAACAGAAGAGCAGTAGGTTCGCAAGAGACGTTCACAGAGTTGATCAATTGTAGTGGTTTCGCCTTTCATGGGAAAACACTCTACTTATTGTGATTGAAAATCTTGTATAATTTTAAATCGTGGGAAATTAACGAAATAAATCACCACACTTTGTAAAATTTATAGAAAAACAAGTCTTTTAGGATCTATGTATAAAATTTATAGTGATATTTTAAATAAGACTGGCAACAATAGCAGGAGCTCTTATTGGAATATAATATAATAGATTTAGAGCAATTCGATCAATACATCCAGTAGCTTACAGAGGCATACAAACTTATTGATTTTGAAATACAACTTTTGATCGGATAAATCGTCGATTATCCTTACAAATGAGTACAGTGCCAAGTGGCCATTTGATTAATAAAATAAACAATTTTAATGCAATACGTAAATAATTATATAAAATGTAAACCAGAGAAAAGTATGAATAGAACAGAATTGTCCCAACCCTTTTAAAATATAATAATGACGTTATCCGGTAATAGAAATGAATCGATTTTAATGGTATAAAATTAAGTCAGTATACAGTTTTGAATATTTTAGCTTAGGCAGAGATGTGCTATGAAACTGCACATATGTGCAGAAGCAAACAAGTGTGATAGATAATTGTGTGTATTCTTATATCACTTTAATATTGACTTTAGAAGTGCATGTAATATCGGAGGGAGACGGGAGTATACGTTGGATGAGAAAACAGACCTTTTCTTTATACACAATAGGCAAGTTTTCTCTAAGGCGCCAAAATGTCGTTGGTCAGAAGTCTTCATAGCTGCGACATACGTGACTCGCACAAGAAACCCTAGGAGTTTATATTAAAGCAAAGGTTTTGGGAAAAACGTGTTTTATCTTGAGATCGCACCAGTTATCATGGGTACGCTTAGAATATGTATATTTGAAACACATGTGAGAACGCTGAGTGTGGGTGTTTCTGTAATATTTATCTACCAATAGAAAAATTATACTTATGTCCAGAAGTGGCATTAAAGGAATATCTCGTGTGACTAAGTAGGAGAAACAAAAATTTCATGTCCATATCTGAAATAGATGAGTAAAATCACTTGAATTTTGGAAGTACGCGGAAATGGACATATAAAGCACTTATAATTTGAAGTACACGAGGTGGACACGTAAACTTTATCAACTTGCAGTACACAAAAACGAGCAATGTAATTCATAAGGTATAACTACGCGATGTTATGGTGTGCTGGCAAACGTGAAGTTTTCTGGTTTATGCTAAAGGAAGTTTACAGCGAACAATACAAGAAATCGGCCTGTGACGCCAAGATACAAATATTTGCGTGTGGCATGATTGAACCGCGTGAGCGGTGCTAAAGTGAACAAGTGAACGTGCGTGTGAACAAAATAACAGCATTATTATTGGGCACCGGAAAACGCGACCTGAGATAAGAGATCCGTCATTACCCACGTACATCCTATATCTCTCCCTCTCATTTCTCTCCGCGAAGCAGTATTTGCACCAATTATTGTAAGAAAATGTAAACATCTTACAATTGTTTTATATACGGCGGAGAGACAAATGCAGACTACGTTTATAAACCATCTAGGGAAGAATATAAAATCACAGCATTCTGCGGGAAATCTCAAATATATTAAAACGCCCTACTCAGTAATACTCTTATTCATTAGGTAAAAGGTTTCAACAAGTTTGGCTAGGAATTAAATACACTATGTGATCAAAAGCATCCAGACACCCCTCAAACATACGTTTTTCATCTTAGGTGCATTGTGCTGCCACCTACTGCCTGGTACTCATTATCGGCGACCTCAGTAGGCATTAGACATCGTGAAACAACAGAATGGGACGCTCCGTGGAACTCACGGACTTCGAACATGGTCAGATGATTGGGTGTCACTTGTGTCAGAAGTCTGTACGCGAGATTTCCACACTCCTAAACATCCCTAGGTCCACTGTTTCTGATGTGATAGTGAAGTGGAAACGTGAAGGACATGTACAGCACAAAAGCGTCCAGGCCGAACTCGTCTGTTGACTGACAGAGACCGCCAATGTTTTAAGAGGGTCGTAAAGAGTAATAGGCAGACATCTATCCAGATCATCACACAGGAATTCCAAACTGCATCAAAATCCACTCCAAGTACTATGACAGTTAGGTGTGAGGTGAGAAACCTTGGATTCCATTGTCGAGCGGCTGCTCATAAGCCACATATCACGCAGGAAAATGCCAAACGACGCCTCGCTTGGTGTAAGGAGCGTCAACATTACACGATTGAACAGTGGCAAAACGTTGTGTGGAGTGACGAATCACGGTACACAATGTGACGATCCGATGGCAGAGTGTGGGTATGGCGAATGTCCGGTGAACGTCATTTGCCAGCGTGTGTAGTGCCAACAGTGAAATTCGGAGGTGGTGGTGGTGTAATGGTGTGGTCGTGCTTTTTCTGGAAGGGGGCTTGTTGTTTTGCTTGGCACGATCACAGTGCAGACCTACATTGATATTTTAAACACCTTCTTGCTTCCCACTGTTGAAGAGCAATTCGGAGATGGCGATTGCATCTTTCAACACGATCGAGCACCTGTTCATACTACACGGGCTGTGGCGGAGTGGTTACCTGACAATAACATCCCTGTAATGGACTGGCCTGCACAGAGTCCTGACTTGAATTCTATATAACATCTTTGGGATGTTTTGGAACGCCGACTTCGTGCCAGACCGCACTGACTTACATCGCTACCTCTCCTCAGTTCCGCACTTCGTAAAGAATGGGTTGCCATTCCCCAAGAAACCTTCCAGCACCCAATTGAAAGTATGCCTGCGAGAGTGAACGCTGTCATCAAGGCTAAGGGTGGGCCAACATCATATTGGCTTTCAGCATTACCGATGGAGGGCACCACGAACTAGTACGTCATTTTGAGCCAGGTGTCCGGATACTTTTGATCACGTAGTGTATCACTAATGGTATTAATGGATATAAATATGCAGTCAAGCAATTTCCAACTTGTAGAGACATTATTCATAGAAGTTCGAGAAAATAAAACCAGAAGAGAATTCAAAATCACGGATAACTCAAGAATGGGAATAAAACTGGAAGGTGCTGATACCAGATTTAGAAGTACTAAGGATGTACGAGACTGGATAAAACAGAAAATAAAACATTTGTGATAACAAAAAATGTACTCAATAAATTTTAAACCAATTTATAGTCTTACCGGAATAGGAGATGCAGGGCCATTGAAAGAGAGGTAGCAGGAATAGTAACATCGGCTTAGCAGTGAAGTTAGAATAGGTGTGAGCCAGTACGTAAAGTGGAAAAGAAGAATAATTTCTGGGCTGTTGACTCCCTCCCCACATTATATATCCTAGGCTCAATCCTTTATGGCTTGATATCTGAGGTCACCATCTTGCAAGAATCACGCCACATCTTAATAAATTTTGTTGGATGAACATAAGTAATGGGAGTGTTAGTTCACTGCAGGAAGATAATTTGCCTCCGTGTCTGAAATACTTAAAGAAAGTCACTGTGCGCGTAGGTGTGTCTGTGTACCTGTTTAAGGGTAGCTAAAAACTGATTTTTTAAATATTACGAAAACTGTTCGCGATGTGACAACATATATGAACGTGATTTTAGGCAAAGTGCGGGTTTCCAACGGTAGCTTCTGGAGTTAATTCCAGGTACAAATTAATATATGTATTTATTTTTGCTTTCTATACACGTACTTAGTAGACAGAGAAGAAATTGCATTCCACCCAAAAGTTATATTCCGAGATTTCACCGAAAATACATTTTGGAGGCCCCTTGAATAAGAAAAAGCAGTTTTAGGAAAAGATCCGCGTATAAGAGTGTTTGTTTGTTTGTGTGTGTGTGTGTGTGTGTGTGTGTGTTTTGTGTGTGCGTCTGTCTATCTGTGAACAGCATAAATCAGAAACGAAAAGTCGTATAGAAACCAAAGTTGGTATTTAAGTTCAGTATCTTACAAAGATGTGGATTGTAGACTTTCAAGAAAATCTCCAACTACTATTTACGTGGATGATTTTTCGAAGTTTTTTTATTTTCGTAAAAGTGGCTCTAACAATTTTGATTAAAATGTCATGTATAGAAGATATTTACATGAAAAATAAAATATATATCTTGAACTTTCTGGGAATGGCCTGTGTAGTGCTCTTCATTTAGAAAGAATTTTGTATAGTGCTGTATAACTGATAAACGTTAAGCCATAAACGAAAACGAACTACACAAAACATGTAGATGTGTTTAAAAGGCACAATTCATAAATAACTATTTCCTTTTTTATATCATTCTTTTTCGATATATCCTTATTAATGATTCCAGTTATTCAATACTTAACCATCATTTTAAAGCCCTGTCGATTTTCAGCTGCTTCCCGATGTCATAGAAAGTGGATGGAATTTCATGGCCAACGTAGTGTCCAGTTCTAAAACATTTTACTATGGCAATTTCCTTTGTATCTGTACCAAATGCATAATGCGGCTATTTCCGGTAAAGTTTATTTCGATTAAAATTAAATAAATACGTAAATAAACTTTCTTAAGAATAATTTGTGCACACACTAATACGCGATAGAGGGTAGAGAAAGTCAAGTGAAATTAATATCAGATTTTTAGAAAAGCCCACGCGAGCGCGTGTATATGTGTGTGTGTCTGTGAACAGTATAACTCAAAAACGAAATTCTAATAAATACCAAACTTGGTATCTAAATTCAGTATCTTCCAAGGATACGACACGTAGATTTACAAGAAAATTCCCCAACTCAAGTACCGCTTTTCAGGGAACATTTTTCGAAGTTTTTGATTTGCTTAAAAAAAGGCTCACGATTTTGATTAAAATGTCAAATATTAAAGGTATTTACACGACAAATAAAAAGCGTATATCGAATTTCCTAGGAATATTCTATCAAGACTTCTTCATTTGGAAGAAAATTTGTACCTACAGACCCAATGAACTATGAACCAGCTGCGCCGTGCTTTTCAACTGGGCTTATGGACACGTGTTTCCCGCCGTTTCTGCAATCAGGTCAAACTACTGATGCTGGTTTTGCTCGCTCTACAGTATTATGTTGTCCGTAATGCGGTGTAGTTCATTGTGAATCGGTGTAGTGTATTTATTATTCTGTCCTGTATTTAGTCACAATTATTATAGCTTAGTATGTGTTTACTCTTGCTTAGCGTGTATTTGTGTATGAATCGTATGCGCTAAGGCAGTCAGTTCCTCTGTGCAAATACGATTTGCAGAACGATTCCCGAATGTAAAGGTTCCAGGCCGTACATAACCTATAAAACTGTATAATAGATTTCAGGTCTCAGGTAATGTTCAGTCTAAGAAACCTAACAAAAAGATGACGCAGGTAATTCTTTCAGCCCCACGTTTAGGCGCAATATGACGCAGCCACGCTACGTCCTCTAACAATGAAGCAATACCTTTGCCTGACGGTTGCTGCTTGTCTCCTCCTAGATGGTTCTTCTTTTGCCACGGCTGCTCCAGCATGAAACCTTAACCTCGGGGTATGCGTGGGTGTGTATAAAGAAACACGCAAACGCTGTCTTAGAACACATTTATTCACTATATAAAATAATACTGCGGTTTGCCGATCACTTGTAACTGCATACGATGATACTTTGTCTTTACCAAGACCGAAGAATATTCACTACAGCTAAGCGTTCTATCCTCTAGCATGTTCGCCTCCATTCTTCTCCACACGACGAGAATGTCATCCTGCTCTCTCCAAGCACTCAGGACAGACTGACTTTCACCACCGCGCTACAAGGAAAACCAACGCCTAAACTTCCCCTACTCTCCCCTCAAACGCTCCTCACAAATCGGCGTCCTGAAGCCTAGAGTGGCCTTCACCAGGCTAAGTGCAGCTGCACCCATGAATTTCAAGAGAAATTGGCTTCAGTTATTTTACCCTTTATACCTGGGGCTAGTCCCTAATTAGCTAAACTGTGGCTGTCTGGTCTTTCTGTCGCTTTTACAGTCAACAATTTTCACAATGCTTCTCCTTTTTATACATACACTGATTTTAAATATATTATTACTTATTTTGTATCGCTATCTTTCTCAGAATATTATGATAATTATTGCGTTTATAATTCCGGCTTCAAAGAGTAGGGTTCTTACCGAAGAAACGTTAGAGAATCGATCATCGTTTGGAGACTCCCCGCCCAGAAATCGCTTGGGCGTCTTTCACAACAAGCAAGCATTTCGTATGGCTCTGCGCAAAGAGATACTAAATTGTTGAAGTTAAAACCATATAAAATAACTGTGGCGCATGCGCTTCTACCAGGTGATCCTGAACATAGACGTACATTCTGTTAGTGCAGTCTTAATATATACAATGGCGAAGTAGATATATGTTTAATACTTTTTCTCGGACGAGGACTGGTTCCACCTTCATGGATATTTGTGTACACAAAATCATCGTTTTCGGAGCTCTGACAAACCTAACATTGTTTATGAAGTACCTCTCCATGACGAAAAAATGTTGTGTATGTTGCGCCATGAGCGAGGAACGAATTATAGAATCCCCAGGTTTTTTCGAGTCAACATTGCATCCTCCCATATACGCGAATACAATTTTTCAACAAGGCTCTGCCATACAGTTCATAGTTTCAATATTTTGGTGAGAACTGTGTGAAAATTATAATAAAGATTCGTGACCCTCTCGGTTCCCCCGTCCTAACCCCTGTGATTTTTATCTCTGTAAGTATACAAGACTAACCCACACAATCTGGAAGAATTAAAACAAAATGTCCACCAGGAAATTGCCACTATTTCATAACGTGACTATGGGAGTGGTGGACAGTTTCTTAAAGATGTGTCAAAATATGTAGGGACAACGACGGTGACCAGTTCAGCACCTCCATGTATAACGTCGGTAAGTAAGGCTTTAAACATAGTTAAGGACATTGGTGTATGGTTGCATCAGCGCCACTCTATGATAGCCAAAGACGGCAACACCATCGCGAACCAGAAAAACACCGCGTAACTGGTTCATAGTTCATTGGGTCTCCCTGTATGAACTTATATAATTAGTAAACTTTAAACGATAGATGAAAACGTGTTGCTTAAATATGTGGCGGCTCAACCACCACACAGAACAGCGGGTACTTGACTTGGCACGTCTTCCGAGGGCAGCATCTACCAGTCACCCAGTAGTGAATGACAAGGAACAACTGTGCGCTTGGGTCTCTAAGCCACCCCTGCCGAGAAGCAACAGCAAGGCAGGAGTCGAGGCCGAAAACAGACGCTTGCATACCGGAACTTGAACCGCCGAGTTTGTTATACCATAGTTCGTATATTTCGTATAGTGTGTACGCGGAGTAAATAAATGTAGTTTTATACATACCTGTGGCGCATTTCTGTTCAACATTAACCCACATTTTATAACACACTGTTTATTTCAAATAACGTTTATGTGTGTGTGTGTGTCATCAGTCATCTAAGAGATATCCGTTATTAATGGTTCGAATTGCTGATACTTAGTCATTCTTTTAAAGTCCTGTCAACTTTCAGTTATTTTCACGATGTCATGGAAAGAGTATTGAATTTTAAGGCAAGCGTATAGCATCCAGGTCTAAAACATTTTACTATCGCTATTCCCTTTGTATCTATAACGAAATGTGTAATGCAACTATTTCCGGGAAAGTTTATCTCGATTAAAATTAAGTAGATGCCAAAATAAACTTTCGTAAGAATAATTTGTATACCCAGTAATAAGCGGCAGATGGTAGAGAAAGTCATGGGAATGTAAACAAGCTTTTCTTCGTACTATTTTGAAACTTTTGAATAATACGCAATTCCCCAAGGGTTACCTATTATCCGGAGGGTACCCTAGAGAAGGCCTGTTGCTTAAGGCATCGCAGTTAGTCTTCTCATGCACTAAAAACTCTTTAACTTCTGTCACAAAATGTGCCGTCGACTTTGTTCCCTTACACCGAACATGGCTCTCTCGTGTATCTTTCCCCAGAGCACTTCCCAACCGAGAGGGTTGCTTCCGCTCCTAGAATCTATCGTGGTCACCTAAAACTTCCAAATTGCCTTAGAACCGTAACTTTGTACCAGAACCTGGTACAACGCACCAGTATACAACTCCGCAGGCAGCTGTTGCTATAGGTATACCATACGTAATGGAGGGGATCTCCTCGCACACTGCCACCAACACACATCTACTGTGGCTACCATCCCCCAGGATGTAAACATTGATATTAATGTGAATAATGTTATAAAACTGTAAATACGTGTATATTAAATGTAATGGAGGCTAGTTACTCGTAAAAGTGAGGGTCGGGTACATGTCGCTAAGCTGCACCAGGCGCAGACATCTCCGGGGCAGTATGAAGCAAGGACCTAGGCCAAACATAAGTTGTAGAGACGCTAGATAGACAGAATCTTGGACAGAAATGAAAAGTTCATACGCGTCATAAGGATAAATAGGAGGGCAAACGTTCTCATACGACGCTAAGGTGATCAGTAACACTTTAAGAAGTTAAGGGAAGAATTGTCTTATTTGCAGTGTGCATTAATAAGACAGAGCTCCGATATTCTCACAGCTTGTTACAATATCGTCGGGGTGAGCTTCACGTCGCTTTGATGGCCTTGTGAAGAAGCCGTTATCAATTTAGGAAATATATAAAGCTAGAGTGGGGGTACAGCTTAACGATAGGTCCCATAACCCTGTAATATTTGTGGGATAGAAGTCACGGCTAGCTGCGAACAAGTGTTAATAAATTACAGTTAAAGCGAATCTAAACTTTTTATTTCGCCTACTGTTACCACGCCATCGAGAAACGTTAAGAGTATAGACCAACACAGAAGTGTTGAGGGGACAATTTCTTACAGCACACTATCAACACCCACACCGGAAGGAAGACGATGAGGTACATCGCAAAGCGAAGGAACCACAGGGGGTTATAAACAGAAGGTAGACAAGCCACAGATACGCTCAATACTGCATAACAATTCCAGCTCAGGATCCGATCCACTGCTGGAGCTGCCCAGAGTGAGCGTTGAACAATCGACAGTCCTCTGGTATCCACGGGGGGGGGATCTTCCTTGGAGCAAACAGCTGCATTGTCCCATACTGCAAAATCTGAAAGCACACCTGAAACATGAGAAGGAAACGGATTGAAAGGCAAATAAGAAAAAAATCTTATGTTACATTCATATGGTTTCCTCTACCCTTTATCTCTTATTAGTGGGTGTACAAATTGTTCTTACTAAAGCTTATTTTCCTATCTACTTCATTTTAGTCCAGATAAACCTTTCCGAAAATAGCTGCATTACACATTTCTTATAGATACAAAGACAATAGCGATAGTCAAATGTTTAAGAACTGTGCGCTATGGACTGCCTTAAAATGCCATGCTCTTTGCATGCAAACTCGAGAAACAACTGGATGTCGAAAGAACTTGAAAAGAATGACGAAGTATTGAAAAATTCGAACCATTAATAGCAGATGTCTTGGAAATAAAAAGATTATTTGAAATAAATTGTGTGTTTCAAAGAGATATACGTTTCTTGTGCAGTACATTCTCGTCTAACCTAACGTTTACAGTTATTCAAGATTATACAAAATTGCTTCCGAATAAGGAGGATTTCGTAAGCTAGTTTTAGAAAATTTAAAATATGCGGTTTATTTCTGATCCTTAACATATGGTATTTTAATCAAAATCGTTATAGCCATTTTTTAGAAAATAAAACATTCCGAAAAATGTTCCATGTAACTGTTAGGTTGGGGTGAGGGGATTTTCTTAAAAATCTTCGTGTATATTTGGAAGGTACTGAGCCTAACTACCAAGCTTGGTATTTCTCCTACTTTTCGTTTTTGAGTTATACTGTTCACAGACACACGTACAGACGGACTTTTTTCTAAAAATGCTTCTTTGAATCCAGGGGTCTCAAAACATGTATTTGTGTTGAAATCGCAGTATGGAATTCTTTGATAGTACGTGGAGAGAATGTAAAAAGTAAATCAATCATGGTAGAAGAGAAACCACCCTAACATTCGCCTACTGACCGGAGAAAACCACGAAAATCCAGAAGTCGAGTGCGCGGTCAACGAGAATTGAACCCGGGACCTTTCAACTACAACAAGCCTCACACGTAACTGCGGAGCTAACTCGCTCGCTACCCGTTACTGGAGTTTTATGAGTAAAAGTACTAACCACTCCGTTACTCTGCATTTGGTGCTGACCCCACTTATACTTTCTCCGTGCAAGCGTCAGCTGTACACAGCGTTGTAGAGAGAACTTTTCATTTAAACACGTTAGTTTTTTCAAACACTTCCGTTGTTGCTGAAGCATTTCACTTTAGTATGTCAGTTCTTTTAGCACTTTAAGTGACGCTAAATTTGTTCTCAGTTTTGGAAAAGTAATACGGAAGCATTCTGAAAAGAGGTGATATAAATACTATCCTGATATAATAGCAACAGCCAATATAAATGCTAGAAATGTCTTAATGAAAAAAAACTATCCACGAAATATGAACACTAACACTCCAAGCTTTACTTTGTTTCCATTGAAACTAAGAGCATTATTTTTGTTTTTGCTAATCTAGGAAATAAACAAATTGAGTTTTATTTATGGACGCTCTTTAACTACTATGGTCCTTAGCGTCCCATTTTATATTGGGCGCGAAAGACGGTAATTTTTCTCAGAGGCCTCTTTATCAGGCTTGAGGTTTTTTACGTGCCGTAAATCTACGACACGGGACCACCGGCTTTACTTCACTTCCGAAGGAAGCTATGCTAAGGATTTTTACGCCCGAAAACATCCATCGCCCTCCGCCGGTTTTGAACCCGCGAGCTTGGGAACTAGTCCACGGAGGACGACTGCTAGCTAGGGATTTCCATGTCTCGTTGTTTACGTGCTTTTTAAATAATAAAACTAATATTTTATCTTCATGTCTGAATGCTTGGGATACATATTGTACTTAAAGGAGGCAATTACAGCTGAGTCTAATAACAATAATAATAATAACACATATTATTCTTAATTTATTTACTGGTTGTTGCATTCCGCAAAGTATTTTAAGCATAGTTTTACGTACAGATGCAATCACTGCATTCCTCCAACAGTTTTGTTTAACTCATTAGAACATAAGGATGCCAAATTATGAAAATAACTTATTTATTAATACTAAATTTTTATTATGGCATATTTATTGTTTCCTAAATACTGCAAAGGAAGAGAAATGAAAAACTATAGTGCATGGATAGAAGCTCGCCGCTAGACCCAGCCAACCGAATGGCGTGATGATTTGCATTGGACCAATACCTGATAATTAAAAGGAACGGAAGAGGGTACGCCTTTAATGCACGTCAACCCAGAAGGAAAACTACCGAAATACCTCGCGACAGTACCGGAGGATATGGGACATTTAGTTTAGTATAGATGGCACCATAGGTTGTGGACACTCATGATGCATGAAGTATAATAATAAATGTGTAGTAATTTTGGCAAGGAAATGTTCCAGATCAATGTTTAGGGTACCTCCCCGGCATTTGCCGGTTATGAGGACTGAGGAAAACCTTCGGAAAATCTCAGTCAGAGAGGAGAGACCTGTCCGGATTTGAACCGCGAACCTCCGGAACGCGAGCCCACGACTCCGCCAAGCATACCGTACAGAGTCACTCATAGGTGTCGAGCCTACTGCCCCGTCGAGACCAACCCAATCCGAACAGCTCCCCAATGTGAGGAGCACAAATGTTCGTCCAGACGTACTACTATTAACATTAGATGAATGAGTGGTAGGGTTCGCAGCACTCGCACTATGGCGGCTGAAGGGGCCGGAACCCCTCCTCTAGGACTATAGCGGGACAAAGGAAATTCTGGGTTTAGATTTTAAAGTGAGCAATCGTTTCACAGCCATCACATTGTTAAGTTACACCGAATAATCGATCGCTTTTCTGCTTAAAAGCTTTACTAATGTAAATAACTTTGTTGAAATTCGACGGGAAGAATATGCATCTTAAAGGGTAATGAACTAACTTTGCAATATTGGTTGCTCACTCCCTGTAGTTATTTCTTTCCATAAAACTGTACGATACTGTTGTGAACTAAATACATCGGCAATTAGGGTTAATCAAGTGTTAAAGCCAATATTTGGAGTATATCGTCATAGCAGATGCTTGATGCCCTCATATTGCTGCATATCGAACAAGAAATAATTGTGTCTGCAAATGACAGTGATGTGAATTCAAAGCACTGATACCATAACAACGAAAATCTCATCGTTGTTTTTTGAGTGCAATATAACTAAACAAAGTCCATGGCGACTACCACTGTGGTCGAGTGGTCAGCGCTCTGCCTTCATAACCCAGACGTCCCGGATTCGATAACCAGCTAGGGTGGAGGGATTTTTCTTTAATTAGAATCATGCCCTATCCTTGCCAGTGTCAAGGGTACCAATAATGGTGTCGTGATCAGGAGTTAACTAGGGAATAGAGCCATCCCTTTTGGTAATATTACCTTTGAGGCTTCCCACAACTACGTATGTTTTAAAATATTTATCCTATAGCTTCAGTGACAAGATAATCACCTGGTCAAATTTTACAAACAAGGGGTGCAATAAAAATAATAAATAGATGATATAATAAAATCCTTCAACTTAATGTTATTACCGACATTGACTTATGGTACGGAGACTTGGTCTCTAACAAAAAGGGATTATAGGAAGAATAGCAAAACTGAAGTTTAAATGATTAATAGAAGAATGTTAAGAAACCGGTGGAAAGAACATGTTTAACATATGGAAACACATAGATTGTTATGTGAACTACTTGACTACAAGTCCTACTATGGAAAAGCGTACAAATTTTCCGCAATAATTCGAATAATTTTTATGATCCTTTATTGCTGTTGTAAACATCATGTGATGATTAAATTAGTTAATCCTAAAAGGCTGTATGATCTTGGCTTTGAAATTTGCAATAACACTGATTCATTATATTTGTATCTGGAAAAGGAATTTGAAAAGCTCCTTAAATTTCCATAATATAAGTAGTTCAAGTAATACAGTTGGAAATTTGAAGAAAAAATGTGTGGTTTCGGAACTTCATAAATTTCTTGCTTTGCTGTGCGGAGTATATTCTTAATATTTCCACAAAATACGTCTTTTTTTAATCAAATTTATAACTTAAACCCACCAGCGTAACGAGCGGAATGGCTCGGGGGCTTACATTCGGGAAGTCTCGGGTTTAATACCCGGCGACTGCCCACTCTGATTTGGGTTTTTTCATGGTTTTCCTTTGTTGCCAGGTGAATACTGGGGTGATTCTTCTAATACCTCCCTCATTCCCTATCATATCGCCTTTCGGAATACGGGGCTTCGCTGGGTTGCTTGGTGGTGGGTGGTGCGCAGTGGATATGCGCTCTGTGAATGTATCTTCCTCCTCTGGTACGCAATCAGTGAGGTTTGGACATTAGGACCGTTAGGAGGAGCGCTGGGGGGTGTCTTGCAGGAGGTTTCCATCTGTAAACTCGCAAAATCCGCACCTGCCGCTACTTGGCCCTTCGATTCTTTGGATCTTTGATCTCATCCCTTTCTTCCGGAGACTGCCGACGACATAACAGGTCTCTGGTCGCAATGCTTAAATCCTTCTCTGTCCCTTACGAGATAAAAAAGACAGATTTTCTTCGAAGGTCTACCCGGAGCCCAGGAGAAGGCGTCAACCGCATGACTGTCTCGCCATTAGGCCAATACCTGGAAGCTGAAAAGGCTATCCCGCTTACGCATGGACGGAAGTGGACACGGCACTTACACAAGTCAATCCCAAAGGGAAGATTACCGAAAACTTCGACATCCATCTAGCACTCCGTCTACCAGCTCTCCAGGTTGGCACCGGAGGACATTGAGAGGTCTTACAACCAGGAATCGCTTTCCTGTCGAGACCAACCCAATCGAACAGCTCCCTTGCGGGAGGGGTTCAGATGTTCAGCCCGACGTACTTACAGTAACGTCAGAAGTACCATGAGTGCTAAGAGTACTGACCATGGCAGCTGAAGGGGTCGACTCCTGCAGATCAGGATTTTCCGGGCTAATTTGAACATCGTCTGACACATTTAATCCATTAAATGCGACTTACTTGCTTAATGAACAAAACAAGAGGGGTTGGTGCGTGATGCTCCGGTTGTCAGCCACGGAATGCGTGTTAATTTGAGCCACGTGAGTGCAGATTTCTGTATAGCACCGGTGCTCACTCAACATCGTGATGCATTTGAGGAACTTACGATAAACATGATAGGTCTGTAGGTCACGAAAGCCAACCTCCCGGCCTAGGGAAAACATGGTGCTCACCACATCGTCTTCTTGTATCGACTGGATGATCGTCATCTTTTACCTTGTGTATATGGTCGTCAGATCGGCAACTGGATTGTTAGGCCAAGGCAAAGGGCTGCAATGCCACAGATTTAAATCTAACATTTTTGAGAAATTTTCTTGATTTGGTAGAACATTTTATTTGCCCTTAGCTCCCAAGGTAATAAAATCAAAAGATGCACAAACATTAAGAAAGGCTTAATCACTGTGGTTTTTTTTTCTGTGTTATTTCTGTAGTGTAGAAAAGTAATATATAAATTAATATTGTTATAGCATTTGCTTCCTGTCAATATTAATATATCAACACGTTTATACAGGTCTAATGGCGCTGCTTTCACGGCCAGCTATGAATGAGTTGTATCTCCTGGGAGTCAGCTACATTATCATCGCAACATTTCTCGCCATCGAGGTAACTATGACAACAGCTAGTAGACCACGCACGCCAGCCAGTGGTCTTTGGACAGCAGTGTTCTTCATCTATGTGACATATGCGATGTTACCCATCAGACTGCAAGAAGCAGTAGGAGCTGGTATCCTCCTGTCACTCACTCACATCACCTGTATACTGTTCCTACATCTCGACAGAGACAACTTGTGGAGACAGGTAAGTGGTTACTATGTGATGCATGCGTTGATTGCTATCAGAATGCAGGAAATAGCAGGTGTTTCTCATGTATATAAGCTCTACTGGGTGGAAGGGGTGTAGATGCCACCTTCTGAGTATGTACAGTTGAATGAACACAAACGTGCCGAACATCTGTTTCTTGTTATTTAATGTTGATATAACCCCTTATCATCTGTGTACTCCACCAGCCTTGGGAGAGTCAATCTCTTATTGGTTTGAATTCAAGTCTGATCAACACAAACATTAGCCTATGAATACAGGTAAGCCTAGGTGAGCGGCAAAAGGGGAGAAGTACGGAAACATTTCTCCTCAGAGGCTGGAAGGCTTGCTTCGCAACGACGTTGGTGCTGTTACACCAACTCTTGGATGAGTCCGTCACGTATTCGTTTGGTGTCAAAAGTTTGACGTTTTAATATTAACCTATTAACGGGTCGGTTCCAGGCTCAGGAGAATCAGGTAAGGGTTGGAGGCTGGGCGTGGCAGAGTTGGTTTAATATTTTCTTACCAACGTTACCCACTGTGCATTGTATTGGCACAATTCCATGCACCCACTATCAAAGGGCGTATGAAAAACTATAGGTATAATAATTTTAGTTTGTGAACGCTTATTTCTGCACACTAATATATTGCGATACAACATTATAAAACGAGGAAGAGTTTCAAAATAGAAGACAAAGCAGAGTGTTTTCTACTTCCAAGAGTTTGCAATGTACTTAACGCGTGTGTATTGCATGCTATTTTTTCAACATAGTGAATAACAGAAATAGTACTTATACGAAAATAAAATTAATAATTTTTGACGTGGTGGTTTCAGTAGCAAGGCCACCAACATTAACCTTCGTGACAAACATATATCCAACCTGGTTATTACTTTAAAAAGATCAATAAATTTCAGCCCATAGTTAGCTGCTGTATGAATTAAATTCTAAGTAAATACTAACAAATAAAAAAGAGGTAATTATCCAGGTAATATTTAAATGTTAGGATTCAAACTATCAAATAGGATTATATTCCAGGTCTGCGATAATAAATGCGAGGGCAATACTGAAGAACTGTAGAATTCTATGCTTCTAAAAACAAATAAAATTGATTTATATTTGACAGCTACTTTCCAAAGTTTTGCGAGTTGATTGCCGTGTAGTTTGTTTGATTTTGTCTAATTGTTTGTTAACTATCATCATTTAAAGATTTTGTGTTTATCCAAAAATAAATTCGACTTTCATTAGTTTATGGACGCTCTTTAACTGCTGTGGTCCTTAGCCTCCCACACCGGCGTGAAAGACCGGTAATTTTGTTCTTTATCAGGCTTGAGGTTCCTTTACTTGCCATAAATCTACGACACCCACCACCGGCTTTACTTCCCTTCCAAAGGAAGCTATACTAAGGATTTTTTCACCCAAAAAAATTCCAATGCCCTCATCTGGATTTGAACCCGCGACCTCAGGAACTATAGACTAGTATGGTAACCACTATACCACGTTTGACGACTAATTTGGTTAGAGAACATATCCGGGGTGTGATGTTTTACGACTTCAAATCGTCATGAACGCCTAAATAAATTAAATGTAGGTTTAGAAATGCATTTGGTGAAGAAACCCCATCTAGGGCAACAATTTATAATTCGTACAGCGAATTCAAAACAGATATTTTTTTCTTAATGATGAATTTCGTGAAGGACGCCCAGGAAATGCTGTTACTGATAAAAACATTGCTGCTGTTCAAGCAATACTTGCAGAAGATCGACGGACATCTAATGAGTTTATTCGAGGGACATTGGGCGTTGGTATGAGTCAAATTCAAAACATTTTACAGCAACAGTTCGACGTGAAAAAACTTTTTTGTCGATGGATTCCGCATAAACTGGTTCCCGATCAAAAACAACGACGCATTAATGCGGAAAATCTATGGAAAATTTCCAAGGCGACACTTCAAATTTGGTTTGGTATATCCTTACTGGTGATGAATCTTGGATTTTTTTATAATCCTGAAAAGAAAATGATTCTTTCGAATAGAACCTAAACCTACAAAAGTCCGATGAATTCGCAGTGCTGGTAAAATGATTACTAGTTTTTTTCTATAATGGGTCATATTGCTACTATAGCATTAAAACATAGGCGTACCGTTACTGCCGATTGGTACACAAATGTCTGTCAGCAAAATGAACCCTCTACCATACAGCCCTGACCTGGTAGCTAATTTCTTTTTGTTTCAAAAAATTAAAGATGAAATGCGTGAGATCACTTTTTCGTAATCAGATGAAGCAATATAAAAACCTGGTTTTTGAAGTGTCTCAGGTAGAGTGGCATAATTGCTTTAACGTTGTCCTGCGTAGTGTAGGGGTATCTACCATGCTAGCCTCTAGTTTCTGAGGGCGTAAAGATCCTTAACATGGTTTCCTTTGGAAGGGAAGTAATGCCGATGGTCCCGTGTCGTAGATTTACGACACGTAAAAGAACCTCAAGAACCTCTGGGCAAAATTTCCAGTCTTTCACACCCAATATAGAATGAGACGCTAAGAACCATAGTAGTTAAAGAGCGTCCATTAATAAAAAACTAAAAACAGCTGGCCCCGTAGCTCGGTCGGTAGAGCCTGCCTACTGTGCTAGGGGTCCCGGCTGGGGGTGGGAATTTTTCGCCAACCGAGATTATTCCCTGTCCTTCCCAGAGTCTGGAAGTATGAATAAGAGTGTGAATGTGCATGTGATCTAATGATTAAATTACCCAAAGTGCAAGAAACCCAACGACAAGCGAATACGAGTTATTGCCTTAGACAATAAGTTCCAAAGGATAGGCTGCCGGTTAGACCAAAGTAGTTAAAGGCGGGGTATAAATGGAACTAAAAAAAAAGAGGATTACTTTAAGGACTGGCTTCATCGAGTTTAAAAATGTATTGACGTTAAAGGGAAATATTTTCAAAAACAGTAAAATAATTTTAAATTTTTAAAACTAATCCTTGCTTTGATTTTCTAAAAAATTTCAAAACCAGCCTCATATATCAAAAGATAGACGGTTTAATCTGTTCATGCACATAGATGCACTAAAATTGACAAAACACGCAGGTAGGTTAGATTACCAGCCCTGAAAATACAACTTTCCATCATGACAGCATAACGGGAAATAGATAAAAAAAAAACACTGCGTCGAAAAAGCTATCTTAACGGAGAAACAGCTTGGCTTCATTTGTTGATGTGGAACAAGCTCAATCTTTAATGATAAAAAGTAGCGATATGCAGAGATATTAACTTCACGTTAAGCTTCAGATTTGCTGTATCGCCACTATTGAAACATCGTCACTGGAAAATTAAATGTGTTGTAGTAGAAACTTTTCGAGGCGTATATTCTCTCACCTTCCGCTAAAAGTCAACACCTGAAAAACGTTTCTATTACACCACATTTAAATGCTGCAGTGATTGTGTTTCAATAGTGTCGACACAGCAAGTTTAGAACTTAAGCTCAGACGACCCAGCCAATGCTGAGAAGGGTTTTTGCAAATGTTCATTGTTTTCTTTTTACTTTATTAGTACGCATTTATATGGTATTCAAATATTTAATATTTTAAACCATACATAATGTTGTTTTATGGCATTTCGATCCCGTCAGTGAACGATTTCGTGTTCTACAGGATGGCCTACGAGAAACAGTACAATTTCAATTGGTTATTAACAGGTTTAGCGTTTATTTACTCCAATATAACTTAGAACTTTTCTACAAACGTTTCCATTACTGAAAAACACAAACACAAGTTTATTTCTTAAAACGTACAATATGTCGCCAATAGCTTGCATCTGAAAGGGGAAATACCGATATACCACACACACATACACACATATATACATATACATACACACATATAAATAAATATTAAACAAGAATTGAACATAATAGTATAATTCACCAAGAAAGATGTTAGAATGTTTAGCAGCCAAGAAATGTAAAAAGAGATAGTAACTTAGATAAGTAAGGAACGGGCGCGCTAGCTAATTACAGGTAAAAGATAATTCTAGGGAGAACCCAACTTTCACCAAGATAATAAACAAGGAACTTGAAGCAATAAGAAGAAATAGAAAGAGACAGATATAGAAAGGAAAGAGACAGATGTCTGCTTCCTTGTCGAGTCAGTAGACGCGAAGCGCAAAACTTTGGAGCAGAATATTCTCATACATAATAAGGTAACGCGGTCTGAGGACCAATTAGAAATGTCGTTACATTTTGAGGCGCAAAGGTGAGCGTCACTAGGCTTAGGTATAAAAGGGGAAAGAAAGCCCCAGATTTTCACTCTCTTATAGAATCTCATCGACACACAGTGTTACTCTCTGGATGATAGATGCACATGTGTGCATTGGGGTGGGAAGCCTGTGCAGTAGACTAGGCTCCTAATTATTATAGTGGTGGGAATTGTTACAATGGGAATAGCTAGCCGCCTATAAGTATTTACTTGATAATAAACCACACCTTTTAAGGGAAATGCAGTGTATTTTAATTTGCCTCACCTACGAAAACCCTGAGACCAGTGAAATTAGTTACATAGGTAACTATTAGGAATGGAGAAATTAGAAGCCGATGAGCAGCAATAGCCAGAGACCAGAACACTGCAGCAGAGGTCGTGAACCAGAGGAACTCCGTTTCCCAGCTACAATTGCTGCACAACGCTTTCCCGTTACACATCATTGGCGATGGGCTGCTGAAGACGTTCGCGGAAGCTCCTCATTGCGTTCTCGGTCATTTCTTGATGAATGGCCTCATTCTCTTCCCGGATTACGGCTTTCAACTCATCAGTATTGTGGAGTCGTCGTTAAAAAGCTTTGTTCATGAGATGACCCCACAGAAAAAAGCCAGAGGCTGACAGAATGTTCTGGTGCTCGAACTGTCATTTGAGATCCCTTATGCTTCACATGATTACAGAACCCGTCTCGTGCCATTGTTTTATCCACCTGAATATTATCTTTCTACCTTGAGCACAGAAAAATGCAATCTCTTCCACGACTCATTGCGCGATGGACAGCCACATCGCTCTTAATATGCCAGAATTCCTCCACTGTCTTAATTTGTGTGACAGTTTTTGTAGAAGAGTTATCTGTAAGTTAAAATAGAGTAAATATACGCTAAATGACTTAATAACCAATTGAAAATGCACTGTTTCGTAGGCAACCCTGTGGTATACCGCAACTTTAACCGTAGCACGAATGGTCGATTCACAGCAGCAGGGAATGGCTTCGTCGGTTCATGGGGTTTGTGCACAGATCACAGCGCAGGTTGACAGCGCCAAATCTAGCGTGAAGTGTCATGCGAGCTCGGCTGACCTTGCAGAACCTGAGGGAGTTGAGCTTGCATTTTTCAATACCGTGCAGCGATTCTCTATAGCCATGCTTATCATCTACAGAAATCAATGTATATTTGATAGGTTCATATTAATACTGGGTGTTCGGAAAGTCACTGTCCAGTTACAACTTATGTTGAAGATGTCGTCCACAGGCCTGAACCCGCTTAATTATATTGAAAAACACTTTCTGCAGATCTTTTGTGATACGTTTCTCACGTACGCAGCTACTTCAATTTTTAAGTCACAAAGTGTGCGTGCGCGATTGAAACACTCTACAGATTTTACTGCTCCCCAAAGAAAAAATTCTGGCAGAGTAAGCTCCGGCGACAGAGGGGACCTTAGAGCTGGCAAGTGCTTCAAAAACTCTTCCAGAAGCTGACCTTTATATGAGCTCTTTGGAAAAAACTGTTACTACTTTACATCCACATATTTTCAGGATTTGGCACAGATATGCAGATGACATTTTTGCTGTTATACCTCAAGATTGTTTGAATTTATCACTGGATATTTTGAATGATACACATATTAAATTTACCATGGAAATTGAAACTAATAATTCACTACCTTTCTTGGATATACTGGTAAAAAGAAAAGAAAACTATCTTAAATTTGGCATTTATAGGAAACCAACGCATGTAGATAACTATATTAAAATAATTTCTACAATCCTGTATCACATCAACATGCTGTTTTTAGAAGTTTGATTCATAGATTGATTAGAGTACCATTGGAAAAAGAAGATTATATCACTGAATTAAATTATATAAAGACTGTAGCCATGAAAATGGTTTTAAACCTCAACTTATTAACAACCTACTTACTAAATACGAAAAGAAACAGAATTTACACAGCATTAGTATCCTACAAAACCCAAATAAAAAGGATGTGATATATAAGAAATTTACATATCATCCAGTGATGTTTAAAACTTTTGAAAAATTGTTTAGAAAATACCTAGCACCTAAGAATGCTTTCAGTTTAAGAAATATGTTGAATACACCTCTGACTAAAACAACTGATAACTTAAAAAATCAGGAATTTACCAGATTGCATGTCAGGATTGTCCAGGCTTATATATAGGAAGAAATAAAAGGAATTTAAAAAGACTAAGTGAACATCAAAGAAATATAAAATTGAAACAGACAGACAAATTAGCAGTAGCCAACCACTTTTGGAATAGTAACCATGAAATAGGACAAGAGAGAAAACTACTAAAATTCATTCAGATACCTTCACATTTGGAAATATGGGAAAAGATCTTCATTCATCTCAACATTAAGAATGCTTTGAATTTCGACATATCACCTACAGACCACTTAATGCAGTTGAGCCATCAAGTTACAAGAGAGAAAACAGAAGTTCCCAACTTTCTCCACAGATGGCAACAAATTCAAGACCAAGTGTTTCCAATTCTTCTCTACAGAATGTAGACAAATCAGAACACAAGACTGAAGAAAGAAGTATGATGAGTGCCCAACCGACACTACAGATGGCAGCAATAGCACCAGTTTCCAATTTTTCTCAAAAGAGAATGGAAGTAACGTTCAATGAAACATTTCTTGGGGTGAGGGGTGAGGCAGATCCAGTTAGTTGGTTCTCAGCTGAGGATGAGAGAAACATGTCTCGTGAAAGCGTTCCTACTGTAACAACTAGCGCCTTATGTGATGTGAATTAACATATACCAACTTAAATTTTAAAGTATCATACAACATCACAATAAGAAATACTTCTGTTTTATTATAATTAAAAAAACCATTGATATTCTTGATGTCACCTGTTCTATACGGACGAGGCTTAATTCCACCTCTCTGGTTATGTTAACACACAAAATGCGGACTTATAGTCAACGGAGAATCCTTGTGCTGTGACTGAAACGCTATTGCATGGTCAGAAAATATGAGTGGGGGTAGTAATATCCAGACGGCCCATTATTGCTCCTTTATTCTTTGAAGAAACCGTTTAATGACCCAAGATCAATGGTCAGCTAAAGGAAGACGAAATCAACTACTCGTGGATTCAACAAGGTGGGACTAGTGCGCACACAGCTGACAAACTACAGACCACCTACAGACCTACTATATCACATACAGACCACTTAATGCAGTTGATCCAATCAAGTTACAAGAGAGAAAACAGAAGTTCCCAACTTTCTCCACAGATGGCAACAACGTCAAGACCAAGTGTTTCCAATTTTTCTCTACAGAATGTAGACCAATCAGAACACAAGACTGAAGAAAGAAGTATGATGAGTGCCCAAACGACACTACAGATGGCAGCAATACCACCAGTCTCCAATTTTTCTCAACAGAGAGTAGAAGTAACGTTCAATGAAACATTTCTTGGGGTGAGGGGTGAGGGAGATCCAGTTAGTTGGTTCTCAGCTGAGGATGAGAGAAACATATCTCTCGAAAGCGCTCCTACTGTAACAACTAGCGCCTTATGTGATGTGAATTTACATATACCAATTCAAATTTTAAAATATCAATGGTATTTCTTTCAATAAAAGATATAAACCATCTGCAGTAACGGGTTCGCTTTTCTTGATTCGCATCTTTCAATTCTTGCTCCTGCTGTCACTTTATACGGGGATAATTTTACTTTATTCCCTAACCGCTTTATGCGTGGTTGCAAGGCCAATATATTTTTACTTTCTCTACTACGTATAGTAAGTAGGGGAAGTATTGTATTCCACCCAAAAATTCGATACCGAGATTTCACCGGAAATACATGTTTTGAGGCCTCCTGAATCCAAAAAATGTATTTTTGGAAACGTGTCCGTGTGTGTGTGTCTCTGTGTGTCTGTGAACAGCATAACTCAGAATCGAACAGTCGGATAAACACCAAACTTCGTATTTAGGTTTAGCATCTTCCAGAGATGCGAGACGAAGGTTTTCAAGAAAATCCCCCCACCCGATTACCCTTTACATGGAACATTTTTCGAAAATTTTAATTTTCTCAAAAATGGCTTCAACGATTTTGATTAAAATATTATATGTTTAAGAGATTTTCATGATAAATGAACTGTATATCTCGAATTTTCCGGGAATGTCTCCAAAAGTATTCTTCATTGTGATCGACTTTTGCATAACTGGTAAACCATAAGAGATAGACAAAATTTTACTACACCAAAATGTAGATCGCGTTAAAATACACAATTTATGTCATATACGGTTTTGTTTTTGTTGAGTGAACCATTTTCGAGATATTGCTTGTTATTCCCTTAAATTTTCCAATAATTATACTTTTTCTCAAATGGGCATTCGTTGTTAATTGTTTTTTTCTTTGCCCTGGTAATGCAAAGAGAATGGAATACTCCACATAGCAACCAGCTCTTAAAATATTTGACTATCGCTTAAAGCCTACCAATTCCCCTTGCATATACAAGAAAATTAGCAATAAGATTAACATTTCGATATCTCGATTAACATGAAGTGGATGGCGAATAAGCGTTTATAAAAATTATTTTGTACAAGAGTAGAGAAAGTCATGTGGGTGTAACACATCAGATTTTTCTTGTACCAACTTTCGCATTGATTTTGATGGGTTCCACAGCATGGTCAGAATTGTCCAATTTCTTTTCGTTCAGTTTAGGTTGTCTTCCAGTTCGTTCAGCATCTAGTACTGAGTCTGCCTCTTGAAATTTCTCAATAAATCAACGAACTGCAGGTGCAGCTGTTTCTGCGAATTTTTCAACAAGTGTTTCCTGCACTAAACCTGGTATTTACTACCTTGTCGAAAGACAAGTTCAACAAGAAAAATATGTTCCTCAATTGATAGCACCATGATTTAAAACTAATTGAACATCTAAACATTACACATCGTATCCAATAGTTTTTATCGACTGATAATTGAACTAAACAGTTAAATGGTGTGCAACAATGGAACTAAATTATAAATAATCACGCATCTATGAAAAAGTCAATTATGCCAACTAGTGTTTAGTTTCTTTGTAGAAAAAACCCTAACTTATTTCGAACTAACGTAATCTACATCCGTAGTCTTAAGTGCATAGAGACGTTCCGAACGCACTGTATTTGTTTTATGCGTTTACAGGAAATGAAACGCGTATTTAACAATGACTTTCCCATCTGAATGCTACGATTGTTAATAAAAAAGTAAGTTTCCAAGTGGCCAAGGGAGATGGCTCCCCGGTAACGTGTGAGGCTCACATTCGGGAGGTACCGGGTTCGATTCCCGGCGATCGCCCTTTCTGACCTTGGGTTTTTCTGGCTTCCCCTGGTCGGAGGGTGATATTCTGCGTAGTTGTTAAACTACATGATTTCCTTTCCATCATTTCCCTTTAATTCCGTTTCCTTCACATGTTTCATCGCACTTCTATCTTTCGTGGTTTATGGCGGTGCCGGACAAATGAAGTGGATGCTTACTCAAAGGAAAGAGTGTATTCGCTGCTGACATTAGAGGGCTGCTTGGTAGACGGGTCGTTCATCGCCCTCTCTAGGCAGCTCCAGCAGGATGACAGGTCTTCGAGCCTGGAACTGTTAGGGACTTACGCGCGCCTCCGCCTGCGGCATGTAGCCTGCTGTGGTTCCTTCACTTCATCCCTTCCTCCTGGAGGTAGTAACCACAAAAGATCTAAACTCCCGGTCACAAGTATTCACACGCCCCTTCAAAAAATTCTAGTAGCCAAATAATGGAGAGAACATTCTGATTTTTTTGACCAAGTTCAAATGGTACAGTTTACGTATTTTGGAGATTTTCCAAATAGTACATTTTATCTGTTTGATAAATGTTTGAAAAATATGCCAGAATTTAACACTGGAAATTGTGAAAGTTTATTATCAAAATGGATCATCTGTTCGCCAAACCTTCCGTGTATTGCGTGAAGTTTACGGTGTGCATAATCGACCCTGTGAGAGAACGATTCGGTGTTTGATCGATAAATTTGAAAGAAGTGATTCTGTTAGTGATAAAAGAACGCCTGTACGTAATCGACATAAGCGATCCAACGAAAACATAGGCGCCTTTCGTGAGAGTGTACGCGAGAACGGAAACAAATCGTCGAGCTTAAGAAATGGGGCTTTCGTCGATCACAACTTGGCGAATTCTGCTTCTGGGCTTGAGGTTTCACGCTTACAAAATTATGTTAACTCAAGTACTAAAGCCCAACGACCATCGGTTGCGCCGTGTGTTCGATGACTGGTCTATGAAGGAACTAGAAGCTGACCCTGATTTTTGTCGAAAAATCATCTTCTGCGACGAAACCCACTTTTGGATGGATGGTTGTGTTAACATAATCAAAATTGCCGCTATTGGAGCAATCACAATCCAATGCAGATTAAAGAATGACCACTTCATCCCCAAAAGTTTACTGTGTGGTGTGGATTTTGCTATCATGGAATTACTGGTCCATATTTTTTCCAAGATTGAAGATGGAGAAGCTCTGTCAATGGAGAAAGATACCGGGCTCTTATAAGGGACTATTTTTGGCCTCAATTGGATGGTATGGATCTTAGAAACATCTGGTTTCAGCAAGATGGTGCCACATGTCATACTGCTCTCGAAGCAATCGATCTTTTGAAGGAGAAGTTCAGAGGTTTCATCATTTCCCGTGGTGGTGATGTTAAGTGGCTCCCGAGGTCATGTGATTTAACGCCGTTGGATTACTTCTTGTGGGGTTATGTTAATTCTCGAGTTTTTCAACAAACAAGAAACAGTAAATGATCTTATGAATAACATCACGCGTGTTATTCGTGAAGTTGGACCTAATTTACGTTCTTCTGTCATTGAAAATTGGGTCAACCGTATACGCGCTACCCAACGAAGTCGCGGCGGTTACTTAACTGATGTTCTCTTCTACACGTAATGACATTAATTATGTTCCAAAATAAAAAAAGAAATAAACCTCTATCATTTATAGAACGTGTTTTATTTAAGTTCAAAGATAGGACACTCCTGTTGAAAGACCCTATACTACACTTGGTACTCACTTCACACTAATCATTGAACACACTGTAATTTCTTTTTTACTACCTGCATTCTGTTTTGTCTTGATCAGTTCAGTTTTCGCATTTAGTAAGACTGACGTTCATTGAACCATTGGTTAGCAAACAGAACAGTTTTTACTTTAAACTTTAAATTTACATTGTTTAGCACTAATGTATTGTATGTAATTATAAGTCGTCATCTTACTCTGAATACTTTTAACATAGTTTATATATATATATATATATATATATATATATATATATATCTGTTATATAATTACTGGAAGCAAACAACTATTTACATGTTTGCCTAATATCCTCGGTAGATTTGATTATTACATAGTTATTATGCTATATTCAGACTACACCTTGTTGCTCAATAACAAAACTCATTAGTATGCTTTTCTACCTTAGTGTCATCTAAAGTTTAACATGAACATAAACAATAAAAATGCGAGATATTAGTTAACCTGTAAGTAATTGTCAATTTTAATTATTATTTAGGCTTGTGGTGTGAGGCGTTGTTTATTTAATGTATCTCTCTGGCAAAATACTGCCACAAGGGTATTTTCGCTTTAAAATATAAATTCCGTAGTATTTATTTTCATATTTTCATAATGTAAAAGGCTTTATATCTTGCCAGATATTTCTTGATATTTTACCTATCTATGATTATAAAAGCCTAACATTATCTAAATACTGGGCTATATTTTGGATTTAAACGCCAAAATAGGACTCCCTTTTTCGCTAAACTCTTATCCAGAAAATTGTACTAAATGTCTCATTTAACTAAACACTTAAAAGCATTCACCTAAAACGAATACACAATTTTCCCTCCATCCCATATAGGCCTTAACAAGGAAGATATGTTTATTTGTTTAATACTTTAATGTATTTATTTTCCTCACGTGTAAGTGATTTTGCACTATCTTATTATAACAGCTTCACACACACACACACACACACACACACACACACACACACACACACACACTGGAATACAGGCACTTTCCAGGGTATGTCACATCTACAATACTTCAGCAGAAGTGCTCGGTGAACGTGTAAACTTTATGGAGTACGGCAGCCTGCTTTGGAATAGCGGCATTGTGCAATATTCAACGCACATCGTTGGTTTTCGCCAATGGCATACTCTTTTGACCACATGACCTGTAGTTTCAAACAGAGGATATGAATGAATAATGAAATCAAAATGCGTATCAACACAAAGCCCTCATTCATGTGCATAAATTTGGACCAGAGCGCTTTAATCCGGCGAAATCAACGTGAATGAGACTATGAGTGTGTAAAAATGAAATCTGGGTATTCAATTTCAAACCGTCCGGAGTATGAGCAAAATCAGTTTTGTAATTTTAAAATGAAATTACGCCTTTCTAGGAAAGCTAATTACACTTCTCTGTATAAGGTTTTAAATAAATTAGCTTCCTAGCTTTGTAATTAAGTTATTTAAAATGAATAGTTCATAAAACAAGCCACTTCAAACTACATATTATACGTTGTAAAGCCTTAAAAACATATACTTATATGAAGCTTCTGTTTTATATTTAGAATTTCAAATTCATTCTATAAGCTCATGTGTTCTTATTACGAGGTACGTCCAGAAAGTAAGTTCCGTTTGGTAATAAAATTAAATTGTGTACAGATACAGAAAAATTATTTATTGCACAAAATGCTACAACTCTTAAACTACTTTTCCACATAACTGCCGAAATTTTGCAGGCATTTGTCATAGCGTGGCACAAGTTTTGTATACCTTCTTCATAGAAGTTTGCCGCCTGTGTCTTCAACCATTTGGAAACATTTTCTTTCAGCTCTTCGTCATTGTTGAAGTGTTGACCGCCAAGGAAAGACTTGAGATGTAAGAACAGATGAAAGTTGCTAGGAGCGAGGTCAGGGCTGTACGGAGGATGGTCAAACACGTCCCAGCCAAATCCCTGTAGGAGGTTTTGCGTCACATTTGCAGTGTGTGGTCGTGCGTTGTCGTGAAGAAAAACAACAGCTTTTGACAGCAATCCTCGGCGCTTATTCTGTATTGCGCGGCGTAATTTCCTAAGTGTCTCGCAATAAACATCGGCTTTCATCGTTTGACCACGCGGTAAGAAATCAATGAGTAAGATGCCTTTCCAGTCCCAGAACACTGTGCACATCATTTTTCGAGGTGTCAAGATTTGTTTCGGCTTAACCTTTGCTGGGGATGAAGTGTGCCTACATTCCATTGATTGTCGCTTACTTTCAGGGGTGTCGTAAGAAACCCAAGTTTCATCTCCTGTGACTATCTGGGTCAGAAATTCTTCGTCGCCGTCATCATAACGGGTCAAAAACTGAAGTGCACTACCCATCCGATTTGTTTTGTGTTGCTCAGTAAGAATCTTTGGTACCCAACGAGAGCAAAGTTTACGAAATTTCAGTTTTTCGGTAACAATTTCATGAATTAGTGATCGTGAGATTTGGGGAAATTCCATAGCGAGAGCACTAATTGTAAACTTGCGGTTTTCCTGGATCTTGTCATTAATCGCGTGAACCAGTTCTTCTGTAACCAAAGATGGACGCCCACTTCGTTCTTCATCGTACACTTCACTACGTCCTTCATTGAACTGTCGGACCCATCTTCTCACCAAAGAATTACTCATCGCATTTTGTCCGTAAACTTCGCAAATTTGCCGATAAATTTCAATTGGTTTCACTTTCTTAGCATTTAGAAAACGAATCACAGATCTGATTTCACAAGCGGCGGGATTTTCAATCAACACCGACATTGTAAACAAGCACAACAAAGCGTACGTGGCTGACAGCGATCTCAAAATGGCGCACGTTTCTTCTCCTTGATACAGAGCATCTACCGCGCATGTGCGGAACTGCGATCGCAGCGCTGCAGCGGAGAGAAATTGAAACGGAACTTACTTTCTGGACGTACCTCGTATTTCACTTCTATCTTTTTATATACTCCTTTAGCATGAACAAATTTTCTATTTTGTTACATTCATGTGCCTTTCTCTAGCCATTTTTGTTTATTTTTATTAGTCTGTGTATACTATTCTTTCAATATATTATTTTTTTATTTAATTCATATTAATCGAGATAAACTTGTGTAGAAGTATGTTGATTGGGCATTACGTTGAAGGTACAAATGGGATACAGGAAAACGAACCTAATCTTTAAAAAGTGGAGAGCTAAATGCTGACCTGGAAATTCCACACTCTTGCCATTAGTTACATCTAATTGGTGAAAGAAGTATTACAAAACTCAAACAATAATACACTCTAAATGGATAATGCCACAACAAATTATTTGAAATAAATGTAGATGTTTGTGCAGTAAGTAGTTGGCTTACCAGTTATACAAAATTATACACAATTCATTCCACATGAAGAGGGCAGGCGTTCCAGAATATTACGATATATAATCAATGTATCATTTAAATATCTTAAATATATTTTAATCTGAATCTGCGTAGAGGATAGTTTTTTCGGAAAATATACTGAATTTAAGTTCTAAGATCGGTATTTATCCGACATTTCGTTTTTGAGTTGTGTTGTTCTTAGACAAACACACCTTTTTCTAAAAGTGCCTTGGGACCTCAAAACATATATTTCCGGGTAAACCCCGATATTTACTTTTTGGTGGAATGCAATTCTTCCTGTACCTTCTAGACACATGGCACAGAATGTAATAAATAGGATATAAAACCTTCTTTACGCCATGATGTAAATATGTCTTCTTGGATTATCAGCGAGTTTTAAGAGGTGCAAAAAACCGAGCTTTTAGCTATAATTTTCTTTGTATATTGTAGAGTAAGTTTTATTTTATGTTAATATATAATGCGAAATTTAATACAGCTGAAGTTGGATTTTAACACTACATTTTGGACCCATCTCATTCACAATATCTGTATTTTGATGCTGAATTAGAATTACACAGTACCCAATATAAATCGCCCTCAGAGGCTCACCTTGATGAGTACTGGAGTGGCGACCCCGAGGTACCTGAGCCACCCAGTGTCTGGGAGTATAACCAGTCCATCATGTCTCCTGGGGTCAGAAATAAGGGGACCTGGTCCTCCAGGTTGGGGGTTAAGCATGGGGCTCTCAACCCCACTTGTAAAAACCTTGTTAAGACGGATGGTGTGTTGTTGGCAACTTGGAATGTTCAAACTATGTTATGACCTGGAAAAATGAAAGAAGTGGCAAATAACTCTTAAGGTATTGGCTAGACAGTAATGTTGCAAGAAAAACGTTGGAGTGGAAAAGGAAGAATAAATAAACAGGATTACACATTATTGTATTGTGGATCAACTGAGCCTGGACTACACAATATAGGATTTATTATTGCAAAGGGAATAAAGAAGGGCTTAATAGAATTGGACCCAGGTCCAATTTCGAAATGTGACTATACTTCTGTGCACGCATCTGAGGAGGAAAGGACGAGTTGACAGGGAAGAGTTTACGTATGAGTTTGGAAGGAGAGTGTGGTGAAGGAGTTTATGGATATGTTGATGTTCTTGGGTGATTTTTGTTTTGGAGTGGCGGGAAGGCAAGTGTTACATGAACTAGGTGTCGAGGTTGGTGCCTTGCGTGGACAGTTTGTGATTGGAATTAACTGGATTATTAAGGAAGGAATTTATTGTTTTTATAACTATGTAGAATTGCACTGTACGTTTACATTTGCTCGGGGTTAGTTCTTACTTCCCGTAATCTGTGAGATTTCTATTGCTTAATTGTTGCATTTGTTGATTTACTATTTCTATTTTTGTAATCCTGGTGTTTCTCTCTGTGAATGCTCTGTATTGGTTTTGTATCAGAATATGATTATCTATATAACCAGAGCTGCTTCTGTAATCTGAGTTACTTAACTTGTACTTGTTTTGTTTTTATTGTATTCATGTACTGACTTAAATAAATTTATAGGCAGAGGTTTGTGCTGATGACAGACGCAATTTTGCGCCACTCAAACCCCTATTATTATTATTATTATTATTATTATTATTATTATTATTATTATTATTATTATTATTATTATTACTACTACTACTACTATTACTACTACTATTACTACTACTACTACTACTACTACTACTATTACTACTACTATTACTACTACTACTACTACTATTACTACTACTACTACTACCAATATAAATCGGAGGAAAACCTAAAGTACATCCGTGATTTTGGTGCTTGTTTGGTCTTAAGAGTCTATACCATAAAATATATGCAAGGTTTTGGTGTTTGTTTTGTATCAAGGATCCTATACTTACTGGTATAGTACGATGTATGTCATAAAGCCTAGGTTTTCTTAATTTATATTTTTTCAGACGCTTAGCTATGGAATTTTCAGGAAATATTGTCTTTCATCCAAACATTTGGCATCCAGTTTCACTGAAAATGCACGTTCGGAATTCCCCTGAATCCTGGTAAAAACAAAAGTCAAAAACACAAACGCGCTTTGGATGTGTCTATGAACAGCATAAATAAAAAAAATCTGATGTGTTACACTCACCTGACTTTCCCAACTCTTGTACACACTATTTTTACAAACGCTTATTCTCCACATGCTTCATGTTAATCGAGATATCGAGATGTTAATCTTACTGCTAATTTTCTTGTAGATTCAAGGGGAATTGGTAGACTTTAAGCGACAGTCAAATATTTTAAGAGATGGTTGTTATGTGGAGTATTCCATTCTCTTTGAACTACCAGGACAAAAAAATGAATAATGAATTCCCATTTGAAAAAAGTATAAGTATTGGAAAATTTAAGGGAATAACAAGCAATATCTCGAAAATGGTTCACTCAACAAAAAAATGTACATGACATAATTGTGTATTTTAACGCGATCTACATATTTTGTGTAGTAACATTTTGTCTATCTCTTATGGTTTACCAGTTATGCAAAAGTCGTTCACAATGAAGAATACTCTTGGAGACATTCCCAGAAAATTCGTGATATACATTTCGTTTGTCATAAAAATATCTTAAACATATGATGTTCTAATCAAAATCGTAAGAGCCGTTTTTGAGAAAATTACAATTTTCGAAAAATTTTCCATGTAAAGGGTAATCTGGGTAAGGGATTTTCTTGAAAACCTTCGTGTCGCATCTCTGGAAATACTGAACCTAAATACCAAGTTTGGTGTTTATCCGACTGTTCTTTTCTGAGTTATGCTGTTCACAGACACACACACGGACATGTTTCCAAAAATGCTTTTTTGGATTTAGGAGGCCTCAAAACATATATTTCCGGTGAAATCTCGGTATCGAATTTTTGGGTGGAATACAATACTTCCCCTCCTTACTATACGCAGTAGAGAAAGTAAAAATCTATCAAAATAAATGATAACTCTTAAACAATGTAATGTGGATGCTATACTTCAGAATTTTCTTCCTTTTTAAACGCGTTCACACAGTGGAGTTGATTTATATAAATTGTTTTGTCCTGTACGACTGTGGAAACTGGTTTGCTGCTTTGAAAGTACGGGGTCATTTTATATACCTAATGTAATACAGAATAGCAACAATATATGGTCTGATAATAGTATTTCGAGTTCCACAAAATACTCTGAATAACGAATTCAGGTAATTGTATTTTAAATGGTAAAGGTATTGACGAACGGAGGGGGTTTTCCGAAACGGGGCAGAGCACCGCACGCATGGCCAGCCGGCTTCTGGTGCTTCTACATGACTCCCGAGAGGAAGGGATGAGGAGAGAGACCCGAAGGGCGACCAGATCCGGATGATGAAGGGCGTAAGCACAGATGGCACCCCAAATGTTTCCAGATTGAACGTCTCCAATGCCATCAGAGCCCACTCCATTGGGCCCCGAGCCTGTGAGCGTCTCCCGAAAAAGCTCCTGTCCGAAAACACCCAGAGGCGGGTTCCAGTCGATCAGTCCCTGGACGACAGCCACCGCAACCCGCCTAACACCTTCACCTGGTCATACAACCCTGAAGCAGATGTCAAGGATGATGATGAGTATAGTAAATGGGAGGCAGGAGAGTTGTAGAAGATGAACGACTCCTCACTCGCCCGCCGACCCGCGGAAACCATGAAAAACCCATATATCAGAGTGGGTGGTCAACGGGGATCGAACCTGGAACCTCCCGAATGCGAGTCACACACGTTACCGCGGCGCCACTTCGCTCGGTTATTTTAATGGTGTGAGTCCTGTTTTTAAAGTAAGTACCGTTTTATATTTTGCCGCTAAAGGGCTGTAGTCGCCGTTTTAGGTATGCGCGATCATTTCATTCATTAGGAAGCCAGTCGCAGCTGTGAACGAACAATCGAACGATCCGCCGACTGTGAAGTCAGATCCATGATTCTTGTTTTTTTTTTGTTTGTTTGTTTGTTTTTCCTAGAATGGGAGCAATGTTACGCCAACAAACATTAATCGCCAATTGTGTGATTTTTATGGGGAAACAATAAGTGACAACGCCCGGTCCCACAAAGCCAAACAAACTCAAGATTTAATCACATCATTTGGTTGGAAACAATTCGACTACCCTCCCTACAGTCCGAATTTGGCACCAAGAGATTTTCATCTGAAGAAACTCCTTGGTAGAGAACATTTCAGCAACGATTATGTTGCAAACAAGAAGTGCAGGCTTGGCTTTTATCACAGGTGGCATCATTCTTTGACGAAGGCATACAAAAACTAGTTTCCCGTTACGACAAGTGCCTAAATAACGGCGGTGACAGTGGAGAAGTACTGTAAGGTATGAGGTAATGAATGATAATAAAGTATGTGAAAAGTAATGCTCTGTTATATTTTTAATCAGAATTTACTTTAAAACACGCCTCGTACTTGACTAGTGCATCTATCTTTCCAAAGTGACAAACATATAAAAATATGAAATAGCTGCAGTATTATTTATTTTGATGCTACTTGTTTAAACACGACATTAATAAGCTGGTTAAATTTACAGATACATGGAGCCTTCTTATGTGTAAGCTCTAAATAGGAAATGAAACTGGTGCACATTCGTGGCAGTATCATTATAGCCTTGCCTGTATAGAATCCACAATCGTGTCACCAGCGGGTGATTAGTTAACCCATTTATTTATCTAACCGGTAGGCAGAGAGCCTTCTTACGCATGGTGAACTCGAAGGTTGTGCTAATTGGACCAAAACGTGCGCTGCATAAAAGCTAAACGAGGGTAGAATTTATGGAGGGAAAAAATTGGAAGTTTGTATCCAGCACTCTTTGTAGTTTAATCTCAACTTTGTTGTATTATATATCTTTTTACGCGTTTTCATGTGGTAGAGTGGGTAATTATGGCTTTAACACCTACCAGTATAAATAAATAAACCAGGGCTCTCCCAACATTTCTGTGCTCCGAAAATAATTTGCTTATTTAATTACCTTCTGAATTTTAAAGTGCAGAAACAGTAAATTAAAGATGAGGTGGAGAGATCTTAACTTTATTTCATCTCTTAGATTTAGGGTTTTATAAATTCGCCTTACTTACGAAGTCTGTTACGAAGATTTTAATTCGTGGCATTTTCCCGACTATTCCATTCATCGTTATTGGTCAGTAGCAATGCCTTGGATATCGACCAGTCGTCTTCTTTTATCTTATAATATCTCCTAAGGATGCCATTTTATCGGATATAATATCAGCTGCTTACTGAACCGTAACAGTATCAGTATGCAGTAATTAAAAGACTACGCCATCTCGTTATTCACCATCTCTGGAGGAATTATGAAATCCTTCTTTCCAAAACAAAACCAGCATATTCCGTCAACTTTCAACTTTGAAAATTATGTTTTAATCAATGCACATTCGAATATGTAGTGTCAGTTTCCAAATAAACTATGTTCTTGAAAAAGGTGTGTTTTATTGTGTTCTGATTTTAGCTTATCTTAATTCTCATTCCCACTCTTGTTAGGATTGGTTAGTGTTCCGTAACACATTCGATTGTTTATTCATTTAGTATGCCGTGATATGACAGATTATACAATGGTAATTTGAGTTTAAACAACATAACTATGAAAGTAATTATTATTTATATAGTCTGTTACATTTTATTTGTGTAATAGTCTTAATAAATCCCATTAAAGGTTACGAGTTCCAAAAGTTTGTAAAGGTAAGTTGCAAGAACATTATTTTTCAATTTTGAAAGTGGTTATAATTTATTAACAGAGTATTACTGAAACAAAACTTATGATTAATAATTTGCAATTTGTTGTTTATATAGTTAAGCAATACGTTTTCTGCATTTTAAATGTTAATCTATTGTTATTGAAGGTAAGAATAGCTACTTATTTAACATACGATAACGTTACAGAATTTTTATCTGGTTTACTGATAAGTCTAGTATTTGCCATTAATACCTTCAAAATGTATTAGAAATGTCTTACCTACATAAGAATGTGAACCAAAAATATTTTCTCCTTCTATTGTTTACTTACGTCACGACAATATATCCATGCTCAATAATGCTTCAAACATATACCTAACTATTTCGTTCAAATATATTTAATAGGAATGAAAGCGCAGTGCTACGAGCATTGTGATTCTGTTGGAAAATTTAAATAGTATATTGCGATACAAGTGAGATAAATGCATCATTGGAAAACGAGGAATAATTTCAAAACATGAATGTGGAATATTTCTACTTACGAGATTTTCAGTGCAATAAACGTATGTTAATTTCACACAATTTTTTGATGATACTGAATACTAGGATACTTGCACGAAAGCAAAATTAATTACTAACATCTGTTGAACATAGTAGTTCCGGTAGCAAGGTCACCAAGAGTAACATTGGTGGTGAACTGGAGATGATTATCAAACACCTGGTTGTTGTCTTTATAAAAGGCAAATATCTAGCAGCTTATAGCTACTGCATGAATTAAATCTTAAGTAAATATTAACAACTAAAGATGAAGCTAAGGTTTAAATGGCAAAATTCAATTATCAAATATTATTATACTTCTTGTCTGCTATAATAATTATATACAATTTTGATGATTTAATACAATGCATGTACACACCTGCAGGAAAATAAACTAAACATATGATAGGTTAGGTTATTACCAACAATGAATGCAGAAAATTCAACTTACAAGCAGTTAATATGCATGGAAAGTGGGCCAAAGAATACTATCGTTGAAAAAATAACTTCAAGCATTCTTCCACCGAAATGTGTATGGTTTATGTTACCGGATCAATTGCATATCCAGCATAGGACCATTGTTGCTCCGTCCTTCCGCGCTTCCCATCTGCTCATGAGCCACTTTATGGCTAGATCTGAGCAGGTGAGCACACGCAGCAATGCACTGATAGTACTTGACCTAGATGGTAATACCTTCCTTTCATATTCGCTTATTACGTGGGGCCGGCAGTCCCAACGACAGCTTGTTTTATTTTAGTTCGTCTCTCACTCACCTTCCAAGTTTTTACCATGATTGCACGGATACTCATTGAGGGTTAATACGTGCCACAAATTGTGCTGATCTCATTTCTTTGGTTTAATATCCGTATCTTTCAAGATCAAAGGGTCAGGCGACATGGATGATGGTAATATAGTAGTAGAAATGAGGTTTAAGGACACAGCGGCAGCAGTTAGCCCCCAACATGGAATGATTATTATATGTAGCCTATGGCATGATGTTTGCTCAGTAGATACCTTTACATCTATGCAATATAGGTGAGTATAACAACTTAGTAAAATCCCTCGCTCTACGGACTGCGCGAGTATTCAGCAGAGAGAACTCGCCCCCACTCTATTTGTCTTTTATCTTTAGCCACCGGGTTATCCAAAGAGGTGTCTTAAAGAAGAAGTGGGCTGATACGCGGGAAACAAAGTCACGTCACTGTTGTGTACACAGCAAATCTATAGTGTAGATAAGTTTAATAGGATCTTGTTTACATCGTGATAACGCAAAAACTAAAATCCCTATTCCAGTTCTGTAAGAGGTATGTTTCGAGATGATGATGATGATGATGATGTGTAATTGGTCTCCCTGTAAAAAATTAAAGCCGTTAGTTTTCTTTGTAAAGTGTCAATTGAAATGATTTGTATTATGAAAATCAATTAGCGAGGAAGGTTTTTCCTTTAAGAGATAGATGGGGATTGAAGGCTATGAAATCCACTAAAAAGTGTGAATTAACTTTTGGAATATATCCCATGATAATACCGTATGTATGTGAAATGTCGCTAGTCATATGCAAACATTTGTTTTCACACCCGCTACACCTTGCTCTTTGCGTGGCCTGTCACAGCAATCTACAAACACAGAATTTTTGTTGCAATTCTCGTGTCTTTAATCCTGCCGCTACAGTTGGATGGTTACAACAGTGGTGTGATAAATTATTTTGTGAGAATAAAACAAAATAAAACAGGACTAGGTGAAATTATAGGGTGTGGTGCTTAAGCAGCGACTCACAGTCAGAATAGGAGAGGCATGCCCGCACAAGGCAGTTAAGAGAGGGGGAATATATGACTAGGTGAGTTACCCCTCCCAAGGGTGTTTAGTTGCTGAAACTATAGTTACCTTCGTGTGCAAACTTCTTTATTTACCTATGTAATATTAATTTCGCGACACTCAGTGAATTCTTTCCCAGTGTATTACTCTGGTTGTTTCACAATGTCCCCTCAGACTCAGTTTTAAAAATTCGTACAACACCAGGAATAAATTGCTACTCTTATTTCTATCTAATTTCTTAATTCTTGCTTCTCAATGTTTCAATTCAAGTGTATATTCAGAAAGACACATTCTTAAAACCGTATAACAAATAAGTTATAGAATTCAGAATTTTGGCGGAAACGAAAGAGTGAACGACTTTACAGAAAGTCGTGTGTCGAAACCCCTTTGTATATGATGACGAATATGCATGTATAAATTACATAGGAGACAGAAATTCTATATGTAGTAGAACACATGTAAGGAAACCAATTTGTGAAAATTCAAAATTTTTCAATTTTAACAGGTGTTTGCAGTAATCTATAAACAAAATCCTAAAATTCAGATCAATTCGTTAAGTATCTCTTGAGAAAAACAAAGTCTTGGGTTTGTCTTAATGAACTAAAGCAAAAGCTTATGGTGCTGCTTCCAAAAACTTTGAATAACATTTCAAATATCGGGTCCTTGAAAAAAAATTCTATAAGCCTCTAGCTTTTTTGATTTACTAGAAATAGTCTCTAAAGACATGAACTTCGTTAATTTTATTTTGTTTAAAATGTTCAGCGACGCCTTTGATTTAGCATTATTGTGAAATGTTTCTGGTGAAGTGGCTGTTACAATTTGCATCGCAAGGAGAAATTTATTTGAGTGATAATAAACACTGAAAAAGTAATAATGAGGTGACTTTGGCTTTAAAGCTACACTCCTGTGTTAGGTTATACAACGGAGGGAGTATAGCGGTGAGTACACGCAAACTGCGACCCACATAGATCTATTTTTGCTACCACACACCCAGAAGGAAGGGATGAAGAGGAATCACAGGAGGTTATAGGCCGCAGGCCACGAAGACGCGTGGAAGTTCCTGACAGTTACAGGCTAGAAGACTCGTCCCAATGTTGGAGCTGCCTAGAGAGCGCGGTGTACGACCTGTCGACCAAGCAGCCCTCTAGTGTCCACGAGGGGTACTCTTTCCTTTGAGCAAGCATACGTGCCACCTGCCCGGCACCGCCATACACCACGAAACCTATAATCCCAGCTGACAGATGAGAAGAACATGGAATGAAAGGGAAATGATAGAAACCACCCCAGCATTCGCCTACTGACCAGGGAAAACTACTAGTAACCCAAGGTCAGGTTGAGCGATCGTCGGTAATCGAACCCGGGACATCCCGAATGCAGCTTCTCAAGCTACCGCATAGCTATATCGCTTGGTAGACTCCTGTGTTTGCTACAATTTTAATGATACTTAGCTTTTACACCAATATACACCCATTCCTCTTACTGCACTAACATTTGTTACTGTATAAAATGTATATTTTTTAGAATATTCGACAATTTTACTACTTGGTCGCCTATGGGACTTATGATCGTAAAGTCGTTTATATATTTCGCCCCTTCAAATATTTTTGTTTAAAGATCAGTGTTTGTTGTTTAGATTTAATTTAATACTGCCGATGAAAATAAGTGAAACTTGCAATAAGTACATAGCCTGTTACACTAAAGACATACTCGAATATAAATGATCATCTAGCGCAACCTGTGATCACAAGTCAGCGGACCTCAGCTCCTCCCTTTCATATTTGCTGTTTGCAGTACACAAGTAGTCTTCTAACCCAGTGTTGGAACACTGTGGAAAGCTGCTGCATCTACGCAACTACCAGACGCTGCGGCGGGATACTAATATATTCTTGCTAAGACTCTTGACTTTTTCAGACATGGGTTATTTTAGGACAGCTCTGTTGCTTTTAATAAACTACAACTCCTGTGTATTAACAGCATACATTAACATGTATTTATCTCACCACCTGTACAATTTGGGTTTAACATAAAGCACAATTTTCTGGTCAGCGGCTAACTTTTACCAATCGCGAATTTAACGTTTTACTTGTGACACCGAGAATCCCATATATTACTGGAGAAATTATGTATTTCGATATACACTCTTGTGTATAATATGTAGAGTGTCCTGAAAAAGTGTATGCTGTGCTTCATCGAAATATGTGTGTAAAAATTATATGTTTACTTACCTCTGTGTTTCTGGGCACTAGTTTTGTTGCATAAACTCCACCTCTAAGGTTCCATATCTACCTATAAGTCTTTGTTATCTCTTGCATTATGATACTTTTACAAAACCACTTTGCAAATGCTCTGTAAGAGATTACTTGTTCGCTGCAGCCGGTACGTTCAAGAAATTTGATATACTCACTAAATAATTAAATTTGGAAGAAATACTTACGGAAAAATATTCCATTCTGAAAAGTCCGAAATGTCGTAAGCGAAGCCGCTTCCTGAAACTAGAATTTACTGTTTGTTCTTCAACGTCCGACAAAAGACGAATTCTCTTCTCGTGCCTTGGAATCGCCCGGTGTCGATGTAGGACACGGCGATCACGTGCCTTGACGCCAGTTGCCAGGCATAGTGCCATCATGTTCTCTTCCACCTTCCTCTGTTGGTTACTCATGATAAGCGCTAGCCGATAATGCAGGTAGTGAAGTTGCTGGTATCTTCACTCGGCCAAGGTGAAAGGTAATGTGAAGCCTTGGCCGGCAATGGAGTTTTTTTAGGCCAGAGGCTAAGACTTGGTACAGGCTGGAAAGATATTCTTTAAGTAGGGGAGCCATAACTGGCCCGTCCCAACATTACAGTTTATATAGCATACGAAAGAATGGGCTCATTCATATTTTGTGGCATACAAAGATGCCATAATGTACTGTGTGTATGTCCTATAGAGGCTGTATTGAGTATTTCTGGTTCATTTTTCCTGTACTTTATAAGAGATGTTTTATTTACTTCTTCAATTTGATAAGACGTATAAGATATTTTGAATTTCAAACCTTCATTATAGGAATAATAATTAATAAATTGCTTGATTCTGTTTCATCGTTTAATATATATCAAGCATTTTAATAAATAGGTATTTCAACCCTTTCAAACTAAGAATCACATTACGCCACTGCTCCGATAGAGTATGAACAGGTGCTCGATCGTGTTGAAAGATGCAATCGCCATTCCCGAATTGTTCTTCAACTGTGGGAAGCAAGAAGGTGCTTAAAATATCAATGTAGTAGGTCTGCGCTGTGATCTTGCCACGCAAAACAACAAGGGGTGAAAGCCCCTCCAGGAAAAACACGACCACACCATAACACCACCACCTCCGAATTTCACTGTTGACACTACACACGTTGGCAGATGACGTTCACCGGGCATTCGCCATACCCACACCCTGCCATCGGATCGCCACATTGGTACCGTGATTCGTCACTCCACACAACGTTTTGCCTTTAATACAAGTTGCTTGATATTATGGGGGAAAGTAAGTGACATTAGCCGTGTTTTATTTGTAGGTTCCCATTTTAAAAAAATCTGATGTGTTACATTCACATGACTTTCTCTACTCTTGTATAAACTATTTTTATAAACGCTTATTCTCCATTACCTCATGTTAATAGATATAAAAATTTACAGAAGCTATCGTATTGCTAATTTTCTTGTAGATGCAAGGGGAATATGGTAGGTTTTAAGCGATAGTCAAATGTTTTAAGAGCTGGTTGCTATGTGGAGCATGTCCAGTATATAAAAAGAATAACGAATTCTCATTTGGGAAAAAGTATAAATATTGGAAAGTTCAAACAAATAACAAGGAATATCTCGGAAAGGGTTCGCTCGACAAAAAAGATGATATGACTTAAATTGTGTGTTTCAACGAGATCTACATCTTTTTGTGTATACATTTTTTTTACCTCACATGGTTCAGAATGAATAGGACGTTTCGGGACATTTCCAGGAAATTCAAGATATACATTTCAATTATCATGAAAGTTTCTTAAACATATGATATTTTAAACAAAATCATTACAGCAATTTTGAGAAAATCAAACTTTTCGAAAAATGTTCCATGTAAAGGGTAATCTGGGGGTGGCGGGATTTTCTTGAAAATCTTCGTGTCGCATTTTTGAAAGCTACTGGACCTAAATGCCAATTTTGGTATTTATCATACTTTTCATTTTTGAGTTATGCTGTTCACAGACACACAGAGACGTATTTCCGGTGAAGTCATGATATCGAATTTTGGGGTGGAATGCAATACTTCCCCATCTTACTAAATGTAGTAGAGAAAGTAAAAATTAAATTGACCCTAAAATGAGTATCATAACGTCCTTCAAACAAAACACGACTAATGGCATTTACTTTCCCCCATAATATCAAGCAACTCTTATTCAAGACATTTCCTTCTACAACTTTTGGAGATATTGTACAGTCTCAACTTAAGTGGTCCACCCTGTATAATGAAGACAACACTTGAACGCCTAGCTAAAAATTGTATTAATAGAGCCCGGATCTTTAGGCATCTATACCATTTAAAATAGTCTAGCTAAAAGTACAATAATATCCCAGACATAGTAATTTTTAAAACGGCATTATAAATTTTAAAAAGTCATATTCAAAATATATTTAATACCAAACGATTGGTTTTAAAAATCATATAAACTATCCATTTTTTTACACTTTACCACAAAGTATTGCTATAAAATTGTTTTTGTGTTAGAGTCTACCAGCATCAAGTAATGATTTACACAATCCAATGAAAACTGTAGCTGCCTGTTAGATGTGGAAGACTGTTGGAAGTAGCCTTATTTTCTTATCACCACTCTTTGAACCTAGAGCACATTTGTGCTTTGTTGTTAACACGTTTTAATTGATAATAAAACACTTTTTTCTGATTAGCTTCCTTTTGAAGTGATAAGATCCACCCGAATAATAAATAATAAATAATAACGAATAACAAGAATAATTAATAAGCATATCATCAAAATAATAAGAAGGAATAGCAGTATGAGGGAAGAATAAAAGAGAACATTAAGAATTAGAGAAAGGAGAGAATGAAATCATGAAGAGAGAAAAAAAACGTAGAGGGTAGATATTAATTAATAATAAGAACATGAAATAAAACGTGTAGTTGAGAACGAACAAACCTGGCGAAAATCACATAAAGATAGCAGACGTAGGAATGGACAGGAAAAAGAACATGGGGAATCGCTTTAGTGACAATAGGAACCGAGTTGTGCACACAGGATGTCAAGACAACGGGCAGGAAACCGAAGTTAATCAAGCGCACAGAAAATGCAGTAAGGCGAACATAATTTGTTAATGTTAGACGCGAGCAACGCTCGGACGATGTTATTCAGAACCAATGGTAGACGGAGGAAGAAATCAGAAATATAACCAATCATAACGAAGGAAAGTCACGTGAATAGCAAAAAGTGAGAGAGGAACTAGAAAATAGGTGTGAAATAGAAAATTATCTATGAGGCAGAGCGACGTTCAGACGTGCGTAAGATAACTCACTCTGTGTCGAAACTTCGGGGAGAGAAGAAGACTCTGTGTCGAAACTTCGGGGAGAGAAGATGATTTGCAGGGAAAGAAATAGATTCGTGTAGGAAACGTGAGGGAAAGTAGGATAGATCTAGAAGTTCAAAATATCTTATATCAAAGACGGAAGCAGTATAGCGGTCTTCGAGTAAATATTTATGTATTGAAAACCAGTTTAAGGCAACCGTGATGAACAGGGTAGCTAGGGACTGACGAAAGGAAAAGTCATTAGCATAGTAGTGTAACGTACTTCAACTTCGCAAAGTAATTATACCCCCGCCGCTGTAACGTTGCACTTGACAGCTAGCGTTTAAGTTGTTACACTCGCGAAAAAACAGATGAAAAGCTTCAACCGTTTGACTGCCTAAGCCAATCACAAGGTTGCATTCCGGATGGTCAATGACAAAGCGGAACCGGAACTAGAGTCGTCTCTGTTGCCGGATGTAACTATTCCCAACCACGTGCTTCAGTTTGTGAATCTCTAGCACGAGCGTCGAGTTGTTCTTTGCAAGCTACACATTGTTCATTGTTATTTATATTTGTGGTTATTGTTTGATAGTTTTGTTATTGTTCGTTTATACATATTTATTTATATTTATCTATTATATATATATATATTTCATTCATATTATTTATTTAAACAAAACTTTAGTGCGACAATGTCTGAAAAACGATGCCGATCACCGAGTGATGATCTACGAAGTGAAAATCCTTTGTGCCGAGGTGTGCCACTTAATAGTCAGGCATTGGAACTTTTTAAGCAGAACCCAGGAATTCTTTGAACAGGAAAAGGAGTACGTAAAGCTTCATGACAATCCCTCTATTCCTGCTGATAAAGCCGTACAACGAACTGCAACAGCTCTTGGACTAATCACGAGAACTGTTATTCACAAGGGAGTGAAACTCCAAGAGAAAGAACACAAAATTCCTGAAACATCTGGAACGCAACAGGTATTTCTATCAACTCCAGGAAAGAAAAGAAAGCAGCCTCGTCCAGTCACAAATCTTGATGCTTTCCAATTAGACGCCATACGTAGACACATTTATGCCTATTATCATAGAAAGGAGTATCCGACCATACCAAAGCTGCTTATATCGCTTATTTTCAATTAACAATAATAATACGAAATAGTTATTATTCGTTGACGTTTGCTACTTACGTACACTTTTGTATGCGGCTTAGACACGATAGAAAGGAGAACAATCAGCTGTCGTTGTTTACTAGCCATTCTGGCAACGTCGCAACCACAATGTAGCCAACCTTACGCGAAGCCACACGAACTGTCAAGTGCAAAGATACAGCGGCGGGGGTATAAGAAAGGGCGAGAACACGGAAACAGTAGCAGGGGTGACAGGATAAATTTGCGTCTTGTGTGGAAAGGAGATTCGTACGAGGACATCAGTGTGGATCATCAATAAACGGGCCATCTGAGAGGAGAAAGTGAACTTCATTTATCTCCCATCCACACTCCCTGAGGTAAGAGACTCCTGAACCTAAATTCCTCTACCTGAGTAGCCGGCAGCAACAATCCAACCACCAAGAACCGCAACATTACAAACTATTATTTTTCCATTCCCAAACCCCGCTACACTTTTCGCAAACCTTACATCATAAAACTGTTCCATCAGTTGAAAACACGTGGTAACTAAATTCACTAATATAACTGTGAAGTTAGTTTTCAAAGGTGGACTGAATTTAGGCATCGCAACTAAATAATTTACTCCTGTTTTCATGCGACTGTAACTCACCATCGCTGTTAGACAAAATGTTTTCCCTACGATACTCAGGAATCCACTTTTAGAGAGAAATGCTGAACGCCTTAGTATTAGCAAACGTTACAGTACCAAATATGGTGCATTCGAACGTAAACGACTTCCAAGTTCCAAGACAGAAGCGTGAATCATCTAGAATTCTCTAAATGTAATATAAAAATAAAATACGTAATTAGAAAGCAAATTTAAAAGATATAATTAGATTTAAAAAGTCATAAGGGCATTTATAATGCAAATAGGCAGCTAATCCTTAAAAAGGTAAAATAGATCAAATAAACACTGGTTTTACCACTCCAAATTCCAAATACCTCCAAACAGGAGTATATCCGTATAGCTTTTGAATTATTACTGACCAGTAAAAAATGAATTTTGCCTAATATTCGAGCTACAGTTAGTGGTTCTCCGCTAAATTTACGAGAATCAAGTAGTCTTGAGGAGTTTGGAAGAATATGTGTTTCAGGGAGAAGTGTTGAGAGTTTTCTTCCTGAGTATTTATCAGAGGATTATCGAATACGAACAACGGATTCCATTGTGCTTCAAACGACAATGCACATCGAGTACGTTAAAATACTAAGTGATGTTGCCCTTCTACGATATTTACATTTCTTTTCCGACACTCTTCATCTGCCTTTTAACAGTTTAAACAATGTTTCAGTCTGAAATTACTCTTCATAGCCCGGAATCTCTTCAAATAGCAAATGTTCTGTCTGGATTCGAAATTTTGGGAGCAGGCAAGCTGTCCAAAGAAGTAGCAGCGCTTTGTAAATGGCAGCTTGGAGTAAATTCTTTTTCTCCTTTTTCTAATTGAAAATGACATTCAGTTTGGTTTCACTGTATAAGAAACGGGTCCCTTGTTGAAAATTAAGTTTATATATCAATTTATTTTATTACCGCAGAACCTACGGTTCTACTCCTATTGTTGCATTAAATACGGAGATTCTCTCTCTCTCCCCCTGTTCTCTCATTTACTCATTATTTTCCACTCCTACTCTCTCCCTCTCTTTCCCTACTTTATCCCTAAGTATTTCTCTTTTCTTCCAACCTTTTTCTGATACTATAATTAAATTGTTTTTCTTTGTTTTTAATAAATGCTAAAATGCATATAAGTAAAATATTTAAACTTTGAAAAACTTGTATCCTCTTGCTCATTCTTGTTATTTGGTTGGAAAATGTATTAGGTAAAGATGAATAATAATAATAATAATAATAATAATAATACATTCTCTACTACTATAGTAAGCAGGGGAAGTATTACATTCCACCCAAAAATTATATACAGAGATTTCACCAGAAATACATGCTTTGAAGCCCCCTGAATCCAAATAAAGCATATTTAGAACCATGTCCGTGTGTGTGTGTGTGTGTGTGTGTGTGTGTGTGTGTGTGTGTGTGTGTGTGTCTGTCTGTGTGAACAGCAAAACTCAAAAATGAAAAGTCGGATAAATGCCAAACTTGGTGTTTGAGTTTAATATCTTCCAAGGAAGCAACACGGAGAGTTTCAAGAAAATCCCCCATCACCAACTACCTTTTACATGGAACATTTTTTCTAAAATTTTGATTTCCTAAAAAACTGCCTTTAACGATTTTGATTAAAATACCCTCTGTGAAAGACGTTTACCGACAAATAAAATGTAGATCTTTAATTTTCTGGAAATAGCCTAGGAATTCCTCTCCATTGGAAGGAATTTTGTATAATCTTATATAACTTATAAACGTTAAGCTATAGACGAAAATGTAGCTTACCATAAATGCACAATAAATCTCTTTAAAATACACAATTTATTTAAAATAAGTTTTCTTGTGGCATAAGCCGTTTCTGAGATATCTGTTATTAATGGTTCGAATTGTTGAATATTTGTCATTCTTTTAAAGTCCCATCGATTTCCAGTTCTTTCTCGCGATTGCATGGAAACAGTATGTAATTTTAAGGCCAGCATATATCGTCTAGTTCTTAAACATTTTACTATCGCAGTTCTCTTTGTACCCTAACCACACGTGTAATGCAGCTATTTCTGCAAAGATTTATTTGGTTTAAAATGCAGTAGATAGAAGAATAAGCCTTACTAAGAATGGCTTGTATACCCACTAACAAAGATAGAAGGTAGAGAATGGCATGTGTATCATATCGGATTATTTTCATTTTACTTATGGCCCATGAAGGGCCGTGACCTACCAACCAATTGCCGCTCTCACGCCCATATGGACACGATAAAGCGGATGATCATCAAATTGGTATGGGGAGATGATGCTATTAGCATTCCATGTCCCCCAGACGGAATGTTGATTTGAGTTTTTGAACCACTGATGGCTATCAAATAGCACCTCATAATGCGCACGATGCTGAGTGATTAGCGGTCTCATTCCTAGCTCAAAAAATCTGATGTGTTACACTCACATGACTTTCTCTACTCTTGTACAATCTATTTTTTACAAACGCCTATTCTCTATATGCTTCATGTTAATCGAGATATCAGATGTCAATCTTATTGGTAATTTTCTTGTAGATGCAAGGGGAACATGGTAGCTTTTAAGCGATAGTCAAATATTTTAACGCTGGTTGCTATGTGGCGCATTCCATTCTCTTTGCATGTCCAGGACATAAAAAAACATGAATAACGAATTTGAGAAAAAGTATAAGTATTGGAAAATTTAAAAAAATAACAAGCTATATCTCGAAAACGGTTCACTCAACAAAAGAAACGTATATGACATAAGTTGTGTATTTTAACGCGATCTACATTTTGTGTGCAGTAAAATTTTGTCTATCTCTTATGGTTTACCAGTTATGCAAAAGTCGTTCACAATGAAGAATACTTTTGGAGACATTCCCAGAAAATTCGAGATATATATTTCATTTCTCATGACATTATCTTAAACACATGATATTTTCATCAATATCGTTAGAGCCATTTTTGAGAAAATTAAAATTTTCGAAAAATGTTCCATGTAAAGGGTAGTCTGGGGTGGAGGGATTTTCTTAAAAACCTTCGTGTCGCATCTCTGGAAGATACTGAACCTAAATACCAAGTTTGGTGCTTATCCGACTTTCGTTTTTGAGTTATGCTGTTCACAGACACACACACACACACACACACACACACACACACACACACACACACACAGAGACACACACACGGACATGTTTCCAAAAATGCTTTTTTGATTCAGGAGCTCTCAAAACATGTATTTCCAGTGAAATCTCGGTATCGAATTTTTGGGTGGAATGCAATACTTCACCTACTTACTATACGTAGTAGAGAAAGTAAAAATCCGTACCTCCATGGGTGGGCTCGAATTAATGCACATTTCGTGGCCGGGAATGAGAGCACCGTGGTCCAGCACGCAGCATCGCAGAGCACAGGACGGCAATGAATAATAGTAATCAATAGTTGCTACACAATTTCTTAAATACTCAACCTATGAAGATGTTTTATAGGTAATCCCGCGAGAGGTTACGAATTTATCTTAACTTGTAAGCTTGAGTGGATTTTATTAGGACCATTCAATGAATAAAATTTAACAGATTTAAATAAATAAACAAATAAATAAATAAAAATGGTTACTCTCTCATTTGTGTTTGCTTAAACTTCAAATCAGCATTGTGTTAGCTGTCAGTTCACGTCAATAAATGAATGAGCAATTCGATGTTACAAGCCATACTGAGTTTTCTTTTTTATTTCATTTATGGACGCTCTTTAACTACTATGGTCCTTAGCGTCCCTTTCTATATTGGGCGCGAAAGATCGGTAAATCTTTTACGTGCCGTAAATCTACGACACGGTATCACCGGCTTTGCTTCCCTTCCGAAGGAAGCCATGCTAACGATTTTTACACCCGAAAAAATCCATCGCCTTCCGCCGGGTTTGAACCCGCGAACTTGGGAACTAGAGGCTAGCACGGTACCACTAGTCTACAGAGGACGACAAGCCATACTAACCAATGCTACCAAAAGTGAAATGAAAATATTCAACTTCAAAGATAAGATAAGCTAAAGTCACAACTAAATAAGCACACGCATTTTAAGAATATAATTTATTTGGAAATTGACACTACTTTAATGTGCATTTATTAAACATGGAAGCCGAAGTGAATGTTGAGATAGCAAAAATCGAAACGGATGACGAAGCCTGTTAAATACTGAATACTAATGCTGTTACGGTTCAGTAACAAGATGGCATTCTATCCGATAAAACCACTTCCTTTCATTCGTATTATAAGATAAACGATGGTAATTAGGCGATATCCAACCATTCCTAAACTTTAATGCTCAATTTGAAATTCGCGTCTTATGAAGGAATAGCCAAATAAAAAATATTTTTTTTCTATACTTACTACAAACTATTCTTACTAAATCTTATTTTTCTATCTATAACATTTTAATTCAAATAAATCTTTGCAGAAGAAAATACATTACACATTTCGTTATACACACAAAGAGAGCAGCGATAGTCAAAATGTTTAAGAACTGGGCACTGTACGCTGGTCTTAAACTCCATATTGTTTCCGTGCAATCGCGAGAAACGACAGAAAATCGACCAGTCTTTAAAAGAATGATAAGTATTAAACAATTCCAACTTTTAATAACGAAAATGCTAGAAATAGCTTATGGCACAGAAAGACTTATTTTAAGACAATTGTGCTTTAAAGATACACTACGTGATCAAAAGTATCCGGAAACCTGCTGAAAATGACGTACAAGTTCGTGGCGCCTTCCATCGGTAATGCTGGAAGTCAATATGGTGTTGTCCCACCCTTAGCCTTGATTACAGCGTTCACTCTCGCAGTCATACTTTCAATCAGGTGTTGGAAGGTTTCTTGGGGAATGGCAACCCATTCTTCACGGAGTACGGAACTGAGGAGAGGTATCGATGTAGGTCGGTGAGGCCTGACACGAAGTCGGCGTTCCAAAACATCCCAAAGGTGTTCTATAGGATTCAAGTCAGGGCTCTGTGCAGGCCAGTTCATTACAGGGATGTTATTGTCGTGTAACCACTGCGCCACAGCCCGTGCAGTATAAACAGGTGCTCGATCGTGTTGAAGGATGCAATCGCCATCCCCGAATTGCTCTTCAACAGTGGGAAGCAAGAAGGTGCTTAAAATATCAATGTAGATCTGCGCCGTGATCGTGCCACGCAAAACAAGTCGTTTGGCATTTTCCTGCGTGATGTGTGGCTTATGAGCAGCAGCTCGACCATGGAATCCAAGGTTACTCACCTCACGCCTGTCATAGTACTTAGAATGGATCCTGATGTAGTTTGGAATTCATGTGTGATGGTCTGGATAGATGTCTGCCTATTACTCTTTACCACCCTCTTCAAATGTCGGCGGTCTCTGTCAGTCAACAGACGAGGTCGGCCTGTACGCTTTTGTGCTATACATGTCTCTTCACGTTTCCACTTCACTGGACCTAGAGATGTTTAGGAGTTTGGAAATCTCGCGTACAGACTTCTGGTAATGTAACATTTTTGTCAAACAAAATAATAAGCAAGCAAAGCAAAATAAATCAGTTATAAAAGTATGTTAATTCTAAGTTTCATAGCAATTGATTTCGCTATTCTCGCGCGAATAGGTAATATACAAACGCGCGCAGGCACAGGCGCGCGCACGTAACTACATATGCATTTTTAAAATACGATTTTTAGGTTTCAGGTAATTCTTTATACGCTTAGTGCCAATTTATCATTCAAAGTAAAACCAGAGGAATAATTTCGATAAAAGCATTTTATTTTATGTATGCATATAGCTAGGAAGCGCAATTGCTCAGGCGCGCTAACGTCTGTGGCTCGAATTCGGGAGGATCCTGGGTTAGAACCTTCGGGTCCAACCAATCTGACCGAAGGTTTTCTAGGGTTTTCTTCAGTCGCTAGGCGAATACTGGGTTGGATAACTTGACCTCCAAAGTTTCCTTCTTTGTCTTTTATGTAGGTTATCAACATGTTTTTTTTCACGCTTTTTCCCGGAGATTCACTAAATGATGTCAACTGCAGATCTCTCCATCTTTTCTGCGGCCTTCCATTGCTTCTTCGTAATGGCTTAATGTCCCTGTCTATTTTTCCAGTCTTCATCTTTCATTCTTGTAATATGATTATTCCATTCCTTTTTCCATCTTTTTTATCTTTTCACAAATTTGTTAATATTGGTTATTTCACAATGATACCTTACATCCTTATTTCTTATCCTATCACTTCTAGACTTCCCTATTATTGATCTTAAAATATTCATTCCTACTGCTTGATATAACTGTTTCATTTTCTTCGCGACAGCTCGGGTTTCGTCTCCACATGTCAGGATCTGTCTTATCATTGTCTTATATATTTTAACTTTCCCTTCTATACTAAGATATTTATCTTAAGTATCCTAATATACGAGTTCCATTCATGGCCTGCTACCTAGCTTCTTTATGCGTTTGACGATCACTTGATATATCCACTCCCAAGAATTGAAACTACTTGCTCAGTGAGTTTCCCTTCTGTTTCTATCTGACATCTTACCGGCTCCTTAGATGTAACCATTTTTTAAGTTTTCTCTGTTGAGACTGTCATGTTATATAATTTGAATGTCGTCGCATATTTGTGCAATAATGTCTGTAAATTGTCTTCAGAGTCTGCCACGAGCACCACATTGTCTGCATAACCTGTTATATTTATCGTTATTACCCACTGCATAGTCTTTCATTGTTTTACACTATGAATTACTCTATCAATTATTAAGTTGAAAATTACCGGGCTTAAGGGATCACTTGAGGCATTCCACCTTCACATTCTATTTTGCCTGTAATCTGATCTCCTGCTCATACTTTAGTTTCAACGTCCTTGTATATAGCTTCAATAGTTTCAAGCAATTTCTTGGGCACTAGCTTATTTCTTAATATTGTAGTAACATCTCGTAGTCTAACTCGAAACACAAAAAAGTGGGATTGTTGTACTCAGTCGCTTTCTCGACTATTTGGCGGCTATGGATACAGCGTCTGTTGTTGATCTATTCACTACTAATTGTGCCTCATTAATTTTGAAGTATGGCTGAATCTTATCAATATTACTTTTGTTAACTTTAGCACCGTACTCAATAGGGTTCTACCTCGATAACTATTAGGGTACTTTCTCTTTCCTGTTTTTAAAAACTGATATCGCAGTACTGATTTTTCATTCTTGAGGTATTTCCCTAAGTGCAAGTATTTTATTAAATAATACTTGCATCTGTTTTCGTATTCTCCTTCCTTCATACTTCAGCATCTCATTACTTATTCCGTGTTGGCTGGGACTTTTCTATTCTTTAAAGTTTTCACAGTTATATCTATATCATTCTCAGTAATTTCAATTATACCATCACTATTGTCATCTACATTTAGATTTTTCTATAGTTTCTTGAGTCTGTCCCAGTTCAAATTATACAATTGTTGGAAATACGAATAGTTTTTCCAAGTGGTTATATCTATATTTCCTCTTACGTTTATTTCCGCTTTATATTTCTCAACATACTTTTCTTTGAGCACCATACATATCTTTCTCCATATCCTTAGTAAACGTTTCCCGATATGCCTCTTTCATGTCTCTTTATTCTTTTATTTTCTCTCTTCCCAAACACAACACGCAATTTTCAATCTTCTGGTAATTTCGTTGTTTTATAAAGTAAAAATGCTTCTTTTTCACCCCCTCAGCAATCTATTTAACGTCATTAAACCAGGGTGTCTCATATTTGCTTTTCTTCGACAACTGTATCTTCCTTTTCCCTATAGCATCTTCCGCTGCAAGAAGCACATTTTCTTTAATTTAATCCATCCTTCTTCTATCCTTTCTTCTGCTTCAATAGATCTTCTCATTTAATCTTCTCTGATGAGATATTTTGTACTTTCATTTTCTAATAATTCCATATTAAATTTCTCAATGTATTTTGCACTACTATTTGCTGCTAGTCGGTGTTTTAATATTATTTTACTGAAAAGTAGTGTATGGTTATTACCTACATTTGCCAAAGTCAATGTTCGCACATCCCGTATTTTCGCTGGCATAAAATCTATATTAGTTATTACATAATCAATCATTAAATGTTACCCTGAGAGACAGAAAAGCTGTACTTGTATTTACACTCTTAGTCGAAAAATGTATTGTTAATAAGTCAATTATTTTGGGCATAAAATCAATTAATAAATCTCCATTATCATTATTAACCTGCCCACGGAATCACTGCTTTATTCCAGCTAGTGGATCATTTCCCACTCGTGCATTGAAGTCTCCTGATATTAAAGCATAGTGCAAATTCGTCTATCATCGCTTTTATTACTACATTTCATTTCCTTTTTCTTCACGGCCATACCAGCACTGGGCTGATCACTCAGAGTGTGCTTGCTCCTCGACAGCCTACTGACCAAGGCCTACAAACAGGAGGATAATCCCTTTAAGAAGAGCCACAGACATAGCTTGACCGTCTACATTATAAAGATTAAGCGGTCCATATCGAAATTTATCTGTTTTTTACTTTCTATCCCGCGTATAGTAAGTAGGCGAAGTATTGCATTCCACCCAAAAACTGGTTAACGAGATTTCACCGGAAATACATCTTTTGAGGCCTCTTGAATACAAAAAGAGACTTTTAGGAAAACGTCCGTGTTTGTCTGTAAACAGCATAACTCAAAAACGAAAAGTCGGATAAACATAAAACTTGGTATTTAAGTTCAAATATGCGAGATGAAGATTTTCAAGAAAAGCCCCCCACAATTTACATGAAACATTTGAAAATGTTGATTTTGTCAAAAGTGGCTAAGGATTTTCATTAAAATATCATATGTTTAAGATATTTTTATGACAAATAAAATGCATATCTTGAATTTTCTGGGAATATCCCCCAAAGCCCTCTTCATACTGAATGACTTTCGCATAACTAGTAAACCGTAAGAGATAGGCGATATTTTACTATACAAAAGAGATAGATCTCGTTAAACCACACAATTTATGTCCTATACTTTTTTCTGGAGTGAACTACAGATATTCCTTGTTATTTGTTTGAAATTTCCATTAGTTATACTTTTTCTCAAATAGGAATTCATTCTTCCTTTTTATGTCTTGGACGTGCAAAGAGAGTGAAATGCTCCACATAGCAACCAGCTCTTAAAAGATTTGACCGTCGCTTAAAGTCTACCATATTCCCCTTACACATACAAGAAAATTAGCCATAAGATATTTCTGCAAATGTTTATCTTGATTAACATGAGTTATATGGAGAATAAGCGTTTGTAAAAATAGTTTTACAAAAGTAGAGAAAGTCGTGTGAGTGCCAAACATCAGAGTTTTTACAAAATATTGGGGTGGAAAAAATGGCTCCGCATTTCCGTCGTGTTTGTTGTTCTTTGAATGCAACAATGAGTATGCAGCAATGTGGCATGCTTTGTTACATACAGTAGTGTTCAAAAGTATCCGGACACATGGCTGAAAATGACGTACAAGTTCGTGGCACCCTCCATCGGTAATGCTGGAAGTCAATATGGTGTTGGCCCCTCTTTAGCCTTACTGACGGCGTTCACTCTCGCAGGAATATTTCAATCAGGTGCTGAAAGGTTTCTTGGGGAATGGCATCCCATTCTTCACGGAGTGCGGAACTGAGGAGAGGTATCAATGTAGGTCGGTGAGGCCTGGCACGAAGTCGGTGTTCCAAAACATCCCAAAGGTATTCGATAGGATTCAAGTCAGGACTATGTGCAGGCCAGTCCATTACAGGGATGTTATTGTCGTGTAACCACTCCGCCACAGCCCGTGCAGTATGAACAGGTTGTGTTGAAAGATGCAATCGCCATCCGCGAATTGCTCCTCAACAGTGGGAAGCAAGAAGGTGCTTAAAATATCAATGTAGGTCTGCACTGTGATCGTGCCACGCAAAACAACAAGGGATGCAAGACCCCTCCATGAAAAACACGACCACACCATAACACCACCACCTCCGAATTTCACTGTTGGCACTACACACACTGGCAGATGACGTTCACCGGGCATTCGCCATACCCACACCCTGCCATCGGATCGCCACATTGTGTACCGTGATTCGTCACTCCACACAACGTTTTGCCTTGTTCAGTCGTGTAATGTGGACACTCCTTACATCAAGCGAGGCGTCGTTTGGCATTTTCCTGCGTGATGTGTGGCTTATGAGCAGCCGCTCGACCATGGAATCCAAGGTTTCTCACCTCACGCCTAACTGTCGTAGTACTTGGAGTGGATCCTGATGCAGTTTGGAATTCCTATGTGATGGTTTGGATAGATGTCTGCCTATTACTCTTTACGTCCCTCTTCAAATGTCGGCGGTCTCTGTCAGTCAACAGACGAGGTCGGCCTATACGCTTTTGTGCTGTGCATGTCCCTTCACGTTTCCACTTCTCTATCACATCAGAAACAATGGACCTAGGGATGTTTAGAAGTGTGGAAATCTCGCGTACAGACTTCTGACACAAGTGACACCCAATCACCTGACCACGTTCGAAGTCCGTGAGTTCCACGGAGCGTCTCATTCTGCTGTTTCACGATGTCTAATGACTACTGAGGTCGCGTATAATGAATACCGGACCGTAGGTGGCAGCACAAAGCACCTAAGATGAAAAGCGAATGTTTGTGGGGTGTCCGGATACTTTTTATCACATAGTGTAGCTATTCCGGATGAGTTCTCTTTTTAAGGGTTCGTTACCTAAATTTCTACTGAGTTTTAAATCTGATGCCGAAAACTGATGTAACTCAAGTTCAGTGTTATCGCACTGTTGGTTATTCTAATATGTTTGGTTAGCAACAATGATAACATTAAGTTTGATTTTTACTCAATAAGTGTTTTTTCTCAAGCACTAAGTGTAAACTAAAATATTTTTAGTGCAAATTCATAATTATAACTTTATAACACGGTTAATAATTATTTTCAATAACAACTATTAAAGATAATACACGTTTAATAAACAATGCGCATCTATACACGTAGCTGTACGGAGAGTGTACCAAATTCACTTATTACCTTTCAGCCCGTTTCTGTTTTACTATTGATAATTATTAATTATATCAATACCTTAGGTATTTTACTATATCATATTGTCCTTTATTCGTCGGTATTTTGGTCGAATGAAGTTTAATTAATGTTTAATATGCGCCGTCGTTTCTCCTTTTAGCTATATTGTGAGAACTTTCCTTGAATATCGATTCTCCCTAGCAGCCTCGTTTTCTGTTACCTTTTTGTTTCATATACAGGTAGACTATTTAAGTTGAGACTATACAATATCTCCAAAACTAAACGTTGTAGAAAGGAATGTCCTGAATAAATGTTACTTGATATTACGGGGGAAAGTAAATGTCATTAGTCGTGTTTTGTTTGGATGACGTTATGATGGTCATTTTAGGATCAATTTAATGTTTATCATCTCTACTACGTATAGTAAGTAGGGGAAATATTGTATTCCACCCAAAATTCGATACCAAGATTTAACCGGAAATATATGTTTGTAGGGCCCCTGAATAAAAAAAAGCATTTTTGTAAACATGTCCGTGTGTGTGTCTCTCTTGTCTGTGTGTGTGTGTCTGTGAACAGCATAACTCAGAAAGGAACAGTCGGATAAACACCAAACTTGGTATTTAGGTTCGGTATTTTCCAGAGATGCGACATGAAGGTTTTCAAGAAAATCCCCCCACCCCAGATTACCCTTTAAATGAAACATTTTTCGAAAATTTTAAATTTCTCAAAAACAGCTCTAACGTTTTTGATTAAAATATCACATGTTTAAGATGTTTTCATGATAAATGAAATGTATATCTCGAGTTTTCTGGGAGTGTCTTCAAAAGTATTCTTCATTGTGAAAGACTTTTGCATAACTAGTAAACCATAAGAGATACACAAAATTTTACTTCACAAAAATATAGATCACGTTAAAATACACAATTTATGTCATATGATGCAGTAATTTGTATCATAAATTATTTAAATGTAAAGAATGATTATAGTATGGATATGCATTTTTGTGTGACATTGATTTGAGATGTTTGTTGATTGTAATTATTGTTGAGAAGTAAGTTTATACTGACTTACTGAAACTGAGAATAATAGCGTGCAATAATGCAGCGAGGGGGTGAGCTGTTTATCATTATTAGAGACGAGGAAGTTACGTAATGTTGGCGCGTTTTTCTGTAGAAATTGCTGGAACATTATTCCTAGAGCATATGTATTCATAATTTTCAATGGATATAAAAATAGACGCTAATGTTGGCGCGTTTTATTAGCCAATTGCAGCTCAGTTATAATCTTTAGGCATATAGGGGTGTAGGAGTATAAAAAGGGCTAGGTTAGAGATAGACGCAGTCAGTTCACCGAAAATATTTGTATGCTACACGTCGCCTTCAGTCCTGCAGAAATATTACACGTCGGCTATCGATTCGCAAGTTACGCATATCAGAGTTATGAAAAATCTCAAGTGTTGTAAAGTTAATGATACAAAAAGTTGAAGTACGTGAATTAAGAATGATCAGTAAATAAGTTATTATAACAGTTTCAGTTTGGCGTGTGTCAAGATCAATGTGTAAATTGTGATAGTGAATGTGTTCGACAATAAAAAGTGTAAAACAAATTCCTTCATCAGTGTTATCTTTGGATAAAAGACTACTTTCCGTTTACACAACCTGTATAAAGAGAAGTGCTCGACCAAAAAGATCATAGCTAGCCGGAGGACAGTGAGCAAAAATTAAATAAAATAACAGTAGCATTCTTTCAAACAAACACTAATACTGCCGCAAATTGCTAACACCAGATGGAGCTAACAAACCTAACAAGTGAATCACGTCACAAAATGGCTTCACTACGTGGAGTAAACACACATACACAAATAACATTATAAATTTACCATCGCAAATTGGCTTCCAAAACGTGGGGCTCAACAAATAAATATAACAGAAGTATACCACTTCACATATCCTTTTTTTTTATTGAGTGAACCATTTTCGAGATATTGCTTGTTATTCCCTTAAATTTTCCAATACTTATACTTTTTCTCAAATTGGAAATCTTTCTTCTTCTTTTTTTGTTCTGGTAATGCAAAGAGAATGGAATACTCCACGTAGGAACCTGCTCTTAAAATATTTGACTATCGCTTAAAGCCTACAAATTCCCCTTGCATCTACAAGAAAATTTAGCAATCAGATTAACATCTCGATATCTAGATTAACATGAAGCATATGGAGAATAAGCGTTTGTAGAAATAGTTTGTACAAGAGTAGAAAAAGTCATGTGAGTGTAATACACCAGATTCTTTTAAAGGGGAACCTACATTTTGTATATTCTTCTGCCATTAAAAAATGCCTTATAAAAACTTGTTTATTTTGTCATAAGGAATAAGGAAACAAAATAAAAAATGATTGCTGCCGATTACGAAACGTAAATTGACCCTCAAATGCCTATTCATTGCGCTTTTCGTACACGCCTTTCAGAATTTTCGTTGCTATTTACGTTGGTGAAAGAAAAATTTCAAAGTGCTTTATACAAACGTTGTTTAGTTTTTATGAGGAGTGAGAAAACAACATAAAAATTCCCATTTATAAAATTAATTGACCCCAAAACGACCATCACAACCTCCTCCAAATAAAACAGGTCTAATGGCATTTACCTTCCCCATAAATCGAACTACTTTTATTCAGGACATTTCTTTCTACAACGCTTAGTTTTGGAGATATTGTACAGTCTTGGCTTAAGTGGTCCACCCTGTGTATGACATATTATACATCATTTAATTACGTGAAATATCTTAAATTTTTAATATAACAAACTACTCACATGTGTGATCATTTTAAAACATCTAAGCTAAAGCTATTTATAATAAATAACTAAATTTGTATGGATAGTTTCAGAAATCCTATACGTTTTAGATTATCTTTCGTCTCATAAGTTCTCCTTCTTTGCCTTTTTCAGGATATTTAAACTAAATATGATTAAAAATTTACTGACAATTTCTCACGTATTATTTCTGCTACAATATTAAATAAACAAAATGTAAACACAGAGATTACACCATTTTCTACAGTGAAGCTTTATTGTAGCGAGCTTTCGTGTGTGCTCTAGGGGAAAGTGGTGCTTCTGGTTCAGAGTTGGCAACACTTACTGTATAGGTAATTAATGAACAGAGCTGGGCAGATTCACAGAGAGATCTCCATAATGCTGATTGTGCTACAAAGCATAATCTCCAGCTTTGACAAGGGTTCCAAGAGACAAGAGGTGTTAACCAGGATCAGCAAGTCAGCTAACGCGTCAGTGAAGCTGACATTTGTTGTTAGCTGCAAGACGAAACAGAAGTTTCCAGTCAATACTAGAAGGATGAGTTTCCAGACAAATCATCGCAGACTAGGTGCAGCGATTCACCGTCACACCTGGTTACCTCACTTCAACATACTAAACAACGCCCTAGTTAAAACGGCAGAGTAAGTAAAACAATGAATTACACTTCATAATAACTAGAGGCAGGCAAACCATGAAGAAAAAAATCTGATGTGTTACACTCACATGACTTTCTCTACTCTTATACAAACTATTTTTTACAAACGCTTATTCTCCATATGCTTCATGTTAATCGAGATAAACATCTGCAGAGTCTATCTTATTGCTAATTTTCTTGTAGACGGAAGGGGAATATATATTTACAAGGGCAATATAGAAATACAGTAGCCTTTAAGCACATACATATCTCTTAATAGCTGGTTGCTAGGTGCAGCACCATTCCCTTTCCCACAGATTAATACTCTTTGCATATACAAGACAAAAAAAACTGAAAAACGAATTTCCATTTGAGAAAATAAGTATTGAAAAATTTAAGGGAATAACAAGCAATATCTCGAAAACGGTTCAGTCGACAAAAAAGTGTATATGACATAAATTGTGTATTTTAACGCGATCTACATTTTGTTTGCAGTAAAATTTTGTCTATCTCTTATGGTTTACCAGTTATGCAAAAGTCGTTCAGAATGAAGAAAACTTTTGGAGACATTACCAGAGAATTCGAGATATACATTTCATTTTCATGAAAATACCTTAAACATATGATATTTTAATCAAAATCGTTAGAGCCATTTTTGAGAAAATTAAAATTTTCGAAAAATGTTCCATGTAAAGGGTACTCTGGGGTGGGGATTTTATTGAAAACCTTCGTGTAGCATCTCTGGAAGATACTGAACCTAAATACCAAGTTTGATGTTAGTTATCCGACTTATCCGACTTCGTTTCTGAGTTATGCTGTTCACATGCAGACACACAGACTGACACAAACACGCAGACACACACACACGGACATGTTTCCAAAAATGCTTTTTTTGGATTCAGGGGTCTCAAAACATGTATTTCCGGTGAAATCGTTGTATCAAATTGAGTGGAATACAATACTTCCCCTACTTACTATACGTAGTAGAGAAAGTAAAAATTATCGTGCGGGATGGCTCGCATTGTTACGCCGGTTTGTGGCCCGCATTTGCAAAAGCCCGGTTCAAATCCCTTGGGCCGACTAATCTGCCTGGTTCCTTTTAGTGATTTCCCTCAGTCGCCAAGGTAAACACCGCATTGGATATTTAATATCACGATCCAAAGTTCCACCTTAAGTTTAAAAACAATAGTAAAATAAAAAATCTGATGTGTTGCACTCACATGACTTTCTCTACTCCTGCACAAACTATTTTTACAAACCCTTATTCTCTATATAATTCATGTTAATTGAGATATCGAGATGTTAATCTTATTGCTAATTATCTTATAGGTGCAAAGAGAATATGCTAGGCTTCAAGCGACAGTCAAATCTTTTAAGAGCTGGTTGCTATGTGGAGTATTCCATTCTCTTTGTATGTCCAGGGCATAAAAAAGGAATAACGAATTCTCATTTGGGAAAAATTATAAGTATTGGAAAATGGAAACAAATAACAAGGAATATCTCGGAAATGTTCACTGGACAAAAAAAATGTATATGACATAAAGTGTGCTTTCACGAGGTCTACAGCTTTTGTGTAAAAAAGCTTTATCTATCTATTACCGTTTACCAGTTATGCAAAAGCCATTTTCAATGAAGAGAACTTTTTGGGGTATTCCTAGAAAATTTAAAATATACATTTAATCTGTCATGAAAATATCCTAAATTAATATTTTAAATAAATGTATAATGTAAGACGCATGAGCTGGGAAATTTATCCGGAAAGACGATGGTTGACCAAAGTCATTAGCGACAGTCGATAGTAGCGCATTAGCTTAAAGATTCTGGGAATTCAGTTGAGTTATAAGCTTGGCTTATAAGAACGTTTGCAGGGTCACGTAGACCAGAATTCTGAGAAAAGTGAAAGACTCAGTTAGCAACAAAGTCAGAGTCGCAAGAGAGATGAATATTGGCCCGGGTGTAAAATAATATTGGATGGGGATTGAAGCAGTATTTTATATCACAACACTGTAAATGCCAGAGTGATTGTAGTATAAATTAACATTATTGTATAACAATGATTTGAGATGTTTGTTAATTATAAGCATTGTTAGGAAATAAGTTTACACGGCCTCACTGAAACTGACAATAGGAGCGGATAACAATGGAGCGAGGGGGTGAGTTGTTTATCAATTAGAAGAAACAAACAAATGACGTCAGAGTAACGTGCCTTTCTTTAGAAATGGAGGGAATATCTTCTCTAGAGCATATGTGCTCGTAATTTTGATTGGATAAAAAAATAGACGGTAATGTTGGCGCGCTTTATTAACCAATAGCAGCTCTGTTATAATGTTTAGGCATATCGGGGTGAGGGAGTATAAATTCTGAAGCCAAATGCAAGTAACGTGCAGTTCAACAGAATTATTCACGGGTTACACGTCGCGCAGTTCTACAGAATCATTCACGAGTTACAGGTCGCGCAGTTTAATAGACGCATTCACGAAGTACACGTTACGCAATTCTACAGAATCTCTCGCGTCGTAAAGTTAGTTATAAAAATGTGAAATACGCGAATTAATAATGCGCGGCAAAGAAGTGATTATAGTTACATTCGAAAATATAACAGTTTCAGTCAGGCGTGTATCAAGAGTAATTATGTGAAATTAATAAAGTGCGACGGCAATAAAAGTGTAAAAACAAATTCTTTTATCAGTGTTGTCTTTTAGTAATCAACTCCTTTCCGTTTACACACCCTGTTGAAGAGATTTTCTCTACTGAGTAATAATAGCTAGGCGTAGGACAAAGAACCCAAAATTCAAAATATTAAAACAATAACAGGCACTCAGCAAATAAGATAACACGAACGATACCGCTACAGGATATATATGTAGGCCGAGCTAAAAGTAATAAAGCCTTGTAACTTTATATCAGAACGTTACTGTCTCTGGTACTGGCACTGATACTTACCGTCATTCGTGCACACAGTTTTGCATACGTTACTCTTTCTGGTACCGTCACCGCTACGTACTGCTCGTGTGATATTTTAAGCGCCAAGTAACACGTTTGTGTAAGATTTTGCAGCTATTGCAGGTTGGCAGATCCAGGTCCTTTATAGGATTATTATTTATTAGTTATGTTTCATTTCATATATCACCAGTATCACCAGCTTGTGGTGCCGTATGCAGTAATAATCGGCGTTAGATACTGTTACTTGTTACTGAAACTAGACAATAATATTGTTTCATTTGTTTGTTTTGTAAGGTGTGGAAAGAAAGCTGTCATAAATTATATTTTATGCCTTCATTGCCTTAATACTAATAATAATTGACTACAAAGAATGACTAATTTTTGTTTATATATCCCGAATAACCTTCAAAAAGTTGAATGTTTAAGTAACCAATGTTAAAATTAAACTGTGTCATTCCACAATAAAGGTTCGCAATTCTCCAGGCAATTATTTCGAAAGACATGATCGTTTGATACTTGCATCCTTATTTTTGTTATTTCCCACTGTATAAATTGTAATTGGTGCTTGGTAACAAAATATGTTAACAGAAAGCTATCCCGCTTTAGTCCAATTATCACCGGAGAGACAGAAGCACAAACAGGAGTTAATTACTGTAATGGAGAGGTTAACGGATAATGAAAATCAATTTGTAAATTTGGTTAGGAATATATCTGCCACACTGTTCTCTGTTCATCCGCATTAGCTGGTCAATTCTCACCGTCGATGAGCAATATCATAGTAAATTTGTCTACACACTCATGAATTATTGAGTACAACAGTAAGTTTCGAAAATAAAATGTAACTAACCGACGTAACGTTTGTAGTAAATTATACCCCAAAGCAAAATAGCTCTTTATGTGTGTATGTTTTACCTTATAAGTGAGATTGAACGATTGCGCTGAAATTTCTTCTAAATCCCACTGCTGTGATACATTCACATGACTTTCTCTGCTCTCTATCGCTTATTAGTGGGTATACAAATTATTCTTACTGAAGCTTGTTTTTCTATCTACTACATTTTAATTCAAATAAACCTCTGCAGAAATAGCTATATTACACATCTGTTATAGATACAAAGGGAACAGCCATAGTCAAATGTTTAAGAACAAGGCACTATATATTGGCCTTAGAATTCCATACTGTTTCTACGCAATCACAAGAGATAACTGAATGTTGAAAGGACTGTAAGTGAATGAACAGGAAATGAACAATTTTGATCTTTAATAACGGATATCTCGGAGACGGCGTATGCCACAGAAAAATTTATTTTAAATAAATTGTGTGTTTTAAAGGTGTTTTGTGTAGCACATTTTTCGTCTATCGCTTAACGTTTACCAGTTATACAAGAATATACAAAATTCCTTCCGAATGAAGAGGACTTCATAGGCTATTCCCCGAAAATTCAAGATATAATTTTATTTGTCATCTAAATATCTTTCATATCTGATATTTTAATCAAAATAATTCGAGCCATTTTTTAGAAAATAAAAAATTTCGAAAAATTTTCCAAGTAAAGAGTAGTTTAGGGGTGGGCATTGTTGAAAATCTTCTTCGGGTCGGATCTTTGGAAGATCTAAATACCAAGTTGGGTATTTATCCGAATTTTCATTTTTGAGTATGGTGTTTACACACAGACACACACACACACGGACATGTTTCCAAAAGTGCTTTATTGGATTCAGGAGTCTCAAAACATGTATTTCCGATGTCGAATTTTTGGGTTGAATGCAATACTTCCCCTACTTACTATACGTAGTAGAGAAAGTAAAAGTATGCCATATTCTGTCTTAATAACTTTCCCGAAAACATTATAAATCGATACAAATGCAAGAATTCGAAATACCACACCTATATTGAGTATTGTTAAAATATTGTATTAGATAATTTTGCCATCATAACCTTTCTATCAAGTTTCATTAATTGCAAAATTCAACGCGACATATATTGAGTCACACATAGTTTTTGTTGTTAGTTGTATGATATCTGATTACTTACTTTACAAGCTCTTAAATTGTCATTTTATCACACTCTTAGTTAATTATCATTATCATAAGACATCGGATCTGTACGCGATAAGAATATATAGAACATCTATTCATTTATGCTGTCAAAAGCTTTAAAATAGCTTTAAAAGTATGCACTTATGCACTAAAATTGTTATTTTTACTTTATCTACTACATATAGTAAGCAGGGGAAGTATTGCATTCCATCCAAAAATTCTATACCGAGATTTCACCGGAAATATATGTTTTGAGACCCCTTGAATCCTTAAATATCACTTTTATAAAAAGGTACACGTGTTTGTCTGTCTGTGTGAACAGCATAACTCAGAAAGGAAAAGTAGGATAAACACTAAATGTTTTTTGATTCAGTATATTTCAAATATGCTATACGAAGATTTTCAAGAAAATCCCCCCACTCCAAACTACCCTTTACATGAAACAGTTTTCGAACATTTTGTTTTTCTTAAAAAATGTCTCTAACGATTTTGGTTAAAATACCATACAATTAAGATATTTTCATGAACAAATAAAATGTACATCTTGAGTTTTCTGAGAGTGGCCCAAAAATCCTTTTCTTTCTGCATGGCTCTTGCATAACTGGTAAACCGTAAGAGATAGACAAACTTTTTCTGCACAAAAAATGTATAGCTTACTAAAACACACAATCTTTGTCGTATACATTTATTTTGAGTGAATAATTTCCAAGTTATTGCTTGTTAGTTGTTTGAATTGTGTAACACTTATACTTTTTATCAAATAGGAATTCATTATTCATTTTTACTTTCTCTACTACGTATAGTAAGTAGGGGAAGTATTGCATTCCACCCAAAAATTCGATACCGAGATTTCACCGGAAATACATGTTTTGAGACCCACTGAATCCAAAAAAAGCATTTTTGGAAACATGTCCATGTGTGTGTGTCTCTGTGTGTGTGTGTGTGTGTGTGTGTGTGTGTGTGTGTGTCTGTGTGTGTGTGTGTCTGTGAACAGCATAACTCAAAAACGAACAGTCGGATAAACACCAAACTTGGTATTTAGGTTCATTATCTTCCAGAGATGCGACACGAAGGTTTTCAAGAAAATCCTCCCACCCCAGACTACCCTTTACATGGAACATTTTTCGAAATTTTTAATTTTCTCAAAAATGGCTCTAACGATTTTGATGAAAATATCATATGTTTAAGATAATGTCATGAGAAATGAAATGTATGTCTCGAATTTTCTGGGAATTTCTCCAAAAGTATTCTTCATTGTGAACGACTTTTGCATAACTGGTACACCGTAAGCGATAGACAGAATTTTACTACACAAAAATGTAGATCGCGTTAAAATACACAACCTATGTCATATACATTTCTTTTGTTGAGTGAACCGTTTTCGAGATATTGCTTGTTATTTCCTTAAATTTTTCAATACTTATACTTTTTCTCAAATTCGTTATTCATTTTTTTTATGTCCTGGACATGCAAAGAGAATGAAATGCGCCACATTGCAACCAGCGTTAAAATATTTGACTATCGCTTATAACCTACCATATTCCCCTTGCATCTACAAGAAAATTACCAATAAGATTGACATCTCGATATCTCGATTAACATGAAGCATATGGAGAATAAGCGTTTGTAAAAATAGTTTGTACAAGAGTAGAGAAAGTCATGTGAGTGTAACACATCAGATTTTTTATGTCCTGAATATACAAAGAAGGTGGAATGTTCCACATAGCAACCAGCTCTTAAAGATTTGACTATCGCTTAAAGCCTACCATATTCCCCTTGCACCTACAAGAGAATTAGCAATAACTTTCTGCAAATGTTTATCTTCATTAACATGAAGTAGATGGAGAATAAGCGTTTGTAAAAATAGCTTTACAGGTGTATAGAAATTCATGTGAGTGTAACACATCAGAGTTTTAACTTACACTATTTGGTATTTATAGTATACATCGTTCTTTAGATATCATTTCGGTCTTGTAATTTGATTTTCACTACATAATCATTTTCTGCAAATTCTCAGGTGAAAGTTTATGACATTTATGGGTTTAACACTAGTTTGTATGCTGAGAAGGATGTTTCCACATCTACAAATGTTATTTGGAAAATTTTGAAAGAACTTTTTAACTCTAAGGAAATCTCATCCGGAGGCGCTGCGTTTATATCTTGATCGTTGCTGTCCACTGAACGCAAGCTTAAATGTCTGGATTTCTGTCTAAAACACTGCAGGATTTACCGTCTGATTTTCTTGAGTACTTTAAAGGAGCATTCTCAACTTTACTCTGGACTTTATTGGAAAATGATATAGTGTCTCCATAGTAAGGACTTTATTATTTTGTCATTACTGTGCTTACATATTAATTTTCTAATTATGTATGCAGTGTGCACTTCATAAACAAGCACAGAACAACATGAAACACTGCAAAACTTAATTCCATATCACAAATAAAACCAACGGAAGTTTCATTTGCACACAAAGCCGATGTCTAATTATCATAATCGGCAAAACAGTCATTGAACCATGTTGTCTATTGCGGCCTGTAGTCCTACAGATCATCTAACATGAGCTGCAGGTTTGTTGTTCAACCCATTTGTTAATATATTATAAGTGAAGCTGGAACATCCTCCAATTACAATATGTTTAAAAGTCCGAGAAGGAATAAAACGTACAAATAATGTAACGGTAGTTATGTAAATTAAATAATAATAATACAGTATCAATAATAAAATACCAGTGAAGTAAATATATAGAATGAATATGAGAAAAATCGATTCGAAGCATTGAGAAATACAAAGTTCGTGTTCGTGTACAAATACGTGAGGGTGCGAATAACTCGAGGAGAATGTTTTCACCACTTTAAGATGAACAAACAATAATCAGGAAAGACAGGCATTGCTAGACCTCATCGGAGGCGACATCGGCCGCTTAGTCTTTCCGGCCCGAGAATGGGTCCCCATATAAACAATGCACATAGGTGACTCCGCGCTTGAGTTTCATGAACACATGGAGGAGCTTCCTTCCTTCCTCCAGCTGTTTGCTTTCGGGAGTTCTATGAAGCTGCCATCATTACCTCTTTATTTTATATTAACCACGTGCTATTTTCACTGCACCAGAACTGAGTATTAAAGAAATATATGCCTCTGTACTTGATAAAGAAACTAAATGTACTAATGCAGTAATTAAAAATGGATGAAATGTTATGAAATATATTTTATTACCACTTACTGTACAGTAGTTTATCCATGTTAGGAGGGTCATTGTTTAAGAAAAAGTTTTTTACCTAAAGCGTATGACACTTTTCACACAAGTCGCCCACTTTTCCTAATACACTGCACTCCGTTTTCTTTCTCGGGGTTTTCACAGTTTCCGCCTACTTCACTTCCTTGCATTGGAAAGGACACACAGCTGCTTCAGACGTTAATTTAATGGCATACTTAACAATATCGCTCAAACATAATATCTGGGATGAAAAAGGATGAAACTACAAAACGTTAAACATTTCTCCTATTTAACAGTAATGTTTAATATGAAAGGAAAATGGAACAAACTTCTATCAGTAACTAAATATAAAGCACGAGGGCAGTTAAATGAATTATTACGTACCCTCTCGCGGATTTTAGATGTGCCTGTACATACATTAGAAAAGATGTATAACTGTATGACAAGGCCGGTTTTGTTATACGGAAGTGGAATCTGGGGATGGGAAAGAGCAGAGCATGTCAATAAAACGCAGGTAGCATTTTGGAAAAGAGTTCTTGGAGTTTCACAAGACACAATACATTGTAAAATAAGAGCAGTGAAGTACTGGCTAAGGCTGATGCTTGGGGATAACTCCACATTACGATCCAAATGTTATAAATACCAGCGAGAAAACCTGTCTCCTAAGTTTTGGGCAGCTGATTTGGAAAGGGATTTGAGGAGAATAGGAATGGGGTCAGTATGGCAAACAGCTGAAACAAATGACAAAAACATATGGAAATGTGTCAAAAGAAGACTAAGAGACATCAACCAACAGGACACAGAATCGGATTGTAAAATTAAACCTTCTCTAAGTCTAGCAAATGAAATAAAATTGAGCTGGGGTAAAGAGGCATATATACTTAATTTAGAAAGAAAGAAAGAAAGAAAGAAAGAAAGAAAGAAAGAAAGAAAGAAAGAAAGAAAGAAAGAAAGAAAGAAAGAAAGAAAGAAAGAAAAGATCAGAAAGAAAGAAAAGATCAGTAATGGCATGGTTTAGACTGGGGGGGCTGGAGGGCACAGAAAATGACTGACGATTCTGGCAGGAGAATCTGCCCATTCTGCGATTTGGATGAGGACTGGGTACATATTTTGATGGAATGTGCACAGCGGGAGAACCAGCGAACGATTACACTCAATGAAAAATTCTTAAGTCCCTCAAGAAAGAGATTGGCATGTTGGGAGCTACTGGCTGACCAGAGGAACTGGCAAAACATGGGAATTTTTTTGGCTAAATTCAAGCTAGGTCAAATTTCTTCAGTTAGACAAAGGTAATTTATCTCTATTTTCCTTTTTTTGTTCCTATTTAGTTTTCTTTTCTGTTTCTGTTGTTTATTTTGTTACCCTACTTGTATCTTAAATATGCATGTACGGTCAATGACCCATGCACTAAATACTTGTGTAATAACTTCAAAGATTTGAAACCAATAAAGATACCTTATCTATCTAACATAAAGTTTAATACATTCAAAACTATTGTTCTTTCAACCTTTTAAGGGCTTTGTTTATTACAACTTAGCTATGATCACGACATAATCAATACCCCATTAGCACAACCGTTGCTTCGCTCCAGTAAACAACGCGGGATGGCTGCATAACCATGATAAGAAATAGAGGCTAATTATTTAAGTTGTGTTTAAGTAAAACTATTATTAACATACTAATCATATTTACAGTCTTTATTACTTGAAGTAAAACAAAGGTGATAATACATGTAGTACAGTAGCGTTTGCTTACCAAGACCTTTTCTGGGGCTAGATTGAGTATTGTTTGGGCAAAGGGAAACGTAGTACAAATGACTAAACTTGTGAGAGAAATAAGTGAAGTATAAGGAACCTCGGTTTGTGGTGAGCAATAAAACGGAAGGTACAACCTGTCAAGCGGTAGTGGGTACTTGTGTCAGCTCCCGTGAGCGGGAGAGACGTAAAAGTGCTAGACATTCACGACAAATAGTGAGGGTGAAATATTACTCCAGGGAGCCATGCTAAAGAGTTTCTCGGTTTACACGTTGTATACCATCCTGCTTTCAGAATCTACGCCGATTTAGGTTTTTTGCAGCTTCTTTACTATTGTACAACAATTACTAACAAAGAACGCAGATTAGGCACATAGACAAATAAATGTGTTGCTAGAAAGTAGCAGAAGAAGAACATATTCATTTGACAAGAGGAGGATGTTTTCACGGAAAACTGTATTCTGCGAGTTAAATGGTTACAGGAACCTAACGGCGACACATTTAAGGAGGCCTATAGTAAGTGTTGCCAGTTACTGGCTTTATAGCAAAGGGCATTCATATAAGCGCTGTCAGCAAAACTTAAGGGGGCTGCCTTATTGGGATACAAACAGTAACTTCGGAATTGGTCGAAGTTATGGTTATAGTACGTTTACACAGATTTAAATGTATTTAGTAACTATAGTTTAAAATATTGTGAGTTTGTCCAGTTTTTCAACTGTCACTTCTCTTAGTTTTCACTATCACTTCACTTACTACGTGACTTAGCGACTTGTTCAGGACTATTCACTTCCCGGGGAGTGGAACACAAGACTTCTACAATCTCTCGCTGCAGGTCAGATCAGTCGTCACAAACTCACTCGGAGAATCGCACTTGATATCGCAGCAGAAACGTGCTCACCAACTTACTTGCTCACTCACTGACCGACTCAACTCTTCTCGCGAGAATGCTCGTTTATATTGCCAATTAAATCTTCTGTAGAACATTCTCTATCTGGACACACGTTCTGTAGAAGGGGGTGAAATAAACTTCCAAAAGATTCCACGCTTCTGACGTTTACGCCGGGCGAGAGCGGAACTTATCTTTGTTTCTCTCCGACTGCCTGGTGTTGACCTCACGATAAGCTTGGGCCATAACCGCTGCGTTACAATATTATTTTTCTAAAATTTAACCTTGGGTAGTTATTGTATGCGTAAAACATCATAATCTAACAAATAGTTTGACAATGCTGATTGTTTAGCTCTTATTTAGCTCTCGCGGATATACATAGCAACCTGACTTAAATTTACGAAGAGGTTAACGGTTAATATTGCAGCGAAGTTCGAACAGAGTGACAATCACGTTAGTATTGTCAATAGGTGATAAAATGCCGAAACCCCGAAGACACGTCCTTGTAGGACACGGGGCTGCTCTGTAAGCATCAAAAATATATTTAATGGCCGCAAATTGAGGTTACAGGGGCCTTACTCTCACTCTCGTCTGGTTGACAGGCAAGACGGCGAAGCTCTGAGCAACAAGGGGTGCTTCACACCACCATAATAATTAAGTTAACTTTTAATAAGTGGATACATCCAAACGTTGCTAACAAACAGGTAAGATGCACTAGTGTTAAGTTCTCGCTCGTCTGGCCGCCAGGCTATCCGACACTTTACTACTCCCACTAACTGCGAATATGTGTATTAAGTATGAATGCAACTCTTAGTTTTTATACACCCCCAGGCCTTTTATTTGACGCCTCTTCTTATAACGCACCCGCCTACGTCCTACCTACCAACCCCGATACCGATCCGTTCTTCCTCATTTAAATCCACAGCCCTCCTGTGCACACCTACCCTCGGGGCTAGCCAATCTAGATAGGGTGCTACAATATTAGGTGAACAGAAACTGCTGGTTTTCATCTGAAGTACTCGTGATCGATGTGGAATTCACATGACATATTGGAAATTGAATCAGCTAGAGGTAGAACTGTGGTTATCTGTCTTTGATTACGTGATATTGCATAAAATGGCTCACTATTTGGCAAGTTAGAACTGTACCTATTCATTGTTGGTGTTTTAATGTTTTATGTGGCACTCTTGTTGGTTTTATCACAGGGTCTTACTTTTTATTGAAATAAAAACAGGGTCGTTATTTTTATTGCTTTTAATCAAATGAAGCTTACGTTATTTGCTGAGAAGTAAATTACCTTCTATTTGAAAATGTCCCTCTAAGCGTAATGGGAAAATGTAGTGTTTGTTAATGAGGAACCCAGCATTTCACCTAAATTAGTAAAGGATAAATTCCACGATAAATATTTTGAACATGTTGTACGAACAACCAGCTCACGTGATCCTAAAATCCGCTTATGCACCTACTTTAAACAATATGACATGTCTACAATACCTTCAACAAAAGACCATATAAAACATGGAATACCTGTAGCTTGTGGCACTATCACAACATGCATATTAAATAAAAAGCATCTCAGAAAAAGAATAGCTAAAAATTTACATTGTATTGAAGTTTACTTTGAGCACTTAATAGCACGATATATTCTAAAGGCTTGGTTTATTAACATACAAATTTTACCTCATATTTCGTTTTAAGCCCCAAGGCTTCTTACGTTTACATTTATAAAAATCTGATTGTTCCACTCACACGAATTTCTCTTCTCTTGTACAAACTAGTTTTACAAACGCTTATTCTCCGTCTACTTCATGTTAATCGAGATAAACATTTGCAGAAACTTATTACTAATTTTCTTATAGGTGCAAGGGGATTATAGTAGGCTTTAAACGATACTCAGATTTTTTAAGAGATGGTTGCTATGCGCGGTATTCCATTCTTTTTACATGTCCAGGACATACAAAAGAAACCAACAAGGAATTCCAATTTTAGAAAAAGTATAAACGAAAATTCAGGCAAATAAAATGCTCGGAAGTGCTTCACTTGACAAAAAAAATGTATATGACATTTTCAAGAAAATCCCTCCACCCCAGACTATCCTTTCCATTTAGCATTTTTCGAAATGTTTTATTTTCTAAAAAATTGCTCAAACTATTTTGATTAAAATATCGTATTTTAAGATATTTTCATAAAACATTAAATGTATATCTTGAATTTTCTGGGAATGTTCCTAAAAGACCTCTTCATTCTTAATGGCTTTCGCGTAACTGGTAAACCGTAAGAAATAGAAAATCTTTTACTATACAAAAAATGTAAATTTCGTTAAAACATACAATTTCTGTCACATAGTATATTTGTTTATCGAGGGAACCATTTCCAAGTATTACTTGTTATTTGTTTGTTTTCTCAAATTGGAATTCGTTATTCTCCTTGAACCTACAAGAAAATTAACAATAAGATAGTTTCTGCAAATATTTATCTCGATTAACATAAAGTAGATGGAGAATAAGCGTTTGTAAACGTAGTCTGTACATGATAGAGAAAATCGTGTGAGTGCAAGACAACAGATTTTTACAAATATGATTTATGTGGTACTTATATTTAAGATTGTATTGAAAATAGACACCCAAAACTGTAATAGTCTCCCAGTGATCTGTAACAAATGCAGGAGATAGATGTCTCTCTCCCCACCTCTCCTTCTCTCTCTCTCCACTCTTTTTTCTTATTTTTATTATTTCTCCTATTAAGAGTCACTATTATGTATAACAAAAGCATAACAAATTGATTCTCCATTGTTTTTTCTATATGAATACTTCTCGGCGAATCAATATTATACTAGAAACAGCGCGGTATACTTATCAATTGAATAGTCTCATACCCACTTTGCATTCTGCCTGCGTGTTTCTGAGTGCGAACGAGGGAGGGAACACGCAGCTCTAGATAAAAGGATTGTCAAATTCCATTATTGCGTCTGTAGGGCGGGAAACCGAAACTCCACAGAATAACATAATGAATAATGCATCACCAATGAATTTAAATTAAAATTGCATTACGTCTACCCTGAGCTTACCGCTTTACACTCGGCGTGTTATTTCGTTCAGCACCTCATTATGAAAATAATGCACGACACCAGAGCGACCAATTCGCTTTTCGTCAACACGTTTTAACTGCAATAGCTTAACACCACATAATATGTAACTACTTTTTTACCTGAAGAAGTTACGTGAGTCTTATATGCAGAAATAAAGCCTGTGCGTATAGTGTAAGTAGGACGTGAAATCGCCGAGATAAAAAATTTCTCCTAAGTGACTTAAATTTTCATAATACCGTTTAACTTTTGCATTTATTGAATACATGTCCATTAAGTAAAGTATAAAAATTGTAATAATAGATAACTGTGGACAAATGATAGAATTTCAATATGTAGGGTGCACCTTCTCATACTCAAAAAATCTGAACAATAAAAAATGGACGTATTTCATATTTTAATGGCACTACAAAAAGCTGTTTGAAAAACAAAGCAAGAAATTGTATTCATACAATTTTATAAACTAATGTCGGTGCCAGAATTACTGTATGGGAGTGAAACATGGACAATGACGGAAAAACAAAACGTGACTCGAAGTAAAAGAAATGAAGCTTTTAAGAGCAGTGGTAGGATATAAGAGAACACATCATAAAATAAATGAAAATATAAGACAATAAATATATGCACAAAACAATAAAACTAAGTGGATGTCATCTTTAAAAAATTAATACAGAGAGGCTGCAATTCCATTTCAAGAATTATAAACCAATAGTTAGCACGATCAGGACATGCAGATTGCTACAGATTGAAAGAAATTAATTGAATTTTATTTATAGAAGCTCTTTAACTACTATGGCCCTTAGCATCTCATTCTACAATGGGCGTGAAAAACCGGAAGCTTTCCGCAGAGGCCTCTATCAGTCTTGAGGTTCTTTTACGTGCCGTAAATCTACGACAGACTCTAAATACTAGATCCACTAGACTACGGAGTACGACACTACAGACAGAAATGTCTGATGTATGAAGGGAGAAGAAGAAAGTTCACAAAGAGTTACTCCTTACTCTGCGTTGTATTGAATTTAATTTATTGAATGTGTAACTTCGTACACGAAAACGACGTTTCCTCCATTTTAGTTTGCTAATTATAAACAGTTGAAAATCTGGTGTGAGAAGATGTAGCCAGTCGAAAATAGGAGCGAAAACCTCGTTTCCATAATATTACGGTGACAGACGACTGTGATTGGTTTATTTTATGTCACTCTTAAATTGAATTGGCCGTTATCAGATGCCGTAATACAAGAATGGAATCGTCGGAAAAATAAATTCAGCATACTATTTTATCTATTGCATATATTTTCGTTTTCACAATTTGTTGGTATTTATAGACCCACTTGAATTTTCTTTTGAAAAGTAAGAAAATAACCAGTAAAGAACACTATGCCGATCAATTATAGGTTATGTTCCTTCAGCAATAAGGTTGAAAATGTGAGGTTGTGCAGGAAATCGCTGACATACCTTCCAAAATTTCGTTACCTTCACTCATTTGAAATCTTGACAAAACACGTAGCTCCTTATAAATCCTGAACTTAATGCGCTAGTAGAAGAGATAACAATAACTACTGAATTTAAATGAACCTACCGTTTAAAGAAATTGAGCATTGTAAATCGAGAATTTTCTTTCCAAAACCTGCAAATACGTAGCATCGACACGGGAGGATGAGCTCGTTAAAGCACTTAAAATCTAGCCAGCAAATTTCCTTTACCAATTATCATTTCACTATGATCGGTGTCCTCTGCCTTAGGTGCCGTATGCAGCAAGAACGGGCGTAAAACATAACAAAAAAGCCCGCATTAAATTAGTAGACCAAACAAGAGGTGAAACATTGGATAGGTAGAACCAGATTGAAAATTCTGATGTGTTAAACTCACATGACTTTCTCTACTCTTGTACAAAGTATTTTTACAAACCTTTACGCTCTATCTATTTCATATTAATCGAGGTAAACATTTGCAGAAACGAGCTTTTGATATGCAAAGAGAATTACATTTTACACATAGCGACCAGTTCTAAAATATTTGTTTATCGCTTAAGGCGTACTATGTTCCCCTTGTTTTGTATTTGCAAGGGCAATATAGAAATACAGTGGCCTTTAAGCATAGACATATCGCTTAATAGCTGGTTGCTAGGTGCAGCCCATTCTCTTTGTCACAGATTAATACTCTTTGCATATCCAAGACAAAAAAATGAATAAAAATTCCCATTTGAGAAAATAAGTATTGAAAAATTTAAGGAATAACAAGCAATATCTTTAAAATGGTTCACTCAGCAACAAAAATGTATATGACATAAATTGTGTATTTTAACGCGATCTACATTTTTTGTACAGTAAAAGTTTTATCTATCTCTTATGGTTTACCAGTTATGCAAAATTCGTTCACAATGAAGAATACTTTTGGAGACATTCCCAGAAAATTCAAGATATACATTTTATTTCTCATGCAAATATTTTAAACATATAATACTTTAATCAAAACCGTTAGAGCCATTTTGAGAAAATTAAAATTTTCGGAATGTTTTCCATGTAAAGGGTAATCTGGGGTGGAGGAGTGTTGTTGAAAATCTTTGCGTTGCATCTCTGGAAGATACGGAACCTAAATACCAAGTTTGGTGTTTATCCGACTGTTTGTTTCTGAGTTATGCTGTTCACAGACACACACAAAACACACACACACACGGACATGTTTCCAAAAATGCTTTTTTTGGATTCAGGGGGTCTCAAAACATATATTTCCGGTGAAATCTCGGTATCGAATTTTTGGGTTGAATACAATACTTCCCCTACTTACTATACTTAGTAGGGAAAGTAAAAATGCAATGCCATAGCACGATTTGAGCCACGGATCTTCAGCTTAGTGTGCCGCTGCTGTAATCAACTAAGCTAGCATAACAATATGGCTATACGATATTAAATTCTCCAACTGATTCACAATTTTCCGGTAAACTACAAGTCTTTCTTAAATTCATTTTGATATAACATATTTCAACTTTTATGTCCCAGGCTTCATACATAATCACTATTAGATATAGCAATCCAATTAGTTGTTCTTCGACACTGTCGTCTGTAAACTAAAGTGGAAAGGTAGAATTAGACTGAAAAATTAAATGCCATATCGACATTTGAACCACATCTTCCGCTTACCGTGCCAAAGATCTGTGAAAAAATGTCTTTCGGGGCAGAAAATTCTTTATATGGAGGCTTTTTTTTGTCTTGCAATTGGCGATTTGCTATACAATCTTGCAATGAAGAACAAAACTCCATGCAATTCAGAATCTTTCTTCATTTGATGTAATGCCAATACTTTGTGTATTAGACGTTAGACAGCAGCCGAAGAATGCAGACAGTACAATGGCCCCTTTCAATTCAACACCATCTATACAATTTATCTAGAGTGGAACTAAAGGCGTTGTATCCAATTCAATAGCTTCGCATTACTGAATGCCAAGACGAATTTCCTGACAGTCACGTTTGCCGGTGAGCACTGGTGCTGAACAAGTTGCCTATAAAAGAACACGAAGGGGAGTGCGTTGCAGCTACCGTTAGATCTTTTTGCTTAACTACTTTAGGAGTATTATATTTCACAAAAATATTCCACATAGAGATCTCACCGGAAATGCACGTTTTGAGGCTCCCTGAATCCGAAAAAAGCATGTGTATACTGTCTGTGAACAGCATAATTCAAAAAGGAGATTTCGTTAAACACCAAACGTCCAAGAATGCGAACGAAGGTTTTTTTTAAAAAAATCCCCATTTCAAACTACCCTTTACATGAAAAATGTTTCGCTTTTTTATTTTCTGGAAACGATTCTGAATATTTGAGTCAAAAGACCATATGTTTAAGATATTTGTATTTTATATTTATATTTTATTTTCTAAAAGATAACTCTAACGATTTTGATTAACATACAATATATAAAACATTCACATGGCAAATAAAATGAATATCTGGAATTTTCTAGCAATAGCCTATGAAGTGCCTTTATTTTAAATGACTTGTATACTTAGTAAACCAAGACATAGACAAAATCTTACTAGACAAAAATTTAGATATCGTTTAAACGCAAAATTTATGTAAAATAACTTTTTGTGGTGTTACCGTTTCCGAGATACTACTTTTTATTTCTTCGAATTTTAAAATACTATTCTCAAGTGGTAACTCGCTATTTGTTTCTTCTCGAGTTCATGCAAAGAGAATAGAATTTCAAAGTCATCACGTAGTGACCCACCGTTTAAAAATCTGACTGTCGTTTTAGCCTACTGTATTCTTCCCATACTTAGAATGAAATGTGTAAATCTGGAATGAATATCAATATCCATTAACAAAAAGCAATAAGTTTTTGGAAATATACACTTTAGAACAAGAGTACAGAAAGTCATATGATGCAACACATCAGATCCCAGTGAGCATTCCTTCATTTCTCGTCGGCACCAAGATTCCAAAAGAAGACAGGAGGAAATAATATTTAGTGTCGAATCCAAGAAATGTTGTTATAACAAGGTTGCTAAATGCAGACTTAACTCAATCCACAGTCCTTCTGCAGTTAAATGAACAGAAGAAAAGCTCTGTTGAATTTAGAAAGTTATCTCTTATTGAAAGGAATAAATTATTATTATTATTATTATTATTATTATTATTATTATTATACCTAGGAGCAGTCAATAAGTCAGTATATATTAGAGATTTACTGAAGGAAATTTTAAATATTGGGTCACTGCGCTATTGAACATGCCTACTGTACAGCGGTAGGACTTAGCAGAAAATGTAACTTCTGTGTCATGGAAGCATACACTGACATATAATTAGCCTCAAAGTAAAGTTTAGGTATATCTAGGATCTGGAAGATCTAATTCTGCACCTGTTTTCATACAGCAGAAGAGAAACAGATGTGAAAACGATGCTGTAGTGCATCCGGCCGTACACAGATATCACAGTCCGGAGCAGAACTTGCTTCTCATACGCGCAGACTTTCATTAGTGAAGACCATGTGGGATATTTTTGAACCTCGGCCGACATGTATATCCTGCATTAATTACTTTGGGATAACGAAAAAGAATTGAAAGTTGATACCGAGACTTGAACTTAATCCTCCATCCACGCAGCCTTTACTTTACCTTTGAGCCACATTTCTTCTTGTATTTTGCTTGAACATATATAAATAGCAAGCAGTATACTTGATAGTAATCCGTGTGGAACACGTGGGATAAAAATCTGATGTGACGCATTCACATTAATTTCTCTACCCTGAATCTTTATTAGTGGGTATACAAATAATCTTACTCAACCTTATTTTTCTATTTACTACATTTTAGTCCAAATAAACCTTTGCGGGAATAGCTACATTACCATTTCTTTATATAGATACAAAGCGAAAGGCGACAGCCAAATGTTTAAGAACATGGCCCTATATGGTGGCCTTAAATTTCTATACTTTTTCCATGCAATCGCGAGAAACAATTGAATGTTGAAAGGACTTTAAAGGAATGACCAAGAATTGAAAAATTCGCATTTAATAATGCATATCTCAGAAACGGCTTATGCCACAAAGCTTATTTTAAATAATTGAGTTTTAAGGAGATCTACGTTTTTTTCAGTAGTACGTTTACGTGTATCGCTTAACGTTTACAAGTTATACAAGATTATACACAATTTCTTCCGAATGAAGATTACTTCGTGGGCTAATCCCCGAATTTTATTTGCCATGTGAATGTTTTATATATTGTATGTTAATCAAAATCGTTCGAGTTATCTTTTATAAAATAGAATATTTCAAAAAATATCAACGTAAAGGATAGTTGGAGGGGGATTTCATTGAAAATCTTCGTATCGCATCTTTGGGAGATATTGAACCTAAATACCAAATTTCTTATTTATAAGACTTTTCGTTTTTGAGTTATGTTATTCACAGACACACTGACACACACACGGACATGCTTCCAAAAATGCTTTATTTGGACTCATTGGGCCCCAAAACATGTGTTTCCGGTAAAATCTCGGTATCGAATTTTTGGATGGAATACAATGCTTCCCCTACTTAACTATATGTAGTAGGGAGAGTAAAAATGGTGATAGAATATTTCCAGCTTTTAGAACGAACTCAAGCATTTCATCCAGCATGGATGAATAGCTGAGGGATTAACAGGCTGCATTGTCGACGCTCATCCGGAGAGAAAACAAATTTTGAAAATATGTTGTTTATTATGCAATCTCATTTGTTCTCCGAGGATATGGGAGAACCACGAATTGAAAAAATAGTTTATTGGCTAAATTGGAGCTGTTTTGTTAGTACGGGAATTTCTTGCCCTGACTATGCTGTTTTCAAACGATTCTGCTTCCCTTCACTTTACGCTACTCGTTTTTCAGTCTGTTATAATGTATTAGTTCTGTAACAATGCAAACTTTCCCATACTTAAGCACACAGGATCTTCATGTGTGATTCCTGTGTAACAAAAAACTATATAGAGAAGTGCGACGGCAATTTATAGAGAGATTCCGTGCTATTCGTACGTCTCACAGAAAAACGGTTTATAATTATGTGAACAGATCTAGAAAAGCTACATATATATTCTTGATATGGCATCGAAATTAAATTTCCGTTCTTAAAAGGAAAAGATTCGATGTATTGGAGAAAAATTAGAAGGTAGTCCAAAGAAATAACTGAGAAAGCTTGTACAGGAATAATGAGTATTTTAAATCTCGGCTTGGAATGCCACTAAACCTTTAAAATTAAAACATATAAAATCATTGTGGTTCAGAAATTGCAACCACGCGATAATGTGATTAGAGTAATTTCTGCAAAAACTAAAATTGACTAGGGTGTTAATGTAAATTTTCTTAGAAGGTGTGGACGATGCGTGACGGCACAAGAACATCTTTTTAAACATTTTCTATGACGATGGTATGTATTTATTGTAGTTATAATTTTCATGAAAAGTCTACGCTTGAATTTAACCGACTCCGTGCTTACAGGTGTCAAGAAAATTACTGTTAGGATGACCGTGCATCCCAACGAAGCCTCTGTACAATAGCAATAAGTAACACATCAATCTTCTTGCTTGAAGAAGAAATCTGTTTCTACTGTTAGCTTCTCATCGCTCTCTCTTCCTTTACCTACATTTCTGGGCCAGAATTTGAAGGCAATAAAATTCAATATCAAGTTTATTAGGGTCTATAAAGTTTACTTTTATTTCTTTAATTTAGTTTTCGTTGCCTTCTCCCTTCAGTTTCTTTTGTTCACTGGCTAGCCATGAACCAATAAATGTTGACCAGGATTTAATAAATGTTGATATGACATCTTGACATCTCCAGCTCCCTTTACGAAAAATACTCTGGGAAAGATTGATAGGATGATGGAAGATCAGCCAGCCCACGCAAGAGATGTCAAAGAAAGAAAAGCGAAAAAAGAGTCCCAATGTCTGGAAAAAAGAACTATGTTATATATTTGTGTGCAAGCCTAGGGTATAGCAAATATGTATGGAGTTTTTATTAGAGGCAAACGTAAGTTTGAATTTAGAAGCTCTGCATCGTCAAAAACACCAAAACCAGTGCTCATCTTATTATAGAATCTAAAATATATAAAACATGAACAATATGATCAAGCGTACCGAAACTTCGTTTTAAAAGCGTTGAAACCGCTGGTGAAGAAAACTCTCAAGGTATTATTTGTTTCAAAGTTCTGGCTGAGACCCATAATTTGTTGAGGCATTCTGAAACCCTAAACAAATAATATTTTGTATGGAAACGGGAAACGGAAGTCAACCATTGTTGTACACCGGGGCGAGGCCAAAATGTTTTGCAGCTAAATATTAAATTTAGTTATCCTGGCATAAACATTGGAGGACATAGACTATGAGGCAGCGAGAGGACCAGGAACCTAGCTGCACAAATCTAAAGTAGGCATGGGATATTCATAACAAAATACACATTTAAATTCACATTTAACACATTACCTGTGGTTTATTAAATAATTGACATGGTACCACTACATCATTCACAACAGATTACAGGAAAAACATTGGAGGGAGATGTTTCACACACGATCCACGTACACACAACCACTCGCCCTGAAGACACACACAAGACTGGCGCTACTATTAGACTGGGAGGTGGGGGAAGAAATGCCACGCCAGACGGAATTCAAACTCCCAATAAAAATGATTAGTTCAACAATGTATCGCTACAGCAATAATGTGTCCGACGCGACAATGCGCACACATACACGCTACAATATAATTGCAACAAAGTTCTCACAGCAAATGAGACAACTTATTGTTATCGCATAAAGTGGTTCATAAAATAGCCAAATGTATAAACCCGCTTACTGTTGCAGAGCAATTAATTCTACCAGTTGCCACAGACATCGTAGAAACAATGTTTGGTGAAAGGTATACTGAATAGCTTAAAAATATTGTTATGTCAAACGACCGACACAATTTACTGATGAATTAACTATGTATCTATAGAAACAGCTGGAATCTGAGTTAGTTGGAAAATTACTTTCCATACACATTGATGAATCATCAGACAGCGACAACGATTCCCATTTGATTATTAAATCAGATTCTATCAGGTTACTGCAATAATTGAAGATTTCCCAGTTTGAAACCCATACTAGTAAGAAATAACTGAATTACAAATGTTACTAGTGACAGCGTAGAATTACAATGGAAATACTGCGTTGGAATTTGCGCAAACGGAGCAAAAGTGAGTCTATTCCTTCCAAAATAAAGCTTCTGTAACCGAAGCGGAATACATTCTAAGACCTTTTCGGTCTGTTTACATTGTTCTTGCCTATCATCAGAGACTGTATATTCTAGTGCACGCCTGGGAACTGTTCCACAACGAACGCGATACGCTCATTGCCTTGCTGATAAGAAATAGAGGTAGAACCAAGGTCACTCACGCTAACGCGCCAGCTCTCCATTGGCTTGTAATTGTCCCTTGGAGTTCTGAACACTTTAAACGCACGGAGGGACATCTGTACATGTGAAATACGGCGCTGTTGGGCCACCTGATACATATAAAGACAGAGAGAGGGGGAAAATAGAATATACTTCAATGTAAAGTACATTTACAACAAATGTATAGTAAAGTAACAAATAAGTTACACATTAAAATTCCAGGTCATAACATTCTGGACACTATAAGGAGGATTAATCGAGAGAATTAATTTAATGTGATTTTTAGAAAGAAATAGAGTTTACCTGCGAAATCGTTTTAAGTATACTATTAAATAAACTTAATGCTTCATATTTAAATTATTTATTAACATTTATTAGTTTGTGTTTTAGGCCTATTACGAGTCAAATGATGTTGAACAAGTCAACAGAATGTTTAAGTACAAAATCTTATGTTACACTCACATGACTTTCTCTACTCCTGTACAAACAATTATTTACAAATCCTTATTTCCCATGCACTTCATGTTAATCGAGATAAACATTTGCTAACATTTTGTAGGTGCAAGGGGAAAATGATAAGCTTTAAGCGATGGTCAAATCGCTTTTAAGAGCTGGTTGCTATGTGGAGCATTTCATTCTCTTTGCATGTCCAGGATATAAAAATACAAATAACGAATTCCCATCTGAGAAAAAGTATGTATTGGAAAATTCAAACAAATAACAAGGAATATCTCGGAGATGGTTCACTCCACAAAAAAAAATGTATGGGATATAAATTGTGTGTTTTAGCGAGATCTACATTTTTGTGTAGAAACATTTTGTCTATCTCTTATGGTTTACTAATTATGCAAAACCATACAGAATGAAGAGGACAATTGGGGACATTGAAAATGTACACTTAATTTGTCGTAAAAATACCTTAAATATATCATACCTTAATCAAAATCGTTTGACCCATTTTGGAGAAAATCTAAATTTTAGAAAAATGTTCCATGTAAAGAGTAGTCTGAGGTGGGGGATTTTTTTTTAAAATTGTGTCGCATCTTTGAAAGATACTGAACCTAAATACCAAGTTTGGTATTTATCTATATTTTCGTTTTTGAGCTATGCTGTTCACAGGCATACATCTAGGCACACACTCACACGGACCTTTTTTCTAAAAACGCCTTTTTATTCAGGTGTCTCAAAACATGTATTTCCTGTAAAACTCGATATCGAATTTTTGGGTGGAATGGAATACAATACTTCCCCTACTTACTATACGCAGTAGAAAGAGTAACAAGAACCTCGTATCTATATCCGAACTAGATGGGAACGGAAGTAATCTGGCTAAACGAAGCCCGGATCATCCGGAAACAACCTACTAAATGAATATAAACCACCAATCTATACAAACATTTATTTTACCAATAATAAGAATAAGTAAAAGACATTTTTATTTTCTGAAATAGCATGTAAGTTTTCTTTGTTTCGAATTTCTGCTGAGCTTGAGAAGCAAAGGAGCAAAGTAAGAAAACCTAAGGATCGATTTCAGCAACTGCGATTATATTTCGCCTTAGTTTCGTTTATATAAACCAAGGTGCACGTCTTTATCGCTGGAACATAGAAGCAGGTTTCACCACAAGGTTGCAAACACAGGTCAAGAAATCGTAGTTTTGGTTTATGAGGGTTATACGAGCCAACAATTTTTACTTTCTCTACTACGTATAGTACCTGTGAACAACATAACTCAGAAACGAACAGTCGGATAAACACCAAACTTGGTATTTAGGTTCAGTATCATCCAGAGATACGACACGAAGGTTTTCAAGAAAATCCCCCCACCCCAGATTACCCTTTACATGGGACATTTTTCGAACATTTTAATTTTCTCAAAAATGGCTCTAACGATTTTGAATAAAATGTCATATGTTTAAGATATTTTCATGACAAATAAAATGTATATCTTGAATTTTCTGGGAATGTCTCCAAAAGCATTCTTCACTGTGAACGACTTTTGCGTGACTGGTAAACCATAAGAGATGGACAAAATGTTACTACACAAAAATGTAGATCGCGTTAAAATACACAATTTATGCCATATATATTTTTTATTGAGTGAACCATTTTCGAGATATTGCTTGTTATTCCCTTAAATTTTCAAATACATATACTTTTTCTCAAATGGGAATTCATTATTCATTTTTACTTTCTCTACTACGCATAGTAAGTAGGGGAAGTATTGTATTCCACCCAAAAATTCAATACCGAGATTTCACCGGAAATATATGTTTTGAGACCCCTGAATCCAAAAAAAGCATTTTAGGAAACATATCCGTGTGTCTGTCTGTGCGTCGGTCTGTGTGTCTGTGTGTGTGTCTGTGTGTGTGTGTGTGTCTATCTGTGAACAGCATAACTCAGAAACGAACAGTCGGATAAACACCAAACTTGGTATTTAGGTTCAGTATCTTTCAAGGATGCGACACGAAGGTTTTCAAGAAAATCCCCCACCCCAGATTACCCTTTACATGGAAGATTTTTCGAAAATTTTAATTTTCTCAAAAACGGCTCTAATGATTTTGATTAAAATATTATATGTTTAAGATATTTTTATGACAAATAAAATGTACATCTTGAATTTTCTGGGAATGTCTCCAAAAGTATTCTTCATTGTGAACGACTTTTGCATAACTGGTAAACCATAAGAGATAGACAAAATTTTACTACACAAACAATGTAGATCGCGTTATAATACACAATTTATGTCATATACATTTTTGTTGTTGAGTGCACCATTTTCGAGATATTGCTTGTTATTCCCTTAAATTTTTCAATACTTATTTTCTCAAATGGGAATTCGTTATTCATTTTTTTTGTCCTGGATATGCAAAGAGTATTAATCTGTGGGAAAGGGAATGGGGCTGCACATAGCAACCAGCTATTAAGAGATATGTATCTGCTTAAAGGCTACTGTATTTCCAAATTGCCCTTGTAAATATATTATCCCCTTACATCCACAAGAAAATTAGCAATAAGATAGACTCTGCAAATGTTTATCACGATTAACATGAAGTAGATGGAGAATAAGCGTTTGGAAAAATAGTTTGTACAAGAGCAGAGAAAGTCATGTGAGTGTAACACATCAGATTTTTACTTTCTCTACTACGTATAGTAAATAGGGGAAGTATTGTATTTCACCCAAAAATTCGATACCGAGATTTCACCGGAAATATATGCTTTCAGACCCCCTGAATCCAAGAAAAGCATTTTTGGAAACATGTCCGTGTGTGTGTCTGTCTGTCTGTCTGTCAGTCTGTGTGTGTGTCTGTCTGTAGGCAGCATAACTCAGAAATGAACAGTCGGATAAACACCAAACTTGGTACTTAGGTTCAGTATCTTCCAGGGATGCGACACGAAGGTTTTCAACAAAATCCCCCCACCCCAGGATACCCTTTACATGGAACATTTTTCGAAAATTTTAATTTTCTCAAACACGGCTCTAACGATTTTGATTAAAATATCATATGTTTAAGATATTTTCATGACAAATAAAACGTATATCTTGAATTTTCTGGGAATGTCTCCAAAAGTGTTCTTCATTGTGAACGACTTTTGCATAACTGGTAAACCATAAGAGATAGACCAATTTCACTACACAAAGATGTAGATTGCGTTAAAATACACAATTTATGTCATATACATTTTTTTTTGTTGAGTGAACCATTTTCGAGATATTGCTTGTTATTCCCTTACATGTTTCAATACCTATTTTCTTAAATGGGAATTCGTTATTAATTTTTTGTCTTGGATATGCAAAGAGTATTAATCTGTGGCAAAGAGAATGGTGCTACACATAGAAAACAGTTACTAAGAGTAATGTCTATGCTTAAAGGCTACTGTATTTCTATATTTCCCTTGTAGATATATATTCCCCCTACATCTACAAGAAAATTAGCAATAAGATAGACTCTGCAAATGTTTATCTCGATTAACGTGAAGTAGATGGAGAATAAGCGTTTGTATAAATAGTTTGTACAATGGTAGAGAAAGTCATGCGAGTGTAGTACATTAGATTTTTACTTTCTCTACTACGTATAGTAAGTAGGGGAAGTATTGTATTCCACCCAAAAATTCAATACCGAGATTTCACCGGAAATATATGTTTTTAGACCCCCTGAATCCAAAAAAAAGCATTTTTGGAAACATGTCCGTTTGTATGTCTGCGTGTGTGTGTGTGTGTGTGTGTGTGTGTGTGTGTGTGTGTGTCTGTCTGTCTGTGAACAGCATAACTCAGAAACGAACAGTCGGATAAACACCAAGCTTGGTATTTAGGTTTAGTATCTTCCAGAGATGCGACACGAAGGTTTTCAAGAACATCCCCCCACCCCAGACTACCCTTTACATGGAACATTTTTCGAAAATGGCTCTAACGATTTTGATTAAAATATCATATGCTTAAGATATGTTCATGTCAAATGAAATGTATATCTCGAACTTTCTGGGTATGTCTCCAAAAGTGTTCTTCATTGTGAACGACTTTTGCATAACTGGTAAACCATAAGAGATAGACAAAGTTTTACTACAAAAATAATGTAAATCGCATTAAAATACACAATTTATCTCATATACATTTTTGTTGTTGAGTGAACCATTTCGAGATATTGCTTGTTATTGCCTTAAATTTTCCAATAATACTTTTTCTCAAATTCGTTATTCATTTTTTTTGTCCTGGTAATACAAAAAGAATGAAATACTTCACATAGCAACCAGCTCTTAAACGCTTAAAGCCTAGCAATTCCCCTTGCATCTACAAGAAAATTAGCAATAAGTTTAACATCTCGATTAACATGAAGCTTATGGAGAATAAGCGTTTGTAAAAATAGGTTGTACAAGAGTAGAGAAAGTCATGTGAGTGTAACACATCAGATTTTTTATGTCCTGTACATGCAAACAGAATGGAATACTCCACATAGCAACCAGCTCTTAAAAGATTTGACTATCGCTTAAAGCCTACCATTTTCCCCTTGCACCTACAAGAAAATTAGCAGTAAGATTAACATCTCGATTAACATTAAGCATATGAGGAATAAACGTTTGTAAAAATATTTTGTACAAGAGTAGAGAAAGTCATGTGAGTGTAACACTTCAGATTTTTCATACACGAGAGGCTTCAAGAAGTAATACATGTCGTCCAACGCTACAATCATTCCCAAACAAGGGTGTCGCATTGTCAGAATATAGTTCATGTTTGGGCTTCCCACATAGACAGTTATGATTCTGCACTGAGAACAGGTGCATTATAATGCAGCGTAAAGTGGCTAGTCAGCTGGAAACTTACTCCAAAGTGGAAGTATGCGGGACAGTACTATTAACGTGGGTAAAACTCTAATGTGCACAGAGAATTACCTTGAAATTTTGACGGTATATGGACCAAATACAATGTCGTGTCCAGCCAGTGCGAAATGGTGTCAACAATTTGAACAGGCCGGTGTGATGGGTGATGCTGATCGGGGAGGGAAGCCATTAACATCGACCACAGATGACAATATTCACAAAAACGATGAAATGATTCGCAGCAATCTCAGAGTGAGTATGCAGGTTGGAAAGCAGATGAACATCTCAATACGCTGTTGTCATTCCATCGTCCGATAAGATCTGTAGTGGTTTATGATCATCAACATCTGCAACGTTTTCGTTTGGAGGTATGGAAGCTCCGGGTCTTGCATCATGCGGCAAGCTGAAGGAACATCTGGATGCAAGGGGATTTGCCAAATTCAAGTTCAAACACCGGTTTACCAATGACACAATGACCAAGGAGAGGATTTGTATCTTCAAGGAATATAACGATTGATAGAACGTTCAGACCGTTTTGTACAGAGACTTGGTGACTGTTCAGAAAAATAATATAAAATGATTTGTGTCGCTTTGTATTGTAGTGCATCATTTAATAAAAGCTACTTGGCCTAATGTAATCATGTGTAACTTATTTTTTGAAGTTCTGCAGTATGCAAACCACTCATATGAATAAAATGGTATCTTTGTTTCTAAAATTTAAGCTAATCACATGCGAAATGATTTATCCACTTAACTGCTCGGACACAAAGGATGTTTCATAAAAACAATGATATAAATATGTAAGATGTGGAAAGCAACAGAGAAGCTGAAAACCAAAGGTTCACTTACATTTTATTGTGCCATAAAATACGTCGAGGATGAAACAATATACAATATTTGTGGGCTGTAAAGAGCAGTGGAAATTATACATGACAGTACAAATTGTAGAACAAAATAGAGGTGTGTTGAAGCAAAAAAATAATTATAGATCCTGCGGTGTACAGATCTTAAATTTATTAATGACATTTCTATTCTTTAGATGTTTACATGCTGGATAAGCGACGTCTATGTTGTTCGATATCATTCTCTCTGGCACCTGTCTCGTATAGTAAATAGGGGAAGTATTGCATTCCACCCAAAAATTCGATACCGAGATTTCACTGGAAATATATGTTTTGAGGTGCCCTGAATCCAAATAAAACATTTTTGAAACATTTCCCTATGTGTGTGCGTGTGTGTGTGTGTGTGTGTGTGTGTGTGTGTGTGTGTGTCTGTCTGTCTGTGACTGTGAACAGCATAACTGAAAAACGAAAAGTCGGATAAATACCAAACTTCATATTTGAGTTTATTACCTTCCAAGGATGCAACAAGAAGGTTTTCAAGAAAATCCCCCTATCCCAAACTACCCTTTACATGGAAATTTTTCGAACTTTTTGATTTCTTCAAAAATGACTAACGGTTTTGATTAAAATATCATATGTTTAAGATATTTTTATGGGAAACGAAATGTATATCTTTAATTTTCTGGGAATATCTCCAAATATACTCTTCATTCTGAATGGCTTTTGCGTAACTGGTAAAGCGTAAGAGATAAATCTTTACTACACAAAAATGTGTATTTTTTAAAACAGCAATTTATGTCACATACATTTTTTGTGGAGTTAACCATTTCCGAGATGTTCCTTGTTATTTGTATGAATTTTCCAATACTTTTTCTCAAATGGAAATTCGTTATTGGGTTTTTCTCCTGGACAGGCAAAGACAATGCGATGCCCCACAATAGCAACCAGCTCTTAAAACATTTGACTATTTTTTGAAGCTTACCATATTACCTTGGAACCTAAAGGAAAATTAGCAATAAGTTTACTGTAAATGTTTATATGGATCAACATTAAGTAGATTGAGAATAAGCGTTTATAAAAGTAGTTTGTACAGGAGTATAGAAATTTAATTGAGTGCATCACGTCAGATTTTATTTCTGGTTTTTTCTTGCCTTGGCTGATTCAGTTTCGATGTGGTAGAGCAGGCATAAGTTATCCGGTGTGGTGATGGGTATGGAGGATTATTATGACATATGAAACACAAGCGTTTTTGTATAATTATCTCACTTAAATGCACACGTTATCATAGTTTAACACTTTGCACTGCTGTATGCTTATTTAACTCCTTCGTTGAAGTTGTTTTATGTTACAAGTGTATATGGTGTCGTAGTTAACAGAAAAATACTTTCTAAGTTCACAAGTAGCAAGTTGCCTATTTATTAAAATTACATAAATGTAACATGTGCGCACTCGTGCGAAAAGAAACTTTACAAAGCTCTTATAATTACTTCTTCAATCTCCATTCTACCCGTTAATTCTCACTCCCGTTTTCAGAAGGTCAGCTTTATGATCTAAACATATCGGCTTTCACCCACGAACACTTTGTCGTCCTCCGTGGTCTAGGGGTACCTCTAGTTCCCAAGGTCGCGGGAAGTTGGCTTCCTTTGGAAGAGAATTAAAGCCGATGGTCCCGTGTCGTATATTTATGGCACGTAAAAAACCTCAAGCTTGATAAAGAAGCCTCTGAGAAAAATTACTGGTATTCCACGCCCAATATAGAATGGAACGCTAAGGTCCACGGCAGTTAAAGAGCGTGCATAAATAAAACCCCGTTTGACTTAATTTAATTTTCAAGGACAATTCTATTGTTTGAAATATAACTTTTCTGCTGTTTTCTGTTACCTCACAGCTCCAACGAAACTTATAACTGGGCCTGCGACATCGGAGTCGTTCCGTTTGTTTAGAGGCGTCCTGTAGTCGAATGTTTACAACGAGAGGGTTATCTGTACAGTTGAGTTAAGTGTATCACGTAGACTAAATGCCAAAGGAAAGGATAATAAAGTTAACAACGTTGCAAAATGTTTTCTCTGTTATTGAAGAAAACTTTCATTGCAAACCATGCAATAGCACAATTGCTTCTGCACATAGTAGACCCAGTGATCTGCAAAGATATGTCAACACAGAAACACTTAACTCAAAAGTTCAGGATAAATTGCTACAGAAAGAGTCACTTCCATTAAATCAAACGTTTCTGCCGGTGTTCCCTTATATAAACTGCAGGATACAATATTGCGGGTTGTAATTCATTGCAATAACTTGACAGAATCCTATCTACTTGCATGCTGTGACGTAGCCCTTTGCATTAATAATTTTATAAAGACACTTCAGTTATATAAATAGTATTGCAGAAATATGGTAAATGTTCACGAGACATGCGTAATTCTTCTTGTATAGACTGTACCGTGCACGGTCAATGTCAACCCTTTTGGCTACACCCTTACCTTCCTATTCTATACGATTTCTCCACGTAGCGACTCCGATGTCGCAGCCCTACTTATTACACACATACGTTAAAGCATCTTACACTAAAATTACAAGAATACTATTATGAATATGAATATTATCTAATATGTTTTATATCATAGTATTAAATAATATTATTAGGGCTATTAATCATTGTTGTTATCGGTTAATATTGTTAATATGAAATACTGTATTCAAAAGACTGTCACAGATAGGAATTGTAATTTTTGCTCTTTTGTTCCAAAAGAGTCACTTTTTAAGCATATATCTATAGCCTCCTATAACTTTTACTGTATGATAGGGGGCAATGACTCGAAAAACAAATCGTTGGCTGTAGATTGTTTAATGTTAGTCGTCAATCATTGGACCTCCGAATTGTGAAGCCGGATTGCTATCCACTCGTCACAGCACAGAAGCAGTGCAAGGGAGATAGTCTAAAAGTTTTCTGAGACGAAATCACGTCACAAAATCTACATCGTAATATAGGTACAGTGAAATAATAAATCTTCTCTTCCTAATTAATCGTGCTCGCCTTCTATTTCTCTCCTACTGCACATGTTTCATCATCACTACCTTCATATTCGTCGTTTTCCACCAAATATACCACTCATTGCGGCGCCATTTTTCTTTTTTGCTTCGTTAACCTTGATTTCGATTCATAAACTTTGGAAAAGAGCCGATAAAGCTTTAACCGGGTTTACAGGCTTCGGCCACTATTACACTGGTTGGTGAAACAGCTGTTTTACCATAGCGCTGTTTTAATATCCTTTACCCGAGATAAATAAGATTATCGTTGTTGGCGAAACGGGCCCTTAGATAGCAGAAAGATCAGTCCAGATAAATGAGGTTCTTGTGTACTCTGAGGATAAAATAGCCTTATTAATCTTACTGGTAACATACTGTATCGAAATACACAATATATACAGGCTGGACCATTTAAGTTGAGACTGTACAATATCTTCAAAACTAAGCGTTGTAGAAAGAAATGCCTTTAATAAAAGTTGCTTGATATTATGGGGGAAAGTAAGTGCCATTAGTCGTGTTTTGTTTGGAGGACGTTATGATGGTCATTTTAGATTCAATTTAATTTTTTTAAATGGGAACCTACATTTTGTATGTCTTTCTCATAAGAAGTGGTGTGTAAAAATCTTTTATTTTGTGATGAGGAATACGGAAACAAAATAAAAAGTTTTGGTTACCAATTACAAAACGTAACATGACCCTCCAATGACCATCAATGGATGGTCCAACCATTCATTGCGCTCTTCGTACACAGCCATTCAGAATTTTCGTTGTTATTTATGTTGGTGTAAGAACAATTGCAAAGTGCTTTATACAAATGTTGTTTAGTTTTTATGAGGAGAGGGAGAACAACATAAAAGAGGTAGGTTCTAATTTTAAAAAAATTAAATTGAACTTAAAATGTACAGCACAACTTCCTCCAAATAAATCAGAACTAATGGCATTTACTTTCCCCTCATAATATGAAGCAACTTTTATTAAAAGCATTTCTTTCTACAACGCTTAGTTTTGAAGATATTGTATAGTCTCAACTTAAATGGTCCTGTATATTCAGGGTGTTACACTGAAATAAATTTAGAAATTGCTGACGTGTCTAATATAAGCTGTTTGAGATATGAAATGCATGGCCCTCGTCTAAACATAACCTTGTTATGTAGTGTTAAACATATTGGCATCAGACGCTTATCAGTTGGTTTTAAAACAAATCTGGATGAAAAATTAGCTTAGAATGTCTTTAAAACTATTGCACAGGTATAGAAATATTGATTCTGAGCAGCTCGTTATTAGCATTCTCAAGATTTAATACCACACAAATCTTTCAAATCTCGAACTAATCACTTACAGTGCGACACTGAACATCGATTAACTGCCTTCTTGCATTATGCAGCGTACTCTAAAGGCGTTTCTTTAACTTCTCGTATGGCTTTAATGCCTAACGCCAAAAGCTGATGTCTCGAGAATCATGGGTTCATTCGCTATCATGCAGTTAATTTTTTACCCATACCAAGAAGTGCTGCGATGCGTATACTTAGGACGCGTTTCTGATTGGCCAGTGCAATAACACTACTATAATTTCCTTCTCGGCTCGCTGAGGTTAGTATGTTCAGGAATGACTGTGAGACAACATGCAGGACGCGTACACCTTCTCTGAACTTACAGATAGGCACCCTATTTACGGTGAATCAAGAAATAGTGGTTTAGCTGCTGCAACACTGTACAGGGAACGGTATCCCGATAGATGTCAATCACATCGCTTTACTTTCTAGTTCATCTATAGTCGTTTGTGAGAGTGTGAACATTTGACGTAAACAGGGGCGATACGGGCGTTACATGAGCTCGATGCACAATGCAATTTGAGGAGAATGTTCTGCAAAGAATTGTAGAATAACCATCTACCAGCGCTATTACATGTGCACTGGGCGCTAACTGTGCTAACGTATGTCAAGTCATACACCAAGAACTACTTCACCCATTTCACAGTCAAACGGTGCAAGCACTAAGCCCGGAAGTCTTTTGCCCTCGGGTACAATCTTGTAACAGGGCTTTGCTCCAGAAGCTTGAATTATTTTCGTGGGTATTCTTTACTGATAAGGCCTTGTTCACCAGGGACCCGTAGTTTTCAACTCGAGAAACAGCTTTTTGGGGGACTATGTCAATCGACATGGTGTTGTGGGAAGAGTTACCAGCAGATGTTTTCGGTGAACATATGGGTCGGAATTATTTCAGACCGTGTCATTGGACCACATCTGCTTCCCCTTCGGTTAAACGGACATGTTTATCTTTGTTTCTTACTAAACATTCTACCTGTAGTTTTAGAAGATCTATCTTCATATTCGTCGTCGAGTGTGGCTACAGCTTGATGGAGCTCCACCCCATTTCTTTCTGGTTGTACGAGAGTATTTGAACCAAGTATTTTCTGTCCAATGGCTCGGAAGGGTAGTCTAACAGTAGCTTGGTCCCCACTTTCTCCGGACCTGAATCCGATTGATTTGTTTTTCTGGGCTCACCTCAAGTCTATGACGTATGAAACACCTATCACCTGAGAAGAAGACTTAACTGCGACGTTATTCGACACACACCAGAAATCTCGGATCGAGTACGATAATCGTTCCTTCGCCGCTGTCAACTTAGGCTTGAAAATGCAGGTCGCCATTTCGAACAGTTACTATAAAACTGACGTAAAGACTTTGATGTTTTTATGTTTTTATTCTTTCTTTCACTTTTAACCAGTTCCCGTTCTGAAGTACAGATGTGACTGTATTAAGCATGATTCAACTTTTTTCTTAGTAAGGATTGTAATAGATGTTCTGAAATATTGAAATTAAAATGTATAAATTTATACACAATTTAAAATTTAGGCTAAAAGTGTCCTACTCGGAAAAAAACAATTATGGTGAAAAAGACTCGAACTCAAAAATAATGACTACGTTTTATTCCAAAGCTAATGTAACCATTCCGCCACAGAATTCACTCTGTAACGTCCCTTGGTTTTCGTGGGTTGTGCTCTGGTATGGTAAAAAGTGAAATTGAGTTTTATTTATGGACGCTCTTTAACTACTATGGTTCTTAGCGTCCCATTTTATATTGGGCGTGAAAGACCGCTAATTTTGCTCAGAGGCCTCTTATCAGGCTTGAGGTTCTTTTTAGTGCCTAAATCACCGGCTTTACTTCCCTTCCGAAGGAAGCCATGCTAAGGATTTTTACGCCCGAAAAAATCCATCGCCCTCCGCCAGGTTTGAACCCTCGACCTCGGGAATTAGAGGCTAGCACGGGATCACTAGTCCACGGAGGTCATTATTAGACAGTGGTGTCCTGGCACTTTAAAAACTTATAGCCGTAATTTCGAAATTTTAACAGACAGGTCACCTAACATCTATCTTAAATACTTGTTTAAGCCACTCCACATTCTTCGAAATTATTTCGATACAGTTCATTAACACACACGTGTGAGGAATATGTCCTGTAATTTGTGCTGTACATTTTTGTTACACCTGTATATATACTAGGGTAATCCAGAAAGTCCCAGACACGTTTTGAAATAAACAATTAGCAAAATTGAAATATCAAACTTTATTATCTACATTTGAAAGGTACACTCTTAAGCTATTTTTTTACATAATCGCCATTCAAATTGAGGCATTTATATAATGTGGCACAAGTTTTTAAATACCCTCTCTGTACAAACCTGTCACATGCGATTTCAAACACTGGTTTACACCGGAATGCAGTTCAGCATCAGTATCAAAGCGTTTTCTACCGAGGTGGTAGTCGCTCGGCGCCAAATCGCGCTGTATGGTGGATGGTCAAACACCTCCCATCCAAAACCATCCAAGAGTGTTGGGGTACGATTGGCCATGTGTGGGCGTGCATTGTCGTGAAGAAACACCACCTTGATGCTAAGTTTTCCCCGACGCTTATTTTGTATGGCACGCCTTAACTTTCTTAGTGTTTCACAATGGCTCTCTGAGGTTATTGTTGTTCCACGTTCCAGAAACTCAACGAGAAACACTCCCTTAGAGTCCAAAACCACAGTAGCCATGACCTTTCTTGCTGACAGCGTTTGCAAACACTTTCTTGGTTTCTTGGGAAAAGGTGCGTGTTCCCATTCCATCGACTGCTATTTTGTTTCACAATTGACTTGATTCATCCAAGTCTCGTCCGCGGTTACGATACGATCGAGTAAAGCGTTACCATATTTGTTGAAATCTTTGAGAAAAGTCAGTGCTGCAGCCAATCTCTGTTTTTATTGGTCTTTCGTTAGAATTTTCGGAACCCACCTAGCACAAAATTTGTGGTAACCAAGCTTCTCCACCACAATTTGATGCACCAAACTCCGTGAAATTTGGAGGAAATGTTCCGAAAATTCTGTAATCGCTTTCACTCATTATTTCCTGCCCGTAAACATCACAAAGTTGACGATACATTTAAATTGGTTTGTTCTTTTTAGCCAACAAAAGCCTAATCACAGAACGCACTTCACAAGTGGCGGGATTTTGTATTGCAGCGCACATTTGAACAACTCACAGAGAGCACAGTAAGGAAGGCACAGTCCTCACGCTACCATAGCTGGATGCGTACTGAATGTAGGAACGTTCTAACACCAAGATGGCGGCTCTAGCCCTACTCATCGCCACGATAGGCCAAAACGTCTGGGACTTTCTGGACTGCCCTGGTATATACCGCATGAAACTTTTCATCCTGCAGATTGGTAACTAGGCAACCCCGTATTTTACAGACGATACGAAATGCAGGTGCTGACGCCGCATTCACCAGCCCGCTGATTAGGAATATGGTAGTGGTGATGGTCATTAACGTGCTCTAGTAGCGCAATGGTTAATATGCTGTGGAAAGTCAAGGTGAACGTCGGACGTTCAAATCACGCCTGCGAATAAATGAGTTTTTTATTCATTTCTATTCATGTTTCGAGAACGTTCTACCAAATCACGATTCCCTTCCGAATGCACTAAAAAGTCTATTTGCATGTTCTAACAAGTAAAAATATGCGTTTTAATGAAATTCATATAATTAAACTAATTAAGTGTAACACTTCCATGTCACACTATCAGTTCTCGTTAAATTTACTAAACATAAAAGTACCTTCAAGTGGCAGTATTTGACCTTTACCACTGACGGCCAACGCGCACACTGTTGCGAGTGTAAGTCACTACACGCACAGCCGTGCAAAGCAGTCATTTTGGCCGAAACATACGACGCGATGCAGTGGACAGTGTTTACGGTATAGCCTGTATAAAGCCCGGACTGCATAACTTCTCAATTCGCAGGCTGAGAAGACTCACCCGTATATATAAAAGTTACCAGCTCACTACCGCGACTTTGCTGTTGGAGTTAAGGAGTAAATTCATCTCCATCTCAAGTAGCACTCCTTTACGTATCATGCCCGTTTCAGAGATATGAACCTCTGCATCACGATTCAGATTAACGCTTCCAATTTCACTTGGTGCTGAAGAGCTGCTTTCGCTTGTCATGTCCCTTTATCACAGTTACTATTCCCACGTGGGCAGCTTAACACGCGCTAACGTTTGGATTACAATGTTGCTACCTCTTTTCCCCAGTACCATGTAGCATCAATATACCAAGCGAAGTTAGTTTATTGCTATTGTTGCTCCGACACGCTCCGATCTAAAATACAGCCTAACGAATAAGCTTATGCATGATTTACTATGTGGCTATCAGAAGCAAACAAGATCGTGAATGTAAACATAGCATAACATTTTAGGTGTGTTCGTGCCGCACGAAAAATAATAAATATTCTAACATTTGTTATTAGCTATCATAAACTTTTTCGAGAGTCACCATAAAAATCACCGTTACTTTTATATCATTTTCAACAATTTTTGAAAATTTTCCTTAGATTGTCTTAAAAAACTTAAATTTCAGGTGCAATAGCTTCTTGGCGAAGATGATGGGCTGAAACGTATTACTATGGACTCGATTTTTATGAAGTACAGATTTCGACCATATTGACAATGTATCGACAAATTATACGTATAGGATATTTGACGATCTAAACAGATCTGTTGTGTCTGATACCCTCCAGAAGTAAGGGATGAAGTGAAGGAACCACGGGAGGCTACAGGCAGACAGGCCACAGACATCCGAAGAAGTCTCTAACATTTCCTAGTTCAAAGGTCCAACACACTACTGGAGCTGCCCAGAGACACCAATACACGACTCTTGCAACCAGACAACCCTTTGGCTATTCTTGAATGAAAAGGCACAGAAACAAAAATTTTAAACTGCTATTACTTGCGTCAAGTATCCCAACATCCACGTTAGCATCAATTATTTATTCGTCCAAAATGGAAAATCACCAGAAAGATTTCGGCTACAATTTTATATATCTATGTATAGACTGGGCGGCGTCGTGGCCGAGTGGTTAGACCGCTCGCCTCCCACCGAGGCGGCCCGGGTTCAATCCCAGGGACCTGCATGTGGGATTTGTGGTGGACGAAGCGGCGTCTGGGCGGGTTTTCTCCGGGTTCTCCGGTTTCCCCCGCCATTCATTCCACCAACTGCTCCATCATCCCATCTACTTCCTTCATCCCACACCAGGCATCGGGCTGATCACCCATGCTGGATGTTCTGTCTGATCCATGAGTGTCTGCTCCTCAACGGGCCTCTGACCCCAGGCACCCGCCTGCAAGTAAGTCCTACATAAGAGGAGGGTAAACAGATAATGAATGAATGAATGAATGAATGAATGAATGAATACGTATAGACTGGATTATGTTCTGGTTCGTAACGAAAGAATTCCCATAAATTTACCGCTTATATTTGCATGTTGGTAACTCGGAAGTACAGAGGATGTAATCGATATTTTGCGAGAGTGGGAAGATGGTCCCAGGAGCAAATTATGTAAACATACCTAGGTAATACTAGTATATAAGTGCGATTTCTTAGCTGCTCATATACTTTTCAGCGGGCTAATAATTTTGTTGAATGCAATGCGAATAAATGCTTCCATTTTAAATAGTTTAAGCATATATTTAAGCCTAAAAATCAATATATGAACATGAGACAAAATAATTTATTTGTTCTTTTTTCCTGGTTAAAATTGGTGTGCATAGATTTTATACCTGGAAAAAGTGTCAATCATATCGCGTGTCTTGAATACTCTTCACATCTTTGTCTCTATTCAGGTTAATAGCATTCAGAATCCAGTGATGCAGCGTCTCCTTGCCGCTTTTATACATGATGCTGATGTTGAGTTTTGCAAGAAGTGAACGTTTCTACACTGGATTTTCTGTGTAAATATCAGAATTTTATGAATTTTTTCCGGACGGCCGAGGAACCACTTTGAATTATACAAAAGGAATGGAATACTAACGTGGACCTCCATCCCTCTGGATACCTTATCTTCATCTTGTACACCGATATAATCCTAGTTAGCCTGTATGCATCTTGTGGTCCTTATCGTCGATGTGAACGATAATTGTTCTTCTACGAAGCCCTTCTCAATACCCTCTCTAAGGGTTATAAATATCTCAGGGAGGGGAGTTTAACTGCGCTGTTGCCATCAAAGATCAGCATCAATCTTAGCCCATGCTCAAGCCGGTAACGATGAAATTTTACATTGCAAATGCCTGGGAATCACTTGATAGTTCTGGTGTGGACTGGACCATTTCCTTGGTTTATCAGCAGCTTCTAGAATTGACACATTCTCTTATTTCCACCATCCAGGTTATACTTTCCACGATGTATGAGCACAACACCATGAAGTCTTGTGTCGGATCACTCGGGTGTCACATATTCCCTTTCCTTGGAGAGGTTACTGAGGGATCCCTGTATCTGTATTCTCGGAGGAAGATTGTTGACAAGACTTCCTTTGTTCTGGGGGAAGTTGCAACTTTTCTAGCCAAATCCTACAATTAACTCTCTAGGTGGCTTTATAAGTCTAGATCAACAATTCTCTCCATTTTCACAAAACCAGAGAACGAACAATAACAGATTTCTATTCCGTTGTGTTAGAGAATCCCAATAAACTGCAACAAATAAACGTCTCCGTCCTATCAAAGAAGAAATATCGCTTAAGCACTTGGAGATGCTTCGCCTTCCTGATCTCTCCCATCGTTGACACAGTTGTGGAAGAAAAGTTCCCTCTCTTTCATCTTGCTGGGTATTGCAAATCAACGTTTTATAAAAGAATTTTATCACGTTGAAGTGGTAATTTCCGGAACCTCTGCATTGATTATTTGTTTCCGTCAATACTTCAGTGATCTTTTTTCCAAAGGTGAGGATACTCTTACAAGTGAGGCCTTGACCCCACTGCAACAAAATCACTTTGCAGACAAATTACCACCTCGAAACTTGGTCCAGGTCTGAAGAGCGTAAAACAGAACACGCTACAAGATCGGATTCTGTTCTCTACGCATTGTTTTCGACGTTTAGGTATATCATTTAAGAGACAGGGATGTTTGAAGAAGCTCGACGTACAGCTGAGACATTTGTTGAGACGTAAATGTTCCGACTGAAAAACGCCGCCTAACTAGAATAAATGCCAAGAATTGGATGAATACCTTACCCAATTGCGACTCAAATTATTGGCAAAAGCACTAAGTTTCAGATACATTTGGTTTATGTGGCAATTCTCTGCAGCAGCCAGACTTCAGTAGTGACTTTCAGGAAAATAATACAGAATGATGCCTGAGGGATGTTGTTTGGCATATTTAAACCGAAAAATGCCAGCGACTTTGAAAACACTTTCGGTAATGATATCTTACCTATGGTCGCTTATGCGTCATTAGGGGATCCCAGGAGGGTTTATTGTTTTACTTTAAAACCTATACTCTGCTCTTATTTCCAAAATACTGCGAAACAGCTACCTTTCACGTATTATCTGATTTAGTCCGACAAGTTTGACCTTTGTTTATAGATCCATTTTCCTGGGCCTCGAGCCGCTTTTGCGATAACTGCAATCAACCCTGAGCTGTGTGAAACTGTAGTCAGCGATGCCAACTTAAAGCATGTGCGGATAATGCGATAGTTCTCTTTATCAAATCGGAAGTTTTGCAGTTTGGTCATTATCGAGAGCCACTTAACCTCCCAGTATGAAGACGTTTAGCTGTACGTAGACCTTGGGTCTTATGTTTATGCACTACTTTAGAGAAACTATGATACCAAATTATGTGCTCGAATAAGTTATGGACTGTATTAATAGATCAGTCGAGCTTTCTTCAACGTGCTTAATATGTGCACACTGGTGCACTCAGCAGGATTTAGTACATTGCCAAAGTGTTGCCAATTACCAAGCAATTTTTTCAATAGACTGAAAGCCTTATAGGATATTTTATATGTTACGGGGCTGCTTATCGGGTTACCACAGATAAACTATGGGTTGTGGATTCGGAATGTTTGGCACTCTGGAAAACACCCTAGAGGGTGAGTTACTTACGTTTCAGAAGTCCCTTTGGGTAGCACAAATTCGTTTTCAAAATAAGCAGATACGCGAATTTTACCACTTGTGGTAAACTTCAGCAAGTCTGCAAAGACAAATGACCAAAACTAGCTTTTAAACAGTGTGTTTACTTTTACAAAGGTCTGATGACTTTAAACAGTGTTCTACCCCGAGTACAATAGAATATACGCTATGAAGATGGGGCACAATTTGGAGGTTATTTACTAACCCGAGATTACCACTGACTGGAAGGCGGTAATAAACTGTGTGTCACTGGGCTGCTCCAAGTGTCGACGAACTGTGAGGCTATGGCAGAACTACAAAGAAGATGTCCATAGGTACAAACCTTGCGTCATAAGCTTGTAGACTGCGCCATCGAGCGTTGTATTTGGGACGAAGAGTTTACAGGTGTTTCCAATGGCACACTACCTCACCCCTAATTCTCTTATAGATATAAAAATTTCACGTATACACTGACTTTGGTAATATTTGCCATCTATTTTTACTTCCTCTACTACGTATAGTAAGTAGGGGAAGTATTGTGTTCCACACAAAAATTCGATACCGAGATTTCACATATATGCTTTGAAGCCCCCTGAATCCAAAAAAAAGTATTTTTTTAAGTATGTTCGTGAGTATGTCTGTCTGTGTGTCTGTGAACAGCATAATTCAGAAACGAACAGTCGGATAAACACCAAACTTGTTAGTTATTTTCAGTGTCCTCCAGAGCTGCGACACGGAGGATTTCAAGAAAATCCCCCACCCCAGAGTACCCTTTGCATGGAACATTTTTTGAAAATTTTAATTTTCTCAAAAATGGCTCTAACGATTTTGATTAAAATATCGTATATTTAAGATTCTTTCATGACAAATAAAATGTATATCTCGAATTTTCTGGGAATGTCACCAAAAGTATTCTTCATTGTGAACGACTTTTGCATAACTGGTAAACCATAAGAGATAGATAACATTTTACTACACAAAAATGTAGATTGCGTTAAAATGCACAATTTATGTCATATACAGTTTTTTTGTTCAGTGAACCATTTTCGAGATATTGCTTGTTATTCTCTTAAATTTTCCAATACTTATACTTTTTCTCAAATGGGAATTCGTTATTCATTTTTTGTTCTGATAATGCAAAGAGAATGGAATACTCCACATAGCAACCAGATCTTAAAACATTTGACTATCGCTTAAAGCCTAACAATTTCCCTTGCATCTACAAGAAAATTAGCAATAAGATTAACATCTCGATTAACAAGAAGCATATGGAGAATAAGCGTTTGTAAAAATAATTTGTATAAGAGTAGAGAAAATCATGTGAGTGTAACACATCAGATATTTTGGATACTACAATTGGAGACGACGCACATCTGCATATTTTCCAGGTTTTTGTTTGGAAAAAAACGTTGGGAGACTACCCCTGTGTTAATGGGTCTTCTGAATTTGCGGAGACCTGGGCACCAGAATAATACAGTCACCTCATTCTTTAGATGGGCAGTAACATTAAATATTATCTCCCTTCTGGTTATTTTTATTTGAATACCTGCCTTCCTGCCCTTGTGGTTTACACAGAACATATAATAAGCATAGCAGTAACAGGTATAAAAAACAAAAGTACAAAATAAAGGAAAAAAGCACCTAAAACTATTTCGATTAAGGAGTATAATTCATTTCGCTGTATATGTTATTCTGCAAGTCTACAAAAATGTAATAATCAATTCTGTCCTTTTATCACAAATTTCTGTCATACACTTAAAGTTGACGCAGTTTAACATTAGATGTCCTTAAATGGAACTAAGAGAATTCAGAAAAATAAAAATCTGATATGATACATTCATAGGATATTCTCTACCATCTATGATTTATTAATGTGTATTCAAAATATTCTTACTAAAGCTTATATGTCTGTCTACTGCATATTAATTCAAATAAGCCTTTGCAGAAATATCTAGATTACACATTTCGTTATAGATTCAAAGAGAACAGCGATAGTCAAGTGTTTAAGAACGCTATATGCTGGTTTTAAAATTCCATACCGTTTCCATGCAATCGTGACAAACAATGAACATCGACAGGACTTTAAGAGAATTACCAAGAAATGAACAATTCTAGCCTTTACTAACGGATATCTCAAAATGGCTTATGCCACAAACTTATTTAAAATAATTTTTTTGTTTTAAAAAGATCTACATTTGTTGTGTAGTACGTGTTCGTTTATTGCTTAACGTTTACCGGTTATACAAGATTATACAAAATTTCTTCCAAATGAAGTGAGTTTCAAACGATATTACGAGAAAATTCAAGATAAACATTTTATTTATCTTTAATATACGATATTTTAATGCATATCGTTAGAAGATTTTTTAGAAAATCAAAAATATAGAAAAATGTTCCATGCACAGGGTAGTCTGGAGTGGGGGGTTTGTCTCATGTTTGTAAGGCAATAAATCTAAATACCACGTTTGGTATTTATCCCACTTTTGGTTTTTGAGTCATGCTGTTTACAGGCGCGCACACACACGGACCTTTTTCTAAAAATGCTTCTTTTTTAATCATGGGGCATCAAAATATGTATTTTCGTGAAATATCCATATAGAAGTTTTGGGTGGAAGATAATACTTCTCCTACTTACTATACTAGTAAAGAAAATAAAAAGCTCATAAGACGAATCTGGCCGTTTAATTTTAAAAAATTACACAACACTTTTTACACAATATCTGTAACCTTTGCCCGTTTTTATCATTGCCTATAACCCTATTCATCATAATTTATCGTAATCCTGAGGTGATCTGCCTCTTTCATTATATTGAGAATAATTTAAAATGCTTAAACAACCAGCGTGAGGCACGGACTTGAAACATTTATACGTTCATAAGTGTAAAATACCTTATATTAATTGTTTTCAGTAACGTTACTCTTGGAATATGTTTCAGGTCAGCCTTCTTTCTTATGTACGATTATAGACGATGATAAACTTTAGATAATTTCAGTATTTCAACTACGGGAAAACGTAATGCTTGGCTAATATTTGCATCTATCAAGCCTTTCTTCCCCTCCGCTTGTTGTCAATAGCAGCCTTGACCTCCCCTATACGTTTGTGTATAATCCCGCTTATCTACTGCGAACAGATAATTACCAGCCGAATGCGAGTTTAGATATATTCCATTTTGCAATTGTATAACTATCTGACGCGTTGACCTAAAAGAATGAATTACATAAAATTACAGAGTGTATAATTAGAGAAAAATAAGAGTTGAAAAATGTGATATGTTGCATTCACATGAGTTTCTCTACTTTTATACTTACTGTGCTACATTAAATTAATAAGTAATTTGTCTACTTAGCGTAACTGTATTCGTCAGATTCCAATTGTTTCCGCTATGCTGCGCCATGGGCGCACTGTATTCCATTTCTTTTCGACTATAGTGCCACGAGAGGTTTTGGGATTTTGAGGCGAGCTTCTCGGTGTTTTCTTTTTTTTGGGGGGGAGGGAGCTGTGTGTAACGTTTGGCTGTCTTCTGATGTGCACGTCAGGCGAGCAGTAATTGTTCTCATGGCGTACTATGGCGAATTATTCATGACTTTGTAGTTTTCTGAACTAATCGCTATCTTAGCTACTACCAAAGTTGTATTTCCAAGAGGCATAATGCCATTTCACGTTTGTTTATTTCTATTTAGCCAGATTGTCTTAAGATTGTGTTATCGGGGGAAACTTTTCATGTGCCAAATCCCATGTAGGTTTGCTAAATTGTGTAGTTGAATGTTCGTTAATATATATATATATATATATATCACAAGTTTTATATAGTCTATATCATTGTAATTGTGCGTGTTGTATTCAGAGTTTATAGTTCATAATCTTGTGCTGTTGTAATTTTTATTATTTTAATTAATTTAGCGAACCATGCACATAGGGGTAACATCAGTTTCTCCCCGCACCGTTTGTTATCCTTAAGCCTATTCTATTGCCACAGACTTAGGTCATCAGTAAATTGAATATTTATGGACGCTTTCTAACTCCTGTTCTCCTTATCGTCCCTTTCTATATTGGGCCCGAGAGCCCGGTAATTTTGCTCAGAGGCCTCTTTATCAGGTACGAGATTCTTTTAAATGCCTAAATCGACGACACGGGACCACCGGCTTTACTTTCATTCCGAAGGAAACTATGCCAAAGATTTTTTTTCCGCACGAAAAATCCATCGCCCTCAGCCGGGTTTGAACCCGCGACTTCGGGAACTAGAGGCTGGAATGGTAACCACTACACCACGGAGGACGACATAAGTCATCAGTGTGGGCCATTAATGCAGAATGCCCCAAATATGTTAAATGTAGTTCTTGCCTTTATGCTTCCTTGTTGTTCACATTATCATTGTAATGTAAAAGCAGAACGATTGTTCACGTAAGAAAAACACTTTACCAAACCATGTGGGCAGTTTGTAATGTATAAAGATTTTATGTTATATGTGCTAAGTTTAAAGTATCCAAATTGCTTCTCACTGAACTTTGCTTTGTAGTACTTGGGGGAGGGGCAATTCTTTCCTTGAACTGGTCCTGCCGATTCCCCAGTATTGTGGTCCTTATGTATTTTGACCTTGGCACTTTGATTTTGAGAAATTCAAAATGTGAATAAACGCGCCCATTGCGGTGCAAAAGAAAAACCTTTTGGTCTACCTACTTCTTGTTAATCCAGATAAACTTTTAACACACATTTACACATTTCGGTGTATAATACGATTGGTAAAACGATAGTAACCTTTTTTAGAGAGTGTCGCCATGTGATGGCTTTGAAATTCTATGCTCTTTGAATGACCGCAAGAAAAAATCTTTAAACAAACAATAAAAAAGACGAATACGCTCCTCAGTTGAGGAAAGTAAAAGCATTTCAAAATACAAACCAACAACAAGAAATATTTCGGAAACGGTTAACTCCACAAAACAATGGAATTAATTGTTCTTCTACACATGCCATGTGTTGGACAAGGTGGGAAAGGTAGAATCAGACTACTGAAAAATTCCGCCAAATGTTTCAAATCCCGGCATTGAATTCTTCAGTCGTCTGATTCTACCTTTCCACAAAACAAATTATGTAACATAAATTCTGTGCTTTAACGAGATCTACACATGTTGTGTAGAGTTCATGTCGGCAGTAGATACAAGTGGGTGTACGAATTTAATGCGAATGTGTAAATGCTGCAAAAAATCAACAGTGAATGGTTTGAAATGTCGTATTTGTGGTCTATATTCCATTCGAGTTGTGCTAAGTTAATAACTATTGAAACATACAACAGACGATGCATTTTTGTACTCTAATATTGCTAAGACATATATTGATTGATCCTGAAATTAAGTGTAATATTTTGGCGAGCACGTGTAGAGTTAAGTTGATATGCCTGACATTGAGTCGGCCCTCCCAGAATGAGTTTGGTAGACCTGTTCATTCCGGAAAGACTAGCGCTTGCAGATAGCTCCCCGAAGTTGCCCGACGAAGTTCGAGCGAATGCCGAAAATGAACGAAAGGGAACGATCTTCCAGCAAGTTCATTCTAAGTACCATTTTATCTACCACAAAATCCCACCTCTGATCCCTAGGATTGAATCCAGGCTTTTATGTGAGAGGCCATAGTGCTGCCCAATTAGAAGTGTGAATATGAGACAACATTTAAAACAGAGATAGCATTACTCAATACTATCAAGTAATGAGACCAAGAAGTTGTTTTACAAGGCAGCTGCCACTATGACTTCACAAATGAGGTGTATGTAAATAAAGTAGATACTTAAAAAGGAATAATATACTATTTCAGCAGATATTTTGAGATGCAATACATATTATACATTTATATAATTTAAGTTGGGTGTTTTGTCATAAATATGGTAGCTGACATTTCGATATGTAGAAATCATTCAGCAATAATGTGGTAATACACAAGTTTTATGTAACTATTTGTGCTTCCAAGGCAAGCGCTTAACCGAGTTACCCAGATTGACAAAAAATTCCCAAAGATATACAGTACATATGGAGAATTTTCTGTTTATGAAATGCTTTTAAGTTATTTTGCAATGAAAAGAGCATTATGTCCTAATTTATTTATTTGGTATAACAGCAGGAAAAGTGTTTGAGCACAACACTAATACACATCCAAAATCAAACTATGGATCCAAAACTATTATCATTACATCACATTCAAAATTGAAATAGGTATCAGACATAACCTTTGAGCATGAGTTCTCTTGTTCGTTTTACGATATTAGTGTGCAATCCATAAAAATAAACTTTTCGAAATACAGTCCCTAATTCGAACACATTTCAACACTAAATAGCACAAACACACATTTTAACACCTTAACATACTAAGTATAGTGTATATTTAAGGTTAGCTTGTTTTCGCTATATATGTTTCAATTCTTCATTAAAACCAACTAAACTTTCGATTCATAACCTGTCTTCTACCTTACTAGGTTTTCAGGTCATGTTCCAGTTTTAAACATCGAATGCGCGTTATTTGGTACTCAATATTAAATAAGGTATCACTATAAAATCCTACATTTACACAATTGCTCGTTGATACGAAAATTCTGCTTTATTTTTATATTTTCGACATTGCTATTTTATCAGCTGACTTCCATCTTAGTTTAGTTTCAAGCCTCAGCAATCAGCATGGCAGAGGTCGCGACGCTCGCTTTGGAAGCGTGGTGTTCGTACACCTTCGGGAGAGCTTTCTGCAAGCGCTTGTTCCGGAAAGCTCAACTCCAATGTTGGCAGCTTGATTTTGTTCTAGATTATTCCATAACGCTCTGGTGCTTGGATGACGTTTTTGATAGGAACTAGTGGTGGAAATGATTGTTCTGTCTCTTTTAGGCAGTAAGCATTCTAATGTGAGGTACAGTGTAGTTTGCTCTCGGTACCTGTCCCGTGGCAAGGATGAGTTTTGGACGATGACTTCTTTGTGAACAACATGTAGGGTTAAGGTAACATCTTTTGTTAATAAGATGCCATTTGTTAAAATGCAAATACTTTCTTCCTTTAGGCTTCGTTACACATACCGGTGTTCCTCGGTTGCAACCCTTAGTTTCGCTTACTTAGTGAGTTTCGCCCCCGTTATTCATGGCTTTAAGTGTGGAAAGGCTCGGGAGGTTGTTAAATTAATCTATAGTCGTGGCAATATTGCAGAAGTGGAGTCATCTGAGTGTAAGATTAATACTTTCAATTATGTTGTGGGTCAAAAAGACATCTTAATTGCTGAGCAATTGAACTCTTGAAAGACAAAGTAAGGCTAATGGAAAAAATTTGATGTGTTACACTCACATAACCTTCTCTACTCTTGTACAAACTCTTATTCTTCATCTATTTCATATTAATCGAGATACACATTTGCAAAAACGATCTTTTGACATGCAAAGAGAATTACATTTTTCACATAGCGACCAGTTCTAAAAATATTTGACTTTCGCTTAAGGCGTACTATATTCCCCTTGTTTTGCATTTGGAAGGGCAATATAGAAATACAGTAGCCTTTAATCATAGACATATCTTTTAATAGCTGGTTGCTAGGTGCAGCACCATTCTCTTTGCCACAGATTAATGCTCTTTGCATATCCAAGACAAAAAAAATGAATAACGAATTCCCATTTGAGAAAATTATTGAAAATTTAAGGGAATAACAAGCAATATCTCGAAAATGGTTCACTCAACAAAAAAAATGTATATGACATAAATTGTGTATTTTAACGCGATCTACATTCTTTGTGTAATAAAATTTTGTCTTATCACTTATGGTTACCAGTTATGCAAAAGTCGTTCACAACGAAGAATACTTTTGGGGACATTCCCAGAAAATTCAAGATATACATTTTATTTGTCATGAAAATATCTTAAACATATGATATTTAATCAAAATTGTTTGAGCCATTTTTGAGAAAATTAAAATTTTCGATAAATGTTCCATGTAAAGGGTAATTTGGGGTGGGGGATTTGCTTGAAAACCTTCGTGTCACATCTCTGAAAAATACTGAATCTAAATACCAAGTTTGGTGTTTATCCGACTGTTAGTTTCTGAGTTATGCTGTTCACAGACAGACACACACATACACACACGGAAATGTTTCCAAAAATGCTTTTTTTGATTCAGGGGGTCTCAAAACGTATATTTTCAGTGAAATCTCGGTATCGAATTTTTGGGTGAAAAATTTTTGTATTTTTTGTATTGTATTTTGGGAAATACAATACTTCCCCTACTTACTATACGTAGTAGAGGAAGTAAAAAGGGAGTCTTTTATTAACAGCTGTGTTATTACTCAGGCGGCGCCGTGGCCGAGTGGTTAGACCGCTCACCTCACCGAGGCGGCCCGGGTTCAATCCCAGGGATTGTGGTGGGATTTGTGGTGGACGAAGCGGCGTCTAGGCCATTCATTCCACCAACTGCTTCATCATCACCTTTCCTTTCATCCATTTCACCCACATTTCGTTTCATCTACTTCCTTCATCCCATACCAGGCATCGGGCTGATCCATGAGTGTCTGCTCCTCGACGGGCCTCTGACCCCAGGCACCCGCCTGTAAGTCCTGGGGGCTGTAAGTCCTACATAAGAGGAGGGTAAACAGATTACGAATGAATGAATGTTATTACTCAAAATAACACTGTGTCTCATGCCACCGGCAGTAGTATTAATGGCGGTGTAAACCAGGGTCAGGTTTCTGTCCAATTTAATTCCAACAGTGAAGTTGATGGTGAGATTACTTTTCGCAAGTACAGCAATGTTGTCTCGACACACATAATCAAGCATTGAGTGAGAATGGTGATATTCACAAAAAAGGTTGACTGCATACTGTTTATAATGGAACTGAACACAACATAGTGAACACTCAATTGATAATAGTAATCGGGTTTCTTCGGCTGACGCCTGGACAAACGTCATACCTAAGAACAGGAAAAATAAAACTATGGTTAGTGGGACACGTAAGGATAATGGATAAAAGATAATTGGGAAGCAGTAAGACATAAATCAGGTTTTATTATGAGGCTACGTCTACTGACGTAATAGATCACATTAAAACTCTTGATTTGAAAGGACCTACTGAAAGCTATTAAAATGAAAACTAAATATGATGCATTTGCGTAATTTTACATTCGAGTAGAGGGACTTCCAGTCTTAGTTTTTGCATGAAAATTGGTCAGAAGGAAGTATGATGATTTGAGTGTTGTTAAAAACTCCCGCCTGAACCAATACATGCTACGGAGAAAGTACAGCAAAAAAATGTGATGGTTTGCACACACATGACTTTCTCTACTCTTGTACAAACCATTTTTAAAGACGCTTATTCGCCATCTACTTCATGTTAATCGAGATATCGAGAAGTTAATCTTCGTACTAATTTTCTTGTAGGTTCAAAGGGAATATGGCAGGCTTTAAGCGATGGTCAGTTCGTTTAAGAGTTGCTTGCTATATAGAGCATTCCATGCTCTATGTATGTCCAGAACATAAAAAGGGAATAACGAATTCCCATTTGCAAAAGAAGTATTGGAAAATTGAAAAAAATAACAAAGAATATATCGGAAATGTGACAAATTGTGTGTTTTTTTCCAGATCTACATTTTTGTGTAGCAAACCTTTGTCTATCTCTCACGGTTTTCCAGTTATGCAAAAGTCATTCAGAACGAGGAGGACATATGGGGACATTCCCAGAAAATTCATGATATACATTTCATTTGCCTTAAAATACCTTAAGCATATATTTTAATCAAAATTGTTAGAGCCATTTTTGAAAAAGTCAAAACTATCTATAAAGTTCCATGTAAAGGGTAGTAAAGGGTGGGGGATTTTCTTGAAAATCTTCGTGTCACATCTTTGAAACATACTGAATCGCATTTATGTATTTATTCGTTTTGAGTTATGCTGTTAACACACATACAGACCTTTTTCTCAAAATTATTTCTTGGATCCAGGGGCTTCAAAACATGTATTTCCGGTGAAATCTCGCTATCGAATTGTTGGGGTGGAATAAAATACTTCCCCTACTTCCTATACGTAGTAGAGAAAGTAATTAACTGTTATCGGTAGCTGGTCTATTTAATCGTGTTTCCAAATCTGGTCTAAGTCTATTTTACTGGAACGTTCAAAGCCTGGTGAATAAACTCGATGAAATTGATTCACTTATTGATGTTACTAATGCCGATGTAATATGTATTACTGAGCACTGAATCTCTAATAATGAATTGAGTGCAATTAAAATACCAGGTTATTATTTCGCTGACTGTTACTGTCGATCGTCAGCATGTATATTAAAAATAAACATGTCAGTAGTAAGTTGGATGATTTCAGTAGCTTAATTACTCTGAGTGCCTTTGAGCTTATTTTACTTATACAGGATCCCGTTTAATTGCAGTAACTCTTTTAATTTATTTTTAAATAAATTTTACGATTTTTTCAAGATTATCTTTACTAAGAACCTTATATAAATATTACCTTCGCTTCTGACATTAATAATAACTTTCTTGTTAATAGCGATGGTACTAGAGAATTGAATAATATTTTTAACTGTTCCATACATTTGTACCACAATTTCACTTACTCAAATGTGAACTTCTGTTTGTTAACTCTTATATTACTTTACAATTCATTATTGATAATTTCTTTTGCATAATGTAACACAATATGCTTTACAATTTAATATTTCTGTTGAGCATTGCTCAAGATGTCTTCCTTTACGAAAATTTTCTTAAGGCAATAAAAAAATTGAGCGTTGTTTACTTACTAGCCTGGTTGCTAAATATAAGGAAAGAAATTATAAACTACATACAAATTTTATGAGTTAAACAAATCACATTTTCATATAAATAACAATTTAGGATACAGATTCATTCTTTAGCATATTTCTATTATACTATTTTCTTTTGGTCGGCATTTTTATTTCATGTTACGTTTAAAATATTGCAAATTTAATGCTTTTCGTTTATTGTTGTTAACGTGTTTCCCCTTTTCACGTTATTCATTTCTCTTTTCTTTTGTTCTTTCTTATATAATACAAAATGTTAATTAAGTTTTCCTATAATAAGTATTTTTGCAAATGTTAATTTTATATAGTATTTTACAACAATCTTAATTTATAGTTTTAAACACGCATTCATGACAATGATATACGTGTCTAGTATTGTCCACGTGTTTGAATTTGTAATTTCAATATGGCTTTCAGTTATTTAATTGAGATGACAGTAACATATGTATTAAATGAGTTAAAGTTATCGGTAATATTTGGAATCAGGTCTTGAATGGGATACTCGTGTAATTACGTGGCTATTAAAATTAGCAAACCAATACTTATGATCATAATATTGAAAACTCTTAATCTAGAATCTTCATTGAATGTGTATTATGCTATGTTTATAGTTATCATGCATGTGGTCACATCCTTTGGGGCAAGGATTCCTCTGAAGACAAGCCATTAATTTTAAAGAAAGGGCGTATTAGATAGATTTGTGGAACTCAAGCATGAACTCTCTATAAGCCATTTGTTGTCTAGTGTTAACATGCCAGCCTCTGATTCACGAGGTCGTGGGTTCAAACCCGGTGGAGGGCGATGATTCTTTTCGGGCGTAAAAATTCTAGCATGGCTTCCTTCTGAAGGAAAATAAATCCGGTGGCCCCATTCCGTAGGTTTACTACACGTAAAAGAACCTCAGTCCTGATAGACAGACCTCTGAGCAAAATTACCGTCTTTCACGCCCAATATAGAATGGAACGCTAAGGACCACAGCAGTTAAAGAGCGTCCATAAATAAAATCTCAGTTTTACTCTTTGTCAAATTACGTGCTCTTAATTTGTCATCAAGGTATGTTATTGAGTGTTTTCTATATGCCAAGACGAATCTACTTAGTTTTACTAGCTCTTCTGTTCACAGTTACAGTACAAGGACTAGACGCTATATACATATCTGTGTGTGTGTGGCTATATTTTAACTCACAAGAACTTTGACTACATTTATAAAACGTTTATTTAATATTATCCCTTTACCTCATTAAAATTTGTCTATTATACCGTTTAAGAAAGCAATGAGAACTACATTGCTGGATAATTCTCTATAAAATATACCTGAATTTTATTATATAAACTAGTCTTAATGTTTTCTATTTTAATTACTATTGTTATTATTTGTAATTAACACTTACATAACCATTTGATTTTTTAAATAAATATAAATGAAACAAATAAATGAGAAGCTGTCAGCATCTTACCATTTACTAATTATGTTAGTCATTCTCAATGAAGAGAATTTCACAAGCTATTCCCAGAAAATACAAGATATATACTTCGTCTCTCATGAAAATATCTTACACATATGATATTTTAATCAACATGGTTAGAACTATTTTTGAGAAAATAAACATTTTCGAAAAATGGTCCATGTAAAATTTACTTTGGATGAGGTTATTTTCTTGAAAATTTTCTTGTCGCATCTTTGGAAGATGATGAACTTAAATATCAAGTTTGGTATTTAACCGAATTTTTTTTTCTTGAGTTACGCTCTTCACAGATGCATATCATTTTCTAAAAATGCACTTTTTTGGATTCAAGGAGCCTCAAAACGTTTATTCCCAGTGAAGTCTCGGTATCGTATTGTTGGGTAGAATACTTCCTCTACTTACTACTTACCTAGTAACCTCTACCATAGTAAATAGCAGAGAAAGTAAAAAACGCAGTAGAAATTCCCTTCATTTTCGAGCACGCCACCTTTACTCCCTCCCTCTGTCTTTTGTTCTGGTTTAGAGTAAGCGATCTTTTTACTTTCTCTACTACGTATAGTAAGTAGGGGAAGTATTGCATTCCACCCAAAAATTCGATATCGAGATTTCACCGGAAATACATGTTTTGACACCCCCTGAATCCAAAAAAAGCATTTTTCGAAACATGTCCATGTGTGTGTCTGTGAACAGCATAACTCAGAAACGAACAGTCGGATAAACACCAAACTGGTATTTAGGTTCAGTATCTTCCAGAGATGCGACACGAAGGTTTTGAAGAAACCCCCCCACCCCAGACTACCCTTTACATGGAACATTTTGCGAAAATTTTAATTTTCTCAAAAATGGCTCTAACGATTTGGATTAAATATCATATGTTTAAGATATTTTCATGACAAATAAAATGTATATCTCGAATTTTCTGGGAATGTCCCCAAAAGTATTCTTCGTTGTGAACGACTTTTGCATAACTGGTAACCATAAGTGATAGACAAAATTTTATTACACAAAGAATGTAGATCGCGTTAAAATACACAATTTATGTCATATACATTTTTTTTTTGTTGAGTGAACCATTTTCGAGATGTTGCCTGTTATTCCCTAAATTTTCCAATACTTATACTTTTTCTCAAATTGGTTATTCACTTTTACTTTCTCTACTACGTATAGTAAGTAGGGGAAGTATTGCATTCCACCCAAAAATTCGATACCGAGATTTCACCGGAAATACATGTTTTGAGACCCCCTGAATCTAAAAACTTTTTTTTGGAAACATGTCCGTGTGTGTGTCTGTGTGTCTGTGTGTGAACAGCATAACTCAGAAATGAACAGTCGGATAAACACCAAACTTGAAATTTAGATTCAGTATTTTCAAAGGATGCGACACGAAGGTTTTCAAGAAAATCCACCCACCCCAGAGTACCCTTTACATGTAAGATTTTTCGAAAATTTTAATTTTCTCAAAAATGGCTCTAACGATTTTGATTAAAATATCATATGTTTAAGATGTTTTTATGGCAAATAAAATGTATATCTTGAATTTCCTGGGAATGTCTCCAAAAGTATTCTTCATTGTGAACGACTTTTCCATAACTGGTAAACTATAAGAGATAGATAAAATTTTACTACACAAAAAATGTAGATCGCGTTAAAATACACAATTTATGTCATATACATTTTTGTTGTTGAGTGAACTATTTTCGAGATATTGCTTGTTATTCCCTTAAACTTTTCAATACTTATTTTCTCAAATGGGTATTCGTTATTCATTTTTTTGTCTTGGATATGCAAGGAGTATTAATCTGTGGGAAAGGGAATTTTGCTGCACCTAGCAACCAGCTATTAAGAGATATGTATGTGCTTAAAGGCTACTGTATTTCCAAATTGCCCTTGTAAATATATATTCCCCTTACATCTACAAGAAAATTAGCAATAAGATAGAGTCTGCAAATGTTTATCTCGATTAACATGAAGGAGATGGAGTATAATCGTTTGTATAAATAGTTTGTACAAGAGCAGAGAAAGTCATGTGAGTGTAATACATCAGATTCTTTGTCCTGGTAATGCAAAGAGAATGGAATACTCCACATAGCAACCAGCTCTTGAAACATTTGACTATCGCTTAAAGCCTACCAATTCCCCTTGCATCCACAAGAAAATTATCAATAAGATTAACATCTCGATATTTCGATTAACATGAAGCATATGGAGAATAAGCGCTTGTAAAAATAGTTTGTACAAGAGTAGAGAAATTCATGTGAGTGTAACACATTAGATTTTTATTTTCAGTAACGTCTCTGGAATTTATTGAACGTTGAACAGATGAGATAAATATTATTATAATTGATAAGCTTCCGTGTATTAGTAGATTGTTTGAAATTGTTCACCCTGGCATATAAAATACAAAACTGCATGCTTTCCATTAAACGAATAAATCGTTTTGCTAGTCATTAATAACTTGCTTTATCCCAGCATACAGCTGAAATTCATACTTTTATTTTCTGACTATTATCTGTGCACAGCAATAGAGCTTTAGATATTATAATGATGGTTTATGTGTACCGACAGTTTCTTTATGAGTCTACAAACCTGCTGACTGCCTCTGCTATCGAGAGTTCAGCGTTCAGGCTTTTGAACCCATAGGTACCGTGTTCGATTCCCGGCTTGGGCATAGGGAATTTTTATTTAAGCAGATCATTCCCTATCCCTCGCAGAATTTGGAAATGTGGGAGTGAATGAGAATGAGTTGTTCCTGAAGTCAAAGCCTCCGATATGACCGAAGAACTTAAATACAAATAAAACAATGCTCAAAAAGGACAATGTTATATATGACTTCAGTTCGTCGTCAGCTCTCAAAGAAGTTGCAACCTAAGTTTCGAAATAAATGATAAACCCTTCAACACGAAAACAAAGTTGCCTTTTCCTGAAAAATCTGCTTTTTGACTTGGATAAGAGTACAAAACCATATTTACTTTTGCAATACGTGCTAAATGCCTTCAAACAATATGGCTACCTGAGGAAGTAGCATGCAATTTGAGTTCTGTAAGATTATAATGAGCAACTTGTAGCGAACCTGTAGCGTGAAATTCGATCCACTCTCGGGAAGTTGCATCAGATTGCATTAATTTTTAAAAAGTGTTGTAAGGAAGGAAGGTTGCCGATCTGCCCTTCTAAAATTTATTTATTGTTCATGTAAGTGGGTCAGCTGTTACACATAACCTTAGATTAAAAGTTATCATACACATTATTAACACTAAATAGTGAAGTAAGTGGTTTTTTACGTTATTTGCACCACGCTTTGGGCGTCAATTTGAAGCAGTTGTATTATATTTCAACTGTTGGGAGCCGAACTTGAAGTTTGTTTGAAACCACGCGTATGGTACCCGGTTTTACGGTAGCCTTCGCCCCAAGTGTACTTTCAGGTGGCCTTTACCCCAAGTTTAAAAAAGAAATATTAACTTAAATATTATATATTTATGTTTGCCTTGGCTGCGTCAGTATTATTGTTAGGGACATGGATGTCTTGGCAGGGTTGTGGTGCGACTAAGAATGTAGGCTTACACAGATTATAATTTTACTTCACTCCTTTTATTAATACTTGATACGATTTAAATAACAGTTCACTGATATAAAGAGCTGTGAGATTCTTTAATTAATTACTTGCACTTTTTAACAAGTAAATCTATTTTCGTCTCACACGAATACGTATTAAATTTGTTGAGGACACTTTTTGCGTCTGGTTAGTAACGCTGTCTTCAACCAACTGAATTGATTGCAACCGTCTAAACTTGTAAATTTCTGTATTTCAAGTCTCTGATTGGCTATTCCTAATCCAATAGAATACCTTCATTTAACTAAAGCTTTTTCTAGTTGTTGATTGGCTATTTTTAAACTGTCTCAAAATTTACATTATTGCTTCCAAGAATCACAAGTAACATTATTGAACTCTCAAGCTCATTATTGCCTCAAAGTTACCTCATTGTTACCTCATTGTTAGCAACTTTTGACCTATTTCTTACAGCTCCTACATTATTAAATTACGTAATACATTCACGTAACATTATTACACATACCATTATTACACATGGATACAATAATATAAACATATACAATGATTGTAATATACACTTTTTATATATTGTTACATACACATATTGCTTTAAGACGGGCTGTTATTGAATTTATATATTATATAATTAGACTGAAATCATTTAAGTGTTAAAAATACTGCCTCAATAGATCTAAAACGGCACTTAGAAGTTTTTTTAGCGCCGAATAGTTTCTGAGAAAACGGACCATTTATATTAGAAAATGTTATTCACAAAGCTGTTCAACGCAAAAAGGCTCTATTAAGGCTTGATCACACAGAAACTTCCGTATTTAATAGGAGTACCAATTTGTAGAGCAACCTTACCGCAAAAGATGGACCAAAGTTTACCACTCTACTCCAAAGTGTGTAGGTGTAGGTATAGAAACATGTGGGTTATAGAATGGCTACCCCGGGCACCACGATCAACCTAGATTTGTTGTGGCTGCCACTCCCCAATAGGAAGGGATGAAGTGAGGGAACCACAGGAGGCTACATGCTGGAGGCATACAGGCTACAGAGACGTGTGCAGGAATCTCTAATATATCTTGGCTCGAAAACCCGACCCACTACTGGAGCTGTCTAGACAGAACGAAGAACAACCCTGGCAATCAGACAGCCGTTTGATATCCACGGGGAATACTTTGGCATGCATTCATTCCATTTGTGGACACCGTCACACGAAACCTGGAAGCACACAGAAACATGAGGGAAATTAAATCATGGTAGAAGAGAAACTGAACTAAATCCATGACCTCCATGACCTTCTTCTTGCGACATTCACACTTTACTGCGGAGCCAACTCGCTCGGTAAAGTGATCGGAATTATAATTGTGTTTTTTGTAAGTTGCACAGAATTCACAATTAAAAACAACAAAGGCAGTACCATTTTTAAAAATTTCTGATGTGTTACAGTCACATGACTTTCTCTACTCTTGTAGAAACTATTTTTACAAACGCTTATTCTCCATATGCTTCATGTTAATCGAGATATCGAGATGTTAATCTTATTGCTAATTTTCTTGTAGATGCAAGGGGAATTGCTAGGCTTTAAGCGATAGTCAAATATTTTAAGAGTTGGTTGCTATGTGGAGCATTCCATTCTCTTTGCATTACCAGAACAAAAAAAATTAATAACGAATTTGAGAAAAAGTATAAGTATTGCAAAATTTAAGGGAATAACAAGCAATATCTCGAAAATGATTCACTTAACAAAAAAAAATGTATACGACATAAATTGTGTATTTTAACGCGATCTACTTTTTTTGTGCAGTAAAATTTTGTCTATCTCTTATGGTTTAACAGTAATGCAAAAGTCGTTAACAATGAAGAATACTTTTGAAGATATTCCCAGAATATTCGAGATATGCATTTCATTTGTCATAAGAAATATCTTAAACATATGATGTTTTAATCAAAATCGTTAGAGCCATTTTTTAGAAAATAAAAATTTTCGAAAAATGTTCCATGTAAAGGGTAATCTGGGGTGGGGGGATTTTCTTGTAAGCCTTTGTGTCGCATCTCTGGAAGATACTGAACCTAAATACCAAGTTTGGTGTTTATCCGACTGTTCGTTTCTGAGTTATGCTGTTCACAGACACACACACGGACATGTTTCCAAAAATACTTTTTTGGGGTTCAGGGGGTCTCAAAACATGTATTTACCGTGAAATCTCGGTATCGAATTTTTGGGTGGAATACAATACTTCCCCTACTTACTATACGTGGTAGAGAGGTAAGAATTTGATGTTACATTCAAATGACAATCTCTATCGCTTACTAGTGGGTATACAAATTCTTCTACAAAATTTATTTTCCTCTACTTCATTTTAACGAGATAAACCTTTCCGGAAACAGCGGCATTACATGTTTTGTTATAGAAAGTGAATAATGATAGTCAAATGTTTTAGAAGTGGACGTTATGCGCTGGCCTTAAAATTCCATGTTTCCATATTATTGCGAGAAACAGCTGAAAATCTAAACGACTTTAAAAGAACAGCTGAGTATTGAACAATTCCAACCATTAATAACGGATATCTCGGAAATGGTTACTTCAAATAATGTGTAGATATGCGTGTTTTAAAGAGCGCTACATTTCTTATATAGTAAGTTTTCATTTATCGCTTAACGTTTGCCATCATACAAGGTTATAGAAAATTCCTTCCGTATGAAGACGACTTCAAAGGCTATTCCTAGAAAATTGAAGATATAGATTTTATTTGTAATTTAAATATGATTTATATGTGGTATTTTAATCAAAAACGTTAGTCATTTTTAGAAGATAAAACGTTTCGAAAAATGTTCTATGTAATGGGTAGTTGGATGGGTGGATTTTATTGAAAATCTTCGTTTCCCATCTTTGGAAGATATTATTTAATCCCAAGATTGGTGTTGATCCGAATTTTTGTTTTTGTGTTAGGATGTTCATAGACACACATACAGGAATCTTTTCCTAAAAATGTTTTTTTTTTATTTAGGAGGCCTCATAACATCCAAAATATAAGGATACGTATCACGGAGGGGCCCCAAAACCGGGGCATAGCACTGCACGCAGGCCATTCGGCGAATTGTGCTTCCAACGTGACCTCTAGGAGGGAAGGGTGAAGGGAGAGTCCCTAAGGGCGACCAGATCAATGCTGACGGGCACAAGCACGAACAGGTCCTTAATGTTTCCAGATATTCCGACGCCGTCAGATCCCTGCCAACAAGCCACCAGCATCCGGGGACCCTTGGAGCGGAGCCCCACGCTGAGGGGAGACCTTACGAAGCCAAGCCACCGCCCAGCCGCAACCCACGAACACTGTCACCTGATCCTACAACCCTGAAACAGATGACAAGGAAGAAAATTGGCACAGGAAATGGGAGGAAGGAGAGTCGTGGTAGAAGATGAACTACCCCAGCATTCGCCTGGCAACCCGGGAAAACCTCGAAAAACCCATGGGCCAGAGTGAGCAAGCCTCAAAACATGTACTTCCGGTGAAATCTTGGTGTCGAATTTTTTGGATGGAAAGCAATACCTTCTCTTCCTACTAAGTACGTGGTATAGAAGGTAAACATAGTTAGAATACAAGTATTGCGCCTACAATGAAGTATACACATTAAATTAGACAAATAGGTGAACACAGACTTCGGGTTATTTTGATCAGTGACGCGCTAAGGAGAGTGGCTGGTTCGTTTCGAGACTGTTGAAGTGCTACGCTTCGGTGCAGTTTGAATTTAACTAGGTGCTGCAGAACACGCACAAATTGCGATAGAGGACACAAGTTAGAATTGCGACGGTCCAGTCCTAAGTGCTTTCAAGCAGCAATTCCTCTCTGAGACGTGAGAACCCTTCAACAAGTCGCTCAAACGTAATGAAGACTAGCGGCGCTGGACAATTCCAATACGTTATCTAAGGTTGTACGCCGCAGAACCGGTCGTTCATGTCACTGTTAATTAGAATATATGATTCATGCTACACAAAAACAAAATTCAATAAAATAACACATCACATAACAATATATCGAGATTTAAAAAGTAATACTTAAATTTAACTTAAGTTAAGCAAAAGTTTTTCCAAGAATATTCATATTTACAGAAAAGATGTACATACTTTGCAAGCAAGTTTGCATAACCTGTGACATTATCAAAGTATTTCTTAATTGGTTACTGTATTTTTACTTTCTCTACTACGTATAGTAAGTAGGGGAAGTATTGTATTCCACCACAAATTCGATACCGAGATTTCACCGGAAATATATGTTTTGAGGCTCCCTGAATCCAAAAAAAAGCATTTTTGGAAACATGTCCGTGTCTGTGTGTGTGTGTGTGTACAGCATAACTCAGAAACGAACAGTCGGATAAACACAAAACTTGGTATTTAGTTTCAGTATCTTCCAGAGATGCGACACGAAGGTTTTCAAGAAAATCCCCCCACCCCAGATTACCCTTTACATGGAACATTTTTCGAACATTTTAGTTTTTTCAAAAATGGCTCTAACGATTTTGGTTAAAATATTATATGTTTAAGATATTTTCATGACAAATGAAATGTATATCTCGAATTTTCTGGGAATGTCTCCAAAAATATTCTTCATTGTGAACGACTTTTGCATAACTGGTAAACCATAAGAGATAGACAAAATTTTACTACACAACAAATGTAGATCGCGTTAAAATACACAATTTATGTCATATAAATCTTTTTGGTTGAGTGGACCATTTTCGAGATATTACTTGTTATTCCCTTAAAATTTTCAATACTTATGCTTTTTCTCAAATTCGTTATTCATTTTTTTTTTGTCCTGGACATGCAAAGAGAATGAAATGCGCCACATAGCAACCAACTCTTAAAATATTTGACTATCGCTTAAAGCCTACCATACTCAACTTGCACCTACAAGAAAATTAGCAATAAGATTAACATCTGGATTAACATGAAGCATATGGAGAATAAGCGTTTGTAAAAATAGCTTGTACAAGAGTAAAGAAAGTCATGTGAGTGTAACACATCAGATTTTTTTCCTCATCCGTATCTCTAATCCCTTTAAAAAGGAACCCGTGGTTCCGAAAACCCCATAAAAAATTAAGAGGCGAAAGATAAAGGATATTCATTAGGTGTGAACACCTTTTGCGATACTTTTGGAAAAATCAAGCTACACCTCTAAGATTCAAAATATGGGATGTACCATAGACTCTGCATTAAGTTCGATATAAATCGTAAAAAAGTGGAGATTAGTTATTCCAAAAATGTTGAAATGTAAAGGTGTTTTCTATTTATTATTTGCATCTTTTTATTTTACATCACTTTAATCACGTGGTCATATCGCGATGGATATGTTAGGAGATACCTAGTGGCTCGGTATGTGGCGGATAGTTGGTCTTCTAGACCTCATCTCTGTACTATAACATCTTACTTCGTCACGTATCCACAGAGACCTTAGAGCTAGGCAACTATAGGTTTGCTTCTATATTTGATGGGCAGATGACTGCTTCGACGCATGTCACAGAGATCTTAGTACCAGACAACTGTATCTTTGCTTCTGCACGTGCCTGGCAGATGGATTGGAGTGCCACCCATCTAACTACTTTCATCATCTGTGGATAAATGGCAGGGCATTCGTTATTGCCATCTATTTTCATGTTTACTATTGCTTTAGACTTAACGTGGAACTTTGGGTTCGTGATATTAAATATCCGATCCGGTATATGCCTTGGCCACTGTGGGAAATCGAAGAAGAAAGGAAACAAGTCAGATTTGTTGACCCCAATTTGAACCGGCACGTCCCGGATGCGGGCCACAGACTTGCTGCCTCAGCCAGTTATTTGTGCTTTTGCTATTAGTTAACTGCTGTTACTTTTCTGTTCCATACATTCCATATGTTCTTAAATCCTTTGAATTTATAACATAACCTTTTATATACTTAATACGTTAGTGCTATATTTATTCAAATTTAAACATTTTTAATATATTTGAGAACAAATTCCCCTTACTCGTGAAACCTGGCGATGGTCATTTTGACGAGACTATGCGGTGTCACCTTCTGACATCGCGTCCAATACCAGTTGTTGCTTCTGTTGCAGGCTGCTACAGTGGTTGGCTATGAGATCTTTCTCTCAGAGTATGCGTGGGCGTATTTTCAAAGGGTAACATCAGTTTAAATTAACCAATAAATTTAATATAATTTAATACTTAAGCTATTGAAGCCAGTTGTCCAAGTTGAAGATAAAGAATGACACTGATTACACTATTCTGCATGATATCGGATGACTGAAAACTAAAAAGCGATTCTGACTCACTTTTTATGCTGATTTCAGAACTGCTTTTAGTTTTTTTCTATCACGTACAGTTGTTTCACAATTTCACTTCAAAAATATAGAGATATAGAGAGATAAAGGTATTGCTTCCGCCATTACACCACACATAAAATTGGGCTTGATGAAGCAATTTGTAAGGGCTCTACTACAGGCTGAACCCTGCTTCAAGTACCTTTCCAAGAAATTTCCCTTCTTTACACAAGACAAATTAAAGGCTGGAATTTTTGTTGCTCATCAAATAAAGAAATCGATGAAGGATGAATATTTTGAGAAGACAATGAATGGGAGAGAAATAGAAGCATGGACCGCCTTCCGATCAGTTACTGAAAACTTCTTAGGCAATAACAAAGATCCTAATTACAAGGCCATTGTCGAAACAATGTTGGAAAATTTCAAGAAGATGGGTTGTAACATGAGTGTAAAGGTGCACTTTCTATATTCACATATCGACTACTTTCCAGAAAATCTGGGACATGGCAGTGAAGAGCAGGGTGAAAGTTTTCACCAAGATATTAAGGAAATGGAGAAGAGGTACCAGGAGAGATGGAATGAAACTATGATGGCCGACTACTGTTGGATGTTGAGGAGGGACAGTCATCTTCAAGGATCTGCCAGAAAGTCAAAGAAGAGAAAGTTTGAAAAAAATTAAATGAAACACTTTGGCTTTTTGTTTTGTTAAAATGTAGTCATAAAATAAATTAGGGGAGTTCTTGAGAGTATGTTTCTTGTAAATGTTTCTTGTATAAAAACTTCCCTTGTGTGAAATGGTATTTGAATACTTTTCTACGCTCATTAGTAAAATTGTCAAAACATTACTTCTTATTTTGTGTAAAAACCTGATGTGATAGAAAAAAACGGAAGTTATTTCTGGAATCAGCATAAAATGTGATTCAAGAAACACCTACTTTTAAGAAATCATCTGACAAAAGGTTTGAAAATGCTAGTACTCGAAAAAGATCCGCAGTTCTCGAAACAATAACAACTGACTTATACCTGCAGTATCAAGTTTATAGTTTGAAATAACTGTTTCCGCAATAAAAGAAACTAGAGCGTAATTGCCGTGAGTCGTTAAAATTCTTAACGGCAAAACCTCTCGCGGCTACCGCTAATTGACTGATAACTCTCTTTTAGGCGCTGCGAACTGCCGATCACCGACCTTAAGACTGTACACGAGGAAAAGAAAGAACGACAAGATGCTAATTTTAGCACTACACGCTCTTTATTACTTAGCTCCGCCTACGTATCACTACCCCTCCAAAGGTTCTTTCTAATATGGACCAATCCTCTGACACTGCGATACCTCCCCAAATCTAAGAATTGTATTCACCTTTCTGTTTTACAGAATTTTTGTCTACGTGGCCTTGTAAACGTACTCAACTTACACCTAAACTGCATTCCAAGAGTCTTTATGATTAACACCTTCGCTCCCCAGCTATTACTAATGACTTTGCTTGTTAACTGCACCTTTCTCCAGAAAAATCTTTCAACCCAAGCTTATTACATTATACATTGATTTAATATGTGAAAATTATTTATTAAAATTATCTCTTTATCTTACTATAACTTCTTTACTTAGTAATTTATATCTTTCTGTCAATAATTAGGTATCAAGTGACCCAAGAATCGCTAAAGTGGCATCGTATATGTAAACTCTGATGTGCCGCACTCGCATAACTTTCTCTACTCTTGTACAAACTATTTTTACAAACGCTCATTCTCCGTCTACTTCATGTTAATGAGATATGGAGATGTTAATCTTATTGCTAATTTTCTTGTAGGTGCAAAGAGAATATGCTGGGTTTAAGCGATAGTTAAATGTTTCAAGGGCTGGTTGCTATGCGGGCAATCTATTCTCTTTGCATGTCCAGGACATAAAAAGAACGAATAACGAATTTCCATTTCAGAAAAAGTATTGCAAAAATTCAAGCAAATAACAAAGAATATCTTGGAGATGGTTCACTCCACAAAAAAATGTATATGACATAAATTGTGTGTTTTAACGTGATCTACATTTTTGTGTTCAAAAATATTATCCATATTTTACGCTTTACCAGTTATACTAAAGCCATTCACAATGAAGAGGACCTTTTGGGACATTTCCCGAAAATTCAAGGTATACATTTCATTTGTCATGAAAATATCTTAAACATATAATGTTTTAATCAAAACCGTTCGAGCCACTTTTGAGAAAAATAAAATTTTCGAAAAATGTTCTATGTAAAGAATAGTCTAAGGTGTGGGGATTTTCTTGAAAATCTGCTTGTCGCGTCTTTGAAAAATACTGAACCTAAATACCAAGTTTGGTATTTATCGGATTCTTCGTTTATGAGTTGTGCTGTTCACAGAGACACAGATACACAGATGCACAACCTCATACACACACGGATCCTTTTCTAAATTTGTTTTATTCATGTGGCCTCAAAACATGCATTTCGGTGAAGTCTCGGTATCGAATTTATGGGTGAAATGCAATACTTTCCCTACTTACTATACGTAGTAGAGAGTAAAAAACAGATACTTCAAGAGTGTAAAACGAGATAGCTTGACACATCGAAATGTAAACTATGACATACGTCGAGTACTGTAACCCAACTGCCTGTGGAAAATCGATTTTGACAGATCAAGTTTTAATGTCCCAACTAAGAATAGACCACTCCAAGATCATGCACGGTATCCTTTAAAACCGGACCAACCTCCAATCTGCCAACAGTGTGATACAGAACTGACCCTCATACACATCATCACCGAATCCCAACTACACAACCAATGGCGACCGGAATTGAAGTACTTACGAGATTGTAAGTCGCCATTAGGGCATGTTACCACAAAATTAATTTGAGAATGCCTTGTGTTTTACCGGAAAAAAATGTTGGGGAAGTTAAATATTGTGCTGGCATGTTGCCATAGTAGCTCAGAATCAGACTAAAAAATTCAATGCCCATAGACGGGATTTGGATCACGGATCTTCGGCTTTCCATGCCATTGCTTTCACAAATTAACTTTCCAACCGTAGCCTATATACGACATGTGTAGAGGAACAAGTAATTATAATTAATGTAATATTACTCACACATAACTTATATTGAAATTAACTCCCATTATACTGCATGGATTTTAGGAGCCCAAAGTCCATAATGAAACAAATAATTATTCAAGAACCTTGTGATTGTTGAATACCTTGGAAATTTCTTTGGGCTATAGCTTCCTCTTGTAGCGGACTATCTAGACGAACCATACTGTGACGCAGTCTCTATGGCCCAAAGTTATCGGGAGGTCGGCGCCGGGCGGTCGGTCTAGACAAAGATAATGGCCACTCGCCAGGTAAACACCGGGCTGGCTATTGGCAGATAACTAGAACTCTCTAGAAGCTTCTTCCCCCCTCCTCAGAAAGTGTGTCGAAGCAGATCTAGAACGCTCGAGAACCTTGTGGAAACATCCCACTGACTATATAAGCGAGCACTCTCGCGGACAGTCAGTCAGTGCAGGTTAATAAAGTTGCGAGTCGAGCGCGAGTTGCGTTGCGTCGATGGGCGAGGGAGCTACGTTTCTGGTGCGACATCAAGAACAAGTTGGTGACGACTGTTGTGACGTGCAGCAAGTGCTACTGCGGAGCGGATTGTGTTCGACTCCCGAGGGAAGTGAACCGTCCGGCGTGAAGAGCCTACGTCACGAAGGAAGTAAAGAGACAAATACTTTAACTAGTTCACCTTAGTGAAGTGGCATAGTGAAGGTGAACTGCATACAAACGAAACAGTGACAGGGAGAACTTAGAGAAAGTGAACCGAGAGGAATGGCTCAGGCAGCAACGTTTATGGTCCGCATTCGGGAGGATGTGGTTTCGATTCCCAGGGCCGATCTACCTGAACCTATGGGTTTTTTCGGGGTTTCCCTAGGTCGCTAGGTGAATGTTGGAAAGGTTAATTACATCCTCCGAATTTTCTGTCCCTCCATTTCACCTCCATTTTCATTTAACTTCACATTTCATCAGCTTGGTCGTTTCAGGGGTGTAAGAGTTGGTTGTAAGGATGCTGTCTTAAACCCTTCGTCTCCGTATCCCGGACCTCCCATGGGATGTGCAAGCCCGCAGGGATGAGGGGAGTCCGTTGTATGAACTGTCATTCGGGGATTTTCAATCTGGAATATGTAGGGACCCTGCCCTCTGCCCTGTAGTGTCTCTTGATCCGATCGCCCTCTGTCTCCTCTCACCTCACCCGTCAGAGTCCTAGGCACAAAAGATCTCCATAGATTGGGGTGCTAAGTCCCTCGCCACTCCTAATCTTAGAGAGAAAGTGACAGTTGAAAAAATGGACAGTCACAATACAAATGTAATGTTTGTCTTAACTCAGAATGTCTTAACTTGTATCAAAATTTCTAAAAAGGAGATACGATTATATTACCAATTTACAGCCTGATTATCATGACTTGGTTTCTTCGAACTACGGGTTTGAATCAGGAAAAACCTGTTGATCCTTTAGCTAAATATTTCCGTTTCAGCTTCCACGTTTCACTCAGCTACCCTGCAAGTTGTTTGTTGCTTCACGGTGAGAAATTGGAGTGTTAACGCATTCAGGTAATAAGGTGAAGTCTCGTCGACTTCTTCCTTTCCTGATATTCCTTGATCCGAGGGAATCCATATAAATTTAAGTTGTTTGCTCTGACTTTATAACGTATTGAGGTAACCCTGGCTCAGTTCATATACCTTGTGGGCTCAGATGAGTATTTAGGGAACGCAGAGAACACGTTTTCATAATACAGGGTGATTTATGAAGAACTGACATATTTATTTCTTTAAATATTCTGTTCAAAATTCACTCAATGCTGCAATTTTAGCACCAAATTACGCAGAATGATCTGTAGTTTCGATTGCCTGTCACTAGATGCGCAGGTTTTTTATTCGTAATTATTAGTTTTATTGTTAGCATCTGTTTTTGAGATTTTGTTCTAGTCAACGTGAAAATGGAGTACACGTTAAATGAACGACTCTTCCTTGTAAAACAATACTGGATTACGAATTCAATTACAGCTACTCAAAAGGCATACCAGAGAAAATTTGGTGTTCGGAATCCTCCCCAAAGCAACACAGTATTGGGACTGGTAAACAAATTGAAAGCAACTGGATCTCTGGTGAGTGAAAAAGTCAAAACTCGTTCATCTAGGCTTCCAACGGTTGTTGGCGTAAGAGCACGACTGGTTCAGTCACACAAGAAATCATTAAGATGTTTGTTGTAGGAGTCAGGGTACAGCTACTCAAAATGGCAGAGAGCTGTTGAGGCAGTATTTTTAAAACTTCAATGATTTCAGTCTTATTATATAATATAAAACATAACAGCCAACCTTAAAGAATATGTGTATAATACAATACATAAAATGTATGTAACACTCATTGTATTATGTTCATATTGTGTACATGTATAATAATGTTATGTGAATGTATTAGGTAATTTAATAATGTAGGAGCCGTGAGAATTGTAGAGGCCAAAGGTTGCTAGCAAGGAGGTAAAAATGAGGTAAGCTTGAGGCAATAATGAATTGGAAAGCTTAATAATGGTACTAGTAATTCTTGGAGCAATAATAATGTAATATTTAAAACAGTTTATAAATAGCCAATCAACAACCTGAAAAACTGAAAGTTAAATAAAAGTATTCTATTGGAGTAAAATTAGCCAATCAGAAGCTTGAAATAGAGAAATTTACAAATTTAAGCGGTAAACGTCAGTCGCTAGTAGACAGCGTTCCCAACCGGACGCTAGACGCGTTCTCGAGAAGTTCAATAGTGTTCAGTGTGAGTCATATAAAATTCATTGCCTCAGGATATTATAAAGATTACGTGTTAAAAAGTGCAAGTAATTAATAAATAGTGTCAAAGCTCTCTATATAAGTGAAGTGTTATTTAATCGTGTGAATGATTACTAAAAGGAGTGAAAAAAAATATAATTTGTGTAAACCTACATTCTTTAACGCATCACCCTCTGATAAGAGATACATGTTTCTACAAATTAATACTGACGCAGCCGAGGCAAACATAAATATATATAGTATTTAAAGAAAGATTAGAATAAAAAGTTGACTCCTGAACGTTGGGGCGAAGGCCACCGGAAAGTTTGTATCGCACGAGGTTGCAACTTTATAAAGTTTGGCTCCCCGACAGTGGAACTACAATACAACTCCTCCTTCAAATTGACACCCAAAGCGTGGTGCTAATAACGTAAAGATATTTCTATCTCTCTCTGCGAAAAGTGCAGGCCTAAAGCCGTATAGGAACCATATAAGGATAGACGACTGAATTATTGTCATTGGTTTCAGGCGTTCATTGTGCAAAATTCTGCCATACTGTCCATCAATGATTCACAGATGAGGCATGGTTCCATTTATCCGGCTATGTGTACGCAAATAACTCACGCTATTGGGCCAGCGAAAATCCTTGTGTTATTCATGAAGCACCTATGCACCCGGTTAAAATCGGAGTTTGGTGCGCAATATCCCCACAGAGAATAGTGGGACCAATTTTATTTTAAAGCAATGTGAACACTACAGAGTACCGACGGATTTTCATGGAGTTTGCTGCGAAACTAGATGATGTAGAGCTGAGTCAAGGATATTTTCAGCAGGAGATGCCTTATGCAGGATGCACCTTCAACATTTGCTATAGGGAGAGAAATAATCTCCCAAAATTCCTCTGCATTACAGGTATAATAAATTGCCGGTAGCATAACTCGTTTTGAAACAATTAAAGAAATAAATCTGTCAGTTCTTCTTAAATCACCCGGTATATCAGAACTCCGACTCAGAAAATAAAATTAATGGCATTTCGAGGCAAGAAATCGATAAGAACAAAAATAATAATAATAAATAAAATTTAATAACAAGCGAGTCACTTTAGGAAATTGTCTCTCTTTTAATAAAGAAGAACTCGACAATGATATTAGGGGTACACATAGGTGAAAATATAGCGAAATCCTTAAAACGTCCATTTTCACTTTCTCTACTACATATAGTAAGTAGGGGTAGTATTGCATTCCACCCAAAAATTCCATACCAAGATTGCACCGCAAATGCATTTTTTGAGGTGCCTGAAACCAAATAAAGCATTTTTGGAAACATATCTGTCTGTGTGTGTGTCTATGAAAAACATAACTCAAAAACGAAAAGTTGGACGAATATAAAAATTGGTGTTTGAAATTAGTATCTTTCAAAGATGCGACACGAAGATTTTTCAGAAAATTCCCCCACACCAGAGTATCCTTTATACAGAATATTTTTCGAAAATGGCTCTAAAGATTTTGATTAAAATATACGTTTAATATATTTTCATAGCAAATGAAATGTATATCTTGAATTTTATGGGAATGTCCCCGAATGTTCTCTTCATTCTGAATTACTTTTGCATATCTGGTAAACCGCGAGAGAAAGACAAAATTTTACCACACAGGAAATCTAGATCTTGTTAAAGCACACAATTTGCGTCATATACATTTTTGTTGTTAAGTGAACCATTTCCAATATATTAATTGTTATTTGTTTGAATTTTCCAATACTTACACTTTTGCTCAAATGGGAACTCGGTGTTTTTTTTACTTTCTCTACTACGTATAGTAAGTAGGGGAAGTATTGTATTCCACCCAAAAATTCTATACCGAGATTTCACCGGAAATACATGTTTTGAGACCCCCTGAGTCCATAAAAAGCATTTTTGGAAACATGTCCGTGTGTGTGTCTGTCTGTGAACAGCATAACTCAGAAACGAACAGTCGGATAAACACCAAACTTGGTATTTAGGTTCAGTATCGTCCAAGGACGCGACACGAAGGTTTTCAAGAAAATCCTCCCACCCCAGATTACCCTTTACATGGAAGATTTTTCGAAAATTTTAATTTTCTCAAAAATGGCTCTAACGATTTTGATTAAAGTATCATATGTTTAAGATATTTTTATGACAAATAAAATGTATATCTTGAATTTCCTGGGAATGTCTCCAAAAGTATTCTTCATTGTGAACGACTTTTGCATAACTGGTAAACCATAAAATATAGACAACATTTTACTACACAAAAATGTAGATCGCGTTAATACACACAATTTATGTCATATACGTTTTTGTTGTTGAGCGAACCATTTTCAAGATATTACTTGTTATTCCCTTAAATTTTTCAATACTTATTTTCTCAAATGGGAATTCGTTATTCACTTTTTTGTCTTGGATATGCAAAGAGTATTAATCTGTGGGAAAGGGAATGGTGCTGCACCTAGCAACCAGCTATTAAGAGATATGTATGTGCTTAAAGGCTACTGTATTTCCAAATTGCCCTTGTAAATATATATATTACCCTTACATCTACAAGAAAATTAGCAATAAGATAGACTCTGCAAATGTTTATCTCGATTAACATGAAGTAGATGGAGAATAAGAGTTTGTTAAAATAGTTTGTACAAGAGTAGAGAAATTCATGTGAGTGCAACATATCAGATTTCTTTTCTTTTTAAACATATTATTAAGAATGAACAATTTATTTTCATAATCTATATTTGGTGCGTTACTGATTATAATAAATAATCCTACACGAGCTTTTAACGTTCCTACGCACATGCCCCTTTAGAATTTAAAATTTATTTTTATAGCTTTCTGTTTATCTTTCTTCCTACATTTTTACACGTTCAAAATGTTCTACATGTTCCATTTTTGTTTAGTTTTCTTCACATTTTGTAGAGAAACCCCCAAAACTATAAGTTTAACGATGTTTGTAATTATTATTCCTTATCGATTATCATTGGAGGAATATTAATTTGACTATCTAATCAACACATTAAAATCGGTGAAAAATATTGTTTCTTATATTATATAATTTTTCTCAAAAGCTAAAACATAAATAAAAATATGTTTCCAAAATGTTTTCAATATTTTTTGTTAAAGTCACACTCCATAATTATATCAGTAAAATTTAAATTTTGTTCATCCTATAAACCATTTTTGTTTATCATTAAATTAATGAGACAATAACTTGAAAGTTACTGGAGCCTTTGAAGTGAAAATGTGTATATGTGATAATGAATTGGTGTGTTACTTGCAGTAAAACTTTGAAAAACATTTTCATAAATGTAGAATTTAGATATGTCACCTACACTGCGGGATCAAAAGTATCCGGACACCTGGCTGAAAATGACGTACAAGTTCGTGGCGCCCACGACCGGTAATGCTGGAGGTCAATATGGTTTTGGCCCACCCTTAGCCTTGATGATAGCGTTCACTCTCGCAGACATACTTTCAATCAGCTGCTGGAAGGTTTCTTGGGGAATGGCAGGCCATTCCTCACGGAGGGCGGAAATGAGGAGAGGTATCGATGTAGGTCGGTGAGGCCTGGCACAAAGTCGGCGTTCCAAAACATCCCATAGGTGTTCTATAGGATTCAAGTCAGGACTCTGTGCAGGCCAGTCCATAACAGGGATGTTATTGTCGTGTAACCACTCCGCCACAGTCCGTGCAGTATGAACAGGTGCTCCATCGTGTTGAAAGATGCAATCGCCATCCCTGAATTGCTCTTCAACAGTGGGAAGCAAGAAGGTGCTTAAAATATCAATGAAGGTCTACGCTGTGAACGTGCCATGCAAAACAAGGGGTGCAAGCCCGCTCTAGGAAAAACACGACCACACCTTAACAACACCACCACCTCCGAATTTATCTGTTGGCACTACACACGCTGGCAGATGTCCTTCACCGGGCATTCTCCATACCCACACCCTGCCATCGGATCGCCACATAGTGCACCGTGATTCGTCACTCCACACAACGTTTGCCACTGTTCAGTCGTGTAATGTTGATGCTCCTCACACCAAGTGAGGCTTCATTTGGCATTTTCCTGCGTGATGTGTGGCTTATGAGCAGCGGCTCGACCATGGAATCCAAGGTTTCTCACCCCACGCCTAACTGTCATAGTAGTTGGAGTGGATCCTGATGCAGTTTGGAATTCCTGTGTGGTGGTCTGGATAGATGTCTGTCTATTACTCTTTACGACCCTCTTCAAATGTCGGCGGCCGGCGAATGAAGTGAACTCCACAAACCACTCCCAGAAAATTCAAGAAATACATATTTTATGTAAATAGCTTAAAACTGTAATATTTTAGTCAAAAACTCACAGTTTTAACAAAATCTAAAATTTAAAAAAGTCTTCCATGAACAGCGTGGGAGGATTTTTCTTAAAAGCTTGTGTCATCTGGAAAATTCTAACCTAAATGGCATTTATTGGAGATTTGGTTTTTGTGGATTAAGCTCTTCACACATACACTAACACACATTCACATGAACATTTTTCTAAGAATGCTTTTTGGATTCAGATGCCTCAAAATACGCATTTTCGTTGAAATCTCGATATCGAATTTTTGGATGGATTGCAATATATTCTCCACCTACTAGATACCTTGTAGAGAAAGCAGAAATAGATTATATTATTCTTAGCAACGACGATTATTTGGCTTTCCTTCTATCAGTAATAGTGTGTTATTGCTGTCATACAACTATTCTTCTCCTTCTTTATCTTCAAGATATAAACATGTACTAACTGTTCCGTTCATCTCCTGGGTATTCCCACGGATCATCTTCCTATTGATGTGTATATCATCTGTTTTCTCAGTCTTTAATCTTCCATTTTTCTATATGTTCTTCCCATTTTCGCTTATTTACTTTGAGTTTATAATTAACATTAAATGCTTAATTCTTAATACATATCTTCATTTTTATGTGATTGGTTAGTGAGTACCTCTTAGCTCCTCTCAGGAATTTCGTTTCTGAAACCCATTTTTATTTTATTATTTTGTTTTCCCATCCGTAGGACAAAACAGGTACAGCCATTAAGTTGTAGAACTTTATCTTTGTATCTCTTCTATCTTTATTTCTTAAAATACCATTAATAGTGCCACTAATACTTTGAAACTTGCTTACTTTATGTGATCAAACGTATCCGGACACCCCCACAAACATACGTTATTCATCTTAAGTGTATTGTGCTGCCACCTACTGCCTGTACTCACTATCCGCGACTTCAGTAGTCATCGTGAAACAGCAGAATGGGACGCTCCGTGGAACTCACGGACTTCGAACGTGGTCAGGTGATTGGGTGTCACTTGTGTCAGAAGTCTGTACGCGAGATTTCCACACTCCTAAGCATCCTTAGGTCCACTGTTTCTGATGTGATAGTGAAGTGGAAACGTGAAGGGACATGTACAGCACAAAAGCGTACAGGCCGACAATAACCATAACTATGAAAATATGTTTTCATATAAGAATTTGTTTCAAATTATTGTACATTCTAAAGAATAATTTGTCTTCTTTTCTTGAAATATGCTGGCGAAAAATCGCAATATTTTAATATCCGAAGTGGCGCTTGGTTTCAGACAGGAAGAAACATTATCAAGAGCTGAAATTAACAACTAACAATTGAATGCGGAATACAGGTTTTCTAAACATATAGTACGCGTACGTGAGCCACTTAGGAGAAAAGGATATAAAATAAAAAGGTAAATTATTTTTCTCTCGCCATAAGGATTTAAAACATAAAATGTAAGCTCAAATACTTAATACTTGAAAATGTAGCGGGAATGCGTTATGCATCATTTGTAGCTGGAAAATGTTGTTTCTCTTATTGATGCCATCCGCTACCAGTATTCTTGTCTCCGGCTATTGCTGCTCGTCGGCTGCTGTTTTCTCCAATCCTAATCATTACCTTTCTAGCCAATTTCACGGTCTCATGGTTTTCGTAGACGATGTAGAATTAAAATACACTGCATTTCCCTTAAGAATGTGGTTTACTATCCAATAAATATTTATGGGCGGCTAGCTTTTCCCATTGTAACAATTCCCACCATAATAATAAATTAGGAGCCTAGTCTAACTGCACACGCTTCCCACCCATATGCACACACGTGCATTTGTCGTCCAGAGAGTAACAGTGTGTGTCGACGAGATTCTATAACAAAGTGAAAATTTGGGACTTTCTTCCCTTTTTATACCTAAGCCGAATGACGCTCACCTTCGCGTCTCAAAACGTAACGACGTTTCTAATTGGTCCTCAGACTGTATTATCTTATTATGTATGAGAATATTCTGCTCCAAAAGATTTCGCATACACGTCCCGTGACGCGTCAGGAAGCAGGTTCAATATCTCTGCCTCTTTCCATTTTCTAGCTGTCTCTTTGTATTTCTCCTTAATGCTACCAGTTCCTTGCTCATTAGCTTGATGAAAGGTGGGCTCTACCTAGAATTATATTTTACCTGGAATTAGCTAGCTCGCCCGTTCCTTACTTATCTAAGTTACAATCTGCTTTTGTACAATTCTTGGTTGTTAAATATTCTAACATATTTCTCGGTGAGTGATATTATTATGTAAAATTCTTGTTTAATATTGATTTATATGTCTATATATGTACGTGTGTGTGTGTGTGGTACATCCCCTTTAAAAAAAGCCTTTGTACTAATATTTCAATTCATTATACAATGCAAACATGGAATGCATCATAAACAATACAACTCTTAAGTTTTGAACTGTATTAAGAACTTAAATGTCCCTGCGCTGTGGAGTAGTACGTGGAGCTCTCCTTACCACGGAATGCGCCCGGGTTCGTTCCCAGCCATGGAGGTGCGCATTTTAAGTCCTGGTTATACGACCGATGCCCACTCAGCATCATGAGGAAAGTGAAAAGCTGTGATAGGCAGCGATCCCGGCCACACAGGTCAACATTCTGGGTGGGGATGCGTGATGCTGGACGTGAGGCCGGCAGTTGGTTGGTAGTGCCGGAATATTATTTTTTATTATTTAGTTCTCATATTAGTTAAACTGAAAACTGTGCTTTCAGTCCTGGTCATAGCAATGAATTTTTTTCAAATCTGATTCAAATGTAGCTTAAATTCTTTCCCCTTTAACACTCATAACTACAGAACTTGGCACCCTGTCAGTTGTTTAAGGCGTGTTTAATATTTTAGAAGCTTAAATTCATTATAAAGTGAACACAGAATGAAACCATGAACCTTAAAACTACCAAAGTTCTATCTGAACTTGGTGTAAGTACGTTAAACAGAGGTGTACTGACGAGGTTACCAGTAAATAAATTTATGGGAATTGTGTGTTGAGCTGGAAGTCCCTCGGTCATTTAACATAATGGTTATAGCCACATTCCATTTACATTAGGATTACCACAATGTTTGAAAGTAGGATTAAAGTGTCGAAATGTGCCACTTTAATAACTTATTGCACGTTCCGATGTTTTATAAACCATAGCCACTCTAACCCACATCGATACTACATGTAGTCAGTCATGTGGAAAGCACCGGATAGAAGCATTGGAACAAAGCAATCCCTCGTTAAAAACCCACGATCTCGTAATTAAATTAATAGCTTATTTTGGTTAAGAAAGATGTAACCACTATTGTTTTTTAGCTTTTCAAGGTATTAAATTTACTAGCACTATCACCTAATTAGTGGTAGAGACAGCTCGATATTGATATTTTACCGTAAACATATGTTTTAGGATACCTTGAACCCCCTTCCAAAGAAGCATTTTTAGAAACAGGTCAAAGCTCAAAAATGAAATGTATATTAAATACCAAACTGGTATTTAAATTTAGCATTTTCAAGGATGAGACACAAATATTTCATAGCAGCAGCCATTTTAGAAATATTCCATGTTGCAAGCATTGACCTTTACTAAGCTTTACTTAATAGGCATGCTTGAAAGTTCGCGATTCTTCCCACCTTACTTTTCTTCCAATTTCAAGAGCTTATTATGAAAAACTTGAATGTCGTTTAAACCCTCTTGCTTAACATTTAAAAAAATTCCTAGGCAAACATATATTGTGATCAATGTAGCGAAGATAGAAGTGCCACTTTGTATATGAAAAGTATATTGCACAGGGTGAATTACCTAAACCTTGCACTGTAAATATTTTGGAAATGGAAAGTGTTATTGATGTGCCGTTTTCACAGCATTGATTGGTAGTCAGGGGCTCGTACATTTAGTCTATAAACAGATTTTAATAATACTGACAAAGTGTATTTTCTTGAGCAAACATACAATTTTTTAAATGTAACAATGCCTAGTACAATCAACAGAATAAAGGTAGGGTAAATTACAATGTCAGTGACGTATGTTGCAAGATTCTAGTGCAAGTGGTTTACGAGAAATCTTATTTTGAAACTTTTACGCAACCGACACTTGTACAACCTGTGGTAGCACAAACTAAAGAAAAACAAAAGGGAATTACGATACTTCTGTGGATTCTTAAAAGTAAAGAGAACATTTCCCTTCAAAGGTTGTGTTCAAAATGACCACCGCCAGCCTCAATACACGCTTCCAGTCTGCTATGAAAAGACAGCTGCACACGTTCTAGTATTTCAGTGGAAGTTTCAGAGCAGGCAGCAGTAATACGTCGTTTCATATCGTCTGGTGCAGTTATACATCCTTGTAGACAGTGTCTTTCAGCCTTCACCACAGAAAAACGTCTAAAGAGGTCACATCCGGTGAACGGGTCGACCAAGGTACAGGTCCTCTTCGTCCAATCCAACGATTTGGAAACAATCCGCTAGGACAAGCTGTAGTACTTTGCACCATGGGCTGGATAGCCATCATGTTGATACTACAGGTTCCTCCTAGTCTGCAAAGGAACGTATTCTAGCATCTGTGGCAGATGGTCTGTCAGGAGGCAGCGACACTTGTGCGTGTGCATTGTTGCTTCTGTGAACAAAGGGCCTATGAGCTGGTGGTTCACTATCCCACACCACACATTTAAACTCCATGGACGCTGACGTTCCACCTGACGAAGCCAACCGAGATTGTCAACAGACCAATAGTGCATGTTTCTGCGGTTTACCTGGCCATGATTAGTATATGTTGCCTAATCACTAAGCAAGATACATAATGAATCTGGAGTATCATGTCTTAATGCCCATGTACAAAAGTTAAGACGATGCTCAAAATCATCTCCATGTAGCTCTTGATGGAGAGAGATGTGATAGGGATGGAACCTACGTCGATGGAGAATGCGCATTATACTTGCCTGACTTATGACAATTCCACATGCGATTGTGCGGAAACTAATTTAAGGATCTGCTTAAACGGCAGCCAACACATTAATTTCTGCCTCTTCTGCAGTCACTTGTTTGTTTCCATTACGTTTATTAGGTATTACAGTACCACTTGCACGTAGTTGGTTGAAGAGGATGATAAATAATTGCCGAGATGGTTGACGTCTATTAGCATAAGTTTCTGCATACACCGTGCAGGAACGAACTGCATTCTTCCTACACTCTCCATACACCATGAGCATGTCGGCTTTTCTGCATTAATAAACCCCGTCTTTCACTCACGACTTACTACTTTAACTGTCACAAACTAACTGACCAGAAGTCGCAATGCAATCAATGAACAGAACACACAATGCAAACAAATATACAAACATCACACCTAGCAACTAAGTTAGGAAACAGCAGGTTGAATGGGACAAACACTTTACAAAATACGATTTCTCGTAAACCACTTGCACTAGAATTTTGCAACAAAGACCATTGACATTCTAATTTACCCTACCTTTATTCTGTTGATATAACTAGACATTGTTCCATTTAAAAAATTGTATGATTGCTCAAAAAATAGACTTTCTCGTATTATTAAAATCTGTTTATAGGCTAAATGTGCGAGTTCCTGACTACCAATCAATACTGTGAAAACTGCACATCAATAGCACTTTCCATTTTCGAAATATTTTCTGTGCAAGTTTTTCGGTGATTCATCCTGTATAATGAATATATGCAGTTTGTCAGTGGTAGAAAGAATCATATGAATGCATCACACCAGATGTTTTAGTAATCTTTTATGAAAGGCAGTTATTTCCTTTTATTTATTTGGACAGTGCTGTCAACTCGTGATATTTCTAAAATAATAATTAAGATAAAAGCAATAATATACAAAACTCAAACTAATACCAAAACTTCTGAAGAATTTAAGGCTCGTAATTAGATTAGTAATATTTATACCTATTTTAAAGAAAAAAATATTTGAAATATGTTAGAGTGTTGACTCTTGCCAGGGTAAAAATTCATGTTTCAATTGTAATAAGTTGAAAAGTACAACATACTTTCAGATTAAATTTTAAACTGTTTAATGTCAGTGTAAGACAAACATAGAATTACATTATCAACTGAATCTAATGATTATGTTAAAGATTGGTTTAAGTTTCACAATAAAAATATGAAACATGAAGCCTCTTACAATTATGTAACTTGTTGTAGTTATATAAAGTTAAAGTTGCATACTAGTAGAGCCTATTGGTGGTGGTGTTTTAACTCTCACTCTTTGCAATGTAATTGTTGAAGAAGGTTCTTTACTTTATTGCTACGTATGGAAAGCCAGTTTAAAGAAGATGGTATCTTTACGTCATTTGCAGCACACTTTGGGCGTCAATTTGAGGTAGGTTGTATTGAAGGAGTTGTATTATATTTCAACTGTTGGGGAGCCAAACTTGAAGTAATTGCAACCGCACGTATGGTAAAAAGTTTCTGGTAGCCTTCGCCCCAATTTTTTAAAAATATTAAGTTTGTAATTTGGCTGTTTCTTTAAGTATTAAATATTTGTTTGCCTCGGCTGCGTCAGTATTATTGTTAGAGACACGTTTCTCTTAGCAGGGTTGTGGTGCGACTAAGAATGTAGGCTTACACAAATTATAATTTTACTTCACTCCTTTTATTAATGCTTGATATGAATTAAATAACACTTCACTGATATAGAGCTGAGACATTCTTTTATGAATTACCTGCAAATTTTAACACGTAAACTTTTTTTGTCTTACACGAATACGTATTATACTTCTCGAGAACGTGTCTCGCGTCCGGTTAGGAACACTGTTTGCTGGCAACTGAATTGATTTCAACCGCCTAATCTTGTAAATTTCTGTATTTTAAGTCTCTGATTGGCTAATCCTACTCCAATAGAATACCTTCATTTAACTAAAGATTTTTCTGGTTGTTGATTGGCTATTTTAAAATTGTCTCAAAATTTACATTATTGTTGCTCCAATAATGATTAGTAGGATTTAAACTTTCAAATTCATTATAGTTTCAAGGTTATCTCATTGTTACCTTATTGTTAGCAACTTTTAACCTATTATTCTCACAGCTCCTGCATTATTAAATTACGTAATATATTCACATAACATTATTACACATGGATACAACTATATGAACATATACAATGACCGTAATATACATTTTTATATATTGTTAAATACACATTACTTTAAGGCGGGCTCTTATTGAATGTATATATATATATATATATGTATATATATATATTATTAGACTGAAATAATTTAAGTGTTAAAAATACTGCCTCGCCCTATTCATATAGAATAATAAATAATAACAGTGTATTTTATGGTGCCTTAGTAAAACATAAAGTATAAACAAAGGATTTAACACCTCGTATACTAAGCCCCTTATGTTGATTATAGTTCTGAAATATATTGTATAGCACAGGATATAAAACATCTATAATTATAATGCAACAAGTATCATAATTAAATTATCCTGTAAGTGTTATTATTCAACCGAGGCAGAAGCTCTTCTAACTTTGCTTATTGCTCTTGACTTCTAAAAGTATTTTTGTGCGCAATTATATTTTATTATTTAATTAAGGTCACTTGAACAATGTAGTCTCATCGCGATCATATAAGATTAACATCATAACATAGCGTATGAGTACAATAAGATATTGTTACATGGAAAGAAAAGATGCATTATTTTGACAGTATTAAACTTTTGTGTACAGATTTGTGAGAATCGTACAGAGAATGGTTTTTCTGATATTGGATAGGTTTCCTAAAGCTCTCCGGATGCAGCTCAACACCCTACATTTTCTCTCCCAATTGCATAGTGGGCAGGTTGTAAGCAGACATTCGACTGTAAGTAGCGTATGACAATGTCTGCATAAAAGAGGAGGATCTTTAGCTTCTTCGTGAGGTAGGATGCTGGGAAGATGCTGTATTTGCTAAACTAAACGTAGTTAGGTACTGGCTGCGAATAATTAAAGGTGATCAAACAACTCTGAGAGCAATATGTTATCGTCATCAAATGAACAACATAGAGCATCCAAAATGGTGGGCGGCGGGGTTGCAACGCGAATTATCAAAAATTGGCTTAAATGATATCTGGCAAAGGGGTAGTGAAAATACACACAGTGACGTGAAAAAAGTCAAAAGACGACTATGCGATATAAACAGGCAGAAAATAGAATCTGAATGTAGACAAAGATCAACATTGGAGTTAGAAAATGAAATAAAAACTAGGTGGGGTAAGGAAACATATATTTTGGAATTAGTTATAAAACAGAGGACTGGAATAGCATGGCTTAGGCTGGGAGGGTAGAAAGCTCGCAAGATTGTTGATGACGATGGCAGGAGGATTTGCCCATTATGCGGGGAACAAGAAGACTGGACGCATATTTTGGCAGCATGCGTGCAGATGGAAGGTATTAGCAAAAAACTATTACCGGAAGTATTTTTGGCTTCCAACAGACGGAGGACAGCATGCTGGGACTTGATTCTAAACAGCCAAAACTGGCCAAGCTTGGGCACATACTTAATGGAAGTACGCTTACTAAGAGATAAGGTGTTATTGTACTTTTTCTTCAAACATATGTGGTGCTTGAGTACTTGTTCGCGACTGTGTGTGTGTTTGTGTGTGTGTGTGTGTGTGTTTGAGTGTGTGATTCAGAGTGTTTTTTTTCAATTTTATATGTATGTATATAGTGCGGTGATTATAAAAAATAGTTGTTTTCTGGTTGATACTGCAAGTTACGTATACAGACCGGGTATTTTTCTAGAGAGCATGTACGGTCTTATGACCCATGTGACTGTGTTATGCAATTAATGTAATACTAAATACTTAATAAATGTCACCACTACCACTACTACTTGGCTATGACCAAAGCTGTATGTCCAATCCGTAGGCGTGTAATGACTTAAGTTCTTCTGAAAAGATTCCTTCCTGGTGACTGATGTGTGGAGTGGGAAAAATTTAATACAGCTTGCTGGTTGATATATCACTCTAGTGTCTTCTCCATTGACAGAGTATGTTTTGTTTGATGTGGATCAGAAAGTCGTGATGTGGAGTCTTAAGTTCTGTGAACCAAGGGTTGTCCTGTGGCTTCTTTAGCCGCTATGTCGACTAATTGTTACATGGTATTCCGGTGTGGGAAGAACCCAAGTGAGAATAAATTTAATTCCCACAGCTTCAATCTTATGTTTTTGTTAAACTACTTAAACTTTTAAACTGTTAAACCATTTTAAACTAAACAAAACATCTTTTGTTAAACTATTTCTTGTTTCAATTCTAATATAACTTGTAATTTTTTAATGTACTGAATTTTAAATTGTACTTGTATTTGTATGTTGACGAAGACGTCAAAATTTGCAAGCCTGGGGGATATGTGGCGTGCACTTGTAGAGGTAGGTTGGTACGTCTGACTTGGAGTCGGCCCTTCCGGAATGATTTTGGTAGACCTCTTCATTCCGGAAGGCTCAAGCGAAATGCTGGCAGATTGATTTTGTTCTACATTATTCCAGAATGATCCGGTGGCTTTGATGACGCTTTTGATAGGAAGCAAGGATGGAGATAATTGCATATAAAATGATTGGGATTAATTGTTCTGCCTCTTTAGGCAGCAAGGCTTCTTAATGTAAGGAACAGTGTAGTGCGTTCTCTGCACCTATCTCGTTGCAAGGATAAGTTCTGGGCGATGACTTCTTTGTGAACAGGATGTAAGGTTAAGGTCACATCGCTTGTTAATAAAATTGTCATTTGTTAAAATTTAAATACTTCTTTTAGACTTCTTTACAGATTACGGTATTCCTCTGTTGCAATCCTTAGGTTCGCATGCTCAGCGAGTTTCGCCCTCGTTGTGATAGCTTTTAAGTATGGAAAGTTTAGTAAATTTGTTTAATTAATCCATAGTCGTGACAAGATAAGATTCTGATTTCGTAGGCTAGCATGTTAAAACGTGGCAATTGTTTAAGATCTATCAGGGCACTCAAAGAATCGGAGAATATTGTAGTAGTAGTAGTGGTGGTATTTATTAAGTGTTTAGTATTACATTAATTGCATAACACAGCCACATGGGTCATAAGACCGTACATGCTCTCTAGAAAAATACCTGGTCTGTATACGTGACTTGCAGTTTCAACCAGAAAACAATTATTTTTTTTATACTCACCGCACTATATACATACATATAAGATTGAAAAAACACTCTGAATCACACACTCAAACACACACACACACAGTCGCGCACAAGTACTCAAGCACCACATATGTTTAAAGAAAAATTACATAAACACCTTATCTCTTAGTACACGTACTTCCATTAAGTATGTGCCCAAGCTTGGCCAGTTTTGTCTGTTTAGAATCATGTCCCAGCATGCTGTCCTCCGTCTGTTGGAAGCCAAAAATACTTCCGGTAATAGTTTTTTCCTAATACCCTCCGTCCGCACGCATGCTACCAAAATATGCGTCCAGTCTTCTTGTTCCCCGCATAATGGGCAAATCCTCCTGCCATCGTCATCAAGAATCTTGCGAGCTTTCCACCCTCTCAACCTAAGCAATGCTATTCCAGTCCTCTGTTTTATACTCAATTCCAAAATATATGTTTCCTTACCCCACCTAGTTTTTATTTCATTTTGTAGCTCCAATGTTGATCTTTGTCTACATTCAGATTCTATTTTCTGCCTGTATATATCGCATAGTCGTCTTTTGACCTTTCTCACGGCACTGTGTGTATTTTCACTACCCCTTTACCAGATATCATTTAAGCCAACTTTTGATAATTCGCATTGCAACCCCGCCGCCCACCATTTTGGATGCTCTATGTTGTTCATTTGATGACGATAACATATTGCTCTCAGAGTTGTTTAATCACCTTTAATTATTCGCAGCCAGTACCTAACTACGTTTAGTTTAGCAAATACAGCATCTTCCCAGCATCCTACCTCACGAAGAACTCCGTAGTTTGAAGTACCCCTCGTAGGCGTGGTGATACGTTTTACCAAGAATGTGTTCTAGAGTAAACATAACGGTGAAGAGTTTGCAAGAAGTAGTGGTAAGAGGCTTTGGTAGACTATAAAGCATAGTATGGTCAGGAAAAGCTATTGCATATCCGCAGCCGACTTCGCTCTTGGAACATCCATATTTGAAGTCCTGGCGTGCACTGAGGATTTCTGTGAATACGCAGCGGTAGAGAACGCTGCGTCAAGAGTGTGGAAGTAGCATCGAGAAGTCGATGATGGGGACTTGGAGATTCCAAGGCGGGGTACCAGAGTTGAAGAAAGGTAGAACCAAGGGAGGAAGGGTCAAGCTGAACTCTTCAAAGCAACGGAAAATTCTAAGTGACAGAGGAAGTAACTTACTTCTTCTTGTGGGATTATTCTGCGATTTAAGGAACATAGTAAGGTAGACTATGCAATCAGGTATTTTGGCGGCTTTTATAGAGCATGCAAGGTTTTCCTCCTAATTGAAGGAGGTGGATCTTTTGCTTCAATTCGTAAGCTCTGTACTGGGGTATTTGGGAAAGCTAGTATGAACCTTAGTGCTGAGGAATGGAGGTGTCCAGCATTTAAGTACCGTGCGGAGTTTATGTTAAGGATCCATAATAGTCCAGTTTAGATCGGATGATTGCACTGTAGGTGCATAAAAGAACGTTGTAATCTGCTCCCCAGAATTTAGCGGATAATGCTTTTAGGATATTAAGACGACGTATAAAGTAGCTCGAAGAACTTTAAGTTGGTTCCAGATTAGCTTGTCAAAATGCATGTCCAAAATCAGAGTTTTTATCTATCGGAATCCGGTTATTCCTCGTAATAAACTTCTGAGGTGTAGAAACTTTTCTCCACCCGGATAATTCGACACTTAGACTCTTGTTAGGTGAGAATCTAAAGCAGGATTTGCGACTCCAATTCTGAAAACATACTCTATGTGATCAAAAGTATCCGGACACCACCACAAACATACGTGTTTCGTCTCAGGTGCATTGTGCTGCCACCTACTGGCTGGTACTCATTATCTGCGACCTCAATAATCATTAGACATTGTGAAACGGAAGAATGGGACGCTCCGTGGAACTCACGGACTTCGAACGTGGTCAGGTGATTGGGTGTCACTTGTGTCGGAAGTCTGTACGCGAGATTTCCACACTACTAAACATCCCTAGTTCACTGTTTCTGATGTGATAGTGAAGTAGAAACGTGAAGAGACATGTAAAGACAAAAGCATACAGGCCGACCTCGTCTGTTGACTGACAGACCGCCGACATTTGAGGAGGTTCGTAAAGAGTAATAGGCAGACATCTATCCAGACCATCACACAGGAGTTCCAAACTGCATCAGGATCCACTCCAAGTACTATGACAGGCGTGAGGTGAGAAACCTTGGATTCCTGGTCAAACGGATGCTCATAAGCCATACATCACGCAGGAAAATGCCAAACGTCGCCTCGCTTGGTATAAGGAGCGTCAACATTACATGATTGAACAGTGGCAAAACGTTATGTGGAGTGAAGAATCACGGTACACAATGTGGCGAACCGATGGTAGGGTGTAGGTATGGGGAATGCCGGTGAACGTCATCTGCCAGCGTGTGTAGTGCCAACACTGAAATTCGGAGGTGGTGGTGTTATGGTGTAGTCGTGCTTTTCCTGGAGGGGGTTTGCACCCCTTGTTGTTTTGCGTGGCACGATCACAGTGCAGACCTACATTGATATTTTAAGCACCTTCTTGCTTCCCACTGTTGAACAATTCGGGGATGGCGATTGCATCCTTCAACACGATCGAGCACCTGTTTATACTGCACGGGCTGTGGCGGAGTGGTTACACGACAATAACATCCCTGTAACGGACTGGCCTGCACAGAGTGCTGACTTGAATCCTATAGAACACGTTTGGGATGTTTTGGAACGCCGACTTCGGTCCAGGCCTCACCGACCTACAATCGATACCTCTCCTCAGTTCCGCACTCCGTGAAGAATGGGCTGCCATTCCTCAAGAAACCTTCCAGCATCTGATTGAAATTATGCCTACGAGAGTGAACGCTGTCATCAAGGCCATATTGACTTCCAGCATTACCGATGGAGGGCGCCACGAACTTGTACTCATTTTCAACCAGGTGTCCGGAAACTTTTGATCACGTAGTGTATAAGTTTCGTTTGTAGTAGTTCTTGTGTAGCAGCAATAATCCTTCTCTTGCAGATGAGTGTTAGGGCGTCTGCAAGTAAGCTGGTCGTGACGACGGATTGTAAGAACGAGATGATGCTATTAAAACCATCTCGCGCTGAGAACCGATCCCTAAGGGAAACCCTTTTCTACACACACAGTGTGATATAAAGCCGTTTTCCTTAACACATATTCAGCAATTCTGAAGAAAATTGTATATATGTGCTAGCATGTTACCTAGGATGCCGCTTTTTATTATTGAATTGATAATGTGATCATGCCAAACCGTGTCATAGGCCTACGCAGATCAATTGTTGGCGATTGACGAAGGCATCTAATATTTCTGACTCGAGTGTAGCCATAACGGTAGAATGATGCTGCGAAAAACGTTTTCTGCGTTGTTGATTATTTTCTCCAGTATTTTGGCATTGTACAGATTAGAGAAATAGGTCGAAAATTTTCAGGAAATATGGGATCATTGTTTGGCTTCGGAATAGGAAAAATTATTGATGTGTGCCATTGTTTGGGCAAGCATTATTTAGACCAAAAGTGGCAGAGGATTTCCAGAAGATACATCAACGATCTAGATACCATCTCATTGAATAACTCTTAAGGAAGCATTGCCGGTTCTTGAGATTTGCACTTGCAGGTGTAAAGTGTTGTCTGAAGTTGGTCTAAGGTAATATCGACATTGAGTACCTGGTCATCATCCATCAAAGGTGTTTGTAGATCAGGCCAGACAAGGTTTGTTTAATATGGTAAATTCCCGTCTTTGATTTTAATTGCCAGAGGCTTCATCAAATGAAGCAGCTAAGGTAGCTAGTTCTTGTTTAATTTTTGATAGATGTTCGGTCAACTGGTGCAGTCCTTTGCAGACTTAAGGTATGTCGTCGTTGAAGTTCTTATATTTTAATAATATTAACAAACATATCCCATTGCCTAAAATGGAGGATATAGATACGGCATTATATTCAAAATTTGATTTGCAATTCTTTCAATTAAGAAGATGGTTTGTTGTGTTATTTGCCCCACGCTTTGGCAGACACTTTGAAGAAGGTTTGTTGCTGCTACGTATGGTAAGCCAGTTTGAAGATGTATTATATTTCGACTGTTGGGAACCGAACACTTGAAGTAGTTGCAACCGCACGTGTAGTACCCGGTTTCCGGTAGCCTTCGCCCTAAATGTACTTTCCGGTGACCTTTGCCCCAAATGTTTAAAAAAATATTAACTTTGTAATTTTGACAGTTTCTTTAAATATTATATAGATTTGTTTGCCTCGGCTGCGGCAGTATTTATATGCTTTTAGAGACATGAATGTCTTGGCAGAGAGTGGTGCAACTGAAGAATGTAGGCTTATACAGATTATAATTTTACTTCACTCCATTTATTAATGCTTGACATGATTTAAATAACACTTCACTGATATAGATAGAGAGCTTTGAGATTTTTTTTATTAATTACTCGCACTTTTAACACGTAAACTATTTTTTGTCTCATACAAAATACGTATTAAATTTCTCGAGAACACATCTCACGTCCGGTTAGGAACACTGTCTACAAGCAATGACCTCTAAATTTGTAAGTTTTGCTCCATTTTAGTTTCTGATTGGCTAATCCTAGTCCAATAGAATACCTTCATTTAACTAAAGTTTTTTTTGGTTGTTGATTGGCTGTTTATAAACTGTCTCAAAAATTACATTATTGTTTCCACGAATGACTAGTAGCATTTAAACTTTCTAATTCATTACTGCCTCATTGTTACCTCATTGTTACCTCATCGTTGGCAACTTTTGACCTATTATTCTCACAGCTCCTACATTATTAAATTACGTAATACATTCACATAACATTATTACACATTATACAATAATATAAACATATACAATGACTGTAATATACACTTTTTATATATTGTTACATACACATATTGCTTTATGGCGGGCTGTTATTGAATTATATATATTATATAATTAGACCTTAATCATTTAAGTGTTAAAAATACTGCCTCACAGTACTCTCTTTAAAATACCACGTATTTACCTAAATTAATGTTTGTCAGAAGGAGGTGTTAAAAACAAAGGCATTTTATGTGGAACACTTTTCTGTTTATCGTATTATTTCTATTCTCTTGACTGGAATGTTTACCTGTAGGGAAATGCTTCGGTGAACCCATTAAATTCCACAAATTTCAATGAATTTAATATAAATTAATAGCATAACTTTATCTAATACACGCATGAGGTGTTTAAATTTCAGTTTAAGATACTTTAAACCATTACGATTTCAATAATAAACCCAAAATCACAATATGGAACAGAACGCTTGGCACTATTAGACAAACATAGAAACAAAGTAACTGAAGAAGAGATGAAATACTTAATAAGAATTGTGTGAAAGAAACTAGATGGAATTGGATTAGAAATGAAAGAATAAAAGAAGAGATAAAATTAAAGAAATCAATAACTGAAGTTATAGGAAAAAAACAGTTAAAGTGGTTTGGGTATGCCCACAGAAAGACGAAAGGAAAGCTAAGCAGACAATAAAGATGAGAGAAGAAGCAAAACCAGGAAGAGGAAGACCAATAATTAAATTTTAAAACACAATAGAAAGAATAGCACAATAATGAGAGGAAAATTGGTTAAAATAAAAAGAATGTTAGAGAAATATGGAAGAAATGGAAAAGTGTCACGAGTCCGATAGCAAAAGTTTTTTTAAGAAGAAGAAGAACAAGTAGTTGAAGAAACGTTTTTTGAGATATAATTTCCAAACAAAAAACTTAAATATATCGAAGGAGCCTTACACATCATGACTATTTATGAATTAAATTGTAAATATCCGTTTTTCAAGCTCCATTCCTCAAATCTTTTTATCATTTCATAAAGATTATAAATTTTGCCATTTCATTTTCATATACCTAAAATCCTTCTTAAAATAAAGTCCTAATCATAAAACTATTTTAAATCCGAAAAGATAATTTTATTTATTTGTTGACCTTTAAAAAAGTTGTACTGAAAGTTTCAAACAAATTGGATTAAATAAATCCCAGAAATAACTTGAGTCAATTGGGGAATTCAATTCTCACCGGCATATTGTAATAGTAGCTCAATGGTTATTCCAACCTCACGGAGAGCGGGAAAACCGTGTGCCAATCCCGGCTGTGGCATTGAATGTTTCAGTTTATTGTATATTAAAATATCCTATGCTTAAGATATTTTCATGGCAAATGAAATTTATATCTATAATTTTCTGAGAATGTCCCCAAAATTACTATCATTCTGAACGAATTTCGCATAACTCGTAAACTGTAAGAGATACATAAAATTTTACTACATAAAAATGTAGATCTCGTTAAAACACACAGTTTACGTTATATACTTTTTGTGGAGTGAACCATTTCCGAGTTATTACTTGTTATTTGTTTGAGTTTTCCATAGTTGTACTTTTTCTCAAATGGGAATTCGTTATTCGTTTTTTTATGTTCTAGACACGCAAGGAGAAGCTCTACATAGCAACCAGCTATTCAAATAATTGACTATCGCTTAAAGCCTACCAATTCCCCTTGCACCTACAAGAAAATTAGCAATTATATGGTGCATAAGCGTTTGTAAAATTAGTTTGTACAAGATTAGAGATGGGAATGCGAGTTTAACACATAAGATTTTATTTTTTATTTGCTACCTTTGTAAGAGTATTTTATGCCAAGAAAGCACTATTAAAAGGTGGTGGGGAATAGAAAGAAATGTAATGGTTTAAGTTTCCAATGTTCGTCTCTCCATAGGTCCTTGGTCTCCAAATGGTTGTATTTTTAGCAATCACTCGGCAGAATCGTTTTAAATCCCGAGTAAATTGCTCCTGCTGCCGTCCCAGTTGTGTTCATTTCCATCCTTCATCAACTTCGCTTCCTTTTTTGTACCCAGCTGTCGCGCGTGGACTTTATACGGATGTTTTCAATGCTGCCCCACCAATTTCTTTGCAAGATGCGGGCGAGCATGAGGGCTGTTAATTATTTGCGAAACCTGGAGTGCAGCAGCAAATGGTTAAATCGATGTCTGTCAGAACCATGCACAGCGTATAGTCCGTCTTCTCTAATTGCAATTATACTGAAACTGCTTCTCTAATAAAATGTAACTTAATTAGATATTTAGTTTAAAAGAGGATGGTTTGTCGTCTTACTTTTTCTACTTTCCTAAAGGAAGTGCGATATTTCATAAAATACACAAAATACCCGGAACCCCCACTTATATTAGAAGAAAGAAAAAAATCAGATGTTACACTCACATGACTTTTTCTACTCTTGTACAAACTATTTTTACAAACGCTTATTCTCCATCTACTTCATGTTAATCGAGATAAACATTTGCAGACACTATCTTATTGCTAATTTTCTTATAAATATAAGAAGGAAAATATATTTACAAGGGCAATATAGAAATACAGTAGCCTTTAAGCACATACATATCTCTTAATAGCTGGTTGCTAGGTGCAGCACCATTCCCTTTGCCACAGATTATAACTCTTTGCATATCCAAGACAAAAAAATGAATAACGAATTCCCATTTTAGAAAATAAGTATTGAAAAATTTAAGGGAATAACGGGCAATATCTCGAAAATGGTTCACTCAACAAAAAAAAATGTATATGACATAAATTGTGTATTTTAACGCGATCTACATTGTGTAGTAAAATTTTGTCTATCTCTTATGGTTTACCAGTTATGCAAAAGTCGTTCACAAAGGAGAATACTTTTGGAGACATTCCCAGAAAATTCAAGATATACATTTTATTTGTCATGAAAATATCTTAAACATATGATGTTTTAATCAAAATCGTTAGAGCCATTTTTGAGAAAATTAAAATTTTCGAAAAATCTTCCATGTAAATGGTAATCTGGGGTGGGGGAATTTACTTGAAAACCTTCGTGTCGCATCTCTGGAAGATACTGAACCTAAATACCAAGTTTGGTGTTTATCCGACTGTTCGTTTCTGTGTTATGCTGTTCACAGACAGACAGACACACACACACACAGACACACAGATACACACACGGACATGTTTCCAAAAATGCTTTTTTTGATTCAGGGTGTCCCAAAACATGTATTTCCGGTGAAATCTAGGTATCGAATTTTTGGGTGGAATACAATACTTCCCCTACTTACTGTACGTAGTAGAGAAAGTTAAAAAATCTGATATGTTACGTTCACATGACTTTCTCTACCCTCTATTGTTTATTACTGGGTATACAAACTATTCTACTAAAGCTTACTTTTCTTTCTACTACATTTTAATCCAAATAAACTTTTGCAGATATAGCTACATTACACATTTCATTATGTATGATAAGAGAACAGCGACAGTCAAATGTTTATGAACGGGATGCAAACGCTGGCCTTGAAATCCCATAGTGTTTCCATGCAGTCGCGAGAAACAAGTGAATATTGACAGGACAAGAAATAACCAAGAAATGAACAATTCCAACAGTAATAATGGATATCTCAGAGAAGGCTTATATGTACCACAAAAAACTTATTTGAAATAAATTCTGGGCTTTACAGAGCTCTATATTGTTGGTACAGTAAATTTAGTCTATAACTTAAGATTTACCAATTATACAAGAATATACAACATTTCTTCCAAATAAAGTGGACTTCACAGGCTATTCCCATTTTATTTGTAACCTAAATATCTTTAATATATGGCATTTTGATCAAAATTAGAGTAATTTTCAGAAAATCAAAATTTTGGAAAAACGTTACAAGTAAAGGGTAGACTGGAATGGAGGGATTTTCTTTAAAAAAGCATTTTTCACTTCTATTGAAGGTATTAAACGTAAATACCAAGTGTGGTATTTATACACTTATTGTTTTGGGGTTGTGTTGTTCACACACACACACACACACACACACACACTCACACACGGACCTTTTTTCTAAAAATGCTTTTCCGGTGAAATATCCATATCCAATTTTTGGGTGGAATGTAATACCTTCCCTAACTACTGTGTACATGTTAGAAAAAGTAAAAGATTTCATTATTTTATATTTTTAAAAATTGGCTAAACAATTTTGATAAGACTTTTAGATGCCTAATAAATTGAATATATATCCAATTTTCTGTGAATAGGCTGTGATTTTTCTTCATTCTGAATGAACTTTATGAAACTGGCAAACCATAAGAGATTGACAGAAGCTCAAACCAGAAAATCGTGTATTCATTCGATTACATAATTTATTTGAATAATATTTTTTGTAGCATAACCTGTTTTCAAAATATGTTCTGTTACGAGTAGTAACATGTAGTACAACTTTAAGTTTTGGGAGCAGAACTGTCATGTGACATCTACAATAATAAATAATCTTACAAAGTATATTATTGTTTTTCCCCCATGAGATAATTAGTTACAGAAATATTTCTTACAAATGTGAACAGTTGTGTTTATGTATTGTGCATTCAACCAAGACCATATTACTTAATTTGAGATATACAGAGTGGACCATTTAAGTTGAGACTGTACAATATCTCCAAAAGTAAGCGTTGTAGAAAGAAATGTCTTTAATAAAAGTTGCTTGATATTATGGGGGAAAGTAAATGTCATTAGTCGTGTTTTATTTGGAGGACATTGTGGCGGTTATTTTAAGGTAAATTTAGTTTTTTAAATGGGAACCTATATTTTGTATTTTGTTTTATCATTCCTCATAAAAAACTAAACAACTTTTTGTATAAAGCACCTTGCAATTTTTCTTAGCAACGTAAAAATGTTGGTTCCCAATTACGAAACGTAAGTTGACCCTCAAATGACCATCCAAGGATGGTGCAACCATTCATTGCGCTCTTCATACACAGACATCCAAGAATTTTCGTTTTTATTATACGTTGGTGTAAGAACAATTGTAAAATGCTTTATACAAATGTTGTTTAGTTTTTTATGAGGAGTATAAAACAACATAAAAAGGGTAGGTTCCCATTTTAAAAAATTAAATTGACCTTAGAAGACCATTACAAGAATCTCCAGATAAAACAGAACTAATGGCATTTACTTTCCGCCAGAATATCAAGCAACTTTTATTAAAGACATTTCTTTCTTCAACGCTTAGTTTTGGAACTATTGTAGAGTCCGAACTTAAATGGCCGACCCTGTATACTTCGTGAGTTACGCAACGTGATAAGAATAATCGTATTTTATATGAATACCACATTATATAAGCAATTATGTGAAGTGGTGCTTGATAGAGAATGTTATGTAAGCAACACGTCAGATTTCAATGGTTATAAAGTGTCAGCATCCGTGAAATGGTGAATGTCTTTCAATTATCTCAGACTCCATAATATGGAGTTTCCGAAATGCTTCTGGTCATACGTCACGTGCGTAGCTTTGAAACAAATTTCGTTGCTGTGTTTCACATTCTAGCCTGTCAATTAAAACTTTGGGTGTGTGTTTTCAAAAGTGACAACAGGGCGAGAATTCAACCGTATAAAATATGCACAAACCACGTCATTCAGATGTCGCATTTCTCTCTCTCCTCTGCCAGAAGCTCTGTGCCATTATCTCTCTGCATTTCCTGTCCACCAACGTTTGCAGTTCACATTTAAGCACAAAATTGTGTTTCAGATTTATACCATTAGTATCGTTTCCCAGTTTATCAGGTAGTTTTAGAAATTACTAACTTATAGGATTTACTATTCTATCTGGAGAAGTTAGAAATATAACCATTCGGTCTGTATTAGCTGTTTTAGCACTAATTTAAAGTGTCACAGCTTTCCTTATATCACAAAAGTCTAATTAGTAAAGCTAACCTGCTGTGCTACAGACAATATGGACAGAAACAAAATTATTATTATTGTCATATTATTATTATTATTATTATTATTATTATTATTATTATTATTATTATTATTATTGCAACCACCGCAGTTTATGTCCAAGTTCCGTTCTCACATTCCCCATTGTGTCTTTGGTCGCCCAACTGATCATCATCTGTAGGTTTGTAGTTGAAGGTGTGTCTAGGTGTTCGTTCTTCTGGACTTCTTGGTACACCTAATTCGTTTCTAATTCTCTCATTTCTTACGTGTTCTTCTCTTGTGCAGCCTTTGGCTGAGCATAAGAATCTCAATTTAGCTGCTTGAAGTTTACTTTCTGGTTTCCCTAATTACCCATGCCACACTTCCGTACAGAGTGACATCTCAACAGTCTCACAAAAATCTAAGTATCAGATAAAATTGATTTATACCGTTAAAACATCTAAATACCGTGTTTAAGATTGCATACTTAAAAATCTGATGTGTTGCACCCATATGACTCTCTCTACTCTTGTACAAACTATTTTTGCAAACGCTTATTCTCCATCTACTTTTTGTTAATCCAGATAAACATTTGCATAAACTATCTTAATGCTAATTCTCTTGTCAGTGACAGGGGAATATGGTAGGCTTTAAGCGATAGTCAAGTGTTTTAAGAGCTGGTTGCTATATGGAGCATTCCATTCTCTTTGTATGTCCAGGTCATAAAAAATCTGATGTGTTACACTCACATGACTTTCCCAACTCTTTTACACACTATTTTTACAAACGCTTATTATCCATATGCTTCATGTTAATCGAGATATCGAGATGTCAATGTTATAGCTAATTTTCTTGTAGATGCAAGGGGAATATGGTAGCTTTTAAGCGATGGTCAAATATTTTAACGCTGGTTGCTATGTGGCGCATTCCATTCTCTTTGCATGTCCAGGACATAAAAAAATGAATAACGAATTTGAGAAGAAGTGTAAGTATTGGAAAATTTAAGGAAATAACAACCAATATCTCGAAAACGGTTCACACAACAAAAGAAATGTATATGACATAAATTGTGTATTCTAATGCGATCTACATTTTTTGTGTGGTAAAACTTTGTCCATCTCTTATGGTTTACCAGTTATGCAAAATTCGTTCACAATGAAGAATACTTTTGGAGACATTCCCAGAAAATTCGAGATATACATTTCATTTCTCATGACATTATCTTAAACATATGATATTTTCATCAAAATCGTTACAGCCATTTTTGAGAAAATTAAAATTTGCGAAAAATGTTCCATGTAAAGGGTAGTCTGGGGTGGGGGGATTATCTTGAAAACCTTCGTGTCGCATCTCTGGAAGATACTGAACCTAAATACCAAGTTTGGTGTTTATCCGACTGTTCGTTTTTGAGTTATGCTGTTCACAGACACACACACACACACACACACACACACACACACAGACACACACACGGACATGTTTCCAAAAATGCTTTTTTTGGATTCAGGAGGTCTCAAAACATGTATTTCCGGTGAAATCTCGGTATCGAATTTTTGGGTGGAATGCAATACTTCCCCTACTTACTATACGTAGTAGAGAAAGTAATGATGTGTTACACTCACATGACTTTCTCTACTCTTGTACGCACTATTTTTACAAACGCTTATTCTCCATATGCTTCATGTTAATCGAGATGTCAATCTTATTGCTAATTTTCTTGTAGATGCAAGGGGAATATGGTAGCTTTTAAGCGATAGTCAAATATTTTAACGCGGTTGCTATGTGGCGCATTCCATTCTCTTTGCATGTCCAGGACATAAAAAAATCTGATGTGTTACACTCACATGACTTTCTCTACTCTTGTACAATCTATTTTTACAAACGCCTATTCTCCATATGCTTTATGTTAATCGAGATATCGAGATGTCAATCTTATTGCTAATTTTCTTGTAGATGCAAGGGGAATATGGTAGCTTTTAAACGATGGTGAAATATTTTAACGCTGGTTGCTATGCGGCGCATTCCATTCTCTTTGCAAGTTCAGGACATAAAAAAATGAATAACGAATTTGAGAAAAAATATAAGTATTGGAAAATTTAAGGGAATAACAAGCAATATCTTGAAAACGGTTCACTCAACAAAAGAAATGTATATGACATAAGTTGTGTATTTTAACGAGATGTACATTATTTGTGTAGTAAAATTTTGTCTATCTCTTATGGTTTACCAGTTATGCAAAATTCGTTCACAATGAAGAATACTTTTGGAGACATTCCCAGAAAATTCGAGATATACATTTCATTTCTCATGACATTATCTTAAACATATGATATTTTCATCAAAATCGTTAGAGCCATTTTTGAGAAAATTAAAATTTGCGAAAAATGTTCCATGTAAAGGGTAGTCTGGGATGGGGGGATTATCTTGAAAACCTTCGTGTCGCATCTCTGGAAGATACTGAACCTAAATACCAAGTTTTGGTGTTTATCCGACTGTTCGTTTTTGAGTTATGCTGTTCACAGACACACACACACACACACACACACACACATACACACACACACACACACGGACATGTTTCCAAAAATGCTTTTTTTGGATTCAGGAGGTCTCAAACATGTATTTCCGGTGAAACCTCGGTATCGAATTTTTGGGTGGAATGCAATACTTCCCCTACTTACTATACGTAGTAGAGAAAGTAAAAAATCTGATGTGTTACACTCACATGACTTTCTCTACTCTTGTACAATCTAATTTTACAAACGCCTATTCTCCATATGCTTCATGTTAATCGAGATATCGAGATGTAATCTTATTGGTAATTTTCTTGTAGATGCAAGGGAAATATGGTAGCTTTTAAGCGATAGTCAAATATTTTAACGCTGGTTGCTATGTGGCGCATTCCATTCTCTTGGCATGTCCAGGACATAAAAAAATGAATAACGAATTTGAGAAAAAGTATAAGTATTGGAAAATTTAAGGGAATAACAAGCAATATCTCGCAAACGGTTCACTCAACAAAAGAAATGTATATGACATAAATTGTGTATTTTAACGCGATCTACATTTTTCGTGTAGTAAAATTTTGTCTATCTCTTATGGTTTACCACTAATGAAAAAGTCGTTCATAATGAAGAATACTTTTGGAGAAATTCCCAGAAAATTCGAGATATACATTTTATTTGTCATGACAATATCTTAAACATATGATATTTTAATCAAAATCGTTAGAGCCGTTTTTGAGAAAATTAAAATTTTCGAAAAATGTTCCATGTAAAGGGTAGTCTGGGGTAGGGGGATTTTCTTGAAAACCTTCGTGTCGCATCTCTGAAAGATACTGAACCTAAATATAAAGTTTGGTGTTTATCCGACTCTTCGTTTTTGAGTTATGCTGTTCACAGACACACAGGCAGACACACAGACACACAGACACACAGACACACAGACACACAGACAGACACACACACGGACATGTTTCCAAAAATGCTTTTTTTGGATTCAGTGAGTCTCAAAACATGTATTTCCGGTGAAATCTCGGTAACGAATTTTTGGGTGGAATGCAATACTTCCCCTACTTACTATACGTAGTAGAGAAAGTAAAAAATCTGATGTGAAACACTCACATACTTTCTCTACTCTTGTATAAAGTATTTTTACAAACGCTTATTCTCCATCTAGTTCATGTTAATCGAGATAAACATTTGCAAACTCTATCTTATTGCTAACTTTCTTGTAGATGTAGGGGAAAATATATTTACAAGGGCAATATAGAAAAACAGTAGCCTTTAAGCACATACATATCTCTTAATAGCTGGTTGCTAGGTGCAGCACCATTCCCTTTGCCACAGATTATAACTCTTTGCATATCCAAGACAAAAAAATGAATAACGAATTCCCATTTGAGAAAATAAGTATTGAAAAATTTAAGGGAATAACAAGCAATATCTCGAAAATGGTTCACTCAACAAAAAAAATGTATATGACATAAATTGTGTATTTTAACGCGATCTACATTTCTTGTGTAGTAAACGTTTGTCTATCTCTTATGGTTTACCAGTTATGCAAAAGTCGTTCACAATGGAGAATACTTTTGGAGACATTCCCAGAAAATTCAAGATATACATTTTATTTCTCATAAAAATATCTTAAACATATGATATTTTAATCAAAATCGTTAGAGCCATTTTTGAGAAAATTAAAATTTTCCAAAAATCTTCCATGAAAAGGGTACTCTGGGGTGGGGGGATTTTCTTGAAAACATTCGTGTCGCATCCTTGGAAGATACTGAATCCAAATACCAATTTTGGTGTTTATCCGACTCTTCGTTTCTGTGTTATGCTGTTCACAGACAGACACACACATACAGACACACAGACACACACACGGACATGTTTCCAAAAATGCTTTTTTTGGATTCAGGGGGTCTCAAAACATGTATTTCCGGTGAAATCTCGGTATCGAAATTTTGGGTGGAATACAATACTTCCCCTACTTACTATACGTAGTAGAGAAAGTAAAAATGAATAACGAATTTGAGAAAAAGTATAAGTATTTGAAAATTTAACGAAATAACAAGCAATATCTGGAAAACGGTTCACACAACAAAAGAAATGTATATGACATAAATTGTGTATTCTAATGCGATCTGCATTTTTTGTGTAGTAAAATTTTGTCTATCTCTTATGGTTTACCAGTTATGCAAAATTCGTTCACAATGAAGAATACTTTTGGAGACATTCCCAGAAAATTCGAGATATACATTTCATTTCTCATGACATTATCTTAAACATATGATATTTTCATCAAAATCGTTAGAGCCATTTTTGAGAAAATTAAAATTTGCGAAAAATGTTCCATGTAAAGGGTAGTCTGGGGTGGGGGGATTATCTTGAAAACCTTCGTGTCGCATCTCTGGAAGAAACTGAACCTAAATACCAAGTTTGGTGTTTATCCGACTGTTCGTTTTTTAGTTATGCTGTTCACAGACACACACACACACACACACACACACACACACACACACATACACACACACACGGACATGTTTCCAAAAATGCTTTTTTTGGATTCAGGAGGTCTCAAGCATGTATTTGCGGTGAAACCTTGATATCGAATTTTTGGGTGGAATGCAATACTTCCCCTACTTACTATACGTAGTAGAGAAAGTAAAAAACGAATTCACATATAAGAAAATGTATAAGTATTGAAAATTCAAAAAAATAACAAGGAATATCTCTTGAAATGGTTCACTCGACAAAAAGATGTATATGACATAAATTGAATATTTTAACTATACCTATATTTTTTGTGTAGTAAAATCTTGTCTATCCTACGGTTTACCAGTTATGCGAAAGTCGTTTAGAATGAAGAGGACTTTTGGGAACATTTCCAGAAAATTCAGGACATACATTTCATTTGTCTTAAAAATTGTATTTCACAAGGATTGTATTTCACCCAACGCTTGCTATGGAGACTTAACGAAATCCGCGTTTTAAGATGCTCTGAATAAATGTTTAAGATAATTTTTAGAAAAAGCTCCGTGTGCGGAATATATTTACTTTAGCATATTTTATAGATGCGAAACAAAGATTTTTAAGGAAATCCCCTTCACACCAAACTCCTTTACGCAGAAAATGTTTCGTTTTTTACATTTTCTAATAACACGGATCCAACAATTTTTATTAAAGTTATAGATGTTTATTACATTTTGATGAGAAATAAAATTTAAATATCTTAAATGTTTTGCGAATATCCTGTGAACTTCCCTCTATTGTATGGTGTTTCTATAACAAGAAAGTATTAACATATAGACCAAAACATGCTCTAGGAAAAACGTGGAAGTCGTTAAAATACAGAGTTTGTATTTTTTCTTAGCGTTAGGCGTTTTCGAAACATTCCAGTATTCAAAGCTTAGCTTCAAAGTTTGCGGTTCTTGTTTTCTCTCTCCCTCCCTTCCACTTTGCTTTCTGTCCATCGCAAGAACTTGTTGCCACGAAGAAAGGATTTTAATGCTGTTTCCACCTGTTTGCTGTTTAATGCTGTTTTGCTTGATTTGTAAACAATTCCTAGGTAAACATTTTCGTAAGTAACGCAGTGTGGATAGAAGAGTCGCTTTTTTACGGATTAATAGATAATGAATACATGTTAATTTGGCATTGGTAGGAAGAGAAAGTCGTGGGAATTCGATCACATCGAGCCTTTCACACACTCATACAAATATTTCTGAATTTTGCGTCCTTTGACCGAGAGATGATACGAAACAACGCGTGAAATTGTAGCGGGAACTATGATATATATAGGGAACATAAATGTAATAGGAAATAAGCTGAGTATTGTAACATATATGTAAGATGTGAAGCTAGCTAGCCGTGAGAAGAGAAACAGGCAGGTAGAAAGGGGTTTAGGGCTGACAACACAGCTAAACAGTCACAGGCACGGAGAGAGATAGCAATAAGATGGAAAGAGAGGGAGAGAGATTTTGACACCTTGGAAATCCCAAACTTGTCAAGACTGCAGATTTGGAGGCAAATGTTTTCATAGCACGCTTAGGGGAGAACCAATAACAGAAAAGATTAGAAAAGAGCTAGGCGAACTTAGCGTCCCCTAAGCGAGTATAAAAGCGCAAACGTGCAGAGCTCGCGCGTCTGTTCTTTTTCGTCTGGTCCTGAAGAAGAGGCAACAATTCACGCCATGTTTGTGGCGATGCGTGTGAAGTTAGATATAGGAGACACAGCTAGCTTGGGGAGGTAAATCTTTGAAGATAGGCCCCTTTGAATTGCACATAGGTTTAAAACACACGGCTGGCGGCATAACAAAACAGTATTATCACAATGCAATAAATTAAATTTCAAGTTATCTGGAGTTTCATTTCGTCTACCGTCACCGCACCCTGGGAAAGAGTTTAGAAATAGGGCAACACACAAGTGTGCTAGGCTTGAATTCCAGGAACCAGCCACCAACAGCTCCAAGAAGGAAGGAAGACGACGGCACGAGGAGGTCCGTCGCAAAATGAATGCTGAAATTAGCCTGAAGTGCATAGATGTCAGAGTTAATCGACATGGCTCTTATCTGGATAAGAACAACTCTGGAGAAACCTCTTCCAGGAGCCCTTTTCAACCTAGATTTGAACCCGAACCCTCCAGATGAAAGAATTACTACTGGTTTACATGACGGACGTAGGTATAAATATTTTTAAATAAATAGGTCTTATGTTAATTTAATGTGGATATAATCACTATGGTTCTATAGCTTTGCTAATTTGTTTGCTTTTCTGTGTTAATGTAATATTTATAAAGGTACATTCCCTACTAAATAAATGATAATGTAGTTTATCATTTTGGAAGATAAAGGAATTCTTGTGACGTGCAACCAGGACATTTTGAAGCATTGACTTAGTGTCCCCAGAGTAAAACTGCAAGGATATATTCTTTTTCTAAAAGATCAGCCAGAAAACGGCTACTGATATAAGACTGCGTCAAAAGGTATAATTAACATTAAAGAGCGTTACTTATAAATAAGTAAGTAATAGCGTTGTTTGTAGCACAACAAATTATTTAGCCGTCGGTTGTCTGCACATGACGTCAATACTTTGAAGCGCGGTTATCAGCAGTGCCTCTGATAAAGCACTAGCAAAAGATGAGTGGAAGCGGTGGATGTCAGCAGTTTTGAGTCACCTTAGTGAAATGGAACTTTTGTCCTACCTTTCCAGTACTTATATTTGGAACTTCTTTCGCTTGCGTCAGTTAAACTTGCAAACTCAGCAGTGTCCTAGTGAAAAACAGTTCTGCACCTCGGAGTACATCAATTGTTTACGAAGTCGGAAACGCATGAATTTCGAGGTTCAATTTCGCACCTCCCCCTTGAAACAACGGGCTCGGTGAACTAACAATGACGTCATTTATTTAAACCGACTGGCGGTAAAGGCCGAGTGAATCTGCAGATCCGGTATAAAATACGCATGCACGGTTGATAACGAGATTAATTATGCGCATATAAGTGTATTCGGATAACTTCTGTTACCACATACGTGCTTAAGTATAAAAAAATGAGACTCAGTCTAGTACGAGGGCCGTCCAGAAAGTAACAGATGTTTTGGCCCATCGCGGCGGTGGTCGGAGCTAAAGCCACCATCTTGGTGCTATACCATTCCTTCACTCAGTAAGCATCCAGCTGTGGAGCCCGTGGACTGTGCGTCCCTTACTATGCTCTCTGTGGTATGTTAAAATGTGTACTACAATTGAAAATCCGCCACTTGTGAGTTGCGTTCTGTGATTAGATTTTTGTTGGTAAAAAAACACAAAGCAATTGAAATGTATCGCGATTGTTGTTGTTTTTCACGACAATGCACGTCCACACATGGCCAGTCGTACCCGAGGGCACTTGGATGGGAAGGTTCGATCATCCACTATACAGCCCGGATTTGGCGCAGAGCGTCTACTACCTCTTCTGAGCGATGAAGAAATGGCTCGCTACACAACGCTTTGACACTGAAGCCGAACTGCATGCCGGTGTAAACCAGTGGTTGAAATCGCAGGCGGCACATTTCTATAGGGACGGTATTAAAAAACTTGTGCTACGTATCATAAGTTCTTAATTTTAATGGCGATTATCTAGAAAAATAGTTTAAGAGTGTACCTTCAAATGTTTATAATAAACTTTGGGTTTTTTCAGTTTGTTAATTTTTTATTTCAAACTTGTGTTACTTTCTGGACCTTCCTCGTATATAGACATTAAGAGATTTTAAAATCTCCAATCTAGTGAAACTAATAAACTCTGATATTAAAAGCGCTCAGTGTTCTAAACTATACAGTAATGTGACATTTTATAAAGTTTAGTTCAGAAGTTCTACACATAAACTGCCGTCTATCTCCCAATAAATAAACTATCTAATTAGATATTGCTATTTAACTAATTTAAAATAATGATCGAAAACGTGTCCAGTGATCAGACGCAGCAAATACCTGACTGATATCGCGTAAGGACGGAAAAGGCAGGAGGAGAGCGAGCGCAGACAGCAGCAGTATGGTAGCTCTCAACTTGTGAAATTAGCTACGCGAAAGGCCGTGTAAAGCCAATGCGGGCAAGGCCGATGTACGAAGGGCAGCCAAGGTGGACGGTGTATCATATACAAATTAAACAGGTGTTCATTACCTAAATATATCTTAAAGCATGAGATTATTTGAACCTTTGTAACTCAGATTGATGACAAATTTTCTATTTTTAAGTATCTTTTTAAGACTTCTATTCGCCAATAACACGTTTAGATTGTTTCATTTAAAATGAAGGAAGTTGAACTAGAAGACAGTTGTTAAAATAATTTTATTTCAATAAAAAGTGTTTTGTTTGGGCCAAACTAGAACATATAAATAGAACTAATATTATACAACACTGACTCTTTGTGTCTATATTCCCCTTCCCTTATCCATGATTTTCAATTTTAAGAACTTGCCTATAGCAACAGAGTAGTATCCTTCTCTTAAGAATGTGGTTGCAGCTGGTAAATCATAAGTAGTCAAAATGTTACTATACAAAAAATCTGATGTGTTGCACCCACATGACTTTCTCTACTAGTGTACAAAGTATTTTTACAATGGCCTGTTCTCCATCTACTATGCTAATCATGTTAATGTAATCTCATTGCTAATTTTCTTGTAGGTCCTATGGGAATATGGAATATGGTAGGCTATAAGCGATAGTCAAATGTTTTAAGAGCTGGTTGCTGTGTGGAGTATTCCATTCTCTTTGCATGTTCAGGACATAAAAAAACGAATAGCGAACTCCCATTTGAGAAAAAGTATAAGTATTAGAAAATTCAAAAAAATAACAAGGAATGTCTCGGAAATGGTTCACTCCACCGCAAAATGTATAGTACATAAATTGTGTGCTTTAACGGGATCTACATTTCTTTATGTAGAATAGTGTTGTCTTATCACTTACGGTTTACCAGTTATGCAAAAGCCTTTCAGAAGATGACTTTTTGGGGACATTCCCAGAAAACTCGAGATATGCATTTTATTTGTCATGAAAATATCTTAAATATATATGTTAATCAAAATCATTTGAGCCATTTTTGAGAAAATCCAAATTTTCGAAAAGTGTTGCAAAGTGTAACCTGGGGTAGGGGGAGTTTCTTGAAAATCTTCGTGTCGCATTTTCGAAAGATGCTGAACCTAAATACCGTGTTTATCCGACTTTTCGTTTTGGAGTCATGCTGTTCAAGACACACAGATGCACCTTACCTTTTTCTAAAAGTGTTTTTTTTATTCAGGGGCATCAAAACACGTATTTCTGATTAAATCTCGGTATTGAATCTTTGGGTGGAATGCAATACTTCCTATACTTACTATACGTAGTAGAGAAGGTAAAAATATAGACCTCTTTAAAACACACAGTTGATATCAAATAACTTTTCTGTGGCATTAACCATTTCCGAGATTCAGCTGTTATTGGTTTTAACGTTTTTAATACCTTGGCATTCTTTGAAGCGCGTCAGTTGTTTATGACGATATCATGGAAGTAGCATGGAATTTTAAAACGACCCACTTTTAAACATTTGACTATCGCTTCGGTCCCCTGTATCCACCTTGGTCTTACAACGAAGTTGCAACGAAACTATTTCTTCAAACATTTATCTCGATTAACATTAAGTAGAGAGAAAAATAAGTTCATTGCAAGAATAGTTTGTGGAAGCTATATAAAAATAAACGAAAGGAATAGAAAAGTCATGTGAATGTAACACACTGGCATAAAATTGGCTACGTCACATTTTGATTCAAGTTGATTAGTTAACATCAATATCAATTTCCAGGTAAATGAAACTCGTACTTTAAAAGGTATTCCTTATGTTTATACACTTGTAATTAAGCCTAATATATGGCTTTACGAATTCATATTTAGTATATTATGCAACACTTGTAGTAATTAAGACACGAGTATGTTTATAAAACCTACGGTAGTGAGTTTCATAATTCTCATACAAGTGTCCATTACACACAAGCTGCATACGACTGTTTTGGTCGACCACACCACGATTTCATAACTTTGAGTTTATCTTATATTGTTAATTGCGTGTTATTAAATTGTGATCGGATGGCAGCACTGCAGGTAGGTCCTTGAGGTGTCATCACTGTTGGGTCCACGCGTAATTGTAGATTTTTGCAGGTAACGTGAAAGCAACACATCCTGAAGCATAGGAAATTAACTAAGTTATTATAATATTAAAATTACAATGAAAAGCATTTATTTTACTTTAAATACATATGTTTCATTGTTTATCTAGGAATGGATCCCAGTGGACTACAGCTTTAAAGGTATTAAAAGGTATGGGCGATAGGAGACCTGCGCGCGCCGCCGATTAACATAACAATGAGTCGCTGAAGTTTTATGGATGCCTTAACAATTGCGGCAGTAATTTGTATTACAGTAATATAAATGCCAGAGTGATTGTAGTGTAAATAAGCATTATTGTATGACATTGATTTGAAATGTTTGTTAATTATATGCATTGTTAGGAAATAAGTTTACACGGCCTCACTGAAACTGACAATAGGAGCGGATAACAATGAGCGAGGGGGCGAGTTGAATATTAATTAGAAGAGACAAACAAATGACGTCAGATTGGCGCGCTTTTCTTAGAAATGGAGGGAATATCTTCCTTAGAGTATATGTTTTCGTAATTTTGATTGGATATAAAAATGGACGCTAATGTTGGCGCGTTTTATTAACCAATAGCAGCTCGGTTACAATCTTTAGGCATACGGAGTGTGGGGGTATAAAAAGCTAAAGTCAGAGGCAGATTTCGTCAGTCCAACAGAAGCATTCGCGTGTAATACGTCGATCAGTTCAACATAAGTATTCGTGAGTTATACGTCGCGTAGTTCAACGGAAACATACATAAAGTACACGTTACGCAATTCTACAGAATCTCTCGCTTCTTAAAGTTTGTTATAAATGTGAAACACGCGAATTAATAATGTGCAGTAAATAAGTGATTATAGTGATATTAGAAAATATAACAGTTTCAGTCTGGCGTGTATCAAGAGTCAATATGTGAACTTAATTAATTGTGACGGTAATAAAAGTGTAAAAACAAATTCTTTTATCAGTGTTATCTTTGAGTAACAAATCCTTTCCGTTTACATACCTTGATTAAGAGATATGCTCGACTGAATAATAATAATAATAATAATAATAATAATAATAGCTAGCCGGAGGACAATGAACCCAACATTCAAAGTAGTAATACAATAACAGGCGCCCAGCAAAAGATAACACGAAGTGACCGCGACAAATTGGCTTCTATACGTGGTGCAGATAAACATGAAGCATCTTCCAACTGCTAACAAATATCCCACTTCACAATTTAGTTATGTCACATGTAATCAGCGTATTATAGTGTGGTCGATCAAAAGGTATTATTGACTTCATGCGACCCTATCATTATAAACAGGTTATTGCTATATTCAAAACCGTGTATAGTTTGGCACGCTTGGCCCAAAATAGCATTTCCTATAGCAATGACGCCATACCGGTATTCCAAGTTGCTGTTGCCTCTAGAGAATAGAGGAAAGCATTCTGTGATATTATTTTATGTGCGCAACGAAGATGTAAAACATCTGAAGATTATTAAATATACACTGCCGTTTGTGAAAATTGCAACACCAAGAAAGAATTTCCCGAATGACTCCAAACTTGGTGAACGTGTAGAAGAGTGTGCAAGCAAGAAGTGATTAGGTTTGCAGAGAAATGCGATACACGTAGGTCGAGCAGAGCCCTCTCGTGTCGGTTCAACAAGGTAGTGCAACATATGCCCAGTATACAATATATGCCCAGTGTAGTCAGTGCAGAGCTGTCAAACAAGTTGGAAACAATAATGTGTGTGCCAGTATGCCTCGTCGACAACAAAGGGAGTCATATCGGCATGTGAGTGAGTTCGAACGGGGCAGAGTGATCGGACTCCGGGAAGCGGTTTTGTCATACCGTGACATTTCGGCTCGTACAGAGCATGCTGCTACGACAGTGATGCGTGTGTGGAAGCAGTGGATAGAGAAAGTCGTACGCAGCGAAGAGCGGGTACTGAACCACGGAGTATGAACACAGTACGGGATGACCGTCATCTTGTCCACATGGCCATAACGGACCGTACAGCTTCATCCACAGTGTTTGCTCGACGCAGTGTTTGCAACAGGTGTGAACATGTCTGCATCAACGGTTCGTCGCCATTTTATGCAGGTTGGACTGGTTGCATGCATGCCATTACATCAGCTTCCATAGTCTAGAAACCACAAGCTCTTCCGACTACAATGGGCACGTGAACACGTCACTGGGGTGCTGAGTGGCAAAATATAGTCTTTTCAGACAAGTCCCGCTTCAACGTGTCCTACAGTGATGGCCGCATACGTGTCCGGCAGTACCGTGGTGAGCGCAATCTCACGGATTTTAGGGCTCAAATACAAATTGCGTGGAGGGAAATCCCTCAGGAACTTATTCAGAATTTTTTGATTCAATGCCACGGCGTATAGCAGCTCTAATTGCAGTGCATGGAGACCACACCAAATACTGAATATTAGGGCTCAACGGTCATGTATAGATTTGAAAAGTTTATCATTTGTTACTTGTCATGTACCTAACCTGTGGTATTAAATTCATTGAATTCATGCGTTTCCTTCTTGGTGTTGCAATGTACACAAACGGTAGTGTATTATAAGTTCTAAATTTATAATTACGAAGCGTGTTTATAAGTAAGTACCGTTTCAATATTTTGCCGCTGCAGTCGCAATTTTGAGCAAGCGCGATCATTTCCTCCATTCATTAGGAAGCCAGTCCCAGTTGTAAGCGGTCCTCACATTGGTTTTCCTATTGTTAGAGCATTTTGAAAGATTCAAAGCAATTGAAGTACTCGCCGACTGTGAAGTCAGATCAGTGATTCGTTTTTAAAATGCGAGAAATGTTACGACAGCCAACACTCATCTCCAACTGTGTAGGCTTTGTGGGGAAACAATGATAAGCGACAATGCCCGGCCACAAACAGCCAAAAAAACTCAATATCTGATCGCATCATTTAGTTGGGAACAATTCGACCACCTCCCAACAGTCCGGATTTGACACCAAGCGATTTTCTGTTCCTTCATCTGAAGAACTGCTTGGTGAAAAACATTTCAACGACGATTATGTTGTAAAACAAGAAGTGAGACTTGACTTTCATCAAAGACGGCATCATTCTTTGACAAAGGCATACAAAAACAGGTTTCCCGCTACTACAACTGCCTGATAACGGCAGTGACTGTGGAGAAGTAGTGTAAGGCGTAAGGTAATGAATGATAATAAAATATTTGGAAACTAATGTTCTGTTATTTTTTAAAAATTGTAGGTACTTACCACGTTGTGCTGATAGTAGACTGCATCACAGTCCGTAACACCTGCTCACTTCTCTCCTAGGAAGAGAATGCATTGCTTATCGATTCAACACAGCAGGTAATAATAAATGAAACGCATGGATGGAAGCTAATGTCTTATTTACGACAAATGAAGACGCTTTAACTTCAGCTATGTATGCCAAATTATTTCATGATTTATTTCTTACAATTTCTAATACTAAAACGTATACAACTCGTGGATAACTTCAATATGACACTCGTGAGAATGTTTCCACTCACTGTTGTTCGTTCGACAAACATTTACTCGTGCCTTAATCATCAGGATTATCTACTTGTTACATAATTTACTACTGCAGTATCTAGAAACTTCTGAATATATAGTCTAACTGGAACTGACAGGCAGATAATAGCTGGCATATGTGTACATGGGCTGTCATGTCGCTGTTTCAGCTCGGTGCTGACAAATGACTATAATACACCCGACAACCATCGACACAACATTTATCCCACCTCAGAAGGAGAGGTGTTGGTGTACCTAAGTGGATTGAAGCGATCTCATTTCCTAATCGATAGACTCATTCCTAGTGCAAATTTGAACAAGGTTTGCAGCGAGAGTAATACGCTGTTAATGCTTGGTGGATTTAATTTAAAGCGATACCTAAACACGCCACAAGTGCCCAGCCGCATAGCAGTTTCAACGACACGTATCTCCAATATAAACATCGTCCTTAATGCTTGCATTTGATGCGAGCCCGGTAGCTTCTACACTATCTCCTCCGAAACAACAGCGAAATTCACACAGAAATAATAAACAATCTGACGTTCAACAGTCACAGTACTTTCTCTATCAATCATGTTCATAGCAGTTCTACGGGTTAATAACAAAGACACGCCTTTTTACTTTCTTTGCGACTTACCCATAGTAAATAGAGTATTCACACCAAACATTCCACACCGAGATTTCATCGGAAACATAACGCCCCTGAATCCGAAAAAAAGCATTTTTATAAAATGGTCCCAGTGTGCGTATGTAAATCTTTAAATAGCATAACTCAAAAAACTTCTGATGTGATACATTCACACAACTTTATTAGTGGGTACACAAACTATTCTTTAAATCATATCCATTCTTACTAAACTTATGTTTATATCTACCACATTTTAACACAACTAAACTTTTTTGCGGAATTTTGCTTTATACATTTCTTATAGTCAAATGTTTAATAATTTGGATGCTATACGCGAGGCTTAAAATTTCATACTGTTTCCATGACAATTAAATCTTGACCGGACGTAAAGGAATGACCAAGTAATGAAAATTTTGAACAATCAATAACGGATATCTCAGAAACTGTTATGCCACAAAAAAGCTTATTTGAAATAAACTGTGTGTTTTAAAGATATCTACATTTTTTTGCGCAGTACGTTTTCGTCTTTCATTTAACACTTACAAATATTCTTCCGAATGAAAGGCTTCACAGGTTATTCCCAGAAAATTCAAGATATACACTTTATTTGTCATGTAAATATCTTTAATATATGGTATTTTAATCAAATTCGTTATAGCTTGCGGCGGTATTATTAATGTTATTGTTTGTATTTGTGTTTACTCCGAGTGGTGAAGCCATTTTGTGACGTGATTCTTTGTTAGGTTTGTTAGCTCCATCTGGTGTTAGCAATTTGCGAAAGTATTAGTGTTTGTTTGAAAGAATGCTACTGTTATTTTATTTAATTTTGGTTTACTGTCCTCCGGCTAGCTATGATCTTTTTGGTCGAGCACATCTCTTTATACAGGTTGTGTAAACGGAAAGGAGTCTTTTATCCAAAGATAACACTGATGAAGGAATTTGTTTTACACTTTTATTGTCGAACACATTCACTATCACATTTACACATTGATCTTGACACTCGCCAAACTGAAACTGTTATAATAACTTCATTACTGATCATTCTTAATTCGAGTACTTCAACTTTCTGTGTAATTAACTTTACAACACTTGAGATTTTTCATAACTCTGCTGGACTGAAGGCGACGTGTAACGTACAAATATTTTCGATGAACTGACGGGCTCTATCTCTAACCTAGCCCTTTTTATACTCCTACACCCCGATATGCCTAAACATTATAACTGAGTTGCTATTGGCTAATAAAACGCGCCAACATTAGCGTCTATTTTTATATCCAATGAAAATTATGAATACATATGCTTTAGGAAAAATGTTCCAGCAAATTGTAAGAAAAACGAGCCAACATTACGTAACTTTCTCGTCTCTAATAATCGTAAACAGCTCACCCCCTCGCTGCATTATTGCACGCTATTATTGTCAGTTTTAGTAAGGCATTATAAACCCACTTCTCAACAATAATTACAATCAACAAACATCTCAAATCAATGTCACATAATAATGCATATTCATATTATAATCATTCTTTACATTTAAATAATTTATGATACAAATTACTGCATCAAGCTATTTTTTAGAAAATCAAAATATTCTGAAAGCATTCCATGTAAAGGGTAGTTGTTGGTGGGGGTTTTTTCTTGAGGAACTTTGTGTTGCATCCTAGGAATATATTGAACCTAAATACTGAGTTTGGCACTTATCAGACTTTTCGTTTTTTGAGTTATCTTATTCATAAATACAGATTCAGATCAGGGGATCTCAAAACATGTATTTCCGGTTAAATGCGGTATAGAATTTTTGGGTTTAATGCAAAAGCTTCTCTGCCTACTTTATTCGTGGTAGAGAAAGTAGTAAAAAGTCGGTTCAAGACCAAACTTGGTATTCAAGTTCAGTCTTTCCAGGATGCGACACGAAGATTTTCAAGAAAATCTCTCCACCGTAAACCATCTTTTACGTTGTTAAATGTTCGTTATTTTCTCTAAAATGACCGACGATGTTTATTAAGATGCCACATGTATAAGATAGTTGTATGAAAAAAAATCTGATATGTTACACTCACACGACTTTCTCTACTCTTGTACAAACTATTTTTACAAACGCTTATTCTGTATATGCTTCATGTTAATCGAGATAAACATTTGCATACAGTAGCCTTTAAACACATACATATCTCTTAATAGCTGGTTGCCAGGTGCAGCACTATTCCCTTTTCCACAGATTAATTCTCTTTGCATATCCAAGACAAAAAAATGAATAACGAATTCCCATTTGAGAAAATAAGTAGTGAAACATTTAAGGGAATAACAAGTAATATCTCGAAAATGGTTCACTTAACAAAAAAAAATGTATATGACATAAATTGTGTATTTTTACGTAATCTACATTGTTTGTGTAATAAAATTTTGTCTATCTCTTATGGTTTACCAGTTATGCAAAAGTCGTTCACAATGAAGAATACTTTTGGAGACATTCCCAGAAAATTCGAGATATACATTTTATTTGTCATGAAAGTATCTTAAATATATGATATTTTAATCAAAATGGTTAGAGCCATTTTTGAGAAAATTAAAATTTTCGAAAAATGTTCCATGCAAAGGGTAATCTGGGGTGGGTGATTTTCTTGAAAACCTTCGTGTCACATCCCTGGAAGATACTGAACCTAAATACCAAGTTTGGTGTTTATCCGACTGTTCGTTTCTGAGTTATGTTGTTCACAGACAGACACACACACGGACATGTTTCCAAAAATGCTTTTTTTGGATTCAGGGGGTCTCAAAACATGTAATTCCGACGAAATCTCGGTATGCAAATTTTGGGTGGAATACAATACTTCCCCTACTTACTATGCGTAGTAGAGAAAGTAATATGTATATCTTCAGTTTACTGGGAATAGGCTAAGAAGTCCTTCTGAATGACTTTATAGTATATAAATCTTCAATATGCAACTCTTTTAAGTACAAAGATAGTGTCTTTCGCTTCTATTGCTATTTTTCAGAATTCCACGCCATCCGTATATCTTGAGTCAGAAAATATTTGCTTGGTGAGGTAAAGTTAAATGAAAAAGCTTATTTATGAATGGTGTAGGATAAATTATTCTTATTAATTCGGGTTATCTACATAATTCCTAGAGATTTTCTTGAGGCATAAAGACATTTTCAGGTTACGTTAATGCAGATTTATTCTGCGCCAACCTCTGCTACCTTGGGTTTATCCTGCTTTTAAATCCCTATTTTTCATGCTCTGGCAAACATCATCTCAACCGTGACCTCCATTCTACAGGAGCCTTTTCAACTTTCTTTTCTTTATTTGGCGGTCTGCCGTACTATACGCATTTTAGGAAAAGGGGAGAGGCACTTTATAATAATAATTTTATTTAGAGGTTGCAGACAGGAGTAAACAATATCGTAAACACATACATAGAGCTAAGTTACAATTGCATTCGTTTTGTGGCGCAAATAATGCAGTTGCACTGTCAAATTTCTTAATATACCTTAACAAATATTTCTAAATCGATTTTAATGGCGCTGTCTCTTTCAATTACGCATAATTTCATACCGGTCTCAAATACAGGGGAAATATTTCGGGAATTCTCTTTCAGCAACACACGTGCAGCATTTCTTAAAGTTCTTTTTCCTATCTCTACTACCTAGGTACATAGAAGGCAGAGAGGTATTGTATTTCACCCAAAAATTGATACTGAGCTTTCGCCAGAAATACATGTCTTGAGCCCCCAAATGCTCTCCCCCAAAAAATTAGAAAAATGTCTGTATGTGTCTGAGTCGGTGAACAGCATAACTCCGAAATGAAAAATCGATGAACACTAAATTGGTATTTAAGTTCATACCTTCCAAAGGTGCAACACGAAGATTTTCAGTAAAATCTTTACACCCCAAACTCCCTTTTCATCCAAATTTTTCGAAATTTTTTATTTTCTTAAAATGGATGTAACGATTTTGATTAAAGTAGCATATATTAAAGATATTTACATAACAAATAAAAAGTATATCTTGAATATTCTGGGAGAAGCCTATGAAGTCCTCTTCACTCGAAAGGAATTCTGTATAATCTTGAGCTCTAGACAAATGTACTACATTAAAATATATTTAAAAGACATAAATTATTTTAAATAGTGTTGGTGCGTAAGCTATTTCTGATATATCTGTTAGTAATGTTTCGAATTGTTCATTACTTGGTCATTCTCTTGAAGTCCTGTCAGCATTCAGTTGCATGAATGTTAAGGCCAGCATATAGCGTCCAGTTCCTAAATATTTGATTATGACTATTCCCTTTGCATGTATAACGAAATGTGTAATGTAGCTATTTCTGCAAAGGTTTATTTGTATTAAACTGTAGTCGATGCAAAAATAAACCTTAGTAAGAATATTTGTATACCTACTAATAAACTGTAGATGGTAGAAAAAGTCGTGTGAATGTATCACATCAGATTTTCACCTTTTATTTCTTCCATGTGTACGGAGAGACACGATAACAGAAGCTGCATAGTTGTTCATTTTTCAGTAAAACACATTTTTATTCACATTTGGAAAAGACTAACACTCAGTCAAATTCGGAAGGCCTGAGCACAGTATTCCATAGTTTTTTTTTCTTTCTTCTTTTTCATTATTTTAGGAAGGCCAATAGATGCATAGGTAGAAAGAGATAGCTGTATACCTACCCCAATCTTCCTCTCAGACTCCCTACCACACTAAATCCTGCCCGCGCGAATTCATAACGTGCTGTTTGTAGCAATACATTTGCGTTACTTGTTAATTAATTCTTATTTAACCAACCTTAAGAAAGTCACATGCGTCACCATCGCCTGTTTGTATTACAAAATATAACAAACATTTGGGGAACCTTAAGCATAACAACGAAAAACACATTAAAATAGGTGGTGACAACCTATCCCACGGGTCCAAAAGCTTATTTCTATTGGGTGTTACCATTGTCCCTGGGCATCGAAACTGACATGGGTAGCCGTGGTCGTTAAGGCACGAACTCGTGAACAGGAGGTTTGTAATTAAAGTCTCAGCAGAACCGGGATTTTTCAAGGTTTTCCTCAGTCTTCATAACTTACAAATGCCCTAAATTTAGGATTGGAACCGCTCCTTACCAAAGTTCCTTTCCCAAGTATAATTTCATTTCTTTGAGCCAGTCCTGGCTCTTCTTCTTGTTCAACATTCACTCCAGACCTCTGATGGCTACACAATATTATTACCATGAGTGCCATCATGTATGCGTTGGATCTGCTAAGACCGGACGCAATCAACATAAAGGATCCGTCGAGGCTGTTCAAAGATTCGCTGTTGGAACGCTAGAGGGCGTTCTATCCCCCATAGCGTTCGAGGCGACGTCAGGTCACGTGGTTCGCTTCTCCGCTACTCGCCTTGCTAACAGCACGATGAGGATTTACTAACGGACGCATCGGCAGCTTTAGCTCAATGCTGGGGGTAGCGGACTAGTCACAATTTTTATAATACCCTTGTGAATATTTTCAAAATTCTATATCATGCGTGTGGCATATACTGAATCGTTAGGATCCGAGCGAGCTTTTTCAAACTAATTGTAACGTCAAATGCAATTAATTAAATTCGTTCTAGAATGTGCTAGAAGAATATTAAAGACATTCAAACAGTTTTGCATTTGTACACTTAAAGTATAGTTAAATAATGCTTTCGGAGTTAATGCATTCATATAATAGCTGCAATAAGCATAATTATGCTTTGTTCTTATTTAGCTTTGTTCTTTCCTTGTCATATATGAATCAACCACTATTCAGTTTAAAGTTAAATGTGCATACTTTCACGTTAAAAAAAAGAAAATAATATACAAGCGCCCAGCATGCAATAAATTGTGAATGTTGCACTTTAGTGAAGTAGGCCTATGACTTTAAATATTGTACTTAAATGGTGTTCGTAATAAAATTAAAATATGTCCGAATTAGTAACAGGATTCAACCTACGATATTGGAACAAATGCGTAGGCAGTAATTGTGATAGGTGACATAAAGGGCTAATAGTACCAAATCAGTACAATTAGTGGTAGCCAAACAGCACAGCAGTGTCGTCCTCCTGCGGTGCCATATGTAGTAACAACTAGCGTTAAACATTACTAAAGAAAGAAAGTCTTCCTATGTGAAAATTGTTTTAGTAATGTCAACGTGTTATTGTGATTTATTTTAAATTTATTTTGCCAACGGATGCACTTCTATAGGGCCTGAGGTCGCTTAGAGTACTATTCCATAAATTTCCTGTGGTGCGGGAATTTAGGTGAATTTTTAGACAGCAGCACCTTTTGTATCTGAAATAGTGATGTCTTGATTGACGGCGTAATCAAACCCAACTCAACTGTATTCCGCTCATTTGCTTGTTTGGTTAATTCACAAAATCACGAATATTGGGAATTCAAATCTCATCTCATCAGGATCTTTGATATACAGGGTGTATCTTTATTGGTGCCATATATTTGGGGGACGTGTTCCTGACATCAAAACAGTAAAAAAAATTCATATTAGCATGGGTCTGAAAATGATTTATTAGAACACAAAATCGAAAGTTACAAAAATTGCTCGAAGTGGCTTCCTCTTGCTTCGATGCAAGCAGTAAGCCTGCGTTCCATGCTCTGGCGTACTCTGTTGAATATTCCTGGTGTGTTTCGAATTTGGTCAAATCCAGTTTGGATATTAATTTGAGTTATAATCAATAATGTATAAGGAAATTAATTATATTTCTTCAAGTATTTCCTAATAAAGTTATTAAGTGATGTCCGGCAATTATATTTGCTGCTAATCGAATAGCGAGAGTCCCTCTCAAAATGTCAACATCAGTTACAGGAGTCGCATAAACCAAGGACTTCAAATGTCCCTAGACGAATAAATCCATTGGATTCAAATCAGACGATCTAGCAGGCCATACAATGGTTCCCCCTCAACCAATCCATCTTTGCGGAAATTGATCATTCAAAAACTTACGAACTATCATTCTGAAATGAGCCTGAGCACCATCGTGTAAAAACCATATTTGTTGGATGATGTCTAGAGGCACATTATCAGTTAAGTGGTGCAAATCATTTCTGAAAAACTGGAAGATGGGTTTGTCCATTCAGACACGGAGGGAAGAAGCAGGAACCAATATGGTGATCATGAATGACTCCATCCCAAACGTTGAGAGAGAACCTCTGTTGATGGTTGTCCTGTCGTACTCCATTAGGGTTTTCAAATGCCCAGTTAGGAGTGTTATGAAAATTGAAGATGCCGTTGCGAGTAAAACCAGCCTCATCCGTGAATAAGATACAGGCTAAGAAATTGATGAACACAGTGCACTGCTGTAACATGCGTTGACAGAAACGTCTTCTTGGCTCAAAGTCCGCCTCATTTAATCCTTGCACACGTTGAAGGTGAAACGGGTACAGAAGATTTTTCATGCAGAATTCTCCAGATAGTCGTATGTCTAACTCTTTCCCTTACAGCCATGCGTCCTGTGCTTTGTGATGGGTCTGCAACCACAGCACGAAGAACTCGTTCTTCAAGCTCAATGCCTCGTACCGCTCTTGGTTTCCCAATATCCCTAGTACTCCTCCCCTCAAATGCACCATTCCCTTTTAAGCGTTGGTGAATTCGTGCGAATGTTCTTGCTCACGGTAACGGCCTGTCAGTGTATCTTTCTGCATAAAGTTCAAGTGTTCGTGCTGCATTGCCGTCAGCATGTCCATACGTGTAGTGCATATCCGTCTGTTGACTCATGGAATACATCTTCCTTGACCTATCACATTTTCAGACCCATGTAAACATGAACTTTTTGTTACTGTTTTTGATGTCAGGAACACGTCCCACAAATATATGACACCAATAAAAATACATCCTGTATAGTGCACATCTTAGAAGATTAGCCAAAATATAGAAAAGAGCAGCTAAGTGGTTATATATAAATAGATTTGTGTTTTCCAGAATCAGATCAGCAAGCAGAGCATAAAATCGAAAATTAAGCAGAGCAATACTGACTTATCGATACAAGATTTTGCCATTATGCGTTGAAAGGAAACTATAAAGTCTTAATGGAGCTGTAGAGTTATTTCATCCTTTCTTTGTTTGCCAACTACGTAAACGTAAAGGCAGTGACGAACGGAAGGGCCCCCAAAACCGGAGCAGAGCACCTGCCTCTTGTGCTACTACCGTTGCCCCTGGGAGGGAGGAATGGGGAAGAGATCCAAAGGGCGACCATATCCAGGCGACGACGGTCGCAAGCATGGACGGGGTCCCTATCGTTTCTGGATCGAACGCATCCAAACGCCGCCCGGGCGCATCCACAAGCCAGCGAACTACCAGCGGTCCCCCTGATGGGGTCCAGCCGGAGCAGAGACCTAACTGAGCAGTCCCGCAACGACAACAGGGAAGGAACCTCCAGCCGCAATCCGCCGAACACCCTCGCCTGGTCCTACAACCCTGAAACGAACGAAGATAATAGTTACACGAAATGAGAGGCAGGAGAGTCGTGGTAGAAGATGAACCACCCCAGCATTCGCCTGCTGACCTGGGGAAACCGAGCGGCCGCCGAGAATCGAACCCCGGACCTCCCGAATGCAATTCGCACATGTTATTCGGCGTCACCTCGCTCGAAAACTAAATAGGCAAGAGGAAGTACCTATTGTATTCCACCTAAAAATTCGATGTCGAAATTTAAACGGAAATACATGTTTTGAGGTCCCCTGAATCCACAAAAAGGATTCATAGAAAAAGGTCCATGTGTGTGTGTGTCTGTCTGTGAAGCACATAGCCCAAAAACAAAAAATCGGATAAATACCTAACTTGGTATTTAGGTTCAGTGCCTTCCAAATATGCCACACGAAGATTTTCAAGAAAAATGCCCGCGCCCGAAGCTTTACATGGAAAATTTTTAGAATTTTTGATATTCTGAAAAGTAGCTCTAACAATTTTGATTAAAATACTATATATTAACGATAATTAAATGACAAATAAAATACACATGTTGAAATTTCTGAAGTCCTCTCCATTCAAAAGAAATTTTGTATAATCTTGAATAACTAGTAAACTTTAAGCGAAAGACGAAAATGTACTACCCAAGAAATGTAGATCTTTTTAAAACAAACAATTTATTTCAAATAACTTTTTTTTGTGGCATGAGCTGTTTCCGAGATATCCGTTATTGAGGGTTCGAATTGTTCACATTAGTTGACAATGTCTTTAAGCCCTGTCAACATTCAGTTGTCTCTGGCGATTGCATGGAAACAGTATGGAATTTTAAGGCCAGTCCAGTTCTTAAACATTTGACTATTGCTGTTCTCTTTATATATAACGAAATATGTAAAGCAGCTATTTCTGCAAAAGTTTGGATTAAAATGTAGTATAGTGAACCAAGCTTTATTAAGAATGGATTGTATACCCACTAGTAAACGATACAGAGTAGAAAAAGCCTTATGAATGTATCACATCAGAACGTTTAAAAAAGGTGATCAATGTTTGTTATCTGTGCGTATGTGTGTATGAACAGACAAAGTCGGAAACAAAAACTTAGATAGTTACCAAACTTTGTATTTAAGTTCATTATTTTCCAAAGATGCTACACGAAGATTTTCTAGAAAATATTCCACCCCAAATTACCCTTTGCATGGAAATGTTTTCTATACTTTTTGTTCTATCAAAAATGAATGTAGTGAGTTTAATTAAAACACAAAGTTTGATATTTAACCGACTTTTCGTTTTCGAGTTATGCTGTTCACAGTCGGACTATCATACACACTGTCACACATACGGGCATTTGTTTACAAAAATGCTTTCTTGGATTCAGTGAGTCTAAAACACGTAATGGCGGTGAAATCTCGATCCCGATTTTTTGCGTCCAATTCTTTAGATACTATAACTAAGTAGTAGAGAAAGTAACAAGCGGTAAAGAAAGTAATGTTCGATATATCGCAGTCACACGACCTTCCCTCCCGTTACGACTTCGCATAATCTATTGCAGAGGTGGCGAAAACGTGACTCGCGAGTCATTTTGACTCGCAGGCGCACGTTCCCTCTCCGCAACCGTCCGTTTGATTTTCACATGCTGCTGAGTGACGTCGTGCGTGTTGCATATTTGGTGACTCGCGGAAGGAAGTCGTTTTCGCCACCCTTGATCTATTATATGAATTTCTCATATAGTCATTGTAATACATTCAATTTCCGTTACGGTCATTCTCCGTGGGCTAGTGGTACCGTGCTAGCCTCTAATTCCCAAGGTCACGGGTTCAAACCCGGCGGCATAAAATCCTTAGCATGGCTTCCTTCGGAAGGGAAGTAACGCCGGTGGTCCCGTGTCGTAGATTTACGGCACATAAAAGAACCTCGAGCCTGATAAAGAGGCCTCTGAGCAAAATTACCGGTCTTTCACGCCCAATATAGAATGGGACGCTAAAACTTAATAGTTAAAGAGCGTCCATAAATAAAACTCAATTTAATTTCCGTTACTCCCTACAAATGTTCGAGTAGAAATCTCTTAATTAAACAATATGAACTTGGTTAGCTCACCATACCGAAAACTGTTTGCACATATTAATTAGTTTTAGTTCGTAATGGAACCATGAGGGGGAAAAAGAAGAACCACATATTTTCAAATATGCTTTATAGATGCTGCATTTCATTTTATCTGGGAAAATACAAATATATGACAGTGAATATTTTGAAATCGGTTGAGGTTAGCAAAAAAAAAGAAAAAATCTGATGTGACACGCTCACATCACTTTTTCCACACTATCTTTTATTAGTAAGTATACAAACTAATCCTACTAAAGCTTATTTTTCTATCTACTACATCCAAATAAACCTTTGCAGAAATAGCTACATTACATATTTTATTATAGATACAAAGGGAACAGAGATAGTAAAATATTTAAGGACTGAACGCTCTAGGTCCTTAATATTCAACACTGTTTCCATGCAATCGCAAAAAACATCTGAATGTAGACAGGGCTTTAAAAGCATGCCAAGTAATGAACAAATTCGAACCATTAATAACGGATATGTCGGAATTGGCTTATGCTACAAAAAAGTTATTTGACATGAATTATGTGTTTTAAAGAGATCTACAATTTTTGTGTAATACGTTTTTGTCTATCGCTGACGTCTAGCAGTTATAAAAGGTTATACAAAATGCCTTCCAAATGAACAGGGCTTCAGATGTTTTACCCCAAAAAATTAAGAGATACATTTTATTTTTCATGTAAATGCCTTTAATATATAGTTTTATAATCAAAGTCGTTATCAATCTTTGAGAAAATAAAAAATGTTGAAGAATTGTCCAAATAAAGGGTAAGTTAGGATAAGGTAATTTTCTTGAAAATCTTTGTGTTACATCTTTGGAAGGTACTGAACCTAAATACCAAGTTTGGTGTTTATTTGACTTTTCGTTTTTGAGCTGTGCTGTTCACAGACACACACAGACTCACACGGACCTTCATATAAAAATGCCTTTTTTGTATTCAGACGCCTCAAAACACGTATTTCCGGCGAAATATAGGTATCAAATTCTTGGGTGGAATGCAATACCTTCTCCACCTACTATGTAAAAATCGTTATTTGGAAGAGATATATGCTCCAATTAGTTCTACTGCTTTCGTGTAGTAATATTTTGTCTATCTCTTTTGGTTTACCAGTTATACAAAATTATACACAGTTATCAGAAAATTGGAAGGTATACGCTTTATTATGCAAACGTCTTAAATTTGTGTCTTTTTAATCAAATACGTAAAGCTATTTTTGAGAAAATAAAAGCAGAAGAAAATAATTCCATGTAAAGTGTGACTCAGGGTGAAGACGTTTCCTTGGAAATCTTTGTCTGTCATAAACTATGCGATCAAAATTATCCGGACACCCCACAAACATACGTTTTTCATCTTAGGTACATTGTGCTGCCACCTACTGCCTGGTACTCATTATCCGCGACCTCAGTAGTCATTAGACATCGTGAAACAGCAGAATGGGAGGCTCTGTGGAACTCACGGACTTGAACGTGGTCAGATCATTGGGTGTCACTTGTGTCAGAAGTCTGTATGCGAGATTTCCACACTCCTAAACATCCCTATGTCCACTGTTTCTGATGTGATAGTGAAGCGGAAACGTGAAGGGACATGTACAGCACAAAAGCGTAGAGGCCGACCTCGTCTGTTGACTGATAGAGACCGCCGACATTTGAAGAGGGTCGTAAAGAGTAATAGGCAGACTTCTATCCAGACCATCACACAGGAATTCCAAACTACATAAAGATCCACTCCAATTACTATGACAGTTAGGCGTGAGTTAAGAAACCTTGGATTCCATGGTCGAGCGTCTGCTCATAAGCCACACATCACGCAGGAAAATGTCAAACAACGCCTTGCTTGGTGTAAGGAGCGTCAACATTACACGATTGAGCAGTGGCAAAACGTTGTGTGGAGTGAGGAATCACGGTATACAACGTGGCGATCCGATGGCAGGATGTGGGTATGGCGAATGCCCGGTGAATATCATCTGCCAGCGTGTGTACTGCCAACAGTGAAATTTGGAGGTGATGGTGTTATGGTGTGGTCGTGTTTTTCCTGGAGGGGGCTTGCACCCATTGTTGTTTTGCGTGGCACGATCACAGCCCAAACCTACATTGATATTTTAAGCACCTTCTTGCTTTCCACTGTTGAAGAGCAATTCGGGAATGGCGATTGCATATTTCAACACAATGGAGCACCTGTTCATACTGCACGGGCTGTGGAGGAGTGGTTACACGACAATAATATCCCTGTAACGGACTGACCTGCACAGAGTCCTGACTTGAATCTTATAGTACACCTTTGGGATGTTTTGGAACGCCGACTTCGTGCCAGGGCTCACCGACCTACATCGATACCTCTCCTCAGTTCCGCACTCCGTGAAGAATGGTCTGCCATTCCCCAAGTAGCCTTCCAGCACCTGATTCAAAGTATGCCTTAGAGAGTGAGCGCTGTCATCAAGGCTAAGGGTGGGCCAACACCATATTGACTTCCAGCTTTACCGATGGAGGGTGCCACGAACTTGTACGTCATTTTCAGCCATGTTTCCGGATACTTTTGATCACGTAGTGTATTTAAATGAGATATGATTCAAATATGAAATATTTTATTTTCCCAGAATTTTTGCATATAAGGGACTTTCTCTAAAAGTGCCTTATTTGCTTTTGGTTCAGTGGTTCTCAAAACTGCCAGTATGATTATTACACTTGAAATAAGCTTTCTTTGCCTAGGTGAATGATAAAGGGTTTTGCTTTTTATTCCGTTGTGTAGTTTCCGTAGTTAATGGTATTTCCAGTATATTATTAATGACGCAAGAGCTAAAATACGGCTTTTTAATGCACAAGGCTGTTATTGTCTTGGTTCCGTGAGTGACAGATACAGTAAATCGCTTTTAAAAGTTCTGCAGCTGATAACTTTAAAAGCTGAAATCATAGAAATGTTTATCACACGCTTCACTGCCCACTTAGTCATTTAGAATTCTGAGTGGTATTCATGGAATTAATATTCTATCAGTCGGCAATGTTAATGTTACAGCCAGCTCGAAAGTCCAAATATAAGGAGCATTGCTTTGCAGTACTGCAGGCGGTATATAGCATTTACATTTCACAGTAATGTGTTACTAACAGATTAAACACACTTTTTTTCCCCATAAATTCCGTGTATCGAAATACTTACTTCCGTTCTGCGTCCAGCAATATTATTTTTCCCTCTTCCCATATCCTGTGTGCAAATTTATCAACTCCGCGTTTCTTTATCTTGAACCATTGTATATTACTTGTTCATTTTAAGTGTGTCGAAATGAGCTGTGGGTGACACTTAAAACATGAATGTAAAAACCAGTCATGTTTAAAGGCGTGATAGGCCTTTAAAGTAAAAATTTGTTCCCGTCAGATTAATAAGGGCATAAAGCAAATATACCTATTACGTGAAAACACCTCTCAGTGTTGTAATCAAGTAAAGATGAGGGGAGCTTATGGCATAAAAAGGCAACCTGAAAATATAAAAGAAGGGGAATCTAATAATCATACGAAGTACTCTGCCCGCAATTATTTTTACTTTCTCTACTACGTATAGTAAGTAGGGGAAGTATTGCATTCCACCCAAAAATTCGATACCGAGATTTCACCGGAAATACATGTTTTGAGACCCACTGAATCCAAAAAAAGCATTTTTGGAAACATGTCCGTGTGTGTGTCTGTGTGTGTGTCTGTGTGTGTGTGTCTGTGTGTGTCTGTGTGTGTGTCTGTGAACAGCATAACTCAAAAACGAACAGTCGGATAAACACCAAACTTGGTATTTAGGTTCAGTATCTTCCATAGATGCGACACGAAGGTTTTCAAGAAAATCCCCCCACCCCAGACTACCCTTTACATGGAACATTTTTCGAAAATTTTAATTTTCTCAAAAATGGCTCTAACGATTTTGATGAAAATATCATATGTTTAAGATAATGTCATGAGAAATGAAATGTATATCTCGAATTTTCTGGGAATGTCTCCAAAAGTATTCTTCATTGTGAACGACTTTTGCATAACTGGTAAACCGTAAGAGATAGACAGAATTTTACTACACAAAAAATGTAGATCGCGTTAAAATACACAATTTATGTCATATGCATTTCTTTTGTTGAGTGAACCGTTTTCGAGATATTGCTTGTTATTTCCTTAAATTTTTCAATACTTATACTTTTTCTCAAATTCGTTATTCATTTTTTTTATGTCCTGGACAGGCAAAGAGAATGAAATGCGCCACATAGCAACCAGCGTTAAAATATTTGACTATCGCTTATAACCTACCATATTCCCCTTGCATCTACAAGAAAATTACAAATAAGATAGACATTTCGATATCTCGATTAACATGAAGCATATGGAGAATAAGCGTTTGTAAAAATACATTGTACAAGAGTAGAGAAAGTCATGTGAGTGTAACACATCAGATTTTTTTTTCTGTTCTACACATTATTCACATAAAACGTTACTTTATCTTTGTCTTGTTATCCTAGTATACGTTTTGGTTTGTGTTATTTATTTATTTTACGTCGCTTTAACTATGTCATATTGTGACCGATCTGTTAGGACAGGCTTTTCCTACTTGGTTACGCTCCAACGAGCAGCGGAGTATTTACGCCTGCAGCATGCAATACAGCTCGCCGCTGGAGCAAACTGTCATCACGGCTGAATGAAGTGTTGTATAATGACATTGTACCTTCCATTTCCTCGCCGTATTCAGCACCTTTTGACATACATAGTGACTTGTGTTAGGAGAAACGTCACAACCACAAGCCCCAGAGGCAACGCAAGGACTTGTGGTACGACCTTCGCCCAGTGACATATTGGCTGTCATGCTCCCCCTCCAGCCGAATTCGCTGTTGCTGCATACACGCGAGTACTCGGACGTAGACGAGCAGAATTGGAACAGGCTGTGTTAGGAGGTACCTCGTGCATCGGCGAGTAAGGAACAATCAACCTTCTAAATCTCATCTCTGTACCATGTTATCCTGCTTGATTCACGTGTCCACAGAGGCTATAGTGTTAGGCAACTGCAACCCTACTTCTATACGTGGTGGGCAGATGCCAGCTTCGATACGTGTCCATAGAGGGCTTAGTGCCAGGTGACTGTACCTCTGCTTCCATACGTGATGGGCAGATGAAGGCTTCGACAGGTGTCCATCCAGGGCTTCCTGCCAGGTAGCTGTACCTCTGCTTCTATTAACAGTTTCGAAACTGTCCACAGAGGGCTTAGTTCGTGATGGGCAGATGGAAGCTTCGACACGTGTCCAGACAGGGCTTAGTGCTAAGTAACTGTATATCTGTTTCTATTGATAGCTTCGACATGTGTCCATACAGGGCTTAGTGCCAGGTAACCGTACCTCTGTTTCTATTGTTAGCTTCGACACGTGTCTAGACAGGGCTTAGTGCCAGGTAACTGTATATCTGCTTCTATTGATAGCTTCGACATGTGTCCATACAGGACTTAGTGCCGGGTAACTGTACCTTTGTGTCTATTGATAGCTTCGAATGTGTCCATACAGGACTTAGTGCCAGGTAACTGTACCTCTGTTTCTATTGTTAGCCTCGACATGTGTCCATACAGGACTTAGTGCCAGGTAACTGTACCTCTGTTTCTATTGTTAGCCTCGACATGTGTCCACAGTGGCCTTAGTGCCAAGTAACTGTACATCTGCTTCTATTGACAGCTTCGACACTTGTCCACAGTGACCTTAGTGCCAGGTAACTGTACCTCTGCTTGTATGGACAGCTTCGACACGTTTCCACAGCGGCCTTAGTGCCAGATAACTGTACCTGTGCTTCTATTAACAGCTTCGACACGTTTCCACAGCGGCCTTAGTGCCAGGTAACTGTACCTCTGCTTGTATTGACAGCTTCGACACGTTTCAACAGCGGCCTTAATGCCAGGTAACTGTACCTGTGCTTCTATTGACAGCTTCGACACAGAGGGCTTAGTGCCAGGGACCTGTACCTCTGCTTCTATTGACAGCTTCGACACAGAGGGCTTAGTGCCAGGTACCTGTACCTCTGCTTCTATTGACAGCTTCGACACGTGTCCACAAAGGGTTTTGTGCCAGGTAACTGTACGTCTGTTTCTATTGACAGCTTCGACACGTGTCCACAGAGGGCTTAGTGCCAGGTAACTGTACCTCTGCTTCTATTGACAGCTTTGACACGTGTACACAAAGGGTTTTGTGCCAGGTAACTGTACCTGTGTTTCTTTTGAGAGCTTCGTGACGTGTCCACAGAGGGTTTTGTGCCAGGTAACTATACTTCTATTTCTGTACGTGATGGGCAAATAAAAGCTTCGACAGTTGTCAACACAGGGCTGAGTGCCAGCTACATGTACCTCTGCTTTTATACGTGATGTGCAGATGACAGCTTCGGCACATGTTCACAGACGGCTTAGTGCTAGACGCCTGTGCCACTGCATCTCCAAGTGTCGGGCAGATTGCATTAAGGTGCTGTCCAGTCTACCTGCTTTCATGATCTGTGGATACGTGGTAGAGCATTCGCTAATACCTTATATTTAATTTTTACTATTATTTTAGACCTAATATGGAACTTTAAGTCGTGGTATTGAATATCCAATTCATTATTTACCTTGGCGGCTTAGGGAAAACACGAAAAAGAAAAGGAAAAGAACAGTCGGTTTGGTCGGCTCACGGGTTTTGAACCAGAATGCGAGGTTTTGTTATAATACAACACGCACACATAAGTCGTAGATAGACAAATGTTTTGTTTGCACTACCCTTGACAAATAAACGTCAGTTAATATTTCAAAATATTTTACTTAAAACTTGAAAAAGCAATAACTAATATATATTAAATATTAAGTTATCTTTAGATTCTTCCTGTGGTTCATTTTGTATACCTAAAGTTCGCAAGGTGCAATATGTATGTGTATATTACAAAACCTAGCATGCACCCGTGAAATAATCCCATGATTTATTAATTCAACACATTTTTAATTAAAACCTGATACCCTCGTTTTTCCGCTCTTTCTTTCTTTCGTTCTTCTTTCTTCTTTCTTTATTTTCGACTTTAGTATGTTTAGCACGCCCTCATTGCGTAGAGGCAAGTATTTTAAGTGTGTTTATAGCAAGCTATTCATGCAACGTTTTATAGAACAATCTGTTCGGATTGTAGTTTAGTAATTAATTAAGTTAAAATAATTTTTTGTTTATTATGAAATTTAGTAGTGGGGGTAATTATAAGATAAAATGAGATAGTTGCTATCCCACGTTTATGTACCAATCTGAAGAAGGTGTATCTTTACGTTATTTGCACCACGTTGAGGTGCCAATTTGAAGGAGTGTTGTAGTTCCACTGTTGGGGGGACAAACTTGGTGAAGTAACTGGCCCACGTATGGTACAAAGTTTCCGGTGCCCTTCGCCCCAACGTTTAGGAATCAACTTTGTATTTTAATGTTTCTTTAAATATTATATATATTTATGTTTGCCTCGGCTGCGTCAATATTAATTTGTAGAAACATGTATCTCTTAGCAGGGGGTGATGCGGCAAAAGAATGTAGGCTTACACAAATTATAATTTTTACTTCACTCCTTTTATTAATCCTTCACACGATTAAATAACACTTCACTGATACAGAGATCTGTGAGATTATTTTATTAATGGCACATTTTAACACGTAAACTTTATAATATTTTCGCCGTAATGAATTTTATGTCTCTCACTGAATACCTATTGAACTTCTCGAGAACGCGTCAAGCGTCCGATTGGGAACTAGCAACTGCCGTTTACCGCTTAAATTTGTAAGTTTCTCTATTTCATTTCTCTGACTGGCTAATTTTACTCCAATAGAATAGCTTTATTTAACTTTCAGCTTTTCTGGTTGTTGATTGACTATTTATAAACTGTTTTAAACATTACATTATTGTTCCAAAAATTACGAGTAGCATTATTAAACCTTCCAATTCATTATTGCCTCAAGGTTACCTCATTGTTAGCAACTTTCGGCCTCTATTCTCACAACTCCTACATTATTAAATTACGTAATACATTCACATAACATTATTATACATGTACACAATAATATAAACATAATATAATGACTGTTACATACACTTCATATATTATTTATACACATATTGCTTTAAGGTGGGCTATTATTGAATTTATATATTATATAATTAGACTGAAATCATTTAAGTGTTAAAAATACTGCCTCAAAAAGTAATTTTAAATATTTGGAAATTACTTTGGTGGAAAAGAATTAATCAAATTCTACAAAATTCTCTATTTAATAACATTAGTTAACATTTGTTGAGTATATATTTTCTATCTTAATGCGTTTCAAAGTAACACAGAGCGAAGCTATATAATAAAATTAATTTTTTTAAATTAATAAGCTTAAAGTTAACCAATATAATTTTTGCAATAGGTTTTCACGAAAAAGGAATTTTATTTTTTCTATGTATCTATAGTAAAATAAAGAGCTCCAGATGTTATTGTATTTTTCTTGATCACCTAAAAGTTGAATTTTGTTTATTTGTCTATTTATTTAACAATTAAAAATGAAACAAGTAATGATTACAAGTGTTAACAAATATAACGGTTTCATTCATTGCGTCAGTGTTTCTGGATTGATTTGGACTGCTTATAATTTAAGTGGATACCATTCGGAGTAGGGCAGAGGTGGCCGAGTCATTTTGGCTCTCAGGCGCCGTTCCTCTCTGCCACATTCAATTTGCTTTTCACGTGCTGCTGAGTGATGCAGTGCGTGTTGCATATTTGGTGACTCACGGAAGGAAGGCGTTCTCGCCACCCTTGAAGTAGGGAAATATGTTGGTTTATTCTTAAATTTAAGCTCTTTGGTAACGTATTATTGAAGACAATTGAAGCACGATAGGCTACAACTCTACTTAAATGTACAAAGAAGCTGTTAATGAGTTTCAGCATGTTATTCTGATGAATTTATTCTAAAACAAGTGCATATAGATGAAATAAAATGAACGCGATAAGACAAAAATGATAAAATTGTGAGGATGGGCAATTGTGAAATTCGTGATATGCTCTTGATGTAAAGAATCATTACAACACTACCGTATAGCGACACCATATTTCTATGTCGGTATTTCCACCGATTCTTCTGAATGTTATGTTTTATCAAATGCATTTCTCAGAAGACAGTTTTCTGAATATGTGTTTATTCTGAGGCATATTTCTCTATAAAATCATTCTGTGAATAAATTACATTGATTTTCTTACTCCTACACAATTCTCAAGCGTACAGTAAAATGAGTGTGATGCTTTAAAGGTGTATTCAACAATATATTAAACTGTTACGCTCTTTAACTTCATTATCCTTTGAAGCTTTCGCCAAGAAGTTCGAGTAATTACAGTGTTCGATAATCTATATTCGCTACTTGCTAATGTAAACCAGTTGACAGCCAATTAGGTTTTAAGTTACTATGTTTTTTACGCCTTCTCAATGAGGGCAACACTTTGAGAGGGTTATTGCCCCACTCTTTGGCCTTCGCCCCACGCTCACTTTTCCGGTGACCTTCGCCCCAAAGTTTAAAAATCAACTTTGTATTTTTAAATGTTTATTTTAATATTATATATGTATGCCTCGGCTGCGTCGGTAGTAATTTGCAGAAACATGTATCTCTTAGCAGGGGTAGTACGGCTGAAGAATGAAGGCTTACACAAATTATAATTTTTTACTTCACTCCTTTTATTAATCCTTCACACGATTAAATAATACCTCACTGATATATCCTACTGTAGACCAGTGAGATTATTGTTTAATTGCATTTTTAACACGTAAACTTTATATTATTCACGCCGTAATGAATTTTTTATGTCTCACACTGAATACGTACCGAGCGAACTGTTCGGGAACGCTGCCTTCCAGCGTCTACCGCTTAAATTTGTATACTTCCACTATTTCAATTTCTGATTGGCTAATATAATACTTTTGTTTAACTTTTAGCCTTTTTAGTTGTTGATTGGCTATTTTTAAACTGTTTTAAATATTACATTATTGTTTCAAGAATTATTAGTAGCATTTATTAAACTTTATATTTTATTGTCTCAAGGTTACCTCAATATTAGCAACTTTCGGCTTCTATTCTCTCAGCTCTTACATTGTTAAATTGCGTAATACATAAACATAACATTATTATACATGTACATAATAATATAAACATTAATACAATGACTGTTACATACATTTCATATATTATGTTATACACATATTGCTTTAAAGCGGGCTGTTACTATATTTTTATATAATTAGACTGATATCATTTAAGTGTTAAAAATACTGCCTCAAATTGCCCCCGTTTAGAAATATTTAAAAATTAGTAATAAGTCCCTGAAAGAAAGAAACATAACCTTTTTATTATAACACTTCTATTTCTCACTCACTATTTATGTAACACGGTTTTCACTACACTCGTGTAGCGGAATAGTTTATCTGGTCTGCCACATGTTTGACACTTTTAAGGTCAACAATCGGATGTTCAATGACCTGAGTAAAGTTTTTTTATTCACTAGCACAGTCACTATTAAGTATCCTATGTGCTAGACATTTAACACTTAATTAGGCATATTAATACTTGTTACCCTTTCATTTACAACGTATTTCTTAAAAATGTCTTAAACCGCAACAGTTAAAGAGCGGCCATAAATTAAATTCAATTTAACTTAATTTAATTTAGCAGCTTTCTTACGGAGGTCCGCATCGATGAACAGTGTAAATCATTCTGTGAGGAGGGAGCAACATGGCTCAACATGGTAGGGAAAATAAAAAATCTGATGTGTTACGCTCACATGACTTTCTCTACTCGTGTACAAACTATTTTTACAAACTCTTATTCTCCATCTATTTCATATTAATCGAGATAAACATTTGCAGAAACGATCTTTTGACATGCAAAGAGAATTACATTTTACACATAGCGACCAGTTCTAAAAATATTTGACTATCGCTTAAGGCGTACTATGTTCCCCTTGTTTTGTATTTGCAAGGGCAATATAGAAATACAGTAGCCTTTAAGCATAGACATATCTCTTAATACCTGGTGCTAGGTGTAGCACCATTCTGTTTGCCACAGATTAATACTCTTTGCATATCCAAGACAAAAAAATGAATAACAAATTCCCATTTGAGAAAATAAGTATTAAAAAATTTGAGGGAATAACAAGCAATATCTCGAAAACGGTTCACTCAACAAAAAAATGTATATGACATAAATTGTGTATTTTAACGCGATCTACATTTTTGTGTAGTAAACTTTTGTCTATCTCTTATGGTTTACCAGTTATGCAAAAGTCGTTCACAATGAAGAATACTTTTGGAGACATTCCCAGAAAATTCGGGATATATATTTTATTTGTCATGAAAATATCTTAAACATATGATACCTTAATCAAAACGTTAGAGCCATTTTTGAGAAAATTAAAATTTTCGAAAAATGTTCCATGTAAAGGGTAATTTGGGGTGGGGGAATTTTCTTGAAAATCTCCGTGTCGCATCTCTGGAAGATACTGAATCTAAATACCGACTGTACGTTTCTGAGTTATGCTGCTAACACACACACACAGACATGTTTCCAAAAATGCTTTTTTTTTATTCAGGGGGTCTCAAAACATTTCCGGTGAAATCTCGGTATCGAATTTTTGGATGGAATATAATACTTCCCCTACTTACTATACGTAGTAGAGAAAGTAAAAACCTGTACTCAACCATCTTATACGAGAAGTATGACGATAATATGTTACAGTAAAAATTCAGATCCCAGTTCTCCTAATAATTCTCTGTGGCAAAAAAGACTAGAGTTAATGAAATTCATACACTTCACTACAATGCACATAACATTATTCAAGGTAATTGTCTTAGAACACCAAGATTTCCTATGAATTATACATAAAAGTTTCGAAGTTACACCTATACTCTAAAAATTTACTCAGCCTACCATTAAAGTCATTTTCCTGCCCTTTCATAATGGTGCTCCATCGGTTACGATACTGACAGGTTCATATTTGTGCCCAACATTATGAACACAGCGAATATATTTCTCCGAATATTTATTTTGTAGACAAAGTACTTCTAAATGCTCTTTAAAAGAATTTAAGTCAACATCAATACCTCTTAAAAATATAGCCAGTTGAGGTTCATTACATCTGTCTGTAGTATCATTCAGTGATTATGAGAAACAAATTAACGAATTTATTTTTTCAGCAGTTATCACATCCCAGTTCCTCGATCCTCTTGTAACGGTATTTCGAGAAAGGCTTAACAACTCAAAAGCGCTTATGAAATAAGACAAATTTCTTCAGCCACCGAAATAGCACATTCATTCCTGTAATCCGTTTTATTAATGGTTTTATATCTTTTCCTATTTCTTCCACAATTCGAGTTGAAGCTCCTAGGATATTCCCGGCGTTTGGAACCTGACCTGTAGACTCTTTCTTTAAGTTTTGTAATCCAGTTTGACCAAGATATTAAATTTAAAATTATGCAAATGCAAAAAACTTAATACACTGGTGTGCAAAACCTAAGGACGAGATGGGTAAAGTAACACAAAATATGAACTACTTGGCGGAAGTAGATAAAGGTGTGGGAGCATGTTGCCAAAGGTCTCTGACACGTACACAGAAAGCTAGACGTCACATGGCGTGAGTGTAGCGAACCTATAAGGCCAAATGGGTCTGGTCCCGCAACACGGGGCAGTTGACGAAACAGGACAAGACGGTTTGTAGCAATTAGCGAGCTATTACGGTGCACTGTAGTGATGTTCTTCATTGCAACATGACCCGTAGACACCATTTGGATGATTTCACAGGGGAAGAATCATCGGGAAATTGGAAGAAGGTGACGAGTGTTGCTCAGGAGTTTGGAATTGCTCACAGCATTGTTTCACGTGCATGGGGAACCTTCCAAACCACAGGCACTGCTGTCCCAAGGAGAGGTGGTGGTCGACCACGCTCAACTACAGCAGCAGAAGACCACTACATTGTGCAACAGGCAAGAAGAGATCCACGGCAAACAGCGGGTGCAATTACAACCACATTTAACAGGATAGCTAGGCACGCAATCTCACGATACACAGTGGAACGGCGACTACACATGTGCTCTCTTTTCCTGACGGCCAGTGCGTTGTGTTCCATTGACATCCGCACATCGGCGGCACCGTTTGCGATAGTCCCAAGAGCATCAAAATTGGACCAACGAGGAATGGGGTCGCGTGCTCTTCTCGGATGAGAGCAAATTCAGTCTAAGTAGTGATTCTCGACGTACCCTCATCTGGCGAGAGGTGGGAGCACGTAATTAACCCAGGAACATCTTGAACATGATCGTTTTGGTGGTCCGGGTGTTATTGCTTGGGGATGCATAACGTTGCATGGGCGCACCGACCTCCAAATATTTGAACACGGTACGCTCACTGGTCAACGTCATGTGCGTCTTTCCACGGGTGCAGTCGGACCTGTCTTCATTTCTATGGATGACAATGCGCGACCGGTGGAGAAATCTCTTGGAACGAGAGGATATTCGGCGGATGGACTGTCCTGCTCATTCCTCCGATTTAAATCCCATCGAACACGTGTGGGATGCTTTGGGGAGACGCATTGCAGCACATCCACATGCACCAACGACCATCCAACAGTTGTCAACAGCGCTGGTGGAGGAATGGAACGCCCTACCACAAGAACTGCGTACTAACCTTGTAGCCAGCATGGGAGCACGATGAGAGCATGCATTTCTGTCCGCGGTGATCATACACCCTTTTAAGCTCCATGTATCTGTTTCTGTAAATAAAGAGAGCCATCATATGTGGTATTGACTTTAGTGTAGCTTATGGTCTATGTATAAAAGTGGCACTTCTGTTCGTTTCATTGCATATTTCGTAGCATACCGTAGCAGTTCCTTCTATGTGTGATACAAGTTTCATCGAGCTATGTTACTTGGCAGTGTCACAGCATGCGAAGATTACTTTCGTCCTGAGGTTTTGCACACCAGTGCAATTTGCAGTGCTATTACAATACTGTTGAATTTCATTCATGAAAGAACTACTTTCCATTATAGAATAAGGATAACTTTCGAATTAATGTTGTTTGATGTATTGAGCCTTAAAGTGCAAATATTTTGAACAAAAGAGACATTTTACTTGGTCGTTCTCTCGGACACAAGAATGTTGCACTTTTCTAAATAATGGACGTCTTTGAATATGCCAATGCAAGGCTACCGCCACCGCAAATGAAATGTTTGAATGGTATCATAGTACGACACCGACAATCCAGCGAGGTGGCGCCGCGGTAAGTGTGCGACTCGCTTCAAGTCCTGGGTTCGATCTCCAGCGACCGTCACTCTGACCCTCGAGTTTTTCATTGTTTTCCCGAGTCGACAGGCGAATTTTGGGTGGTTCATCTTTTACCACGATTATCCTGCGCTTCATTTCCTGTATTCGTCAGCTTTCTTTCGTCTCCTTCAGAGTTGTAGGAACAAGCGGGGTTAGGCGGGTTGTGGCTGAGCGTTGGCTGTGTGCTCTGTAGAGGTTTTGTTCCCTGGCATCTCCAGGGACCGTTCGGTTGGATACTTGCTTCTAGGTAGTCACTACTTCGGGAACCGGGTACGCTCGGGCGGCGTTGGAGCGGTTCAATCTGGAAGCATTAGGGACCTCGTCCATGCTTGCGCCTGCCGTCATCCGGATCTTGTCGCCCTTCGGGTCTCTCTCTCTCGTCCCTCCCTCCCTCACGGTAGAAGCACAAGGAGCCATTAACAAGAAGTATTGAAGATAAGATAGCAAAGCTAAAGAAGATTGACAAGAATAAGCACCTGCAAGAATCATTTGTAGAGAAGGTAATGTGAATGCAACAAATCAGATGTCTTGCATTCTAACTGCAATAATTTATACAAAATTTGAATAAATTCAACCATTCTTAAGATGAATAAGTGATGATTCCTCTGCCGTATTTTCTCTCACCAAGATTCATGTGAATCACATTCTGACAGCTTTAGGTGGTACGTTACTTTTAAATAAAATTAATCAAAAAGAGAGGTGAGGTAATAATACAGCGGTGGACTCAATAATTTTCAGAACATCACCATAACCGAGTTACATTGAAAGCTTTTGAGACAATTAACCTTACTCCCTCGTGCTTTGATTGATAGCACCCCCTGCCGCGAGTAAGGCAAGCCATGAGTGGCTACCTGAATTACCCGCATCATTTTTAGGAGGCTATGTCCGCTATTGATTAAAAGCGACGCCTCCATGAGAGAAGTTGCGCGTTCTGATCCAGTTCCTGACAACAGCAGGCATTGTTGCTCGGGGTTCCACATTTTAATTCTTTGCTTTTCTTATACTGCAAACACACTTTAAAATGGGCTACCTTACAAGCATTACTATGTAACATTTATTTCATCATTATTACAATAATACAAATAAAGCTTACATCTAAAACTTATGTCTAGTGCTCCAGTTTTCTAGCTCCCCCATATTTAGCTCCTAGGCTGTATATATTGGGATAAAGCTACTATACCATCTCTCCACTTTACAAACTATGCTCGTTCAGCTGTACCTTTCTTAAGCTCCTTATCCACTTATCCCTTGTGTTACCTAAAACTGTCCCCATCATTTTAATTGTTTCTACTTTTGTGCTTCCCAACATTCTTAATGCTACTGCTTCTTTGTTTAGCTTGTCCCATTTTTTATTCCATACAACCTCTCTCCACCTTTTAACCTTATCACATTCTATTAGACAATGAAAAGTACTACCCGATTCATCACACATAATACATCTCCCCGAACAATTATATCCATTCCTTTTTAAAAATATTACTCCTGTGCGCATCCACGCAAGACCTATTCTACCAAATTGATTACATATATCTACATACTTCTCCCTTCCCCAATTTCTTTTGACTGATTTATACAAGACCAATGATCTTTTATCCTCAAAAAAGCATTACTATATTATGCCTATATCTTCTTGCTTTACATAATTACAGTTGTAAATAATTTATAATTATTATGCTTAATAATGTCACTAACTTTAAGAGGCTGTTCCTTAAAATTCCTTAAGAGGAGATTAAAGCTCCTTGTACACGATCAAACGTTTTTTTTCAATTCAAGAGTTTACAAGAAAAATTGTGAAATTTTTCAATATGTGACAAGATTGGAAAAGACTTGGCAAGACTTGACAGGAACTGGTAATGTCAAAAATGTGTATTTACAAGTTGTCTCTTGCATAACTGAAACCCTTCAGAACACATTGATAATTTATCACGCGCAAAGTAATTTAGTATTTGCGTCACAGTATAACAATTTGCAATGAAATATTGCACTTTACTAATATTATGTAGCACTTTCACGTATTATATCCAATGAAATCACATTACGATTATGCAATACAATGGAAATAACACCAACTGATAGGTTAACCGCACTATATAACATTGCATTAATGTATACTTGGTTCGGAAAACTGCCTGGCAATTATTTCTTCATAATCGCCTTCATCTGTTTCATCTTGTGGTAATCCATGGAGCGCTCGATGTACGCACAAGACCAGCTATGTACAACCTAATCAGTTCGCATATGACATGCCTTGTCCGGGTAGCCATTTTTGTTTACTTTTCTCTTTCAGCCATGTTGTAGATTTCGTGACGCACTGTGAATACTCGCATTTCATTGGCCAAAGCCATCAAATCATTGTGAAATCTTTGACCGTTTAAAGCATGTCCTTATTTTATTTCAAGACTTTCAAAGACTTTAAAAGCATTGGAAGCAATTTGACAAGAAAAGTTGTGAGTTGTGATAACTCTTGAAAAGTCTTGTAAAGTATTGAATTTGAAAAAAATTTGATCGTGTGATCGGCTTAAGAAAGAATAAACATCCAATGCTTAATTCACGACCCATTACTCAGAAACTATTTAGGACGTAAGACTGAACATTTTACAGGATGCCTTCTAAATACACTGATACACTTTTATGAAATTAGCTTGTTTATTAAGGAGGCTATGATTGTTCTCAATTATACCTTCTTTTGGTCAAATTTACAATGAGGTTGAAATATTCGCCCAAGGAATAAGAATTAAAGATTAATGCAATAATGAAGATATTATAAAGAATAAACGTAAATAAATAACATGTTAAATAAATAACTCTAAATAACAGAAAGACACTTAAGATGTTTGTGTATGTGTGTGTAAAGAAGTAAAACTGGATGACAATAGCCAGTAAAAGGGAATTAATTACAAATTAAATACAATGAATATTAAAATATAGACGCAACGTGTATTCCAGGGAAAGTGAAAGGTGATAAAATGAAATAACTTGTTGCTGGTAAACGCAGACTACCAGCGAAAGAGCATTACAGGTAATTGAAGACAAAAAGCTTGTGATGTAAAAGGAAAGCCAGCTAAGCAAGATTAACAATACAGGTAAATATCAGAAATGTAAAATTCAGTCAAGCGTACAGAAGAGCTAATCAGGCATAAATAACGTGATAATGGAAGAGGCTAGAGAGATTACTTTCTAAATAATGTTAGCCATAAGCGCATAGTAAAATCTATTGAAGGAGCCAGTAACAGAATCCATAAAGATAGAGCATGACGAAAATATAAAATGCGCATAAACTATAACTTTATCTAGGTCGAGTGCTCAGTTGCGTAAAATTGATAGTTTGAGTCAAATCTTGATCATGTTAGGTGGCAACTCCGGCGTTGTAACTTACACAGCATATGTAAGTGTCGAACATTATTACTCATTGAAATTAAATACGAGAGAACGCTGTTAGGAAATAAGATATAACGGTTTAATTTGGGATAGTGTAGGTCTCGTGTGACGGGAACAAGGAAAGAGGAATATAGTGTGCAATTTCACATAAAGGGGTCAGTGAAGGAGAAATGGATTTTTGTGATTTATCTCCTGTTCACTCTTTCCTGAGAGGAGAATCTTATTCCTTGTAAATCACTTATCCTTGATAAAGTGGGCCGAGAAACATCACCCTTCCTGATCATTTTCCCTCGCATAAAAAGTAACCAAACGTCATCACATCACAAGCAATTACCCTTTCAAAAAATAACCAAACATGTTATTAAGCCAAAGTAGATCCACAACAGCATTTAGAGATTGGGTATTTTATACCAGAAAACGTCATTCACAGAAAAAACTGCTCAAAACAAACTTAGAGAAAACAAATTCGGGTCTGAATACAACCACATGGCTTGAGAACACAAAAGTCGTCATACTTAAAGACTAGAAAAATAGTTTTCTTAAAAGATGTATAAAGTTTACATCTCTACTCCAAAGTGTACAAGAACGTTCTTTCTATGAAGTGGTGTAGAATTCATAAGACAAAATGGCAGATGCGGTGTAATTTTTAAAAATATATTTAAAATCTGTGATGGCTGCTCCTGTGTTAACATATGGATCCGAATGTTGGACAATGACCAAACAAATGTAAAGAACGATAGAAGCAGCAGAGATGCGCTTTTTAAGACATGTAGCAGGATATACATTAAAAGACAGAAGGAGAAGTGAAGACATACGTGAAGAATTAAGAATTTTCAAATTACTAGAAAGAATTAAAGAAAATCAAAACAACTGGAAACAACATGTGGAGAGGATGGATGATAATCGTTATACGAAGTTAGTTTTGAGATATACACCAAAAGGTCCAAGAAATATCAGAAGACCTAAAAGAAGATGGACGGAACAGTTTAAATGATGAGACCGGAACAAGCCAAAGGGCTTAAACCATGAAAGGTGATGATGATATTTAAAATACACGTGTTTTATTTACAATGATAATTTCAACAGGAAATTACAATTTAATGACTGCACATAATTCAACTCAATAGCTGCAAATACAATAAAATTTAACGGTGAAAAACTTTTAAAACTATACTATAAATATGTGCCTTTTTACAAATAAACTAAACTTTTACATTAAGGTTTAAAATATGTTGGACTTTTATACGCGTCTTTATGCTCTTAAATGTGCGAACGCATAATTCTACCTCCGAGCTTAATCAATGGAGCTAAGATAGATGACGCAGCAAACCAACCGCTTAACTGAAGCTATTTATCAAGTTATTCAAGAAGAGGATATAAGAAGGAGCTTTACGAATGAAGTCATCTCTCTGACGTATATTCATCATGCGTTGTAAAAAGGTTACAGGGTAAATCCTTCTGTATAAATTTGTAGATACCAAAATTAAATAAAACAACCATAAAAAACATGTGTCGTACTCACATGACACCCTACTTTTGAACAAACTATTTTTACAAAACCTTATTCTCCATCTACTTCGTGTTAATCGAGATAAACATTTGCAGAAACTGTCTTATTGTAATTTTCTTGTAGGTGCAAGGGGAATATGCTAAGCTTTAAGTGATAGTCCAATCCTCTAAGAGCTAGTTGCTATTTGAAGCATTCCATTCCCTTTGTATATCCGGGACATAAAAAAGCCAAAAGAAAATTTCAATTTAAGAAAACGTATAATTATTGGAAAATTCAAACAAATAACAATGAATATCTCGGAAATGGTTCACTCCACAAAAATGTATGACATAAATTGTGTGTTTAACGACATCTTCATTTTTTGTGTAGTAAAACTTTGTCCATCCCTTGCGGTTTACAAGTTATGTGAAAGACATCCAGAATGAAGAAGACCTTTGGGGACATTCCCAGAAAATTCAAGATGTACATTTCGTTTGCCATGAAAATATCTTAAACATGTGATATTTTAATCAAAAACGTTAGAGCCATTTTTGAGAAAATCAAGACTAACGGAAACATTTTCCATATAAAGGGTAGTTTGGGGGTAAGGGGATTTTCTTTAAAATCCCCGTGTTCTACCCTTGAAACATACTAAACACAAACATCAAGTTTGGTATGAATCCGACTTTTTGTTTTTGAGTTATGCTGTTAAAAGTTTGACAGACAGAAACACACGCGGATATGTCTCCAAAAATTCTTATTTGTATTCAGGGCACCTCGAAACATCTATATCCGGTGAAATGCGGTATCGAATTTTTGAGTGGAATACAATATTTCTGCTAGTAGAGAAAGTAAAACGGTGGTAACAATAATTTAAAACTAGGAAACATTATTTGGCCGCTTTAGCTATTCAAAGTTTGTCTAGGATACAGAAGCACTTTTAGGATTTTAGTTTTGGCTTCGTGTTTATTCACTTAATGAGAAATAATTACCTGCATCTCCTCCCTCAGCATTTTACCATATATCTGATATATGTAAAATGCCACCATAAGGTTAAAAGATAGGTTAAACATTCATTTGCTGTTTAACCTCATCTTATGTAGGCCTTAGTCCCCCCACAGGACTTACAGGCGGATCAGAGGCCTGTCGAGGAGCAGACACTCTCATGGAGCAGAGAGAATGTCCAGGATGGGTGATCAGCCCGATGCCTGGTATGGGATGAAAGAAGTAGATGAAATAACGGCGAAATGGATGATAGGAAAGGTGACGATGGAGCAGTTGGTGGAATGAATGGCGGGGGAACCCGGAGAAAACCCGCCCAGACGCCGCTTTGTCCACCACAAATCCCATATGCGGGTCCTTGGGATTGAACCCGGGCCGCCTCGGTGAGAGGCGAGTTGTCTAACCACTCGGCCACGGCGCTGCCTAGATTAAACGTAATAATATTAATTTTCGTAAATTAGAAGTCTTATAAAATATACACATTTTGTCTTTAATGTAACTAATTAAAATGAAATATTTGTATATACTCAAGGCAACCTACCTCTACATTATTTTTAACAAAAGTGTCTTTCTCAAAATATGATAAGAGTTGCCGGTTTGTAGGCACAGAGAAGAGAAAAATGGTTCATAATATGCTTTTAACATGATTCTAAATTTTTTTTATCTTCAAAAATTCCTACATATTATAAACTTGATTTTTTTATTCTTATATAAACATACAAGGAATACTATAAGGTATTTGCACATTTTTACTTTCTCTATTACATGTAGTAAGTAGGGGAAATGTTGTATTACAACCAAAAATTCTAAATCGAGATTCCACCGGAAATACATGCTTTGAGACCCCCTAAATAAAAAAAGAGCATTTTTAGAAAAAGGTCCGTGTGTGCATTTTCCTATTTGTTCGTCTGTCTGTGTGTTTGTGAACAGTATAACTCAAAGTCGGATAAATACCAAATTTGGTATTGAGGTTCAACATCTTCCAAAGATGCGACACGAAGATTTCCAAGAAAATCCCCCATTCCAGATTACCCTTTCGGAAGATTCTTTTGAAAAATTTTATTTTCTAAACAATTTTGATTTTGATTAAAATACCATATAGTAAGGATATTTACTTTACAAATAAAATGTATACTTAATTTTCTGGAAATACCCTGTGAAGTCCACTTCATTTGGAAGAAATTATGTATAATCTTACATACCTGGTAAATGTTAAGGATAGACGATAATTTACTACACAAAAATTGTAGATCTCCCTAAAACATACAATTTATTTCAAATAAAATTTTTGTGGCATCAGCCATTTCTGATACATCCATTAAAATGGTCCGATTTGCTCAATACTTTTGTCATTCTTTTTAAGCCCCATCGATTTTCAGGTTTCTCACGATAGCATGGAAACAGTATGGAATTGTTAAGTCCAGCAAATAGCGTCCAGTTCTTAAACATTTGACTATCGCTGTTCCCTTTTATAATAAAATGTGTAATGAGCTACTTCTGCAAAAGTTCATCTAGATTAAAATGAAGTAGATAGAAAATAATGTTTAGTAAGAATATATTGTATGCCCAGTAATAAGCGATAGAGGGTAGAATGTATCGCATCAGATTTTATAAGGATGAATTCTATGCATTTTTTAGGAGTTTTGTGTCGCAGTACTCACAGCTGCCAATTTTGAGAGCAGAAGTAGTTTAAAGTATATTATTTTCACTATTTCTTTTATATCTCCTTTTTCTTATCTAAACATTAAATATCAAATGAGATATCCCCATTCCAATTAGTTAATTTTCCACCATTTTTCGACTCTAGGGTGGAACGCAATATGCACATATGGAGTATAATGGATTAGAAACGAGGAGGTTTTGCAGCAAGCCAACCAAAGCTGGATCTATGCGGGAGGTAGATATGAGGCGAGGGAGTACTAAGGTCGGTCAGGTCTAATGTCAGGCGTAAATTTATCACATCCAACATAGAATTTCATCTGTCATGTAAGAACCATAATCGTTTGGTATTAAAATCATTAGTGCAATCTTTGAGAGACTCAAAAATAACAAAAAATTGTCCTTGTAAGGGTAAAAAAAACGAAAAAAATAAGGTATAACATTTTTTGTTCCACGATGTTGAGGTACAATTATCGCAGCGTGCCAACATTCATAGCAGTACTTATACTACTAATATGCAATAAATTATCGCTTCCCCAGGTTTCTAATAACGTTACAACACATGGTAGCTGCAAACTCCGCCTCTATCCTTCCACCCACATCAAGGACATCTTGGGCAGATTCCAGGACCTCACCCAGCAATACGAGGGGCACTATTTATATTTCGAGCCTTGGCAACCCTAAATGTTGTAGTTGCCATTTGACATTTCCAATGGAAAGTTTGGCATTTTTTGACCATAATCTACTTCAAACATTTTGTCAATAGGGCGTCATTTGTTTTGTTTAAACTAACTTGAAAATTGTGTGTCAACAAAAACAGGGAATTAACTCGTGAAAATGTTCGGGCAATGATTTATTACGACTTTCGACGTGGATTATCAAGACAAGAGTGCATCAATCAAATCACTTCCACATTTGGCGATGAAGCTCCATCCTTTGCCACTGTGAAACACTGGTATAACGAATTTAATCGTGGCCGCCGTTCGCTAAATGGTGAAGTTCGTGAAGATCGTCCAAAATCAGTTGTTGTGCCAGAAAACATTGATGCTATGCAAAACCTAATAATGAGAGATCGTCATGCGACATATTGTGAGATTGAGGCAACCCTAGGCATTAGTTCCACTAGCATATATAAAATATTTCATGATTAATTAGCCGTGAAAAAGGTTTGCTCTCTTTGTATCCCACATAATTTGACGCAATCTTCTCAAAAAGATGCTCGTGTCGATTGGTGTATCAAAATGGTCAAGAAATACAATGGCGGTGCCTTAAAAGACGTATATAAAATTGCAACAGGTGAAGAATCATGGATCTATGCGTATGAGCCGGAACGTAAACAGCAGTCGACTGTATGGGTGTTTCAAGATGAAGCAAATCCAACAAAAGTTGTTCGCACTCGGAGCACTTCGAAGCAAATGGTCGGCTGCTTTTTCAGAAAAACTGGCCATGTGGCAACAGTGCCTTTAGAGGAACGTAAAACGGTCATTACACAACCATTTGTTTGCTGGAAGTCTCCGGTGAAGTAAGGAAAACCAACAAGAACCATAGGATCGTTCTTCATCAAGACAATGCGAGCGCACACACATCTCGTCTAACAACAGAATATTTGAAGGCTCAAATGTCGAATTGATGGGTCATCCGCCATATAGTGCTGATTTGGCACTCAATGACTTCTTTTTGTTCCAGAATATAAAGAATAAATTGCGTGGACAACGATTTTCATTGGCAGAAGAAGCCGTTGATGCCTTCAAAAACCATGTTTTGGAGGGGTCTCAAGAAGACTGGAATAAATGCTTTGACAAATGGTTCAAACGGATGCAGAAGTGTATTGATCATAAAGGAGAATATTTTGAAAAGCAATAAAGCAGTTTCCAATCAGAAATTACCTTGTTTTAATTACTAGGCTCAAAAGATAAGTAGTGCCCCTCGTATTTATATAAAGTGATTCCTCAGTTACTCCCAAGGACCTGAGTGCAGTCTCAGAGAAGGGGAAAAAAATTTCCATGCCGGTATCGGATATCGAAGCCGAGTTCCTTCGCACCACAGTCACAGCGTTTCGTGGACTAATATTAATAATGCTAAACAACTGTACAATAATAACAAAATTAAACAATCGGGTTCGGACCGAGAGGTATAGTATAGCCTGTTCTTGGGCTTGGTTCAGACCGTTCTAAGCTAGTCCCACAAGCTTCAAATAACATTTTATTTAATTTCGGCAGATAACACTTGCTACATAGTTGCGCAGTCTTTTTACTTTCTCTACTACGTATAGTAAGTAGGGGAAGTATTGTATTCCACCCAAAATTTCGATACCGAGATTTCACCGGAAATACATGTTTTGAAACCCCTGAATCCAAAAAAAGCATTTTTGTAAACATGTCCGTGTGTGTGTCTGTGTGTGTGTCTGTCTGTGTGTCTGTCTGTGTGTCTGTCTGTGAACAGCATAACTCAGAAACGAACAGTCGGATAAACACCAAACTTGGTATTTGGGTTCAGTATCTTCCAAGGATGCGACACGAAGGTTTTCAAGAAAGTCCCCCCACCCCAGATTACCCTTTACATGGAAGATTTTTCGAAAATTTTAATTTTCTCAAAAATGGCTCTAACGATTTTGATTAAAATATCATATGTTTAAGATATTTTTATGACAAATACAATGTATATCTGGTATTTCCTGGGAATGTCTCCAAAAGTATTCTTTATTGTGAACGACTTTTGCATAACTGGTAAACCATAAGAGATAGACAAAATTTTACTACACAAAAAATGTAGTACGCGTTAAAATACACAATTTATATCATATACATTTTTTTTGTTGAGTGAACCATTTTCGAGATATTACTTGTTATTCCCTTAAATTTTTCAATAGTTTTCTCAAATAGGAATTCGTTATTCATTTTTTTGTCTTCGATATGCAAAGAGTATTAATCTGTGGCAAAGCGAATGGTGCTGCACCTAGCAACCAGCTAATAAGAGATATGTATGTGCTTAAAGGTTACTGTATTTGTATATTGCCCTTGTAAATATATATTCCCCTTACATCTACAAGAAAATTAGCAATAAGATGCAAATGTTTATCTCGATTAACATGAAGCATATGGAGAATAAGCGTTTGTATAAATAGTTTGTACAAGAATAGAGAAAGTCATGTGAGTGTAACACATCAGATTTTTTTGGCAAAACAACACAGGTATAATACCATATACAATAAACACTATAATAGACTATAAATCCATAGTGAGTACACTATGAACAGGCGATAAGAATATATTTATACCCACTACATCAAGCTAACATTGACAAGTAAACTGAAAACCAACATTAATGCTTACATAATTATGTAACAATGTATACAAATTTGCTCTAACATGCACTGAGCAAAATGGCCTGGCTTAATCCTCTAACAAACGTAGGTCCATAAAGGTCGTCAGAATCCCACAGAACTACTATGGGAATCACATAAACCTGCATTTAAACCACCCCACTAACGTAGATGAGTACTACAGACATTAAATTGGTAAAAAAGAGTGTCTGCTGATATGAAAATACTGGAAATTCGTGTGACCAATTGTGTCTTGTATGCTGATTCCGGAATTGCTCCTATTTTACATTCTTCAATTGGCAGGAATTTTTTATCTTGATAATTCTACAGGTTATATGTACCCTATTGTTAGTCAAAGATAATAATAGTAATAATAATAATAATAATAATAATAATATTTCTTTCGCTTTTTATGTAACTGTATTTTGTGCTGAAAACTTTCTTTTAAGAACTTTCTATCCATAAAAAACAAATACCAACAATTATTCTTCTTTATTCTGCAACCTTGAAAATATAAACTAATATTTATATTACATGAAACTGAAACAACTAAGAATAAAAAATGTTTTCATGTCCTGTATTATCGCACGTCCTGAGTTCTGATTTTTTTCTGCTGGATTCACAAATTTTGGTCACCTGTAGGTAAATGTAATGGCTGGGAGCGAATCACCAAGACAGGCTATTACCGAAACGTGATTAATTGTACGGTACAAATTTCTCGACTTTTCGTGACAACCAATACGGAGCGACCGCGCGGTGCCAAACTTCATTTCGTGAGAACGTTACGCGTTTGTTATAAATGTCATGGCAATGTTTACTTAAAAACTACAAGAAAATATGGAGAGACAATAATAGAAATGTAATACACAAATAGAGAAATAAAAAACATACCTTTTTATGCGTCTTTTGTTAGTCAAGTGGCACAGTTAACTGCATATCCTCATTGTCTTCGATAACACATTTACCATAAAATTAAAAAATACTCCGCCCTACAACGTCTTTTTTACTTTCTCTACTACGTATAGTAAGTAGGGGAAGTATTGTATTCCATCCAAAAATTCGATACCGAGATTTTACCGGAAATACATGTTTTGAGACCCCCTGAATCCAAAAAAAGCATTTTTGGAAACATATCCGTGTGTGTGTGTCTGTGTGTCTGTGAACAGCATAACTCAAAAACGAACAGTCGGATAAACACCAAACTTGGTATTTAGGTTCAGTATCTTCCAAAGATGCAACACGAAGGTTTTCAAGAAAATTCCCCCACCCCAGATTACGCTTTATATGGAAGATTTTTCGAAAATATTAATTTTCTCAGAAATGGTTCTAACGATTATGATTAAAATATCGTGTGTTTAAGATATTTTTATGACAAATAAAATGTATATCTTGAATTTTCTGGGAATGTCTCCAAAAGTATTCTTCATTGTGAACGACTTTTGCATTACTGGTAAACCATAAGAGATAGACAAAATTTTACTACACAAAAAAGGTAGATCGCTTTAAAATACACATTTTATGTCATTTACATTTGTTTTGTTGAGTGAACCATTTTCGAGATATTGCTTGTTATTCCCTTAAATTTTTCAATACCTATTTTCTAAAATGGGAATTCGTTATTCACTTTTTTGTCTTCGATATGCAAAGAGTACTAATCTGTGGCAAAGAGAATGGTGCTGCACCTAGCAACCAGCTATTAAGAGATATGTATATGCTTAAAGGCTACTGTACTTCTATATTGTCCTTGTCAATATATTTTCCCCTTACATCTACAAGAAACTTAGCAATAAGATAGAGTCTGCAAACGTTTATCTCGATTAACATGAAGTAGAAGGAGAATAAGCGTTTGTAAAAATAGTTTGTACAAGAGTAGAGAAAGTCATGTGAGTGTAACACATCATATTTTTTATGTCCTGTACATAAAAAGAAAATGGAATACTCCACATAGCAACCAGCTCTTAAAATATTTGACTATCGCTTAAAGCCTACCAGTTCCCCTTGCATCTACAAGAAAATTAGCAATAAGTTTGACATCTCGATATCTCGATTAACATGAAGCATATGGAGAATAAGCGTTTGTAAAAATATTTTGTACAGGAATAGAGAAAGTCATGTGAGTGTGTCACGTCAGATTTTTTGTATCCCTACACACAAGTGAAGGAGTTGATGTACTTAATGAGCATGCCTCAGCCGTAAGTCCTTGACATTTCATGAAGTAAAGTTTTTTGCTATTTTCTCCGTTGGCATACTTTCTAAAGAAGTTATACACACTGAAAACAACAGCTCTATCCCTACGCTATATCCGCTGGTACTACTGGGCTGACTAAGTCACATTTTCATGAAAGAGTTAACTTTATAAATGCTAGGAGAAGGTCTATCACTGTAAGAACAGAGCTTGCCGCAATTGTATTCACATCTGAGTCGCTTAGCCTTCCAGCAAGCGCGCTGAGAAAGCACACATCTGCATTTCTATGTTGCAACGTGTTAATGGTGCAATGAATTTTATGTTGTTTGCTTACTCCACATAAAATACTAAATCACATTTGTATACAAAAGCTTTACTATTGTACTTACACCAATGTAAACAACAAAAATTCTGAATGGCTGTGTACCAAGAGCGCAATGAATGATTGGACCATCCATGGATGGTCATTTAAGGCTCAATTTACGTTGCGTAATTAGGAACCAACATTATTTGTTTCTTTATTCCTCATCACAAAATAAACAGCATTTTATAAACCATTTTATAATGAGAAAACAACTGACAAAATCTATGTTTCCATTTAAAAGAATTAAATTGACCCTAAAATGGCCACCATAACGTCCTCCAAACAAAACTAATGGTGTTTACTTTCCCCCATAATATCAATCAACTTCTATTCAAGATATTTATTTCTACAACGCTTAGTTTTGGAGATATTGTACATTCTCACTTAAGTGGTCTACTTATACGAAGGGCACTATTTATATTTTGAGCCTAATAATTAAAACAAAGTAATTTCTGATTGAAAACTGCTTTATTGTTTTTCAAAATATTTTCCTTTATGATCAATACACTTTTGCATCCGTTTGAACCATTTGTCAAAGCATTTATTCCAGTCTTCTTGAGACACCTCCAAAACATGGTTTTTGAAGACCTCAACGGCAACTTCTGCCAACGAAAATCGTTGTCCACGCAATTTATTCTTGACGTTCTGGAACAAAAAGAAGTCTTTGGGTGCCAAATCAGGACTTTATGGCGGATGACCCATCAATTGGATTTTTTGAGCCTTCAAATACTCTATTGTTAGACGAGATGTGTGTGCGCCTGCATTGTCTTGATGAAGAACGATCCTACGGTTCTTGTTGGTTTTCCTTACTTCATCGAAGACTTCCGGCAAACAAATGGTTATGTACCATTCGGCATTGACCATTTTACGTTCCTCTAAAGGCACTGTTGCCACATGGCCAGTTTTTCTGAAAAAGCAGCCGACCATTTGCTTCGAAGTGCTTGGAGTGCGAACAACTTTTGTTGGATTTGCTTCATCTTGAAACATCCATACAGTCGACTGCTGTTTACGTTCCGGGTCATACACATAGATCCATGATTCGTCACCTGTTACAATTTTATACACGTCTTTTGAGGCACCGCCATTGTATTTCTTGAGCATTTTTTACACCAATCGACACGAGCATCTTTTTGAGATTGCGTCAAATTATGTGGGATCCAACGAGAGCAAACCTTTTTCACGGCTAATTAATCGTGCAATATTTTATATATGCTGATGAAACTAATGCCTAGGGTTGCCTTAATCTTAGAATAGGTCGCATGACGATCTTACATTATTAGGTTTTGCACAGCATCAATGTTTTCTGGCACAACATCTGATTTTGGACGACCTTCACGAACTTCATCATTGAGCGAATGGCGGCCACGATTAAATTCGTTATACCAGCGTTTCAGAGTGGCAAAGGATGGATTTTCGTCGCCAAATGTGAAAGTTAGTTCATCGATGCACTCCTGCCTTGATAATCCACGTCGAAAATCGTAATAAATCATTGCACGAACATTTTCAGGAGTTATTTCCATGTTTTTGTTGACTCAAAAGTTTCAAGTTAGTGTAAACAAAACAAATGACGCTCTATTGATAAAATGTTTGAAGTATATTATGGTCAAAAATCCCAAACATTCCATTGGAAACGTCAGATGGCACCTACAACATTCAGGATTGCCAAGGCTCAAAATATAAATAGTGCCCCTCGTATACATGCGTATGTTCACTTGTGCAACATAAATGTTTCTCATAATAGCAAATAGAGAGATACCAGGTTTACTATACGCGGATGATCTTATGGTTGGTGCAATAAGGGTAATTGGACTACAGAAAGCAATTAACGGAATACATGCATTCTGCGATGAATGGGGAGTTAAAGTAAATATAAATAAATCAAAAGTTATGGTATTTAAAAGAGGAATTAGACTAAAAAAGAAGAGAAATGGAAGCTGGGAGGTTTAAAGTCAGAATTTGTCAAGGAGATTTATTATTTGGGGGTGAAGATGAGCATAATGGTGAATGGGTGGCGCACAGCAGGAAGGTTATGGCTAAAGCAAAGACGGCAGTGACAGGAGTAAGGATGTGCAAATTCAAATTAGAAATGCCGACTAAATGGATAGAAAGAATATATGAGGTATTCGTAGAAGCAAGAATGCTATATGCAGTTGAAATTGGCGGGGGGTGGATCTGAATTAAGCAGAAAGATAGAACGTTCTGTAAAGAGCTCTTGGGGGTACCAATATCAGCACCAGGGGAAGTAGCGTTAGTGGAATTAGGAAGAACAAGAAGAAAGGCAGGGATACTAGAAAGGATATTGACATTTTGGTTTAGATGCCTGAAAAGAGATGAAGGGGAAATTTTAAAGATATGTATGGAACAACAAAAGAGTACGAAAAATAAAAATAGCTGGTGGACAGAGGTAGAAAAAAGTATAGAAAAAATAGGAATGGGAGATATTTGGAGAGCAGGAGAGAGAAATAGCAATGGCTTCTGGATAACAGTACGAAACAGAGTGGAGGATATAGAAAGACAAGAGATTTGAGGAAGCTTAGAGAATAAAAAACCACTAGGGTTCTATAAATTAGTAAAAAGTAAATGGGGAAAAGAAGGGTATGTGGATTATTGTAATGGAGCTGAAAAAGAAACGTTTGCATGGATGAGAACAGGATCAATGCACCTGAGAGGGCTAAGAGGCAGAAAAAGCGGAATTTGTGAACTATGCAGAGGTAGTGAAAGGACAGAGACAGAATACAAAGAATTAGCAGAATGGAAACAAAACAGATGGGAGGAAAAATGGATGGAAAAATAGTAGCAATTAAAATGTTAACAAAGAAAAGAAGAACTGAAAGATAAGAATAAGGGGGAGTTTTTAAAGAAAGTAAAGGAGAAATGGATAAGAAAATTATGGGAGATAAGAAAGGTAGAAGCGCAAATGGAGGAGAGAGATGGTGGATCACAGGTGATTAAGGATAGCAAGGACTGCTGAGCCATAAGGCCAGGGTGCCAGGCAAAATGAGCAGTATAAGTAGAACATAGCTGGTAAGAAAGCTTGTACATAGATTAAGTTAGTTTATAAGCGGAATATTGTAAAAAGGATTGTGTATTAAAAAATCTGATGTGTTACACTCACATGACTTTCTCTACTCTTGTACAAACTATTTTTACAAACGCTTATTCTCCATATGCTTCATGTTAATCGAGATATCGTGATGTTCATCTTATTACTAATATTCTTGTAGATGCAAGGGGAATTGGTAGGCTTTAAGTGATAGTCAAATATTTTAAAGCTGGTTGCTATGTGGAGTATTCCATTCTCTTTGCATTACCAGGACAAAAAAATCTGATGTGTTACACTCACATGACTTTCTCTGCTCTTGTACAAACTATTTTTACAAACGCTTATTCTCCATCTACTTCATATTAATCGAGATAAACATTTGCAGATCTATCTTATTGCTAAGTTTCTTATAGATGTAAAAGGAATATATATTTACAAGGACAATATAGAAGTACAGTAGCCTTTAAGCATATACATATCTCTTAATAGCTGGCTGCTAGGTGCAGCACCATTCTCTTTGCCACAGATTAATACTCTTTGGATATAAAAGACAAAAAATAAATAACGAATTCCCATTTGAGAAATTAATTATTGAAAAATGTTAGGGAATAACAAGCAATATATCGAAAATGGTTCACCCAACAACAAAAATGTATATGACATAAATTGTGTATTTTAACGCGATCTACATTTGTGTGTAGTAAACTTTTGTATATCTCTTATGGTTTACCAGTTATACAAAACTCGTTCAAATGAAGAATGCTTTTGGAGACATTCCCAGAAAATTCAAGATATACATTTTATTTGTCACGAGAATATCTTAAACATGATATTTTAATCAGAATCGTTAGAGCTATTTTTGAGAAACTTAAAATTTTCGAAAAATGTTCCATGTAAAGGGTAATCTGGGGTGGGGGGATTTTCTTGGAAACCTTCGTGTCGCATCTCTGGAAGATACCGAACCTAAATACCAAGTTTGACTGCTCGTTTCTGAGTTATGCTGTTCACAGACAGACACACACACAGACACACACACATGGGCATATTTCCAAAAATGCTTTTTTTTGGATTCAGGGGGTATCAAAACATATATTTCTGGTGAAATCTCGGTATCGGATTTTTGGGTGAATACAATACTTCCCCTACTTACTATACGTAGTAGAGAAAGTAAAAAGCAATAACGTTCATTCATTCATTCATTAATTGTCTGTTTACCCTCCTCTTATGTAGGACTTACACCCCCCAGGATTTACAAGCGGGTGCCTGGGGTCAGAAGCCCGTCGAGGAGCAGACACCCATGGATCAGATAGAGCATCCAGGATGGGTGATCAGCCCGATGCCTGGTATGGGATGAAGGAAGTAGATGAAACGAAATGTTGGTGAAATGGATGAAAGGAAAGGTGATGATGGAGCAGTTGGTGGAATGAATGGCGGGGGAAACCGGAGAACCCGGAGAAAACCCGCCCAGACGCCGCTTCGTCCACCACAAATCCCACATGCAGGTCCCTGGGATTGACCTCGGGCCGCCTCGGTGGGAGGCGAGCGGTCTAACCACTCGGTCACGGCGCCGCCAAAAAGGAATAACGAATCTGAGAAAAAGTATAAGTATTGGAAAATTTAAGGGAATAACAAGCAATATCTCAAAAATGCTCCACTTAATAAAAAAATGTATATGACATAAATTGTGTATTTTAACGCGATCTACAGTTTTTGTGTAGTAAACTTTTGTCTATCCCTTATGGTTTACCAGTTATGCAAAAGTCGTTCACAATGAAGAATACTTTTGGAGACATTCCCAGAAAATTGGAGAAACACATTTCATTTATCACGAAAATATCTTAAACGTATAATATTTTAATCAAAACCGTTGGGACCATTTCTGAGAGAACTAAAATTTTCGAAAAATCTTCCATATAAGGGTAATCTGGGTTGGGGGTTTTCTTGAAAACCTTTGTGTCGCATCTCTGGAAGAGACTGAACCTAAATACCAAGTTTGGTGTTTATCTGACTGTTCGTTTCTGAGTTATGCTGTTCACAGACACACACACGGACATGTTAACAAAAATACTTTTTTTTGGATTCAGGGGGTCTCAAAACATATATTTCCGGTGAAATCTTGGTACCAAAATTTTGGGTGGAATACAACACTTCCCTGCTTACTATACGTACTAGAGAAAGTAAAAAATGAATAACGAATTTGTGAAAAAGTATAAGTATTTGAAAATTTAAGGGAATAACAAGAAATATTTCGAAAATGGTTCACTAACAAAAAAATGTATAACATAAACTGTGTATTTTAGCGCGATCTACATTTTTTAGTAAAATTTTGCCTATCTCTTATGGTTTACCAGTTATGCAAAAGTCGTTCACAATGAAGAATACTTCTGGAGACATTCCCAGAAAATTCGAGATATACATTTCATTTGTAATGAAAATACCATAAACATATGATATTTTAATCAAAATCGTTACAGCCGTTTTTGAGAAAGTTAAAAATTTCCAAAAATGTTCCATGTAAAGGGTAATCTGGGTGGGGGGGATTTTCTTGAAAACGTTCGTGTTGCATCTCTGGAAGATACTGAACCTAAATATCAAGTTTGGTGTTTATGCGACTATTCGTTTCTCAGTTATGCTGTTCACAGATACACACACACGGACATTTTCCAAAAATGCTTTTTTGGATTCAGGGGGCCTCAAATCATGTATTTCCGGTGAAATCTCCTTTTCGAAGTTTTGGGTGGAATACAATACTTCCCCTACTTACTATACGTAGTAGAGAAAGTAATAAATTTGCTCTGACATATACATATAATACATTTTTAGAAACTCATGCTTTGCAAAAGTATGTAACTATGATATCTAAAAGCTCTTATTGTTTAAAAAGTAAGGATATTTTAAAGTAAGGTTACGATGCAGTTAAAATGAAAATATTCGTTTTTTGGAAAATTTTGAACTTAAAAATACGGTTTTTATTTTTGGGGATTTATTAACTTGAACAAATTTGTTAATGTAATGTTTTGTATTATTAGAAATTCTATTAATCGTACTGTAAAGTTTTAAAACATTAAATACTTTTGGGGTAAAAGCGAAAGACTTTATTCTAAGAAGTGGTTCATAAATTAACTCGTCCTCAAATGCAATGGTTGCGTTTCTATCATTTCAAAACACTTAACTAATTAATATGTATGAGTACTGAGCTTTTAACAAAATGCAGGAAAGATGGAGGAAACGTCACTGGTTCAGGCTTCCTTTAGCTATGGGATCCAGCTGTTGTGTTTTATGTATTTTATTGAACTCTTTCAGACATTTCTAATTGCTGGCCCTTTAATCAGACCTATAGCCACGAAATGCTTTTTCATATCTCTTCGGAAACACCAAACTCCTCTTGAAACACACCACCGCACTGCTTTATGCCTAATTCACAATGGAGTGCCACTGCCGACGCCCATGAGCGACAGCACCATTGGTCAATAGGAATTCAGCATGAACGCTACAAAATCCATGCCATAAAAGTTTACTTGAGTTAACTTTTAAGGCGTGGTATGGCGGCATCTACACAATCGATTTGTGTGTGTTTTAAGATGGTATCATTTTCCAGAGAAATGCATTCTTTTTGGGAAGAAATATTTAGTTACCCCTAATTGAATGAATTGAGTTCAAGTGCATAGAAAAATACAACGAAAAGATGTGAGCTTTCACCAAACTTCGCACGCCAATATTAAATCATGTCATCTCATTGATTTGAGTAGCAACATAGGGTAGCTTTTTAGAAAAAAAAACCGCGCGCGTGTCTGTCTGTCTCCCAGCCTTTGAACAGCATAACTCAAAACGAAAGTCAGATAAATATCAAACTTGGTATTTACATTACTTATATTCCAAGGATACGTCACGAACATTTTCAACAAAATCCCCCTACCCCAAACTATTCCTTATATGGACTATTTTTTACTTTCTCTACTACGTATAGTAAGTAGGGGAAGTATTGTATTCCACCCAAAAATTCGATACCGAGATTTCAACGGAAATATATATTTTGAGATCCCTTGAATCCAAAAAAAAACATTTTTGAAACATGTCCATGTGTGTGTGTGTGTCTGTGTCTGTGTGTGTGTGTGTGTGTGTGTGTGTGTGTGTGTGAACAGCATAACTCGGAAACAAACAGTCGGATAAACACCAAACTTGGTATTCAGTTTCAGTATTTTCCAGAGATGCGACACGAAGGTTTTCAAGAAAATCCCCCCACCACAGATTACCCTTTACATGGAACATTTTTCGAAAATTTTAATTTTCTCAAAAATGACTCTAACGAGTTTGATTAAAATATCATATGTTTAAGATATTTTTATGACAAATAAAATGTATATCTCGAATTTTCTGGGAATATCTCCAAAAGTATTCTTCATTGTGAAAATCATTTGTATAACTGGTAAACCATAAGAAATAGACAAAATTTTATTACACAAAAAATGTAGATCGCGTTAAAATACACAATTTATATCATATACATTTTTTTTGTGAACCATTTTCGAGATATTGCTTGTTATTCCCTCAAATTTTCCAATACTTATACTTTTTCTCAAATGGGAATTCGTTATTCATTTTTTTGTCCTGGTAATGCAAAGAGAATGGAATACTTCACATAGCAACCAGCTCTTACAATATTTGACTATCGCTTAAAGCCTACCAATTCCCCTTGCATCTACAAGAAAATTAGTAATAAGTTTAACATCTCGATATCTCGATTAACGTGAAGCATATGGAAAATAAGCGTTTGTAAAAATAGTACCAGAGTAGAGAAAGTCATGTGAGTGTAACATCAGATTTTTTTCTGGAGTTAACCATTTTCGAGTTATTCCTTGTTATTGGTTCGAATTTTCAAATACTTTTCTCAACTGATATGTTGCTATTTGTATTTTTTTTCCTTTTATCTTCCTTATCCACTCTTCATCATGCAAGGGTATGGAATTTAAAAGACATTAAATAGCGACACGCTTTTTAAAACCTGTTGGTTTACCTACTTTTATCGTACAACGAACATATATGTTATGAAAGTGTATCTGGATTAATAAGAAGTAGGTACAATAAAAGGATTTTGTAAGAATGGGTAGAGAAAGTCATATGAGTGCAATACATCAGAAAGTTTTACTTTCTCCACCACGTACATAGGTAGAGAAAATATTGCATTCCATCCAAAAATTCGAATCCGATATTTCAACGGAAATACATGTTTTGGGGCACCCTGAATTCAAATAAAGCATTTTTGGAAACACGCCCGCGTGTGATTCTGGGTGTCATAACACCAAACTTAGTATTTAGGTTCAGTACCTTCCAAATAGAGGCACAAAGGTTTTAAAGGAAATCTCCCACACAAGACTACCCTTTACATGGAATATTTTTCGATTTTTTTTTAATTTCTAAGAAATTACTAACGATTTTTATTAAAAAGCCGTATATTATCAAAGCTATTTACATTACAAATAAAATGTATATCTTGAATTCTCTGGAAATAGACTTTGAAGTCCGTTTTATTTGGAAGAAATCTTATATAACTAATAAACCTTAAGCGATAGTCGAAACGTACTACACAAATAATGTAGGTCTCTCTTAAAATACACAATTTATTTCAAATAATTTTTTTTATGGCATCAGCCATTTCGGAGATATCTGTTATTAACGGTTCAGATTATTCAATTCTCGGTCGTTGCCTTAAAGTCCTCTCAACATTGAGTTGTTTCTTGCAGTTGCATGGAAACAGTGTGTAATTTTAAGGCCAGCGTATAGCGTCCAGTTCTTAAACATTTGACAATCGCTGCTCTCTTTGTATCTACAACGAAACATGTAATGTAGTTATTTCTGCAAAGACTTATTTTAATTAAAATGTAGTGAACAGAAAAATAAACTTTAGTAAGAATAGTTTCTATACCCACTAATAAACGACAGGGTTAGAGAAATCATGTGAATGTATCATATCAGATTTTCTTATATGTCTTTAAGGTTAAATCACACAAGGCTTACATTCAGTGTTTTGTTTTCAGCATACGGTCAGAATCTGCAACAATATGTTTTAATTATGTCTACAACCAACGAACTGAAAATTCCCTACTGTTTGGTTTGAATGGTGGTAATTAATGGAGTGTTATACGCACTACCGCATTATAATGAGCACTAAAGCAGCTAGCAAAAAAAAAAATCATTAAAGAATCGGACGCAGAACAAGCAAACGACTTTCTATTCATTGCTTTTTCACAGATATTCCGTATTACGAGCTCAATTTTCTATCTTCGGAAATGTAAGTGCCGATAAATATCTACTTAAACTGTTTTAAAACTGGGCAAACGAGTCAAAAAAACCTGATGTGTTACACTCATATGACTTTCTCTACTCTTGTACAAACTATTTTTACAAACTCTTATTCTCCATCTATTTCATATTAATCGAGATAAACATTTGCAGAAACGATCTTTTGACATGCAAAGAGAATTACATTTTACACATAGCGACACATCTTATTGCTAATTTTCTTGCAGATGCAAGGGGAATTGGTAGGCTTTAAGCGATAGTCAAATCTTTTAAGAGCTGGCTGCTATATGGAGTATTGATTTTCTTTTGCGATGGTATTTCTGGTTGTGGATTGTGGGCCCCACATAAGGCAGCCAAGTTGCGGTGGGATTTCGGTTTTACGGTACGGGATTTTTAGGAAAGATCCCGGGTTGGGTACTACCTCAGGGTTCTTTGCATGGATCTTGGATCTCGGGTTAGTGGTGAACACGACTGTTGGTTTTTCTGCTCGTTTATTTTACCGTCACCGTTTTAACATTTGATTCCTGCTATTTACTTCGACACACACACGCGCGCTTTCTTATTTGTTACACTTCATATCATTGCGCCTATCCACTGTCTTCTAAACTTTTCTTCCGCCCATCTCTAAGGAGCTACAACGACCAAATGTGTCTTCCAAAATCTCACGACCAAGTGTTCATTCTCAAATCTTCCGTTTCTATGTTTCAAACGTTCTATATCTCCTCATTCCACTATCACCTGATTCCTAGCTTCTTTCATTGGAGGCCTAAAGCTATCTGGCTTTTGGCGAACTTTGACCCTTTTCTGCTAGCCTGCGTTCCCAGCAACCTAACGGGACGCTTAACAATAGAGAACAACCAGCCGTTTCCGGCCGCTGATGGCTTTACCTCTCAACCCTTATTTCAACTTACAGTAACATTCGCTTGCCAGTTTTATGTAATACTATCCTCGCCGTTACTGATATGTATTCTCCCTATGATCTTAATTTTATTTTACTACTCAAAATATACTGCTTCACTTTGCATGTCCAGGACATAAAAAAGAATAACGAATTCCCATTTGAAAAAGTATAAGTAATGGAAAATTAAAGGAAATAACAAGAAATACCTTGGAAATGCACTCGACAAAAAATGTATGAGACAAATTGTGTGTTTTGACGAGAGCTACACTTTCTGAGCAGTAAAATTTTGCCTATACCTACGGGGACATTTCTAGACTACTCGAGATATACATTTAAATTTGCCATGAAAATATCTTAAACACATGATATTTTAATCAAAAGTTATTAGAGCCATTTTAAGAAAATCAAAATTTTCCAAAAATGTTTCATGCAAAGGGTACTCTGTGGGGATTTTCTTGTAAATCTTTGTGTCGCATGCTTGGAAGAAACTAAATACTAAGTTTGGTACTTATCCGAATTTTTGTTTTTGAGTTATGCTGTTCATAGACAGATCACATGCACTCACGGACATGTTTCCAAAAATGCTTTATTTGGATTCAGGGCATCTCAAAACGTGTATTTCCGGTGAAATCTCCATATTATTGTATAGAGTTTTTGGATGGATATACCTACTATGTACGTGGTAGAGAAAGTAAAAATATGTATTTTAACGAGCTCTATATCTCACATAGGTACATTAAGCTTGGTTTATCATTCCTGTATACTTCCTTCCCTAAACCAATATTAGAAACGTATGTAATTCTAGCCAAAACTGTTAAAACTATTTTTGAAATACAGAAAAAACAAAAAAAAAATTCTCTGTGTGATGAGTTGGTTGTGAATAAGGAAATTTACTTAAAATCTTAAAAAGTGCCTGACATAAGATGAGAATATAGCTTAAATCACCACTTTAAATGTATGTTTTCATTGTACGTTGATGCAGTAATTTGTATCACAAATTATTTAAATGTAAAGAGTAATTATAGTATGAATATGCATTATTATGTGACATTGATTTGAGATGTTTGTTGATTGTAATTATTGTTGGGAAGTAAGTTTATACTGCCTTACTGAAACTGACAATAATAGCGTGCAATAATGCAGCGAGGGGGTGAGTTGTTCATCATTATTGGAAACGAGAAAGTTACGTAATGTTGGCGCGTTTTTCCTTGAGAATCTTCTGGGACATTTCCCTAGAGCATATGTATTCATAATTTTCATTGGATATAAAAATAGACGCTAATGTTGGCGCGTTTTATTAGCCAATTGCAGTTCAGTTATAATCTTTAGGCATATCGGGGAGTGGGAGTATAAATAGAGCTAGGTTAGAGGTAAAGTCCGTCAGTCGGTCAGTTCATCAAAATTCTTTGTACACTACACGTCGCATTCCCGTCAGTTCGTCGAAAGTATTTGTACGGCACACTTCGGATATCAATTTGCAGGTTACGCGTAACAGAGTTATGAAATCTCAAGTGTTATAAAGTTAATTTTACAAAAAGTTGAAGTACGCGAATTAAGAATTATCAGTAATAAAGTTATTATAACAGTTTCAGTTTGGCGAGTGTCAAGATCAATATGTAAATGTGATAGTGACTGTGTTTCGACAATAAGTGTATAATAAATTTCTTCATCAGTGTTATTTTTGGATAAGAGATTCCTTTCCGTTTACACAGCCTGTATAAAGAGAAGTGCTCGACCCAAGAAAAGATAATAGCTAGCCGGAGGACAGTAAACAAAAATTAAATCAAATAACAGTCGCATTCTTTCAAACAAACACTAATACTACCGCAAATTGCTAACACCAGATGGAGCTAACAAACCTAACAAATGAATCACGTCACGAGATGGCTTCAACGCGTGAAGTAAACACAAATACACAAACTTTATAAGTAATACCACCGCAAATTGGCACCACAACGTAGGGTTACAATAATGTTAAATAAATATAACATCAAGTATACTACTTCAACGTTTTCTAAACAATTACTGATAGCATCTTTTACACAGACATACACTGAGATTATCTCTCAACAAATTTCATTATTAAAACCAGTGCCTTAAATTACATAATTAGAAAACAATACTTTAATGATGCCTGATTCCTGACTTCTTTTAGAAGCTGGAACACCCATACGGACTTTAATAATGAAAATCAAAGTCTGAAAAAACATTAAATTAGTCATATGTATGTAACATAAAGGTTGTAAAATGTGATTCCATTAATATACATAGTTTCTAAGGAAAGGTAAAATACACAAGAAAAATGCAGGTAGATGAAAAATACCTTTAAAAGGAAGAAGATGATTCGTCATCACATTTGGAATCCCTCTGCCGCTTCCCGTGAGAACGGTGGTCCCCTCGACTTCCATTTATATTTTACGTACTGCCTGGTTGTGGAATCAGGTTCACTGTTACTGTCCCCGTCTGGTTTAAACTATTCAGAGCCCTTTTAAAACAGTCTCAATTGTCATTTAAGCTTACATTTAGGACCGTTAAAATATTTACAGCTTAAAGTATTTTAATTTTTGCAAAAATAATACTGTAAAAGTTCAGAATACTCAATATAATAAAAGTCTGATGTGTTGCACTCGCATGACTTTCTCTACTCTTGTACAAACTACTTTTTCAAACGCTTGTTCTCCATCTACATCTTATTGCTAAAATTTTCTTGTAGGTGCAAGGGGAATATGGTAGGCTTTATTGATAGTCAGATATTTTAAGAGCTGGTCGCTATATGGAGCATTCCATTCTCTTTGCATGTCGAAAACAAAAAAACGAATGGGTTCCCATTTGAGAAAAAGTGTAAATATTGGAAAATTCAAACAAATAACAGAGAATATCTTGGAAATGATTCACTCCAAAAATTTTGTAAGACATAAATTGCATGTTTTAACAAGATCTACATTTTTTGTGTAATAAAATTTTGTCTATCTCTTACGGTTTACGAGTTAGGCGAATATCATTCCGAATGAAGAGGGGTTTTGGGGACATTCCCAGAAAATTCAAGATATATATTTCATTTGTCATGAAAATATCTTAAACATATAATACTTGTTTGAGAAAACCAAAATTTATTTGGTGTGTCGCATCCGTGGAAGATGCTAAACTCAAATACCAGGTTTGGTATTTATCCGACTTTTCGTTTTTAAGTTATGCTGTTCACACACATACGGATATGTTTACAAAAATGTTTTATTTGGATTCAGGGCACCTCAAAATATGTATTTCCGGTGAAATATCGCCATCAAATTTTGGTTGGAATGCAATACTTACCTTACGTAATATACGTAGTAATAAGTAAGTAAAAATGTATTTTTGGTCAATTGTAATGTACCTTCTCCCACTAACTATAAAATTTCGTAGTTGAATTCGTAGATCTTTTATCTTTGAGTTACGCTCTCTCTATCTCTACCTCTCTCCCTTACACGGAGACAAAGAGAGAGAGAGAGAGGCACATATCTATATTTTTCTAGGATGGGTTCTCAAAGAGTGTTTGCGACAAGCCGTTTACGTAAAGGTTACTTTGGAAACACTCTCACGTGTTCCTGTATTGACGGAAGCCATATCCTGAAAGCTATAGCTCCTTATGGCGCATAATAGCAAGCTTTGCTTTTATATTATTTCTCCCTTTCCTTTTTACTGTTTTCTAGTTGTTCCTTATTTTTATTTGTTATTCCCTTATTCTACCGATGGAGGTGGCGCCGCGATAAAATGTACGACTCGCATTCGGGAGGTCCTGGGTTCAAACCCCCGGCACCGACCAATCCGATCGAAGGTTTTTTTGCAATTTTCATCGGTCGCTCGGCGAATGCTGGGTTGGATAATTTGATCCGCGAACTTTCCTATCATCTCTTTTATTACTACGTTTCATTACCTTCCTCTTCCCCGCCATACCAACATTGGGCTGATCAGCCATCCAGGACATGCTATGATTCAGAGTTTGCCCTCTCCACTTTGCAGTTCCATTAATTGACCTCATAGTGGTAGAAACTATGAAGCCCGGGATTTGCAGTACTTACAGCATTTTAAGTCGTCATTGGGGAAAGTCATCTCAATACAATTTGAGATTTCCTTGTGGTTTGCCGGGAAAAGTGCGAATCAGTTGAAGAATTTAATGTCCTAGCAGTGCGTTGCCATGGTTAGAACAACCGGACGGAAACCGGGAGATCCGTGGTTCAAATCCCAGTGATGACTTTAGATTTTTCAGTCGTCTGATTCTACCTTTCCAACCTTGTCCAACACACGGCTTATGTGAAAGAAAAATTAATTCATATATATTAAAGTTTGGATTAGATAGGGAACTGGAGGTTATCTGGCACCGATTCAGTGAATCCAGATATTTCACCGACGCCCCACGAGGGGGCATCCCCAGGAGAGAGGGATGAGGTGAAGGGAGACACCGGGTGACCGGAACCAGTAGTGACGGCACAGCAACGACAAGGTTCCTACAGTTTCCAGATATAGACGCCCCGGCAGTCGGACAGGCAGACCGAGGACGCCGCCCCACACAGAGACCAACGTCCCCCAGAAGGCGGTCATAACCTGGCAATCAGCCGAAGGTCGAGGGATGGAGAAAGTGCACAGAGAGCATCCTTTTCCCTTACCACGCTGCACCAAATGGGTTAAAGGATGAAATGATTAATGAAACGAAATGGAGGGACAGGAAATTCGGTGTGCTGGAATATTCGCCTAATGACCCAGGAAAACGCCCAAATAAACCTATGAATCAGAGTGAGCGGTCGCCGGGGATCGAAACTGGGGCTTCCGAATGTGCGTCACAGACATTATCGCCTGAGCCATTCCGCTCGGTATACGTTAAAGAAAAAGAAGAATTCTCTTATTTTGTTGTTTCACCTTCGCACCAACAACTATGCTCAAAGATGGATCCGAACTCGCAGTTCCCCGCATGATGGAATACCAAAGCCAAGCGACCATGGTCATGGAAATTAACGCATTGGATCCCTCGAGAGCACTGGAATTGTTGCATTGCTTGGATATCCCTACCAAGTTTGCGCTTGCAATCAAAACGGCTAAGACCTCATTCACAATGAAGACGTAACGTTAATATAACAACATAAGGGCAACTGTGAGGTAAGAAAATTTACAATGCAGCCGTAAACGTAACTAAAGAACTTGGCAGAGGTTTCTAGATTCGTAAATTGCAAGTGGAAATCTTCCGAGCGTACCACAAGTTTCAAATTGAATAACAATAATGCCCAATACAAAGTTAATTAAGTCTATAAATAATTGGGATAAAAATGGTGTACCAAAAATACCAGTGTACCATGATTGTACAACAGATGGCGAAGGTGTGTTGTTGGGCTTGGAAGATGAATTTAAACATCGAGTTTGGTATATAACCTGCTTTTGGTTTTTGATTTATGCTGTTCACATTAAAAATGGACAGACACTTTACTAAAAGTGTTTTTACTTTCTCTACTACGTATAGTAAGTAGGGCAAGTATTGTATTCCACCCAAAAATTCGATACCGACATTTCACAGAAAATACATGTTTTAAGGTGCACTGAATGCGTTTAAAGCATTTTTGGAAACATGTCCTTCTTTGTGTCTGTGTGTCTGTGAAATACTGCAGTAATAGCTTCTGTAAGTGATCACATAATATTGCTTTTGAGAGTTAACCAGGCTAGATAGAACTTATGACAGCGATTGCATTTCATATTGAGATATACTGCAGCTTGTGTAAGTAATGATACACATTGCGTTTGATAACTCACCACGCTAGACAGAACAACGGAAATCCCTACAGTAATGGTTAGTTTTCTAACGGTTAACGCAGACGTTGCTGTGGATAATGGGTCAAGCTTAAAGCATTGCATTCTCGAGCAGTCTGGGGTTTGTGAGAAATTTAGTGTCGTATTTGAGTTTTAATAGCAAGGAATCATTGATTTCTGCAAATGATAACAAGAAGAATTAGCCATAATTGTTAATGTGAGTGGACATTATTTGTACATTTATACTTTCTCTACTACGTATAGTAAGTAGGGGAAGTATTGTATTCCACCCAAAAATTCGATACCGAGCTTTCACTGGAAATATATGCATTTCGGCTCCCTGAATCCAAAAAACAGCATTCTTGGAAACACGTCCGTCTGTGTGTCTGCGTACAGCATAACTCAGAAACGAACATCAATAAACATTAAACTTGGCATTTAGGTTCAGTATCTTCCAGAGATGCGACACGAAGGTTTTCAAGAAAATTCCCCCACCCCAGATTACCCTTTACATGGAACATTTTTCGAGCATTTTAATTTTCTCAAAAATGGCTCTAACGATCTTGATCAAAATATCATATATTTAAGATACTTTCATGACAAATAAAATGTATATCTTTAATTTTCTGGGAATGTCTCCAAAAGTATTCTTCATTGTGAACGACTTTTGCATAATTGGTAAACCATAAGAGATAGACAAAATTTTACTACAAAAAAATGTAGATCGCGTTAAATTACACAGTTTATGTCATACATTTTTTTTTGTGGAGTGAACCATTTTCGAGATATTGCTTGTTATTCCCTTAAATTTTCCAATACTTATACTTTTTCTCAAATTCGTTATTCATTTTTACTTTCTCTACTACGTACAGTAAGTAGGGGAAGTATTGCATTCCACCCAAAAATTCGATACCGAGATTTCACCGGAAATACATGTTTTGAGACCTCCTGAATCCAAAAAAAGCATTTTTGGAAACATGTCCGTGTGTGTGTCTGTGTGTGTGTGTGTGTGTGTGTGTGTGTCTGTGTGTCTGTGAACAGCATAACTCAAAAACGAACAGTCGGATAAACACCAAACTTGGTATTTAGGTTCAGTATCTTCCAGAGATGCGACACGAAGGTTTTCAAGAAAATCCCCGCACCCCAGACTACCCTTTACATGGAACATTTTTCGAAAATTTTAATTTTCTCAAAAATGGCTCTAACGATTTTAATGAAAATATCATATGTTTAAGATAATGTCATGAGAAATGAAATGTATATCTCGAATTTTCTGGTAATGTCTCCAAAAGTATTCTTCATTGTGAACGACTTTTGCATAACTGGGAAACTATAAGAGATAGACAAAATTTTACTACACAAAAAATGTAGATCGCGTTAAAATACACAACTTATGTCGTATACATTTCTTTTGTTGAGTGAACCGCTTTCGAGATATTGCTTGTTATTTCCTTAAATTTTCCAATACTTTTTCTCAAATTCGTTATTCACTTTTTTATGTCCTGGACATGCAAAGAGAATGGAATGCGCCACATAGCAACCAGCGTTAAAATATTTGACTATCGCTTAAAAGCTACCATATTCCCCTTGCATCTACAAGAAAATTACCAATAAGATTGACATCTCGATATCTCGATTAACATGTAGCATATGGAGAATAAGCGTTTGTAAAAATAGATTGTACAGAGTAGAGAAAGTCATGTGAGTGTAACACATCAGATTTTTTTGTCCTGGTAATACAAAGAGAATGGAGTATTCCACATACCAACCAGCTCTTAATATATTTGACAATCGCTTAAAGCCTAGCAATTTAATGCAATACATGTGGAAGCGCAATGACACTGGCAGAAAATACTTCACGCCCTAGTTTCTATTTGACGCGGAGCAATAGAGGCGACAACATACCAGAAGAAATGTTTCTTCGTACCCAAGGAATGGCAAAGATGAAAATGAAACAAAGGAAGTCTGTGCGCTCGAACGATGACGTCATGCACCAAGAATATGTATTAAGGCATTACAGGGGCTGCTTGTTTTTGTTTTGCTCCACAGGATAGTCCCTGCACCTGACAGTTCAGGATTCCCGCATCTCTAACTGCTACATCACTATTCTTGTTATGCACCGAGTGAGTTCACAAATTCTTCTTCATATCACTTTTCAGATGCAAATGTTCACGTTATTTCACGATCGACTTCTCACTTAGTACCTACACTAGAAACGTTCGCGTTATTCAACATTCAAGGCTATTTCTAAGAGTTTTTATAATACATTAGACAATTAGGCTTTCTGAAGCGAAATTTAACAATTAAAAATTCTTCTTTGTTACATTCACATAAGTTTCTGTACCAACTATTTTTATATAGCTTCTACAGACAACACTTAGAAAGCCTATTTTTGCCTTCTCTACTACGTATAGTAAGTAGCGGAAGCATTGCGTTCCATCCAAAAATTTGATAGCGAGATTTCACCGTAAATACATGTTTTAAGGCCCCCTGAATCAAAAAATCTGATATGTTACACTCACATGACTTTCTCTACTCTTGTACAAACTATTTTTCCAAACGCTTATTCTCCATCTACTTCATGTTAATCGAGATAAACATTTGCAGACTATCTTATTGCTAATTTTCTTGTAGATGTAAGGGGAATATATATTTACAAGGGCAATATAGAACTATAGTAGCCTTTAAGCACATACATATCTCTTAATACCTGGTTGCTAGGTGCAGCATCATTCCCTTTCCCACAGATTAATACTCTTTGCATATCCAAGACAAAAAATGAATAACGAATTCCCATTTGAGAAAATAAGTATTGAAAAATTTAAGGGAATAACAAGTAATATCTCGAAAATGGTTCACTCAACAAAAAAGAATGTATATGACATAAGTTGTGTATTTTAACGCGATCTACATTTTTTGTGTAGTAAAATTTTGTCTATCTCTTATGGTTTACGAGTTATGCAAAAGTCGTTCACAATAAAGAATACGTTTGAAGACATTCCCAGGAAATTCAAGATATACATTTTATTTGTCATAAAAATATCTTAAACATATGATATTTTAATCAAAATCGTTAGAGCCATTTTTGAGAAAATTAAAATTTTCGAAAAGGTTCCATGTAAAGAGTACTCTGGGGTGGGGGATTTTCTTGAAAACCTTCGTGTCGCATCCTTGGAAGATACTGAACCTAAATACCAAGTTTGGTGTTTATCCGACTGTTTGTTTCTGAGTTATGCTGTTCACAGGCAGACTCACACACAGACATGTTTCCAAAAATGTTTTTTTGGGATTCAGGGGGTCTCAAAACATGTATTTCCGGTGAAATATCGGTATCGAATTTTTGGATGGAATACAATACTTCCCCTACTTACTATACGTAGTAGAGAAAGTGAAACTGCACTTTTAAAAGAGGTCCGGGTGTGTGTGTCTGTGAACAGTATAACTCCAAAATTGAAAAGTAGGATAAATACCAAACTTGGTATATAGGTTCAGTATTTTTCAAAGATGCGACACGAAGATTTTCAATAAAATCCCCCAACCCCAGACTACACTTTATATGTAAGATTTTTTAAATTCTTTATTTTATCAAAAATGGTTCTAACGATTTTGATCAAAATATCATTTGGTTAAAATATTTTCATGGCAAATGAAATGTCAATCTTGAAATTTCTGGGAATGTCCGCAAAAGCCCTCTTCTTTCTGAATGGTTTTTGCATAACTGGTAAACTGTAATATGTACACAGAAAATGTAGATCTCGCTAAAACACACAATTTATATCCTATAATTTTTATCAAGTAAATCCTTTCCGAGATATTCGCTGTTATTTGTTTGAGTTTTCCAATACCTATACTTTTCTCAAATGGAAAATCATTATTCGATTTTTATTTCTGCCTGGTAATGCAAAGAGAATGGAATACTCCACATAGCAACCAGCTCTTAAAACATTTGACTATCGCTTAAAGCCTACCAATTCCCCTTGCTCCTACAAGAAAATTAGCAATAACATAGTTTCTGCAAATTTTTATCTGGATTAAAATGAAGTAGATGGGGGCTAAGCGTTTGTAAAAATAGTTTGTACAAGAGTAGAGAAAGCTATGTGAGTGCAACACATTAGATTTTTATATAGTATTAATTGAAATAAACGTTCACAAATATAGTTTAATTACACATTTCATTGCAGGTGCAAGGGGAATAGAGTAAGCCGAATTGATAGAAGTTCTACATCTGGTCGCTATACACTGGTTTTGAAGTACCATACTCCTTTCCTGACATCTTGAGAAACAACTCAATAGCAACAGCAGTTAAAATGACATAGTATTGAAAAATTCAAACCAATGACAAGGGATATTTTGGAAATGACTGATTCTATAGAAAAACATATTTGGAATAATCTATGTGTTTTAAAGAGGTCCACATCTTTCGTGCAGTACGTTGTCATCCATTTTTCTTGTATATACAAAATTGTGCAAAATTTCTTCCAAATGAAGAGGACCACGCCTATCCCCAGAAAATTCTAGATATTTCTTTTATAATTGAAATACCTTAAATATTTGTGGTATTTTAATCAAAATAGTTACAGTCATCTTTAGAAATCAACAAAAATTATGCAAAAATGTTGCATGTAAAGGGTACTTTAGGGTTGGCAGTTTTTTTGAATTCCTTGTTTCACATCTTGTGAAGATACTGAATTTAAATACGAGTTTTTGTTTTTATCGGATTTTTTAAATTTCACTGTTCAGGCACCTTTAGACACATACACACGGATCTTTTACTAAAAATGCTTTTTCTGGTTTAGGGAGACCTCAAAACATGCATTTCCGTGAAATCTGGACATCAATTTTTTGGGTGGAATACAATACTTTACTTACCTCAAGTACCTAATGAAGAAATTAGAAATATGGGTATAACAGCACAATGGGGAAAAATGTGATGGTTAAAAGCACACGAATTTCTCTATCCATTGTCAATTATTATTTATTGCTCATACAAAAGTTGGATTAACAGAAATAGTTCCATTACACATTTAGTAGAAGCTAAATAAGAATATATTCGCGAATGCATTCAGCTGTTTGATTTATGCCCGCCTAAATGTTACATACTCTTTGCTGAAGCTCAGGAGAAACAAAGGAACGACACTCGTAAGCATACCGCAGAAAATACTATTATAACATTCAAATGAACAACAAGGATATTTCCGGAAATGTCTAATTCAACGAAAAGGTTTATTAAGCATTAATTGTATAATTCAACGAGCTCTACCCCTTTTTCTGAATTAAACTTTTATCTGTTTCGTGCGGTTTTCAAATGTATATCAGATCCAGGAGAGTTTCTCAGAAAATTAGGGATATAAATTTAATTTATTTGTTATATTTTAATCATATAATATTTTAGTTAAACTGTGAAAGACTTCGTAGGTATTTACATAGATTCGAGATACGTTTTGTGCCAATTTCTCATATACATCAGAGAAAAGAAAAAGCTATTTTAATACATTCATATTAATTTCTCGACCCTCTATCCTCTATTAGTGGTACACAAATTATTCTTACTGAAGCTTATTTTTCTATATACTACACTTTAAATGGAATAAACGTTTGCAGAAATAGATACATTTCACATTTCGTTATAAATACAAAGGTAACAGCGACAGTCAAATGTTTAAGAATTGGACGCTATATGCCGGCCTTAAAATTCCATACCGTTTCCATGCAATCACGAGAAACAATTGAATACTGAAAGAACATTTAAGAGAATGACCAAGAAATGAACGATTTGAACCTTTAATAATGGATCTCAGAAACGGCTTATGCCATAAAAATTATTTTAAGCAAATTGTGTTTTATAAAGAGATCTAAATTTTTTGAGTCGTACGTTTTCATCTATCGCTTAACGTTTACCAGTTATACAAGATTATACAAAATTCCCTTTGAATGAAGAGGAATTCATAGATTATTCCCCGAAAATTCAAGGTATGCATTTTATTTGTCATGTAAGTATTTTAATATGCGGTACTTTAATCAAAATCATTGTAGCCATTTTTTTAGAAAATTAGAATTTTCGACAAATGTTGCATTTAAAGGGTAGTTTGGGGTGGGGGATTTTGTTTAAAATCTTAGTATCGCATCTTTGGAAGATATTAAACCTAAATGCCAATTTTGGTATTTATCCAACTTTTCATTTTTTAGTTATGTTTCTTACACACACATACACTCATGATCATGTTTCTAAAAATGCTTTTATTTAGATTCAGAGCGCCTCAGAACATCTATTTCAGGTGAAATTTCGGTATGGAAGTTTTGGGTGGAATGCAATACTTCTCCTACTTACTACACGTGGTAGAGAAAGTAAAATTATAAACTGCAGTGATATTTCAATTGATAATTTGATAAGGTTCCAAGATTTCTTGCTTCATAGTAAAAATAAATTCAGTGCTTTTCCTTCACGGTGTGGCCGCCGCAGGGTTTCTCGCGCAGCGGTCGCTGCAGCTCTGACTCCCGCCGAAACAGTTATTATATCCCCGCAACCGCCCCATGCACTCATATTTACAGTTACAATTACAATGATAATAAGCACATATCTTATCATAAGATGTGCTAGAAATGTTGTCATTCTCTATCCGCATTTTTCTGGCATCTTCTCAGGAAGGGTTCATTCAATATCCGAAACTGAGTGTCGCCTGATGTTTTCCTTTGGTTCTTACAATGTATGGGTGGTTTGTTTCGTACATATAAAGATTGTTATAGACATTCGAAAGTTCTTACCTCGTAGCAACCACAGACATACAGAATACCGCTATTCCCGAATCCCTGTCCACTTTTGAAGTTTTATCTCGTAGTTGTGCACGGAACACGTTGATTTGCATGTTACAAGTAATCTTCAGAGAATACGCGACGTATTATTATTGTACTGTAATATATTACAGAATATAACATTAGTATTTATATTATAAATATTTTAATACTATACGAAGTATACAATTAATAATACACAAACAATATTTCGGCTATAATGTAACATTTAAAGCTAAATCTTACACACCAAATACATTTGCCTCGTAAGAGATATTTCTCCACACTGATTTTGCCATTTGGGTTGTCTATTTGAACAAAGAGGATGGCGATTCTGGAATACCTGTATACACTCTTCGAACCAGGCCATGAGGCATGATGGATGCAATGTTAGGAGAATAAGTTTTGAACACTTTCTAATGCGATCTACGGCATTTAATGTGCTTTACGGGTCAAGCACTGAATGCTATGGGTAAGTCTGTTCTCTAATAGGGGATTAGTAAACTTCTTATAAAGAGAAAAGATTATATTTTAATTTAAGGACAGCATGCATAATTGTTAGGACAATTTTAAGTATTTTCCTACTTTATCATTTACATTAATTCTTGCCAATTTAAGACAGAAAATATGTACAAAGCATCAAATGCACAAAGGGACCCAAAGAGAGGGAGAGAGAAAAGTGTGGGAATTTGACAGAAATTAGTAACAGAATAGAAGGTAGAGAGGGAGAGAGAGAGAGAGTGCGAGAGATATGAATAGGTAGAGCAGAGAGAGATGCAGCGAGAAACAGAAGAATATTAGCAATTAACGCAATGATGCTAGAGGAACTGCAAATTTTGCTGTTATTTTAATAAAAGTGCTTGCCATGTGAGATCATTTAAAAAATGACTTCAAGGTTTGAACATGTTTGTGTAAACAAGTTTGTTATAAAACTGAAGAAATATACTCAAATTAGCATAATTCCAAACTTTTACGGTTTGCGTAAAATGTACAGGAGCAGAGGACTTTTTACGATTTTGTGACAACAGAGGCGTTTTACGGCTTTGTGGGCGCTTCAAGGCGTTATCAGTTTTCACCACAGACCTGACAAACGTTAAATCCTATTGCATTATATTGTATTTAGGATTACAGTCTGAATGTACCGCGCTAATTGGTATGCAGTGCTGTGATAAGCCAAAGCTTATCTGTATATCTATCCTAAATCACCACCATGGTCCCCCTTCATGGGCTGCAACAAAATGTACAGCACCGAGCGGGATGGCTCAAGCGGTAAGGTCATTCGGAAGGTCCCGGGTTCAAATCCCGCGGGTCGACCAATTTACCTGAGGTTTTCTCGTGGTTTCCCCCAGCCGCTAAGGTAAATATTGGATTGGATATTTAATACCACGACACAAAGCTCACCTTATGTCTAAAACAATAGTAATCATGAAAAATAGGTGGTGATAGCGCGTGATGTGCCATCTATTCACAGCCAATGAAACCAGGTAGACTGGACAGCACCCTAATGCCATGTGCACGGCACGAATCAGAATATTCAGTTTCTATGCACTGTCTCTGAGGACACGTGACGAAGCAAGATGGCATGGTTACAGGGATGAGACCTAGAAGGCTAACTGTCCGCCTTTCTATATGAAAGCAGCAGTTAGACTGGACGGCATCGTAATGCCAAAGTACCACCTTATGTCTAAAACCATAGTAAAATTGAAAAATAGTTTATAATAGCGAATGCTGTGCCATCTATCCAGATACAATGAAACTAGGTAGTCTGGATGGCACCCTAATACCATCTGCACGGCACGAGGCAGAAAATTGCTATGCACTAGGGTCTCTATGGACAGGTGGTTACAGGGATGAGTCCTAGAAGGCTAACTGTCCGCCATACCTAGATCTAAGAGTTATCCACTTTTTTTAAAAAAAAATCCGTTTTACCCAGTTTATGATACTGTATTTTTATTGTTTTCGTTACCGCTTATAACCGCAATTACACAACACACATGCACACACAAATACCCATGCCCATGGCAGGACTCGAACCCGGCCCTTAGCTTGGCGGAGCGCCGGAGCTACACACTCCAGAGACCACGACTACAAGGGCCGGCATCAACTAAAAAGATCCGCTGCCATATGACCCGAGGATAAAGCGATGTAAAATAAATAGAGTGCTAAAAAATGCATAGCGTACGGATTTAAAATTCCATTGCACTACTCTCTAGTAACCAGTAGTAAATGGGCTCGAACATTCAGTAATGGACGACGTGAATTGCAAAGTCAATTCCCTCACGTAAACTGTTTATCCTATTCGCATTGTTGCTGGACATAAATTTACCATTTTTTGTGATGGGTTTTGTTTATAATTAATGTTGTTAAGCGTAAATTATTGACTAGAAATTTGTTTATAGCGTAGGAAGTAGTATTCTTTGCTTTAATACCTGTTTATTGTGATACCAGGAAGAATTTCAGTAAGTGTAACATAAAAAATCTGATGTGTTACACTCACATGACTTTCTCTACTTTTGTACAAAATATTTTTACAAACGCTTATTCTGTATATGCTTCATGTTAATTGAGAAATCGAGATGTCAAACTTATTGGGAATTTTCTTGTAGATGCAAGGGGAATATGGTAGGTTTCAAGCGATAGTCAAATATTTTAAGAGCTGGTTGCTATGTGGCGCATTCCATTCTCTTTGCATGCCCAGGACATAAAAAAATGAATAACGAATTTGAGAAAAAGTATAAGTATTGAAAATTTAAGGGAATAACTGGCAATATCTCGAAAATGGTTCACCCAACAACAAAAATGCATATGACATAAATTGTGTATTTTAACGCGATCTACATTTTTTGTGTAGTAAAAGTTTGTCTATCTTTTATGGTTTACCAGTTATGCAAAGGTCGTTCACAATGAAGAATACTTTTGGAGACATTCCCAGAAAATTCGAGATATACATTTCATTTCTCATGACAATATCTTAAACATATGATATTTTAATCAAAATCGTTAGAGCCATTTTTGAGAAAATTAAAATTTTCGAAAAATGTCCCATGTAAAGGGTAGTCTGGGGTGGGGGGATTTTCTTGAAAACCTTCGTGTCGCATCTCTGGAAGATACTGAACCTAAATACCAAGTTTGGTGTTTATCCGACTGTTCGTTTTTGAGTTATGCTGTTCACAGACACACAGACACACACACACACACACACACACACACACACACAGACACACACACGGACATGTTTCCAAAAATGCTTTTTTTGGATTCAGGGAGTCTCAAAACATGTATTTCCGGTGAAATCTTGGTATCGAATTTTTGGGTGGAATGCAATACTTCCCCTACTTACTATACGTAGTAGAGAAAGTAAAAAAGCAGTGCTATGAAGTGTTTAATGATTCTTATAAACGGAATTCCCATTAATATGTTTTACATTTACTGCACTGAACATTTTACACATTCTAAACGTTGTGTCGCAAAATTATTTCTCTTTGCTGGGCGAATGGAAGCTTTACGGGTTTCAATTTCAAGCATAAATACATTCTGAAACGGTTAAAGAAAATATTTTCTACCTTGTATGTCCACTTTAAGTGAACACATTTAGTGCAATGCCAGGCTACAAATCACTGAAATGAATTCAAAAGCTAAACTTGCACTGTAACTCCATTTTTGGTTAGAAGAGGTTACTTGTTGACCGCGCAGGATTGCTGGCTGATTTCGTAAGCGCACGCTTGCAATTTTCATAGTGGCTACCGCTGGAAGGAAATACAGGCTAATTGCGGTCAGAGTTTATTTGTATGTTCTTGTAGCAGGCAGTCCTTTGTGTAACAGGACTCTCGCCTAGCGCCGGAATATTAAACATTCATAGCAGTAATATGTGGGTATTACACTCAACGTGAAGTGTGCTACGCTTCCTGAGTATGCATTTGTTTCTGTTACCACTTCTGCACAAATTACCTAACCTCCTTCAACCAAGCCGTATGCGTTTTTTTGTACTCCAGCATTTCCGTGTCATGAGAGCGAACTGCTTTGACCGTTTTTCTTTTACTAGCTGAAATTTTAAAAGTAAGTAGAGGAGGTATTGTGTTCCACCCTAAAATTCCATACAGAGATTTCACCGGAAATACATGTTTAAAGGCCGCATGCCCCCCCTCCCAAAAAGCCATTTTTACTTTGTTGCATATAGTAAGTAGGGGAGATATTGCTTTCCGAACAAAAATTCGATACGAGATTTTACGGGAAATACATGCTTTGAGGTGCCCCGAATCCAAATAAACCATTTTTAGAAACATGTCTGTGTGTTTGTCTCTCTCTTTCTCTCTGTCTGTATGTTTGTGAGCAGCATAGCTGAAAAACTTTCAAGAAAATCCCAACACCCCAGACTACCCTTTAAGTTGAACATTTTAGAAAACTTTTATTTCCTCAAAAATGGCTCTAAAGATTTTGATTAAAATATCGTATGTTTAAGATATTTTCATGGCAAGTAAAATGTATATCTTGAATTTTCCGGGAATGTCCCCAAAAGTCCTCTTCATTCTGAATGACTTTTGCATAACTGGTAAACCGCAAGAGATAGACGAGATTTTATTGCACAAAAATGTAGATCTTTTAAACGTACAACTTATTTCATATACATTTTTTTGTGGAGCGAACCATTTCCGAGATATTCTATATTATTTGATTGAATTTTCCAATACTTATACTTTTTCTCAAATGGGAATTCGTTATTCGCTATTTTATGTTCTGGACATGCAAAGATAATGGAATGATCCACATAGCAACTAGCTCTTAAAATATTTGACTATCGCTTAAAGCCTACCAATTCCCCTTGCATCTACAAGAAAATTAGCAATAACATTAACATCTCGATTAACATGAAGCATATGGAGAATAAGCGTTTGTAAAAATAGTTTGTACAAGAGTAGACAAAGTCATCTAAGTGCAACACATCAGATTTTTACTTTCTCTACTATGTATAATAAGTAGGGGAAGTATTGTATTCCACCCAAACATTCGATACCGAGATTTCACTAGAAATATATGCTTTGAGGCCCCCTGAATCCAAAAAAAATGCATTTGTGGAAACATGTCTGTATGTGTGTCTGTCTGTGAACACCATAGCTCAGAAACGAACAGTCGGATAAAACCAAACTTGATATTTAGGTTATGTATCTTCCAGAGATGCGACACAAAGTTTTTCAAGAAAATCCCCCTACCCCAGATTACCCTTTACATGGAACATTTTTCGAAAATTTTAATTTTCTCAAAATTGGCTGTAACGATTTTGAATAAAAGACCATACGTTTAACACATTTTATGGCAAATAAATTGTATATCTTGAATTTTCTGGGAATGTCTCCAAAAGTATTCTTTATTGTGACCGACTTTTGCATAACTGGTAAAATAGACAAAATTTTACTACACAAACAATGTAGATCGCGTTAAAATACATAATTTATGTCATATACATTTTTTTTGTTAAGTGAGCCATTTTCGTGATATTGCTTGTTATTCCCTTAAATTTTCCAATACTTATACTTTTTCTCAAATTCGTTATTCATTTGTTTTTGTCCTGGTAATGCAAAGAGAATGGAATACTCCACATAGCAACCAGCTCTTAAAATATTCGACTATCACTTAAAGCCTACCATATTCCCCTTGCATCTACAAGAAAATTAGCAATAAGATTAACATCTCGATCAACATGGAGCATATGGAGAATAGGCGTTTGTAAAAATAGTTTGTACAAGAGTAGAGAAAGTCATGTGAGTGTAACACATCAGACTTTTATAAAAAGGTCCGTGTGTTTGTGTGTGTGTGTGTGTGTGTGGTTGCAAACAGCATAATTAAGAAAGGAGATATTGGCTAAATACCAAATTGACATTTTAAGTTCACCATCCTCGAAGGATGCGACACAAATGTTTTCAGAAAAATCCCCCCACGCAAAACTACACTTTACATGGAAAATTCTTTCAAAATTTTGATTTTATCAAAAATGGCACTAACGATTTCGATTCAAATATCATATATGAAAGATATTTACCTGACAAATGAAATGCACATCTTCGAATTTTCTGGGAATATCTTCTGAAGTCCTCTTCATTCTGAATGACTTTTACTTAGTGGTAAACCGTAGAAAATAGACAAAATCTTATTACAAGAAATGTGGACCTAGTTAAAGCATACGATTTGTGTACATTTTTGTGGTGTTAACTATTTCCAAGATATTCTTCACTATTAGTTTGAATTTTCAGGTATTTATGAGAAAGATCTCTATTCGGTTTTACATTCTCTAGCACGTACATGGTAGAGAAGGTATTGCATTCCACCCAAAAATTCTATACCGACAATTCAACGGAAATACATGTTTTGGGGACCCTTGAATACAAAGAAGCATTTTAAAACAAGGTCCGCATAAATCAAAAACGAAAAGTCAGATACATACCACACTTATTTAGGTTCAGCATCTTTCAAAATTGCGGCACGAAGATTTTCAAGAAAATTCCCCTCCTCCACTACCCTTTACATGGGACAGTTTTCGAAAATTTTAATTTGTTTAAAAAAAGAAAAGCCATTTTGATTAAAATATCATATATTCAAGATATTTATATGACAAATAAAATGTATTTCTGAATTTTCTGTGAATAACCTATGAAGTCCTCTTCATTCGGAAGTAATTTTGTATAATCTTATATAACTGGTAAACGTTAAGCGACAGACGAAAACGTACTATACCAAAATTGTAGATCCCTTTAAAACGTACAATTTACTTAATATAGGTTTTTCTGTGGCATAGGCCGTTTCTGAGATATCCTGTATTAATGGTTCGAATTGCTCAATGCTGTGATCCTTTTCAGGTCTCATCGATTTTCAGTTGTTTCTCGCAATTGCATGGAAACAGTATGGAATTTTAAGGCCAGCGTAGAGCGTCCAGTTCTTAAACATTTGACTATCGCTGTTATCTTTTTATATACCGAAATGCGTAATGTAGCTATTTCTGCAAAGGTTTATTTGGATAAAGTGTAGTAAATAGAGAAATAAGCTTTGTAGGAATAGTTTGTGCACTCACTAATAAAAATTTAGAGTAGAGAAAGTCATGTGAATGTATCACACTAGATTTTTTTTTACTTTCCTTACCGCGATCCTAGCAGGCAGAGAAGGTATTGCATTCCATCAAAAAAATTCTATACCGAGATTCCAAAGGAAATACATGTTTTGAGGCCCTCTGAATAAAAAAGGATATTTGGAAAAAGGTCCGTGTGTGTGTGTATGAACACCTTAACTCAAAAATGAAAAGATCAACACCAAAATTGGTATTTAAGTTCAGTACCTTGAAACATGTGACGCGAAGATTTTCAGGAAAATCTCCTCACCCCAAACTAGGCTGTAACGAAACATTTTCCGAAAGTTTTTAATTTTTTAAAAAAAAATGGCGTAACGATTTATATTAAAATACCGTATATTCAAGATATTTAAATGACACATAAAATTTATATATTGAATTTTCTGGAAATAGCCTTTGGACCGTTCGGAAAGAATTTTGTATAACATTGCATAATTGATAAACGTTATGCGATAGACGAAAACGTGGTACAGGAGAAATGTAGATCTCTTTAAAACACACAATTTATTTCAATTAATTTTTTTTGGGCATCAAAAATTTCCGAGATATCCGTTATTAATGGTTAGAATTGTTCAATAAACCATTCTCTTAAAGTCTTGTAAACATTCAGTTGTTTCTCGCGATTGCATGGAAACAGTATGGAATTTTAAGGCCAGAATATAGTGTCCAGTTCCTAAGCATTTGACTATTTAACATTTGGCAGCTGTTCCCTTTGTATGTGTAATGTAGCTATTTATGCAAAGGTTTATTTGGATTAAAACGTAGTGGAAAGAAAAGTAAGCTTTAGTAAGAATAGTTGTATACTTACTGATAAACAATAGAGGATATAGGATAATTTCTACTTTCTCTACTACGTATAGTAAGGAGGGGAAGTATTGTATTCCACCCAAAAATTCGATACCGAGATTTCACCGGAAATACATGTTTTGAGACCCCTGAATCCAAAAACAGCCATTTTGGAAACATATTCGTGTGTGTGTGTGTGTGTCTGTGTCTGTGTGTCTGTCTGTGAACAGCTTAACTCAGAAACGAAGAGTCGGATTCACCAAACTTGGTGTTTAGGTTCAGTATCTTCCAGAGATGCAACACGAGGGTTTTCAAGAAAATCCCCCCACCCCAGATTACCCTTTACATGGAATATTTTTCGAAAATTTTAATTTTCTCAAAAATGGCTCTAACGAGTTTGATTAAAATATCATATGTTTAAGATATTTTCATGACAAATGAAATGTATATCTCGAATTTTCTGGGAATGTCTCCAAAAGTATTCTTCATTGTGAAAGACTTTTGCATAAGTGGTAAACCATAAGAGATAGACAAACTTTTACAACACAAAAAATGTAGATCGCGTTAAAATACACAGTTTATGCCCTATACATTTTTGTTGTTGAGTGAACCATTTTCGAGATATTGCTTGTTATTCCCTTAAATTTTCTAATACTTATACTTTTTCCCAAATGAAAATTCGTTATTCATGTTTTTATATCCTGGTAATGCAAAGAGAATGGAATACTCCACATAGCAACCAGCTCTTAAAATCTTTGACTATCGCTTAAAGCCTACCAATTCCCCTTGCATCTACAAGAAAATTAGCAACAAGATTAACATCCCGATATATCGATTAACATGAACCATATGGAGAATAAGCGTTTGTAAATATAGTTTGTACAAGAGTAGAGAAAGTCATGTGAGTGTAACACATAAGATTTTTATCCAGGCAGCCTTTATTTCCTTTGACGTCGAGTTGCAATGCAATACTCCTCTGCAAACATGGTACAAGGTAGAAAAAGGAGAAAAACCGCCTGAATAAAATTTGCGTCTTAAACTAAGAACTAGCTACTCGTATAACCTGTCTCGTTTTAAGAAAAAGACATAGTTAAAATTGTAAGCATATCTTTTGGAGCCGATAGGAGCCTGGACTGGGCGGTGTTCTAGGTGATGAGACGACAAGGAATTATTTATGTAGTTGTAACAGTGGCAGTGCGTGCTAAATCAGGTTGAAATTGCTTGGTGTGATTCCCTTGTGCCGTAGGTGAATCTTCTCGAGTGTTCGATCAAACCATTGAACCGAGACCATGTTAATATCGATTGCGATTCCTCATTTCCCCAATGTTTGCACAACGTTCTGTTTGGTCCGGTTCGGCCTCTGAACAGCACAGATAAGCCAATCGACTCAAAAGTGTCTGTTAGAGCATCTGTGTGTGTACTTAGAGATTGTGGTAAACCGCAGTTTCAGTCCAGAGTGCATACATAACCTAGCTTCAACCAAAATCTCATTGTTCAAAGAGATTCCTCCTCTTCCTGTCTTTAGAATTTGGCTACAAACTTGATCTTTCCCGTATTTTACTTTTCAGGCATGCCTTTAGGTTAAAGGGTGCATTACAGACATTTCTTTTAAGCTGGTGACAAAATGGCAAAAATTCTCCCCCAAATGACATTTTAATTTTTTTATGTCGTCTTATAAAAAGGAATTTTCAGTTTAATTTGGAATATATTTTACTATTTTAGGCATAATACTTGTATTTTAAATATCTTTTTTTTAAAAAATTGTAGTGTATCTGCTATTTTATAGCGTGAATTGTGCAGAATTTCACAGAAAAAATCTGATGTGATACACTCCCATGACTTTTCTCCCCTCTATCACCTATATTAGTGCGTAGTGAAGCAGTACTTTCTGAGTAGCTAGATAAAATTATAATCATAGATAAAATGAATATCAATAACAGTAGGAATAGTATTATTAAATAACTCTGCGAAGTGAATATTACATCTACAGGTGAATAAAGGTTGAAGAGGCAGTGCCATCAGCGGCCGGAAACGGGTGTTCTTTCCCTCAATTGTTAGTGTCCCGTTAGGTCGCCTGAAAAGCAGATGTGTAAAAAAAAGAGTGAATGTTTTCAAAACCCCGATAGCTTCAGACATCCAATGAGAAAGAAGGTAGAAATCAGGTGATAGTGAAATGGGGAGATGGGCATTTTGAAATAGAGAAACAGGAGAATTTAGGAGAGACACTTCTTCCTTGGAGTTGTTCGGAAAACAAATGTGCCGGTGGATAGGGGTAATATTATAAAGCACAGCAATAAAGAAATGCACGTGTGTGTGTGTGTGTGTGTGTGTGTGTGTGTGTGTGTGTGTGTGTGTGTGTGTGGCGAGGTAATATCAGGAGTCAGGTTTCAAAACAGTGACGGGAAATAAACAGGCAGGAAAATGAATCAGTCGTATTAACCACTACCCTAGGACCAAGATCCATGCAAATCCCTGACCCAGCATCAAACCCGGGACCATTCCTGAAAATCCCGTGCCGCAAAATTGGCGCACAGAGTACCGCCAGAGTGTACAAACCATTCTTACTAAAACTTAGTTTCTGTCTGCTTCATTTTAATCCAAATAATCCTTTGCAGAAATAGCTACATTGCAGATTTCGTTATACCAAAAAGGGAACCGCGATAGTCAAATGTTTAAGAACTGGACGCTCCACGCTAACCTTAAAATTCCATACTGCTTCCATGCAATCGCCAGAAACAACTGAATGTTGAAAGGACATAAAGAATGGCCAGGAAATGAACAATCCAAATCTTTAATATCGGATATGTCAGGATTAATTCATGGCACAAAAAAGCTTATTTGAAACAAATTGTGTGTTTAAAGGAGATCTATATGTTTTGTATAGTACATTTTCGTCTATTGTTTAACGTGTATCAGTTATATAAGTTTATACATAATTTCTTCCAAATGGACTTCACAGGGTATTCGCATAAAATCCAAGGTATAATTTTATTCGTAATGCTATATAACTTTAATATGTAGTATTTTAATCAAAATGTTAAGAGCATTTTTTAGAAAATAAACAACTTCGAAAAATCTTCTATGTTAAAGGTAGTCTGGGATGGGGGATTTTCTTGAAAATCGTCGTGGCATATCTTTGGAAGGTATTGAAGCTAAATACTAAGTTTGGTATTTATCGGATTTTTGAGCTATGCTGTTCTCAGACACGTAGACACACACGCCTTTTCTAAAAGTTCTTACTTTGGATTCAAGGTGCCTCAAAACGTGTATTTATGGTGAAATCTCGACATATAATTTTGGGGTGAAGTACAATGCTTCCCCTACTTACTATATGCAGTAGAGAAAGTAGAGATCATAACTCTACACACTTTGAGGTTGAGAGGTAAATTGTAGCCCATATTTTAGAAGTTTTGCTCTGAAAATAGGTATGCTTCTTAAGCATGCCACGTGGTTTCTTTCTTTACAAATATATGTGAGTTTGTTTTCTCTGTTTTTGCTGTGATTAAATTTTCTGCTATAAATTACCTATTTTCTCAGAAACTAAATTCAGGTTTAGTATAATAAAATCAACCTGTACGTGCTTTGTTGCATATACTTTGATGTTAATAGATTTATTGTTTTTTAATACTTTATAATAAATTTTAATCAAAAGTTTCGTATAATTAGAAAAATAATTCTATCCTCCTTAAGATGATTTCCTAAATAGTTTCTGAAATAATAGTGAATAGCAAATTTAACGTTTTAATCTGTTCTTAAAAGAACACAGTTGTTTACACCTGGTCTTTTCTTTATCAATATTGTATTTGCATAAAAATTATAACTGATAAGTAAAATATTATAATTTTAATTAGAGACACATGTAGCCTTTACGGTTTACCCGTAAAATGTACGGGAGAGGAGGCACTTTTACGGCTTTGTTGAGAAATTCAAAGTATCACAGGTTTTCACCGCGGACATAACAAAGCGTTAAATTATATTGCATTATATTGTAACTTAATATTACTTACAGACTGAATGTACCGCGCTAACTGGCATATAGTGTCATTGCCACGAACCCAATCAAATTCAGATGATTAAGGTACCGGAATCATTTTATTAATTGCAGGATCGGACAAGAAAGCATAGCCTAACTATGCAATAAAATTTCAAGTTTCCTAAATTTCACCAAACAAGGAGCGCAGAGGAAATGTTCCTTTAAGAACTCGACAACAATTCAAGAACAATTAAGCTATTTTTATAAAAATAAAATGCGAAATAAATACCTCGTGGTCGGAAGAAGATATGTGTGACGCTCATCCATGTTGACTGTCCGATGACATCATACGGAAAGAAGAAGGGAACTGTATACCCGTTAGTGCAATAGCCGCCCTCTAATCTCTGCATCATTAGAGAAACGCCACATGCTGCCAAACGCTGAATGTATAATCCCCCCAAATATGCTATATAATCCCTTAAAACCCACTAAATGCCACACTAAGATAGGCCAGAATTTATTTGTATGTCTGTCATTCATCACCACCATGGGCCCCCTTCACTGAGTTGCAACCAAATACATAGCGTGCGGATTTAAAATTTGATTGCACCATAGTGACCTCTAGTAAGCAGCAGTAAATGGGCGCAAGTATTCAGCAATGTTAGACGGGAATTGTAAAGCCAACTCCCTCACGTAAATTGTTTATCTTATTCGCATTCTATAGCTGTGGGATAAAATTTCCTCCTTTTTGTGACAGTTTTTGTGTATAATTTATGTTATGAACCGTAAAATATCAACTAGCAATCTGTGTATAACTTAGGAAGTGGTGTTCTTTGCTACTGTGTAACACGTGTTTATTTGTGGTACTAGGTATAATTTCAGCTTGTGTGACAGAAATAAACAGTAATGCCAAGTCTTGAAGGATACTTATTAAACGGAATATCTATATATTTTGCATATAAATGCTTTTACATTTACTGCACTGAATGTATTACGTATCTAAATTATTACGCTTTGCCCGACTAGAGAAAGCTTTACGGATTTGAATTTCAGGAAGTTGGAAAGCATGTGTTAAAACATTTGATAAATTGATAAATTATGGGCAATCCTCCAAATAAGGGATCAAGATAGACCTCTTGACGATTTAATAAAAACAAATAACATTTTATGTATTTATAATGCAAAACCAGTGTTAAAAATTCATTAAAGGCTGCATAAAGCTATTGTTACTAATAAGGGATATAAATAGGAATGCAGTCCTTTCGTTGGACTGTTTAGTTTATTTATACATGATATGTTTGAAGAATGAAATATTAAAACTGATCAACGAATATGGCCTGATGGATAGATAATGCTGACTCAATATACAAATGGAGTATACAGAAATCAAGGTAATAGCATTCAGTGAAAAATTTCGAAATAAAAAGCAAAATAGTATTAGATAACACATCAAAGAGCGGGAATGCCGTTTTAATTATGTGTTGTGGTATCTCTTGTAATTAATGTAATGATATAACAGTTATTTAGAGGACTAGTTATTAAACTTAATTTGTAACGTGTTGTCTACAATATGTTATCTACGTTAAAAGTATTTTAGTATAGGTATGTTGTATATTTAGCATATATAATGAAATTTATTTATTGCGGATATTTTAGAGAAAGAGAAATCTGGGTTTGGAAAAAAAAAGACGCGATAAAACAACAAACATTGCTGTTATATTCTGCAATTTTGGAAGCTAGTTTCATATGTGAATTTAAAATAAAACTGAGCGAACGAGGTTATTCTCACGGTTCATGAGGAAAAGCTTTAAAAGCAGTCCAAGAAGCAACTATTAACATACTTCCAGAAAAGTCAAGGAAACTTTATGTACTTATACGAATTTCTGGACTGGTGTGTGGGTAATAAAGCAGACGTAAATGTAGCTTCTTTGTTGGCGTATTTTTATGAGAAGTCGAAAAATAATTAAAGCTTCCAGTCTTTGGAGTGAATATTCCATGGTGAGATTAACTGCTTTGATTAATTATAATATTAATATCAGTAAGTTTGGAAAAGTAAAGACATATTTAAATGGTGTATTTTACGTTTTGTTGAACCTGTATCTTTTGTTTTGATAGCCTGCTTTGTGTTTTGTTAGAATATGAAGTTTAGGTTTTGTTGCTAGTAAATAGGAACTAAAGCATGACTGAGTATTATACTCGTAGATAAATAATACAGCGGATAAACCCAATGCATGTGTGGAAGAATAAACAGAAACTTAATCAGAAGTATAGATACTGAAGGAAAAGGATGAAACTAAAATGAGATTTTGCAACCAGTAAGAGAGTTAGTATCTTAGGTTCATCCTATAAATGAAAGAATCAAGCAGGAATGTAATATACATATACAGTCGTGTGCAAAACCTAAGGACGAGATGGGTAAGGTAACTTAACAAATTAACTACTTGGTGGAAGTAGATGAAGGTGCGGGAGCATGTTGCCAGAAGTCTCTCACACGTACATAGAAAGCTGGACGTCAAATGGCGCGAGTGTAGCGAGCCTATAGTGCCAAATGGGTCTCGTCCCGCAACACGGGGCAGTTGACGAAACAGGACAAGAAGATTTGTGGCAATTAGCGAGATGTTACGGTGCACTGTATTGGTGTACATGGCCCGTATACACCGTTTGGATGACTTCACACGGGGAAGAATCATCGGGAAACTGGAAGAAGGGCGAAGTGTGACGAGTGTTGCTCAAGAGTTTGGAATTCCTCACAGAATTGTTTCACGTTCATGGGGAACCTTCCAAACCACAGGCACTGCTGTCCCAAGGAGAGGTGACGGTTGACCAGGTTCAACTACAGCAGCAGATGACCGCTACATTGTGCAACAGGCAAGAAGGGATCCACGCCAAACAGCGGGTGAATTGCAACAACATTTAACATGACAGCTAGGCACGCAATCTCACGATACACAGTGGCACGGCGACTACACAAAGGTAGTATCTTTGCCCGACGGCCAGTACGTTGTGTTCCATCGACATCCGCACATCGGCGGCGCCGTTTACGATGGTCCCAAGAGCATCAAAATTGGACCAATGAGGAATGGGGTCACGTGCTGTTATCGGATGAGAGCAGATTTAGTCTAAGTAGTGATTCTCGACGTACCCTCATCTGGCGAGAGGTGGGAACACGTAATGAACCCAGGAACATCCTTGAGCATGATCATTTTGGTAGTCCGAGTGTTATGGTTTAGGGAGGCATAATGTTGCATGTGCGCACCGATTTCCAAATATTTGAACACGGTACGCTCACTGGTCAACGTTATTGTGATACTGTACTCCTTCCCCATGTGCGTTTTTCAGGGATGCAGTCGGCCCTGACTTCATTTTTATGGATGACAATGCCGGACCGCATCGAACAGCGCAGCTGGAAGATCTCTTGGAAAGAAAGGATATTCGGCGAATGGATGGTCTGCCCGTTCCCCTGATTAAAATCCTATCGAACACGTGTGGGATGCTTTGAGGAGACGTATTACAGCACATCCACATGCACCAACGACCATCCAACAGTTGTCAACAGCACTGGTGGAGGAATGGAACGCCCTACCACAAGAACTGCTTACCAACCTTGTGGGAGCATGGGAGCACGATGCAGAGTATGCATTTTTGTCCGTGGTGATCATACACCCTTTTAAGCTCCATGTGTCTGTTTCTGTAAATCTAGAAAGCCATCATATGTGGTATTGACTTAAGTGTAGCTTATGGTCTATGAATAAAGTAGAACTGGGACTTTTGAGGTTTGCCGTAGATCGATACCCGACACGAATACTTTAATCTAAAGGGAAGAAAACTGAGGAAAGTATGCAGTTGAATTACCGAGCGAGATGGCTTTGCGGTAACGTGTGATGCTGACATTGGAAGGTCCCGGGTTCAATTTCCGTCGTGCCGGCTACTCTGACTATGGGTGTTTTTATGGTTTCCCTGGGTCAATAGGTGAATGCTGGAGTGCTTCCTCTTCTAGCATGAATTGCTTGTCCTCACATTCCCTCTCATTCCATTTCTCATTGCTGATGGGGTTCGAGGTTGTGTGTTGTCAGATATATGCCGGAGATGCTTGCTCATTAGAAAGTTCTTCTCGACCAGATGCTGGGTTTTTTGAGTTCTTGCCGACTCCGCCAGAGGGAAGCCTTCATTGAGCAGCCTGACGGTGAGATCGGATCTTCAAGCTTGGAATATTTAGGGATCCCTGCGCGTCTCTGTGACCTGTCTGCCTGCGGCCGATAGCCTCTTGCAGCTCCTATATTTCATCTGATCCTCTTGGGGATGTGAGCCACAAAAAATCCGCCTTTGTTCGAGGTAAGCAAGGTGTCACTCTCCGTTACCTTTTCATCACTTCGTCGTCATGCTGTTGAATTTCGGAACAGGAAAATTGCCTAATCCATGATAATATGTGATGATAATGATGATATGATTATTCAAAATTGCGATTGAACCAATGTAAGGATACAGTACGTTCCGGTTTGCTGTTGTTTAAAACATCTGATAAATGAATTTCGCCCTGTTCAATACTATTAGTGGATACACATGCTTCCGCGTTGGCATTAATATTCCCCTATACTTCTACATATATGTGCTTTTTAGTCTTCTGCCATCGTTTATAACTTTATTTCTAATCTCTTAGTGGATTTTTCAGCAAAGATATTTTGTTATTTCCATTGAAGTCTTCAGACTAGTTTTTGGTTTGCCTGAAACCAGATATCTTAGGTTTAGCATTACGCTACGGAGGGGACACTTCGACCCACACAGGGATCTCTTGTGCATACACCTCCGGAAGGAATGCATGAGGTGAAGGAACCGCAGGTGACGTATGGGCTGCAGGACCGGCCGACGCATATGTCCCTAACAGTTACAAGCTTGACCACCACCCGGAGAGCGCACAAGGCAGCCCTACCAAACCACCGAAGTGTGACTCACGGCTGCCCTCCAGCACAGACCGGGCAAAGTTCGACCCAGCAGCGGAGACTCGAGCGGCTTCCATCGGGGCCGAGAAGAAGCTCCAACACGCAAGCCATCTGCGTCATCTGTCCGCAGGCGTCCAACACACAGTTCCGGAGCCAACCAATCAGATATCTTACTCAAGAGATGTTTGCCACCTCCTATCTCTTCTCAACACAACAGTAGATACACTCCAAGGTTTTAAAAGCACCGCAAAGATCCATTCCCATACTAACAGATGTTAAACATCCGGAATAATCATTATCATCAACAACAACAATGTAGTTTAGGTCATATGACCTTTTGCTCCTTCTAGTTCTGGTTTGAAAAAGGGGTGGGTTTTATGCCCAAGCACTGCGACCTTAAAGATCTATTGCGCATCCCCCCTTTCATCAGTTAAGTAGTCTGTTGTTCGTTATGAACTTAACCAGACTACTAACTGAGGCTTTGGAAAGTGATTGCCAAAAGTACTTGCTCTTTGATTCACAAGAACAGGGCAATCACATAGTAGATGACTAACAGTCTATCTCCTTCTAGACATCTACTACAGATAGGGTTGTTAAACAATCCCATTCTGTATAGATTAAACTTTAGGGCACAGTGTCCTGTAATGAATCCTGTTGTCCAGGCAAGCCTTCTTCCACTAAGACCGCGCAGGTACTTTGCCCAGCTGTTATCCAGGTCTGTAATAAACAACTTGGAATGTGTGCAACCCTCAATGGAGCTCCAGTAGTTCTTGTGTTCTGTTTGAGCCCAGCACTTAACAGCCTGTTTCACTGGTGTGTAGGACACCCCCAGTACAGGCCCCGTACTCAAAAATGGGATTTCGCTGCCGATCTTGGCTGTTTCATCTGCTTTCTCATTACCTGGTAAACCTGTGTGTCCTGGCACCCACATAAGTTGAACCTTATTGTGTTCAGCCAGTGTCATTAAGGATTCCCGGCATTCTGAGACGAACTTTGATTTTAGTGATGGTGATTCGAGTGCTTTAGGAGCAGCTTGACTGTCTGAGAGGATAAGAACGCTTCTATTCTTATATCTCCTTTTTAATGCTTTCCATGACAATGGTTAGGATTGCATAAACCTCAGCCTGGAAAACTGTAGCTAAGGTACCCAGATCTGGGTGCCATTACCGTAAAGCCCAGCACCCGTTCCTGATTTGGTTCTAGAACTATCAATATACCAGATTGAGTCTTTGTTCTTTTGCGCCTTCACATAGTGTCGATTAAACTGGACACGCTATCGTCTTCTTGGTCGGCCTACATTTCGTCTTCCTTGAGGTTTATAGCTGTACAACATCTGGGTAAGTGGCTGTCTCCATTCTAAGTACATGTTCATGCCATCCTTGTATATATATATTTGTATTACTTCTAGGAAACAGGATACTTTCAGCTCCTCCCTGATGTCTTTTCCTGTTGCGTAATCAAGGTCCATATTTCCGATCCCTATAAAAATACTGACTTAGCCATTATTTTTAGAACTTATGTATAGTACCGAGAGTACTCTTTATTGTCCCTATTAATTGTGAAATTTTGGGAGTTTTATTTCCCTGTACTTCTATGTCTGTATGAAGTAGTGCATCTTGAGTAACTGAACTGTTTCACTTGTTCTATCGTTTTGCTATTTATTATCATTTTTGCTCTTAATGGTGTATTTCCTTAAAAAGCTGTTACCTTTGTTTTTGTCGTGAGTATTGTTGGGTTCAATTTCTAAAACGATTGCATTTAAACTGCATACGTTGTAAATTACTCTTTGTACGAGTTAAAACCACCTGATCGTAAGCAAATAATAAGACACTTTAGATAATGAATTTCGAATCCATGCAACTGAGGATGAAACAAGCTTTTGTCATCTCTGCTAAATAAAACAGTTGTATATTACATTCCTCATTTCAACCATTTCTCATAAGAAAACTCTGATGTGTTGCGTCTTGATTTTGATTAAAAATACCATCTATTTAAAATATTTACATGGAAATAAAATGAACATCTTGAATTTTCTGGGAATAGGCTGCGAAATTCTGTTTATTCGGAAGAAATTGTTATAACTGGTAAACGAAAAAAATAGAGGAAAACTTGCTATACAAAAATGTATATACCTTTAAAACGCACAGATTCTAAAAATACATTTGAAGAATATAAATGTGGGAAAATAATATTAACTTTAATAAAATAGAACATTTATTATCATCAACAATGAACAAGGGTGAAAATTTAGAGGTTATTACTGAAATTGCAATGGTCAACAAATTTGAGTATTTGGGATCAATCATAGAAGCAAATGAAACTAGCACATTAGAAACAGAAAAAGTTAAGGAAGAAAAACAATTGGAATGTTAAAGTCGATATTATGCAAGAGAAACATTTCAAATAAAACTAAAAAGCGCATTTACAATTCCATAGTGCAAAGTGTATTGCTCTATGGGGCATAAATGTGGACAATGAATAAGCGACAAGAATGAAAATAATAAACAGAGATGGATTTTTGCCCTAGGGCTTCTCCAATCTCAAGAAGGGATGAAAAAAGAAATACGAATTCGAGAAATAATGGATGTGAAACATAATTTATTGGAAATAATAGAAGAGAGAAGAAAAGAATGGGGAACGATAGAATAGTAAGAATGGTGCTAGAATGGTAACCTGAAGGAAACAGACGATGGGGAAAAACAAAAGAACAATGGATGGATGGGGCTCGAAGAAACGTGGCGTCTAGAGGACTGATAGATAAAGATGCAAAGGATGGTGATTTATGGAAAAATAAAATTATTAATGGGTTGTAGGAAAACTAGAGTATAGTAGATAACTCCTAAGTAAAAACAAAAAGAATCGAATAATCTTTTGGTGGCCATTTCTGATCGTATGGTATTCAATGTTAATGTTAGTGCTGTTCCTACTCAGTTATTTCCTACAGTGTCATGGAAGGAGTATGAAATTTTAAGATCAGCATACAGCTTCTCGCGTTTAAATATGCATCGATTCTGTTTTTTCTTATCCCCCAGTATTTGCAATGAAATGTGTAATGACACTATTTCTGCAAATGTTTATCTCGATTAAGAGCAAGAAGATAGAAAAATCTGATGTGTTACAATCACATGACTTTCTCACTATTGTACAAACTATTTTTATAAACGCTTATTCCCCATATGCTTCATGTTAATCAAAATATCAAGATGTTAATCTTATTGCTAATTTTCTTGTAGATGCAAGGGGAAAAATAGGCTTTAAGCGATAGTCAAATATTTTAAGAGCTGGTTGCTATGTGGAGTATTCCATTCTGTTTGCATATCCAGGACATAAAAAATTGAATAACGAATTTGAGAAAAAGTATAAGTATTGGAAAATTTAAGGAAATAACAAGCAATATCTCGAAAATGGTTCACTCAACTAAAAATATGTATATGACATAAATTGTGTATTTTAACGCGATCTACATTTTTTGTTTAGTAAACTTTTGCTATCTCTTATGGTTTACCAGTTATGTAAAAGTCGTTCACAATAAAGAATACTTTTGGAGACATTCCCAGGAAATTCAAGATATACATTTTATTTGTCATAAAAATACCTTAAACATATGATATTTTAATCAAAATCGTTAGAGCCATTTTTGAGAAAATTAAAATTTTCGAAAAATCTTCCATGTAAAGGGTACTCTGGGGTGGGGGGATTTTCTTGAAAACCTTCGTGTCGCATCCTTGGAAGATACTGAACCCAAATACCAAGTTTGGTGTTTATTCGACTGTTCGTTTCTGAGTTATGCTGTTCACAGACACACAGACAAACACACAGACACAAAGACACACAGACACACACAGGGACATGTTTCCAAAAATGCTTTTTTTGCATTCAGGGGGTCTCAAAACATGTATTTCCGGTGAAATCTCGGTATCGAAATTTTGGGTGGAATACAATACTTCCCCTACTTACTGTGCGTAGTAGAGAAAGTAAAAATGAATAACGAATTGCCATTTGAGAAAATAAGTATTGAAAAATTTAAGGGAATAACAAGCAATATCTCGAAAATGGTTCACTCAACAAAAAAATGTATATGACATAAATTGTGTATTTTAACGCGATCTACATTTTTTGTGCAGTAAACTTTTGTCTATCTCTTATGGTTTACCAGTTATGCAAAAGTCGTTCACAATGAAGAATACTTTTGGAGACATTCACAGAAAATTCGAGATATACATTTCATTTGTCATGAAGATATCTTAAACATACGATACTTTAATTAAAATCGTTATAGCCATTTTTGGGAAAATTAAAATTTTCGAAAAATGTTCGATGTAAAACGTAATCTGCGGTGGGGGGATTTTCTTGAAAACCTTCGTGTCGCATCTCTGGAAGATACTGAACCTAAATATCAAGTTTGGTGTTTATCCGACTGTTCATTTCTGAGTCATGCTGTTCACAGACACACACACGGACACGTTTCCAAAAACGCTTTTTTTTGGATTCAGGGAGTCTCAAAACAAGTATTTCCGGTGAAATCTCGGTATCGAATTTTTGGGTGGAATGCAATACTTCCCCTACTTACTATACATAGTAGAGAAACTAAATAATTCTGATGGTTGCACTCACATGAACTTCTCTACTCTTGTACAAACTATTTTTACAAACGCTTATTCTCCATATACTTCATGTTAATCGAGATATCAAGATGTCAATCTTATTGCTAATTTTCTTGTAGATGCAAGGGGAATATGGTAGGTTTTAAGCCATAGTCAAATCTTTTAAGAGCTGGTTGCTAATGTGGAGCATTTCATTCTCTTTGCATGCCCAGAACGTTTCAAAAAAAAAAGCGAATTCCTGTTTGGGACAAAATTTAAATATTAGGTAATGAAACAAATAACAAGGAATATATCGGAAATGGTTCACTCCACGAAAAAAAAGTATGGCATAAATTGTATGTTTTAACAAGATGTACATTTTTGATGTAAAATATTTTATCTATCTCTTACGATATACTAATTATGCAAAAGCCTTTGCAATGAAGAGGACCTTTGGAGGATATTTCCTGAAAATTCAAGATATACAATTCATTTTTCATAAAAATACCTTAAACATGATATTTTAATCAAAATCCTTAGTCATTTTTTAAAACATCAGCATTTTCGAAAATCTTTCCATGTATGGTGTAGTTTGGGGTGGGGATTTTCTTGAAAATCTTCACGACGCATGTCAGTTTGGTATTTATCTCACTTTTCGTTTTTGAGTTATTCTGTTCACAGACACATATCCACACAGACACAAAAAAGCGCACATAGACCTTCCTCTAAAAAATGCTTTTTTTGGATTCAGGGTGCCTCAAAACATGTATACCCGCTGAAATATCTGTACAGAATTTTTGGGTGGAATGCAATACTTCCCCTACTTACTTTACGTAGTATACAAAGTAATACGCTTTCGTTAGAATATTTTGTGGGAGCTATATGAAAATAAGCGATAGTGGATAGAGAAAGTCATATGAATATGACGCATTTTTTTCCTACAATGTTTAGGTACGAAGTTGCTTTGCCACCAGGCTGATATAAAATACAGCGCCAAATTACATTCTACGAAGACTTCATACAATGAGACAGCAGTGCTGGACAGCAAATATTGTAGAATTGGAAAGATTCTGGGGTTTAATCTAGGATTATGTTGTTTAATTCGTAAAAACCACTTCAATATTACGCAACCTTGCATTCCCTTGCACGAGACCTAGTTGTCGGTGACCCTACCCAAAGAGGATTAAACCTGCATGTGGTAAAATAAATTATTATTACTTATTATGATTATTATTATTCCAAAACCAACCGATCTACCTTGTAGGCTTGTGTGAACCTAAATGTTACTACTATAATCACAACTACAGTAGTAATCTTGGCCCGAGGTTTATATAAAGCAATGATAAAAATCTGAAGTGTTACACTCACATGACTTTCTCTACTCTTGTACAAACTATTTTTACAAACGCTTATTCTCCATATGCTTCATGTTAATCGAGATGTTAATCTTATTGCTACTTTTCTTGTAGAAGCAAGGGGAATTGGTAGACTTTAAGCGACAGTGAGATATTTTAAGCACAGGTTGCTATGTGGAGTATTCCATTCTCTTTGCATTACCAGGACAAAAACAAAATGAATAACGAATTTCCATTTGAGAAAAAGTATTGGAAAATTTAAGGGAATAACAAGCAATATCTGGAAAATGGTTCACTCAAAAAAAATGTATATGACATAAATTGTGTATTTTAACCCGATCAACATTTTTTGTGTAGTAAAATTCTGTCTATCTCTTATGGTTTACCAGTTATGCGAAAGTCGTTCACAATAAATAATACTTTTGGAGACATTCCTAGAAAATTCGAGATATATATTCATTTGTCATGAAAATATCTTAAACATTAGATATTTTAATCAAAATCGTTAGAGCCATTTTTGAGAAAATAAAACCTCTTGAAAAATATATCATGTAAAGGGTAATCTGGGGTGGGGGATTTTCTTTAAAACCTTCGTGTCGTATCCCTGGAAGTTACTGAACCTAAATACCAAGTTTGGTATTTGTTTGACTGTTTGTTTCTGAGTTATGCTGTTCACAGACGCACAGACGCACACACGGATATGTTTCCAAAAAAGCTTTTTTTGGATTCAGGGGCCTCAAAACATGTATTTCCGGTGAAATCACAGTATCGAAGTTTTGGGTGGAATACAATACTTCCCCTACTTACTGTACGTAGTAGAGAAAGTAAAAATCTGATGTGTTACACTCACATGACTTTCTCTACTCTTGTAAATCTATTTTTACAAACGCCTATTCTCCATATGCTTCATATTAATCGAGATATCGAGATGTCAATCTTATTTGTAATTTTCTTGTAGATGCAAGGGGAATATGGTAGCTTTTAAGCGATAGCCAAATATTTTATCGCTGGTTGCTATGTGGCGCATTCCATTCTCTTTGCTTGTCCAGGACATAAAAAAATGAATAACGAATTTGAGAAAAAGTATAAGTATTGGAAAATTTAAGGAAATAACAAGCAATATCTCGAAAACGGTTCACTCAACAAAAAAAATGTATATGATATAAGTAGTGTATTTTAACGCGATCTACATTTTTTGTGTAGTAAAATTTTGTCTATCTCTTATGGTTTACCAGTTATGCAAAAGTCGTTCATAATGAAGAATACTTTTGGAGACATTCCCAGATATTTCGAGATATACATTTCATTTCTCATGACATTATCTTAAACATATGATATTTTCATCAAAATCGTTAGAGCCATTTTTGAGAAAATTAAAATTTTCGAAAAATGTTCCATGTAAAGGGTAGTCTGGGGTGGGGGGATTTTCTTGAAACTCTTCGTGTCGCATCTCTGGAAGATACTGAACGTAAATACCAAGTTTGGTGTTTATCCGACTCTTAGTTTTTGAGTTATGCTGTTCACAGACACACACACACAGACACACACACACAGACACACACACACAGACACACACACGGACATGTTTCCAAAAATGCTTTTTTTGGATTCAGGAGGTCTCAAAACATGTATTTCCGGTGAAATCTCGGTATCGAATTTTTGGGTGGAATGCAATACTTCCCCTACTTACTATACGTAGTAGAGAAAGTAAAAATACTAATAGGAAGGAACTTTCACAACGAACATTATTTTCGCATACCTTAAATTAAACTGCATTGGCGTTGTTTGGTTATTTGTTTATTGGGTTAATTTGTACAAGTACAGCTATAGCACAATATTTTTTCTTCTCTTTTAAATTTGAATGTTATTTTCTAAATTTTGTATAACAAAATTAGCTTTTATTACAAAGGTAACCTTATAACTTCTTGTTTTTGTTTTCACAACACTAACTTGCTTATTATTGTTAAAAATATTACTGTTTCTTAAATTTTGTATGGCATGTACGTCTGTTCGTGAGTAATTGCGTTCTGGGGAGGTGCTAAAATTACCTATTATGGTTTATGCTTTATATATTAATTCTTTATTCGTATTAATACGTCTTAATGTTTATGAATCATACACATCATGCCTCATAAGTGGTCTTTGATTTTTACTTTCTCTACTACGTACAGTAAGTAGGGGAAGTATTGTATTCCATCCAAAAATTCGATACCGAGATTTCACCGGAAATACATGTTTTGAGACACCCTGAATCCAAAAATACCATTTTTGGAAACATGTCCGTGTGTGTATCTGTCTGTGTGTGTGTGTGTGTGTGTGTGTGTGTGTGTGTGTGTGTGTGTGTGTGTCTGTATGTGTGTCTGTGAACAGCATAACTCAGAAACGAACAGTCGGATAAACACCACACTTGGTATTTAGGTTCAGTATCTTCCAGAGATGCGACACAAAGGTTTTCAAGAAAATCCCCCCACCCCAGACTACCCTTTACATGGAACATTTTTCGAAAATTTTAATTTTCTCAAAAATGGTTCTAACGATTTCGATTAAAATATCGTATGTTTAAGATATTGTCATGAGAAATGAAATGTATATCTCGAATTTTCTGGGAATGACTCCAAAAGTATTCTTCATTGTGAACGACTTTTGCATAACTGGTAAACCATAAGAGATAGACAAAAATTTACTACACAAAAATGTAGATCGCGTTAAAATACACAATTTATGTCATATACATTTCTTTTGTTAAGTGAACCGTTTTCGAGATATTGCTTGTTATTCCCTTAAATTTTCCAATACTTATACTTTTTCTCAAATTCGTTATTCATTTTTTTATGTCCTGGGCATGCAAAGAGAATGGAATACTCCACATAGCAAACAGCTCTTAAAATATTTCACTATCACTTAAAGCCTACCAATTACCCTTGCATCTACAAGAAAATTAGCAATAAGATTTACATCTCGATTAATATGAAGCATATGGAGAATAAGCGTTTGTAAAAATAGTTTGTACAAGAGTAGAGAAAGTCATGTGAGTGTAACACATCAGATTTTTTTTGTCTTGCATATGCAAAGAGTATTAATCTGTGGAAAAGGGAATGGTGCTGCACCTAGCAACCAGCTATTAAGAGTTGTGTATGTGCTCAAAGGCTACTGTATTTCTATATTGCCCTTGCAAATATATATTTCCCTTACATCTACAAGAAAATTAGCAATAAGATAGAGTCTGCAAATGTTTATCTCGATTAACATGAAGTAGATGGAGAATAAGCGTTTGTAAACATAGTTTTACAAGAGTAGAGAAAGTCATGTGATTGTAACACATCAGATTTTTATATATAGTTACATACACATATTGCTTTAAGGCGGGCTGTTATTGAATTGTATATTATATAATTAGGCTGAAATCATTTAGTGTTAAAAATACTGCCCCACAGGGTAGGATTACTGGAGTGATGACACCAGGATATTCTCTTGATAGAAACACTGTTTTGACCTTTCTCACTCTTTATGCTAGAAATCCTGCAAGATTTTTTGGTATTCTCCCAACACGTGTGATTCTTTTAACGCTGTGTTCCCACTCTTGTCTCTTGGAATACTAAAGTTTGCTTCGGCTATTTATTTAACATCTCGGTGCTCTATCACCGTTCTTTAGATTCGCGCGAACTTGAAGTAATCACTTGCTTAGAATTAACTCGTTTATGAACTTGGATATAATTATATCAAGGAATGCCGTTAGCACAATATATAATCACCTACCTCACTTTATAATTGCACGGCACATAGCAAATTTCGGAACTTAACGTCATTTCCTGACCCGGAGTGCTACGTGTTAGCTTAACGAAGAATAATGACAAACTGTCCTAAATCCACGCACGCGTTCACATATATCGGTCACTGCTCGCCTCCAAATTTTTTACATGTAACTACGTCTTCCTATCTTTCCATTGGTTCTAATACTTATTCTATACGTTTATGGGTTCCCTGGTTAAAATTCAAAGCCTAACTGTAAGAAAAACCCGTTGCCTCATAGCGCTCATCCCCACGAAGTACAAAAGAAGCTTTCGAATTTTATGACTCCACGCCCGGAAAACATAATGAACAGTCCGAACGAAGCTACTCTTATTTTGCCTAAATTTTGCAGCTTTTCTTAAGCAATTGCGCCTTTATTTATATAAAAACAGTATTGAAACTTAAAACAAATTTACAGCTTCAGAAGCGCTTTCGTTTGATGCAGTTTTGAATCATATTGCTTTAAAATTATGGAAAATTATCAAATTGCAAGTTAATTAATTATCAATAATTCCTAAATTATAATTATTACAGAGTTCCTTTTTGTGTATGATTAATCAGGCGGAAATATCGCTACTGACTTTCTCTAAACTCTCTTCTACAGGCCGGATATTCTTACAAAATCTTATTGTTCTGTTTACTTCTTGTTAATTGACATAACCTTCATTACGCATAATATACACATTTCGTTGTAGGTAAAAAAGGTATACAGTAGCCTAAAGCGATAGTCAATTTTTACTTTCTCTACCACGTACATAGTAGGTAGAGGAGGTATTGCATTCCACCCAAAAATTTGATACCGAGATTTAACCGGAAATATACGTTTTGAAGTCCCCTGAATCCCAAAACAGCTGCTTTAGAATAAGACGGTGTATCTTCCTGTGTGCTGTGTCAGTTTGTCTATGAAGAGCACAACTACAAAACGAAAAGGAAAATACACACCAAACTTGGTATTTAGGTTTAGTGCCTCCCAAAGATACGACACGAGGATTTTCAAGAAAATCCCTTCACCCAGACTATCCTTTACATGGAACATTTTCCGAAATTTTTTATTTTCTAAAAATGGTTAAAACGATTTTTTTAAAATACAGCATATTAAAGATATTTACAGGACATATAAAATGTACGAGGGCTGATCAATAAAGACTAAGACTGAGAGTAATTTTTCTCACAGATATTTATTACACCATTTCAATGTTGACATGGTCTTTTTCAAAGTAGTCCTCTCCTACTTCAATGCACTTTTTATAGCGTCTCTGTCAGACCTCGAACACATGGTACAGGCCATTCTTTGTCAGGTCTTTGAGAATCGCCTCACTTTTCTTCAGCACTGCTTCAGTGCTCTCAAATCTAATGCCCCGGAGCTTTGCCTTTAGTGATGGGAATAAAAAGAAATCACAGAGGACAAGATTGGGGCTATAAGGCAGATGCGGTACACAGGTAATGTTGAATTTAGCCAAAAAATCCTTGACTTGATTTGCAACGTGAGGCCGCACGTTGTTTTGATAAGTTCTGGATGTTTCCTTGCAATGTGCTTCCTCGGTGTAGCCAATACTAACGTGTAGTACGCTGGTGTAACAGTGGTGTGAGTGGGAACAACAATCACAGCAGCTGTGTTGATGTTCACTTCAGTCATAGCAGAAGCCGAATCACCAGGCCCACCTTGCTTATCAGAGAGGAGTCGCTCTACTTTGAAGTCTTTGAACCACCTAAACACTGTTGCACGAGGTAGTGTATCTTCACCGTGTGCTTGCTTCAGCTTTTCAAAAGTTTCAGAGGCTGTATGATTTAAACGAAAACAAAATGTTATTGCTCCTCTTGTGTCACCTTCATTTTGTGGTATGCGAAATTCAACTAGGGTCAACAATATACAGCATTACTACCAACCTACCGATACGAGAGTGCTGCCGCCTATGGACATTATACATGAAACCCCGCGCTTTTCAAATATTTATGGTAGAGACAGGAAACTCTCAAGAAAGCTACAGGGGAAAAATCAATCTCAGTCTTTATTGATCAGTCCTCGTATATCTTGAATTTTCGGAATAGTCTGTGAAGTCCACTTCATTTGGAAGAAATTTCATATTATGTTGTATAACTCGTATACGTTAAACAATAGACGAAAACGTAGTACACAAAAAATATAGATCTCTTTAAAACGCACAATTTACTTCAAATAAGTTTTCTTGTGTCATAAGCAACTTCTGAGACATTCGTTGTTAAAGATTCAAAATTTTCTTTACTTGTTCGTTGTTTAAAGACATTCAGCATTCAGTTGTTTGTCGCAATGGCATGAAAAGAGTATGAAATTTTAAGGCCCGAATGTACGTCCAGTTCTTAAACATTTATTTATCACTGTTCCTCTGAAACTGTAACGTAATGTTAGTGTAACTATTTCTGTAAAGATTTGTTTTGATTAATATGTTTAGATAGAAAAGAAACTTTAGTAAGAATAGCTTGCATACCACTAATAAATGATAGAGGGTAGAGAGTCAGTTGAATGTATCACATCTATTTTTTTTAAAAAAGATAATCCCTATGTGATGACTTGGAAAGATCATGCTCTTTCGTTGACCTCGATGAAAATATAAATAATGACCACCTGAAGGTAATGCACTTGAAAATTCAAACCAAACACAAAGAATATCCCGAAAATGGTAACGTCATATACAAACGTCATTCATAATGAAGAAGTCTTCACAGGCTATTCCCAGAAAACTCAAGGAATACCTTCTATTTGCCGTACGAATATTTTAACCATATTGTGACTTTTTCCAAGTGTTTTTCTCCAATTGTCACTCCTCTAAGTTCTCACTGTCACAGTTTTGTTTTATCTACTTCAACTTTCACTGAGATTTCACTTAGTTCACACTGCCAGTTCACTAAATTGAACTAGTTCACTTTCCGTCACTCCACTTCCTTCGTGACGTAGCTTCTTCTTCTGGACTGTTCGCTCGCTGGAGAGTCGAATGCAAGATTTCCGCAGGCTCTTGCTGTGCAGCATCACCCGCTGCATACCACAGTAATCATCACGAACTCGCTCGGAGAACAGTACCCCTCGTAGGACGGGAAAATCACCCGCCAACTCGCTCGTACACTGATTGACTGACTCAGCTCATGAGAACACCTGATTATTTAGACAATATAATCATCCACAGAACATTCTAGAACTATCTGGACACTGTTCTGCAGGAGAGGGAAAGAAACTTCCAGAAGGTTCTGGTTATCTGCCGATAGTGCTCCCCGTGTTTACGATGGCGAGCTCTACGTATCGTTGTTTATTTCTGTTTACATTCAACTTGGCGGAGCCGACCTCTTGAAACCTTGGGCTATAGCCGCTGCGTTATAATTTGGTATTTTAGACAAAATTGTTAAGCCATTTTTGAGAAAATAAAAATTACGACGCTTTGAGGGTATTTATTGAAAAATCTTTGGGTCGCATCCTTGGATGATACTGAACTAAAATACTAAGTTTAGTGATATTTTATTTTGAGTTAAGCTGTACAGACACACATTAACACTCATGGACGACGTTTTCAAAATGTTTACTTTCTCTACTACGTATAGTAAGTAGGGGAAGTATTCCATTCCACCCAAAAATTCGATACCAAAATTTCACCAGAAATACATGTTTTGAGGCCTACTGAATCCAAAAAAAGTATTTTTTAAAACATGTCCGTGTGTGTGTCTGTGAACACCATAACTCAGAAACGAACAGTCGGATAAACACCAAACATGGTATTTAGGTTCAGTATCTTCCAGAGATGCGACACGAAGGTTTTCAAGAAAATCCCCCCACCCCAGAGTACCCTTTACATGGAACATTTTTCGAAAAGTTTAATTTTCTCAAAAATGGCTCAAACGATTTTGATTAAAATATATATGTTTAAGATACTTTCATGACAGATAAAATGTATATCTCGAATTTTCTAGGAATGTCTCCAAAAGTGTTCTTCATTGTGAACGACTTTTGCATAACTGGTAAACTATAAGAGGTAGACAAAATTTTACTACACAAACAATGTAGATCGCGTTAAAATACACAACTTAAGTCATATACATCTATTTTTGTTGAGTTAACCATTTTCGAGATATTGCTTGTTTTTCTCTTAAATTTTCCAATACTTATACTTTTTCTCAAATGGGAATTCGTTATCCATTTTTTGTCCTGGTAATGCAAAGAGAATGGAATACTCCACATAGCAACCAGTTCTTAAAATATTTGACTATCGCTTAAAACCTACCAATTCCCCTTCCATCTAGAAGAAAATTAGTAATAAGATTAACATCTCGATTAACATGAAGCATATGGAGAATAAGCGTTTGTAAAAATAGTTTGTACAAGAGTAGAGAAAACCATGTGAGTGTAAAACACCAGGTTTTTTTATTCAGAGAGCCACAAAACATGTATTTCTGTGAAATCTTGATATACAATTTTCAGGTGGAATACAATAGTTTCTCTACCAACTAAGATGCTTGGAAGAAAAGGTAAAAATGCTAAAACAGAGCAAATATGGGAGTTAAAGGTCATTAGAATCAAAGAAATAAGATAATGTATGTCCTCACAGCCGTAAATGGCTTTAAGCTGGAAATTCTCCCAGCAATTTCAGGGAAATGCTCGCAAAGTACACTCGAAATAAAATGAGGTTCTGCCTGACGACACGTTCGATATTAGAGCCAAATGGGTGCCACTGGTTCGGTTTTCCTCCACATTTAGGTGCTAATTGGGGCTTGTGACATCGGAGAAGCTTGACACTATTCCGGCAACGTCGTTCCCTTTGTTAGGCGCGCCATAGCTCTCATTTTACCAGCTTTTTGTTCAATTTGAAGAGCAATGAACGTTCACCAGAGAGATCATTCATTAATGCCAACTAGTTAGAGAGTCCATAGAAGTGCCACTCACTTTAATTAGTGAAATTATAGATCAAGCAGTTAATGCAACATACGCTCAGGGGCAACGTCTGTGGTCCGCATTCGGGAGATCCCGGGTTCGATTCCCGGTGGCCGCCTACTCCGACCATAGGGATTTCTCGTGGTTTTCCTCTGGTCTCCTAGGGTGCTGTGGTATTCTACCAGATTTCTCCTTTCTCCCCATTTCCTTTCATTTCATTTCTCTCCCTTCCATATTTCAGTAAATAAAAGTTGGGGTTCCGTAGTGCGGCTAGTGTCGGGCAGATGGTATGATTGCTGCTCTTTGTAAAGGATTTCTCGCCGTAAAACGCCAGGGTTTGTTGGCCCGCTTGCTACAGTCGCTTTATCGCCCTCTCGCGGGATTCATCACCGCTGGCGGGTGTTTCAAACAGGAAATATTAGAGACTTATGTGCGTCTCTGTGAAATTGTCTACCTGCGGTCTCGAAACCTTCTGCAGCTCCGCCACTTCATCCCTGCATCACGGGAGGTGTAGTCACAATAGATCTATTTGCGAGGTGTCCACCTCCGGTACATACCTCATAGTACAGTTGAAGGAGTTTTATTTTAGCAGGAATTGAAATGTAGTTTCAACTGTTGGGGAGCCGAACACTTGAAGTAGTAACTGCCCCACGTATTGTACAAAGTTTCCGGTGGCCTTCTCCCCAATGTTCACTTTCCGGTGGCCTTCGTCGCAACTTTACTTTCCGGTGGCCTTCGCCCCAATGTTTAAGAATCAACTTTATAGTTTTAATGTTTCTTTAAATATTATATATATTTATGTTTGCCTCGGCTGCGTCAGTATTAATTTTGTAGAAACGTGTTTTTCTTAACAGGGTGTGATACGGCTAAAGAATGTAGGCTTACACTGATTATAATTTTTACTTCACTCCTTTTATTAATCCTTGACATGCTTAAATAACACTTCACTGTTATAGAGAGCTCTGAGATATTTATTAATTACTTGTACTTTTTAAACACGTAAATTTTATAATATCCTCGCCGTAATGAATTTTTGTCTCACACCGGATACGTATTAAACTTCTTGAGGACGCGTCTTCCGTCCAGTTAGGAACACTGTCTACTAGCAACTTGCTTCTGAATTTGTACAATTTGCTCTATTTCAGTTTCTGAGTGGCTAATTCTACTCAGTAGAATACTTTTATTTAACTTAGGCTTTTTCTGGTTGTTGATTGGCTATTTATAAACTGTCTCAAAATTTACATTATTGCTGCTCCAAGAATTACTAGTAGCATTATTAAACTTTCCAATTCATTATTGCCTCAAGGTTACCTCATTGTCACCTTATTGTTAGCAACTTTTTACCTATTATTCTCACAGCTCCTACATTATTAAATTACGTAATACATTCATATAACATTATTGAACATGTACATAATAAAATAAACATTAATACAATGACTGTTACATATATTCTGTATGTTATTTTATACACATATTGCTTTATCGCGGGCTGTTATTGAATTTATATATTATATAATTAGACTGATATCATTTAAGTGTTAAAAATACTGCCTCACAGTATACGCAAGATCTGATGCTGCTGGTCAGTGGTGTCTTATACCTCAGTCCATAATAGGTAATTGCAGTATTCGGAACCATTATGCTTTAAATTGGCCTGACATCAGTTAATGTTGAAATCAACATTAAAAGTATATATTACATTCATATGACTTTCTCTGCTCACTATCGTTTACTTTTGTATAGCTTCTATAGATTCTTGTTATGAAATTGTTTCATTCCACACTTCGTATTAATTACTAGGGGATACAGGTAACCGAATCGGTAGTCAGAGGTAGGACTGTCAAGGACAAACGTTTTACTCGTTCGTTTCATTTGGTACACAATGTGACTCGCTCGTTTCTTCGAACCAACTCGTTCGAAAATAACCAACGAATATAGCAAACTAGTTGAGCTACTGCTTCTTATGCGCTCTCGTGAGAAATGAGCATTTATTCGTTCGAATATATCTACGCTCGTTTGACAGTTCACATCACAGCGTTAGTCACGCGTACTGCTTCATGAATGCCAATAGCATATGCCATGTTACTGTCTTTTCGAATTTATTTTTCATCTACTGTTAGGGTCAAAAACTCGTTTAGTATATTAAGATAACAGATTTGATTTTGTCAGGTTTTCTTCCGTCATTAGCCCCAAAACAAAACATATATTAAAGTATGTTTTAAAACAAACGTCATATAAAATTTCGTTCACAATTTCTGTGAGAGGTAAGAAGCAACCCAAGAGACAGTGTTTAAACATTTAGTTAAATAACAGTATAAATTATATATAGTGCAATATATTAAATAATGATCATTCTTAAAACTCAAGAAACTTCACAACCTTTATTAAAGTAAATTGTTACTACCAAACTTTAACACAAATTAAGATTAACTAATTCAAAAGTTGTTGCCTTACATTAATGCTATATAGAATTAGGTCCACTACTGAAAAGAAATATGCGTTGCAGTTGCAATTGCGTTGGTTTTAATTAATATTTTTTATGGAAAGGTAGAATCAGATGACTGAAAAATTCAATGCCATAGCCGGGATTTGAACCACGGACCTCCCGGTCTCCGTCCGGTTGCTCTAACCACTGAGCTACCATGGCAACATGCCGGCACGCCATTAAATTCTCCAGCTGACTCGCATTCTCCCCGGTAAACCACAAGGAGATCTCAAATTGTATTGAGATGTCATACCCCAATGGCGACTTATATTCTTTGTAAGTACTTAAGTCCCGAGCTTTTTGTTTCAACCACTATTAGGTCAATTAATGGAATTAATTGTTCTTTCACACAAGATCACATTGTGATTTACCGGCATGTTGCCATGGTAGCTCAGTGGTTAGAGCAACCGGATGGAGACCGGGAGATCCGTGGTTCAAATCCCGACTATGGCATTGAGTTTTTCAGTCATCTGATTCTACCTTTCCAATCCTGTCCAACACACGGCTTGTGTGAAAGAACAATTAATTCCAATTTTTTTATGTTTATACAAATTAATAAACCCGGTAATAAACTCACAAATAACAAAAATCTCTAACGGAAACGTTGCTTGAGAGCACTTGTTTTACATTACGAAATGTCAAATAGTATAAAGATATAGTCAAAGAGTTTTGTTACAAGGTAAATATAAAACAATTCATCGCTTATTATTATTATTATTATTATTATTATTATTATTATTATTATTATTTAGTTTTCTCTACAATAATCCCAAGCACTTGCACACATCGCTTCATCGATGTTATCTTCTGATAAACTTCATTTAATTTCAAGAAAACATATTCACTTGTATCTAGGCTGTACACGCGAACTTAGGCTGCGCAACAACGTCGAACAGGCTGAGCTTCACCTGGCGTCTGGTCATACTGATCATTCGAGCAGCAGTTGATACACCAACTCGTTTGGTATACCAAATGGAATGGATTGAGCACGCGACACCGCTCGAACTTGAGGCAGTGTTTTTAACATTTAAATGACTTCAGTCTAATTATATAATATATAAATTCAATAACAACCCGCCTTAAACCAATATTTGTATGTAACAATATATAAAAAGTGTATATTACAGTCATTGTATATGTTTATATTATTGTATCCATTTGTAATAATGTTATGTGAATGTATTGCGTAATTTAATAATGTAGGAGCTGTGAGAATAATAAGTTAAAAGTTGCTAACAATGAGGTAACTTGGAGGCAATAATGAGTAAAAATGTTTAATAATGCTACTAGCCATTATTGGAGCAACAATAATGTAAATTTTAGTGACAGTTTATAAAATAGCCAATCAACAACCAGAAAAAGCTTTAGTTAAATGAAGGTATTCTATTGGATTAGGAATAGCCAATCAGAGACTTGAAATACAGAAATTTACAAGTTTAGGCGCTAAAAATCTTGTCTGTTGCCTGCAAACAGTGTTCCTAACCGGACACGAGACACATCCTGGAGAGATTTAATACGTATTCGTGTGAGGCGAAAATATTTTTACGTGTTAAAAAATGTATTTAATCAATTAATAAAAAGAATCTCACAGCTCTCTATATCAGTGAAGTGTTATTTAAAATGTGTCAAGGATTGATAAATGTAGTGAAGTAAATTATAATCTATGTAAGCCTACATTCTTGTCGCATCACAACCCTGCTAAGAGAAACGTGTCTCTAACAAAAATACTGACGCAGCCGAGGCAAACATAAATATTTAATATTTAAAGAAACAGTCAAATTATAAAGTTAATATTTTTAAAAACTGGGGAGAAGGCTACCTGAAACGTTTTACTATACGTGCGGTTGCAACTACTTCAAGTTCGGCTCCCCAACAGTTGAAATATAATACAACTCCTTCAATATGACCTACTTCAAATTGACGCCCATAGCGTGTTGCAAATAACAATACAAACTACTTCAAATTGACGCCCAAACGTGGGACAAATAACAATACAACTCCTAAAATTAACCTATCTCAAACTTCGGAATGCCCAACTCGCCTGTATACACCCGATCATTTGTGTTGAAAGGTATGAATAGTAGACATTAATGACTAAAAGTCGTTCGAAGGACAACTGTAGTCAAGGAGTAAAAGCTAGTCAGTACATACCAAAAATACGATACAGAGATTTCACCACAAATATGTGATTTGAGACTATATGTATACCAAAAATACATTTTTAGGAAAAAGTGTGTTTGTCAGTCTGTCAGTCCTCTTTTTGTCTGTGAACAGAATAATTCAAAAACAAAAACTCTGTTAAACACCAAACTTGATAGGCATTTATGTCCAGTGTCTTCTAAGACTAGTATACGAACAGTTTCAAGAAAATCCCCCACACGAAACTATCCTTTACACAGAAAACATTTCGTTATTTATTTCCTCAAAAATGGTATCACGGTTTTTAAAAATGTTATGTGTTCATGATATTTTCATGACATATAAAATGTATACCTTGAAAAACAATAATAGTCTGTAAAATCATCTTCCTTCTAAGCTTCTTTTGTATAATTGGTAAACCGTAGGAAATAGACAAAATCTTACTACACAAAAAAGTAGCACACGATTTAAACTAAATAGATTTTTTTTAATTAACCTCTTCCGAGATATTTTTTCTTATTGGTTTAAATAGTCAAATACTTTTAGCTATAGGGTTTTTCAACAAGAGCGCCCTATTTTTCAACTTAAATAAAACACGTTCCTTTTTTATTTTCGAACATTTAGTCATTACGTGTGGTAGAGAACATCAGTTATGTGACCGCCGCGACTTCGTAGGGTTGCGCGTATACGGTTGACCTAATTTTCAATGACAGAAGAAGGTAAATTAGGTCCAACTTCACGAATAACACGCGTGATGTTATTCATAAGATCATTTACTATTTCTGGCTTGTTGACATAAACTCGAGATTTAACATAACCCCACAAGAAGTAATCCAACGGCGTTAAATCACATGACCTCGGGGGTCACTTAACATCACCACCACGGGAAATGATGAAACCTCTGAACTTCTCCTTGAAAGGATCGATTGTTTCGAGAGCAGCATGACATGTGGCACCATCTTGCTGGAGCCATTTGTTTTTGAGATCCATACCATCCAATTGAGGCTAAAAATTGTCCCTTATAAGAGGCGGTATCTTTCTCCATTGACAGTTAGAGCTTCTCCATCTTCATCTTGGAAAAAATATGGACCAATGATTCCACCATACCAAAATACATACCACACAGTAAACTTTTGGGGATAAAGTGGTCGTACTTGAATCTGCATTGGATTGTGATTACTCCAATAGCGGCAATTTGGTTTGTTAATACAACCACCCATCCAAATGTGGGCTTCGTCGCTGAAGATGATTTTTCAACAAAAATCCGGGTCAGCTGCCAATTGCTCCATAGCCCAGTCAGCGAATACACGGCAAACCTATAGTCGTTGGGCTTTAGTTATTGAGTTAACACAATTTTGTAGGCGTGAAACGTCAAGTCCAGATGCAGAATTCGCCAAGTTGTGGTCGGCGAAAGTCCAAATTCTTGCGCTCGACGAGCAATTAATTTGTTTCCGTTCTCGCGTATACTCTCAAGAACGTCGCCTATGTTTTCGTTGGAGCGCTTACGTCAATTACGTACAGGCACTCTCTAATCGCTGACAGAAGCACTTCTTTCAAATTTATCGATCAAACGCCGAATCGTTCTCTCGCAGGACGATTATGCACACCGTAAACTTCACGCAATACACGGAAGGTTTGGCGAACAGATGATCCATTTTGATAATAAATTTTCACAATTTCTACGCGTTGCTAAAGGCTGTAACGTTCCATGGCTATTTATCAATAACAACTGTAACCACATGAAAAACATTACTGCTGTAACTCAATAACAGCGGCAGCTATCACATGTTAAAGATAGGACACTCTTGTTGAAAGACCATTTATTCTTTTTCCTCATGGTGATGCAATTTCAAAGTCGTCACATAGTGACGCGCTTTTTAAATATCTGACTGTCGCTTTACCTACTGCATCTTTTGACATGATACAAAATGTCTAAATGTTTAACGAAAGTTTTATCTCGATTCACAAGAATAAGACAGAAGAACATATTTTTATAAGAATAGTTTGTGGAAGAATGAGTAGAATACATGTAAATGCAACACAGATTTTTTTTCTCCAAAAAAAATTTTGTTTCTACAAAATCATTCCTACGAGGAATATAATACCAGAATTTTCTGAGAACTCCTTACAAAAATCCATGATACTTAGAAAGTGAGAAGCCCCTGGAATGTACATATTTAAATTGTTTAGTAGAGTGTTCTACGGGTAACCACTTTGGGTTCAAGATGAAATGGGATATGCCTACCGCCTCGCGTTTGGTGTCGGTACATAGCCCCTGTTATTACATTATCTTTGCCATGTATGCTTCTGTAGTTTTTATTAATTATTTATGTGTAAATACATTTTTTTTAGTAATCTGTTTTTCTCTTACTTTCTCTACTACGTATAGTAAGTAGGGAAAATATTGTATTCCACCCAAAAATTATATACCGAGATTTCACCGGAAATATATGTTTTGAGGCCCCTTGTATAAAAAAAACATTTTTGGAAACATGTCCGTGTGTGTCTGTGAACAGCATAACTCAGAAACGAACAGTCGGATAAACACCAAACTTGGTATTTAGGTTCAGTATCTTTCATAGATGCGACACGAAGGTTTTCAAGAAAATCCCTCACCCCAGATTACCCTTTACATGGAACATTTTTAGAAAATTTTAATTTTCTCAAAAATTATCTAACGATTTTGATTAAAATAGCATATGTAAATAAAATTTATATCTTGAATTTTCTGCGAATGTCTGCAAAAGTATTCTTCATTGTAAACGACTTTTGCATAACCGGTAAACCATAAGAGATAGACAAAATTTTACTACACAAACAATGTAAATCGCGTTAAAATACACAATTTATGTCATGTACATTTGTTTTGTTGAGTGAACCATTTTCGAGATATTGCTTAATATTCCCTTAAATTTTCCAATACTTATTTTCTCAAATGGGAATTCCTTATTCATTTTTTTGTCCTGGTAATACAAAGAGAATGAAATACTCGACATAGCAACCAGATCTTAAAATATTTGACTATCGCTTAAAGCCTACCAATTCCCCTTGCATCTACAAGAAAATTAGCAATAAGATTAACATATCGATATCTCGATTAACATGAAGCATATGGAGAACAAGCGTTTGTAAAAATAGTTTGTACAAGAGTAGAGAAAGTCATGCGAGTGTAACACATCGGATATTTTTTTTGTATGGAAACGTTGCTGGCAAGACGAGTGTGACAGGCTAGAAGTTGTACATTTTGGGGAAAAGCAGCACACTTTATTGCTCTGTTTGGCTGCAGTCCTTTGTTAAATAACAGGAGGATACAATTCTTTTATGTCTTTTGTTAGCAAGGACTGGCGCTTCCGTGGTCATAGTAAAACAAGGAAATTCGCGCGAAACTAAATAAAATCCCGCGTGACGTTTGTACCATGTGATATTTTGGCATGTATTCAGCCTATCCGGTACAGAATTGAAAGCCCCTGTCAATAGGACGTTTTTAGCATGGTGGCCCTAGAGTAGGATGTGTAGGTTATAAAAGAGCCCAGTCTTCGTAATATGCACGACGTGGAATCCGCGTGTCTCGCTTCTAGAATTCCCGATAAGTATGAGCAGTATTAAATACAATTCCGCCCTTGCGGATGTGAATTAAAATAGTGTGAGTGAACAAGGCAGTGCATCTGGATAAATTGAAACAAAAATAACGTTTCATTCCGGTAAGAATGAGAGGTCACCCGTGTGGCCAAGAGGCAAGTTTTTGCTGCCATGGTAATAATCGTGTGATTATATCAGCCGCCTTAGATACCAGTAGTGATCGGGGTACTAATACGTCTGGCATTGTATCGGTACGTTGAGCATGCTGCATTAAAGAAGTTGGGGATTAGGCAATCTCGTGCCAGGAACATAAAGCATGCAAAGTGAAATGTTGTTTTACTGTTCGGGTGAATAAACCTAGTATTGGCGAGTCCCGCGAATTTCATTTACTGCCCTTCCCCATTCAGAACCTGTACGCCCAATGTCTTCGGCCCGTTGATGTTAACAAAAACGCCAATCAGAGTCCCATCTTCCACCCCGAGCAAAACCAAAATAGCCCGGCAAAGAAACCTCTAAATGGCGTAAAAGCTACGACGAGGCGTGGGTCATCTTCGGCGCATCGGAGATGCACGCAACAGCAGAAGTTGCCCAAGGGAACTTCACAACGGACACAAAGGACAGCGCCTGGCAGCCGCATCCCATTCACCGGATGGTAAGTTGGCCTCATCAGTGAACCCAGCCGCATAAGCACCGCCTCACACTCATAAAGGGTAAATGTGGATCACTGTATGAGAAAAAAGATCCGCAAATATCACTCAAACTTTATTTATGTAGAAACATACATTCTGCTACCACGAGAGTAAAAATTGGAACTACGACGGCTGATCAACAAAGACTGAGACTGATTTTTTTTCACAGATGTTTATTACTCCAATTCAATGTTTACATGATCTTTTTAAAAGTAGTCCCCTCCTACTTCAATGCACCTTTTATAGCGTCTCTGCCAGTCCTTGAACACGTGTTGCAGACTATTCTTTGTCAGGTCCTTGAGAATCGCCTCACTTTTCTTGAGCACTGCTTCAGAGTTCTCAAATCGAATACCCCTAAGCTTTGCCTTTAGTGATGGGAATAAACAAAAGTCACAAGGTGCAAGATCGGGGCTATAAGGTGAATGTGGTACACACGTAATGTTGAATCGAGCCAGAAACTGCATGACTTGATTTGCGATGTGAGGCCGTGCATTGTCATGATGAAGTCGCCACCCAGTCCGAGAAAGCTCTGGTCGTTTCTTTGCAATGTGCTTCCTCAGTGTAGCCAATACTGACGTGTAGTATGCTACTGTAACAGTAGTATGAGGGGGAACTGCATGCTGATAAATCATTCCATTACAGTAAAAAATGTGATCACCATCGCTTTCCCTGCAGATGGAACAACTTTTGCCTTTCTTGGTGTTGGAGAACCTGGCGATTTCCACACTGTGCTGGCTTGTTTTCCTTCAGGATCATGATGATGCAGCCATCACTCATCACCGGTGATAATCGATTTAAAAAATGCATCAACTGCATTTTCTGGTATGCGAATTGCACGTAGGGTCTACAAAATAGAGCATTACTACCAACTTATCAATACAAGAGTGCTGCCGCCTACCAACAATAAACACAAAAACCCGCTATTTTCAAATATTTATGTTACAGATACGAAACTATCACGAAAGCTACAGGAAAAAATCAGTCTCAGTCTTTGTTGATCAGCCCTCGTAATATTACTTAGGACTGTTGAAGTGCCTTATTGAATGTTTTGCAGATCTAGCATAAATGTTATGCAAACAAATGCACTTAAACTTATGAACGAGTGTAATATCCCAATGAAAGGATTTCAGAACTAAGAATAGGATATATGAATATCTAAATCTGTATGGTGAATTCATTCATAAGATGCTAGTGGCAGATGATGTGCATTTGAGGTCTTCAATTTTTATTACAGTCTTACGAAAACAGAATGGAATACGCTTGCTTAAACTCGGTTGTACTTTCAGAACGTCTTGCCAACATGTTTCATTTCGTTTACCCGCGTAAATGCAGGGTGATTTATGAAAACTGAGACATTTATTTCTTTAATTGTTTCAAAACTAGTTATGTTAGTGACAACTTATTACACCTGAAATGCAGAGGAATTTTAGTAGATTATTTACCTCTATAGCAAATGTTGAAAATCTCCTCCATCCTGCATAAGGCACAACTCAACACGTCGTTTCATGTTACTGGCCACTCGTTGGAGGACTCTGTTGTCAATAGCTTGATTCTCCTGTGTAATGTTGTGCTTTAGATCGTCCAATGTCTGGGGACGTGTGGCATAAACGCTGTCTTTTAAGTAGCCCCATAGAAAGAAGTCCGGCGATGTCGAATCCGGAGATCTCAGTGGGCACAGGTTCTTGGAAATTATCCGGTCGTCAAAGAAACTTGCAATTAGTGTGCCACGGATTCATTTGATGTATGGCGTGTAGAGACGTCCTGCTGAAAATATCCTTGACTCAGCTTTACGTCGTCTAGTTGCTCAGCAAACACCATGAAAGCCCATCGGTACTCTGCGGTGTTCACATTGTTTAAAGAAAAACTGTTCTCTGTGCAGATATTGCGCACCAAACTACGATTTTAACCGGATGCATAGGTGCTTCATGAATAACATGTGGATTTTCTCTGGGTTAATAGTGTGAGTTATTTGAGTTCACATAGCCAGATAAATGGAACCATGCTTCATCTATGCACCATGTGATGGACAATATGGCAGGATTTTGCACAATGAACGCCTGAAACCAACGAGAATAATTCAGTCGTCTATCCTTATCTGGTTCCTGTAACTGATGGACATCTGTGATCCTATACGGACTTAGGTCTGCGCTTTTCACAGCTCTCTGACACATTGAGTAGCTGTACCCTGTCTCCTTCGACAAACGTCTTAATGATTTTTTGGATGACTGATCCAGTCGTGCTCTTATGTCAACAACCGTGGGAAGCCTAGATAAACGAGTTTTGTCTTTTGCACTCACCGGAGATCCAGTTGTTTCCAATTTATTTACCACTCCCAGATTTGTGTTTCTTTGAGGAGGATTCCGAACACCAAATTCTCTCTGGTATGCCCTTTGAGTAGCTGTAATAAATTCGTAATCCAGTATTGCTTTACAAGGCAGAGTTGTTCATTTAACGTGTACTCCATTTTCACGTTGACTAGAACAAAATCTCAAAAACAGTTATTGACAATAAAACTAACAATTACGAATAAAGCATGAACATCTGCGCATCTAGTGACAGGCAATCGAAACTCCACAACATTCTGCTTAATTTAGTGCTAAAATTGGGGCATTGAGTGAACTTCGAACAGAGTAATTAAAGAAAGAAATGTGTCAGTTCTTCATTAATCATCCTGTATCTACAGTGAATATTTATTTTGCTTCACAACATACTTTTGGTGCAGAACGTTCTTCAGTTATTTGTGACCAAATATCAGCCTAGATAGATTTAAAACGTAGAATTTCATACATGCCAGATTTCCTCCGAAGAGAGCGTGTTCTTACTTCATCCATACGACAGCTACCCTGTCACTTATAGCAGTGCGACTGCTGCTGTGATTGTGCTATGCTGCCCAATATTGTAATGCAGATTACTCACCTTTGGCAAAATACTTGGAGATATGCTATAGATTATGGAGAAATGTTTACTCGTTTTGTAACTTCCGTTTAAAGATAGACTTCTGTATCCCTTTCATCTTGTATATACAAAATTTAGTAATACTATGTATGGGCGATTTTGATTACTTCATTTTATTCTATGTCAGTTCAAAGAGCGAAAACGAACTTGTTTATATCCATGCCTGGAATATTTAGTTATAGGATATATTTCCAGCGCACTGAACTACCTCAGAATAATCTCAAACGTAATTATATCAGAAGGTATTCTGTGTAAAGTTATTGTTACTGTTAATGTTTAGGTAATGATAGGCATAAAGTACTAATGTAATCGGTGTCTTATTCCACGCTACAGTTTTATTTTATTTTCTTTGTTTGTCCGAAGATCTGTGGAAGACTAAACGGCCACACTAACTGTTGGACGGTGCAATGAGTAGGTATTATCAGTATTACAAGAAGAATTAAAAAATTCTACAATAAACACCTCAAACGTGTAAATCAGTTCCTCAAAGAACATGAAACCCATTAAGGATAAACTGTGTTGGAATGAAAGGAAAGGAAATGGAGCACAAGACATAGAAATAAAAGAAAAAAATGCTAAATATGATATTAATACTACTTTATGGAAAAATGAGGGAAAATCCACCCACACTTCTACTCGTACTTCATACCTATAGAGTAAAGGTAACAGAAAGGGTTAAAGCGTAATAAAAACATGACCAAAAATAGCTGCAGAAGCCACTTATCATTAAAAAGTAATTCATTGACTCTGTAAAATCCAAATCTACACCCTGATGAACGGGTTCTCCGCCGCCTATGTACGGATTTGACGATTTCTTTGGGAAGAAAGATACTCTCTCAATGGCATGAGGAGTGGTTCACGTTTACCGCCAAACTCCGAGAGGTCAAGGCTACAACGCTTCCTTGGCGTTGTTCTTCTCGTCTATCATGTCGCGAGGAGACCGTGTTTGCTCGGCTTCGTATTGGCCACTGTTATTTTAGTCATGGCTACCTCCTTAAGGATGAAACCTCGTCTCGCTGTCTCCACTGCAATGTGCCCTTAACGGTGAAACATTTCCTCACCCAGTGTCGTTACTATCCAGCCCTTCGCAAACGACTTTGACTCCCTCCTAATTCAATTACGGTTTTAGGGATATGACTCTGCCTCTATCGCCAAGTTTTTTCGCTGTTAAATTCAGTGGTTTTCTTATAAAAATAAGGAAAGTGTAGTTTCCGGTGTTTGTTGACTTTCAGTCTGTGCCAGTAATGACTTAACTGCTTGTGTTTGCTTAGGATTAGTTCTTGATTTGTGAGGTCTTTTGTGTATAAGTTATTTATTTATTGTTTGTTTTTATACTTTTGTAATCTCAGTTGCGTACTTCCGTAATTGTTTTGTGTGTATTGCTTATGTATCCGACATGAATAAACTATAGCCAGAGGGTGGCGGTGATGACTACAGTTGCTTTGCGCCACTCAAACAGTTATTACTACTACCAGGTCTAGAAAGTGTAAATCACCGTAAAATCCTGTGACACTGTTCACTAGTCTCCAAAGCAGTCTCTTGACCAAAGGGGCAATAAGGTGTCGACCCGGAACAGCTGTGGTACAGATACTCTGGGGTGTAACAATGTCCCACATGCATCCGCAAAGGAGCAAACCAACGGTCATTTAAGGGTTGGATTGGGGAAGACAAGGACAAGAGAAATGTCTGTGAGAATAAAATCCCCCCACTCCTGGAGCTATTTGAATTCAAGAAAGTCTCTAACAATGCGTAACAACTCCCGCGGTGGTACATCGACCGCAAATATGTCACAGAAAGTGCAGGCAGATTTAGCTAAGAGATCAGCAATGTCATTGTCTGAAATTCCTGAATGACTCGTAATCCAAGCAAAGAGTACCCTTCGAGTACCTAAAGCAAGGTAAAATGATTTAAGTGCCTGTACATACCAACTGGTACGCAGTAGAATATTGGGTTGAATGAGCTCTGCAGGACACTTAGACATGGTTTCACAGTATAAGCTTAAACTTCGAATCGGACGTAACCAGAGAGTTAAGCTACAGCTGAGTTTTACAGTGCATAGTTCAAGCGCTAAGCCAAGATTATACGGGACTCGGCTTGAACCGTAATGAACTGCGGTTTAAGTTAAGGAGTCGCCATGTTATCTGAGGACGACGATTTTAGTGATGAGGAAATGCAAATTATTTTAAACCATATCCACAACAGAAGATGGCCTAAAGTGTTTATAATGCGTCCAAATCATTTCCACATATGGAATGACCGAGAATTCTACGAGAGGTTTCGGTTAAGTAAACAGTCTGCGATGATGGTACTAGAGATTATTGATGATGCAATTAAACATAAAACAGACTGGTAAGTAAAACTTAATATTAAATTTATTCTTACCCCTTTATAATATACATTTTTCGCTCATAAGGTATTATTACTTTATATTTCAGGAACAAAGCCCTCTCGTCAGAAGCGATGCTTCTTTTGACGTTGAGGTTACATGCATGTGGAAGCATGCTAATTGCAGCTGGAGATTTTTCCGGCGTCTCAAAATCTACAGCATGCAGGGTTGTGAAAATTGTTTCACATCCGTCAATTTGGACACTAATTAATTCCTTTATTTCCTCGTCGATTGGCGTAATTAACGATGGCACAGCCGGTCTTCCACCTGTACGCCGAATAGCACATTTTTCGTCGGCGTATTTCTTTTTTGTAACTTTCTTCAAATTGTCATATTTCTTTTTCAACACGGTAGCATCGCTGTATATTATTCCGCTCTTTGCATTGAATAACTCCGCAATTTTCCCCCACGTTTGGTTCTTCCTGCTCCACAGTACCCTATCAGATTGCTTGCACTCTGTTATGTGTTTATACTGCTTTACAATTTCTAACAGAATGCTAACTTCTTGAGAAGTGAAGTTAACAGTACGTTTTGGCTCTGATTTTTCTGCATTTTAATGTGTGTATCTGAATAACCAATAAAACCTTACTTTCAGGAACAGCGCCGCTATAAACAAATGATGGGAATTCGCTCATGCGCATGCGCAAGCGTTACACACTTTAAAGTTCCGAGGAGTTGTTCAGCTCAGTAAAGCCAAACGTGGTTGCCCTACTGTGAAACTCGCAAAGCTTTAACCAAAGCTTAAGTTTTATTTAAGCTGCGTCCGTGGCTTAGTAAAGGTTCGACTTAAGCCTGAACTGTGAAACCGACCCTAAGAGAGTCAGTGGAAACAGTCGCCGTTGTGAACACCATAGGCATCTTGAAGAAACCTTAGCACCTTATAAACAGCAAAGTTTTCAGCGAAGTAATTCGAGCAAAAATCTTGATGTCGAATGGTACGACGCATTTCCGGTTCTGATGGGGGGAAAGGAAAAGGAAGGGAAAAAGTCTAAACACGCTGGGTTTACCTAACAAGAGATAGTAAAAAAAGTCAGGTGTGCATTGCCTATGGTGAGAATATATATATATATATATATATATATACGGAATAATAAATGTGCCTTAAAGGCAACAGGACAATCCTGAGGGACGTTTGAAAATACTTTTCGTCATTTTTATCACACGGAAACCTTATTGTCAAAACAAATGCACTCTGGCATCAGGAGCTGTACACTTTGCACTATTTTTTCAACATAGTCGCCATCGACATTGACACATTTGTCGTAGGGTGCAATCCTTTTTGAGAAACCGCTTTGGTAAAACTCGGTGCCCTGCGATGCAAGGAATTGTCGCACAGCCTGCTGCACCTCAGCATTGCTTTGGAAGCGACGACCAGAGAGTGCGGCTTTCAATGCAGGGAACAGGTGAAAGTCCTATTGGGAGAGATCAGAGCTGTAGGTTGGATGATCCAATCTCTCCCATCCGAAGCAACGGTTCTGATATCGTGTGAGCCTTGCAGTATGTGGCTTTGCATGGTCGTCCAAGAGCACAACACCTTCACCTAAGACCCCTAGGTTATTTCATAAATGCAGGACCTGAGTGTGTTGAAGGTGTCGCAGTAGTATGACACATTCATGGTCCCTTGATGGAGGACTCCAGGATAATCTTACCTTTGGCGGCCCAGATAACTCTGGCAATAACCTTTCCTGCGGAGGATGACACATGGAATTTGTCCTCACTGGTGAACTGGGCCTAAGCACGACCAATACCGAGTCAGTCTGACACCGTTGTTCGCCTGTTGCTAACACCAGGTCCTGTACTCTAGCAATGTTGTTTTCATTCGTGGAGTGGAGGGACACCCACTTCGACCTTCATCCTCCACACTCTGCCTTCTTCACTGAGCACGCAAAGCCAGGACCAATCATTTGACGAGACATAACCTCTTCACCATACACGGCCTGTAGGCATTCAAGAATGACGGTCACACTAGTTCCATATGCCCATTCATACCGAATAACAGCACGCACTTCCATCGGCGACCACGCTGTCAGTACACGTCTGTCCTCCATTGTGATTTGTACTCGAATAACTTCGGACACACCGGTCTGATACTCTTCTCTCTTCTTCGCCGCTGTGCGCATGCGTCATTTCCCCTCCGTTGACGCTCCTTCCGTCGTTGAACCAGCAACGGGTGTGGATGCTTATAGTGATTGTTTGTTTGACCTGGCGTACCATCCGATCATTCACAAAAATGACGAAACCTACTTTCGGAACGTACCTAGTAGTATACGATATAGTATGGAGACCTGTGTACTCGGAAAGGTATAGTAAGAGAAGGTCACGCCGCAATGTAAATATCGGGGAAGACTAGAAAGAAGATAGTGGGCTCTCAAGATAGGCAAGGTCATAGCTTAGGTGCGTAACCTCTCCTCTGGACAGGTTCCTGTAACTTGGGTTATTATAGAAAGATGGAGCATTTTCAACGAGCAGGGACGTAGTGTAAAGCCACCACAGGGGAAAGATGGTTTAAGGGGGTTAGACCTAATTCATTGTGCATTGCTACTTAAGGTTTCCACCACATGTTGCAAAAAGCGACTAGGGCAAACTTGGAATGACAAAAAAATGGTGCCCTATAGAAAAAGAACATAAATAATCATTTCCTGTGTGGTGACCTTATACACTCTGAGACTGTAATTTCTTCTCGTAGCTAATAATATGCATAATTACGTGTCATATGACACAAATATGTAATGATTTATACAGTGGATTGTTTATCATATTAATTGTACTCTTTTCATGCTAATTGTGTCAGGTTAAGATTATTACACTAATCTGCATTTTCAAACTTTTGTCAGATGATTTCTTAAAAGTATGTGTTCTTGAATCGCGTTTTTATGCTGATTCCAGAAATAACTTCCATTTGTTCCTCTCACGTCAGGTTTTTACACAAAATAAGTAATGTTTTGAAAATCTTACTAATGTGCGTAGAAAAGTATTCAATTACCATTTCACACAAGGTAAGTTTTTATTCAAGAAACACCTTAAGAATACTCTCAAGAACTCCCCTAATTTATGACTAAATCTTAAAAAAGCAAGACGCCAAAGTGTTTTGTTTAATTTTTTTCAAACTTTCTCTTCTTTGACTTCCTTGCAGATCCTTGAAGATGACTGTCCCTCCTCAACATCCAACAGTAGCCGGCCATCATAGTTTCATTCCATCTCCCCTGGAACCTCCTCTCCATTTCCTTAATATCTTGGTGAAAACGTTCACCCTACTCTTCACTATAATGTCCCAGATTTTCTGGAAAGTAGTCCATATGTGAATGCAGAAAATGCACCTTCACACTCATGTTACAACCCAACTTCTTGAAATTTTCCAACGTTGTTTCGACAATGGCCTTGTAATTAGGATCTTTGTTATTGCCTAAGAAGTTTTCAGTAACTGATCGGAAGGCGGTCCATGCTTCTATTTCTCTCTCATTCATTGTCTTCTCAAAATCTTCATCCTCCACCAATTTCTTTATTTGAGGACCAACAAAACTTCCAGTCTTTAATTTGTCTTGTGTAATGAAGAGAAATTTCTTTGAAAGGTACTTGAAGCAGGGTCCATACAGTAGTAGAGCCCTTACAAATTGCTTCATCTAACCCAATTATATGTGTAGTGGCGGAAGAAATATCCTTATATCTTTATATTTTTGAAGTGAAGTAGTGAAAAAACTGTATGTGATAGAAAAATACTAAAAGCAGTTCTGAAATCACATAAAAAGTGAGTCAGATATCATGCAGACTAGTGTTATAAATGTTATTAAAATTAGATGAAAGGTATACATTTGTAAACTGATTCTCGGAAACTGAACGAAACCGCCAAATTTTGGGAACAGAAAAGTTGCATCCAGCGAGAAACGTTGACGCGTTTTATGGCGCTGGCTAGCCAGAGAGTCCTTTGTAAACTTGTGCAATAATTCGCCGTGACCAAGTTGAAGGGGGGGGAGGAAAGTTCCAGCATAAACTTCGGGGAATAACCATCGCCAAGTTAGGAGTAGCCCATAAGTGCACTAAACTTAACTACGTAAGAACTAGATGCGTTCAAGAGCGCGAAAATGTCATCCAATGAGGGAACAGGAATATATAAGAGACAATTCCTGCGAATATAGAATCAAACAGTAGATTCGCGGCATTCCTTAAAGTACCGTCGTCTAAGCAAACATGCTAATTCCGAGGCGAAAAACTTGACAGGAAGAGATGAAAAGTGTGAATAATATATGGACTCAGTAACTCGAATATGCCGACATGTTTATCGTCGCGAAGAATGTACAACCTAAGGCAAAATAAATGAGCAACAGTCAGACAGGGAGCTCGATTCGGAAAACATCAGAAATATTGCTTGGCGCTGCGTTTACAATACACAATTTAACACTATGCGATAAGTAGGAAGATGCCTTTCAGTTTGGTTGCATGCATGTCAGACGAGCAGTTCCAATACTTGGCAAAAATGTTTTTTATTATTTAAAATATAATTTGTTAAATATATGGCAATGCCATATGTTTTCCGTGCATAAAACATCTATTAATTTTAAGGCATTCTTACATAAAAACACAAACCAAACACTCCTTTCGTTTTCAAAATACACTATGTGATCAAAAGTATCCGGACACCTGGCTGAAAATGACGTACAAGTTCGTGGCGCTCTCCATAGGTAATGCTGGAAGTCAATATGGTGTTGGCTCACCCTTAGCCTTGATGATAGCGTTCACTCTCGCAGGCAATCGGGTGCTGGAAGGTTTCTTGGAGAATGGTAGCCCATTCTTCACGGAGTGCGGAACTCAGGAGAGGTATCGATGTAGGTCGGTGCGGCCTGGCACGAAGTAGGCGTTCCAAAACATCCCAAAGGTGTTCTATAGAATTCAAGTCAGGACTGTGTACAGGCCAGTCCATTATAGGGATGTGTAACCACACCGCCACAGCCCGTGCAGTATGAACAGGTGCTCGATCGTGTTGAAAGATGCAATCGCCATTCCCGAATTGCTCTTCAACAGTGGGAAGCAAGAAGGTGCTTATAATATCAATGTAGTGGGTCTGCGCTGTGATCGTGCCACACAAAACAAGGGGTACAAGCACACGACCACACCGTAACACCACCACCTCCGAATTTCACAGTTGGCACTACACACGCTGACAGATGAAGTTCACCGGGCATTCGCCATACCCACACCCTACCATCGGATCGCCACATTGTGTACTGTGATTTGTCACACAACGTTTTGTCACTGTTCAATCCTGTAATGTTGACGTCCCTTACACTAAGCGAGGCGTCGTTTGGCATTTTCTTGCGTAATGTGTGGCTTAGGAGAAGCGGCTGGACCATGAAATCCAAGGTTTCTCACTTCACACGTAACTGTCATAGTACTTTGTGTGGATCCTGATACAGTTTAGAATTCCTGTGTGATGGTCTGTATAGATGTCTGCCTATTGCTCTTTACGACCCTCTTCAAAAGTCGGCAGTCTCTGTCAGTCAACAGACGAGGTCGGCCTGTACACTTTTGTGCTGTACATGTCCCTTCACGTTTCTACTTCACTGTCACATCAGAAACAGTGGACCTAGGGATGTTTAGGAGTGTGGAAATCTCGCGTACAGACTTCTGACACAAGTGACACTATATCACCTGACCACTTTGGAAGTCCGTGAGTTCCACGGAGCGTCCCATTCTGCTGTTTCACGGTGGCTAATGACTACTGAGGTCGCGGATAATGAGTACCAGGCAGTAGGTGGCAGCACAATGCAGCTAAGGTGAAGAACGTATGTTTGTGGGGATGTCCGGATACTTTTGATCACGTAGTGTAAGTGTCATATTAATACGAATTCCAATGTAAGTGTAAGAATGTAAATGCATTTCATACTGTTTCCATGCGACTGCTATCTGGCTATCGCTGTTCTCTTTGTATTACAACGAAATGTTTAATGTATTTATTTCTGCAAACGTTTATCTGGATTAAAATGCAGTAGACAGAAAAATAAGCTATAGTAAGAATAATATGTATACCCACGAATGAAGATTGAGAGTAGAGAAATTCATGTGAATGTGTCATATAAGAATTTTTATATATATCTATAATATTTACTTATTTCTTGAAGTAGATGTGTTGTTGCGTATTGTTTAAACTTGAAGAATGTTTGTGCTTACGTAATCGTATTTTACGCAGTATTAATTTAGTTGCATTTAAGGAGTTCCTTGAAGACGCTTTGGGCGTCGGTTTGAATTTGTTTATTACGTAATATGCTGCTACGTACGAGAAGCTGATTTCAAGATGTGTTTTTGTTATTACACTTCAAGTTTTACACTATAATATTTAACTTTGTTTTTAACACTGCTTCTATATATTATTTATGTTTGAATTTGTCTCAGCTGCGTCAGTAATGTTTGTAGAGTCATGTGTTTAAGGCAGGCGCGGTATGACAATGATTGTAGACATCACAGAATTTAAGTTTTTAAATTCACTTCTTTTATGAATTATTGAACATTTTTATAAAGCACTACACTTTTTAAGAACTGTGAGAATCTTCACTTAGCGCGTATACATATTTTACGATTCACACGTAGAGAATACATCTTACATCTATTCACTACCAAGGCTTGCCAGCAATTGAATAAGTTTAAACGGTTAAAACTCGTAAGCTTCGGTATTTCAAGTCTCTGATTGGCTAATTCTAGTCCAATAGAAATTCTGCATGTTACTTAAACTTTTCCCTTGCTATTGATTGACTAATTTTAAACTGTTACTGAATTTACCTTATCTTTGATATAATCATGGCTGGTATATTTTCAAACTCTTAAACTCATTATTGCTACAAGGTTTCCTCATTATTACCTCATTGTTAGCAACTTAAAACTTATTATTCTCACAGCTCTTGCATTATTAAAGTATATAATGTATTCACATTACATTAATAAAACATGTTTACAATAAAAAAATCTGATGTGTTACACTCACATGACTTTCTCTACTCTTGTACAAACTATTTTTACAAACGCTTATTCTTCATATGCTTCATGTTAATCGAGATATCGAGATGTTAATCTTATTGTTAATTTTCTTGTAGATGCAAGGGGGATTGGTAGGCTTTAAGTGATAGTCTAATATTTTAAGAGCTGGTTGCTATGTGGAGTATTACATTCTCTTTGCGTTACCAGGACAAAAAAATGAATAACGAATTTGAGAAAAAGTATAACTATTGGAAAATTTAAGGGAATAACAAGCAATATCTCGAAAACGGTTCACTCACAAAAAAAATGTATATGACAAATTGTGTATTTTAACGCGATCTACATATTTTGTGTAGTAAAATTTTGTCTATCTTTTATGGTTTACCAGTTATGTAAAAGCCATTCACAATAAAGAATACTTTTGGAGACATTCCCAGAAAATTCGAGATATACATTTCATTTCTCATGACAATATCTGAAACATATGATATTTTATTCAAAATCGTTAGAGCCTTTTTTGAGAATATTAAACTTTTCGAAAAATGTTCCATGTAATGGGTAGTCTGATGTTGAGGGATTTTCTTTAAAACCTTCGTGTTGCATCTCTGGAAGATATTGAACCTAAATACCAAGTTTGGTGTTTATCCGACTGTTCGTTTCTGAGTTATGCTGTTCACAGACACACACACAGACACACACATGGACATGTTTCCAAAAATGCCTTTTTTGGATTCAGGGGACCTCAAAACACGTATTTCCGGTGAAATCTCGGTATCGAATATTTGGGTGAAATACAATACTTCCCCTACTTACTATACGTAGTAGAGAAAGTAATAAGCATTTGCAATGATTGTTACATACATTTAAACAATTATGACATACATAAGGCGGGTTGTTATTGAATTTACTTATTGTAAAATACAATTGAAATGATTTAGGTATTAAAGTACTGCCTCATTCTTATTTAGTTTGAAACGAAAAAGACGGTTTTTCAGCTTTTTTGTGTGAGCATAAGATCAAACATTCCTTAGCTATTGGTAGTTATATTACACTAGTCTGCATGATATCGGATGACTAAAAACTAAAATGTGCTTCTGACTCACATTTTATGCTGATTTCAGAACTGCTTTCAGTATTCTTCGATCACGTACAGTTTTTTCACAATTTCACTTCAAAGGTATATAGATATAGAGATATAAAGATATTGCTTCCGCCACTACACATAAAATTGGGCTTGATGAAGCAATTTGTAAGGGCTCTACCACAGGATGGACCCTGCTTCAAGTACCTTCCCAAGAAATTTCCCTTCATTACACAAGACAAATTAAAGGCTGGAATTTTTGTTGGTCCTCAAATAAAGAAATTGATGAAGGATGAAGATTTTGAGAAGACAATGAATGAAAGAGAAATAGAAGCATGGACCGCCTTCCGATCAGTTACTGAAAACTTCTTAGGCAATAACAAAGATCGTAATTACAAGTCATTTTCGAAACAATGTTGGAAAATTTTAAGAAGATGGGTAGTAACATGAGTGTAAAGGTGCATTCTGTGCATTCACATATCAACTACTTTCCAGAAAATCTGGGACATTATAGGGAAGAGCAGGGTGAACGTTTTTACCAAGATATTAAGGAAATGGAGAGGAGGTACCAGGGGAGATGGAATGAAACTATGATGGCCGACTACTGTTGCATGTTGAGGAGGGACAGTCATCTTCAAGGATCTGCAAGGAAGTCAAAGAAGAGAAAGTTTGAAAAAAATTAACTGAAAGACTTTGGCTTCTTGTTTTGTTAAAATGTAGTCATGAAATAAATTAGGGGAGTTGCTGAGAATATTCTTAAAGTGTTTCTTGAATAAAAACTTACCTTGTGTGAAATGGTATTTGAATACTTTTCTACGCTCGTTAGTAAAATTGTCAAAATATTCTTATTTTGTATAAAAACCTGACCTGATAGAAAAAAACGGAAGTTATTTCTGGAATCAGCATAAAAACGTAATTCAAGAATACCTACTTTTAAGAAATCATCTGACAAAAAGTTTGAAAATGCAGACTAGAGTTATAATATCCGTAATATACATTGCATTTTTCAATAAAAAATAAAACAATTATCGGGATATGCACATCGGTAGGTCTCACTACTACATACCTGATTATAATCGCTCGGTTATCAGGGCATATTTAGTGGCTGGGATTCAATATGAAACGTGGCAATAAAACCCAGCTAAAGGCGCGCGTTCCGAGACACCATTGTAAACCGGTCGCGGAAACGATTTCGACATCGACAAATATGCGCTTCGCAAATATGTGCTCATTTTTTGTTTATTTAAATATTAAAATATTAATGTATTTATAAAGGTTTTTATTTTAAATCTTAGGGTGTACATTTTCAAAGTGCCAGAAGTACAAATTCTAAAATATTTCCGCCGCCTTAGTCAAGAACGCAAAATATGCATGAATAGGAACGCGAGGACCAAAAGCAAAGTATGCAAAGTAAACGTAGCATTATAAAGGGCGAGAGGATAGTTTACTAGTTTTGAATTCCGATGTTTGAGATGGCCGTGTGAATAAAACTAAGTTAAGTGAAACCATGCCTAAATTCTTGGTCCGTCAAACGCCTTGCAGATCTACATCCTTTACCAAGGAACCAGAGCCCGTGCTCATCCTAATATCCAGAGATCTATAGAAATATAGTTAGCCGAGGCGAGAGCATAAGCAGAAACATCACAGTCGGTGAAGCGACCTCCAACCTGGACTTCAGCCACGCAGAACGAGAGGCAGAGGATCCAGAGTCAACACTGGCGCAATCACCGCTTAGCAGAGCAGATAACTCGTCTCTAAAATCGGCGCCGCAGACATGGTGCCCCAAATCATAAGAGCACACTAGGCTGTGAGCCCCAGTTTTTCCATAACAATCCACGAAAGAAGTTAAACTTGCTATCCAGTCATTTACGTAGCTGGGAAATATGTGCCTGCAAGTGTTTTAGTTCCAGGATATGATGTGTGGTAACCTCTCTCGCATTTTGGGACTTTCAGCGTCCTGGAGGAAGAGCAGTCTGTCCAGTTTCCCAGAAAAACGAAGAGAAGCGGCTTTCTCGACGTTCATTGTGAGGCCACGGGAGTCTGTACACACCATCTAGGCTTTCACAGTTTCCATTGAGTTTCTACACCGCTGTGCTCTTGATTATACAGAACGGAGAGTGGTTTGTTTACTTAATGCCCGTTCTACCCTAGCGCTGAAAGTCTGTGCATAATTTGAAGTTTGTAAAAATGCATATGCCTTGGCATCGCTGTCTTATCGCTTGAACTACTCGCACATCAGGAGCAGACCTAAGTTTGTTACTAGTCGCACTTGAGGCAGACTGCTGCCGTTTCTCAAGAAGCAAGCACGTGCTGGAAATTACGCTTCTAACTTGGTTTTATTCGAACCTCCACGTTATGGCTACAAAGATCTTAATCTTGAAGATAAGGAAGATCTTAATCTTGAAGATAAGGTGAGTTGGTCCTGATTATTATATCACGCGCATCGAAACGTGGCAGAGCACAGATTCCAAGACTGAATCTCTAATGTTTGACACGAGTATATGTAGATGTGGACAGCACATAGCAATATTTTTACCTAGGAGAAGAGAGACGATCTTCTCTTTCCCCTCCTGACATCAAACAAAAGTTGCTTTGGTGTCGAACACCGCCGGACTTCAAAAACTGTGGATTGTCAGATCCAGCAACTTTACATCATTTTCTCATTTCTCAGTTCTTACTTGTATGCTCTTATGTGAGAAATGTGTTGACAGATGTGAATGTCTTTTATATTTCAGCTGTGGTTAAGTGTCGAATCTTTTCTCGAACCTATCAAGCAGGATTAAAATCATAGTCCTTTATCGCAAAGGACTCCCGACTTATGGTGTAATTCATTAAATATTTATATTTTTACTTCCTTTACCATCTACCTAGTAGTTAGAGAACGTATTTTATTCCACCCAAAAATTCGATATCGTGGCTTCATCGGAAATATATGTTTTGAAGTCTGAATCCAGAAAAAATATTTTTAGAAAAATCTCCATGTGTGTCTGTGAACAGCATATCTCAAAAACGAAAAGTCGGATAAATACCAAACCTTCTCAAGATGCGGCACGAAGATTTTCAAGAAAATCACCCCAACCCCCGAAACTGCCCTTTATAGGTAACACTTCGAATCTTTTTTATTTTCTAAAAAATTGCTTTACTAATATTAATTTAAATGACAACGCAAATGTATATCTTGAATTTTTTGGGAATAACCTATTCAGTTCTCTTCATTCGAAAGTAATTTTTTATAATCGTGAATAACTAGTAAACTTTAAGGTACAAACCAAAACGTACTACACAAAATGTAGATCTCTTTAAAACACACAGTTTATCTCAAATACGTTTTTTATGACATAAGCCATTTCTGAGATATCGGTTATTAATGGTTCAAATTGTTCATTACTTGGTCACTCTCTAAAGTCCTATCAACATTGAGCTGTTCCTCGCGATTATATAGAAACAATATTGAATTTTAAGGCCAGCATATAGTTTCTAGTTCTTAAACATTTAAATATCACCGTTCCCCTTGTATCTATAACGAAATGTGTAATGTAGCTGTTTCTGCAAAGATTTATTTGCATTAAAATTAAGTACAAGGAAAAATAAGCTTTAATATGAATAGTGCACATACCCACTAACAAAGATAGTCATTTGAATCTACGAGTATCACATCAGATTTTTACTTTCTCTACTACGTAGGGGAAGTATTGTGTTCCACCCAAAAATTCTATACCGAGATTTCGCCGAAAATACATGTTTTCAGACCTCCTGAATCCAAAAAAAGTATTTTTGGAAACGTGTCCGTGTGTGTGTCTGTGAACAGCATAACTCAGAAACAAACAGTCGGATAAACACCAAACTTGATATTTAGGTTCAGTATCTTCCAGAGATGCGACACGAAGGTTTTCAAGAAAATTCCCCCACCCCAGATTACCCTTTACATGGAATATTTTTCGAACATTTTAATTTTCACAAAAATGGCTCTAACGATTTTGATTAAAATATCATATATTTTAGATACTGTCATGACAAATAAAATGTATATCTGGAATTTTCTGGGAATGTCTCCAACAATATTCTTCATTGTAAATTACTTTTGCATAACTGGTAAACCATAAGAGATAGACAAACTTTTACTACACAAAAAATGTAGATCGCGTTAAAATACACAATTTATGTCATATACATTTGTTTTGTTGAGTGAACCATTTTCGAGATATTGCTGTTATTCCCTTAAATTTTCCAATAGTTATACTTTTTCTCAAATGGAATTCGTTATTCATTTTCTTTTTGTCCTGCTAATGCAAAGAGAATGAAATTGTCCACATAGCAACCAACTCTTAAAGTATTTGACTATCGTTTAACGACTACCAATTCCCCTTGTATCTACAACAAATTAGCAATAAGATTAACATCTCGATTAGCATGAAGCATATGGAGAATAAGCGTTTGTAAAAATAGTTTGTAGAAGAGTAGAGAAAGTCATGTGAGTGTAACACATCAGATTTTTAACTAACAAACCCAACCAAAACGTAGGTCAATCGCCTTTGTTCTCTGACAATAATCGAAATATTTTATTTAGACTCATTTAAATTCCCTTTGAGAATGTAATTCAGATAAATACCATACTGTAACTGTGACACAGACAAGTTATACAGGAATAGTAATGGTCAGTTTTTCTTAACTCAAACGTAATCATAATAATAATAATAATAATAATAATATAAAACGTGACACTAATGGAATTTATCTTCACGCTTGCTCATCAGTTATCCATAATCTAAAATTATCACAACTATTATTTTTATCTTCATCAGCATCATCACCTTTCTTGGTTATATGCATTCCGCTTTAAATCTGTTATGAAATACAAATTCGCTTCATTTCGCAATAGTAACTCTTGCTGGTACGTGTTTTCATGATCTTTGATGTTTGGCCAGTACGTTGGAGGGGGGTTAGATTACTGAGGAAGACCGCTATTGCTATCCAGAAGTATATATCTTTCTCCTTATGCTCTAACAACCATATGGCATAAATGCTACAGTTTATTTAAATTCTACTCTGTATTACATGAATAGTGTAATATTTACGTCGTTGGGACTGGTATTTCCGTCACTTTATGATTTAATTGCAATAAACAAAAGCTGCATTTAAATGCTATTGTGTCTTTCCCGTTAAAGTCGCCGAGAGAGGTAATGTGGTTAGAGGAATCACCTTTTATATGAATATTATGATTTGTGATAGATACACTACGTGATCAAAAGTATACGGACACCTGGCTGAAAATGACATACAAATTCGTGGCGCCCTTCCTCGGTAATGCTCGAAGTCAATATGGTGTTGGCCCACCCTTAGCCTTGATGACAGCGTTCACGCTCGCAAGTATACTTTCAATCAGATGCTGGAAGGTTTCTTGGGGAATGGCAGCCCATTCTTCACAGAGTGCGGAACTGAGGAGAGGTATCGATGTAGGTCGGTGAGGCCTGGCAGGAAGTCGGCGTTCCAAAACATCCCAAAGGTGTTCTATACGATTCAAGTCAGGACTATGCAGGCCAGTCCATTACAGGGATGTTATTGTCATGTAACCACTCCGGCACAGCCCGTGCAGTAAAAACAGGTGCTCGATCGTGTTGTTCTTCAACAGTGGGAAGCAAAAAGGTGCTTAAAATATCAATGTAAGTCTGCGTTGTGATCGTACCACGCAAAACAACAGGGGTGCAAGCCTCCTCCAGGAAAACACGACCACACCATAGCACCACCACCGAATTCCACTGTTGGCACTACACACGCTGGCAGATGACGTTCACCGGTTATTCGCCATACCCACACCCTGCCATCGGATTGTCACATTGTGTACCGTGATTCGTCACTCCACAAAACGTTTTGTCACTGTTCAATCGTGTAATGTTGACGCTCCTTACACCAAGCGAGGCGTCGTTTGGCATTTTCCTGCGTGATGTGTGGCTTATGAGCAGCCGCTCGACCATGGAATCCAAGGTTTCTCACCTCACGCCTGTACTTGGAGTGGATCCTGATGCAGTTTGGAATTCCTGTGTGATGGTCTGGATAGATGTCTGCCTAATACTCGTTACGACCCTCTTCAAATGTCGGCGGTCTCTGTCAGTCAACAGACGAGGTCGGCCTGTAAGCTTTTATGCTGTACATGTCCCTTCAGTTTCCACTTCACTATCACATCAGAAACAGTGGACCTAGGGATGTTTAAGAGTGTGGAAATCTCGCGTACAGACTTCTACTCAAGTGACATCTAATCACCTGACCACGTTCGAAGTCCGTGAGTTTTACGGAGCGTCCTATCTGCTGCTTTACGATGTCTAATGACTACTGAGGTTGCGGATAATGAGTACCAGGCAGTAGGTGGCAGCACAATGCACCTAAGATGAAAAAAAGTATTTTTGGGGTGTCCGAATACTTTTGATCACATTGTGTAGCTGCAGGAGAACCGTATAGATTATTAAAATACACAACACTGTCAACAGTTTTTTTCGTAGTCTTAGCCATTTTCAACATTCCAACTAGCAGGATTACATTTTTTCCAAGTGCGAGTGCGTCATGTAACCGAGATATTTGACGTTTGCGATTCTTCTTTTATATTTCTATAGCAAGAGCTCAGTACTGTCACTAAACATTTGAATGTCATTTCCGCATGTTCTATGCAACTAAGCAGTTACTGTTTAATCTGATATCATTTCTCGGTAGAAATACACAGTGAATAACATAATGTGGATAGAGGAATCACTTTTTATATAAATATTATGATTTGTGAGATGTATATGTACGTGAATTTGCCATGGACAGAGAATGTCGTGCGATTGTACCTCATTCATTTCTCCACTACTTATCTATTGTAAATAGAGGAAGTAATATAAGTATTTAACCCAAATATTTTACTTCAAGATTTCACAGAAATACGTGTTTTGAAGCCTCCCACACCCAAATTGTTTTATAAAAAGATCCTTGTGTGTCCGTAAATAGCATAGCTCAAAAACGCATGTTGGATAAATACCAAATTTGGTATTTAAGCCCAGTATCTTCCTGGTATGCGATATGAAGGTTTTCAAGAAACATACCGTTTTACATAGAAAATTCTTTGTAAGTTCTTATTTTCTAAAAAATGGCTCTCTTAATTTTGATTAAAGTTTGCATGACAAATAGAATTTATATTTTAAATTTTTTGGGAATGTTATGTAAAGCTCTCTTCATTGTGAATTAGTGTATAACTTTTAAGCCGTAAGAGATAGACGAAAACCTACCGTACAAAAAATGCACATCAAGTGCATTTTTGGTGGTCATGCAAAGAGAACAGAATTTCTAAGACATCCAATACGGGCCCACCTTTAAAATATTTGTCTGTCACATAAACCTACTCTACTCTCCTTGTATCTATAACGAAATTTATCTCGATTAATGAAGCAGGTAGAATAAACTACTGTAGAAGAAAGTCATATGAATGTAACACATAATATTTTTATTGAGTACTGTAATGTTCTTGCAAGGTCGATTAAGAAGTACTCGATGCATAGAAGTCGCAATTACTTAAAAAAATAAATAGACTACAAAAGTAACACGCCGAGCCCATTATAGAATGCATTGCAAATAAAGCATTCCCCCAGAGTAATAATTGTTTTGTACTACCAAAGCTTAAAGGAATTGAACAAGGATTTAAAGCGACTTTAAATAAAGGTAATAATCCATACAACCCCAAAGGTACTCAATATATTAACACTCAAATATAGAAACAAAGATGTGTTATAATTGAAACAGATTGCATTCTCACACAACATTTGCAATTTTGAAATGAAATTTAACACGCGATAATATGTTATAAACTCGCTTCCGTGAGACATTAAATGCCGCTCCACACACTACAAGAATTTAGAATATTACTTACGCCAAAGTACATGGTATAGTTATTTTGAACAAGCCCAAAAAGTATGGAGATGGCCGCTCTCAGACACGAAGCTCAATAAAAGTCCTTCTTCGCTGGTCATCGAGAACTAACAGTCACACTCCTTTTTTCTTGATCCATCGCTCGGGGTACGCATTGGGAAGGTCAGGTGATGATGACGTGGAACCAACTTAAGCGCTACCTATACTGGCGGAGAGGACACAACCTGGCGAGCGCTGTGAAACCTGGTGCAGCCGACTTCTGGTGTAAGGCAGGCTGCCGGCGTAATAATAAGCAGGGCCTGAAAATTGTAGTTCATGATTGCAGGTGCATAAAAGAACTACGGCCATTTCTGCAAAATAGCCACACGATAAAAGAAGAGCCACAATTGCCTCAGTACGAATACTGAGCACATCACAACAAAAACTAATTCCCCGTAGGCGTAACACAGACAAGCAATGGTATAACACTTTATATTTCCAAGTTGATATTAGTAGTGGTTGTGTTTTATGTATAATTATTACAGGAAGCTACATCATAAATAAAAATAAACATTATTCACAAGGCCATGAAATTGCTACTAATTTAGACACAATTAATCGACATTTTCCTGACAATGATAGTAATACCTTAAGACGGTGTTTTGATTCGCCGAAGGAAAAGGCAGTTCTGAGATACTGATTAGTTCGAGTTTTCACATAATTCTTTTCTAAAAAGCCTTTCTTTTGAGCACTTGGAAACATCGTAATTCCACTACGGAACGGTTATGGAGGATGCTAACTTATTGGCTATAAGAGGATGCTTTACAATAAATTTAGTATTTTGCCACAACAAATAAATATTCATAAAACTGTTAATAGGTTACAGGTATCGGTTATACAGCGGAGGGGGATATCTCGCGCTTTGCAACTTACGTAGATCTATTTTGGCTACCATCCCCAGGAGGAAGGAATGAAGTGAAGGAATCACAGGAGCCTACAGGAGACAGGCCACAGAGATACGCGGATACTGGGCACACTGGTTTTGCCTAGAGTGGGAGATGAACGACCCGTCGACCAAGCAGCCCTCTAGGTCCACGGGGATTGCTCTTTCCTTTGAGTAAGCATTGCGGCCACCTGTCCGGCACCACCATACTCCACGAAACCTAGAAGTACACCTGAAACTTGAGAAAAAACGGAATGAAAGGGAAATTATGGAAAGGAAATCGCCTAGGATAACCATAAAAAATTCAAGGTGAGAGTGTGCGGTCGACGAGAATTGAACCCGAAAGCCCCCGAATACGAGCCTCACATACGATAAACTTTTAAATTGGATTATGGCTGGTATCACCATATACAGGTAACACACGCATACACTGCATGCCTTTTATTGACTTCAACACAGTATTACGCATAAAAAAGAACAAATAACATACTGCTTTACTTATTTTTATGAATATATTGTCGTGACCTGTTAACAAACTAGCTCAATGGGGGGGTAGAGCGATGAGGTTACCGAGGATCTTAAAGTTAATAATTCACGTTATACGAGGTCAGACGGGTGACGCAGCTGAGAGAAATTATAAAAAAAAAAAATATTAGAAAATTCCTAACAGAAATATTATCCCATGGTATGGATGAGGGAAGGGATCTATCTACTATAATAATTTACATTAAATGGAAGTGGATGGCAACTACATTTTTTAATAAAAGGGGATTACATTACCTCCTTGTTTCCTTGTCTGTCGGTGAGGACGCCATACTGTTGGTATGGGTAGCGCGCACACACACTACGTCTTGCCTCGAACAGTAACTAGCCTCGACTGACTGAACCCCACGCTAACTCGGCGTGGTAACGCTATGCTAACTGGCTTATCCCCTGCCCTCTTGCGCAATACCCGATCTGGGCCGCCAGGTCACATACGCAATAATACTCGTACGTCACAATCTGGCATATTTTGTCACTTTTGTTTCATATTGCTGACACTCGAAGTCGCATAGCATGCATCTCATCCGTGGCATCATGGGAACTTTGGTTGCGTTGTCTTTTCGCTGCCAACATTTGAAATCCCAACATAGCTGAAAACACGATATAGGGCCCTCAGCCTCAAGGCGTAGCCGAGAGATTGAGAGACCTCAGCCTCAAAGCGTAGCCGAGGGATGCTTTTTAGAAGGAGAGGAGTGTAGCGACGACAGGACGTAGCCGAGAGATCTGCGCGTCTAACACCCGAATGATTCGCGTTGGCAGCAATTCCTTCCAAAAGTCGCCATAAACGACTATATAGGAACGGCCGCATAAAAGGGTGGGTGGGTGGGCAACATCTACTACACCAAAACGTTTCTCATTAACTAAGAGCTACTGTGGATAGCAAAAAACCCCGATTTCGTAAGTTAAAAGCTTCTATTTTCACCATAATTCAATATCGAAGTAACTCCCTCACACGTTACCTTAGAGCCATATCCCTCTGTAAACTGTTCGTTGTTTGATACCAAATTCCATCAAGTTGGAAAGCTGAATGGCCACATCAAGAGAGCATTATTTTAATTTGGTAAGTGAACAATTGAGAGCAGCGCATTCTTCTTACTTGTATGTTTCCATCATAAAATTTGATTTTGCACACATTGATTAGTAATGCAAATAATTAATAATTCCAAACACATTATGCTAAAAGGCTCTGTTCGGTCAACATATAATCACAGTGATGACTCATTTCGCCTCGCCTTCACCTCCCCCGTCGCCACACCAAAGTTTCTTTGTTTACTGTGCATACAGTCGATATTAGCTTAACTTGTAGGTTTGCAGAAGTACCAAGTTTGCCATTTTGCGTGTAAAACCAAATATGTCTGCTTCGCTTAACTAGAAACACTAAAGGAGGGCGTTTGAAGCTGCAGCTTTCTCTGTTTTTACTCAAGAACGACGCTTTGCATTTCATTGTTCTTTGAGCAGAGTGTGCGAGTATTTAATTTCATAGAAGTCTTTCCGCAATTGCTTTGTCTTTAGTTTGGTATGTTTCGAAAGTAATTTCCATTGCCTGCTGTTGAAACTGATTTGAAATGTGTAACTGAAACTAATACAACAACATTGCTGCATTCATGAAAACTAAGATGAAGGTAGTAACCATAGTAAGAGGTGCCATAAAACTGATAAAAATAAGCTTAATGTCATTAAGGTTTAATACAAAATTGCCTTTCAAAAGCAATTAAGAATTAAAATAGCTTTCAGAGAAACTTTAATAAGTAACTTCTTAAACATTGCACAAGTGTAATAAATTATAAGTGTACGATCTTACTGATGTCATATTCACCAATCAGAATCGAACTTAGTCGATAGTTTCATAGCATACTGCTTAAATACTAATAACTAAAGACGAGGATTTATGCATGGCACGAAATACAGGTTAACTTGACAGCGAGCAAATGTGGACATAAATATAAAAACTAAGAAGTTGTTTACCCAAAATAAGTGCAATAAAAAGTTGCAAATATTCAAGGGCATAACGATATTAGAAGAGGTGTCAGAATAATCTAGAAAGGACTTCCAGGATCTTGTACACTGAGGATAAAGAATAAGTCGCAAAACATTCCACAAAAAATAAGGATATTGTAGTGCCCGCTGTGGGCGGTTAGCTTACAACAGGGGGAATAGGCTCAGATGATAGAGCAGGTCGGTGCTGGAACGCAGAGCACCATAGGTGGTTGAATGAAAACCCGAGGTTTGCCTAAAAAGCTAATGGCTGTATTCTCTAATAGTTACAAGGATACTGTGGGCTCCTGGGTGGAGAGACATACGTGTAAGAGCTTAATCGTGTCCACACATGTGGTGAGCTCCTGCTGATCCCGAAGACAACCAGTTATAATGATTAACATATTTAGAGTGGGGCTCCGGCCCTGACTGTCGTTCGAGCGTCGGATAAAATTGAGAGAGATTACCTACATTTGTGGTCAATATATACTTATCCGCAAGCTGAGAAAGTACCGCTGGAAGCCGTTCTTCCTAAATTATCACTTCTTTCGCACATCATGAAATCTATACTACGAACTCTACAATATTTCACAATTTGTAACTGATAAAGAATGAGAAATCATCAGACGATAACATAGTATGCATGACATATGCACCGTTAACGTCCTATGACGTTGAAGTTTCTCTTAGTTCAAATATTGTTTAACCGATCGACGCCGACGTTTGACATTCGATAGTTTAAGTGCAATTCCCTGCGACGGCTCTGAAGCTATGAGGAATAGTAAAGGAAAGCTTCTTCTTCTAACTTTACTAATGTTTCAACAATCCCTCATATTTGTGTAGTGTCATCTGCTAGACCTCAACAGAGTGTTGCATTTCTCATTTTTAGACTGTATGCTTTGTGTGGTTTGTGTGCGTCGGAAGTCAACACAGACACCGGGCATACAGCTGTATAACGTCTACGCACCCGCAACCTGACGACAAATCGCATAAACCCCTCATCTTGAGCTGTAACTTACAGTTTTAACCACTACATTCGCTTTTAACTTCTCTACTGCGAACTTAAAGTAGAGGAAGTACTATATTCCATCCAAAATTTGATGTAGACATTTCACCGGAAATACTTGTTTGGAGGCACCCTAAACCCAAAAAGAGCATTTTAGGAAAAAATTCTGTTCCTATTTGTGCGTACGTGGACAGAATAGCCCAAATACAAAAATTCGGTTAAATACGCAACTTAGTATTTAAGTTCAGGACCTTTGAAAGATAGGACACGATAATTTTTAGGAAAATCCCCTACTCCAAACTGCCCTTTACTTGTAAAAGTTTTTGTTATTTTTTATTTTCTCAAAAATTGTCTAATGATTTGGATTAAAATGTCATCAGTATAAACCATTTTCATGACTGATAAAATGTATGTATTGAATTATTTGGGAATACTCTGTAAAATCCTGTTTATACTGAATGACTTTTGTATAATTATTATTGCTAAACCTTAAGAGATGGATTATCGTCTTGGTACACAAACAAAAAATGTATCTCATTAAGGCACACAGTTTGTGTCAAACAATTGTTTGGTGAAAGTAATCATTTGCGAGATGTTCTTTGTTATTGGTTTGAATTTTCAAATACCTTATGCTTTTCTTAACTGAAATCGCTATTTTCCTTTTCTTCTTTGTCTACCACATAAAGTAAGTAGGGAAAGTATTGCATTCCATCCAAAAACTTGATATCGAGATTTCACCAGAAATACATGTTTTGAGGCACATCTAAATCCAAATAAAGTATTTTTGGAAAAATGTGTGAATCTTTCTATGTGTTTTTGAACACCTTAACTCAAAAACGAAAAGTCAGATAACTACCAAACTTGGTATTTAGAATCAATATCTTCCAAAGGTGAGACACGAAGATTTTAATTAAAATCCCCACCCCAAACTACCCTTTACATGGAACATTTTTCCGAAAATCTTGATTTTGTAAAAAATGGCTATCGATTTTGACTAAAATACTATATATTAAAGATATTTACATGACAAATCAGAATAGCCTAGCAATTCCTCTTCATTTGGAAGGTATTTTGTATAATCTTGTATAACTCTAAACGTTAAGCGATAGATGAAAACGTATTACACAAAACATGCACACAATTTATTTCAAAGTAGTTTTTTTTGTAACATAAGCCATTTCTGAGATAAGCGTTATTAATGGTTGGAATTGTTGAATACTTGCCATTTTTTAAGTCTCATTGATTTTCAGTTGTTTCTCGCAATTACATGGAAATAGTATGGAATTTTAAGGTCAGCATATAGCGCCCAGTTCTTAAACAGTTGGTTATCACTGTTCTCTTCGTATACACAGTGGCGTTTGTTAAAATTACAACTCCAAGAAGGAAATGCGTGAATTCAATGAATTTAATACCGCAGGTTAGGTACATGACAAGTAACAAAATGATAAACTTTTCAAATCTATACATGACATTTGAACACTAATATTCAGTATTTGGTGTGGCCTCCATGCGCTGCAATTAGAGCTGCTATACGTGGCATTGATTCAAAAAGTTTCTGAATAAATACCTGAGGGATTTTCTTCCACGTAGTATGTATTCGAGCCCACAAATCCGTGACACTGGTTACTGGAGGACCGTGACGCACCAGGTGCCGACTAACCATATCCCAGACGTGTTCGATGGGAGACATGTCAGGCGAACGTACGGACCAGGGAAGCAATGGTACTCGTCGCTCTTCGAAGAAGGCTTGTACATTTCTCGCAATATGTGGACGGACATTGTCCTGTTCAAATGTGGCCTGTGGAGATGCCTGAAGCAGGGGAAGTACCTCATGCTCTACAACCACCGTTAGGTACCGGTTGCTGTTCAAAGTGCCCTCAATTCATAGGAGGCGAGATAGGTTGTTGTAAACAATGGCGCCCCAAACGATCACACCTGGTGTTTGTCCGCTATGCCGCTCAACAATGCAGCCCCCTCCAGGTTGCGCTCACCACGGTACCGCCGCACACGTATGCGTCCATCACTGTAGGACACGTTGAAGTGGGACTCGTTCGAAAAGACTACATTTTCCCACCTGGCACCCCAGTGACGGTGTTCACGTGCCATTTCATTCGGAGGAGCTTATGGCTTCTGGACAATGGAAGCCGACGTAATGGCATGCATTTAACCAGTCTAACCTTCAGCAGGTACGACGAACCGTTGATACAGACAAGTTCACACCTGTTGTAGTGCTCCAGCGCCGAGCCAACACTGTGGATGAAGCAGTACGGTCCGTTATGGCCATGCGGACAAGATGACGGTCATCCCGTGCTGTGGTTATGTTCCGTGATCCAGTACCCACTCTTCGCTGCATACGACCTACATCTATCCACTGCTTCCATACACGCATCACTACAGTAGCAGCATGCCCTGTACGAGCCGAAATGTCACGGTATGACAAACCCGCTTCCCAGAGACCGATCATTCGACCCCCTTCGAACTCACTCACATCCCGATATGGCTCCCCTTGACGTTGAAGAGGCATACTAGCAAACACTTTATTGCTTCCACCTTGTTTGACAGTTCTGCACTGACTACACTGGGCGCAACACTGAACTTGTCGGACCGACACGAGAGGGCTCTGCACAGCCTACGCGTATCTCATCTCTCTGCAAACCCAATCACTTATTACTTGCACACTCTTCTACACTTCCACCAAGTTTGGAGTTATTCGGGAAACTCTTTCTTGGTGTTGCAATTTTCACAAACGGCAGTGTATAATGTAGCTATTCTACAAAGGTTTACTTGGATTAAAGTGTATTAGATATAAAATAAACTTTAGTAAGCATAGTTTGTATACATGCTAATAAAGATGCAGAGTAGAAAAAAAATCATGTAAATCTATCACTTCAGAATTTTTTTATCATAACTGTGATGTTTGCATGAAACCTGTATATTTATCCAGACCACCTCTTAATGGGTGTGTGTGTGCGATGGTGGTGGTAGTGTATGCATTATTTGTATACTGACGTCATAAAATGTGGCCATGATGGAATGCATCCGTTTATTTTAGTAATGAAAATTTTAGCCCCACCCTCTGTCAGCGTGACCATTTCTATTGCTCGAGCATAGTTCTGGCCACTGTATTAGCAGGATATTTTATCTCCTCCAAATTACGGCGGAGCTTCCAAAGGGTGGCATTAAAACTAGTTGTCAATGTTCTCCCTAATACAGTGAAAGGTAACGGTACATAGCAGAGGAAATAGCCCGTAGGATTCTTTTTGCTTCTAACGTGACCTCTGGGATCGGGGGATGAGGGAAGAGACCCGAAGCGTCCGAATGAGATGGGCACAAGCATGAAACGGGGTTCCTAACGTTTCCAGATGGAACACGTCCGATCCCGCCCGTTCCCGTTCACAAGCAACCAACCTCCAGCATTTCCGGGGTGGAGCTCACTCAAAGCAGAGACTAACTGATCAGTCCCCGCAGCGACGCTAGGAAAGACCCCTCTACATTGCGCAAGCCACCGTCCAGCCGCAATCCACCAAACACCGTCGGCTGGTCCTACAGCCCTGAACCAGATGATGGTTACGGGAAATGAGAGGAAGAAGAGTCATAGCAGATAATGAACCACACCAGCATTCGACTGTCGACCCACGGAAACCACGAAAATCCATGAGCCAGAGTGGGCGGTTGCCAGAGACCTCCCGAATGCGGGTCCACACGTTGCCGCCTGAGCCATCCCGCTCGGTCCCTAAAACAAAACCTTTTAGGCAATGCTTCTTAAAATGTTGACGTTAAAATAATAGAATAGAAACGTAGAAATAAAAAACGAAGGTTAAGAACAACTTGTTACTTTCTCTACTACGTATAGTAAGTAGGGAAAGTATTGTATTCCACCCAAAAATTCGATACCGAGATTTCACCGGAAATACATGTTTCGAGAACCCCTGAATCCAAAAAAAGCATTTTTGGAAACATGTCCGTGTGTGTGTCTCTGAACAGCATAACTCAAAACGAACAGTCGGATAAACACCAAACTTGGTATTTAGGTTCAGTATCTTCCAGAGATGCGACACGAAGGTTTTCAAGAAATTCCCCCCCCCAAATTACCCTATATATGGAACATTTTTCGAAAATTTTAATTTTCTCAAAGTGGCTCTAACGATTTTGATTAAAATATCATATGGTTAAGATATTTTCATGAAAAATAAAATGTATATCTTAATTTTCTGGGAATCGCTCCAAAAAGATCGCGTTAAAATGCACAATTTATGTCATATACATTTTTTTGTTGAGTGAACCATTTTCGAGATATGCTTGTATTGCCTTAAATTTTTCAATACTTATACTTTTTCTCAAATGGAAATTCGTTATTCATTTTTTTTGTCCTGGTAATACAAAGAGAACGGAATGCTCCACATAGCAACCAGCTCTTAAAATATTTGACTATTGCTTAAAGCCTACCAATTCCCCTTGCATCTACAAGAAAATAAGCAATAAGATTAACATTTCGATATTTCGATTAACATGAAGCATACGGAGAAAAAGCGTTTGTAAAAATTAGTTTGTACAAGAGTAGAGAAATTCACGTGAGTGTAACACATCAGAATATTTTTAAGCGTTTAATATACTTAAACCTCGTATTTTCATTCTACGCTACTGTTTTCTTAATGTCGGTTTTGTTATTTCCGTTCAATGGCGGCAATGAACTTTAACTTTTGTCTCCATGTCACTGATGAAAGTTCTCCTACAAATGTTGTAACTGTAGTCCAGTTTAACCACACTGCAAATAATTTCTCATGCCTTCCTCTAAAAGCTTGAATTGTGTCTTATTGGTTTAGCGTTTGCTTGTGTACCAGTCGTAGCGAAACATTTCAAAAATAAAAATTAAATTGGGTTTCATTTATGGACGCTCTTAAACTGCTGTGGTCCGTAGCGTTCCTTTCTATATTGGGCGTGAAAAACCATTAATGTTGCTCAGAGGCCTCTTTATCAGGTTTGAGGTTCTTTTACGTGCCGTAAATCTACGAAACAGGACCACCGGCTTTACTTCCCTCCGAAGGAAGCCATACTAAAGAATTTTACGCACGAAAAGAAATCCATCGCCCTCCCTCAGGTTTGAACCCGCGACCTCGGGAACTAGAGAACATGGTAATCGCTACACCACGAAGAACGACACACTTCCATAGCGGCGATATTTGAGACATCCCTTCATTTAACATCGATTATATCATCTCTATTGGTTCGTTTTTGTGTCTCAGGATTGTTTTTCAGGTCTGTCACATTAAGAACCTATACCGGCTGAGTGGAGTCAAAGGTTGGGTATCTGCGAAACCTTACGGAGAAAAAAACACTAATGTGATCTAGACGAATCTGCCACTTTTTATGTATGTAAATGTGCAGCCATATCACCGTTCTTTGAACATATAGTTTTGCATGAATGTCCGAGACATACACTACGTGATCAAAGGTATCCGGACACCTGGCTGAAAAAGACGTACAAGTTCGTAGCACCCTCCATCGGTAATGCTGGAAGTCAATATGGTGTTGGCCCACCCTTAGCCTTGATTACAGCGTTCACTCGCGCAGACATACTTTCAATCAGATGCTGGAAATTTTCTTGGGGAATGGCATCCCATTCTTCACGGAGTGCGGAAATGACGAGAGGTATCGATGTAGGTCGGTGAGGCCTGGCACGAAGTCGGCGTTCCAAAACATCCCAAAGGTGTTCTATAGGATTCAAGTCAGGACTCTATGCAAGCCAGTCCATTACAGGGATGTTATTGTCGTGTAACCACTCTGTCACAGCCCGTGCAGTATGAACAAGTGCTCGATCCTGTTGAAAGATGCAATCGCCATCCCCGAATTGCTCTTCATCAGTGGGAAGCAAGAAGGTGCTTAAATATCAATGTAGGTCTCCGCTGTGATCGTGCCACTAAAAACCATAACGGGTGCAAGCTCCCTCCAGGAAAAACACGACCACACCATAACACCACTACCTCCCAATTTCACTGTTGGCACTACACACGCCGGCAGATGACGTTCACCGGGCATTCGCCATACCCACATCCTGCCATCGGATCGCCACATTGTCTACCGTGATTCGTCACTCCACACAACGTTTTGCCACTGTTCGATTGTGTAATGTTGACGCTCCTTACACCAAGCAAGGCGTCGTTTGCAATTTTCCTGCGTGATGTGTGGCTTATGAGCAGCCGCTCGACCATGGAATCCAAGATATCTCACCTCACTCCTCACGCCTGTCAGAGTGCTTGGAGTGGATTCTGATGCAGTTTGGAATTCCTGTGTGATGGTCTGGATAGATGTCTGTCTATTACTCTTTACGGCCCTCTTCAAATGTCGGCGGTCTCTGTCAGTCAACAGACGAGGTCGGCCTGTACGCTTTTGTGTTGTACATGTCCCTTCACGTTTCCACTTCATTATCACATCAGAAACAGTGGACCTAGGGATGTTTAGGAGTGTGGAAATCTCGCGTACAGACTTCTGACACAAGTGACACCCAATCAGCTGACCACGTTCGAAGTCTGTGAGTTCCACGGAGCGTCCCATTTTGCTGTTTCAGGATTTCTAATGACTACTGATGTCACGGATATGAGTACCACACTGTAGGTGGCAGCACAATGCACCTAAGATGAAAAACGTATGTTTGTAGAGGTGTACGGATACTTTTGATCACTTAGTGTATGTAAAAGTTTTCTTTTATATCAGCCTTAAATTTGCTAGGTTTAATGATTTATATAACAACTTACTCCCTTCTGAGTTTATTCATATATGTATTACACGTATAATATTGATAATCGCATTGTATATAGTGACTTATTGTATATCCCCTGCTTTGATCTTGGTGGGATCTACAGAACAAACGAACAAGCAGTGCATTTTCGGGCTACCAAAAACTGCTGCATCTGGTCAGACTCTGAAACTTCAAGCTTGTTTGTAATCTTGTGATGACAATAAATCTATTTGTTCTTTGACTAATGGTTGATAAAACTGTGACGTGTACATTTCCAGTAGCTCATTCTTTCCGCGAATATCTATGGCACAAATGGCTTTGCGTTAACATTAGAGTGCGCTGTTAAGGCGAATGTTTGTTTGGGACGGCTGCAATGAGAAGTTTAAGTTGGCGAGTGGTTCGCCAAGTTAAACACAGCCCAGTGTTATGTCAATATCCTCAACGACCGCAGCTGCAGAGCACTTAAACACTTTTTGTATCGCTCTACGTTGTCGTGTCCATGCAATGAGGATCATTCCACGTGTCTCCTCTAACTCGCAAACAGTCGAAGAGACTAAGGTTAACTTGCAAGATCCCAGCCTATAGCAATAACATTCAATACTTTTGACACAGTCACACCGAGGGGTTATTTTGGTGCAAAAGTTGTGATCCGGCATAAAATGAATGAAAAAATATGAGAAGAATTAGCAATACATAACCCGAATGAGAAAGCAAAAGAATACGCAGAATGAAAGAATTAACGATTACCACATAACTTCATGAACTATTACTCAAGAGCAAAAATAAGCATAAGAAGACCTATTAAAAGATAGAATGAACAAGATGTGTAGATTGTAACAGGCAGAAATGTCTGAACCAGGAAGAAGAAGGAAGTCATGGTAACTTATTGTACATGCATTTTCGTTTAAAAATACAATCTTTTATATATATTCATTTCATAGAAGAACACAAAACACGAGAAAAATAAAGAAAACAAATCTAATGCGTTACATTCACATGATTTTCTCTACTCTGGTACAAACTATTTTTACAAACGCTTATTCTCCATATGCTTCATGTTAATCGAGATATCGAGATGTTAATCTTATTGCTAATTTTATTGTAGATGCAGGGGGAATTGCTAGGCTTTAAGCGATAGTCAAATATTTTAATAGCTGGTTGCTATGTCGAGTATTCCATTCTCTTTGCATTACCAGGACAAAAAAAAATGAATAACGAATTCCCATTTGAGAAAAAGTATAAGTATTGAAAAATTTAAGGGAATAACAAGCAATATCTCGAAAATGGTTCACTCAACAACAAAAATATACATGACATAAACTGTGTATTTTAACGCGATCTACATTTTTTTGTGCAGTAAAATTTTGTTTATCACTTATGGTTTACCAGTTATGCAAAAGTCGTTCACAATGAAGAATACTTTTGGAGACACCCCCAAAAAATGCAAGATATACATTTTGTTTGTCATGAAAGTATCTTAAATATATTATATTTTAATCAAAATCGTTAGAGCCATTTTTGAGAAAATTAAAATTTTCGAAAAATGTTCCATGTAAAGGTTAATCTGGGGTGGTGGGATTTTCTTGAAAACCTTCCTGTCGTATGTTTGGAAGATACTGAACCTAAATACCAAGCTTGGTGTTTATCCGACTGTTCGTTTCTGAGTTATGATGTTCACAGACACACACACACACACACAGGGACATGTTTCCAAAAATGCTTTTTTTTGGATACAGTAGGCCTCAAAACATTTATTCCCTGTGAAATCTCGGTATCGAATTTTTGGGTGGAATGCAATACTTCCCCTACTTACTATACGTAGTAGAGAAAGTAAAAAAGTAATAATGAATTTCCAATTAATAAGACGTATAAGAATTGGAAAATTCAAACAAATAACAAGGTATATCTCGGAAATGGTACATCCCAGAAAAAAATTGTATACGACATAAACTGTATGTTTTAACGGGTTCTACATTTTTTGTGTAGAATAATTTTATCTATCTCTTACGGTTTACCAATTATGAAAATGCCATTCGTAATGAAGAGGAGTTTTGGGGACATTCCCAGTAAATTCAAGATGTACGCTTTATTTGTCATGAAAATATCTTAAATATTTTAGTCAAAATCGTTAGCCATTTTGGAGAAAATCAAGATTTGTGAAAAATCTTCCACGTAATGGGTAGTCAGGATTGGGGGGATTTTTTTTTTAATATCTTCGTGTCACTTCTTTGAAAGATACTGAAACTAAATACCAGGTTTAGTATTTATCCAACTTTTCGTTTTTGAGTTCTGCTGTTCACAGACACACATCCACACACACACACACACTCACACACACACACACACACACACACACACGGATCTTTTTCTAAAAATTCCTTTTTGGATTCAGGGCCCCTCAAAACATGTATTGCCGGTTAAATCTCGGTATCGAATTTTTGGATAGAATGCAATACTTCCCCTACTTACTACACGTAGGAAAGTAAAGCCGTTGTTGTAGCAAATAGAGGAATATAGAGAAACATGCATTAAAGATTTAAATAGTATACCAGAAGAAAGAATACCTAAACAATCCCTGTAATATAGACCAATAAATGAGATGGCAGCAACAAACCCCTGAACCGTGAATAAAGAAGAAGAGGATCAATGTATCAGTCTAAGAGCTTCATAGCTTTTTATTAGGTCCAGCTAAATGTGATGCAAACCTGACCGTTGTATGCCAGGCAGTTTTCAGCAAATGGCGAATAATATGCTCCTTCAACTTGAAGGAATATGGCTGCATTTTATTTTTCTTTCTCTGCTACGTGTAGTAAGTAGGGGAAGTATTGCATTCCACCCAAAAATTCGATATCGAGATTTCACTGAATGCATATAAAGAAATGACTAAAATAATTACTTACATTATCGCTATTAAGAACCGAAGGATATCACGATTTTATCCTATATCGTTTTTTGTTTTCTTAAATATAACCCATTTGGAGGTCACTAACCAAATGTTTTCGCTTTATTTTGTTATCAGTAGAACCCGCATATCAGTATTCTTTATAGCATTAAATGTGGAGATTCTTCCCTCTCTCCCCCTTTCCCTCTTACTTTCCTTCTACACCCCTTTCCTCCCCCTCTTCCCCCTTTTCTCTCCATTACCCACTCTATCCCACAATCTCCCTCTTTGTATCACTTTCTCTTTTTTTCTCCTTTATATACTTGTACCTCCCCCTTTTTCCTCTCTCTCTCTCTCTCTTCAATATTACCGGTTCCCCATCATAATTATCTATTGTGCCCTCTTGTGTGTGTAAGTTTCACATCATGTCTAAAAACCGGCAATGAACGTTTTTTTTTTTTTTTTTAATTTTAATAAAGTTTGAAATATAAGTAATCTGTATACAACTTGTGCGCCTTTGTGTTTAACTGGTAGTTACTGGTTGGAGTGCAGAATAATAGTAGTCAAAAATTGTTTTAACTTCTTAAATCCTCGTCTACTTTGAATTTTCTAGCTACCATAACTTTCAGAAGCATATTTACAACACGTTATTATGTAATGCTCTTCAAAATTTCAATAATATTTAAAGAATGTTTTTCTATATTTTGCGCCCATCTTTCCGAAAAGTAATTAAGATACCATATAATCTATTCTCTAATTGGAATCTAAGTTTAATAGTTAACTTTTGGTTCGTAATTCTCGGTAATACACGCGCGCGCGCACACACACCCACATTCACTCTCTCAAACACAAAATAATTTATCAATTTTTGGCTTCGGTGTAGCTCGGTGTATACGTTAATTTCAATTATTCATCGGAGATAAAAAATAGCCAGTTCGAGTTAGATTTTTTTTCTTTATTCTTTTTTGTTTTTAATTTATTTGCCACGTACATAGCAGGTAGAGAAGCCATTACATACCATCCGATATTTTGCCGGAAATACATGCTTTGAATCCAAAAAAACTCATCTTTAGAATATCTAAGTGTGTCTGAGAACAGCATACTCAAAAACTAAAAGTTGGATAAACACCAAACTTGGTATTTATACTCAATACTTTCCAAAGATACGACATGGAGATTTTAAAGAAAATGCCACATCCCATACTACCCTTTGCACGGAACATTTTTCGCAATTTTTGGTTTCCTAAAAATGACTCTAGTGGTTAATACCATATTAAAGACAAATAAAATGTATACCTTGAATTTCCTGGGAATAGCCCATGAGGTCCACTTTGTTCGGAAAGAATTTTGAATACCTTTGTATAAATGGTAAACGTTATGCGATAGACAATAACGTACTACACTTTAAGTCTCTTTAATTTTCAGTTGTTTCTCACAATTTCTGGAAAGGGCGTAGCGTCCAGTTCTTAAACATTTGACTATCGCTGCTCCCTTTGTATCGTAATGAAATGTGTAATGCAGCTTTCCCTGCAAAGGTTTATCTCAATTAAAATGAAGTAGAAAGAAAAAAAATCTGATGTATTACACACACATAACCTTTCTCTACTCTTGTACAAACTATTTTTATAAACGCTTATTCTCCATATGCTTCATGTTAATCGAGATGTTAATCTTATTGCTAATTTTCTTATAGATGCAAGGGGAATTGGTAGGCTTTAAGCGATAGTCAAATATTGTAAGCGCTGGTTGCTATGTGGCGCATTCCATTCTCTTTGTATTACGAGGACAAAAGAAATCAATAACGAATTTGAGAAAAAGTATAAGTATCGGAAAATGCAAGGGAATAACAAGCAATATCTCTAAAATGACTCACTCAACAAAAAAAAATGTATGTCATAAATTGTGCATTTTAACGCGATCTATATTTTTTGTAGTAAAATTTTTTCTATCTCTTATGGTTTACCAGTTATGCAAAAGCCATTCATAATGAAGAATACGTTTAGATACATTCCGGAAAATTCGAGATATACATTTCATTTGTCATGAAAATATCTTAAACATATGATATTTTAATCAAAATCGTTAGAGCCATTTTTGAGAAAATTAAAATTCTCGAAAAATGTAACATGTAAAGGGTAATCTGGGGTTTGGAGATTTTCTTGTAAACCTTCGTGTCGCATCTTTGGAAGATACTAAACCTAAATACCAAGTTTAGTGTTTACCCGACTGTTCGTTTCTGAGTTATACTGTTCAGACACCCACACACGGACATGTTTCCAAAAATGCTTTTTCTTATTCAGGGAGTCTCAAAACATGTATTTCCGGTGAAATCTCGGTGTCGAATTTTTGGGTGGAATACAATACTTCCCCTACTTATTATACGTAGTAGAGAAAGTAATAAACTATAGCAGGAATAACATTTATACCTACTAATAAATTATAAAGGGTAAAGAAAGTCATATCAATGCATAAGATCAGATTTTTAATTTCTCTACTACGTATAGTAAGTAGTGGAAGCATTGTATTCCACCCAAAAATTCGATACCGAGATATGTTTTGAGACCCCCTGAATAAAAACAAAAGCATTTTTGGAAACATGTTCGTTTGTGTGTTTGTGTGTCTGTGAACAGCATAACTCAGAAACGAACAGTCCGATAAACACCAAACTTGGTATTTACGTTCCGTATCTTCCAGGGATGCGACACGAAGATTTTCAAGAAAATCTCCAAACCCCAAATTACCCTTTACATGGAACATTTTTAGAAAATTTTAATTTTTTTAAAAATGGCTCTAGCTATTTTTATTAAAATATCATACATATAAGATGCTTTCATGAGAAATAAAATGCATATCTTAAATTTTCTGGGAATGTTTTCAAAAGTATTCTTCAATGTGAACGACTTTTGCATAACTGGTAAACCATAAGAAATAGTCAAAATCTTGCTGCACAAAAAGTGTAGAACGCGTTAAAGTACACAATGTATGTCATATTTTTTTGTTGAGTGAACCATTTTCGAAATATTGGTTGTTATTCCCTTAAATTTTCCAATACTTACACTTTTTCTCAAATGGGAATTTGTTATTCTTTTTTTTTCTTTTTTGTCCTGGTAATATAAAGAGAGTGCAATACTCGACAGAGCAACCAGCTCTTAAAATATTTGATTATCGCTTAAAGCCTACCAGTTCCCCTTGCATCTACAAGAAAATTAGCAATAAGATTAACATCTCGATATCTCGATTAACATGAAGCATATGGAGAATAAGCGTTTGTAAAAATAGTTTGTACAAGAGTATAAAAAGTCATGTGAGTGTAACACATCAGATTTTTTTAATACGTTTAATACGCTTTACTGTGCGCTGGAAAAATAATCAGCCTAAATAAAAGGGATGAAACTTCTTTTTAAAGGCAATGATATTAGGAGAAGGTAAAGTATAGTAATTCTTCTATGAAACGCTTCTGCATTTGTGTTTGGAGTGTTAATTACCTTCAGTATTCGTTTGATATTTTAAAATGTTATTGCTTTTACGCACTCCTGAGAGCAATCTCTTTCTTTTGATACGTAGCGTATAGTTGGCGATTCAAGGTTTTTCTATCATCCTGCCTAGAACTTCAAAATGTATATAGGGTGGCTCAAAAGTTTGGCAACATAAGACAACTCCGATATTGGTGTAGATACTGAAAAAGGATACTGGGAAAATTTGTTGAAAATACGTTGTTTTAAATCTTGACCTTGTTTGTTGCAACTTAAGATGCACCATTCAAGTTAATTTAGTAATTGTAACTAAGGAAAAATTAGTGGAAAATTTGTTAGTCTGCTTGAAAACACAAAGTTAGCAATGAAAGTCACTCAGGCAGTCGCAATGGGAAACTGAAGCAAATTAATGACAAACTGTCATGGCCTGTACTTGCACACTAATGGAGGAAGTGTTCAGATTGATTGACATTCTATTGACAGCACATTAACATAACTCTTGAGCACATTACGTAACACTGTAGGTTTTATTGCTGCACAGACTCTTCTGGTGTTTCCCTATGCTTCCTGCAATGTTCCGAGCCTGTCGCTGTACACTACACACTTGAGATGACGCAGCCACGTTACGTCCTCCAACAATGAAGCAATACCTTTGCCTCACGATTGCTGCGTTTCTCCTCTTAGTTGTGTTTTATACTTTGCCGCGGCTGCTCGAGCATGAGATTCTAATCAATGAGTATGCGTGAGTGTATGTACATAGAAACACGAACGCTTTCTTGGAACCCTTTTATTCACCATTAAAATAAGACTTAAGATTTGCCGATCACTTTTAAACTCTTACGATGTTACTGTGTCTTTTCCAAGACCGAAGATTATTAATTACATCTGATAGTCCGACCCTCTTGCAAGTTCGCACCCAGTCTTCGGACCTCGACGAGACCGTTGTTCCTCACCACACGAGCGTCCCAGGGAGAATGTCCTCACCACACGCGCGATACAAAGAAAGGACTCCTAACTTCCCCTCGCTCCCCTTAAACATTTCGTACCAAAAACTCAGCGTCATGAAGCTTCTAGTGACATTCACATCCTGGTCAGTGCAACTGCGCCCATTAATTCCAAGAGAAACTGGCTTCAGCGGATTTACCCTTTATACCTTTGGCTGGTCCCTAATTAGCTAAACTGTGCCTGTCTGGTCTTTCTGTCGCTTTTAACAGTCAACAATTTTCCCAATGCTTCTACTTTTAATACATGCACTGATTTTAAATATTTTATTATTTATTTTATTTCGCTATCCTTCCCAGATTATTATGATAATTATTGACTTTATAATTTCGGCTTCAGAGATCACCTCAGAGAAAAGAATCAAGTGGGGTCAAATTTGGCGACCTAGGGGCGGCCATTCTACTGGACAGCTTCGACCAATCCAATGCCCAGTTAAGACTTCATTCAGCAATCCGCTGGTGATGCTCCATCCTGCTGAAAGAAGAAATCGTGTGTTTTTTTCTAGGGATAAATCATCCAAATAGGGCAGGAGTATTATCTCGATACGTTCTCCGTACAGTGCAGCAGTGAGCTTGCTTGTTGTGGGAAATGTTGGACCGATACATTCCCTTGTATATTACACCACACAGGTCAGTTGGTGAGCATACAGCAATGTGTGGGTTCCCATTTCCCCAATAAACAGCGTTATGTACATTCATTGCTCAGTTCAAATGGAAGCAGGTCTCATCAGCTTCAAGGTTTGACTGGTGCGTTCGTCTTTCTGCAGACCAATCTTAGAACTGCGCCCTCTATCTGCGTCATCCTCATGAAGTTTAAGACACTCATATGCAACTAAATATGAAATATAACTGAAATGTTACGTCTATATAATATAATAAGCAATAACCATAATGAAACCCATACATGTTATAACGAGCAATTTCTTGTAAAGATCAGAGACTGAAACGTTGCAATAGGTTGAAAATATAACAGAGCCCACTTGAAATACAAAAGCCAGGAAAGGTGTCTCCTGCTACCATCAACAATGACGTACTGCACCCAGGAGACCCAAGACACAACCGAGAGCTACACCTCCCAAATTTCAAGACCTCGTATCATCAGACCATCTCCGTCACGCAAATTATGTGTTGAGCATAATGCGCTCAACGAGTACAAGCAGCCTCAAGTTGCTTGGAAAAATGTACACGACATGGATGGAAATGATGATATGCGGACAGTCCTGGATACGAACGTTTAAAGCGCTACTTTTCCTGTTGCCTGTGTTGTACTGACTGTAAAGTTAGTATGCTAGCTGAGGTTGCATCATCTTTTACTGTACGAGGCCGTCCTGGACGTTGCTTGTCATGGATATTAACCGTTGTCTTGAAGCGTTCCAGTAAACGATCAATGGTTGCGTGATGTTGGGCAGGTTGGTCTGAATGCCGTACGTGCTCTTATCCGCAGCTTCCGTAGACTTGTGCCGTCAGTGTGGTGTAAGGGGACATACTCGGTAACAAATAGGCATAGGAAACAACAGCATATAAAATATTGTAAATAGGATTAAGAATCAGTGTTAAAAATTAGAAATAATTTAAAAACATAGCTGTAATTAGAACAGGCGACCTAGCAAACGAGAGGTGAAAGTCCCTCAATACGCGCGCTATTGTGCGCAGGGTTCAGACTAAACGTCAGAAAATATAAAGAGAGAGCAAAGAATAAAAAGAGACAGAAACAGTGGACCATTTCCCGGAGCTCGAGGGAGTTAGTAAAACAGATAAGGAAACATATACTTAAGAGAACGACAGAGACATTGGATTTTGTTCAGATGAGTCAGCAGGGCGCATGACTTCAGAAATTTGGCACATTTTATTTTCATAGCATGCCATGTAACGCTACTCAAGAACCAATGGAAATTGTTGTAACAAATAAAGGCTCGAATTCTGGCGTCATATGAAAACAGATAAAAAAGGTATGGAAGCCCAGAGTTTACACGACTCTCTCTGAGATACTCTCTTGGCAATAGTTTCGGTGCTACTACCGTAGACACCGATATTAGAATCAGTGATGTAATTGAATTGTGCAACCAGGTGGAAGATGCTGCTTATGCAGGTGGTAAGTCCACAAAATAACATTGAATGATAATGCGAAGGTTTAAGCTACAAGATTTAAAAGACACTTCATAAGGGAAAATTGCTAGCCGCCTGAATAGACGTAATTCTCTTCAACAAATCAAGGTTTTGGGAAAATCAGTTTATTATTTTGCCTTCACCCACAAAATCCCAGAGATTACTATCCAACTAGATAGGATAGGAATTCCTTCCTCAGCTCTTCGACTGGCAGCCGGCAAGAACGTCTAGAAAACAACGGAGATCCAAGAGGTACAGACGGCTCCAAATGTTTTCCGTTGCACCGGGAGAGGGGCAAGCGGGGTGCTTATTGAGAGGTTATTCCAAGTATCTTAGTTCATACCCGCTCTACAAGGAAGGTTAAGAAATGTAACAGGCTAAACAAAATATCATTCCAACACATTTTCCTTAGACTTGGCTGTAAGAATGTAATAACTGTGAAAAGAAAACAGCAATAACATTACAACACCGCGACATAAGTAGTATACAAACTAATTTTTAGGAATTAGAGGCATCATATTATTGTATAACAAGCAAGTGTTAAAACAAAATGGTTTGGTTTTTTTATATATTTACGGCTTTTTCTACCAATTATTAACTAACATATGTTCTTTATTTTTTTAATGTCCTTATGAAGTATGATTTCTTCGTGCATCCTGACAACAATTTAGGCCAGAAATTATTTAAAGTTACAATATAAGTTACACTTTTCCCTATTTTGTTACATGCAAGATGCCGTAATGACAACCAGCCGCTTATCTATTCCACAACTCAGAGTTTTACTGTCTCTACTATTTACCTATAATAAGTAGGGAAAGTGTTGTATTCTACCCAAAAATTAAGAAACGAGATTCACCGGAAACACACTTTTTGAGATCCACTGAGTACAAAGAAAACATTTTTACTTTTCCTACTACGTACTTACAGTAAGCAGAGGAAGTATTGTATTCCATCCCAAAAATTCAATAACAATATTCACCGGAAACACACGTTTTGAGCCACATTGAATTTACTTTCCCAACTACGCACTTACAGTAAGTAGACGAATTATTGTATTCCACCCAAAAATTTAATAACGATATTAATACTCGGAACGGAAATACTCGTTTTCAGACTCCCTAAAACCAAAAACAGCGTTTTACTTTTTCTACTACGTAGTTACAGCAAGTAGAGCAAGTATTGTGTTCCATCCAAAAATTGAATGAGATTCACCGGATATACACGTTTTGAGACCCCCTGAATCCAAACAAAGCATTTTTACTTTCTCTACTACGTAGCTACAGGAGGTAGAGAAAGTATTGCAATCCACCCAAAAATTGAATAACGAGATTCAACGAAATTCACGTTTTGAAACCACTGAATCCAAAGTAAGCCTTTTTACCTTCTCTACTACGTAGCTACAGTAAGTACAGAAAGTATTCAATGTCGTAATTTCACCAGAAATCACGTTTGTGACCCCTGAATCCAATGAATTTATTTTTAGACAATGGTCCAAGTGTGTGTGTGTATGTGTGTGTGTATCCACGAATGGTATAACTCAAAAGCAAAAGGTTGGTTAAAACCCGAACTTGGTGTTTAAGTTAAACTTCTTCCAAGAATGGGACACTGAGATTTTAAAGAAAATCCTCGACTCCAAACTACCCTTTACATGGACATTTTTCGAAATCTTTTATTCTTTCAAAAACGACTAAGAATTTGATTAAAATACATATGTTTAAGCTATTTTCATGATAAATAGATATCTTTTATTTTCTAGGAATAGTCTGTAAATTAGTCTTTATTGTCAATGACCTTTGATAATTAGTAAATCGTAAGAGAGAGACACAAAATCTTACCGCACAACAGCTGTAGATCTTGTTAAAGCACACAATTTATATCAAATAACATTTTTATTTTATGTCAAATAACTTTTATGTTTTACCTATTCTGAAAGTTTCTTTGTTTTTAGTTTAAATTTTCAAATACTTTATACTTCCCTCAACTGCAAATAGCTATTGTTTTTCTTTCTTTCTTTCTCGTGTTCATACAAAGAGAACAGAATTTCAAAGCTATCACGTCTGTGGCTCACATTCGGGAGGTCGTGGGTTGGATTCCTCTGGCCGACCTTCCTGACCCACAGGTTTTTTCGGGGGGTTTTCCCGGGTCGCCTGACGAGTGCTGGGAAGGATTCTCACATCCCCGAATTTCCGGACCTCCATTTCATCTCCATTCTAATTTCCCTTCATCTTTCATCCGTTGGTCTGTTTCAGGGTTGGAAGTGTCGGCGATGGTGTTTCGGTGCAGTGTGGCAGGGGAAAAGAATGTTTTTGGTGACTTTCTCCGTCCCTCAGCTTTCGGCTGCCTGTCGGGAGTATCCTAACTTAGTTGAGGAGCGTTGGACACTCTCTATGCTGGGTGGAGTTACCGGTCTGCCTGTCCGTCTGATGGGGAGTCTCTATCTGAAAACTTAGGGACCCTGCCATTCCTGTGCCGTTTTAATGGTTCCGGACACCCGGTGTCTTGTCTCGCCTAATCCTGCCTCCCGGAGACGCCCCCTTGCGGGGCGTAGGCACAATATCCACTATGTGGATCAGTGCCGAGTCCCCTCTGTAGCCAACCGAACCAAAGCTATCACGTAGCGATCAGCTTTGAAGGATTTGGCTATCGCTTTAGTTTAATATGAAAATAGGTGATGAAGTTTTATGGTGACATAGGTGCAAAATAGAGTGAGTAAGAAGAGTGAGTAGAGAAAATCATGCGAATGCAACACATCATATTTTAGGGTAAAACCTCCATATGCCTGAGGCTCTGTTAACATAAATCCAAACCGAAAAGTGGGTTAACTACCAAACTTGATATTTAAGTTCAGCATCTTTCAAAGTTGTGACAAGGATTTTCAAGAAATTTTCCCATCCTGAACAACCCTTTACATGCATAAATTTTCGGAATTTATTTTCTTAAAACTGGCTCTAAGGATTTTGATTAAAATACTCACTGTTTAAAATATTTTCATGACAAACGAAATATATATTTTGAACTTACTGAGAAGAGACTCTAAAGCCTTCTTCATTCTGAATAACTTCTGTATAATTGGTAAACTCTAAAATATTGGACAAAGTTTTGATACACAAGAAATCCAGACCCCGTTACAGCACGCAATTGGAGATATATATATTAGATTAACTAATTCCCAGATATTTTTTGTTATTGATTTGAATACTTTTTGTAACTGAGAATTCGCTATTCGTTTTGTTTTTGTCGCGGTCATATAAACAGCATAGAATTTCAAAGCATCACGTAGTGACATGCTTTTTGAGAATGTGACAATCGCTTTATCTGCATATACCACAACGAAACGTGTAAATGTGAGCTTTTTCTTTTGGTATTTAATTAAAGTCCCTTAACCGGGTAGGCCATTACGGACGGTGAATGAACGAAATGGTTAAAATGATGCTCAAATGGGCCCGAGGTCACTAGAAATTAGAATCAAACATTCATCTTCTCCGGATAAGAGGAAACCGTGGAAAAAACATTACCCAGGTATTTCACTTTAACCGAGATTCTAACTCGGGACGTCTTGAATGTGAGGCAGACCCCACACCACACAGATGAGCTAAATGTGATTTGCAAGTTTATCTGGATTATAAGAAGTAGACAGAAAAATGAGATTTAGAAAAAAGAATTTGTAGAATGGTGAAAAGAGAAAGTTATGTGAATGCAACAAGTCAGTTTGTTCAATTTAAAATAATAATTTAATCTATACTTAAATATAATTCTTCCTAATCATAATTCTCGTGATAATGCAAAGAGCGTGGAGTTTCAAAGACACACATAAAAATCTGCCTATCATTTGAGCTACTGCATTCTTCTTATACTTACAGTGATGATTGTAATTGCAGTTTCATCTCAATTAACAAGAAGACTCTTTCACTCAAGCCGTGTGTAGGACAAGGTTGGAAAGATAGAATCAGATTGAAAAACTCAATGTCATAGCCGAGATTTGAACTACGGATCTTCCAGTTTACGTCCAGGTGGCGCCGCGGTAACGCGTGTGACTCGCATTCGAGAGATCCCTAGTTCGCTTCCCGGCTACCGCCCAATCTGACCCACGGGTTTTTTTTCGAGATTTTTCCCGTCGTCAGGCGAATGCTGATATGATTTCTCTCAGCCCCCAAACATCGTTCCATTCCTCATTTCATTCCTCCTTAACCCCGTTAGGTCTGTTTCAGGATTGGAAGTGTCGCCGATGGTATTCCGGTGCGGCGTGGCACAGAAAAAGGATTCTCTCTGTGGAACCTTATCCGTCTCTCGGTCTTCGGCTGGTTGCCAGGATATAAGGACCGCTTCTTGGGGGGCGTTGGGCCCTCTGTTTGGGGTGGGGTCCCCGGTTTGCCTGCCCAACTGTCAGGGCGTCTCAATCTGGAAATTTTAGGAACTTTGTCACTACTGTGCCATCAATCCTGATTCCGGCTGCTCGGTGTCTCTCACCTCGTCCCTCCCTCCCGGGAGCGCACCCTCGAGGGTCACAAGCACAATATTCTCATTCACTGGATCGGGGTCGAGTCCCCTCCGTTACACATTCCATTCCATTCTAGACCGGAGAAGAAAAGCATTTTAAGAATTCAGAACGTGAATCGCAATACAAAGCCTTTTTGGGGGGGGGCATCTTCAGATTTGTAATTTGAAAGCAATTTAGTTTTCAGAATATAGGGCTTTCAAATGAACCAATTGCAACAAAAGCACATCAACCTATCTGCATTAACATTTCGGGTCACTATTTTGAAAATTTAGCTTATATGTTATCCTAAACGAATAAAACAGCTATATAGAAACTGTAAATATTTTGCGCTAAAGGTTGTTTCCTCGTATCTATTAACATTTTTCATACAATACCTAAACAGGTGTTTTTACTTTACGTCCACTATACGACTGGCACGGTTTTTCTTCTTTTCACTTGTGAGTGTGCATATAAGGGGAATTATGTTTCAAATAAAACAATATTTATTCGTTTTTCAGTGACAAACGCAAAATATATCTCATTTTGAAGAAAATTTAATGTTATACTTAATTGTTTCCAAATTGCTTAAAAAGTTTGACATTAATATCACTTTTTCTGCCATGTTTTTCAAACATTACTTGAATATTATTAGAACTGAATGTGCCAACTGTATGGAAAACTACACACTTACCCTAAACATTGTGATCAATATCTATGACAATTAAAAGCAAAACGAACTTACATTCAAGGTAATAAATACTCTCGGAGCCCGCGTAGAACGTTCTATTGGTGATAATTATGAAACTATTATTATTAATATTATTTATTACTAGCAACAAACGTTAAAAACAAGATATACATTATGCGAACCTTGTTTCTCAAGAAAATTACTGAATCTTAAACTTGTGTAGCACCCGCATAAAGAGTGCAATATTTGGTTTTTAAACAACATATTATGCAAAGAATATGTTACTTTATTTTGCTTGAATAGTTCCAGTAAAGAGAAAAGTATTTGGTTTCGTCTTCTTTCTTCTTAGAGTCAGGTCGCTGAATGCATACACAGAAGTAAATGTGACCTTTGAGACGATACCGGCACGCTGGCTATAGCCAGGCATAACTAGTCGAGAAGAAATTTCTTCCCCTCTTTCTCTACACCCCTTGGTCTATCTGAAAACATTTGAAGCCCACTGTACACGAGTACCTGTACTCCCTCCGCAATGTATAAGAACCATTTCCACCCTCTGCTGAATTGCGTGTAGATACAATGTATACACGTTTACTGCCCACTGATGAAACTAGTACTTGATGTAAACTCTGTATTTGATTAATGAAACAGAAACACACAATTGATTTGTTGTAACAGGTAACAAAGTATTTCCAAAACGTTTACCCTATACCTATCCTTTTTTTTGGTATCCATACTAATAACAGAATTGTCCTAGCCTCGCGACTTTTATATCAACGTGTATATACATAAAAGATAAGCTAGAAGTTCTGTACTACATAAATATTTTAAAGCTTCAATTTTACTTGAAAATTTTATTTGTGTAGTTGCTAAACACTTGTCACCGAAGTTACTGGAAGCGACTTCAGCTGGTTTATTTTAAATGGGATGTCCTACACTTTTTACACATGCGAGTAATTCTCTTTAGAAGCCTTTGAAGCAGATTGTGTTTTTGCACGGTACACCCTTATCCAATGTCTTTTGAAACATTTTTGTGCGATGTGCCTAAATATCTGGGGTGAATTTTATATATTTTGTGTAAACCTAACTCCCTTTATTTAAGCAAAAGCATGTGCCATAGATGCTAAAATCGGGCTACGTTTTGACAACTTTTATATTTTTCAAAATTATTAAGTATCTGTTCAACATAAAAGTGAGATATTCCATTTAAAATAAGAGAGCTGGAAAAGTTATACAATTGATGATGCTGTATTTTAATTTTCTGTTTAATTTGGGACTGGCACATCCTGCTTGGACTGTATCCTTACGTTATTTTAAGCTCTTAATACGTTCAGTATATAATCATTTATATTGCATTTATGGATTACACAACGATTCTATTAATAAAGCTAAGCACTGGAATATTTATATATATAAAATAATTAAACATAATGGTATTATTAATACTAACATTAATGAAAAAATAAGTAGAAAAGAAACCAAAAAACAATTTGTAGAAATACACAATATCACTAACTTTTTACTTTCTCTACTACGTATAGTACTTAGGGGCAGTGTTGCTTTCCAGCTAAAAATTCTATTCCGAAATCTCATCGGAAATACATGTTTTGGGGTGCCCTGGATCCAAATAAAGTATTTTTAGAAACACGTCCGTGTGTGTGTCTGTTTGTACGTGTGTCTATGTGCTATATGTAAACAGCATAACTCAAAAACGAAAACACGGATAAATACCAAACTTTGTATTTGAGCTTAGTATCTTCCAAGGATGCAACAGGAAGATTTTCAAGAAACTCCCCCACCTCAGACTACCCTTCACATGGAACATTTTTCGAAAGTATTGTTTTTCTCAAAAATGGCTCTAACGATTTTGATTAAAATATCATATGTTTAAGATATTTTTATGGTAAATAACCTCTATATCATGAATTTTCTGGGAATGCCCCCAAAAGTAAGGGATAGACAAAATTTTACTACTTAAAAATGTAGATCTCGTTAAAACACACAGTTTATGTTATATGTATTTCTTGTGGAGGTACCATATTCCTTGTTATTTGTTTGAATTTACCAATACCTATACTTTTTCTCAAATGAGAATTCGTTATTCGTTTCTTTATGTCCTGGACATGCAAAGAGAGTGGAATGCTCCACATAGCAACCAGCGTTAAAATATTTGACTATCGCTTAAAGCCTACCAATTCCCCTTGCATCTATAAGAAAATTAGCAATAAAATTCACATCTCGATATCTCGATTAACATGAAGTAGATGGAGAATAAGCGTTTGTAAAGGCAGTTTGTAAAAGAGTAGAGAAAGTCGTGTGAGTGCAACGCATCAGATTTTTAATTTATATATTAATGACTTAGGTTACTATTCAGAAATGATGCTTAAAAATCGTTTAATAATTTAAATAAATAATACACCTCGAATATCCATTTATTGTATTGTTTAAAGCATGCTTAGCTTCTTGGTCATATCGCGAGGATTACTGTAACTTATTTGCTCCATCTGAGTTAGGGAGCCTTAGTTGCATAGTAACCTTCCTGTACCATGTGCCTGAGGGGCTTGTTTATAGATAGCCTAAATTACATACTTGCCTTGATGCACCGCATGTTCTTATTTCTTTTGTTCTGTAGGTGCAACTTTGTACCATGGTATTGAATATCCAATCTGGTATTTCCCTAGCAACTGGAAAGTACACCGGTTTTGAACTCGCAATTTCAGAATGAGAACCACAGACGCTGCTCATCTCTCTCGATGACGACCTCATCTATTTTAGACATTTTTCAGCATTTAAAATCCTCGTTACGATGCAATTTTTAAGTTATTTGAGCGAAACTCCGGAAAAAGCTACCCTAATATATGCTAACTAAAACTTGGTATGCACTTATTACTGTAAAGAAAATATGTTTCGCCATCAACCCCATCCAAGTTTAAGAAGGTCGTTTTGCAAAAGCCAAAACTCAGTATTGAACAAAATCATTTTAACCGATTAATTTAAAGGTACGTTTCATAGAAAACTTATTTTCTAGCTCAATATTAATCTGAAAAGCTATTTAAAATTAATAGCATGCATCTAAGGAGCATCGTTTGTAGAATAACTTAAATTTGTGTTTTAAAACACATAATCCAGGAAGAACTTTATATGCAACAAACTTTGTAACCAGAATTTTTTATGCAGACGTAAGATGTGGTAAACAATCGGAATACATTGGTGTTTGAAAAATTCTCAGATAGGTCCCCTAAAGATACTGAAATTGAAAAAAATCTATAGGTACTTCCGGCACTTGAAACTGTTTAGTTATGCTGAGATTTTGTTGTTTTTTTAATAAATAGTATTCTAGGATATTATATACTTGTCTATTCAAGAAAAGTCATATAAGTGCTGGAATGGGCAGTAATTTTAAAGGACCAAAAATATTTCACCTAAACATTTTTACTTTCTCTATCATGTACATAGTGAATTGAGAAGCTATTGCATAAAACCCAAAAATTTGATACCGAGATATCACGGGAAATACATGTTTTGAGGCACCTTGAATCCACAAAGAGAATTTCTAGAAAAAGGTGCTTGTATGTATCTGTCTGGAATCTTTGAACAGCATAACTCATTTTTGAGTTAGTAGGACAAGTACTAAACTTGGTCTAAGTTCAGCATCTTCCAAGGATGTGACACGAAGATTTCCTAGAAAATCCCTCCACCCCAGCTAACCCTTATATGCAACATTTTTCAAAAAATTTGAATTTCTAAAAGCTGCCTATAACGATTTTCATTAAAATGCCGAATATTAAAGATATATACACAACAAATAAAATGTACGTCTTTAATTTTCTGGAAATAGCCTGTGAAATCCTCTTCATTTAGGAATTATGTGCAATCCTGTATAGCTGGTAAATGTTAAGCAATAGACGTAAAGGTACCACAGAAGAATGCAAATATCCATTATTAATGGTTAGAATTTCTCACTACTTGGACATTCTCTTGTCATGTCAATCTTCACTTGTTACTCACGACTGCAGCTAAACAGGATGAATTTGAAGCCAAGTACATTTGACTCTCTGTATCTGCTAATGGTATAATGTAGCTATTTCTGCAAAGGTTTATCTGAATTAAAGTGTAGTAGATAGAAAAATAAGCTTTAGTAAGAATAGTTAGCATACCCACTAATAAAGATAAGGGGTAGAGAAAGTCACGTGAATGTATCGCATCAGATTTTTAATACTTAATCAGACAAACAAATGCTTCAACTATAAGAGTTGATAACCAACCGAAAAACGCTCTTTTTACTTTCTCTACTACGTAAAATAAGTAGGGGAAGTATTGTATTCCACCCAAAATTTCGATACCGAGATTTCACAGGAAATACATGTTTTGAGGTGCACTGAATGCATATAAAGAACTTTTGGAAACATTTCCGTGTGTGTGTCTGCGTGTGTGTGTGTGTCTGTCTGTGTGTCTGCGAACAGCATAACTCAGAAACGAACAGTCGGATAAACACCAAACTTGGTGTTTAGGTTCAGTATCTTCCAGAGATGCGACACGAAAGTTTTCAAGAAACTCCCCACCCCAGATTACCCTTTACATGGAACATTTTTCGAAAATTTTAATTTTCTCAAAAATGGCGCTAACGATTTTGATTAAAATATCATATATTTAAGATACTTTCATGACCAATAAAATTTATATCTTGAATTTTCAGGGAATATCTCCAAAGTATTCTTCATTGTGAACGACTTTTGCATAATGGTAAATCATAAGAGATAGACAACATTTTAATGTAGATCGCGTTAAAATACACAACTTATGTTATATACATTTCTTTTTTTGAGTCAACCATTTTCGAAATATTGCTTGTTATTCCCTTAAGTTTTCCAATACTTACACTTTTTCTCAAATGGGAATTCGTTATTAATTTTTTTGTCCTGGTAATGCAAAGAGAATGGAATACTCCACATAGCAACCAGCTCTTAAAACATTTGACTATCGCTTAAAACCTACCAATTCCCCTGGCATCTACAAGAAAATTAGCAATAAGATTAACATATCGATTAACATGAAGCATATGGAGAACAAGCGTTTGCAAAAATAGTTTGTAGAAGAGTATAGAAAGTCATGTGAGTGTAACACATCAGATTTTTTAAAGGATAAATAGCAGTTCTGTAGTTTAGCGGATAACGTTAATACGCTAAAATGTTAAAATACCTGAAAGAAAAACTCAGAAGTAAACTTTAATTAATTCCGTTCTTCATTTTTAAACAATACGTAAATCCTTTAAAACAAAAGCAGAAATTACTGAAACTGGAATCATTCTCCACTTTTTAATGTTTTCAGAGAGACGGGAGACAATGAAACTCCAGTGCACATACTAAGCAGTTTATAGAAACAAAAGTTAAAATTATTAATGCTCATGCGTGAATAGAACTTGGCTTTTATGTTTAGAACAAAAGCTTTGGGGTGGGTGAACACCTGTAGCGCACTGTAAGCGTTTAAGCCGTAAAGCCACTATTCAAAGGGAATGTGAAAAATCTATTTGTGCGTTTCCGCTTCGTATTGCAGCCTGGGAGATCCGCGCCAAATGCACCCAGCTTTGGGGGATTCAGCACGTGTTATTAGAGATGAGTGACATGTTGTTACTGGATAACCCGGCCAGACAATTAGCGAATAGCCTGCTTCCGCAGTATACGGTTAGCACAATTTTTATTATTTAAAGAAATTTCAAATTTATTACATTAATTTGAACCATGTAGAATAAAATAATGAAGAGGTGTTAGCAGAAGTAAACCCAGGGAGGCGGCACCGTGGTAGCCTGTACGACTCGTATTCGAGAGGTCCCGGCTTCGATTCCGGCGATCGCCCCTCTCGCACATGGCAAGGAATGCTGGTCATGTTCTATCATGACTCTCCTGTCCCTCATATCATCTGCCGTCATCATTTAGGGTTGTACGAGGAGCAGGCGACGGTGTTCGACGGGTTGCGGCAGGACGGTGGCTTTGCACTGTGATTGTTTCTTCCTGACGCGTCCAGGGACTGCTCGGTTAGATATCCACCTCTGTATGCTTTCGGGCAGGTGCTCCAGACTCGGATCTTAATGGCTGGGCTCGGGCCGCATTGTAAGCGTTCAATCTGGAAATATTAGTGACCCCCTCCGTGCTAGCACACGTCGTCATCCGGATCTGGTCGCCCTTTGGTTCTCTCCCCTCATCCCTCCGTCCGTACCTTTACCTTTTGAAGTGCGTAAAGTTTTCTAACACATATTCCAGAAGTCCCGAGTTCGAGTTTTGAGACGAGTTACCTGGATAAGACATTTTCCTAGCCTTTCCGTAATCCTCAGACGATGAATATGGTGCAAATTAACTCTGTGGACCCCGGGATCATATGACAAAATTTCACCCATATCTTCCTGTGATGTCTGATATATGATATCCTCTGATAAAGGTAATTTAACTCAAAAGAAAAAAATATGACGTGTTACATTCACATAAATTTCTCTAGTCACACGTCTACTATTAAAATGGCTTATTCTATCTTTCTACTTCATGTTAGTCGAGATAAACTTTACACATTTCGTTGTCACTAGGGGAATACATTAAGCTGAAGAATAGTTAAATATTTTAAAAAGTAGTTCGCTATGAAATTCCATGCTCCTTGCACAGCCACGAGAATAGTGACGTAGCACTTAAAAGAAGCATACATAAGTATTTGAAAATTCCAATCAGTAACAAAGAATATTTCGGAAATGATTAATGCTACATTTATTTATTTATTTGTTTATGTAATTTAACATGTATTTTAGCTAGATTTAATTTTCTCTTTGATAAGCTGTCTATCTCCTATGGTTTATCAGTTATAAAATGTTATTCATTCAGAATGAAGTAGTATACGTGGAAAATTCAAGATATAACGTTTATTTTTCACATAAATGTTTCAAGATTGTGGTATTTTAATCAAAATCGTTAGAGCCATTTTGAGTAAATCAAAAATAAAGTGAAACTTTCCATGTAAAGAGTAGTTTGGAATCCGGGGTTACTTCAAACTCCTGGAAGATGTCATACACACGCACGTTTTTCTAAAATACTTTTTCTGAGTTCAGGGAATCCAAAATGTGTACTTCCAGTAAAATTTCAATATTTAATTTTTGAGTGGGATGCAATACTTCCTCTACTTATTAAATATAAGCAGTATTAAATATAAGTAAAAATAAAAGAATTAACTTAGAATAACTACACATATAAGATTCTGACAACTACTGTCATCTCCCTTTCAGTCGAAAGCAATGATATTAGAGTATTAAAGAGACACTATATGAAAGGTATTTTTGATCTATTTAGTATTGTTTTTTATTTATAAGTGTAACAAAAGTAGCGTTTCTCTTAAAACATTTGACTATCGCTTAAAGTCTACCAATTCCCCTTGCATCTACAAGAAAATTAGCAATAAGATTAACATCTCGATTAACATGAAGCATATGGAGAATAAGCGTTTGTAAAAATAGTTTGTACAAGAGTAGAGAAAGTCATGTGAGTGTAATACATCAGATTTTGATATATTATTATACATATATTGCTTCAAGGCGGGCTGTTATTATATCTTATATTATATAATTAGACTGACATTATTTAAGTGTTAAAAATACTGCCTTAAATACCAAGTTTGGTGTTTATCCGAGTTTTCGTTTTTGAGTCATGCTGTTCACAGATACAAACATACATAGACGTACCTTTTCCTTAAATGCTTTTTTTTATTTATTCAGGGGGCCTCAAAACATGTTTTTCAGGTGAAATCTCCATATCGAATTTTTGGGTGGAATGTAATAACTTCTCCACCTACTTGTACTTGGTAGAGAAGGTAAAAACAGAGCAGTCAAATGAAAGTTGTTCGATTGTTTTTCCTTCATGACAAGTGCATAGATTTTTATTATGCTTCTGTAGTTCAAAGCTTTCAAAATATAATTTGAGATAAATTTGATGTTCCTGATATAAATTATGTAAGGTATGAAAAATTGCTCGTATTTTGAGTATTTGTAAACAATCGTTGGTTGTATGGAAAAAAGTATTTCTCTTGTAACTACTCATGTAATACTGTTAACCCAGTGGTTATTTCACTTGGTTTTTATTAATTCATTAACTTTACTTTCTGAACAGTGAAGCTTTATTATCGGTCTTTACTGTAACTTCACTTTTGTAATGTATAACTTACTTCAGTTTTCACTGCCAATTCATTTTTTTTTCTTTGTGCGTAGCAGTTTAACGAATAATGCTTACAGTGGCCTCTTCTTCGCCCAGTAGCTCACTAAATATCAAACACAGGACTCGACTTCGCACGTTAGCCGGTCTTTCACTCGCTCATAGAATATCTGTATGACGGGCACTTAGGGTTGCATCAACAACTCACTGTCGTACGCTCGCCGACATGTAGTCGCAGGAGCTTCGAGAGAGTTCGCAGGAGGCGGGGGAAGAAACATCTAGAAGTATATCATTGCGTCTCGAAAACATTCCTGGAATTTACGTCGGGAAGAGACCTTCGCCCTTCCACCTCTCCAAACAAGCAGTCAGTCGGCGCTGAAGGACACTTTCGCTAACCCGATTCACGATAGCTCTGTTATGATACGAAAATGACACAGAGTATAGTTAAAGCTCAAACTAAAATTACCTCTGCTTTTTGTGATATTATAAGTGCAAAAAATTATGTTTGAGGTATTTAATTGCTTTTCTTTACAATAGTGTATTGTTAGCTTTCATTGCTTTTATTAATCATTTCGTTTAGAAGTTGTTTGGAGATGTCATGCACATTTAAAGCTAAAGTGGCAAATTGTGATAAGGACCAGTGAGACCATCGTTTCCCATGAGTGATTTCTTGTCTTAATTGAGCATATTTACTTAACTGACATCTAATTTTAAAAGCAAGGCTTTATTATTCCGTCCTACCAATTAGGATAATAACCATTCGTTGAACTTAATTCCAATGTGTACAGCGGCGACCACGTTTCTATTTGAAAAAGATCGCTTAAATTACCGTCATCAGATTCTTTGCCCGTATTTAAGGAACACTCCTGGGAGGAGAAGAAGAATGCCTTAACAATGCCCCTGAAAGCTTCTTTTCTTTATTTTTTACCCGAATTAGTGAATCCTGCCGATCAATATGATTTAAGTGACCATCATCCCCCCCCGCTTCCCTCATGATTAACAGAGCATGATTTACTGTCTATCCTCTATTTGTATATCATGGTATTGGCACATGCAAACGTTCGCTGTAACTTTTGCTAAAATTAGCAGATAACTAATGATGCACTAACCATTTATGAAATTATTTTTCACGCTTCACTGTTTCATGGTGTATGTATATTTTAGCATGTAAAATCTATCTAGTTGTTTCAAAATCTCTGTTGAGGTATATCAAGTATGCAACAATAAAAGTGGAAAATAGATATTTCTAGACAAAGAATTGGCAGCAAAATCACTATAAAGTAAGAGAATTTTATATGTAGAATGGCTGGTTATGAACATAAGTCCCATAAAAACGGGACTGCCACTTTCTGGACCCAACATAACCTGGAAGGTTTGTTTCAGTTAAAGCTGGAGTCCAATGCTGTCTGCTGGGGTTCTGCCGATTTTTCAGAACTTTTTTGCAAAAATTTTCTGCGGTTTGGCACTAAAACTTACATTATAAGTCAAATTAGTTTCTCTTTAATTGGTTCCAATTTTATATCAATGAATCACACAAAATTCAAGTAAAGCAAAAGAAATCGAACCATAATTAAGTATTGTTTGTACGTTTGTTTATATGTTCACTTAATTTAGGTTTTTATAATGTAATTAGTCAAATCAAATATTGTAATACTTTTCAGTTTACTATTCCATTCCTTAAAGTGTGTTATTGGAATATACATTTGTAAACTTCTTGTAATTCTTTATAAGTACGCATTGTCAAACTGGTAAGTAACTTTTAATAAAGACAATCCAATTCATACGCCGCGTATTTCATATTGACCAATAACATTTAGCAAACCCTCGGATATCGACCAATCATGGTTGTTTATCTTATAATGTACTTGCAAGGATACAGTTTTATAGGATAAAACGTCGTTTATTGTACTGTAATAGTATTTGTATGTAGTAATCTATAGGCTGCATCGTCCATCTAATTTACATTAATACTGGAGAAATTATGAAATCCTACTACCTCAGCACACTCCAGCCCACTTCAGGTTCCATTACCGAAAACCAGCAGATTCCATCAACTTTAAATTTTGAGAATAGTTTTTTTTTAATCCATACACATTCTAAGAATAACAATTTCCAAATAAATTGTGTTTTGGAAACAGGTATTTTGTTCTGATTTTAGCCTTTCTTAATTTTGACGACTTTCACATTCCCACTGTTGGTAGTATTGATTAGTACTCCGTAACACATTTTATTGTTCATTAGTATGCTGTGGCATATACTCACAGTGACATATTGGATTTAATGAATGTTAATTCCTACAAATATTGTAAAGAATTGTCTTTTTAATCACTTTGGATTTACAGATAGAAACTATTTGAGCTATTGAATTTATCTTAAATAGAATACGGCGTTTAAAAATTATTTAGTTTAATACTCTTCTTCCAAACGCTCTCCCGTATATATTACTTAACGTTTTTTTACACTATAAAAGCTTACAAAATCAAGAACAGAATGCAATAATCCAGCATGAAGGAAGGAGCTAAGCACTAGAATATGTTGTTCGAACCAAATGATTTAACCTACCCGCCTACTCTTTTTAGCGACAGCAGTCATATAGGAGAAACTGGTGCCTTTTGACATGAAAGGTAGGAAAAGCTGCTAAAAGCATCGGCAAAAGGCCGCTAAATCAATGTCGCACACAGTCCTGGATAATTGGGGTTTAGCTTCACAGATCCTACGCCTACGCTCTGTCGTGTTCCGTAGTGGCGGCTTTCGGCTGCGACTCCTTCTTTACTACAATTATTAAAAACATCCCTCGGTTACGCTTTGCGGATTAGGGCCCTCAACCTTGGGCTACGCTTTGTGGTTAGGACACTTCCAGGTGTTGGGGCACTCCGTGACTTCCGCTAGTACGGTTTGCCAATGTTGGCAGGGAAAGCAATGTTCCCATAATGCCTCGGGTGGGATGCGTGTGTGTGACTTGTCTATAATGAACAGAAGTGCAAATAATTCTAATAAATGCATTAAAATATGTTATCTATAATGTTAATTTGTGCCTCTGAAGAAAGATGGTTTGTTGTATTGTAGTTCAACTGTTGGGGAGCCGAACTTGAAGTAGTAGCAACCGCACATATAGTAAAAGATTTCTGGTAGCCTTCGCCCCAAATGTACTTTCCGGTGGCCTTTGTCCCAAATGTTTAAAAAAATAACTTTGTAATTTTTGACTGTTCCTTTAAATATTATGTATCTATGTTTGCCTCGGCTGCGTCAGTATTTATTTTTAGAGACATGAATGTCTTAACAGGGAGGTGGTGCGTCTGAAGAATGTAGGCTTACACAGATTATAATTTTTACTTCACTCCTTTTATTAATGCTTGACACTATTTAAATAACACTTCACTGATAGAGAATTAGCTGTGAGATTTTTTTATTAATTACTTGCACTTTTTAACACGTAAACTATTTCTGTCTCGTACGAATACGTATTAAATTTCTCGATGACACATCTCGCGTCTGGTTAGAAGCACTGTCTACAACCAATGCGTCCAGTTATGAGCGCTGTCTATAAGCAACTGCCTTGATTTCAACCGCCTAAATTTGTAAATTTCTGTATTTCAAGTCTCTGATTGGCTATTCCTAATCGAATAGAATACTTTTATTTAACTTATTGGCTATTTTATAAACTGTCACAAAATTTACATTATTGTTGCTCCAAGAATGACTGGTAGCATTGTTAAACTTTCAAACTCATTATTGCCTCAAGGTTAACTCATTGTTAGCAAATTTTAACCTATTATTCTCACAGCTCCTACATTATTAAATTACGTAATACATTCACATAACATTGTTGAACATGTATATAATAATATAAAAATTTACAATGACTGTAATATACACTTTTTATATAATGTTACATACACATATTGCTTTAAGGCGGGATGTTATTATTTGTATACTACATAATTTGACTGAAATCATTTAAGTGTTCAAAGTACTGCATCACCTCATATATATACCAGGTGGCCCAACAAGCCGTCTTTTGCAGTTTTATGTCTCCCGCACACATAGTTGCGAAAGAAGTTGCTGCATCACTGCTATTCAAAGGAACAGTGCTGGTACAATGCCAAAGGTCACTGATGAAGTGCTGCTCTCTGCAGGTGTTTGCGTGATAGTTTCGTGCTGATAAGCATCGCATGATCGCCTGCATACAGTTCTAGCCAGGTCATTCAGACAATAAGGTAACTTCACCAATAACGAACACACAGGTACCTCTGGTGTGTATGATCGTAATCTGTGTGGAGACACAGCAAAATGCAGCTGAGGCTCGAACACTGTGTTTTGAAAATTTTCAGACGCTGCATCTGTATTCTGTGCACATTTTTTTTTCTTTTTCTTTTTCCTCTCTTTTTTTGGGCGTACAGAAATAATATTAAGAAATGGTGGATCATTCCAGGTAAAACGTGGCCCTGGGAGGTCCTTTCATCAATTCGTTCACGAAGGTGGGCATGTTTTTGCACATGCTTAATATAAATAATGCCCTAATAGAAAATAATTTAATTTTAACACACCTTTAAGGGTAGATAAATACAGTAAAAGTAGAATTTTGTTTAATCTTATTAACTTTGTTGCACCAATTGGTGCCATATAGTTGTACTAATTATACATTAACTGTCATGGAGCTAAATGGTTTAACACGTGCGCCCAGATTTGCGTCAATCCGCAATTCTTGTTAATGATCGAATTGCTTATTAAATAACTGATAACACCCTTCCCCATACACACACACATTCAGACACTAGAATTTGTTTTTTTAAGACAACTTTATGGAGCAAGCCGGGAATCGAACCCCGAACACCTGATGTAGCTGGCAGTTTCTCTAACGAATGAGCTCTGGGACCAGCAATAGCAGTTAAAGTGTTTGTTTTCAAGCATTGGTCTTTCATTTAGCGGTCTTCTCTATGTCCGTATGGAGTTCCCTTTGCAGTTCTGCTTAGGCAAACCTTTTGCTATCCGATATAAAGTAACTTCAACTAAGTATGCTTGTGTGGACCACCTGGTACATATTTATGTTAAACAATAAAATAATTATGGAGATATGCGTTGTGTGTATTGCGATTGACATATACAGGAGTATTTCCGAAAGTAATTATTATTTATATAATCTCACATTTTATTCATGGAGTAGTTTTAATAAACACCATTCGAGGTTGCGAGTTTCATCGGATAAATTCGTAACTTCTCCTGGGATTACCTACAACAAATTTCTTTATCTTACTGATAATCCAGTTATAGGTAATGCGTGCAATGTTCGCTAAAGATGAACTTTCACCTCAGGCGTAGGTAAGAGAAAGTTCTGATGAGGTCGCAGTAATATTAATTGGAGTATTTTCTTATCATTCTCTTATCATATTTATCATTTATCTTAGTATAATTTCATTACATTTTTCACAATGCAACAAATTGAAAGAAACATTTTGCTGGATGAGTTTTGAAAGTTAAATGAATTGCTGATAAGGTTTAAGTAAATGTATCAGCGTTCGCTTTTCCTGAAATTATCCATATCTGTACCTTATCTTTAACCTAGATAACGTAAGAAGTAACGTTAGAAAAACCAAATGGAGGGATGGAAAGTGTGCTGGTTGGTAAGGAGAGAAAGAGCTGGGTCGAGGGCACTTGTCATTTTTCATAGCACAGTGAAGTAGCTGGCTTCGATACGCACTCGATATTCCCCATCCCTCTTAGATCTCAGCTTACAAGTGCTTAAAATGTCCAAGAATAGCTACCTCGTGGTAATGTCACACATCCTCCAGTATAGCAATTATATAGAGACCACCTTTTACCCACTCATACTTCCTCTACTTTCTATAGTAAGTAGAAGAAGTTTTTATTCTACCCAAAAAGTTGATACCGAGGTTATACCGAAAATGCACGTTTTGATGTCCCCTGAATCACAAAAGAAAGCATATCTGAAAAGTACCTGTTTGTATATGTGTCTGTTAGTGAATAGAATAGCTCAAAAAACGAAAAGTCACTTAAATACAAAATTTAGTACGTATTTAAGTTCAACGTATTTCAAGATTGACACAAAGATTTTTAAGAAACTAATTTTACATGGGAAAATTTTCGTTATTTTTTGTATTCTCAAAACTGACTAACGGTTTTGATTAAAATGCTGCATGTTTAAGATATTTGTATGACTAATAAAATGTATATCTTGAATTTTCTAGGAATAATCTGTGAAGACCTCTTTATTCTCAATGACTTTTGTGTAATTAGTAATAGACAAAATCGTACTACACAAAAAATGTAAATCTTGTTAAAGCACACAATTTATTTGAAAGAACTTTTTGTGGCGGTAACCATTTCCAAAATATTCTTTATTACTGGTTTGAAATTTTAAATACATTGTTTTCAAGCGGTAAAACACCTCGTTTTTTCTCGTGATAACGCAAAGAGCATTAAATTTTAAAGTCATCGCACGGCGATCGGCTTTTAAAATCCAACTATCCCTTTAGCCTACTGTATTCCTCTTATACCACAATGAAATGTGTGTATTGATTTTGAAAGCTTATCTCAATTAACTAGAAAGTAGATAGAAAAATAAGCTTTTTTAAGAATAGTAGATGAGTGAGTAGTGAAGGTCATGTAAGTGCAACACAAGATATTTTTATATGCAAGGGCATAGCCAGATATGCGTTAACGTAGAAACGATCTGGTATAGCTGCCTGCATTACTACTACTAGTACTGCTACTACCTACCACTACTACTACCACTGCTACTACGACTACGACTACGACTACGACTACGACGACTACGATTACGATTACTGCTACTGCTACCACTACTACCACCACCACTACCACTAACTACCACTACCACTACCTACCACTACTACTGCTACTACAACTACGACGACTGCTGCTGCCACTACTACTACTACTACTACTACTACTACTACTACTACTACTACTACTACTACTACTACTACTACCACCATCACTATCACCACCACTACTACCACTACCTCCACCAACACCACTACTATACCACTACCACTACTACTACTGACACTAGCAGCTTTCAGTGTAGACGCGTGCCGGAAATTTCTCCGCAGGAGTTATTTTACATCTTAATAAATCTACTGGATGAGGCTCTCGCCTTTAATGTATTGGCCATGGCCAGGGTCAAATACAAAATCCTTGGCACAGACTCTGCGGTAAACATCCACAGAACATATAGGATTAAAATGCTGCATGGAGCTATAGAGATAGCGTGTAGATGTAGGACATTAGGAGCAACTTTTCAAGCTTTTATTTTACATTTCACAATAGTGTTTTACGTTTCACGATACATTTTTGTACAGCATAGCTTAAAAGTAAAACTTCTAACACAGAGCATAGAGCTAAAGTTTTAGATCGCACTTTTGCGATACTGTTCAGTGTGACCAACTTTGTTTTCAACCCGCATCACATCGTAATTACTAGTATTTGCACATGTTTAATAACTCGGCTTGATTTGATTTGGTTTTACTTTTCATGATGTCTTTTTACATTATTAATTTCTCATGGCGCTCGCATTATGTGTTCACAATACAAATCGTCATACTTAAATTTATCGCAATTCTTTGTAGAGCTAACCTATATGCAATATTAGCAGCTTTATTTGATATAAAACGTTCTCATTTATCTAATTACATAATTATATGGCGGAAATTATGAATTCAGAAGAAACTGGATGAAAGTAAAATCACAGAAGCAGCAGAAATAATATCACTATAAGTACTACACAATAAATTCAGAAAGCAATATGATATAGCATTTGATCGCTTCGTTGCCTGATGTTAGGCAAAACATGGTGAAAATAATTTCACTGAAAATGACTGCTAGCGAATCAATAAGATATCATTGCATCTGACATCTCCTTCTTAACCTCATTTCTCTTGTTTCAAGAACGTGTTCTAAACCTGATCTCGGGAACCATTACAATATTAATATTATCAGGAATCATTATAATATTGTTGATATTTTACAAATTCGAGCGCTGTCTAAAAAATAATATATGTTATTTTATTTTCTCCTAAGGAAACTCGACTACGACCTTGTTTAGCAAACATTCCTATTCACAAAACAAAGCTTTTACCCATTGTATTATAATCTACACTTAACAGTATTGAACTTAAGAAATTATTGAGGTCTCTAAGTTTATTAAAAATTAACACATTATCATAAAGGTTATATAAAATTTAACATAAAATATTAGCATGAAAGTTAACAATTTTTACACACATTTAATTTGTCAGTTCCTTAAAATGTCTAATCCCATAGTGATCTACTTTTTAAATAATTATATTATTCATGTTTAGATAATATAACACATACTGATATACAACTTTTACTTTTATCAGCCCTAAGGTTACTTTATAAAACTAACTACTGTTCAGGTATTAAGATAAATGGGGGATACGCTCCTGATGTGTTTAATAAAGACCACCAAAATGGGGCGCGGCGAGGTTACAGCGGCAATTATCAAAAATCGGCTGAAACGATATCTGGTAAAGAAGTAATGAAAATACAAAGTCAAAACACGACTATGTAATATAAACAGGCAAGAAACAGAATCTGAATGTAGACAAAGATCAACATTGAGGCTACAAAATGAAATAAAAACTGGTGGGGTAAGGAAACACATATTTTGGAATTGGGTGTAAAACAGACGACGAGAATAGCATGACTTAGGCGTGGAAAGCTCGCAAGATTGTTGACGATGATGGCAGGAGGATTTGCCCATTATACGGGGAACAGGAAGACGGATGCATATTTTGGCAGCATGCATGCAGACGGAGGGTATTAGAAAAAAATTATTACTGGAAGTATTTTTGGCTTCCAATAGACGGAGGACAGCGTGCTGAGACTTGATTCTAAGCAGCCAAACCTGGCCAAGCTTGGGCACATACTTAATGTAGGTACGGGTACTAAGAAATAAGGTGTTTATCTAAATTTTCTTTAAATATATGTGGTACTGGAGCACTTGTGTGCGTGAGTGTGTGTGTGTTTATGTGTGTGTGTGTGTGAGAGAGAGAGAGAGAGAGAGAGAGAGATTAGAGTATTTTTCATTTTATATGTATGTATATAGTGTGGTAATTATAAAACAGTTGTTTTCTGGTCGATTCTGCAAGTGACGTTTACAGACCAGGTATTTTTCTAGAGAGCATGTACGGTCTTACGATCCATGTGATTGTGTTACTGAATTAATGTAGTACTAAGTACTTAATAAATACCACTGCTAATATAAGCTCTTTCAACAAGAGTGCCCTATCTTTGAACTTAAATAAAACACGTTTTATAAATGATAGAAATTTATTTCTTCTTTTTTTATATTTTGTAACATAATTAATGTCATTACGTGTGGAAGAGAACATCAGTTAAGTGACCGCGGCGACTTCGTTGGGTTGCTCGTATACGGATGACCCAATTTTCAAGGACAGAAGAACGTAAATTAGGTTCAACTTCACGAATTACACCCGTGATGTTATTCATAAGATCATTTAATGTTTCGGGCTTGTTGACATAAACTCGAAATTTAACATAACCCCACAAGAAGTAATCCAACGGCGTTAAATCACATGACCTCGGGGGCCAGTTAACATCACCACCACGGGAAATGATGAAACTTCTGAACTTCTCCTTAAAAAGATAGATTGTTTCGAGAGCAGTATGACATGTGGCACCATCTTGCTGAAACCATATGTTTCTGAGATCCACACCATCTAATTGAGGCCAAAAATAGTCCCTTATAAGATCCCAGTATCTTTCTTCATTGACAGTTAGAGGTTCTCCATCTTCATCTTGGAAAAAAATATGGACCAATGATACGAGCATACCAAAATTCACATCACACAGTAACCTTTTGGGGATGAAGTGGTCGTAATTGAATCTGAATTGGATTGTGATTGCCCCAATAGCGGCAATTTTGTTTGCTAACACAACCGTCCATCCAAAAGTGGGCTTCGTCGCTGAAGATAATTTTTCGACAAAAATCCGGGTCAGCTTTCAATTGCTCCATAGTCCAGTCAGCGCATACACGGCGCAACCTAGGGTCGTTGGGCTTTAGTTCTTGAGTCAACACCATTTTGTAAGCGTGAAACTTCAAGTCCTGATCCAGAATTCGCCAAGTTGTGGTCGGCGAAAGCCCCAATTCTTGCACTCGACGTGCAATTGATTTGTTTCCGTGCTCGCGTACACTCTCACGAACGGCACCTATATTTTCGTTGGAGCGCTTACGTCGATTACGTACAGGCGTTCTTTGATCGCTGACAGAACCAGTTCTTTCAAATTTATCGATCAAACGCCGAATCGTTCTCTCGCAGGGACGATGATGCACACCGTATACTTCACGCAATACACGGAAGCTTTGGCGAACAGATGATCCATTTTGATAATAAATTTTCACAATTTCTACGCGTTGCTGAACGCTGTAACGTTCCATGGCTATTTCTCAATAACAACTGTAACCATATGAAAAAATTACTGCTGTAACACAATAACAATGACAGCTATCACATCTTAAAAATAGGACACTTGTTGAAAGACCCTTTACTGGTACTACTACTACTACTACTACTACTACTACTACTACTACTACTACTACTACTACTACTACTACTACTACTACTACTACTACTACTACTACTACTACTACTAAAGACCACAGTTCTGACTATACAGTTAGTACACAGCTGCCACTTCCTGGGACGAGAAAACAATTGACACGGCACCATATTGCGGCACCACATCCGTTCTACTGCACCACAATAACAGTATTCGCCTAGTCCACGAACATATTGACTATGGCAATATACTAGTCGGCCACGATATGAATGCGCTTGGTGAAGGACGTCACTATGTTTCGTTGGCAATCAGGGCTAGGGATCAGAGGATAATGAGGCGCAAGAAGATGGGGAATGTACAGTCGCACAATGAAAATAGTACTACAAGAGCAGGCCTCGCCTCCCTAGCAAGTGCAACTCTGAACTGTGCATGTTTTCCTTACCTGACTAAACTTTCGAGCCCCACCCACTTGTTTCGTAACCGTTTAGTTCCTCTTCGCACTACTAGCATTCATATTGTGGCCGACTAGTACCTAAAATTTAACTACTACACTCAGCAAGTAAATAAATACAATCAGAATGTAATTTATTTCTAAGCTTAGATTGGTGGAACATTTGGGATGTATGCATTTTACAGAAGCGGTTTTCAGTAATGTGCAACATTTAAGTATACCCATATGTAGAATTTATAAAATTCACATTCTTAATTTGATTCATTTTAAACTTTAATACAAGAATCATGGTTTAATATTTAATATGTACACAAATTTCATACATACTTTCAAATTGACTCCCGAAATATTAATTTTTTGTTCTTTTATGTTTACTGTCTTGAAAAATTGCCACACACCATGCAGCTACATTTTTTTTAAAAAACTGTATTTTGGAATTAAACTTATAATATATATTAATAAATCATTATAGATGTGAAGTTTTAATTATTCTACTAGTTCGAGAGAACATAAAGGTGAAATAGGAGACGTCTTTGCTTAAAGTTTACACAATGTGAATGTTATTGTTTAATAACATCACAACTAAGCATTTTAAAAACATTAATCTCATTTTATCCTGCTTTTTATAACGAGGCATACAAAACTTCATTCATTTACACCGAAACGTATATGGTGTGGAATAATTTTAAAATGAGAATGTGGCGACAAATGAAAACCCGAGAAAAGAGAATTTAAAACCTATAACACTAAGATAACACTTTCTGATTTTATGCAGTTTCGATAGCATTTAATGCATATATGTATAGGCCCTCCGTGTTTTTCTACTCCTCTGTAGCTACTTTAGTATTTGAAGATTTTTGAGGTCTCTCTTGAAGATTTGTTCACTTCATGGTACGTAAAACATATCGCTTTTTGCTACAATTTTATAGGAAGCTAATCTTTAAAGCAGACATTTGAGCATCAGCTTTAAAAGATGCATAAATCTAAATTAGAAGCTTGTAGGTATAATGACACTGAAATCCACATTTATGAATTTGGCAATTTTAGCCAGTTTTCCAGATGTTGGGAATCCTTAAATAATCTGAAAATTTTTATTGGAGCAAGTAATGAACTTGTTTTCTTCTTTTACCTTAATGATAATATCTGTTTTCCAAATACTAGTATTTGCACCTTGCATGAACAAGAAAGATACAGTGATGGGTTAATTTTTTCAGCTTAATTTCACCATTTTTACTTTCTCTACCATCTATCTGTAGTAGACAAGACTACTGCAGCTCGCCTTCGCTAGCATCAGACTGCACAGGGCATGACCTGACCCCTCAACGCCGCTAATGGGCGACCTGCTGTGTAACTGACCCACTACATGAGCCAGGCTTCATGGCCGAATCACCCCCGACCAGCAGCACACCTCAGCCGAAGTACACAGCAACCCAACACCACCCACACTCCAGACAACCAGCCTCGCAGATAACTCCACCAGTGCTAAGACCTGAACCAACAAGACCAACCCCTAAATCCTCAGCTCCTCATGTCAACGCAGCACAGTCACACCTACTCCCAGAACCAGATAAACTCCATCAACTATTCTGCCCCATACAAGAGATCACAATTGAACTACAAAACTTTAGTCACCGCCTGCAGACCTGCGGCTCTCCACGCGTCTATGAGGACCCGAGCAACGACTCCGTGCGGTTGAGCGTACAAACATGAACTACACTACCGCTGTTCTCAAAACTCAACACTACGTTACAAACTCAGGAACACTATATACTCATTGGTTCTACCAGATCCAAAATAAGTCATCAAAATTATCATCCAGAAACTCCAACACATTTGACTCTGAACCACTGAAACCCCCTCCCAAAGTAGTTTTAGAAAAAGATCGCGTTTGTATTTTTCTGGGAATAACATAACTCAAAAACGAAAAATCCAGTAAATGTCGAATGTTACATTTGATTCAACGAAGATTTACAAGAAAATTCTAACTACAAACTAACCTTTACATGAAAAAACTTCGTTATTTCTAATATTCTCAAAAATGGCTCTAACAATTTGTTTAAAAGTAATACATGTGTCAAACTAAATGCATATTTTGAATTTTCTGAGATAGCTTGTGAAGACCTCTCCATTGAATTTAGTATAAGTGCGAAACTATATGGTATAGACAGAAACTTAAGTAAGGAAAAATGTAGATTTCATTGAAGTACAGATGTTTGTCTAATTTTTTCATAGCGTCAGCCATTTTGAAATGCTCTATGTTGCATGTTTACACTTCTCCAAAGACGTCATCTGGAAAAGTGTTGTCCCTTTTCTTTTCAATCGGAAGAACTCCTTAGCACAACCAAACATTTCAATGCTGCTTTCGAATGCTGTATATACTCAAATAATTATTACTTAATTTGAAATCATTCCTAGATAGAAAAATCTGATGTGTTACACTCACATGACTTTCCCTACTCTTGTACAAACTATTTTTACAAACGCTTTTTCTCCATATGCTTCATGTGAATCGAGATATCTAGATGTTAATCTTATTGCTAATTTTCTTGTAGATGCAAGGGGAATTGGTAGGCTTTAAGCTATAGTCAAATGTTTTAAGAGCTGGTTGCTATGTGGAGCATTCCACTCTCTTTGTATTACCAGGACAAAAAATGAATAATGAATTCCCATTTGAGAAAAAGTATAAGTATTGGAAAATTTAAGGGAATATCAAGCAATATCTCAAAAATGGCTCACTCAACAACAAAAATATATATGACATAAATTATGTATTTATAGGATCTACATTTTTTGTGTAGTAAAAGTTAGTCGATCTCTTATGGTTTACCAGTTATGCAAAAGTCGTTCACAATGAAGAACACTTTTGGAGACATTCCCAGAAAATTCAAAATATACATTTTACTTGTCATGAAAGAATCTTAAATATATGATACTTTAATCAAAATCGTTGGAGATATTTTTGAGAAAATTAAAATGTTCGAAAAATTTTTCATGTAAAGGGTAATCTGGGGTTGGGTGATTTTTTTTAAAAAAAGCCTTCTTGTCGCATCTCTGGAAGATACTGAACCTAAATACGAAGTTTGGTGTTTATCCGACTGTTCGTTTGTGAGTTATGCTGTTAACAGACAGACACACACACGGACACGTTTCCAAAAATACTTTTTTTGGATTCAGGATACCTTAAAACATGTATCGGTGAAATCTCGGTATCGAATTTTTGGGTGGAATACAATACTTCCCCTACTTAATATACGTAGTAGAGAAAGTAAAAGACATGAATATCGTAATGTGGAATCACATTTAATATGGAGATTGTAATACACAACGAATAACATGTAAATTTGTTACGGGTGTGAACATTTGACCAGTGTTCACATGCTATTATTATTATTATTATTATTATTATTATTCTTATTGTTTTATTTTGGGGACTTCTGTTTACACGTCATCATATACGTCATATGGTAGACAGATAGTGGAAGTAGGGTATTCCCTCTACCTTCACTAACAACAGCTACCGAACTATGCCATACTTTAATGATTCCGTTTTGGAAAATCAGAAGCATAGAATATACATCCCCCCAGGGGCTCACCTTATGTGAGTTACGCGTGTTGGCGTACCCGGGGGTTCCCGAGCCACTCATCGCCATCTTCATCGCTTCATCCCCGTCCGGTCGAGGTGGGTTCGTTCTCGTGACCGGGGGACTCAAGGTAGGCTCTCGTGCGTTCTGTGCATTTCATTCCATGTCGCCCCTCGCCATCGTTTCTTTCTTCTCTTCTCCTTCTGCACATTTCGCCCCACGCCCATTCATTTACACCTCTCTTTTCCTTCTCCGCCGGCCTACCTTGAGTGCGAAACGCCCACACACTTTTAGTTTCTTTTAAACTTTTATTTTAATCATTCGTGGACACAGCCTGACGGATACCCGCGCACGAGGTGCGCAGCTGGGTGAGTGGATAATTGCGTCATCCCCACCACCCGGGGTCGTCATGTAGGGTTTGTGTTCGTATCCGCTGTTCAACTGCATTCCCGCGGGGGGGGGGGCCATTGCATGAGCTGCTGACGTCTGACGGTGATTGGGTCCCTCTGTCTATGTTCTGCGAGGTGTGACCCTGGGGTGAGATAGGTATAGATAGGCCACTCACCCAAGCCGGGGTAACGCCCGGGAAGTCAGAGCCCTAGGTCGGAGACGATTGCAATGGTGAAGGATTTATTTCGCTATGGAGCACCCTTTCTCCATTAATTCAAAAAGCGCCGAAATGTTATTGTAACAGAAGTAGCACCGCCGACATCTGGTTGTTACTTGGTCATTCAAGAACAGAAGAGGGACAAAACTTTGAGAAGGTGAACACTTTTATAATTATGAAGGGCATAGATGCTATTGCTGGTGCGGTTCAATCCTGCACTCGGCTACGGAATGGCTCGTTATTAGCACAATCGAAGTCCGATCAGCAAACTAAGACCTTCTTGCGCGCTACGCTTCTCCACGGTTATCCCATCCGTGTTGAGAAGCACCGCACATTGAATTCCTGTCGAGGCGACGTTACCACGCATAGCTTCGATGCTATATCGGACGAGGACCTAGTCGAATATCTCTCCGATCAAAAGGTGACCTAAGTGCATCGAGTGCAGGCCAAACGCGATGGCGTATTAGTACACACTCGTACCCTGTTTCTAACATTTGATGGCGTCGATCTGCCCAAGAGCATTCTGCCCAAGGGTTCGAACGGATTTCTGTGAGGGCTTATATTCCTAGACCTCTGCGTTGTTTTAAACGTCAACGTTTTGAGCATACGCAAGTCTCCTGTAAGAGTACCGTTAACATCTGTGCAACATGTAGCCAGCCCTCACACGAAGGTACCTGTTCAACAGCCCCCGTCTGCATCAATTGCAAAGGTCACATTTTGCTTCATTTGGCGACTGTCCGCGGTATTTGGACGAGAAGGCGATCCAGGAGATCCTGGTAAAGGAGAAACTCTCCTTCGCTGAAGCCCGGAGACGTTACCATGCGCGCCAAACTTCGCTCCTGCGATCGGGAACATTGTTCTGTTGTTGCCTCGCCAGTGCCCCTGAAGGATGCTGAGACTCAAACTTGGACCATGACTGCCTTGACCGCCACCACCATCCGGCCGTCCATTTCAGCTACTGTTACCAAGCCCTCTAAACCTGGTCCAAAGTCTATGAAGTCACAAGCCACAGAGAAAAAACTTTAGCAGAAATTTCGAAGAGAAGGCTTTCTAAACGACCCTCCGCGTGTTCACAGTAAGCAGAGTTCACCTTCTCCTCCTCGGAGGTCGCAGTCCCAGGAAGCTCCTGGGACAAGCCGCGCTCGTCGGCACCCCTCACCCATCGCCACCCAGAACCCATTCTCGGCGCTTGAATCGGTTTCTGGCTCTGAGCGCGTGGGACCTCCCTTCGAGAAAACTATGGAGTCTGACCATCTCCATACCAAAAGCCCGACCCCAAAGGTGAAACAAAAGGTAATTTTAAGCCGCCCTTTTAACTAGACAGTTTATCCCTTTTTCTTAATGGCTATCCTGACCTGGAATGTACATGGTGTATGATCGCATAGGGCGGAACTGCAACTTTTGTTGCGTTCCCATTCGCCTATGGTCGTGTGTTTGCAGAAGACTAAGCTTCGCCCTCACGATCCTTTTGATCTCCGAGGATATATTCCGGTTCGCTACAACCTTGAAACGGAGGAGGGTACTCCTGCTCATGGAGGTGTCATGTTAGTGCGTAACGACGTTCATTTTCAACGTCTCACTCTTACGTCCAACTTGCAAGCTGTTGCCATTAGACTGCAGTTACCCGGTTTTTTCTTTTCTGTTTGCTCTCTGTATTCACCTTCATCGTCTCCCCTTGCTCCCGCGGACATTCGAGCTCTCCTGTCCGCTCTCCCAACACCATTTCTTCTTTTGGGAGGTCTTAACGCCCATCACTCCCTGTGGGGTTCGCCAAGGGCTTGTGCGAGGGGAAGTCTTCTGACATGTTTGATCAGTTCAATATCTCTATTCTCAATACAGGTGAGCCTACGTTTCTTTTTTATTCTTCCGGTACATTTTCTCACTTGGACCTGCCGTTTGCTCACTCCAGCTTGCTAGTCGTCTGCAGTGGAACGTCGTCGCTGACACCTACTCCAGCGACCATTACCCCTGCATCGTTTCTCTTCTGTCACACCACGTACGCAGTCCAGAGTACCTACCTGGATATTCACAAAAGCCGACTGGAGTTTATATTCCAGCTTCGTGCACTTTGACGACCAGCCCTTCATCGACATTAACCAACTAGTGCAGCACCTTACGTCTACGATTTTCTCTGCCGCCGAATGCGCAATTCTCCGTTCATCCTCTCAACCTCGGCGAATACCTGCTCCGTGGTGGAACGAGGATTTTCGGGACGCCGTTCGTGACCGTAGAACTGCACTTAGGGTGTTTCGGCGACACCCTACACTTGATAATTTGGTGACTTTTAAACAATCGCGCGCCAGGGCTCGTCGCATTATTCAGGATAGCAAGAAGGCGTCGTGGACTCGTTTTGTCGAGTCTTTTAATCGCTTTACGCCTTCATCTGTTGTTCGGGATAAACTTCGTCGCTTCTCAGGTAAAGTGTCGCATTGTACTGTTTCTGGCCTTCAGATTTCCAATGCCACCATAGTGGATCCGGCCGCCATCGCTAACACTCTGGGTGCTGCCTTTGAGGCGGTATCCAGTTCACACCATTATTCCGCCGGCTTTCGCTCCATCAAAGACCGGCTGGATTCCGCAACCTATAATTTTCGGTGTGCTAATACGTAATGTTATAATGCCCTTTTTACAATGAGGCAGCTGGAGCCCGCTCTTCATTGTTCTAGGCACTGCGCTCCTGGGCCGGATGACATTCATGTTCTGCTGTTAAAGAACCTTTCAGCCGACAGTAAGCTCTTTCTTTACGGGTTTATAATCATATTTGGCAGGACGGCCCTTTTCCTTCCGTTTGGCGCGAAGCCACCATTGTCCCTATACTTAAGCCTGGTAAAGATCCCAACTACCTTCCAGCTACCGCCCTATCTCCCTCACCAGTTGCGTTTGCAAGGTGATGGAGAGCATGATCAACGGGCGGTTGATATGGTGGCTTGAGTCTCAGAAACTTCTGGCGAACGCTCAGTGTGGCTTTTGTCGCCATCGCTCTACCGTGGACCATTTGGTGTGTCTGTCGACGCATATTATGAACGGATTTCTGAGAAAGTGTCAAACAGTGGCTGTATTTTTTGACCTGGAGAAAGCTTATGACACTTGTTGGAGGGGCGGCATTTTGCGTACACTCCATGCATGGAATTTCCGCGGTCGTCTTCCCAAATTTCTTCGGGAGTTTATCACGGACCGCGTCTTTCGTGTTCATGTGGACTCGGTTTTATCTAGTCGTTTTATTCAAGAGAACGGAGCACCGCAGGGCTCTGTACTCAGTGTCACACTTTTTACAATTGCTATCAACCCCATTGTCGATTGTATTCCACCTGGCATTTCATCGTCCCTTTTTGTTGACGATTTTGCCATTTATTGCAGCTCGCGGCGGACCTGTCTACTCGAACGCCGTCTCCAGAGTTGTATCGACCGTATCTACGCCTAGAGTAACGCTGACGTCTTTAATTTCTCCGCCGAAAATCCATCTGTATCGATTTCTGGCGCCGGAAGGCTTTCCCTCCGCTCTCTCTCCATCTTGGGCCAGGGATACTTCCGTTTGCAGACGAGGCGAAATTTTTGGGGTTGATCTTTGATAGGAAGCTGAGCTGGATTTCGCACATTTCGTTTTTAAAAGCAAAGTGTGACCGTTCTCATAATCTTTTACGTGTTTTAAGTGGCACATCCTGGGGAGCTGATCGAACCGTCCTTCTACATCTTTATCGCTCTTTGGTCCGACCCAAGCTTGATTACGAATGCATTGTCTATTCGTCGGCGCGTCCATCTGTATTACCTCGATTGAATGCCATTTACCATCGTGGCATAAGAGTCGCAACGGGGGCCTTTCCAACTAGCCCTGTACCCATTCTGTATGCTGAAGCTGCAGAGCTTCCGCTGTCCTTCAGGCGTGAGATGCTTTTGTGCAGCTATACCTGTCGACTCTCAAGCTTGCCTGAACACCCGTCTTTCGAGGTATTTTACGAATATTCGCTTGATCGGCAATATTTCGTTAGCTCCTCTGCTTTGCTCCCTCCGGGGTTTCGAAAGCTTCTTCGGCATTTGGACTTAACGCCATCGCCGGCCCTTCCGAGGGGGGAAACGCGTTTTCCTCCATGGTTGCGCGCTGAGCCCATTGTCACCTTAGCTTGAAGTCAATGTCGAAGAATGAGACCCCTTCTTCAGTTCTTAGATCGGTTTTTAGAACTTCAGGCGCAGTTCGGAGACTTTTATTTTATATATACTGATGGGTCTAAGACTGATGTTGGAGTAGGGTGTGCCTTTGTTGATGGTCATCGTAGTTTTACATTTCGTTTACCCGTGCAATGTTCGATTTTTACCGCCGAACTTTTTAGTATTTATCAGTCACTTTTATACGTCCAGCGGTACGACTTACGGCACTGTTTTATTTTTCAGACTCCCTGAGTGCTCTTCAAAGTATTCGCGCGCTGTACAATTACCACCCCCTCGTACAGCGCATACATGACCTGGTCCACTCGCTTGGTGCCTCTGGCATCAGCGTCTCCTTCATGTGGATTCCAGGTCATGTGGGCATCTCAGGGAACGAGTCGGCCGACGCCGCTGCGAAATCCGCGATTTTATTACCCAGATATTTTACCTCTGTTGTTCCCTCGTCAGATTCGTTTGCTATTTTACGTCGCCGCATCCTCTCGCTTTGGCGCGATGAGTGAAGGCCCTCCAGGGGAACAAATTGCGGGAGGTTAAAACTCTCCCGTTAGTCTGGGGTACCTCTTCTCGTTCTACACGTCGGGAAGAGGTACTTTTAGCCCGTTTACGAATTGAACATTGTCTTTTTTGTCATAGTTACCTGCTCAGTGGTGACCCCGCTCCACTGTGTCAGCAGTGTGATGCGCCCTTAACGGTGCGCCACATTTTAACTGAGTATCAAGTTTTAGCTCCACTGCGCGTTCGCGTGGGTCTGCCTATTGGCATAGCCAACGTTTTGGCAGACGACGCACATGCTGTAGAATGTCTCTTACGTTTTATAAGTGACATTGGGTTTAATCGGCGCATTTGATGCACTGAGCGTCTTTTAGCTTTGAAATTTTATATTGTCAGTTTTAATGGGGCTCTTCTCCATGACGGACATAAGGCGCTCATATCCCTTGCATTCTAAAGTTCTTGACACGTTGTTTTATTCTTTTAGTGACTATGATTTTAGTGTGTAGATTTTAGTATTTGGTCTGTTCTGTTTTTTCATGTTTTTGACCAAGCGAGTTTGTGTGTTTTTTTTTTATTTTTTTTGACTTTTCAATTTTATATTTTATACATTGTAAGGGCGCTAATAACCATAGTAGTTGAGCGCCCTTAAGCCCCATCTCATCATCATAGAATATACATGCAAATATTCCTAATATATTTTCATAGAATACTTCGGATTGTGGTATTATTTTTCTGTCGAAAAAATAATGCAAATAAATAAAATAATTACAAATCCAACACTTAACATAAATAAAAGGCGGAATTGTAACGTTTAAAACTAAAGATTGTTGACTTCTTGTGATATGCTTTAGATATTTATGCCTGTTGAATATACATACCTTGTTCGTGCATTCTTTTAATGCGTCTTCCTACACTTCTCTTTCCTCTTGATATATCATTCATAAAGTAATGTTACAATTAGGGACGGCACTTTGTCCCAGTTCGCTGCGAGGTTTGTGGTTCTGGAATACAGAGTATCTGAGTTTACTAGTAGATACGCTCAATCCATCGACAGCTCGTTCTCCTACGCTGTACATACAGGTTCTTCTTTCCTTTCACAGTGAACTCCAGGGCCTCCGTGACGTCAACACAGGCAAGTAACCACCAACCTAAAATAGTACACGCTGAGACAATGTGACGTCCTTGGTTATAATTTTTCAGATGTCATTCTCTGTAAATGGGCTATTCATTTTATTTTATACCCTTTTGCTTTATCGCTCAGATTATATATTCCTAATTACCCTCGTATTTCTTCATTTCTTCTATAGTCCCCCTTAGGAATTTCATTTAACTCACTTGCAGTTTTTTTCGGTCATAATTTAAATTTGACTACCATTTAATTATTTTGAGTGACATCACTTTATAAAATGTTATTACTGTGTCTGTTCTTGCTTTATTTTTAATGAACTCTTTAAACCACCACTCAATTAAATGATTCTATGTTATTAGCTTGATGAGTGTAAGTTTATATGACTTATACGTCCCAAAAATTGATATTCGAATGCTTGTTCTATTATGTTATTTCCTGTAGCAATAATTTTCTATACTGTACTTTTTTTCTTTATTTTACTTTTAATTAAGAGTATTGACAGTGTATAATATTTTTAAATTGTTTCACTTTTTTAACATTACATAATTATATAATTCAAGAAAATAAGCTTTTCAATAGTTTTCATTGTGCAAGTATTCTACTTTGAACGGACTCTCTTCACCTGTGCTGGATCGCAAGTTGGAAGGCAGCATGTCCGTATATATACTAAACGCCTTTGCTGACGCCCTTGAGCGAATCCGAGCTTGATAAGTATAATATTTCACCCAAAATTAACGCTTTCGGCTACATGTATAACCAGCTATATGATAGTGTAGTATTTGCTCATGAAAGGGAACTATATTTTCAACTAGCAACTGCGAATCACAAACACTTACCACCTGTGCTATTCAGGAACTAAAACTGTTTGTCACAATCAGACTTGTATTATTTTATCTGAAAATACTCCTGCTCTAGAGCATGTTGAAACCGAACTAAAGCGATCCTGCAGATAGTTTTGGGAACACTAGATACAGGAAGGAAATGTTTATATATTGGAATTGTCAGTGTTTGCCGAACCCTGTGATGTATAATACATGGCGTTCTGTAGAGTGCTGATCGCACGCAACAACCACAGAACGAAGCAAATAAATAAACAAACGATTGGTCGATAACCTCGAATTCGGGTTTAAGTTCCGCAGTGGTGTTGTTTGGTTACGAATGAGTTTCTCAGTATCCGCTTTAGCTACACTAGAATTAAACCGTGCCATAATTACTTTCTCTATAGCAAGAGGAGGAAGTATTACACGCCAACCAAAAATCCGATATGGAGATTTCACTGCCTGTTAAAAGCATAACTAAAAAACCAAAAGTGTGTTAAATTCTCAAATTTAAGTTCAACATCTTCCAAGGATGCAACATGAGGATTTTTAAGAAACTTCTTCTACATATATGCTCGAGTATTTGCATTACAAAACGTTTTTATCATTAATTGTTTGGGCAGAACTCTCAAGACGCGAGAAGACCTCTGCATTCTGGATGACTTTGCATAACTTTGTATACTAACTGGTAAGCTATAAAGGAAAGACGGAAATCTACTATACCAAAACTATAAATTCTATAACCAATCAATATTTTGTGAGAATAATTATTACGGAGATATTATTCATGATTAGTTGGAACTTTCAAATACTTTTTACTTTTTTCGAGTGCTAAGTGTTATTATTGCTTTCTCTACTACGTATAGTAGGTAGGGGAAGTATTTTATTCCACCCAAAAATTCGATACCGAGATTTCACCGGAAATATGTTTTCATTCCTCCTGATTCAAAGAAAAGCATTTTTGGAAACATGACCGTGTGTGTGTCTATGTGTCTGTCTGTGAAGAGCATAACTCAGAAATGAATAGTCCGATAAACACCAAACTTGGTATTTAGATTCAGTATCTTCCAGAGATGCTACATGAAGGTTTTCTAGAAAATTTCCCTACCCCAGATTATCCTTTACATGGAACATTATTCGAAAATTTTAACTTTCTCAAAAATGGCCCTAAGGATTTTGATTAAAATATCATATATTTAAGATGCTATCATGAAAAATAAAATGTATATCTTGAATTTACTGGGAATGTCTCCAAAAGTATTCTTCGTTGTGAAGGACTTTTGCATAACTGGTAAACCATAAGAGATAGACAACGTTTTAGTACACAAAAAATGTAGATCGGCTTAAAATACACAATTTATATCACATACATTTGTTTTGTCGAGTGAACCATTTTCGAGATATTGCTTGTTATTCTCTTAAATTTTCCAATACTTATACTTTTTCTCAAACTCGTTATTCATCTTTTTTTGTCCTGGACATGCAAAGAGAATGGAATACTTCACATAGAAATCAGCTCTTAAAACATTTGACTATCGCTTAAAGCCTACCAATTCCCCTTGCATCTACAAGAAAATTAGCAATAAGATTAACATCTCGATATCTCGATTAACATGAAGCATATGGAGAATAAGTGTTTGTAAACATAGTTTGTGCAAGAGTAGAGAAAGTCATTTGAGTGCAATACATCAGATTTTTGTTCCATGATCATGTAGGGAAAATGGATTTTAAAGACATAACATGGTCTGACTGTCGCTTCAGCCTACAACGAAATGTGTAATAAAGTAATTTCTACAATCGTTTAACATGAAGTAATGCCAAAGATCTGAAAATCGTATGTTACAGGAGCTAAAAAACTGCAACAAGAAAGCCGGGCTATCGATGAACATGAGCAAAACACAAGTTATGACAAATAGCCAAAACATACCAATCACTAAAGTACTGTCGTATGTACCAGAATACGTATACCTAGGCAACTGGTAAGAATGCAGAACAACATGGACGAATAACTAAAACGCAGAATAGCAATAGCATGGAAATTCATTCTACTGGACAAGAAGCTCAACTGGAAAATAAAACTCAAAACACTAGACTCCTGCATCTTCCCATCACTACTATACGGGTGTCAAACTTGGATCTTGACGGAAAAAGTAAAGAAACGTATTCAAGTTTGCCAAAGAAAAATGGAGAGGAAGGCTTTGGGACTATCCGTCAAAGACAGAGTGCCTAACACTAGGTTAAAGCAAATAAAAAAACTGGAAGATGTACACTACGTGATCAAATGTATCCGGACACCTGGCTGAAAATGACGTACTAGTCGACCAAATGAGGTGACCACGACAGAAATTGTGAAGGAAATCCAGAAAATGTTAATGGATAACCGTCGACTGAAAGTGTGCGAGCTAACAGACATCGTAGCCATTTCTAAAAGTGCTGTACATCGCATACTAACTGAAAATTTAGACATGAGAAAGCTGTGCGCAAGCTGGGTGCCGCGTTTACTCAGAATGGAACAAAAGCAACGTCGTGAGGATGTTTCAGTCGAATGTTAGGCGATGTTTTCCTGCAATAAAGCCGAGTTTTTGCGTCGATTCATAACCGTGGATGAAACATGGGTCCATTACTTCACACCTGAGACGAGGGAACAGTGAAAACAGTGGATTGATAGGGGAGAATCGGCTCCAAAGAAGGCGAAGTCATAGCGTCAGTTTTTTGGGATGCGCGTGGGATAATTTCATTGATTATCTTCAGAAAGGAAAATCAGTCAATGGCGAGTATTATGCAAACTTATTGCAGCGTTTGAATGATGAAATCAAGCAAAAACCCCCGCATTTAGCGAAAAAGAAACTTCTGTTTCATCAAGATAATGCACCATTTACACAAGCATTATCGCCATGGCCAAAATCAATGAGTTAAAGCCCGAATTGCTTCTTCATGTACCCTATTCGCCAGACTTAGCTCCCTTTGAGTATTTTCTGTTTCCAAAGTTGAAGAAATGGCTTGGTGGTAAAAGGTTTTCCATCAATGAAGAGGTGGAGTTTACAGTTGATGGCTATTTTGAAGAACTCGACGGTTTTTACTATGAACAAGGTATCGAAGCTATTGAACATAGCTGGTAAAAGTGTATCGAGATGAAAGGAGACTATGTAGAGAAATAAAGTTGTTTTTTCCCAAAATTGTTGTGTTTTCTTTGTTAGGTCGGGTACTTCTGGGGAGCTTTCGTATGTGAAGACATTTAGGATGTAATGCAGAATATAGGAATAAGGTATGCAAAATGTTTTAAAGCTAACGATCTCCAAGCTGCGGATTGTGCCGTATTCGCATGCTGTCGGGAGAAAAAACCTTTCGTGGATACTACATCCAGTGGTGGTGCCATGTGCTCGGCGGAGTGATACATTAGGGTTTATTTACTTCTACTTTGAACTTAAAGTGAAACAGTGTGGTGGGAGTGCACGTAGACTCATGTACCTCCTGGATTTCCGTTGTTTTCTAGACGTTCCTCCCGGCTGCCAGTTAAGGAGCTGAGAAAGGAATACCCATCCTATCTAGTTGGATAATAATATCTGGGATTTTATGAGTGAAGCAAAATAATAAACTGATTTTCCTATAACCTTGATTTATTGAAGAGAACTATTACTATTCACACGGTTAGCAATTTTCCGTTATGAAGTGTTTTTTAAATCTTATAGCTTAAACCTTCCCGCTAACATTTTAAGTCATTCTATGGATCTAGCTATTCGTCACATCATCTTCCCACCCACATACGCAGCATCTTTCACCTGGTTGTACAAGTTTATTACCGGTTGCTACGGTAGTAGCACGCAAACTAATACCAACAGAGTATATCTCGGAGAGTGATGTAAACTCGGGGTCTCCCTACCTCTTTATCTATTTTCCTACAACGCCAGAATTCGCACCTTTATTTGTTAAAACAATTTACATTGGTTCTTGAGTAGCGTTACATAGCATGCTATGACAGTAAAGTATGCATTATTTTTGAAGTCACGCGCCCTGCTGACGTATCCGGCAAAAACCTCCGTCTCTTAGGTATATGTTTCCTTTGCTATTTTACTAACTCCCTCGAGTTCCGGGAAATGGACCATTATATCTTTCTCTTTCTATTCTCTATCCTGTCTTTCTATTTTCTGAAGTTTAGCCTGAACCCTGTGCGCATTAGCGCGTGTGTTGATGGACGTTCACCTCTCGTTTGCTAGCTCGCCTGTTCTAATTACAGCTATATTACAAGTTGGTTTTACACATTTTAAACTATTTCCAATATTTTATATGATGTTATTTCCTATGCTTATTTATTATGGTGTATGTCCCCTTACAACAGCTATAGGATTCTGATCGTAAGCTTCGCGGTCATTGTTGGTTACTAAGAAATTAATGTAAAGATTAAGAGTGAGTTTCATTTCATACCTCACAATCACCTGTACATTTTGGAATCACACTTGTGATTTTCCTAATACTTGGCTATTTGGACTTAGGGTTGCCCCAATATGCAAGGTCACAGACGAAAGAAGGATATGATAGCTATAAAAAGCAATGTGAGTATTTAAGTTTCCAGGAAAATGTGTTATGACGATAGTTCTTGTTCATTATGATGTATGCTCATTACCTCTTTTGTCGCGTACACTGCGGGATAACATTTTAACTCAACGCTTTTGATTAGTGCTAATGCATCCAGTTTCTTTTAACTTCCTCTACTGTGTACCTAGTAGGTAGAGAAGGTATTGCATTTGACCCAAGAATTGATACCGAGATTTCATCCGAAATGTATGTTTTGAGGCCCCGTGAATACAAAAAAAATATTTTTAGAAAAACGTCCAAGTGTCTATTGTGTGCCTATGAACAGTATAACTCAAAAACGAAAAGTCGGATCAACATCAAACTTGGTAATTTAAGTTCAGCATCTTCCAAAGGTGCGACACAAAGATCTTCAAGAAAATACCTTGAACCAAAAATGCCATTTACATGTAACATGTTTTGAAAATATTGATTTTCTAAAAGTTACTAATGATTTAGATTAAAATATCATATACTAAAGATGACAAATACAATGTGTATCTTAAATTTTCTGGGATTAACCTTTGAAGTGCCCTCGATTTGGAAGAAATGTTATATAATCTTGTACAACTGATAAACGTTAAGCGATAGACTACACAGGAAATGTAGATCCCTTTAAAGCACATAATGTATTTCAAATAATCTTTTTGTGGATCATTTCCAAAGTTTTTACTTTCTGTACTATTGCATTCCACCCAGAAATTCCATACCTAGATTTCTCTGTAAATACATGTTTTGAGGCACCCTGAATCCAAGTAAAGCATTTTTGGAAACATATCCGTGTGTGGGTCTGTGTGTCTGTCTGTGGACAGCATAACTCAAAAACGAAAGATCAGATAAACACAAAACTTGCTATTTGAGTTTAGTATCTCCCAAGGATGCGACATGAAAATTTTTAAGAAAATCTCCCCACCCGACAATCCTCTACATGGAACATTTTTTGAAAATGTTTATTTTTCAAAAATGGCTATAACGATTTTGATTAAAATATCATACGTTTAAGATACTTTCATAGCAAATAAAATGTATATCTTTAATTTTCTGGGAATGTACACAAAACTTCTCTTAATTCTGAATAACTTTCGCATAAGTGATAAATAGTAAGAGGTACTTAACATTTTTAACACAAAAATATATAGAGTTCGTTTAAAACACACGATTTGTCACGTTTTTTTTGTGGAGTGAACCATTTCAGAGATGTTTCTTGTTATTTGTTTGAATTTTCCAATATTCACACTTTTTCTCAAATATGAATTCGTTATTCGTCTTTTTTACTTTCTCTACTTCATGTAGTAAGTAGGGGAAGTATTGTATTCCACCCAAAAATTAGATACCAAGATTTCAACGGAAATACATGTTTTGAGGCCCCCTGAATCCAAAAAAAAAACATTTTTAGAAACATGTCCATGTGTGCGTCTATAAACAGTAACTCAGAAACGAACAGTCGGATCAACACCAAACTTGGTATTTAGGTTCAGTATCTTCCAGAAATGCAACACGATGGTTTTCAAGAAAATCATCCCACCCCAGATTACCCTTTACATTGAATATTTTTCGAAAAGTTTAATTTTCTCAAAAATGCCTGTAACGATTTTGATTAAAATATCATATATTTAAGATACTTTTATGAAAAATAAAATGTATATCTTGAATTTTCTGGGAATGTCTCCAAACGTATTCTTCATTTTGAACGACTTTAGCATAACTGGTAAACCATAAGAGATACACAAAAGTTTACTACACAAAAATGTAGATCTCGTTAAAATACAGAATTTATGTCATATACATTTTTTGTTGTTGAGTGAACCATTTTCGAGATATTGCTTGTTATTCCCTTAAATGTTCCAATACTTTTTCTCAAATGGGAATTTGTTATTCATTTTTTGGTAATGCAAACAGAATGGAATGCTCCATATAGCAACCAGCTCTTAAAATATTTGACTATCGCTTAAAACCTACCAATTCCCCTTGCATCTACAAGAAAATTCGAAATAAAATTAACATCTCGATATTCGATTAACATGGAGCATATGGAGAATAAGCATTTGTAAGAATAGTTTGTACAAGAGTAGAGATAGTCATGTGAGTGTAACACATCAGACTTTTTTAATTTGTTTATGTCCTGGGCATGCAACGAGAATGGAATGCCCTACATAGCAACCAGCGCTTAAAATATTTGACTATCGCTTAAAGCCTACCATATTCCCCTTGCATCTACAAGAAAATTAGCAATAAGATTTTCTGCAAATGTTTATCACGATTAACATGAAGTAGATGGAGAAGAAGCGTTTGTAAAAATGGTTTGTACAAGAGTAGGGAAATTCATGTAAGTGCAACACATCAGATTTTTAATGGTTTGAATTGTTCAATACTTAGCCATTCTCTTAAAGTCTTGTCAACATTCAGTTATTTCTGGCGATTGCGTGGAAACAGTACCAGTTCTCAAACATTTGACTATCACTGTTTCCTTGGTATCTATAACAAAATGTGTAATGTACCTATTTGTGCAAAGGCTTATTTAGATTAAAATTAAGTACACATAAAAATAAGCTTTAGTAAGACTATTTTGTATACCCACTAATAAACAACATAGTGTAGTGAATGTAGCGCATCAGAAATGTTTTTCTTTTTTATTGGGGAGCGTTCATAGCATTATCTAGCACCTACTTATATTAGGTAAATTTGATATTGATACCGTGTATTTTTGTGTGTGAATAAGAACACAAAACGAGATGCTGGGTGAATACCAAAGTTGGAATTTATGTTCAATATCTTACAAGGATGCGACAATAAATTCGCCCATCCCAGACTATCCTTTTCATTCAAACGTTTTATATATTTTTTCCTCAAAACTGTCTTTAACGAATTTGATTAAAGTAACATAGATATTTTTAATGCATTGCAAATAATATGTATATCCTGAATTGTCTGCGAATAGTCTGTGAAGTGCAGTTCATTCTGAGTGAATTACTTTTGTTTAACTGGTAAACCGTAAGAGAAGACAAAAACCTACTACATAAACAAAAAGTTAAATATCGTTAAAAAATTAATTTATGTCAAATACTAGTTTGATGTGTATTTATAGTATATTTCTGTAATAAATAATTAATCGTGACCCTTCAGTATTAATTTTGAGGGAGAAAGAAACAAAAATTGCATCTTAATGAGCACTTTTGGAATTTTTTTTTAAAAAAACATAATTTGGAAACAAACGCCAAATTTATAGCAGTACTTCTTTTAAACAAATGCATTTCAAGGTAATATAGTGTATCAGTATATTGTATATTCTCTACCATGTACCTAGTAGGTAGAGAAGGATTTTCATTCCACCAAAAACTTCAATATTGAATTTCAGCAGAAATACATGTTTTGAGGCCGCCTGAATCCAAAGAGGAAACATTTTTACTAAAATTTCATGTGTGTGTGTGTCTGTCTGTGAACAGCGTAATTCAAAAACGAAAAGTTTGATAAATACCAAACTCGGTATTAAGATTCAGTACCTTACAAAGATGCAACACGAAGATTTTCAAGAAAATTCACCAGCCTAACTACCCTTTGCATGCAAAATTTTTCGAAATCTTTTATTTTATAAAAATGACTAACGACTTTGATTAAAATCCATATATTAAATATATTTACTGAAAATAAAATGAATATCTTGAATTTTCTGAGAATATCGAATGAAGTCCATTTCATTAGGAAAGAATTTTGTATAATCTTATATAACTGGTAAACGTTAAACGATAGACGAAAACGTACTACACAAAAAATGTAGATCTCTTTAAAATACGCAATGTATTTCAAATAAGTTTTTTGTGAAATAAGGCATTTCTGAGATATTCGTTATTAATGGTTCTTTCAAAGAATTATTTAATTCTTTGAAAGTCCTGTCAACATTACAGCTGTTTCTCGCGATTGCATAAAAACATTTGGAATTTTAAAGCCAGCATATAGCTTCCAATTAAACATTTGACTGTCACTGATCTCTCTGTATCCTAACGAAATGTGCAATGTAGGTATTTCTGCAAAGGTTTGTTTGGATTAAAACATAGTAGAATGAAAAACAAGCTTTAGTAAGAATAGCTTGTATATCCGTTAATAAAGATAGAGGATATAGAAAATCTTGTGAATGTATCACATGAGAATTGTTTTTTTTTCTTTCTCTCTTTGAATTCACTAATCAGTTGGTATAAATGTATTATTATGAAATTATATTCTCTTATGATTTTAAATGCACTATTCAGACATTCTGTGTGTTAGTTTAAAAGTAAATCCTTGCTACGTTAAGTCTGTGATTAATGCTTTCAGATATGCTTTCTTTAATTTGCATAAGCTTAGCAAGAAAAACTGAAATTTATTTGTATTAAAATATTAAACCTGCTTTTTTTGGTTAATTCTGTTAAGGGAATACGCCAATAAAGTGTGGTGAAAATGGTGAGGAAATGAACATTTGATTGCATTACCAAAAATAATCAAAATACCGTGTTTAAGAAAGGCATTTTCATTTTTAGTATTGCAGATGTTTCTCTGCTAGTGTAATGGGGTAGGAATCTAAATTCTAAATATATTTACCTTTAAAACTTTATTTCTTTACAAATCTTTTCTCAACGTTTTAGCTCACTCAAATTGTTCCACACAATGAGATTTATTCTCCGAAATTTTGCGTTCCGAAAATTCAAATAAGACATATTTTCTATACTGCAAAGATTTTAAACTTATTTATTCTTAAAACCATAAGAATACTTAATCATGTAAACATCACATTGAAAATATTTGAAAAATTTTCTTTAGAACCAAAACTAATACCAGAATTGAAGAGAAAGTTTGTATGTTATGCAGATAAATCACATTGACATGAAAACGAAAGTTTATTTTAAAATTAATTAGGGTCGTAAAATCCAACTTTGAAATATAACTTGAAAATTAAACAACATGTCGAACTAACTAAATTGTTAGTTAAATTTACGGAAAAGTTTTGAATATATATATATATATATATATATATATATATATAGTGCCATTATAAGTCAATGTAAATAAGTTTAAACTGAAAGGAGTATGAGATGCAGCGTGTTAGAGGTGTATCACTGATCAACTTAAAGGGTAGAAGCGGTTTAACGGTAGGCGAGCAGATTTCCCATTATCGCCTCTGCTACTTAATTGCTTCGTTTAAGTGTAGATGGGACGCTTGATTCTGGACTGTTCAATGGAGACAGCATACAAAGCTCATAGTCGAAATTAGATTTCAGGAGAGCAGCTGGAATTCACACTATGGATAAATGGACATCTCAATGTGCGACACCAAATATGCAATGAAACCATTTCTGCAAACAACGTTTATCTCGGTTAACAAGAAGTAGGTAAGAGAATAAACCATTCTAAGAATAGTATCCAATTAATAGTTCTTTCTCACAAGCTGTGTGTAAGACATGTTTTTGTTTTTTGTTCTTTTTCTTACTTTCCCTACCATGTACATAGTAGGTAGAGAAGGTATCGCATTCCACCCCAACATTTATACCGAGATTTCACCGGAAATACACTTTGAGTCCCCTGAATCCAAAAAAGCATATTAGAAAAAGTTCCGTGTGTGTGTGTGTGTGTGTGTGTGTGTGTCTGTCTGAACAGCATAAGTCAAAAACGAAAAATAGAATAAACGTCACATTTGGTATTTAGTTCAGTACCTTCCAAAGATGGGATACGAAGATTTTAAAGAAAATTCCCCCATCCCCAATTACCCTTTACACGGAACGTTTTGGAAATATTGATTTTTCAAAAAACGGCTGTAACGATTTTGATTAAAACATCATACGTTAAAGATGTTTATATAATAACTCAAATGTATATCTTGAATTTTCTGTAGGTAAATCTATTAAAGCATTATTGGAAATTTTAATCATTGGATGAATTTTTCGTGAGGGTTTATACATTAATTCATTTCGAATAGCCTTTGAAGTGCTCTTCAGTGGGAAGGAAATTTCTATAGTCTTGTATAACTCGTAAGCGTTAATGCATAGACGAAAACGTACCTTACAAAAAAATGTAGATCTCTTTAAACCACACAATTTATTTCAAATAAATAAGTACGAAGGCTTTCACGGCCGGAGTTAATCGATAAAACATTAAAATCTTCCGGGTTGGAAGGCCGTGGTCTAAGGGTAAAACTACTATAACCCGACGTTTCGGTCAACTCTGTGGTTGCCATCTTCAGGAGTGTAACACCCAGGACAGCTTGATAACGACTGCCGACTAGGCAAGAGATGTTCCGCAATTTATAACTCACGTCAAGGTCAAAACTGCCGCAGTGGGTCTGCAGTGACGTGTCATCGCTGGTATCCACGTACGATTAAGCTTAAATTTTTCTTCCTTTTTATTAAAGTTATTGGAGTCTTTATAAATTTCAATAGCTTTTCTATGAAGTCTAGCGTGATAATATTTTGTAGAGGATAGTACTTGCGTGTCTTCATATAGGATACGATGACCCATGGTGACAAAGTGTTTCAAATAAGTTTTTCTGTGGCATAAACTATTTCTCAGATACCCTTATTAAACGTCCGAATTGATCAATACTGGGCATTCATTTAAAGTCCCATCGATTGTCCTCTGTTTTTCGCTATTGTGTGGAAACAGTATGAAATTTAAAGCAGCTATACGTAACTATTTTTCAAAATATTATTTAAAGATTAGTAAGAATAGTTTGTATACCCACTAATAAAAGTAGAGGGTGGAGAAGTCATGTGAATGTATCACTTCAGATTTTTTTTAATGTCCCCTTGGTTTTCCCCGGTTTATTATTAGGTACTTGTGTTTTCTCTGGTTTATTTTACCGTATTATATCGTATACTGTTGCACTCAAAACATACAGACACAGAAACACATGAACACAAGTGCCCATGCACATGACCTTTATGTTCCCCTGTTTTTCTCGGATTATTATTACCGTGTTGTCTCTGTTTTTACTTTACCGCAATTACTGTTGCACATCAACACACAGACACACCCATGCCCATGGCGGGAGTTCAACCCGCGACCCTCAGCTTGGCGGAGCGCCGAAGCTATACGCTCCAGCTACCGCGGCTGCAAGGACCGACAGGGTTTGAGGCAGTATTTTTAACACTTAAGTGATTTCAGTCTAATTATATAATATAAAATATAATAACACCCCGCCTTAAAGCAATATGTGTATAAATAACATAAAATGTATGTAACAGTCATTGTATTTTTTTATATTATGTACATGTATAATAATGTTATGTGATGTATTAGGTAATTTAACAATATAGAAGCTGTGATAATAGAAGCCGAAAGTTGCTAACGATGAGGTAATCTTGAGGCAGTAATGAATTAGAAAGTTTAATAATGCTACTAGTAATTCTTGGAACAATAATGTAATATTTTAAAACAGTTTATAAATAGCCAATCAACAGCTAGAAAGACTAAAAGTTAAATAAAGGTATTCTATTGGAGTAAAATTAGCCAACCAGAGACTGGAAATAGAGAAATTTACAAATTTAAGCGGTAAACGCCAGTTGCTAAAAGGCAACGTAACTGAGCAGTTCGTTCGCTCAGTACGTATTCAGTGGGAGACATATAAAATTCATTATGGCGAGAATATTATAAAGTTTACGTGTTAAAAAGTGCAAGTAATCAATAAATAATCTCACAGCTCACAGTATCAGTGAAGTGTTATTTAATCGTATGAAGGATTAATAAAAGGAGTGAAGTAAAAATTATAATTTGTGTAAGCATACATTCTTTAGCCGCACCACCCCCTGCAAAGAGATACATGTTTCTACAAATTAATACTGACGCAGCCGAGGCAAACCTAAATATATATATATATATATATATATATATATATATATATATATATATATATATATAATGTTTAAAGAAACATTAAAATACAAAGTTGATTCCTAAATGTTGGGGTGAAGGCCAACGGAAATTTTGTATCGTACGTCGGACGAACGCTCCAAGAAACTATCTCAAGTTGTTCGCTCTCCAACAGTCATACTACAATACAACTCCTCCTAAAATAAACCTACTCCAAATTGACACCAAAACGTAGGACTAATAACGTAAACAATTCACCTTCTTCAGGTTGGAAAGGTAAAATCACTGAGAAATTCAGTGCCATAGTCGACATTTGAACCCGGATCTTCAGATTTCCGTCCCTTGCTCTAATCAATGCAAGTCACTTGGGGGAATTCAGTCCCGGCATGCTTCCAAAGTAGCTCAGTTGGTTAGAGCAAAGTTAAATGTACGGATGAACGGAGGAGGACCCCGAAACCCGGGCAGCGGGTCCCTTTTGCTTCTATCATGACCCTCAGGAGGGGAGGATAAGGAAAAACCCGAAGGGTGACTAGATCCGAATTACGACGTAGGCAAGTGCGGACGGGGCCCCTAATGTTTCTAGATTGAACACTCCCGAGTCGACTCTATTGTGCCCCGAACCTCCCAGAAGAAGCTCCCGTCCTAAAACATCCAGAAGCGGGTTCCAGTCGAGCAGTCCCTGGACAACACCAGGACGAAACTTCCATAGAGTGCATAGCCACCGTCCAGCCGCAACCCGCTGAACGCCGTCGCCTGGTCCTACAACCCTAAAACAGATGACAAAGAAGGTGATGGGTGCAGGAAATGAGGGGCAGGAGAGTGTAGTAAAAGATGAACCACTCCAGCATTCGCCTGCCGACCCGGGGAAATCACGAAAAACCCATGGGTCAGAATGAGCGTCGCCGGGAATCAAACCGGAGACCTCTTGAATGCGGTTGCACACATTACCGCGGCGCTACCTCTCTCGGTTTACGATGGTGAAAGTTCCTATATGCAAGAGTTTTGTGGGAAGTCGTTGGTTCATAAAGTATTTTGGTAGTAGATACAGTACCAAATCCAACAAAATGTGCTAAAACGATTTAAAGACAGCCAAACGCAGAAATAAATGCGGCTATTTATGGAATCACATCAACTGGATAGACTGGAAAAGTCGACTGGCACTTTAAGCAGGTGTGTATGTATGGTGGGCTGCATAATCGATATCTACCCAGCTAGTCATCAAAAACATCGCGGCGTATCTTCGTCACTCCGCTCACACCAACCTCCCCCATCCCCGGCTGATTTATCGCTAGAGATGAGCGAGCAAATGCGATGTTTCACTTTAATTAACACGTCCGCTCTTGCGGTTTTGTTTACTCTCATATTTTTGTAATCGTTCGATTTATAGGCTGCATCTCTCGACCACTCAAATAATGGCAATTGACTATCTCTCGATAGAGCTTTTATCACTGGATTTTGACGTTTGCTGAAAGAACTACTGCGACGACGGTACAAAGGTATTGCAAACAAGCTTTTTATACGACAAAATACACTGTAGTTATTCTGTTCCAGTGTTAAAGAGTTACTTTAAACCTCCATGTGTTTATTATCTTTACCCCTAAGATACCTAGGATTGTATTTGATCCCAAGATTCCTTGTAGAGGTTTGAGAGGGAGTATGCATTTGGTTATCTCTGAATCCTAAAAAGAGGCATTTTAGGACCAACAATACCTGTGCGTATACGATTTTTTCCTCCATAGTGAATCAGTATTGGTAAGCCTTTTTGTATTTTTAAGTTATACAAAATTCTTTCCGAATGAAAAAGTCTTCACAAACTATTCTCAGAAAATTCAAGACATAACTTCGTTGGGCATGTAAATATCTTAAATATATGGCATTTGAATGAAAATCGTTATATCTATTTTTGAGAAAATTAAAAATAACGAAAAATTGTCCATCTTAAGGGTAGTTAGGGTTAGGTAGGGAGTTTTTGTTGAAAACTTAGGAAGATATTGAACTTGTACAACAATTTTACCGAGCGAATGGGCTAGCGGTAACGTGGGAGGTTCGCATTTGGTAAATCCCGGGTTCGATTTCCGACTATGTGTTTTTCGTGTTTGGTGGGAAAATGCTGGGATGGTTTCTCATATACTACGATTTTCTTTCCCTCATTTCCACTTCATTGCGTTTCCTTCTCGTATTTCATGTGTGCTTCTAGGTTTCGTGGCGTATGGCGGTGCCGTACAGATGGCGCAGTTGATTCCTCAAAGGAAAGAGTACTCCTCGTGGACACTAGAGTGTCACTTGGTCGACGGGTCGTTGATCGCCGTCTCTAGGCAGCTCCAGGGGCGGGACGAGTCTTCGAGGCTGGAATTGTTAGAGACTTCCGTGTGTGTCTGTGGCCTACCTGCCTGCGGCCCGTAGCATCCTGTGGTTCCCTCCCGGGAGCGGTAGCTACAATGGATCCATGTTGATCTAAGTGGTGGGAGCCCCTAACGCTATACCAAGTTTGGTTTTTACCACACTCTTCGTTTTGAGTTATGTTATCTATGCATACACACATGCCTTTCTTTTTACAATCATTTTTACTTTCTCTACTACGTATAGTAAGTAGGGGAACTATTGTATTCCATCCAAAAATTCGATACCGAGATTTGACACCCCTAAACACAAAAAAAGCATTTTTGGAAAAATGTCCGTGTGTGTGTGTGTGTGTCTGTGTGTGTGTGTCTGTGTGTGTGTGTCTGTGAACAGCTTAACTCAGAAACGAACAGTCGGATAAACACCAAACTTGCTATTTAGGTTCAGTATCTTCCAGAGATGCGACACGAAGGTTTTCAAGAAAATTCCCCCACCCCAGAATACCCTTTACATGGAACATTTTTCGAAAATTTTAATTTTCCCAAAAATGGCTCTAACGATTTTGATTAAAATATCATATGTTTACGATATTTTTATGACAAATAAAATGTATATCTTGAATTTTCTGGGAATGTCACCAAAAGTGTTCTTCATTGTGAACGACTTTTGCATAACTGGTAAACCATAAGAGATAGACAAAATTTTACTACACAAAAAATGTAGATCGCGTTAAAATACACAATTTATGTCATATACATCTTTTTGTTGAGTGAATCATTTTCGAGATATTGCTTGTTATTCCCTTAAATTTTTCAATACTTATTTTCTAAAATGGGAATTCGTTATTCATTTTTTTGTCTTGGATATGCAAAGAGTATTAATCTGTGGCAAAGGGAATGGTGCTGCACCTAGCAACCAGCTATTAAGACATATGTATGTGCTTAAAGGCTACTGTATTTCTATATTGTCCTTGCAAATACAAAACAAGGGGAACATAGTAGGCCTTAAGGGATAGTCAAGTATTTTTAGAACTGGTCGCTATGTGTAAAATGTAATCCTTTTTGCATGTCAAAGGATCGTTTCTGCAAATGTTTATCTCGATTAATATGAAATAGATGGAGAATAAGAGTTTGTAAAAATAGTTTGTACAAGAGTAGAGAAAGTCATGTAAGTGTAACACAACAGATTTTTTTTATTCAAGAGCCCTCAAAACCTGTGTTTCATGAAACCTCGATCCTAATTTTTAGGTGGAACGCTATACTTCCTCTACCTAAAGGAAAGTGATACAGTATGTAAAAGCAAAGTGGCTTTACATCAAACTACTATTCATTGTGGCAAAAATTTAAGTAATCCTTTCTATTTCTGGAAATTATGTCATAGATAAAAAGCGAATGTTTACTCCACTGAGTGACATTTACTTACCCATGTGTACTATTCATTGCATTGCTTGCTTTAAAATTCAATACTGTTGCTTACATCCACTTACCGCGGGCCTCAGCAGGAAGCCTAGCAGTACAACCGACATCCACCGTCAAACATCCGGCACACAGAGTTAATGGTTGCGTTGATCCATCCGTGTGTTATTCGTGTGCAAATAGTGACATTGTAACCACCTACTTAAAGTAAATAAAAACTGTTTGCTAGTGCAATAATAGAATAGTTATGTAAGTAAATTGGCATTTTGTAGGCTTTGCACTTTATTAGTTTTAGGTGTAGCTTTAAATTGTAACTCCGATATTACCAGCTGAGGAAAGTATCCCTGAACGTTTCAGTTTTAAGGAATTGCTTGATCGGTAAAAAGAACTTGAAATATTGTTATTGTACAGTTCTGAAACTTATTTTCTGTAATGTACCGATGGCCTAGCTTTATCGAGATAATTGCGATTGCTCAATTTGGTGTAATTGCGCTAGCCATTTTCTGGTAATAAAGTATTTAAATCTGGAATAAGGGACATTATTCTGGCACTGTCCCAGATAATGTTCTAACCTTAATCAACTACGGTCTAGTTTCCACACTCCTATGCATCGCAATGGTAGCAGAGCGTGGTTTCGTTCCTCAGATCGCTGGGCTATGGCCCAGCATGCTTCCTCTGCCATTGACTCTGTCTTCAAAATTCATTTTATTCTGTAAAAATGTCCTTAAAATGACCATAGTGGAGAATAAAAAAAACAAGAATCTTTTGCTTTCGATTTCACGTAGAATGGTTCATATGTCATAACTAGGCCCCGGAGCTTTAGATCTTGTTAACCTCTGTTTTAGCGTTTCTATACCTTAAAACAAGCGATTTTAGGTTTTATTTAGGTTTCATTGTTACTAACACCAATTCTCTTGGTATTACTTTGCGTTGTAGACCTATGATATAGGGTTTATACGCTAAAAATGTGTTTTTAAATGAACATCAATAATATTTCAAATTTGAGTTGAAAAATGTTGATTCACATCACATACATGCGCTAGTTGTTATCGCAGGAGCGCTTTCGAGAGATGTTTCTCCCATCTTCAGCTGAGATCCAACTAACTGGATCTCACTCACCCCTCATCCCAAGAAGTTTTTCATTAGACGTTATTTCTGCTCTCTGTTAAGAAAAATTGGAACCTGGTGATCTTGCTGCCCTCTGTGTTGTCAGTTGGTCATTCATCATACTTCTTTCTTCTATCTTGTGATGTAATTGGTCTGCATTCTGTTGAGGAGACTTGGAACTAATTAATCTTGAATTTTCTGCCATCTGTGGAGAACTCAAATTTAAAATACTACGCAACATCACAATAAACAATACTTCTGGTTTATTATAGAACATCAATAACTTTGATTTTTTTTTCTAATTTTAGTAACAGTTATTTACAACCTTATTTCACAAAATTATTCCTTATTAATAAGCATCATAAAACTAACGGAATACATTTTACTGTATCTTTAGTTTGTATTTCTTAACAAGCAGTAGATAACCAAAACCGTATACAAATATTTGCCTGCCATGAAGGATTTCCTATCACCAATCTTTGTTTGTCTTATTTTAGAACAATTTATTTCAAGGTATATATTTCACAAGAGTTTACCCAATAAAAAACTATTCACAAGAAACTATAAACATAATGTGTTTTACTGCTCCTCTTGGTTTTGGGAACGGGTGTTGCAGTAGATAACTACATACATACCCAAATTTACTGGCATGAACTACTTCTTATTATGACGTAGCACTCTCTTAATGATGAAGAAAAAGTTCTTTCCACAAAACATAACGTCACTGGTACATATCGTAGCTGCTAATGTTGCAGTTGCTATGACTAAATTTCCGGTATATTTTACTCCCTGCAGTACTGAACAAATCAGTTTTATCTCTTCAAAGCCAGGAATGCGTTTAAAATTCTCTACAGCTTCGAAAAGCATGCAACTTCCATTGGTCCGGGTACCTCTTTTCTGAAAACATTGCCTCTTTGAATGGCAGGGTTGCAATTTCCGAGCAGAGAATAGCTTCTGGTATATACTTAGTATGTGCCTCGCAAGGGAAGCAGCAATAGTAGATATCTGATAAATATATGTTTATCATTTGAAGAGTTTAAAATAGCGATTTAGGCCATTTTAGGTCGCAACTCTCTACCCCATACAGGCATTTTAGATCCTATGAAATTCGTATATTTAGCCCCAGGAAGTATGACACATTAATACCCTGAAAGTGGTTCATTAAATGGCAAGGAAAAAATAGGTTGAAACTAAGAATGCGGGCTCTAAATTGTATTTATCTTCACATTATAAAACAAAATCTGATGTGTTACACTCGCATGACTTTCTCTACCCTTGTACAAACTATTTTTACAAACGCCTATTCTCCATATGCTTCATGTTAATCGAGATATCAGGATGTTAATCTTATTGCTAATTATCTTGTAGATGCAAGGGGAATTGGTAGGTTTTAAGCGATATTCAAATATTTTAAGAGCTGGTTGTTATGTGGAGTATTCCATTCTGTTTACATGTACAGGACATAAAAAATGAAAAACGAATTCCCATTTGAGAAAAAGTATGTTGGAAACTTTAAGGGAATAACAAGCAATATCTCGAAAACGGTTCACTCAACAACAAAAAATGTATATGACATAAATTGTGTATTTTACCGCGATCTACATTTTTGTAGAGTAAAATTTTGTCTATCTCTTATGGTTTACCAGTTATGGAAAGGTCGTTCACAATGAAGAATACTTTTGGAGACATTCCCAGAAAATTCGAGATATACATTTCATTTGTCATGCAAATATCTTAAAAATATTATATTTTAGTCAAAATCGTTAGAGCCATTTTGGAGAAAATTAAAATTTTTGAAAATTTTCAATTTGAAGGATAATCTGGGGTGGAGATATTTTCTTGAAAACCTTCGTGTCGCATCTCTGGAAGATGCTGAACCTAAATACCAAGTTTGGTGTTTATCCGACTGTTCGTTTATGAGTTATGCTGTTCACAAACACACACACGGACATGTTTCCAAAAATGCATTTTTTTATTCAGGAGGTCTCAAAACATATATTTGCGGTGAAATCTCGGTATCGAATTTTTGGGTGGAATACAATACTTCCCCTACTTACTATACGTAGTAGAGAAAGTAATAAACAACGTCACTAAATCTGCTCATGTGCTGTGAACCTGAGTGCGGGTGATATAAAACGCTTGTTAGTATCACGTATGAATATATGCACACGGGGTAGACCATTTAAGTTGAGACTGTACCGTATCTCCAAAACTATGCGTTGTAGAAAGAAATGTCTTTAGTAAAATTTGATTGATGTTGTGGGGTAAAGTAAATGTCATTAGTCATGGTTTGATTGGAGGACATTATGGTCATTTTAGGGTCAATTTAATTTTTTTAAATGGAAACCTACAATTATGGCCAATTTAAAGTGACCCTAAAATGACCATCACATTGTCCTCCAAATAAAACACGACTAATGCATTTAGTTTCCCCCATAATATCAAGAAACGTTTATTCAGAGCATCATTTCTTTCTACAACGCTTAGTTTTGGAGGCATTGTACAGTCTCAACTTAGGCCCACCCTGTGTGTATATACCGGGTGAGTTTTCTCAGCCTGCGCATTGAGAAGTTATGCAGTCCTGGCGTTGTACAGACTATGCCGTAAACACTGGCCAGTGCATCGTGTCGTATCAATCTCGGCCGAAATGACTGCTTTGCATCGCGTGCGCGTTAGCCTTCAATGGTTAAGCTCCCAGCCACAAATGTTGCCACATAAAGATAATTTTTATGTTTAATAAATTTAACGAGAACTGTTAGTTTGGCATGGAAGTGTCGTTTCACTTAGTTCAATTATGTGAATTTCATTAAAACAGAAATTGTTGCTTGTTAGAAATTACTTTAATGAACCTATAAATAAATACAAGAAATGAATAATTTATTCGCAGGCGTGATTTGAACTTCCGACATTCACCATGATTTTCCAGCATGTTAACCATTGCGCGACTAGAGCACATTAAAGACGAGCACCACCGTAGCCCTTATCAGCGCTGGTGAATGCGGTGTTAGCACCTGCATTTCGTATCGTCTGTCAAATTCAGAGTTACCTAGTTACCAATTCGCAGGATGAGAAAACTCACGCGGTATATATACGTACAATCAAAATGGCGGGCTTATATAAAAATTACAGACACGATATATACGCTATATATATATAGCGTTATAATATAAAGGATATATATCATGTGTAGTCTAAAGGACTTTTAATAGTACAGTTTATAGCGTTCGTGTCGTGTCTGTATTTTTTATGTCAGCAAGCTATTGTGACTATTTTAGATCTATATTTATTGTTTTCCAGTCTTGGATTTTTATTGCCATACACGTAAAGTCCATGGAGTTTAAAACTTGCACCGCAAATATTTTGAAAATGGAAAGTGCTATATATGTTCAGTTTTTGCAGCATTGGTTGGTAGTCAGGGGCACGTACATTTAGCCTATAAACACATTTTAATAATACTGAGAAAGTGTATTTTTTGAGCAAACATACAATTTTTTAAATGTAACAATGCCTAGTTACATCAACAGAATAAAGGTAGGGTAAATTAGAATGTCAGTGGCATTTGTTGCAGGATTCTAGTACAAGTGGTTTACGAGAAATCTTATTTTGAAGCTTTTACGCACCGATACTTCTACAATCTGTGGTAGCACAAACTAAAGAAAAAATAAAAGGGAATTACAATACTTCTGTGGATTCTTAAAAGTAAAGAGAACATATCCTTTCAAAGGTTGTGTTCAAAATTACCACCGGCAGCTTCAATACACGCTTACAGTATGCTATGGAAAGACTGCTGCACACGTTCTAGTAGAAATTTCAGAGCAGGTAGCAGTAATACGTCATTTCATATCGTCTGGTGTAGTTGGTACAACCTTGTAGACAGTGTATTTCAGCCTTCCCTACAGAAAAAGTTCTAAAGGGGTCAGATCCGATGAACGGGTTGGCCAAGGTACACGTCCTCTTCATCCAATCCAACAATTTGGAAACAATCCATTAAGACAAGCTGTAGTACTTCGTGCACTATGGGCTGGACAGCCATCATGTTGGTACCACAGGTTCCTCCTAATCTGGAAAGGAACGTCTTCTAGCTTCTGTGGCAGATGGTCTGTCAGGAGGCTGCGATACTTGTGCGAGTTCATTGTTCCTTCTATGAACAAAGGTCCTATGAGCTGATGGTTCACTATCCCACACCACACGTTTAAACTCCATGGACGCTGACGTTCTACCTGACGAAGCCAATGGGGATTGTCAACAGACCAATAGTGCATGTTTCTGCGGTTTACCTGGCCATGATTAGTAAATGTTGCCTCATCACTAAACAAGATACATGATGAATCTGGAGTATCATGTCTTAATGCCCATGTACAAAAGTTAACACGATTCTCAAAATCGTTTCCATGCAGCTCTTGATGGAGAGAGATGTGATAGGGATGGAACCTATGTCGATGAAGAATGCGCAGTACACTTGCCTGATTTATACAACTTCCACGTGTGATTGTGCGGGAACTAATTTGCAGATCTGCTCAACGGCAGCCAAAACATTAATTTCTGCCTCTTCTCCAGTCACTTGTTTGTTTCTGTTACGTTTTTTAGGTGTTACAGTACCACATTCACGTAATTGGTTGAAGAGGTTGATAAATAATTGTCGAGATGGTTGACGTCTATTGGGATACGTTTCCACATACACCGTACAGGAACGAACTGCATTATTCCTACACACTCCATACAGATGAGCATGTCGGATTTTTCTGCATTAGTAAACCCCATCTTCCACTCACGACTTACTGCTTGAACTGTCACAAACTAACTGACCAGAAAGTCACGATGCAATCAATGAACAGAAAACACAATGCAAACAAACATAACAACATCGTACCTAGCAACTAAGCAGGTTGAATGGGACAAACAATTGTCGGGGTGGAAACTTTTCGAAATACGATTTCTCGTAAACTACTTGCACTAGAATCCTGCAACAAAGACCATTGACATTCTAACTTACCCTACGTTTATTCTGTTCATGTAACTAGGCATTGTTCCATTTAAAAATTGTATTTTTGCTCAAAAAACACACTTTCTCCGTATTATTAAAATCTATTTATAGGCTAATGTACGAGCCCCTAACTAGCAATCAATGCTGTGAAAATTACACATCAATAACACTGTCCATTTCCGAAACATTTGCAGTGCAATTTCAGTCGATTCACCCTGTATATGTACTTACGCGAATTGAATTGTATCTTGTTATGTGTGTTTAGATCCTCAAGATTATAACCATTATGATGAAACGAGGAAATTCTCGTTAAATGTGTTGGTATTCAATATGAAAGAAGTACTCAGCGTTTATCTACCTGTATATATCCCGAATAGAAACTCAATCAGACGGTTCAACTAAAGCAAGATTAGAAATTTAATCCTTCGTCTTGGCGTCTACCTCACGGAAAAGGAAGTGGGATGTTCCCAGGGGTGGAACGAAGAATTTTGGGAGAATATATCCGGAAGTAGCACAACGGCGGAATTAGTCGCTCAGTGCTGGTTTTATAACCTTTTCTATTGATTTGCTTTGCATTGCAATGTTAATCGTCTTGAGTTCGTCTTACACCCGCTCTTTGCACCAGTTCTCTGCTGCTGTGGTTTTCATAAGAACGTCTATTTTCTCCTATGAATACACGTCAAATTTTCCCTCACCATATTTTCTCTTGTAAATATTATTTTCTTCCCTCGTGCTATTCTTAGATCTTATGTAATTAATTTACATAATAGATTTTATGCAATCCTACTATTAAGAATCTGACGTGTTGCACTCACATGACTTTCTCTACTCTTGTACAAACTATTTTTACAAAAGCTTATTCTCCATCTACTTCATGTTAATCGAGATAAACATTTGCAAGAACTATCTTATTGCTAATTTTCTTGTAGCTGCAAGGGGAATTGGTAGGCTTTAAGTGATAGTCAAATCTTTTAAGAGCTGGTTGCTATGTGAAGCATTTCATTCTCTTTGCATGTCCAGGATATAAGAAAAAGTATCAGTATTGGAAAATTCAAACAAATAACCAGGCATATCTCAGAAATGGTTCACTCCACAAAAAATGTATATGACTTAAATTGTGTGATTGTACACAATCTTTGTGTAGTAAAATGTCTATCTTCTCAATATCAAGTTAGGTATTTATCCGATTTTTTGTTTTTAAATTATGCTGTTCACAGTCTAGCAGACAGATACACAGACACACACACACGCACACACGCACGCACATGGACACATGGAAATGTTTCCAAAAATGCTTTACTTTGATTCAGGGCACCTCAAAGATGTATTTTGGGTAACATCTCGGTAAGGAAAGTTTGGGTGGAATGCAATGCTTTCCTACTTACTATACGTGATAGAAAAAGTAAAACTCTGATGTGTTACACTCACATGACTTTCTCTACTCTTGTACAAAGAATTTTTACAAACTTATTCTCCATCTATTTCATATTAATCGAGAGAAAAATTTGCAGAAACGATCTTTTGACATGCAAACAGAATTACATTTTACGCATAGCGACCAGTTCTAAAAATATTTGACTATCGTTTAAGGCGTACTATGTTCCCCTTGTTTTGTAATTGCAAGGGCAATATAGAAATACAGTAGCCTTTAAGCGGCGACATATCTCTTAATAGCTGGTTGCTAGGTGCAGCACCATTCTCTTTGCCACAGATTAATACTCTTTGCATATCTATGACAAAAAAGTGAATAACGATTTCCCATTTGAGAAAATAAGTATGGAAAATTTTAAAGGATTAACAAGCAATATCTCGAAAATGGTTCACAAAAAAAACTATATATGACATAAATTGTGTATTTTAAAGCGATCTACATTTTTTGTGTAGTAAAATTTCGTCTATCTCTTATGGTTTACCAGTTAAGCAAAAGTCCTTCACAACGAAGAATACTTTTGGAGACATTCCCAGAAAATTCAAGATATACATTTTATTTGTCATGCAAATATCTTAAACATGTGATATTTTAATCAAAATCGTTATCCATTTTTGAGAAAATTAAAATTTTCGAAAAAGGTTCCATGTAAAGGGTAATCTGGCGTGGGGGGATTTTCTTGAATACCTTCGTGTCGCAAATCTGGAAGATACTGAACCTAAATACCACGTTTGGTGTTTATCCGACTGTTCGTTTCTGAGTTATGCTGTTCACAGACACACACACACACAGACACAAACACGGACATGTTTCCAAACATGCTTTTTTTTGGATTCAGGGGGTTTCAAAACATATATTTCGAGTGAAATCTTGGTATAGAATTTTTGGGTGGAATACAATACTTCCCCTACTTACTATAGGTAGTAGAAAAAGTAAAAATATGTTGCTACTGTAACCAACATCGTGCATTATTGACCCATTACGCGAATAATAGCAAAGACGTATTTCTTATGTAAATAATGACGTAATATCGGTATTCCTAGTTGCATGGCTTGTTGAGTGAATATAAGACTATTTTGGATGTTCTTTTATTTGAGCAATAAGACGCAAAAATCGATGTACATTATTAAATATATAATAATATCTGAATTTATAATTACTCCCCATACTATTCTGATAATAGACTATATCACAGGGGCTGTAACACCCACTCACTTCTCTCCCAGGAAGGGAATGCATACAGTTGCAAGTCGCTTATCGGTTCAATACGCCAGTAATATCAAATGAAATGTAGGGTAAAGGTAAAGGTACGTATCACGGAGGCCCAAAACAAGTAGGGCGTAACGGCCCTTTTTGCTTCCAACTGACTCCTGGGAGGAAGGGATGAGAGGAAAAATCCCAAGGGCGACCAGATCCAAATATTTACGGGCGCAAGCGTGGACATAACGTTTCCAAATAGGACGCATCCTAAGCAGCCGAAAACCGTCGCCTGATCCTACAACCCTGAAACAGATGACAAGGAAAAGGATGGATACAGGAACTGATAGGGAGGAGAGTCGTGGTAGAAGATATGTCTTAGATATGCAAAGAGTATTAATCTGTGGCAAAGGGAATGGTGCTGCACCTAGCAACCAGCTATTAAGAGATATGTATGTGCTTAAAGGCTACTGTTTTTCTATATTGCCCTTGCAAATACAAAACAAGGGGAACATAGTACGCCCTAAGCGATAGTCAAATATTTTTAGTAGTGGTCGCTATGTGTAAAATGTAGTTCTCTTTGCATGTCAAAAGATCGTTTCTGCAAATGTTTATCTCGATTAATAAGAAATAGATGGAGAATAAGAGTTTGTAAAAATAGTTTGTGGAGAAAGTCATGTGAGTGTAACACATCATAATTTTTTTTGATTCAGGCGGTCTCAAAACATATATTTCCGGTAGAATTTTTGGGTGGAATAAAATACTTCCCCTACTTACTATACGTAGTAGAGAAAGTAATAAGTTTTAGTAAGAATAATTTGTGTACCCACCAACAAAGGATAGAGAGTAGAGAAGGTCATGTGGATGTATCACATCAGGTTTTTTGATTGGTAAGGCGATAGTCATATATTTAGAGTGTTGCTATGGAAATCTATGCTACTTAAATTAAATTGAGTTTAACTATATGGTCCTTAGCGTTCCATTCTATATTGGGCGTGAATGATCGGTAATTTTGCTCAGAGGCCTCTTTATCAGAATTAAGGTTATTTTGGGTGCCGTAAATCTACAATACGGGACCACCTGCTTTACTTCCGTTCCGAAGGAAGCCATGCTAAGATTTTACGCCGGAAAAAATTCCATCGCCCTCCGCCGGGTTTGAACCAGTGACCTTGGGAACCAAAGGCTAGCATGGTACCACTACTCCTCGGAGAACGACATATATGCTATTTAGATGGCCACAGAGGGGGAGGGGGGGAAATATAAGTATTTGAAAATTCAAACCGATGAGAAGGAATAACTTGGAAATGGTTAACTCCACAAAAAAAGAATATATTTGACATAATTGATGTGCTTTAACGTGTGTGTGTAGTAAGACTTATGGTTTACGAATTATACAAAAGCCATTCAGAAGAGGAATTCAAAAGCTGTTGTCAAATAAACTCAAGATTTCGCATGTTAAGTATCTTAAAGACATGGCATTTTAATCAAAATCGTAAGAGCTATTTTTGAGAAAATCGAAAGTTTCGAAAGCAATTTCCACTTACAGGGTAGTTTGAAGTGGAGGATTTTCTTGAAAATCTTCGTCCGCATCTTTAAAAGATGCTGAACCTAAATACCAAGTTTGGTACTTTAGTTAGCAACATAATCCTCTTTTTCAGAAGAACCAAAGGCTGTACAAAATTAGATAAAATACGTAATGAAGATATAACAATAGAATTAAATGTGTAATCAGAAAATAATAAAAGCAAGGAAGTACACTAGGGCTAGGACAAACTGCGGAGGCGGTCTTAGGCACCTCGACCTTTGTGCCTGAAGCCCCTAAGGGGGTGAGGTGCGAGGAAACAGAGGGCAGTTGGACCAGGAGGCACGACAGGGCAGAGGGCAGGATCCCTACCTTTTACAGATTGAAACTCCCCGGATGGTAGCTGGTGCAACCGGCTCCTCTCCCCAAATATTCGCGTATTTGATGTACATTATTTTGATTGTGTGAAACAACTGACATTGTGTGTGCGGACTCGCTGCTGAATATTGATACACTAAAGGTCAATTGCCTATGCAATAGGGAAGCGAGTTCCCACTTTTTACTCTCTCTACAAATTACCTATGTTAGGTAGAGCAAGGGTGATTCCATTGCACCCAAAAACTGAATATCAACACGTCATCGGAAATGCACGTTTTGAGGTACCTTGAATTTAAGTAGTAGTGTAAAGAGCATTTGGAAAACAAAATGCCGAATAAATACCACACTTGATAGCCTCTTCCAAGCAACAAATATTTTGAAGAAAATTCATCCCACCACAAAAAACCCTACACGTGAATAACTCTTTTTCTCAAAAATGCCTGTAGACAACTTAATTAAAATATTTGATGACTACCAAAATGAATGCTTTGTGAATATTTTGTAAAGTCCTCTTAATTCCCTACATACAGTCGGGTGCAAAATACGTGCCAATATGAGGAACGGCGTTTTAAGTTGGCAATCAGTAAATAATTTACACGCCTCTGCCCTACCTTCCATGCCTCATTCGATTACAGAGGTTAGTGCTTCAATGCCGAACCAATGGGAGCCGAACTCATTCAGGGGCTAGTATGGACAATCTTTGGGAGGTATATTGTTTCAATCATTCAATATACCAGCTGATTCTCCACCCCTGTCATCGCCCAGTTAGGCCTGACCTTTCTTTAAAGGGTCGTATCGGACTTCAGCTAAAACTATTAGGGTGGCAAACGCACATGATGAGATTCTGCAATATTCAAGAATGGAAAACACTGAAAGTAACCAAAACCATCGGCACGTTTTGTTTTTTGTTTGTTTGTTTGTTTGTTTGTTTGTTTGTTTGTTTTTCCCCCTTTTGCACTCGATTGTACTAGGTACAGAGCGGTCCTTCAGCCATCTGGCCGGTAGTGGCAATGTGTGTTCCGCGCGCTATATTCAGTGTATCTGTTTATTCTTCTCATTATTGATACTGGTACCATATTATTACTGATTTTATGATGAGTATTACGATATATTGATTACCTATTGAACATCTCCTGGGGCCCCGGACACGGAGACCGCCCGGGGACGAAGGATTACACAGAGCATTCTTTTCCCTTACCATTCAATGCCGAGACTCCCGCCGACAGTTTGAGGCAGTATTTTTAACACTCGAATAATTTCAATTAAATTATATAATATGTAAATTCAATAACAGGCCGCCTTGAAACAATATGTATGTAATAATTGGTAAAAATGTATGTAACAGTCATTGCATATGCTTATATTGTTGTAAACATTTTCAATAATGTTATGTGAATACATTACATACTTTAATAATGCAATAGCTGTGAGAATAATAAGTTTAACTTTGCTAACAATGAGGTAACCTTGTGGCAATAATGAGTTTGAATACTACTAGTCATTATTAGAGCAATGATAACGTAAATTCTGTGACAGTTAATAATTAGCAAATCAACAGCCAGAAAAAGCTTTAAGTAAAATGCAGGTATTCTATTGGACTAGGATTAGCCAATCAGAGACTTGAAATACAGAAGCTTACGGGTTTTGACGGTTGAAATATGTTCAGTTGCCTGCAGACCTTGATAGTGACCGGATGGAAGACGTGTTCTCTAAAGAAATATTACGTATTCGTGTAAATCGTAAATTAAGTATACGCGTTAACAAAGTGCAAGTTTTAAATTAAAGAATCTCATAGCTCTTAATATCAGTATAGTGCTATTTAATTTGTGCCAAGGATTAATAAAAAGAAGTGAATTTAAACTTAAAATCTGGTAAGCCTACATTCTTGTCGCACCACGCCCTGATTAGGAGAACCGTGTCTTTACAAAGATTACTGAAGCAACCGAGGCAAATACAAACATAAATACTATCTAGAGAAGCAGTTTAATAACAAAATTTAAAAAAATATTTTTTAAACTTGGAGTGTAACAACAAAAATATATCTTCAAATCAGCTTCTCATACGTAGCAGCATATTACGTAACAGTAACTATTACGTAATCAACAACTTCAAATTAATGCCCAAAGCGTGATGCAAAAAACTTCAACAACAGAACACTTTCTCAAATTGGTTTTCCAAGTGTGGAAATAAATAAATAAATAAACAACGTAAAGAACAATACTTCTTTAAGTTGGCTTCCCAAGCGTGGGGCTCATAAATTACGTAAATAAATTACGGAAACAAAACACTCCGATATATTGATTACCTACTGAACATCTCCTGGGGTTCCGGACACGGAGACCGCCCGGGGACGAAAGGTTACACAGAGCATTCTTTTCCCTTACCATTCAATGCCGAGACTCCCGCCGACACTTTCAACCCCGAAACAGACCAATCAGATGAAAGGTGAAGTGAAATGAGAATGCAGGTGAAATGGAGGGATAGGATGTAATCGCCCTTCCCAGCATTCCCCTAGCGACGCGGTGAAATCCCAGAAAAAACCCATGCGTCAGGAAGGTCGGCTGTGGGAATCGAAACCACGGCCTCCCGAATGGGGGCCACAGATGTTACCGCCTGAGCCATACCACTCGGTAAGAAAAGTAGGAGCAACATCTGGAAACTAGACTACCTAAGGAAGATTAGGATTAAATCAAAGGGTGGGAGGAATTTAGGAAGACCTATGACAAGATGGAAGGAACAGGCAGTTTGCCTATTCCATGAAGTAGAGGAGGAGGAGGAGGAGGAGGAGGGGAAGAAAAAGAAGAAGAAGAACATCGCAGAGTAGTGGAAGTTTTACATTAGCTGCAAATTTCCAATAAATAATTCAGAATGGAGCATTTATAAAGCTGCTTCCATCGCAGTTATTCGCCTCGCGTGATATGCAGAAATGATCCCTGCCCGAGCCTACGCCTGCCACGGCACGTGTACAGGAGAAACTCAAAAGTTCAGATCCCATATCTGTCTAACTGTGAAGAGAGACTGGGGTTTCGTTCAACTGCCTTCTGCCCTGTTCTAACTTCTCACCGGAGGAACATAATCTGACTTTTTCTGTTGGTTAGTCGTTCATTAACGTGTCATCCAAAGCTTGGCAAGAGGTAGAATCACCCTTTCTTGTTTGTCAGTGAGCCTCCGTCGTCTGTGCACACGCATGTATTATGAGACGGTTTAGAAGTGACCAGCAGGTCACGCTGGCTGCACAGCACGTTCACTTTAAAGGACAAAGGAATAAATAACCAGTACTGGACTCCTGAGATTTCTCCTGCTGATCCTGCTGTATTCTCCTCTGTCTTAAAATTCGGCTTTTCTCATATATCCCTTTACTATCATTATCAACTATCATCGATATAATAAATAAAAGTGCATGTATGTATGTATGTATGTATGTATGTATGTATGTATGTATGTGTGTATGTGTATGTGTATGTGTATGTGTGTGTGTGTGTGTTTGTTCCTTATAGGTTTTTACATCCTTGCACGCGTTTCAACCAAATTTGGTGCAGATACTTTCGAGGACAACAGTAAAAATATTTTGGGATATCACATAAAGTCACCCAAAGAGAGATTAGGGAGGAAAATATTCAGCAAGGGGGAATTTTTAAAATTATCACCACAAATTGACCTGTTTTCTCAATTCTTTTGCTAAATAAGAATATGGATGGGTGGGTGGGTGGGTGGGTGGATGGGTGAATGAATGAATGAGGTATCTTTATTGATTTCAAATTATTGACGTTATTTCACAAGTATTTCGTGCATGGGTCATTGACCATACATGCATATTTAAGATACAATAGGGTGACAAAATAAACAACAGTGAAAGAAAACACAACAAGAAGGAACAAGAAAAAGGAAAATAGATAAATTACCTTTGTCTAACTGAACAAATTTGACCACATTAGCCAAAAAATTTTCCACGTTTTGCCAGTTCCTCCGGTCAGCCAGTAGATCTCAACATGCCAATCTCTTTGTTGAGGGGCTTAAGAATTTTTCTTTGAGTTTAATCGTTCGCTGGTTCTCCCACTGTGCACATTCCGCCAAAATATGTACCCAGTCCTCATCCAAATCACAGAATGGGCACATTCTCCTACCAGAATCGTCAGTCATTTTCTGTGTCCTCCAACCCTCCAGTCTAAAACATGCCATTCCTGATCTTTTCTTTGTTCCTACATTAAGTATGTATGCCTCTTTACCCCAGTTCAATTTTATTTCATTTGCTAGACTTAGAGATTCTATTTCCTGTTGGTCGATGTCTCTTAGTCTTCTTTTAACACCTTTCCATATGTTTTTGTCACTTGTTTCAGCTCTTAGCCATACTGACCCCATTCCAATTCTCCTCAAACCCCTTTCCAAATGAGCTGCCCCAAAACTTAGGAGGCAGGTTTTCTCGCTGGTATTTATAACATTTGGATCGTAATGTGGAGTTATCCCTCTGCATCAGCCTTAGCCAGTACTTCACTGCTCTTATTTCACAGTGTATTGTGTCTTCATAACATCTCACCTCCCTCAATACCCCCGAATTTGTTGTGCCTTGTGAAACTCCAAAAAGTTTTTTTCCAAAATGCTACCTAAGTGATCCACATTCGTAGTCTTAGGGTAGTATATCTGCCTCACATTTAAGAGTTCGAATCTCGGTTAGGGGTTACCCCTTATTCTGAAAAGATGAATCTCTGGTAACTCTAAGCTCTATAGATCTCTCGTTCATTTAAGCCTCATTTTACCCATTCCATTCATTCATCGTTCGATATGACGTCTCCCCTTCATTCCCTATGGGACAGTAATGCAAAATGTCACTTATAACAGGTGATGGGGTTGAAAATTGTTCTATGGGATATCAATATTCATTTCTCTTCTTTGCATAATTTACAATCTTGATAAGTAATACACATTTAAGAGTATAAAACTTTGTAAATTAGGTTTCTCATACTTTAACCCCTGTTTTATGTACAGTTTAGGGCCTCTGAATCTAATTACCATCATTATTATTTGTCTTCTCTCTCTTTCTCCCCCTTTGAGCTCCGTTTATTTATCACTCTTCCTAGGAATTCCCCCTCCTATTAGCCGTCTTCTCTATTATCCCCTAATATTCTAAATTTTATTATATCTCTTGGTAATTTATTCCATTTCTCATTCCAAATACTATCCTTCTACCTTTTAACTAGGTATGGGACCTCGATACCGTCGATACCTCGATAGTCTCGATACTCGTTGGTATCGAAGTACGTCTAACACTTTCAGATAAACCTTCGATACTTTTAAATTTGTATTATTATGCTAGATAAGGAATGAAAGGAGTCGAAACTTCACGTTGTTGTCTCGCACGTGCCCCAAAGAATTTTGGACTATAGTTCTAGATAGACCTAAACTGCATTTCCTGTGGGTGAATCAATTCAATATTCCGTAGATTCTTGTGTGTCTAAATGAAAACATGCAAACTAATGGGGGTTGGAGTAGAGATTTTCATGTAACATGCAGCGTTAATTCAGTTGTGAATGAAGCTCTGTAGCTACGCACTAAATCACGTTTCTGCAATAGCCTGACTTGATGACTGACTCCCTATCATTACATTTACCTACTTCGGTGACCAAAAGTATGAATCCAGCAGAAACAAATAAAAACGTAACACGTGAGATGATACTGCGCATGGAAATACTTGATCTCTCGAGAATGCTCGTGTTCTTATACAAAAACAAGTAATATCTCGAAAATGGTTCACTCAACAAAAAAAAATGTATATGACATAAATTGTGTATTTTATTGCGATCTACATTTTTTGTGTATTAAAATTTTGTCTATCTCCTATGGTTTACCAGTTATGCAAAAGTCGTTCACAATGAAGGATACTTTTGGAGACATTCCCAGGAAATTCAACATATACATTTTATTTGTCATAAAAATATCTTAAACATATGATATTTTAATCAAAATCGTTAGCCATTTTTGAGAAAATTAAAATTTTCGAAAAATGTTCCATGTAAAGGGTAATCTGGGGTGGGGGGATTTTCTTGAAAACCTTTGTGTCACATTTTTGGAAGATACTGAACCTAAATACCAAGTTTGGTGTTTATCCGACTGTTCGTTTCTGAGTTATGCTGTTCACAGACAGGCACAGGCACACACACACACACACACACACACACACACACACACGGAGACATGTTTCCAAAAATGCTTTTTTTGGATTCAGGGGGTCTCAAAACATGTATTTCCGGTGAAATCTCGGTATCGAATTTTTGGGTGGAATACAATACTTCCCCTACTTACTATACGTAGTAGAGAAAGTAAAATTCTTTCCTTTATATCTCTGCATTTCATATAGAACCTCCTTGATTATTTTGTTGAAGTTTTTAATTGTGTCTAATATGCCTTTGTATTAAAAAATGTGTATAGGGGAAAGGTACCTAATTTGAACCGCCTCTTAAATTGAACCGCTCCGATATTTTCCAAACTGTTCGACAGATGTCACCATAATCCTGGCAGAAGCGTAGCGTGTACAGCTATGAATGCTTGGAGTTGTTAACTTTGCATTCTGAGCTGTTGTTTCAGTTGTATAAAGTGTTATGTGTTTTTTGGTGCTTCAGAAGTAATATTTGGCTCATCTAGCTAAGCTTATACGACCAATTAGATAAGTTAGAGACGATCTATATATATTGCATGTTATGAAGTGTTTATTTAGCAACAATATTTATGCACACGTTTTTTCAAGCGGCGTCTCTCCTTGTCACATAGATGCTAAAGCCTCCAAAATGTCGTGGCTCGTAAATTGAACCACTGTTTGAACCATATATTGAACTGGTCCAATTTAGGAACCCTATTGAAGTTCTAGGATTGCTCAACTGCGAATAGTATATCTTGTGAATAAATATCGATATAATATGTTAAGTTAAAAAAGGGAAGGTTAAAAACAGTGGATGACATGAATATGTGAATTGTCTGAAATGATGGACATGATCCAGTGTGTGAGTTGTAGCATATGGCTTCCCCAAAAGTGTGCGAAAGTTAGTGACAAGAAGAAAGTGTTTTATTTTGAAGACTGTGTATAATTGGACTCTTTTGTGTGAGAGTAAAAATTAGTAAAGCGCTATATTTGCAAATAATACCTATTCTAAAAACCAAGTGATTGTCATTATATAAAAATTGATAATGTTCAAGGAAATTGCTATTCTTATCACAATTTTGGACTCTACTTTTGTTGCTGATAGCATATTTGTTTTGAATGTACAGTAAAATATGTGTATTTTGTATTAATAAAAATACTTTTAAACTTAAACGTATGTGGTTCATTTTAAGACACGGGTGGTTCAATGTAAGGAGCACGTTCCTAATTTGAACAGATTTACATCATCTCACTTTGTTATTTAATTGATAATTGTATTAATTTTAAATTGTGTTGATATTGATAGCGCAAGGATTTGTCACTTTAACGCTTGTGTTTTTGAAAATTTTGATTTGAAATTATCATTATTGTTTACTATTTAGTCGTAAGTGATTCAATATAGGGACCTTTCCCCTATTAATGTAATGTGGTGGATAGTAGAGAGGTTTAATCCATAAACTTACCATGTTTCCGAGTGTTATATGGGTAATTGCTTATTACCGGATGAAAAATCTGATGTGTTACACTCACATGACTTTCTCTACTCTTGTACAAACTATTTTTACAACCTCTTATTCTCCATCTATTTCATATTAATACAGATAAACATTTGCAAAAACGACCTTTTGACATGCAAAGAGAATTACATTTTACACATAGTGACCAGTTCTAAAAAATATTATGCTTAAGGCCTACTATGTTCCCCTTGTTTTGTATTTGCAAGGGTTATATAGAAATACAGTAGCCTTTAAGCTTAGACATATCTCTTAATAGCTGGTTGCTGTGTGCAACACCATTCTCTTTGCCACAGATTAATACTCCTTGCATATCCAAGACAAAAAAATTAATAACGAATTCCCATTTGAGAAAATAAGTATTGAAAAATTTATGGAAATAACAAGCAATATATCGAAAATAGTTCACTCAACAACAAAAAATGTATATGACATAAATTGTGTATTTTAACGCGATCTATATTTTGTGTAGTAAAATTTTGTCTATCTCTTATGGTTTACCAGTTATGCAAAAGTCGTTCACAATGAAGAATACTTTTGGAGGCATTCCCAGATTCAAGATATACATTTTATTTGTCATGAAAATATCTTAAACCTATGATATTTTAATCAAAATCGTTAGAGCCATTTTTAAGAAAATTAAAATTTTCGAAAAATGTTGCATGTAAAGGGTAATCTGGGGTGGGGGGATTTTCTTGAAAACCTTCGTGTCGCATCTCTGGAAGATACTGAAGCTAAATACCAAGTTTGGTGTTTATCCGAGTGTTCGTTTCTGAGTTATGCTGTTCACAGACAGACAGACACACACACGGACATGTTTCCAAAAATGGTTTTTATGGATTCAGGGGGTCTCAAAACATGTATTTCGGTGAAATTTCGGTATCGAATTTTTGGGTGGAATACAATACTTCCCCTACCTACTATATATAGTAGAGAAAGTAAAAACATTGTATAGCACCTTAAAAATGCTATCCATTGATGTTTCACTTTTTCAGGATGAAGATAGCGCTTAAATGAAGTAAAAAAAACTAATTAAAGAAACTGCGACATCGGTAAAAAAGGAGGGGATCTACATTTTTTGTATAGTACATTTTCGTCTAAAAATGATAACTACACTCTTAAGAAAAAAATAGGAAATTTGACACAATATTTTTTAGGATAAGAGTAAAAAATCTTTTATGATGGTATCACAAAAAAAAACACATAAGGGGCGGGAAGTGTTCATCGGGAACAATTTTTTAGTTGTTTTTTTCAGCACGAAAGGAGCTGTTTTCTAAACGCTTTAGGGAAATAAAACTACAAATCACCTCCTCTTCATTGTTTTAGGAATGGTACAACAAATGGAGGAGAGGGTGAAAAATGTTCGCGGGGGGAGAATTTTGAGTATATTTAGCACGAATGGGTCTGTTTCCTCAAGATAAAATAATAAATACTGCTCTCTTCATTTATTGAGCGTTTGTGATGTGAATTATGATGGGGAATGGGGTTGAACAAGTTTGAATGAGAGTATTTTCACTACGAATGGAAAATTTGGTGCAGTTAAGCTGAGGCGATTAAATTAAAAGAATTGAAATGAATTGAAGGAAATAATACAATATTGCGTATATTCAAGTGTATATAAGCAAATACTTGGACAAATAATGTTTTGCAAACAACCCAAAACTTCGGCTAATGCCGGATACTTCTGCTAGTTTTATTAAAAATCAAAATTTTATTTTTCATGTTACACTTCAGCGTGTTAATGATTTAATGCTTATATTATTGATTTATCCTGATTTATTAGTCAACATAAAATGCATATTGTAATTTGTCTATTTACGATCATGATACACTGTTTGCAGTTGGTGAGAGGGGGGCTTTTAGCTTCCGGATAGTGACCTAAGTGAAGCGTGAGAGCATTGCCTCCCACAGCATTGTTTTTACGTGTTATTCACCTTGCTGGTAACAAATGCTTGTTGAAGTTTTGAATTTACATATTTTATTCAAGACTTTGTTCTTGAGATAGATAAACATATATTGATAAAGTAAACAAGGAGGAACGAGAAGGCACAGCATGGGCAAGAGCTAGAGCGTGGAAGTTAAAAGATCAGAGAAATGGATTTTATACAGGAGTGTCCATTATGTAGAGGGGAGAAAGACCTAGAACACATATGTTTGATTGTAAAGGAACTAAAAACTAAGGAGAAGAACCTATTAATCATAAGTGATTTCAAAGAGACAGAAGATTAGTTTTAAATACAATATTTAAAGAAGAAAACTAGAGTTTGGGTCAATATTTATATAATGTAAATAATATATGGAAATAGACTCTAAGAGCGGGAAAGATAATTTAATTGTGAGTAATAACGTTTAGTTATTACATTTGAATGAGTTGTATAGCTTTCTATTCAAGCCGGGGCAAACCGATTTTAACTTTTTTCTCAGCAGTTTACCAAATAAATGAAATACAATTTAAACTTTCTAACATATGAATATTTCATGTAAAATACAATCAGAACTTTAAATACCTCTTTTATGCTATATTCGCCTCCCTGTAGCATGTATTGTTGTTCATTTCTTCATCTATATTTCATTTTCCCTCCAATGCCATGCTTGATCTTCTTACAAATAAATCTTCGCGTTTGGAAGACATAAGAGCATCAATCAATGCTGCTTGTCCCAGAACACAGAGAGGACTACAGAATCTTATTTTCTCGACAAGAACCTACATATTCTCTTGAGACTATCATATTTCCCAGTGGAGAGCACTCTTAGAGGACAGATCTCTGTCTTAAGGAGAAATATACTTTGCTACTTTCATGCAACAGTTCTTATTTCCAGTAAGCGAGGACTTTGTATATTACATACAAGAAATGGCTTTCCCTTTGAGCTCGCAAGGGAGTTGTTACAGAAGTGGATTTAATGTCATGCGGCCACATGTAAGATGTAAGCTACAGCTGTACAGTTGAACACGAAAATACGAGCAAGGGAAATACCACCTGATGCTCCCCGGAGAACTACTGTGCCAGCAGAAGAGTAATGTCACTGCAAATAACTACTTCGTCGGAACATCTGAGCTCCAAATTTAGTCATCGTTTATCCCTACTTGCTTAATAGACAAGCTCTGGGAGTATAATATTTATTCGTAGCATCAGTTAGTATTGTTCCGTATCAAATCAAAGCATGGAATTTTTCCATTTAAAAATGTCGTCATTGAAGGGTGAACTCGAACTAAGCAAACCTTCATCTCATTAAGGGCACAATTACACCTTAAGGTGTTAAATTACCATTGCTCTTAAAGTTCTCAATGGTTTTTCCCGAACTTTCTATGTATTATTCTATGAATCATGAAAATTATTTCAAATGGTTGTTTCCATTGATAGCTTGCATAGTTTAGTCCGTAAAAATTATTTTATTCAGTAGAAAAAAATAGAATTTACTCTTAAAACATGTGAATTCATTTACCTTTTTCTCCGATACTACTTGTAATAGAGAATTACACTTTTGTATACTTGTTCTTAGTATAATCAGCTATCTTATGAACCTCAATTATTTAGTTATGATAATCAGTTCACTATAAATTGAAAAAAAAATGTTATTTCCAAAGTCAGAAAAGTAAAAATGTGAAAAATTTGCAACGTTGTTGCTTTGTTAATATCACTAATATACATTATAAAATTATGATTGTGGTTCAAAAAGTTTAACTATGTGTTGTATATATGTACTGAAAATTTCAGCTTCCTACCTCTTATACTTTCTGAGAAAAAGGTACATAAGTATCCAAAAATGTTATTTTGAGAAAACTGAATTTAAGGTTTGAACATTAAAATTCTGACACACTTCAGTACATTCCAGAGTGATGATCATCTCCACCTTCATTCTTGGATTTCAACTTTTATGATTGCCTTCTCTTGGTCCTGGCTTCTTTTGTTAATTGCTGAACTGCTCGCTGGGCATCATACAGTCGTTCGTTGTTGAATTATACAAAAATGTTCTAAAAAGTAGTGTTGCGTGACAGCTTTAAAGGAATGCAGACTAGCATTTAAATGGTATTTAAATGTCCTAAAACCCTCTTAACTCCCTAGAAGTATATATTTTCTGAAACTGGAAATAACAGAGGTTTTATTAGTGTCTAAAACAAAACAAAAATTATTTTGTTATTTACAAGCAAGTGTGCCTACCGAACATTACATCGTGTGAAACAATTTGAAAATGAGAATTTGCCGAAAAATGAAATCCCTAGAAAAGAAGTTCAAATCATCTGATGTTTACATTCATATCACCCTCTCCCTCCCCTATAGTTTATTAGTGGCTATACAAATTATTCTTATGAAAGCTTATTATTTTTTCTACCACGTACATAGTATGTAGACAAAGTATAATTGCAATCCATCCAAAAATTCTATAACAGTGTTTACTACAAACACATGTTTTGAAGCCCCTTGAATTAAAAAAAACATTTTAAAAAAAGGACTCGTGTGTGTGTGTGTGTGTGTGTGTGTGTGTGTGTGAACAGCATGTAATACATTCACATTGCTTTCTCCACCGTGTAACTTTATTAGTGGGTACACAAACTATTCTTACTAAAACTTATTTTTCTATTTACTAAGTTTTAATCCAAGTAAACCTTTGCAGAAACAGCTACATTACGCATTTCGCTATACGTAGATACAAAGAGAACAGCGATAGTCAAATGTTTAAGAAATGGACGCTATATGCTGGCTTTAAAATTCCATACTGTTTCCCTGTGAGACTTCTTCGGTGTTTATGGGTGGAAGGGGATAAAAGGATATATGAGATGATATTGTTGGAGCATTGTATGAGACTCCAATTTGGTTTCTACAGGGCGTGGGTACTTCCTGATCTTAGGTTGCTTGTGATGGATGAACGGTACAATGTCTGTGGCTAAATACACTTTATTAAAATTCTTCTTTCAGCACTTCACCCTTACTCGACACTATAAGAATAGCTAACCGTATAGTATGTTCCCAGCTAGAATGAACGTGATGTCACAGCAATCGACGAAAACAATTTTCACCTTATGCGTTTATTACGGAAAATGCAAATACGTGTTAGAAGTCTGTCCCGCCGTAGAACACTCGTCAGTGTTTTGTATAAGCTTTTGTTGTCTATCGCAGAGTGAGTGGTCACTTCTACCCCTGCGAGTCTCTTGGTGTGTCTACTCTCTTCTTTTCTTACGAAAGTCCCATTTAGTTTCTCAATATTGTAAGAGTAAAACTCGCACATCTGCGTAAACAGCATGGGCTCGACGGGTATTTTCCACGTTCGAACAATACGTTATCCTAGTGGCCTCCTGCAGTCGCCGCGCCGACGGGTGCCCTCATTATTCTAGACAGTTAATTATTTAAGTTCCTGTAAACTTTCTGACAAAATGACCATTTATTGCACATATGTGGCAAACCCCATTTAACTTCTTCAACACATACTCTAATGGGTTTAGTTTTAACCTTAAGTTGCCTTTGCAGTGCTTGCTTAATACTCATTTATCGTATTATTACGCCGCTACCTTGCCTATATTAATTTATTCTTCTGTAAACATTTAATTTATATTTGACTGGAAGCTTATCGGTCATATAAACCGTTATACGTGCAATCACGAGAAACAACTGAATGTTGAAAGAACTTTAAAGAATGACCAAGAAATGAACAATTCAAAACATAAATAACGGATATCTCGGAAATGGCTGATGCTACAAAAAAGCTTATTTGAAATAAATTGTGTGCTTTAAAGAGATCTGCATTTCTTGTGTAGTGCGTTGACGTCTATCACTTAACGTTTACTAGTTATACAAGATCTTATAAAATTCCTTCCGAATGAAAAGCACTTCAAGTGCTATTCCCAGAAAATTCAAGATGCACATTTTATTTTTCATGTAAAGTTATTCACATATGGTTCTTTAATCAAAATCCTTATACTGACTTTTTATAAAATCAAAAATTTCTAAAAAATATTCCATGTAAATGGTAGTTTGGAGTTTGAAAAATCTTCCTGTTGCATCTTTAGAAGGTACTGAACCTAAATATCAGGTTTTGTGTTTATCCGACTTTTCGTTTTTGAGTTATGCTGTTCAAAGACACACACATCAACGCGTTCCTTTTTCTAAAAATTTTTTTTTATTATTCAGAAGCCCTCAAAGTATGTATTTCCGGTGAAATCTTGGTATCGAATTTTTGGAGGAATGCGATACATTCTCTGTCTACTATATACGGATAGAGTAAGTAATAAGATTTCGTAAAATAGCCTGCATACCCACCAATAAACGATAGAGAGTAGAGAAAGTAATGTGAATGTAACACATCACAATTTTGCTACAACTTTACAGAAAGTTAGTCTTACAGACAAATATTTTGAATCGTTATACTGCTTCAAAAGATCGTACAACTATAAAAGCTACACTTAATTAAATTAGAAGGTTTGTAGTGCTTAATAGCACCAAAATCCATATGAATTTTGACTTTTTTCACAAAAATTAAGTTTTATTTATGGACGCTCTTTAATTGTCGTGGTCCTTAGCATTCCATTCTATATTGGGCGTGAAAATGTTGCTCAGAGGCCTCTTTATTAAGCTTGAGGTTCTTTTACGTAACGTAAATCTACGACACAGGGTCACCGGCTTTACTTCCTGCCGAAGGAAGCCATGCTAAGGATTTTTACACCCAGCTCGGAAACTAGAGGCTAACATGGTGACCACCACACCACGGAGGACGACCATTTTTGCACAGATGAGTATCCTTAAAGTTTTTCCTGAAGAAAGGATAAAATATATGACACTTTTAATTTTATAAAATTCGATCACGTAGATACTAAATTACGAACTCCCTAAATCCAAAACTACACTAATTATCAGGAAACATTTTTTTCTGATATCTTCACCATTCTTCAATAAGCGATACTGTAAAACAAATAAATTAAACAAGAATGGGGAGCATTTTAGACTGGCAAAAGCTAAGGAAACAGGATTACTAAAACAATCTGAAGTGTTGCACTCACATGAATTTTGAAACGGCAACTCTAGGCCGAGCCCGAGAACTGTAATTATAGATAATTTATTAATTAATTTTTATTGATGTTAAATCATACTATGTACATATATTTTTGTTATACTGCGTGTATAGTTTAAGAAGGGTGATTTAACGTTATGTATGTATCTAGGTTACTAATATTAGAAGAGTTATAAATGGTTTAATGTAAATAATTTAAGCGCTATGTTAAAATACTGTCCACGACGAAATGATTTAGCTACAGGAATAGTGTCTTCGAAGGCAGAAAATCTAGTTTTATGACGTCTCTCTGGTCGCAGGGCCATTGTTCATACAGCGAGGGTGTAAAGTCTTTGTCCTATTATTCGATAATTCGCCGTGACCAAGTGAGAGAGACAGCTAGCTTAACGGTAAACTTAGGAAAAGCCGCGATTTATTTTAAACTTGGACGAATGAGATCCCTGTAAGTTTATACGAAATAGTGAGACGCGTCGAGTGGCGCTAAAAAATGGACCAATAGGAAAGGAAGCAGCCCCAGAAGCCTGCGACTATAAATGGGTCAGCTAGAAAGAAATTGGGGGCATTTTGTCATGTGTGGGCAGGGAGAGATGCTGCAGAATGTTTAAGAGATATCGCGCCAAAAGGGAATAGAGACAGTTTTCGAAACAGACATTAGAATCGCTACTAGTAAAGAGATAAGTAGCATATCTAAACTTCACGTCCTATCCGCGCCGTGTTTCAACAGCGGCGGACAGTATTTTAACGGCGGCAATATCAGTGTCGTGTACTACGTGGGTTAGTTAAATAAAAAGAAACGGCAGTGTCATCTTTTCATAACCAAAGCACGTCTATGTCTTCTTATATCACCACCCGAGATCGACGCTTCCTTTACCAAGGATAAGTCCATGCTCCCATATAGTTTAAAGAAAATTACTGCAGCTAGCCGAGGATAAAATTGCAGAGAACCAGCACAATGCGAACTTCTGGAACCAACATGGAAGATGCATCAAGGTAAGCCGAGAGCAACGGACAGGAGGAGGTGACTGCCGCAATTTCTCTACTCCTGTACAAACTATTTTCACAAACGCTTATTCTCCATCTACTTCATGTTAATCGAGATAAATATTTGCAGAAACTTATTGCTAATTTTCATGTAGGTGTAAGGGGAATATGGTAGGCTTGTAGCGATAGTCAAAGAGCTGGTTGCTAGGTGGAGTATTTCATTCTCTTTGCATGTCCAGGACATAAAAAAGAATAACGAACTCCCATTTGATTAATGGTATAAGTACTGAAAAATTCAAACAAATAACAAAGAATTTCTCGAAAATGGTTCACTTCACACAAAAAAAATGTATATGACATAAATTGTGTGTTTTAACAAGCTCTATATTTTTTATGAAGGGAAAGTTTGTCTATCTCTTACGGTTTACCAGTTATCAATAGCCATTCAGAATGAAAGGGGTTTATGGGAACATTACCAGAAAATTCAATATTTGATTTCATTTGTCATATATATATATCAAAGTCGTTAGAGCCATCTTTGAGAAAATCAAAATTTTCGAAAAATGTTCCATGTAAAGATTAGTCTGGCGTAGGGGGATGTTCTTAAAAATCTTCGTTCGCATCTTTCAAAGATACTAAACCTAAATACCAAGTTTGGTATTTATCCGACTTTTCAGACACACACACGAACCTTTTTCTAAAATAGTTTTTTAATTCAGGAGGCCTAGAAACATGTATTTCCGGTGAAATCTCGGTATTGAATTTTTGGGTGGAATACAATACTTCCCCTACCTACTATACGTAGTAGAGAAAGTAAAAGCAACTATTAATATTTCACGCTATTCGCACATAAACAAACCACAGTTGTGTTGATTGAGGATTTTTTCATGAAAGCTTTACGAATTGTTGTTTTTTTAACTCAATAGTGAGAACCTTTAAATACCTTTGCAGATCAGAAGCAGACTGTTCAGTCAAACAGCTCCCAAGCACCACAGAGTACTCCTATGCCCCGTATCAGACCTCTCAGTTGGTATAACACCTGATTCACCTCGCACCATAGACAGGAAAGGTCCCCACAATGCTTTTGGTAGTCTGATAAATAAATATAGTTTTTTGATTTATGTCGCCAAATTTAAACCAGCACACTGGGTAGTTGTAAGGCAGTTCCTGACTGCTGCTTGAGTGCCGATTTTGATTTTGAATTTCTCAACAGCTGTTCAACATAATGAAATGAAACTATGACACTGAATACAGCAATCTTTTCCAAACATAATCCACGTAAACTTACTCATATATGCTAAAGCATTAATGCTACACAAATATTATAAACAAAATTATCACACTTATGGGAGTATTCAGGTGTGCCTTCCTCTAAAACTATAAATTAATTTTCAGTGAATTTTTTTGTATATTTTACTACTTGCACTACATGACAACTTCAAACTAAAGTTGCTTCTTGTATTTTAATACATCTACCCCCAAAAAGTTTTATGTTATAAATACAGAATTCATGCAAAATTTTACAAGCATATATATTTTTATTAAATTAAGATGAGCAGTGTGAGGAATAATTTTAGCTGCAATAAGTATGTTTTGGACGAGAAATGACCAGCAGAATTGTCATTCCTGTAGCTTAATGCGTTGCAGAGAAAATTGCATCTAAAGTATGAAAAATACAAAATACGGTAAACTGTAATTTTAAAACAATTTGATATGTTACACTCGCATGACTTTCTCTACTCTTGTACAAACTGTTTTTACAAACGCTTATTCTCCATATGATTCATGTTAATCGAGATATTAATCTTATTACTAATTTTCTGGTAGATTCAAGGGGAATTGCTAAGCTTTAAGCGATAGTCAAATATTTTAAGAGCTGGTTGCTATGTGGAGTATTTCATTCTCTTTGTATTACCAGGACAAAAAGAATAATAACGAATTCCCATTTGAGAAAAAGTAAAAGTATTGGAAAATTTAAGGGAATAACAAGCAATACCTCGAAAATGATTCACTCAACAAAAAAAAAGTATATGACATAAATTGTGTATTTTAACGCGATTTACATTTTTTATGTAGTAAAATTTTATCTATCTCTTATGGTTTACCATTATGCAAAAGTCGTTCACAATGAAGAATACTTTTGGAGACATTTCCAGAAAATTCGAGATATACTTTTCATTTGTCATGAAAATGTCTTAAACGTATGATATTTTAATCAAAATCGTTAGAGGCATTTTTGAAAAAATTAAAAGGGTAGTCTGGGATGGGGGATTTTCTTGAAAACCTTCGTATTGCATCTCTGAAAGATAATGGACCACGATACCAAGTTTGGTGTTTATCTGACTGTTAGTTTCTCAATTATGCTGTTCACAGACACACACACACGGACATGTTTGCAAAAATGCCTTTTTTGGATTCAGGTGGTCTCAAAACATGTATTTCTCGGTATCGAATTTTTGGGTGGAATACAATACTTCCCCTACTTACTATACGTAGTAGAGAAAGTAATAAATGTGGACAAGTGACTCGCCATATTTAAATATCCAAATTTAAGCCCCTTTTGAATAGAAAATTCAAATACGGCACATATATTTTGAAAGATGATACTTTCTAGGTTTTTTTTGTATAAAAATCACTTTTTAACCAAACAACTAGATCCAGTGGCCATGTTTATAATGACGTGTGTGTTCCTGTAGTCCTGAAAAAACTTTGTCCGCTTTTTACAGCGTTTAAAATTCGAATTGAAGAGTTTTCCTTACATGAAGTGTTTAAAACTATAAGAATGGGAGACGAAGACGTATCTAATGAGATGCGAGTATTCAGCCATCTAAGTCTGATATGTTTGAAGCCAACAGCTGAATAACTTTAAGAATTTGAAACAAGAGGATTGGTGAACTTAAAATATACCTTCAGCTGTATTCCAACAAGGAGTAAAGAGAAGTTCGTTAAATATGTAGAAATAGGGCAACATGACACACATAATAGATTCTCTGCAATCCTACCATTATAAACAGGTCATTATAGTATTCCGTATGGTGTATAATTCACTCACTACGGCAATATTACCAATAACGTATTTCCTACAACAATTACATACTACTGGTATACCAAGGTATAGAGACAAGATTACACCATGTTGTAATATTCTTTTCTCTGAGTAACGAAGATGTAAAAACCTGTGTAAATTATTGAATGTGGAATAATTAAGATCTGAATTTTTAATTTCTTATATGATTTGTTGATAATAGGCTACATCACAGTCCGTAGCACCTGCTCGCTTCTCTCCCAGGAAGGAAATACATGCAAATGCGGTTCAACACCGCAGGTAATAACAATGCAGAGAGAGAAGCTAAGGTCACATTTATGAACATATGAATACGCTCTTACGTGTCAACTATGAATGCCAAATTATTTTATGATTTATTTCCTACAGTTTATAGTGTTAAGATTGTACAAAATGTTGTATTCAAGTAGTGGATGCTGTTAACATATTCCTAAAAGTTGTCGCACTCACGTGAGTATTCACTTGTTACATAGATTAAATAAATCCAATGATGCTATAGCCCACGAAGAGCCTGCAAATCGACTGCCAGGCTCACGCCCACGTACGCACGGCAGAGGTGGGCGATCATCCAACCGATACTGAGAGGTGATATGGCCAGCATCACGCGTCCCCCAGCCCGAAAATTGGCTCATGACTGCTGCCTATCGCAGCTACTCACTTTTCTCACGATGCTGAGTGGGCACCGGCCCTATACCCGGGAGGTAAAATCCGCACCCCTATGGATAGGAACCAGAGACCTCCGCGCAGGACTGTTGCATAGATTACTAGTGTGCAAAAGAATGGGCAATGTTGATTAGTAACTATTAGCAGCTACTTTAAATTGCATCCAGATATCCACGTGTAACACATACGGGTGTGAAGAAGCGCTCTCTACACAAATAGGGGAGTGATTTGCAAGCGTGTCAGTCGATGTCTGGTCTGGCTTATAAGTCAAAGCTGTTGTGCGAGCGAACTCTCTTCAAAGAGCTTTATCAAACGCTGTCATCAACTCAGCGCAGGTCAACCGCACAAGAGCGAACTCCTGGCGGTAGTTTTTATTTTTAGGAGACAAGGCCCATTACGGATGGTCGGGTGGGCGCTAGGTGACTGGGAGATAATCGGCTATATCGCCTCCGCATCCCCCTCCTCCAGAGTTGGAAACAATTTCCTGCCACAGAAGATAGTTCCCAGATGGAGAGATCGACACGTTCTGCATCGCTCTCCACTGCAGAAGCCAACATGCAGATCTAGTAGCCGTCACTCCAGAATTCCGTGACAGCATATTACTCCATCATGACGCAGTGTTGGGTTAGAAAACAAAAATTTCAAAATATCATTATCATACTGAGGCAGTATTTTATATCACAACACTGTGAATGGCAGAGTGATTGTAGTGTAAATTAGCATTATTGTATGACAATGATTTGAGATGTTTTTTAATTATAAGCATTGTTAGGAAATAAGTTTACACGGCCTAACTGTAACTGACAATAGGAGCGGGTAACAATGAAACGATGGGGTGAGTTGTTTATCAATTAGATGAGACAAACAAATGACGTCAGAGTAGCGTACCTTTCTTTAGAAATGGAGGGAATATCTTCCCTAGAGTATATGTTTTCGTAATTTTGATTGGATATAAAAATAGACGCAAATGTCGGCACGCTTTATTAACCAATAGCAGCTCGATTATAATCTTTAGGCATATCGGGGTGAGGGAGTATAAATTCTGAAGCCAGAGACGAGTATCGCACAGTTCAACAGAATCATCCACGGGTTACACGTCGCGCAATTCTACAGAATCTCTCGCGTCGTAAAACTAGTTACAAAAAATGTGAAATACTCGAATTAATAATGTGCGGCAAATATGTGATTATAGTTACATTCGAAAATATAACAGTTTCAGTCGGGCGTGTATCAAGAGTAATTATGTGAAATGAATAAAGTGTGACGGCAATAAAAGTGTAAAAACAAATTCTTTTATCAGTGTTATCTTTTAGTAACAACTCCTTTCCGTTTACACACCCTGTTCAAGAGATATGCTCGACTGAGTAATAATAGCTAGCCGGAGGACAAAGAATTCAAAATTAAAAAAATAGTAAAACAATAACAGGCGCTCAGCAAATAAGATAACACGAACGATACCGCGACAATACATGCCAACTTTTACGATTTGTAAATCGGAGTTGCGTTTGTACGGAAGCGGAGGACTTTTTACGACTTTACGAAAAACGAAGCGTTTTTACGGCTTTGTGGGCAGATTTCCACCATGGAGACGGAAGCATTAAATTCCATTTCAATTGTATCTTAAGATTACAGCCCGAATCTACACTTTTTTGGCGTACAGTACTATGATACGCCAGAGTTTACCTGAGTTTTAATTGTGGCGCTTTTTAAGTGATATGGTTCTAAGCGTCACATTCTATATTGGACGTCAAAGTCGGGAAATTTTGATCAGAGACCTCTTTATCGGGATTGAGTTTCTTTTACGTGCCGTAAATCTACGACACGGGACCAGCCGTTTTACTTCCCTTCCGAAGGAAGCCATGTTAAGGAGTTTTACGCCTAAAAAAAATCGTCGCCCTCCGCCGGGTTTGAACCACGACCTTGAGAATTAGGAACTAATGGTAACCATTACACTACGGAGGACGACAAAGTTTATCTGTAACTCTATCCTTCATCACCATCATGGTCCCCCTTCACTGGGCTGCAACAAAATGCTTAGCGTGTGGATTTAAAACAAAATCTGATGTGTTATACTCCCATGACTTTCTCTACTCTTGTACAAACTATTTTTACAAACGCTTATTCTCCATATGCTTCATGTTAATCGAGATAAACATTTGCAGACTCTATCTTATTGCTAAGTTTCTTGTAGATGTAAGGGGAATATATATTTACAAGGGCAATTTGGAAATACAGTAGCCTTTAAGCACATACATATCTCTTAATAGCTCGTTGCTAGGTGCAGCACCATTCCCTTTGCCACAGATTAATACTCTTTGCATATCCAAGACAAAAAATGAATAACAAATTCCCATTTGAGAAAATAAGTATTGAAAAATTTAAGGGAATAACAAGCAATATCTCGAAAATGGTTCACTCAACAAAAGAAATGTATATGACATAGGTTGTGTATTTTTACGCGATCTACATTTTTTGTGTAGTAAAATTTTGTCTATCTCTTATGGTTTACCAGTTATGCAAAAGTCGTTCACAATGAAGAATACTTTTGGAGACATTCCCAGAAAATTCAAGATATACATTTTATTTGTCATGAAAATATCTTAAACATATGATATTTTAATCAAAATCGTTAGAGCCATTTTTGAGAAAATTAAAATTTTCGAAAAATCTTCCATGTAAAGGGTAATCTGGGGTGGGGGGATTTTCTTGAAAACCTTCGTTTCGCATCTCTGGAAGATACTGAACCTAAATACCAAGTTTGGTGTTTATCCGACTGTTCGTTTCTGAGTTATGCTGTTCACAGACACACAGACACACAGACACACACACGGACATGTTTCCAAAAATACTTTTTTTGGATTCAGGAGTCTCGAAACATGTATTTCCGGTGAAATCTCCGTATCGAATTTTTGGGTGGAATACAATACTTTCCCTACTTACTATACGTAGTAGAGAAAATAAAAAATCATTGCACCAATATTATCGCTTCACTCTTACGGCCGTTTCACAATTTAATCTTAAGCCGAAGCTTTAGTAAGCTACGGACGCCGCTTAATCTAGGCTTATGCTTTGGTTTTAAGCTTGCGAGTTTTACAATAGGGCAACCACGTTCGCCTTTACTGAGCTAAACAGCTCTACAAAACTGTAAAGTTGGCAACGCTTTCATTTATTTATGCCGACGTTGTTCCTAAAATAGTTTTGAAGGTATCTAGCAATATATAATTAAAATGACCGAAAAATCAGAGAAAAATCTTGCTGCAAACTTTAATTCTCAGGAAGTCAGCATTCTCCCCGAAATTATGAAGCAACATAAGCATGTAATACACCACAGCAATCGGACAAACTATTATGGAGTAAGAAAAATGAAACATGAAAAAAAATCTGCGATGCGAAGGTTGTATTAGAAAGGTGTGAAACAGTTTGATAGTTGTGCATGCTGTAAGTTTTAAGGTGGCATAAGAATGCCCAGCTGCAATTATTATGCTTCCAATTACATATGACTTCAGTATTACTGTTTTTGACGGGAGCGCTTTATTACTGAAATCTAAAGCAATAGTACCTAGTTATTGCTTTAATGTGATGGCAGAGAGTGCACAATGTGTACGATAAAAGTTGTATAACTCTAAAATTAAGGGCATGCCCAATGAATTTTTTCTTCTTATCAGTCGGTTTTGTGTTTAATTGCATCAACAATAATTTCTGACACTATCATTACCGATTGTTTACTTAATCGAAATCTCCCGTAAAATTTTCGACCATTGGTACATCAAAATGGCTTGGTCGCATTCTAAACATTCAAGATCCTCTTTCGTTGTACTTATGGGTTAAAATAATTTGCATTTCCTCAACATTATTATCGTCTTCTTGAGATAATGTGGTAAGTCCTTAGCTTAAAGTCCAATACGGTTTAAGACAAGCCACGTATAATATGGTGACCCCGTAACTTAAACCACAGTCTAATATGGTTTAAAGCAAGCCACTTATAATATGGTGACCCCGTAACTTAAACCACAGTCTAATATGGTTTAAAGCAAGCCACTTATAATATGGTGACCCCGTAACTTAAACCACAGTATAATACGGTTTAAGACAAGCCACGTATAATATGGTGACCCCTTAACTTAAACCACAGTCCAATACGGTTTAAGACAAGATAATATGATGACCCCGTAACTTAAACCGCAGTCCAATACGGTTTAAGACAAGCCACGTATAATATGGTGATTGCTTAGCTTAAACCACAGTTAAATACGGTTTAAAGGAAGCCAGGTATAATATGGTGACTCCTTAGCTTAAAGCACAGTTCAGTACGGTTTAAGTCAAGCCACGTATAACTTCAGCTTATCGCCTGAACCGGGTACTGTAAAACTGCATTGTAGCTTAAGCCTTCACTTAAGTTCGATGCGAAGCTTAAGCTTAAACTATGAAACTGGATCCTAGAACCAAACTTGCCCTAAACAGATGACGGCATTAACTAGTCCGCGATACCCGGGAGACCATAGTACATTATAACGTAGGTATACTACCGTGTTCTCACCAGAATGTGCCTGTAAGGAATGTGTTGACATCAACAATCCTACCGCTATCTGAGAAAGATTATGGCTCTACTTTCAACGTATCAACAAGACTTACGGCTTCTTTGAAAACATACGTTCTACTGCTAGTAATACTGAATGACCAGTTGCTTTTGTTTGCTTGCTCGTCACAGGTTTTAACAACGTCAACAACTGTTTCTCGGGCTTGACTGTGTAGAGTGCTTCCTTTCTTACTGGGCATTGTAAATAACCTTATAAATCACTAGAAAACTCTTGCACCCTGTTGTAAGTGAAACAGACTGGAAACCAACGTTGCGGGTTCTTTTTAATGTAGACAGTAGATCTATTTATGAAATCATCATGAGCTGCCACGTGGTACTCTTCCCTCACTCCTGCGGAGAACAGAACACCCCGCAAACGTTTTCTCGTCAGGGACCTACAGTACCTTATGTAGGTATAGTTTATTCAACGGGGGCAGCACCTCGCCCACTGCCAACCGCATAGTTGTGGCTACCATCCCCTAGGAGGAAGGGATGAAGTTAAGGAACTACATGAGGCTAAAGGCCATAGGCAGACATGCACTGCGACGCTCGGAACTCCCTAACATTACCAATCTCGCAGACCCGTTCCACTGCTGGAGTCGCCGAGAAAGGGCGATGAACGACCGTCCAATTAAGCCCTCTGGTGTCCACAGAGAATAATCTATCCATGCATCCCTGCCATCTGTTCAGCACCGCCAAACGCCAGAAACCTAGAAGTACCCTGAAAGATGAAACGGAAACAGAATGAAAGGGAAAATGATAGAAAGGAAATGGGAATAGAGAAGAAACAACCCCTAACGACCCCGCAGATACCACGAAAAATCCATGGATCAGAGTGGGCAGTCGCCGGGGATCGAACCCTTTGCCGCGGTGCCACCTCGCTCGGTGTATAGTACCTTTAATACGTGCGGTTATTGGTGGGTTTTCAAGAAGTGTGTTAACATTGTTCCAAACTTTTGATTAATAGTAAATAGTAAACAATATGAATAATAAAATTAAGGAGGGTTGTATAGGGTCTTTCAACAAGAGTGTCCTATCTTTGAACTTAAATAAAACACGTTCTATAAATGATAGATAATTAATTTCATTGCGTGTGGAAGAGAACATCAGTTAAGTGACTGCCGCGATTTCGTTGGGTTGCGCATTTACGGTTGACCCAATTTTCAGTGACAGAAGTACGTAAATTAGCTCCAAACTGCACGAATAACACGCGTGATGTTATTCATAAGATCATTTACTGTTTCTGGCATGTTGACATAAACTCGAGATTTAACACAACCCCACAAGAAGTAATTCAACGGCGTTAAATAACATGACCTCGGGGGCCAGTTAACATCACCACTACGGGAAATGATGAAATCTCTGAACTTCTCCTTCAAAAGATCGATTGTTTCGAGAGCAGTATGACATATTGCACCATCTTTCTGGAACCATATGTTTCTGAGATCCATACCATCCAATTGAGGGCCAAAATAGTCAAGAGCCCAGTATCTTTCTCCATTGACAGTTAGAGCTTCTCCATCTTCATCTGGGAAAAAATATGCACCAATGATTCCACCATACAAAAATCCACACCACACAGTATCCTTTTGGGGATGAAGTGGTCGTTCTTGAATCTTCATTAGATTGTGATTGCTCCAATAGCTGCAATTTTGTTTGTTAACACAACCATCCATCCAAAAGTGGGTTTCGTCGCTGAAGATGATTTTTCGACAAAAATCCGGGTCAATTGCCAATTGCTCCATAGCCCAGTCAGCGAATACACGGCGCAACCTAGGGTCGTTGGGCTTTAGTTCTTGAGTTAACACCATTTTTTAAGAGGGAAGCTTTAAGTCCAGATGCAGAACTTGTTTATTTGTGGTCGGCGAAAGCCCCAATTCTTGAGCTCGACGAGCAATTGATTTGTTTCCGTTCTCGCGTACACTCTCACGAACGGCGCCTATGTTTTCGTTGGAACGCTTACGTCGATTACGTACAGGCGTTCTTTGATCGCTGACAGAACCACTTCTCTCAAATTTATTGATCAAACGCCGAATGGTTCTCTCGCATGGACGATGATGCACACCGTAAACTTCACGCAATACACGGAAGGTTTGGTGAACACATGATCCCTTTTGATAGTAAATTTTGACAATTTCTACGCTTTGCTGAATGCTGTAATGTTCCATGGTTATTTGTCAATAACAACTGAAACCAAAAAAAAAATGACTGCTGTAACTGAATAACAACGGCAGCTATCACATGTTAAAGATAGGTCACTCTTGTTGAAAGACCCTTTAGGTTGCGTTTAATTCTGTTCAATGTCATTCACTCCTCTTCTGCATTCATACAATACGACGAGCAGTCAGTAGGACGATAAACATGCTGTTAGCTTGGTGAGTGACAATAAAAGTGAAATAGTGAAGCAGTTTAAAGGTATGTCGTTAAGGGTGGCAAAAAACCAACTACGTTTTTAACAAATTAATGCAGGAAAATCCAACTGTCGTAACCATTAAACTGCAGATTATGCCGGTGTTTTTGAGTGCCTGTAAAGAACATTGCAGACATAAAGGAAGAAAAGAGACAGACGTAAGCTAGAATTAGAAAAATATTACTTTACCAATGTGCTATCCGTAGAAAACTGCCAACATAGACAAAATTTTAAATTCTGCCAATAGTAATCCTACTTACCCTGTTTTAAACTATCCACCTTTCATAAATTATGGCTAAAAATAGGATTTAGGTTTATGAAGAGAAACAAAGTGAATATAACTATTGGAAGATAAGATATCATATGATGGAGACCCAGATATTACACATCTTCCTATAATGATACAGCTACAAATTAACGTGTCTTATTTTAATTATCCTGTATTAAATTTCGACGTGGCATGGGTCTACGTGACTTTTATTTCTATTTATGCCTTGCAGATATACGAACAAAGGTTAACGCGTAGGGACACAAAATGTTTTATTTACATCAAATGTAGTTCTAAGGCTGGAACGAATATTTTGAATTCTAGTAATCAGCAGTAAATGGGTGACGTAACCTGTAAAATAACTTCCTTGTGTAAAACTTCATTTTATAGCTGCAGGATATAAATGTCCCATTTTTGTGACCGGTTTTGTTATAGTCCATGTAATGAAGTAAACCATGGACTAGAAATGTGTGACTAGCCCTGGAAGTGGTGTACTTTGCTTTAATGCGTGTTCATTTGTGGTATCAGGAAGAATTTTAGCATGCATGAAAAAGCAGGAGTACTACCACTTCTTTATTTATTCTGATAAAACGAATTTCCATTTATTTTGGCATGTAATTTTTGTAGAACATTTTATGCATTTTAAATTACATGTCATCATAAAATTATCACGTTTGCTGAACGAGGGAAGTTTTATGGGTTTCATTTCTAGGAACTTGTGTGTCATTTACCTTGCTCAGGGATTAGACTAAATATATGTTCAGTCTCAAAAAACCTCACGTTCACATCGCAGTCAGTAGCATCCTTCTGTAGAATTCCCTATGGCGCATATATTAGCAGTTGTTTTTCAGATAGGACCCATAGGTTCAGTATATTTAAATAACTTCTGTTTATTTTGTCATGTTCTTTCTTTTAAATTAAAAATGTTCAGTTTTTCTCTGAAGTTTGCGCATGTATTCGCTTGTGTCTACCTAAACTGTTTTTTACTTTCACTAATACGTATAGTAAGTAGGGGAAGTATATTTTGAGGCCCCCTGAATCCACAAAAAGCATTTTTGGAAACATGTCCGTATGTCTGTGTGTGTGTGTGTCTGTGAACAGCATAACTCAGAAACGAACAGTCGGATAAACACCAAACTTGGTATTTAGGTTCAGTATTTTCCAGAGATACGACACGAAGGTTTTCAAGAAAATCCCCCACCCCAGATTACCCTTTACATGTAACATTTTTCAAAATTTTAATTTTCTCAAAAATTACTAACGATTTTGATTAGAATATCATATGTTTAAGATAGTTTCATGACAAATTAAATGTATATCTCGAATTTTCTGGGAATGTCTCCAAAAGTATTCTTCATTGTGAACGACTTTTGCATAACTGGTAAACCATAAGAGATAGACAAAATTTTGCTACACAAAAATGTAGATCGCGTTAAAATACACAATTTATGTCTTATACATTTTTGTTGTTGAGTGAACCATTTTCGAGATATTGCTTGTTATTTCCTTAAATTTTCCAATACTTATACTTTTTCTCAAATGGGAATTCGTTATTCATTTTTTTTGTCCTGGTAATGCAAAGAGAATGGAATACTCCACATAGGATCCGCCTCTTAAAATATTTGACTGTCGCTTAAAACCTACCAATTCCCCTTGCATCTACAAGAAAATTAGCAATAAGATTAACATCTCGATTTACATGAATCATATGGAGAATAAGCGTTTGTAAAAATAGTTTGTACAAGAGTAGAGAAAGTCATGTGAGGGTAACACATCAGATTTTTTAATTTTTTAATGCCACTGTTTATAGTGCTTTTAAACAGAATCTCTTATTCCGTCTAGCTAGTTACTACGGTCAAGCAAGTAACTCTAGCAGGTAGTGGAGCGTGAAAGGAATGAACTAGTGTGAAAATACAACACTGCTGAAAAGTAATGTTCCAATTAATGCATTTTATGTAATTGTCCTTTGAATAAAGTAAGTGTATTAGAACCAGCTGTTGAGATGCCGTTACAGTTATTTAGGCGTCGTCTTTTTTTCCGGGTGGAGGTGAAAATGTTTAATCACTGACTCAGTCGGGACTGAGAGTGTGGGACTCGCCAATAGTCGGCATACCCACTAAAAACTCCTCCACCGGATGGAAAAGGAAGAAGGAAAAGTGGAATAACGTGGCTTTTTGCGGTCCCGCATAGCACCCGCGTTAGTACGTGAAGGCTGTTGGCTGCGCCCTCTGGACGGGAGCGGTAAAGTTAGTTACTAGGTTGCATCCATGAAACCTGACTGCAACGCTAGTGGGAATGGCGAGGGTTAGGAAGAGAATGGAGGTTAGGTTTAAGGATGGTATTGATGATGATACTACTGCTGTTCCTGGTTGCACTGGTTGTACTCCTTGCATTCCTGCAAGAATTTGGCGACTCTCTCCGGGTTCGTCTTAATCCTGGGACCAAGATATGAGACTCGGATGGCTTCTGTGATGGCTTTAAGTCTCAATGAAGTGTTGTCGAACTGCCCAGCCAGGAAAACCTTTGGACAGCTGATGAGGTTTGAAGATCCCTGATGAGTTCCTCCAGGGCTGTCAGCTTCGTCGTCATGTTCAGAAACTCCGCGTGGAGATCCTGAACGGCGTCACGTAGGCCCTGGACTTCCTCGATGATCAGCGTGAGTGATGGTGCAGGTGTCGGCGCTGGTGCTGGTGATGGTGCTGGTGTCTGCGCTGGTGTTCGGCGGCTGTGGAGTGGTCACTGGCTGCGGCCTAGGTGCTGCTGGCTTCAGCGGTGCCGTCCTGCGAGGATGTAGCGGGCAGATCGCTTGGCCGGTGAAGTGCGTTGACCCTCCACAGGTCGCACAGTAGCGGCGTCGGCGACGAAGGTCGTGCTGGGTGCACGATGAGGTGGTGCAGGAGGAACCACAGTAGTGGCACTGGGTTGAGCTGAGCAGGTCGACTCCTCGTGCCCGTAGGCACAGCAGCGCCTGCAGGGTGCCTGGCGGCGGCGTTGGCACCGGTGAGGATGGCGGTACCTGCGGAGGCAGTTGCGGCGAAGCTGCGCTGGCTGGCGGCGAAGCGGCGTTCCTGGCATAGGTTGCCCTAGGCTGCGGTGACTGTGGCGAGTTCTCCACGGCGGGTGCCGGAGGGGACGAAGAGGTTCCTGCCTTAGTCTGAGAGGCGACAGAGCGACCCATCTTCTTCGCCATCTCGGAGCTGAGTGGGCGTCGCTTGCTACAAAGCCTAAGTACGGTCATTACACTTTAATAAAAGTTCACACGTTAATGAAATTCAGATCATCGGAACCTATTGCCAACCTCTATCTTGTTGTACTACTTACCTCGGTCTAAAAACCCGGTTACCTATACATGTTTAACGACTACACCTCACTATGTTTCTGTCTTCATCCGTATCCAAGCTGTGACTAACATTCAGTTCGGAAAATGTTAGCGTGGCTTCTCTATCTTACATTTGAGATTTGAAAGTTTAGCCCTACACGTTTGGTTGGCTAACTTTAATAATTCGAATATACTTCCTTGCCATACTGTTAGCTCTTTCACATATGACATGACATCCCTACATTTTATTTAAGCGAGTTAATTGCCTCATTCCTAACATCTTTGTGGTTCTGACAAAGCTTTCCCCTAAGCTATAAAATTTAATAGGTTTTGTCTGGCTACCGACACGTTTTTCCCCTTCTTGTTTTATCCAACAGCTACTTGGATATACTCATATACTATATACATTCACATATATGATAAACCATATATACGCTGTTAATTGTATATAAATAAAATTTGCAATAATTAGTCATTAAGATGTAAATATCTGTCACTTGTAATTATTATTTAGGCTTGTAGTGCGAGGCAGTGTTTATATACTGTCTCTGTGTGCTAAAATACTGTCACAAGTTCTTATTGCAGATATGCTCCTCATTGGTACACGTCATAGGAGCAGTATCTCCGCGAACTCATTCGTCTTCCGTGGTGTAGTGGTTACCATGCTAGCCTCTAATTCCCGAGGTCGCCGGTTCAAACCCGACGAAGGGCGATGGATTTTTTCGGGCGTAAAAATCCTTAGCAAGGCTTCCTTTGGAAGGGAAGCAAAGTCAGTGGTCCCGTGTCATATATTTACGGCACGTAAAAGAACCTCAAGCCTGATAAAGAGGCCTCTGATCAAAATGGCCGATCTTCACGTCCAATATAGAATAGGACGCTAAGGACCACAGCAGTTCAAAAGCGTCCATAAATAAAAAACTCGATTTAATTTGGACGAACTCCATTCTTATTTTTCTTTGTCTTGATCAAAATCCAATTTTATTTATCACATGTCAGAAGTGAAATTGATAAACTGATAAACATAACACAATGTACTTCTAGTTTTGCTCTGCGATGTTTTATACTTTGTTCCACACATATGCTGAAACTTCAGTGATTTGGAGACATTTGGATGATATAGCTATCATCTCATTGTATTGACTTACTTGATTACAGATACCTGCTACTTAAGTCTCATAAGTTTGGCAGGTACAGGAGAGACTACCTGACCTGTCTTTCAGAACAATTTTCTTTATTTCTTATTCAGAGTACGAAATTTCTAATCGGTTTGACAGGCCCATTGCAACCACTGCGTGATTTTTCATTGAATGAGACCAATTGTCGAAGGTCTAAGATAATCTTGGAAGTTGCAGTGCCGTCGCCGAGCTGATTATTAACATAGTACATGTGGTCATTATCTATTCACTATAGCTTGCCTCAAACTTAAAAGACATGGAGGTAAATGGGTATCTCTGTCTCTATCTAACGCATATATTTTACCATTAGCTTCGTCCTTTTCTACTCTCGTCCTGTCACTAAGTTCCTAATAACACGGTGTAAATATTTAATTGTTATAAATTTCAGCTTTGAAAATTATCCTATGCAGAATACCATCTGCCGGATTATATAATTTTAGAGCCTTTATATCGTAGTTTTCTAGGGCAAAATTCCTAAAGAAAACTTGCACAACACGCTGACGACATGCTCCTGTATTGTGCAGATAAAAACCCACACAGAGCCTTCAACCCCATTCAGACACACCTCCGCCTCCTCCAAGGGTGGTGCAGGCGATTATTCATCAACCCGACAAAAAGCCAAGTCATTCTCTTCACTAAGCGCAGCTTTCCCGCAAATTTCACCACATCCACCTGCCTCAGGAGAAGAATAGAATGGACGAATGCCATTATTTGGGATTAAACTAGATAGAGGCCTTACTTTCGAGGGAGACGTCCGAGACCTCGCGCAACGAGCCACTGGGACTACGGCTTCATTGTACCCCATGCTGAGGTCGGGGATGCCTGTACCATTTAAGTTAAACCTTTTTCGAGCGCTTATAATCCCCGCCTTGCTTTACGCCTGCGAGACCTGAGGCATGGCCGCAGACTCTATAATAGGAGCGGAATAGGGGCCTTCGGGCTATTTATTCTGTATACCGCTCGTGAGACTGCCTCACGAAGCCTCGTCTCTTCCCTATGTGGAAGATGAAATTAGGCGCCGGGCCGAAGAATTCCACAACCAGTTGCCACACCATCGGAGCGCCCTCGTTCGGTCTCTTGGGGATTACAACCCCAGAGCACGCCGCCTGAGGCGTCACCGGCTTCCCCGCATGATATGCGGGCACATCCGGCAACAACGGAGCCCTCCAACTGCAGCTAAGGCTGAGCTCCTATACAATCGTTCCAAGATAATTTGGACTGTCTAAATTACAACCCCTACAACAAAAGTTTCAAAAATCACTTCACACCAGCGGTGCATAAGGGCCATTGTACCATGACCGGCAACCGTTGAAGAGCATAGCTAGCTATCTCCTTTCACTCCCGTACCTAAAATTCACCAGACACACTATAAACCCCACATCCCGTCACTACGTGGTAAAGTCCTAATTAGGGCAGATACAGGCCTATCACACCTTCAGTTTGCCCTCAGCACGCCATCATGTCGTCTACAGAAAACGAGATTTTAGTAATACTCCGATAATTTCTGTTTATATGCTTATCATGCAGTAATTAATAAACTAAATGTAACAGTAGAACACAGGAATAATTTTTGCTTAGCTATTGTAAACTAGACTGCTGTTACCTACCTCGTTAGAATTGTCTTAATAAGATCAGCGTTATCATTTTTTAAATTAAATATTTTCGGAAAACTTTATACCTATGGAGTGGAAAAGCCAGCCAGCAAGAAAATTTTTTGTTATTGGATTTACAACGGGGACCAAGCGAGAGAAAATGCTGAGGAGGGTTGGAGACAGTTTTAAAAGAAGCCGGTATTCTGTAACTTCTTGTATTCATTGTATATGAGAAACAAAAATCATCCATCTATTCAGCTAACAGGCGCGTGGCAGAAGGCAGTAAAGGTTAATATCAGTTATAAGGAAGGGTTTACATTTATAGCGTATAGAACATTAAGAAGCATTGTGTAGGTTGCTTATTTAGCATATTAAGCAAATATGTTTGCTTATGGAGGGAGATATTAGGAGGAGACGAACTTTAAATAAACTAAGAAAAAACGAAAGTTAATAATGAATATACTAGATTACTTTTCAAGAAAAATGAGCGTCCGTAAGGCAGTAAAAGAAGCGCTGTTCAGAAGCAGTAGCGTATAAGACAAAAAGGGACGAATGAGAGAATCCCTAAGGACCCATCAAACAGAAGGGAAAAAGGATGCGAGAAACAAAAACACACTAGGTTAACGCAATAAGATGGAATACTGCAAAGCAGAGCGCGGTGTTTCGTTCATTCTTTGCTGTTTGAAAACATTTCACCAACGTTGAATGTAATTTTTCAGGGGTACACAGTGATGATGACCTACCAACTTACAGGTTTTTATCATTTTATATCTTCATATTTCTTTGCTAATATATATTTTTATGCCTGTAAAATCGCATTTCGAAGCATAAAAATACAAAGAAGAGACATAAAACGCAGGTGAAAACTAAATCTTTTATAATAGCCTTAAATAGTAGTGTAGATATTTCACTATTTAATTATGTATCTTTCTCAAGATATTATATTTGTAGACGGATCGCAACTGGGCGCCAAAGTTGCGAGCATACGCACAGTACATGTAATAACAGCGCGCATCATTTAACGTGTACTGTATTTTAAGCATGAGACGCGATATAGCTATCATCTCATTGACAACCTTACATTCTCCTCGCACTGCAAATGAAACAGATTGGCCTTTCACATTTAAGCAGGATAGACAAATGGTAGGTACCTATAACTTATGTACACTACGTGATCAAAAGTATCCGGTCACCTGGCTGAAAATGACGTAAAAGTTCGTGACGCCCTCCATCGGTAATGCTGGAAGCCAATATGGTGTTGGCCCACGCTTAGGCTTGATGACAGCGTTCACTCTCGCAGGCAAACTTTCAATCACGTGCTGGAAGGTTTCTTGGGGAACGGCAGGCCATTCTTCACGGAGTGCGGAACTGAGGAGAGGTATCGATGTAGGTCGGTGAGGCCTGGCACGAAGTTGGCGTTCCCAAACATCCCAAAGGTGTTCTATAGAATTCAAGTCAGGACTCTGTGCAGGCCAGTCCATAAAAGGGATGTTATTCTCCTTTAACCACTCCACCACAACCCGTGCAGTATAAACACGTGCTCGATCGTGTTGAAAGATGCAATCGCCATCCCCGAATTGCTCTTCAACAGTAAGAAGCAAGAAGGTGCTTAAAATATCAATGTAGGTCTGCGCTGTGATCGTGGCACGCAAAACAACAAGGGGTGCAAGCCCCATCCAGAAAAAACACGACCACACACTAACACCACCACCACCTCCGAATTTCACTGTTGGCACTACAGACGCTGGCAGATGACGTTCACCGGGCATTCGCCATTCCCACACCCTGCCATCGGATCGCCACAGTGTGTACCGTGATTCGTCACTCCACACAACATTTTGCCACTGTTCAATCGTGTAATGTTGACGCTGCTTACACCAAGCGAGGCGTCGTTTGACATTTTCCTACGTGATGTGTGGCTTATGAGCAGCCGCTCGACCATGGAATCCAAGGTTTCTCACCTCACGCCTAACGCCTCACGCCTGTCATAGTACTTGGAGCGGATTCTGATGCAGTTTGGAATTCCTGTGTGATGGTCTGGATAGACGTCTGCCTATTGCTCTTTACGACCCTCTTTAAACATCGGCGGTATCTGTCAGTCAACAGACGAGTTCGACCTGTACGCTTTTGTGCTGTACATGTCCCTTCACGTTTCCACTTCACTATCACATCAGGAACAGTGGATCTAGGGATGTTTAGGAGTGTGGAAATCTTGTATACAGACTTCTGACACAAGTGAAACCCAATCACCTGACCACGTTCGAAGTCCGTGAGTTCCACGGAGCGTCCCATTCTGCTGTTTCACGATATCTAATGACTACTGAGGTCGCGGATAATGAGTACCAGGCAGTAGATGGCAGCACAAAGCACCTAAGATGAAAAACGTATGTTTGTGGGGGTGTCCGGATACTTTTGATCACATAGTGTATATTGTCGTAACCTCTGCATTTTATTTAACTCAAGGGGGATAGAGCTAGGTACCGAAAACAGGATCAAACATTAATCTACACGAGGTCCGACAGGGGCGAGCTGAACTAAGTTCTTACATACCTGGAAATACCTAAAAATATATCTTAATCATAATATGGAAGGATAGAAGGATCTAACTACTTGAAAAAGTCACATGCTAAAAGTTTAGATGGCCAAAATATATTAAGAATAGTTACAGATTACCTGTCTTGCTATTGGCGGAGAGTCTCCCATTTTCCAACCACACTTACTACCCTACAAAAGAGCGAGCAATAGACGCTTGCTACTGAAGAACCGGTTTTCCCCCACTATCATGAACTAATTCCGTTCTGTGTTACCAACCCAAGAACCACCCAAACAAACATTACCATAACCAAATGTTAATCCATACATTCCAAAACCAAATGCCACAATATTAAAGAAGAAAGCAAACTTATCTAGAATGCTGTTTTAGAGGCCTAATTTCTTATCACTTTTGAAGCATTTTTACATCATTAATAACTGCAAAATATTCTGCTATGAAAAACTAGATTCGAAATTTCATAAATTGTCTCTTTTTTTATTTGTTTCTCTTTTCTGGTCACTTTCCTCTTGATTTATTTATTTGATTTTAGACTAAGGAGAGAATTTGTTATATGGTAGGTTATTTGAGCTTTCAGATACCATAAGACATCACAAAGAAAGTGATTCTATTGTGGGTGAATTTTAATGCTCTGTAAACCAACCATCCATCCATCCATCCCTCCATCCATCCATCCATCCATCCATCCTATCCATCCATCCATCCATCCGTCCGTCCGTCCGTCCATCCATCCATCGTTTCATGATTTATCGTGAGGCCCGGGGCGTTGAATTTCTATATCAGCATGGCGCTCTGCAGGTCAGTTGTACACTGTTAGGCTTCAATGAGCATACAGTGTAACTATCCCATTAACCTTCCAAAGCATATCTTCTCTCGGTAGTTGGAATGCCGAGGAAGAGCAATCATTAAGGAATATTGCCAATGTCTAACCCATCCCCACGTGATGTTCATGTATAACTGCAATTGCAACCGGCAATTGGTTAAAGAAATAGAATAGATACATTCAGCGGGCCAAGCGCTGTAGCAGCGCTTAACACCTTCACCGTACACAGAGCTGCAGGATTTGTTGAATGCACCGCTGCAAGCGAAGCGGGAATTTTGTAATTTGTTTTCCGGACCACTATTCGTTGCAGTGAAAGCACGTGGAAATGCGTTTTTTGTGGAATACGGATCAAGAAGAGATTTTTCGAATTGTGTTTGCAGATAGCGGAATATGTCAACGGTGTTATTTAAGAAGTAATCCCACTTAAGAATCCCATTTTTGTAGCCATCGGTTATAAAGAAAACGGGTAAGGAAATTGGACAGTTCCTGTAAGAAACCTGGATTATTTTGAGAAAATGGAACTGCATTATTTTTAGATGAGTTTCAAGTCGTTTTCGTTGCTCGTTTCGATTCAAACCTTGTGGAGAGCGATGGATTTTTTCGGGCGTAAAAATCCTTAGCATGGCTTTCTTCGGAAGAGAAGTAAAGCAGGTGATCCCTTGTCGTAGATTTACGGCTCCTAAAAAAACCTTAAGCCTGATAAAGAGGCCTCTGAGTAACATTTTCGGTCTTTCACACCCAACATAGACTGGAACACTAAGAACCGTAGTAGTTAATGAGCGTCCGTAAATAAAACTCAGGTTAATTAGTTTATTCTTAAGCTATTACTTTTTCTACCAGTACATACAGAGAATATATCGAGATTTCACCGGAAATACATGTTCTTGTGCGTAAACATAACTCAAAACGAAAAGTGGGAGTACCAAACTAGGTGTTTAAATTCAACATCTTCCGAAGATGCGAAACAAAGATTTTCAAGAATATCCCCCAAACTACTCTTTAGTGTAATTTTTTTCTAAACAACAAATTCTAACGAATTTCATTAAATTGGAACATATTAAGCATACCTGCATGACAAAGTGTATATGTTGGTTTTTTGGAAATAGCCTGAAAGGTCCTCTTATTCGGAAGGAGTTTTGTACAATTTTGTACAACTGGATAGGCGAAAACATGCCACACACTAAAAATGCGGATCTCCTTAAAGCACACAATTTATATAAAATAATTTTTTTAACATAAGCCATTTTCGAAATATCCGTCATTATTGGTTTGAATTATTCAATACTTTTTTATTCTTTTAAAGCCCTGTCAGCATTCAGTTGTTTTTCGCGATTGCATGGAAACAGTATAGAATTTTAAGGCCAGCGTATAGCGTCTAGTTCTTAAGCATCTGACTGTCGCTGTTCTCTTTGTTATCTATAACGAAATGTATAATGTAGCTATTTCCAGAAAGCTTTACCTCGATTAAAATGAAGTATATAGAAAAATTACGGTTCATTAATATACTTTGTATACTCACTAATAAAATATACAGAATTGATAAAGTCATGTAAACGTAACACATCAGTTTTGTAAACTTACTTGCAGTTAATGGAAGCAGAAGGAACGCAGCTATTTAGAGACGTATTGTGGCGTATTATTAATTTTGTCATTACCAGACGCACTGTTGTACTGTATTGTTGCTACCATTGTAGCATTATTGTGTCTCCTTACTTATATTTCGGCTTAATTGTCTTTCCTTTCGGCGCGGACCACACCAAAGGGAAGGAATTGTTTGAAATTGTCTGGTATGACGTGTTGGGGGGACCTAAATTAATCATTTTCTGTGGCCTTCACCTCAACATGTAACAGTATTAAAGAATTCGGAACATAAAAGTACAAATCAGTAAAATATTTGTATTCTGTAGGATATTATTAATCGGCGGCGCCATGGTTAGACCGCTCGCCTCTCACCGAGGCGGCCCGGGTTCAATCCCAGGGACCCGCATGTGGGATTTGTGGTGGACAAAGCGGCGCCTGGGCGGGTTTTCTCCGGGTTCTCCGGTTTCCCCCGCCATCTGCTACATCATCACCTTTCCTTTCATCCATTTCGCCATCATTTCGTTTCATCTACTTCCTTCCTCCCATACTAGGCATCGGACTGATCACCCATTCTGGATATTCTGTCTGATCCATGAGTATCTGCTCGTCGACGGGCCTCTGGCCCCTGGGGGTGTAAGTCCTACATAAGGGGAGGTTAAACAGATAAAGAAGAAGAGGATATTATTAATGATCATCAGTTTAAACACTAAAATATATCTTTGTACTTCTAGACACTCGGAACAGCAGGACTTAAAACGGGTACCTATTAGGGTTATGTGATCTCGGAAACAACTGCTTACACATAAATACTACAGAGGAAGAGGATTAATAATCTATTAAATAGTCTTAAGATTAAAACAAAGCCCTGTCTTCTTTTCATCCTTTTATACAGCTCCTAGCTGCCAAAGACACATCCTCTATTAAATATCTCTGTAAACACTCCGCCAGTTTTACTTCTTTATTTCTTCGCTGCATTCGCTGCTGCAGCGCTTGGCCCGGTCTATGCACCCATAGTTATGTATATTGGAGGTAATTGAACTGCAGCTGCCGGAGCTCTGCTTCATATCTGGCCACGAAATAAAACCCATGCCGATTACTCATCTAATGTACGCGAGGATAATAAATGCAGTCAAATGCACGACTCTGAATTAAAATTCTCGGTCAATCTAATGGTAACATCTCGCCGATGAGAAGGATGATGATATGCGGAAAATGGCCACCACGACGATAATGATAAATAATGGTTCTAAAATAGCTTCCATATTACTCAAGGAATCTTACATTTCTTCCATACAGGCAGTGGATTGTACTATCTTTGGTTCGCGACTTATAGGTACTCTGAACTTAATAGTCGTTACTTTAATTGGCATTACAAGTTCAGGTTTTAATATCCCGACTGAGATTGGGCCATACCAAGATCACGCACAGTTCTTTCAAAGGACCAGCCACCCATCTTCCACAAGTGTAACATACTGTTAACGACGAAACACACAATCGTGGAATGTCCACAATACGATCAATGGAGACAATACTACCAGATACCCATTGATTTACAACCATCACTCAACTATTCGATGTAGCCTAAGATAGTTGAATTTTTTAAAAGCCTAAATTTATATAAAAGTATATAATGTTCAATCAATTTGATTAGTCATGGTGTCACAATTTTATAGTAGTTCATTATAATGGTTTAAAACTGCCAGTATGTTAAATAATCTCATTGTTTTATTGTTAATATTTATTTTATAAAAAGTTGTAAAGTCGCGATATGACTAATATGTTAAAGCGACTAAAAACTTTATAGAAAAATATGATGTGTTACAATCGCATGACTTTCTCTACTCTTGTACAAACTATTTTTACAAACGCTTATTCTCCATATGCTTCATGTTAATCGAGATGTTAATCTTATTGCTAATTTTCTTGTAGATGCAAGGGGAATTGGTAGGTTTTAAGCGATAGACAAATATTTTAAGAGCTGGTTGCTATGTGGAGTACTCCATTCTCTTTGCATTAACAGGACAAAAAAATGAATAACGAACTCCCATTTGAAAAAAGTATAAGTATTGAAAAATCTATGGGAATAACAAGCAATACCCCGAAAATGGTTCACTCAAAAAAAAATGTACATGACATAAATTGTGTATTTTAACGCGATCTACATTTTTGTGTAGTAAAATTTTGTCTAACCCTTATAGTTTACCAGCTATGCATAAGTCGTTCACAATGAGGAATACTTTTGGAGACATTCCCAGAAATTCAAGATATACATTTTATTTGTCATGAAATTATCTTAAATGTATGAAATTTTAATCAAAATCGTTAGAGCTATTTTTGAAAGAATTAAAATTTTCGAAAAATGTTCCGTGTAAAGGGTAATCTGGGGTGGGGGGATTTTCTTGATAACCTTCGTGTCGCATCTCTGGAAAATACTGAATCTAAATACCAAGTTTGGTGTTTATCCGACTGTTCGTTTCTGAGTTATGCTGTTCACAGACACACAGACAGACACACGCACCAACAGGTTTCCAAAAATGTTTTTTTTTAATTCAGGAGGCCTCAAAACATGTATTTCTGGTGAAATATCGGTATCGAATTTTTGAGTGGAATGCAATACTTTTCCTACTTACTATACGTAGTAGAGAAAGTAAAAAAGTTACTGATTATTTAGTTCAGGTAACCTGTTACACGTTATAGCCCAGTGAGCTTTGTTTAAGAAAACTTGCAGCTTTTCTGAGAATTGTATTCTTCCTTGGAAAGTAACATAATATTTTCTAATAATTTATTTAGCAGTATCTAGGCTTATTTTAGGAACTCACAGTATTAATTGACTTCGACAAAAATAATTCATTAAGTAGTATGTACACAGTATCAGATTAAGATTTATAGCAACCCGAGCTATTTAATTATGCGAAGCCTTTTCTACGTAGATCCTGCAAGAAGCTCAATACTTCAGTAGTGTGAGGGGCGTTCTGAAAGTTCTAGGCATGGCCAACAAAACACAAGATTTAAGAGAATATTTTTATTATTTTTCAACATAGTTGCCTTGTATATCCATGTATATAGTCCAATGACTTTACAGCTTCTGAATAGGTACCCTCAGTAAAAGAGGGTCTGTCAAACTGTGCAAAATATACGTCTATCTCAGATTCAAGCTGATCATTTGATGTGACGCTTTGTCCACAAAGCCATTTCCTCAGGTTCCGAAACAAAACGTAATCACTGTGAGCCAAATCCGACGAATATGATGGATGTGGAAGAATTTGGTAGCAAAGCTCAAGCAGTTTGGCAGCAACAATCCCAAATATTGCCCATTATCATGTTAAAAGAGAACCTTCCTTTTCGTAAGGTGTGGACATTTAGCCTGAATAGGATCCTTCAATTGGTCCAGTAGATAAGCATTATGCTCGCCGGTAATGATTCTACTCCTTTTGGAGATAATCTATGACCATCATGTCATGAGAAACCTAGGAAACCGTAGCCATAACTTTTCCTGCAGATGGAACGTTTCTACTACCTGTTGCGAACCACTGTTTGTACTGCTCCTTCGTCTCTGGCGTGTAATGATGAATTCGTGGTTTATCTGTTATTAAACGTCAGAGAAACCTACTGGAATCGCGTTGCATAAAAAAACTTCTTGGAAAATGTAGTGGACATGGCCACTACTCGCGTACCTTCAAACGGTGATCATTGTGTACGACATTGTGAATTTTTGTCACAATCTCGTCGGTTGTAGCAGTTTGTTGACGTCCACAGCGTTCATCTGGAAAGGAAGTACGCACATGCTTAAATTACCACTAATTTTTAAGCATTGAAAGTGAAAGGGAAGAATTTTTAATGTCGAATCTAAATCCTTATGTATTTCTGTTGGGGTTAAACCCTTCAAAACGAAGTACTTTATCATAGCTCGTATTTCCATTGTATAGTATTTTGTTTTGTTTTTTTACACGATCGGCACAAACAAACGACTACACTTCTGCCCTTCTACTCTACAATTTTCTGCACTTTGTTTTTCCGCACCCAAAATAACGCCTCCAAAAAAGTAGCTTTATTTCAAACCATTACATGATATGTAAGCATATTGCATAGAGGGAGGGAACCAGTACGAGAGAGGGAGGGAATGGAAGAGAAGAGAAGATGAAGAGTGGGAGAAAGAGAGTAATCTGCGCAGTTAATGCAATAATATGATTGGTACAGTGGGTTGTGTTTATTGTTAACTACTTTGCTTCATGTGATCACAAACAATCACTGTTTTCCTTTCTGAATTGTCTTATTTTAGATCATACTAACGCCTAATGAGAAATGGTTACAATTACCTGTTCTGTTTCACAAGTTTTGGAATTTCGTTAACTAAATAATAATTATTAATAGGCCCTGGATAAGATATTCTATACCAGGCCTGTCATTTTGTGACACTCGGTTTTATTTTCCTTCTTTCTTCATCCAACCTTTATGTGTTAGGAGTGGTCGGACTTTACGGCGACACAGTGCTAATATAATAGAAGCTCCTTGGACTATAGGCAAACCATAGAACAATTCAGGGGGATGGGTTAAATCTCATGTCTCCTCCAGTGGCATCCCTGCTCTATACGAATGAGTGAACATATTTTTGGCTATTCGCCAGAATTAACAATGGAAAAACGCTATCTTGAGAAACAGTATGATAGCTGCATAGTTGTTGTCAGTGTGCTAATGTATTAACTTAATAATAAATTCCTAAATTAAAATGAAATTACTAACGTATATAAAACATACATAAAGAACCAAAAGAAACGTGCATTCGGAAAACGGAATTACCAGGATCATCAAAACAATATATAATTGTGTTTTTCTCTATACAGTCTCCGAGCACTCGAGACAAGCTTCTTTATATTGATTGAACCTAAAACAAATTACATTAACATTTAAGTCTACCGATACAGGTAGCCGAGGTCGTTAAAGCACGGACTCCTGAACTGGAGGTATGTGACTCAAATCCACCAGGACCGTCCTCCCGAATGAGGTTTTGTATCAGGTTTTTCTCAGTCCTCATAACTGAATAATGCTGGGGAGGTATCTTAAACTTAGACCTGGAATCTTGGCTTCCCAAATATCATTTCATTTCGGTATCATCAATGTTCACCACCTGTAGTGCCGTATGCAAGAAAAACGGACGTTAAATACTACTACAAAAATTATCTCATATCTACCTCTGGTAAAAAATATATGTTAAAAGCCATTTAGTCTCTTTTGATCTGCAACCAACATAAGCTGGAGCACTGATTTCCGATTACCATAAATATTTATTGCAATCTTAAGTACAAATCTAGGTTGTAAGAGACTTAAAAGTGATGATTTCAAAATTTGACTTTTAAGACTTTCCTGTGGACTTAAATTTATATGAGGAGCATTCTTTCAATAGGCCAAATCCATTAACTTCTAAAAATGAGTAGAATATATAGCACATGTTTCGCAACACTTGAAGTGGCCTGTTGATACAGTTCTTCCAAAAAAAGATGCGTGTGCTCGGCTGGTACATACAGCACGTGTGTCGACTATTTCCTACTTCCGAGATTCTCCAAGCACTTAACACAAGTGTATTACATACTATTTTGTCGAGATGGTGAATAATGGAAATAGTACTTGTGCAAAAATAAAATTAATTACTAACCCCTGTTGAACACGTTGTTTCCAGTAGTAAGGTCACCGACACTAACATCCGCGTCCTCGGCGCTCTTTGGCGTCTGCTGCTATCATAGAAAGTCGCGGATGAAACCATACAACATTTTTAAAACTACTTCTAAAGGCTGTGCTTATCAACTTTATGCAAGAAGATGCTGAAACTGGCCACCGTCGTTGTCCATACACTTTTGGTACCTCTTTAGGAAACTATCCATCACTCGCCGTAGTTCACGTTGAAAAATGCTGGCAATTTCCTGGCGGATATTTTGTTTTAATTCTTCCAGAGTTGTAGCTTTATCTTTTACACTTTATGACTTAAATTAACCCAGAGATAGAAATCGCAGGGGTTAGGTCGGGGGACCGAGGGAGCCACAAATCTCTGCTAATAATTCTATCCTCAAACACACTTTCAATTGTTCTCATCAAAATATTGGCCTATGACTGTTGCAGAGTCTTGTTGAAAAAAAGGCAAAATCACGCTCCCCGTCTTTTAATTCTCTAAAAACAGGGGTAAAGTTGTATTCACGTTATTCACCGTCTTTTAGATTTCTTAGCCTGAACACTCCCTGTGGCCTGAAATTTATTGTAAAGTTCATGAATTGTTGTACGGCTTGGAACTTTTACACGTGGAAATCTTTCTACAAATCGTACTTTCACTTGGCGAGATGACTGAGTTAACACATGCGAATCATAAATAAATACACGCTGTGCAGCAGAAAACATATACTGAGCCGTAATATACTTTGTGACTAGTACAGAAGAAGATAATAAATAACTCGTAATAACTGAACTACATCACATCACCGTCAACTCAATACTGCACTTCACACTGCAGAGCAAAACCACGTCAACAGCGTGACCTTGTTTATAGCAGCACTTTGTTATCATGTTTTCACACGCTCACGGAAGAACACTGCGCCATAAAAATATAAAACAAAATATTATTAACATTCAAATGTTTTAATAGTTTACAATAAAGCATTGATCTTGAGCCGGTAATATTGTTCATGAAGTATCCCTTCAAGACGAAAAAATTGGCGTATGGTGCGCCATAAGCAGAGAAAGAGTTGTAGGGCCAATTTTTTTCGAGTCATTAGTTGAAACCCCTGCATAGGTGAATACAATTTTACCCGTGTTTTTAGAGAATTAACAGACACGAAGCATGATTTTACCTTTTTCAACAAGACTCTGCAACAGCTCATACAGCCAATATTTCGATGAGAACAATTGAAAGTGTGTTTGAGGACAGAATTATTAGTAGGGATTTGTGGCCCCCTCGGTCCCCCGACCTAACCCCCTAGAATTTCTTTCTCTGGGCTAACTTAAGGTGTACAAGACAAACCCACACATTCTGAGAGAATTAAAACAAAATATCCGCCAGGAAATTGTCAGTATTTCTGAACGTGAACTACAGCGAGTGATGAATGGTTTACTAAAGAGGTGCCAAGAATATATGGACAGCGATGGAGGTCAGTTTCAGCATCTCCTTTCATAAAGTTTGTAAGTAAAACCTTTAAAAGTAGTTTTAAAAAATGTATGGTTTCATCCGCCTTTCTATGATAGCAGCAGACGGCAACGAGCGCCGAAGACGCGGACAGGAAAAGCACCGCCCGGCTGGTGCGTAGTTTTTTGGCTCTCTGTAGAAATCATATTTCAAATACTAATGGTAGATGAAATGTGTTTTGTAGAATGTGTTACCTTTGGTTTCCATGGCAATCTTACCTAGGTATATGAGAATGGATATCCCTGAAAGCAAATACATTTTCAAGATTACTCTGTTAACAACTTTGTTTCGTTTCAGTTACCCACGTAAAGTGTTTGTTAATATAAAGCATGAACATGTTTCTCTCTTATTGTTTCTTATACCATTCTGTATTGCTTGCCGTCCCTTTTTATGATTCACTATTAAAAGCACTAATATAACAGAGAGTGAGAGAATTTGTTTTGTGATAGTTTTTAATTTATGTATCTTATAACTTTCATGAACAGCAAACTTGAATACTTACTTTTTTCTTACATTGTAATGCTTAGCTTGCAATTTGTTTTTAATTGCTACGTTATTAAATTCCTGAGCGTGCTATAAAAGCTGTTACAAAGTAACGCAAGATCACATTTCCACCAGTAAGTTACTTATTGAGACTTTTGTTTACATACTTTCTTTCTTCTCAGGCCTGTAATTTGTGATGCGTGCTCTGCATGTGTCTGGGATGCGCAGTGTTGCCAGATATTTAATTGCATGTAACTTAGCTTTAGACAACTGCTGTTGAGGAAATGTTATTTCGGATTATTTTGCTATTTTCTGAGAGTATATTTCGTGGTTTAGAGGTGGACGTGTATAACCTTCCAGCCTGTATACAGAGTGGAAAGTTATACAGCGTTATTCAAAAAAAGGAATAGACTTTAAATATTTATTTCTAATGAACGACAATAGATGGCGACACATGGACACATCACTGAAAAGAGAAAAGCTCAAAGTGTTAGTTTATGTGTTCAAAATGAGCGCCATTTGTTATGCGAGGACGACCAGAGTTTTTCCCTTTTGCATACGCAACCATCGAATTTATTGTAACAATTTTAAATTTTTATGACGAGACGGCTCGTTGTTTAACTTACAACGAAATGCACGCTGCAATGAAATAATGGATTAACTCTTTGCATAATGCAGCACACAAAACGACTTTTTTTGTGACGTCGCCATTTTCTCGTAAACAAACACAGCGCCGCTGTAGGCACTGAATGGAACTAAAAGCTTTGAACTTTCCTCTATTCAATGAAGTGTCGTTATCTATTGTCGTTAATTAAAAATGTATATTTAAAACCTTTTCCTTATTTTTAAAAATCCCTGTACATATATACAGGTAAATCTACAGTTTTATGTTGTTTTCTCACTCATAAAAAACTAAACCATATTTGTATAAAGCACTTTGCAGTTATTCTTACACCAACGTAAATAACAACGAAAATTCTGACTGGCTGTGTACGAAGAGCGCAATGAATGGTTGGATGATCATTTGAGGGTCAAGTTACGTTTCGTAATTGGGAAGCAACATTTTTTTATTTTGTTCCCCTTATTCCTCATCACAAAATGAACAGCTTTTTATAAACCATTTTATAATTAGAAAATAACATACCAAATATAGTTTTCCATTTAAAATAATTAATTTGGCCCTAAAATGACCATAACAACGTCCTCCACTGATAACACACTAATGACATTTATTTTCCTCCATAATATTGTTACATTCTGGGATGAAGGCCAAAAGGTTCCCAGCAAATTATTAAATTTTAATCACCCCAACACACACATGGGGGAAACGTAGCTCAGAAACCGTGTGCGAACCAAGACCTTGGTATCTACATTCCGATGAATGCGTGAGGTTTGAGTTTTTTTAACAAAATACAGAAATTTCACATCACACACATTACTTGTGATTTATTGATAAAGCTCTTGGAGGCCCATCATTATACACAGGGTATACATGATTGAGGGGAGATGCCATGCTGTCGAGGACTGGCCACTCGCGACCTACGCCTTATACACTTACTCACCAAGTGAAGCTAACACACAAATAAGTAACGCCCTAGGCACCACTAGCCAGAGCTGGCATCATACTGGACAGAGATTCCAACAGAGCCTACTCTCTCTGGCGTGGTCGGCGCCAAAGGAGAAGGCTCGTTCAGCCGAAAGAAATAATAAATCACCCCAATAATACTGTCGACAATGCGACGCAATAATGTGTCTGGTATGACAATACCTACTAATACGCCACATCTCCCCCCACTTACAAAAGTGAGGCAAATGGTCCATCCGTATATGGAACCAGTGTGTTGCTAATGGGTAGCGAAGACATTTTTAAATTCTTCACTAATTTTTGTACCGTCTTTCTCCTGTATTTGTGTGCATTTGCTTTTACTGCCTTATCTTCACAATATTCTTCAGCTGATCTGTGATTTTTCCCCTCTTGTTATCACTTCTCATAAAAAGTTTTACCCTCTCATTTCTTTTACGGTTATGAGGCTTTTTCGAAATTGCTCTTTGCTGGCGTAGCGTAATCGGTTGTTTTACAGCTCGTAAAACCTGGGCTCCGTTGGAGATTGCCTCTCTTGAAGAAGTATTAATAAACTCTCGCAGAGAGTGTTTCCTGCATTACTTCCTCAGAGCATTACTAGCAGGTTATTACGTAGCTAAGTGGGACTTGTTTCCTTCATCTCCATTAGCATTTACACAATTCACAAAAATTATATTTGCTAGTTATTTTGCATACCTATAATAAGTATTCTGTCACCTATACTAATATTATAGAAGACAAAATGTGTATGTATAAGGGATAGGACCTCGATACCGTCGATACTTCAACACTCTCGATTCTCGGTGGTATCAAAGTGCGTCTCATACTTTGAAATGAACCTTCGATACTTTTAATGTTTTATGTTTTGCATTATTGGAATTTGTTGCGTTTAACTTTGTTACTGCCTCGCAACTGTCTCCAAAGAATTGGTGGACTGTAGTTCTGGATAGACCTTGACTTCTTTGAATGCAACATTGCACGGACTCTTGTATCTGAATGAAAACATGCAAAAAAATAGGAGAAAGAGCAGAGGTACTCATATAACATACAGCGTTATCATACCTTAGTGCAACAGCTGATTTATCTAACGCACTATATCACATTTCTGCAATAGTGGTGACTCACTATCAGTTATTATATTTATCTCCTCTGGTGACCACAATCTGTAAATTCAACAAAAACAAATTGGAACATAAGACGTGAGATAATACAGCGCATGGAAATGCACTACGTGATCAAAAGTATGCGGACACCTGGCTGAAAATTACGTACAAGTTCGTGGCACCCTCCGTCGGTAATGCTGGAAGTCAATATAGTATTGGCCTACCCTTAGCCTTGATGACAGCGTTCACTCTCGCAGGCATACTTTCAATCAGGTGCTGGAAGGTTTCTTGCGGAATGGCAGCCTATTCTTCACGGAGTGCGGAACTGCGGAGAGGTATCAATGTAGGTCGGTGAGGCCTGGTACGAAGTCGGCGTTCCAAGACATCCCAAAGGTGTTCTACAGGATTCAAGTCAGGACTCCGTGCAGGCCAGTCCATTAAAGGGATGTTATTGTCGTGTAACCACTCCGCTACAGCCCGTGCAGTATGAACAGGTGCTCAATTGTGTTGAAAGATGCAATCGCCATCCCTGAATTGCTCTTCAACAGTGCGAAGCAAGAAGGGCTTAAAATATCAATGTAGGTCTGCGCTGTGATCGTGCCGCGCAAAACAACAAGGGGTGCAAGCCCCTCTCCAGGAAAAACACGACCACACCATAACACACCACCTCCGAATTTCAGTGTTGGCACTACACACGCTAGCAGATGACATTCACTTGGCATTCGCCATACCCACACCATACCATCGGATCGCCACCTTGTATACCGTGATTCGTCGCTCCACACAACGTTTTGCCACTGTTCAATCGTGTATTTTTGACGCTGCTTACACCAAGTGAGGCGTTGTTTGGCATTTTCCTGCGCGATGTGTGGCTTATGAGCAGCCGCTCGACCATAGAATCTAAGGTTTCTCACCTCACGCCTAACTGTCATAGTACTTGGAGTGGATCCTAATGCAGTCTGGAATTCCTGTGTGGTGGTCTGGATAGATATCTGCCTATTACTCTTTACGACCCTCTTCAAATGTCGGCGGTCTCTGTCAGTCAACAGGCGAGGTTGCTCTGTACGATTTTGTGCTGTGCATGTCCCTTCACGTTTCCACTTCACTATCACGTCAGAAACAGTGGACCTAGGGATGTTTAGGAGTGTGTAAATCTCGCGTACAGACCTCTGACACAAGTGACACCCAATCACCTGACCACGTTCGAAGTCCGTGATTTCCACAGAGCGTCCCATTCCGCTGTTTCACGATATCTAATGACTACTGAGGTCGCGGATAATGATTACGAGGCAATAGGTGGCAGCACAATGCACCTAAGATGAAAAACGTATGTTTGAGGGGTGTCCGAATACTTTTGATTACATAGTGTATTTACTCTTTCCTTTCATCTGTAGTTTTTGATTACGCAAGTTAAACTTGGTTCACGAGTGTAGCTTACGGAATACCGTAAGGCTAATTTCCGTAATATGCATAAAGAATCCTTAAAAGAAAGTTTCCAGTACAAAATAGCCCGTGGCATTATTAAGATAAAAAATCGCTGCCAATAGGAGAAAGTCAAACAGGAAAAATTCCGGAATTACCATATAATACAAGATTGGTTATACGCGTTTATACACAGAAAAATACTAATAACAAGATCATTGAGTGAACAAGCTATCGCCTTTACATCTAGTTTATTAAGTGAGTAGCAAGTACCGGCGCTCAAAAATCGGTGTCGGTATCGAGTATCGAGAAATAGTGGTATCGTCCCATCGCTAGCGCGCGCGCGTGTGTGTGTGTGAATCTCAAAAACCTCTCAACTGATCCTCATAATTCTTTCACCACTTTCTGGTCTATAAAACGCTTTCGAATTTCGATTTATAAATTCCTAAGATAGTACAGGGTGATTTATGAAGAACTGACACATTTCTTTCCTTAATTATCCTGTTCGAAATTCACTCAGTGCCGCAATTTTAGAACCAAAGTAAGCAGAATCCTCTGGAGTTTTGATTGCCTGTCACTAGATGCGCAGATGTTCATATTTTACTCGTAAATGTTAGTTTTATTGTCGGCAACTGTTTTTGAGATTTTGTTCTAGTCAACGTGAAAATGGAGTACACATTAAATGAAGGACTCTTCCTTGTAAAGCGATACTGGATTACTGGACTCAATTACAGCTACTCAAATGGCATACCAGAGAGAATTTCGGAATCATCCCCAAAGAAACACATTACTGGGACTGGTAACCAAATTGGAAACAACTGGATCTCTGGTGAGTCCAGGCCGCATTTATTGATGTTTTGCAGATAACGTGAAAGAAACACATACTGAAGCAAATTAATGAAATAAATTTATTAGAATATTAAAATTACAATGAGCAGGATTTATTTTACTATAAATGCACATATTTTATTGTTTATCTGGGAAATGAATTCCAGTGCACTGCTGCTTTGAAGTGTTAAAAGGTTTGGGCTATAAGGTAGCTGCGCGCGCCGCCGAGAAAGATCATAATATGTCGCTGAAGTATAATGGATGCTATTATAGTTCAGTTATGTCACATATAATCAGCTTATTATAGTGTGGTTGACCAATAAGTATTTACACAGCTTATATTGGAATTTTGAACACATTGGAATTTTAAAAGAATATTACTGCGAAGATTTTTTTGGAATTGCCTTGTAGTGGAAAATATTTATTGTGTCTCCATTTAAAACCAATATAAAATAAGACAAATACCGGCGATATTTTCATTCCACTATATATATATGGCCACAGTTTAGCAACTAAGAAAGGCTAAGACGCAGAGAATCGAATCTTATCGAAGCTTGTAACGTTACCATACATATGCGATACCAATGCCAAAATATTTCAATAACCCTCATGCAGAAAATGTTTTGAGTTATTAATTCCTTTTTACTTTCTCTGCTACGCATAGTAAAAAGGGGAAGTATTACATTCCACCCAAAAATTCGATATCGAGAATCTGCCGGAAATACTTGCTTTGAGACCCATGAATAAGAAAAAGCATTCTTAGAAAAAGGTCGATCTGTGTGTCTGTGAACAGCATAACTCAAAAACAAAAGTCGGATAAATACCAAACTTCGTATTTTTATATTTCAAAGATGCGACACGAATATTTTCAAGTAAATTCCACCATCCCAGGCTACCCTTTACCTAGAACATTTTCGAAAGTTTTTATTTTCTCAAAAATGTCTCCAATGGTTTTGATTAAAATATCATATGTTTAACATATTTTCATGGCAAATGAAATGTATATCTTGAATTTTCTGGGAATGTCACCAAAAGTCCTGTTCATTCTGAATGGTTTTACATAACTGCTAAACCGTAGGAGATAAACAGAATTTTACTTTACAGCATGTAAATCTCTTTAAAACATACATTTATGGCATATACCTTTCCTATATATTCCTTGTTATGTGTTTGAATTGTCCAATATTCATACGTTCTCTCAAATGGGAATTTAGTATACGTTTTTTTATGTCCCAAACATACAAAGAGAATGAAATCCTCCACATAACAACGTGCTTTTAAAAGATTTGACTATCCCTTAAAACCTATCATATTTCCCTTGCCCCTACAAGAAAGTTAGCGATACGATATTAACAATACATTCTGCAAATGTTTATCTGGATTAACATGAAGTAAATGGAGAATAAGGGTTTGTAAATTTAGTTTGTACAAGAGTAGATAGTGTCATATGAATGCAACACATCAGGTTTTACTTATGTTGCAATCAAGCTCTTTAGAACAGCCTGCTAAATAATTGTATAAAAAGAGAATATTGCCAAGATTAGAAATTAGTGAACCAATATTTTATTATTAACAACTGAGATGATTATTTCTCTCGATGGTTGCGGACTAAGTGTCTTTACCAAGAGGTTAACTTGGTGGCCTAGGAGTGCGGAATCTTCATAATGACCAGCTTCAACTCTATTTCGTTGTAAATGTTGCGGGTTCTGTATCGTGTTAAAACCATGTAGCGTTTGTGTTATTAAACAACTAAGGGAACCAAAGATTTAGAATGTCACTGTGATTATCTAAATAAAAATCTGATGTGTTACACTCACATGAATTTCTCTACTCTTGTACAAACTATTTTTACAAACGCTTATTTCCCATATGCTTCATGTTAATCGAGATATCGAGATGTCAATCTTATTGCTAATTTTCTTGTAGATGCAAGGGGAATATGGTAGATTTTAAGCGATAGTCAAATATTTTATCGCTGGTTGCTATGTGGCGCATTCCATTCTCTTTGCAAGTCTAGGACATAAAAAAAATGAATAACGAATTTGAGAAAAAGTATAAGTATTGGAAACTTTAAGGGAATAACAAGCAATATCATGAAAACAGTTCACTCAACAAAACAAATTATATGACATAAATGGTGTATTTTAACGCGATCTACATCTTTTGTGTAGTAAAATTTTGTCCATCTCTTATGGTTTACCAGTTATGCAACAGTCGTTCACAATGAAGAACACTTTTGGAGACATTCCCAGAAAATTCGAGATATATATTTCATTTCTAATGACAATGTCTTAAACATTAGATATTTTAATCAAAATCGTTAGAGCCATTTTTGAGAAAATTAAAATTTTCTAAAAATGTTTCATGTAAAGGGTAGTCTGTGGTGGGGGGATTTTCTTGATAACCTTCGTGTCGCGTCTCTGGAAGATATTGAACCTAAATAACAAGTTTGGTGTTTATCCGACTGTTCGTTTCTGAGTTATGCTGTTCACAGACACACAGACACACACACAGACACACACACACACACACACACAGACACACACACAGACACACACACACACAGACACACACACAGACACACACACACACACACGGACATGTTTCCAGAAATGCTTTTTTTGGATTCAGGGGGTCTCAAAACATGTATTTCCGGTAAAATCTCGGTATTGAATTTTTGGGTGGAATACAATATTTCCCCTACTTACTATACGTAGTAGAGAAAGTAAAAATATAATGTTATACATTCACTTGACTTGCTCTATCCTCAATCGTTCATTAGTGGGTATACAAATGATACTCAAGCTTATTACTTTCTCTACTTCGTATAGTAAGTAGAGGAAGTATTGTATTCCACCAAAAAATTCGATACCGAGATTTCACCGGAAATACATGTTTTGAGACCCCAAGAATCCAAAAAAAGCATTTTTGGAAACATGTCCGTGTGTGTGTGTGTGTGTGTGTGTGTCTGTGCGTCTGTGAACAGCATAACTCAGAAACGAACAGTCGGATAAACGCCAAACTTGGTATTTAGGTTCAATACCTTCCAGAGATGCGACACGAAGGTTTTCAAGAAAATCCCCCACCCCAGATTACCCTTTACATGGAAGAGTTTTCAAAATTTTAATTTTCTCAAAAAGGGCTCTAACGATTTTGATTAAAATATCATATGTTTAAGATATTTTCATGACAAATAAAATGTATATCTTGAATTTTCTGGGAATGTCTCCAAAAGTGTTCTCCATTGTGAACGACTTTTACATAACTGGTAAACCATAAGAGATGGACAAAATTTTACTACACAAAAAATGTAGATCGCGTTAAAATACACAATTTATGACATATACTTTTTTGTTGTTGAGTGAACCATTTTCGAGATATTGCTTGTTATTCTCTTGAATTTTTCAATACTTTTTTCTCAAATGGGAATTCGTTATTCATTTTTTTGTCTTGGATATGCAAAGAGTATTAATCTGTGGCAAAGGGAATGGTACTGCACCTAGCAACCAGCTATTAAGAGATGTGTATGTGCTTAAAATCTACTGTATTTCTATATTGCCCTTTTAAATATATTTTCCCCTTACATCTACAAGAAAATTAGAAATAAGATAGTCTGCAAATGTTTATCCCGATTAACATGAAGTAGATGGAGAATAACCGTTTGTAAAAATAGTTTGTACAAGAGTAGAGAAAGTCATGTGTGTGCAACATATCAGGCTATTTTTCTATCTACTTCACTTTAATCCAAGTAAATTTTTGCAAAAATAGCTACAACACACATTTCATTATAGATACAAAGAGATCAGCGACAAAGAGATCAACTGAACGTTATACGCTGGCCTTAAAATTCCAGATATTTTTGAGATTTCCAGGATAAAGGAAGTCATATGAGTGAAGTACATAATATATGAGTTTGGTTATGAAGACACGGTAGTGGAGTTAAAAAGAGCATTTTCAAACCCTTCTGTAAATCATTCTTTTGTTTAGTCTATTTAGTTCCTCGACAATACGCATCTTAAATTAATCTGCATACTTACAGAAGAGTTTTGAACACCGCAATATACCTAGTTTATGCATTCTAGCGTTCTCGTTATCAACCTCTCTTAAATATAGAATCTCAGTCAAGCAGCACATTTTTCTTATTTTCAGCTCCTTTCGCATTTTATTTTTTTTTCCCCTTCACCGAAAGTTCTCCTAATAAGCTTGTCTTCTCAGTTTCAGGAACTCCGTAATTCGATGTATCCCCTTCTAGTAATCTGACATTTTAACTTCTCTTCCCTCTGGCTTATCTTTTCTTGCTCTTCCACTATTTTCTTGTCCAAAACAAGAATAGATCTTTTCCTGAAGTTTTTATTTTCTCTTTCTTTTATTCTTTCTTTCTTGTTTTCTTGATTTATTCCTTTATCTCCATGCACATTTTAATTTAAAACTGTCTTGTGTGTTTCTGTTAGGGAATTGCTTAACAACGTCTCACCCCCAATTTCGTTATACATAGAAGAATAGCTCAAACATACTCTTAAAAATAGTGAATCAGCTTCACAAAAATATTCTTGCTCTTTTTTGTTTTATACAAACCACTAGTCACAGTTTCGCACCTGTTATCCCATTTATTTCTGTCTATTCGTTTATATGATATGCGGTGATTAGTTTGGGGTGGATAAAATTAAAACACTGTAACTGAAACTTATATTTTAAAACTTGTGTATAAATATTGAAATTTGGGAGACTTTCCAGAACGGTGAATGGCCCCATTTTTACGCTAATGATGATGCAATTCAGCCCATTTACGTTGTAACATCAGAGGAGTGATTTTTGTGAAGGTTTGGGTAGTTTTTAATTTCAGATCATCAGTGTTCCTGGATTTCTGTAAATAAACAACGCTTTTAACAGAACATCACACGAGGAAGTCAGGAGAGGATAGATATGGGGAATTTGGGGGCCTAGAAATTGGTCCGTCACGACCATGCCACATACGTTGAAAGCGGTATTTAGAAAATTACGAATAACCTATCCCAGTGATGAGTAAAATCCATCTTGCTGGAATACAATTTTCGTACTGTTGTCTTCCTCAAATTGTGGGAACAACTGTAACGTATCCAAATATCCATAGCGTTAATGTCGTGTTCTGCAATGAAGAATAGTCCATACACTTTATTGCGGCTCACTCCAAAACATACGTAAGCTTTAGAACTTGAACTGTCTGGTTTGTCCAAAAAATGCAGTTGTAAATGTTTACTTTTCCGCTTTGTCTGTAAATAACCATTCGTTTATGAAGCCGTCATCTTCAATCGTTGTCACATCATGGATGCAAAATGAATTTCATGATCATCATCGCGAAAGGCTTGTAGTCATTCTGAGTGATATGGACACAGTTTAGGTAGTTTGGAACAGTACGCTGACAGGACATGTGGTAAATGTATCTCTGCTGATGGAGATAGCCAATGGCTTCAGAGATAGCTGCTACTCATATTGGGTTTCGACTGCGACCTCCTGCATGTCCTTTTTAATACCTTTAAATGGTCGACACTACAACATTATGGAATCGTTTTAAGTATATTATCATATCAAAATACTCATTGAACTTGTTTAATACTCATATTGCACTCGCTGTTGATTCTTAGTAGATATTTCAATCATTACAATTTGTCATTATACACTGTTGATTTTAATTCTTGCCATGTAAAGAAACTTCATATTTTAAACAAAATATTTCCAGCAAGAAATTTCTGCTACTATCGTATTAGTTTTTACAATAACATTTAATATTATCCAAACAGATAACCCTATATTTCCAAAATCGATGACAAAACAGACATTTAGTGTGATGTCATATTGTGATAATTCTTCTTAAAGGTGTCACCGGAGTGGGGGAGAGCTATAAGTATGTAACCTAAGTGGTTACAGAAATTACGTAACTGCATTATAAATCAAGCGAAACGAGCAAAGAGGAAGATTTAATTAGTAATAAGAGCTGCTTAAGTTTCACATTGTTCTGTATTTTAATTTAATAGTACCATAGAGGAATTACATGCCATTGAATATTTTGCATAATAAAGAAATTCTCACGGAAGAACACGCAACTGCCTTCAAGACGTTTGCTTCTGCACGGGCTCCAAGTAATATATGCCTGTGTCATGATGGTACACCTCCCGTCCCGGGTTGACTGCAGTCAACGGATACTTCTGAGTTCTAGATATATCTGGCTATGGTTATGATTTCAGTAAGAGGCGGACCAGAGAGACAGTATTTATGACGTTAATTCTCCTTGTACTGTAGTCTAAGTTGAATGAGAGAGGGTGAGCCCAGATGTAAACAACGGGCGCATGACCACAGTGCTCGTACAGGTTGCATCAAAAGAATGCCTCTACTATGCTGTACTTACATGACGAGTGTTAATGTTTTTATTCCGTTATAAAACACTTCAGTTTACATATACACTGCCGTTTGTGAAAATTGCAACACAAAGAAAGAATTTCCCGTATAACTCCAAACTTGGTAGAAGTGTAGAAGAGTGTGCAAGCAATAAGTGATTTAGAGTTGCAGAGAGATTGGGTACACGTAGGCCGAGCCTAACCTTCTCATGTCCGTCCGACAAGGCCAGTGTTGCGTCCAGTGTAGTCAGTGCAGAGCTGTCAAACCAGGTGGAAACAATAAATAGAGTGCCAGTATGCCTTATCGACGTCAAGGGGAGCCATATCGGCATGTGAGTGAGTTCGAACGGTGCAGAATGATCGGCATCGGGAAGCGGGTTTGTCATACCGTGACATTTCGGCTCGTACACGGCATGCTGCTACGACAGTGATGCTTGTGTGGAAGCAGTGGATAGATGAAGGTCGTACGCAGCGAAGATCAGGTACTGGACCACGGAACATGACCACAGCACGGGATGACCGCCATCTTGCCCGCATGACCATAACGGACCGTACAGCTTCATCCACCGTATTGGCTCGGCGTTGGAGCACTGCAACAGGTGTGAACTTGTCTGCATCAACGGTTCGTCGCCGTCTGCTGCAGGTTTGACTGGTTGCATGCATGCCATTACGTCGGCTTCCATTGTCCAGAAACCACAAGCTCCTCCGACTGCAATGGGGTGAACACCGTCACTGGGGTGCTGAGTGGCAAAATGTAGTCTTTTCGGACGAGTCCCGCTTCAATGTGCCCTACAGTGATGTCCGCATACGTGTGCGGCGGTACCGTGGTGAGCGCAACCTGGAGGGCTGCATTGTTGAGCGCATAACGGACAAACACCAGGTGTGATGTTTTGGGACGCCATTGGTTACAGCAACCGATCTCGCCTCCTACGAATTTAGGGCACTTTGAACAGCAACCGGTACCTAATGGTGGTTGTAGAACCTGAGCTACTCCCCCTGGTTCAGGCATCTCCACAGGCCACATTTCAACAGGACAATGCTCGGCCACATATTGCGATGAATGTACAAGCCTTCTTCGAAGAACGAGGGGTACCATTGCTTCCCTGGCCTGGACGTTTGCCTGACATGTCGCCCATCGAACATGTCTGGGATATGATTGGTCAGCACCTGGTGCGTCACGGTCCTCCAGTAACCAGTGTCACGGATTTGTGGGCTCAAATACAAACTGCGTGGCGGGAAATCCCTCAAGAACTTATTCAGAACCTTTTTGATTCGATGCCACGGCGTATAGCAACTCTAATTGCAGCGCATGGAGACCACACCAAATACTGAATATTAGGGCTTTTCATGTACCTAACCTGTGGTAATAAATTCATTGAATTCACGCGTTTCCTTCTTGGTGTGCAATTTTCACAAGCGGCAGTGTATGTAAAGTGAACACTGCATAATCTGTACATTGTAGCGGAAATTAATGTGCGTACATGCGGAGATTGCCCAAAGTGAACGTTTTCCATCTCTCTAAAAAGGGTATATCGTGAGAAGCTACTTTCGACATACAAGAGGTAATAGGTGCATACGAGTAATACACTTATATCACTGCCTGATATATTTCTGACACTGTTTGCGAAGCGGAACATCATAGCTACTACAGTATATTTCTTTACCCACCGTCTTTAACTAGGGGACATGTGCCAAGACATTATGCTCTCTACATCAGTAACTTGAAATCATGGACCAGCTCAGTCTAATCTGCCTCTAGTTATCAGGAAGCGGAGTAATGATTTCGGCACTTAAGCCCACATGAAGGCCAATTGGCTTTTGGAAACCTATAGAAGTAAGGGGTGTAACGAAAGGACACGTAGGGCGATTAGATCTGGGGCGGGGTCACAGGCGGGGTCCCCAACGTCTCTATATATTAAATTCTGACACCGATGGGATCCCCCACTGCCCTAGCTATTCACACTGAGGGATCTTTCTGAGGCTCCAACATACGAGGAACACCAGGGAATACAGTTTTCAAAGTGAACTCCACCACCACACGCCTCGCCCGCCGTCCACTCGCCTGATCCTACAGCCCTAAAATATGAAATGACAGAACAATTTGCGGCGTTATGTAATCTACTCCAGCATATGAATTTCAGCCAAGAAAAACCGCCAAAAAAAAACCCAAAGTCGGAGTAGCCGGCCTAACGGCAATCGCCCCGGAACCTGCACACACATTACTGTACAGCTAACTCGTAATTTGTGTCTAGCGCGTCCTTATCTTACAGTAGAAATCCTGAATCTAATTTGAAAATTTAAATGCCATAACCGGGACTCGAACCACAGATCTTAGGCTTTCGTGGATCAGAAACTCGATTTTAGCTTACACATGACTAGTGTTAAACAACAATTATAAACACGTAAATTATCCCTAAGAGCCTGGAAATTTAAAGTTCATACAGCATTGGATATCACTTTTAAGATAGATATACCTCGAAGTAACTGAGATCACCTTAAGGCGTTACTGCATTCATGAATAGATAAAAACAGCTAATAATCCGGCTATGGTTGCTCTATGGTAGAGCATCAGCGTGGAATCGGAGGTTCGAATCCCGGCAGTGACTACTAACTTTGAATTTTTCAAACGTAATTCACCTTTCTACTTTAGCCTATTAAGTCATTGTGAACAGTCATCATAATATATGTGACCCATTAAAGCCGAGATTACGATGAACTTAACGTAACCTGAAAGTCTAATACAGATGGAACTGTTTAGGGTTAACTTAACGTGACTTAATGCTACGTAACTTAAGATTTTAATAATGCCAAATTTCTCTTCCCGTTACGTAAAATTTGATGTCACATGATAATTAGAACCAATCGGTATGAAGCAGAAGGATAAAGTGATAAAAGAACTACCAACAAAGAGTCATTCCCATTAGTTAAGTTAAATGCATCTCAATTATACTTTTAGTTTAGCAACATTTCTTAACTTCACGTTACGTCCCGTCACCTTAAGTCTGCATAAGCAAAGTAATCCCGGCATAAGGGTAAAGAAGAATAACATAACGAAAATAATTAATTGAATATGAAACACATACAATATACGAGGGCTGATCAACAAAGACTGAGACTGATTTTTTTTCGCAGATGTTTATTACTCCAATTCAATGTTTACATGATCTTTTTCAAAGTAGTCCCCTCCTACTTCAAAGCACTTTTTATAGCGTCTCTGCCAGTCCTTGAATACGTGCTGCAGACCATTCTTTGTCAGGTCCTTGAGAATCGCCTCACTTTTCATTAGCACTGCTTTAGAGTTCTCAAATCGAATACCCTAAGCTTTGCCTTTAGTGATGGGAATAAAAAAGTCATAGGGTCGGGGCTATAAGGTGGATGTGGTACACAGGTAATGTTGAATCGAGCCAGAAACTGCATGACTTGATTTGCGACGTGAGGCCGTGCTTCCTCAGTGTAGCCAATACTGACGTGTAGTATGCTGCTGTAACAGTAGTGTGAGGGGGAACTGCATGCTGGTAAATCATTCTATTACAGTCAAAAATGTGATCACCATCACTTTCCCTGCAGATGGAACATCTTTTGCCTTTTTTGTTGTTGGAGAACCTGGCGATTTCCACACTGTGCTGGCTTGTTTTCCTTCAGGATCATAATGATGCAGCCATGACTCATCACTGGTGATAATCGATTTAAAAAATGCATCACCTCCATTGTCTGGTATGCGAAATGCACGTAGGGTCTACAAAATTGAGCATTACTACCAACCCACCAATACGAGAGTGCTGCCGCCTACCAACATTATACATAAAACCCCACCCTTTTCAAATATTTATGTTACAGATACGAAACTATCACGGAAGCTACAGGAAAAAATCAGTCGCTCTTTGTGATCAGCCCTCGTAATTACGTTTCCTTCACATAACACAGATAAACTGCATAGTAGTCGTCTAAAAGGCTTTAAACTGAACACATAGATAACATATTTAATACTTCCTACTATTAATAAAATACAATTTTTTTATTTTTTATTTGGGTTTAAAAGTTTTATTTTAAGGGTTTAAATAAGCAAAAGTGGATTCATTAAATTTTCATATGAATTTAATGCAACGATGGTTATTTTCAACAAATCATAAAGATATTGGAATATTATATTTTATTTTTGGTGCATGAGCAGGAATGTTAGGAACATCTTTAAGAATTTTAATTCGAACTGAATTAGGGCAACCTGGATTTTTAATTGGAGATGATCAAATCTTTCATTATGTATTAGATAATAACTCTTAAAGAATAGCAGATTATGATACAAGGGGTAAATTTAGGGTTTTATTTTGGAGTAGGAATATTTGCGAAACGAATGCCGTAGACCAAGTGTGTTTTAAAAAGATTTATATTTTTGTATGGTAGCTTGTCGTTTATATCTTATGCTTTACCCGTTATATTAGATCATATAAAATTCCTTCTGAATAAAGAGGATTTCACAGGATACTCCCAGAAGCTTAAATATATACATTTTATTTTTCAAGTAAACATCTTTAGTAAAAACTAAAACTGAACCCCATGGCGCTACGGCCCATGCAGGGCCTTGGCCTGCTAATCCAACTGCCAGCCTCACGCACGACAGAGGTGGGCGATCATGCAACCGATATTGGGAGCAAATGTGCAGCATCACGCATCCCTCAGCTGGAATTTTGCCTATATCTTAAATATATGGTAATGTAATCAAAATCGTGAGCGCCATTTTTAAAAAACAAAAGGTAATGGCGTTTTTCTACGGAGCGGAGCGAGGATTTTCTTGAATCTGTTGTTGCATCTTCATAAGATAGTGAGATTGAATATTTTTGGGTTATGCTGTTTTCACAGCATAGCACCTTCTTCTAAAATTCTTTTCTTTTTTATTTAGGAAGCTTCGAAACATATATTTCAGGCGAAATCTCGATATTGAATTTTAGATTGGAAAGCAAGGCTTCCACTACCCACCAGGTATGTAACTGAGGAAATAAAAGACTAAGGTAAAATATCTAAAGGTATGCACGTAAAGCTAATTATCACGGAGGAACCGAATCGGGGGTAGAGCACCGCAAGTAGGCCAGTCGGCCCTTTTTGCTTCCATCGTGACCGCTGGGAGGAAAGGATGAGGGGAGAGACCTGAAGGGATGCCGACGGGCGCAAGCATGAACGCGGTCCCTAAAGTTTTCAGATAGAACGCATCCCACGCCGCATGGTTCCTCCCCACAAGCCACAAACCTCCAGGGTTCCCTGGAGAGGAGAGGAGAGGAGAGACATAACTGAGCGATACTGCAACAACGTTAGGGAACAGCGCAAGCCACCACCCAGCCGCAATCCGCCGAACACCGTCGACTGGTCCTATAACCCTGAAACAGATGACAAGGAAGATGATGAGTACAGGAAATAAGGGGAAGGAGAGTCGTGGTAGAAGATGAACCACCGTCACCTGGTCCTACAACTCTGAAACAGATGACAAGGAAGATGATGAGTACAGGAAATAAGGGGAAGGAGAGTCGTGGTAGAAGATGAACCACTCCAGCATTCGCCTGGCGACCCAGGGAAATAAGGAAAAGCCCATGGGCCAGAGTGTGCGGTCGCCGGGGATCGATCCCGGAACCTCCCGAATGCGTAAAAGCCTGAGCCACTCCGCTCGGTAGGAAGAATATCTAACTACACTGTCAACCACTAGATAAAAGAAGCAAAGCAATAGCTTGGGAATATACTACTCTCTCGCTCACTCCTACTACACACTCTCTCTCTTAATTGATAGTTTAAGTCTACAGCCTAATTCCATAAAGCAGAAAACCAATTTCAATTAAAATATTAAAAGCTCATCAATCGCAACATACGCTGCCGTTATACAAGTTTTTCCTTAAGTTGCACACTTCTTATTTACCTCCGTTTGTTTCCTTGGAGCAGCTCTCGTTTCCTGAGCTCGACGAACGATGACGACACAACATGGCATGCTGCTAAGAAATAATGAAACGTCTGGTTCTGAATTCTGCCTCTTCATCAAACCTCTAATTAAGGTTTGTTTGTGCCAGTTTTGTAATATATAAGACCAGTAGATGAATGAATGAATAAATAAATGTAGTGTCCCATAAAGGGTAAAGGCTTCCACCAAGAGGGGAATTCTATTAGAAACACTCACGATGAGTTATTTCACGTAAGTGGAGAATGGGACCTGCGTATATTAGTTCTTGCACACTTTGAACCTCACTTGGATTCACATTCGTATTTAATTTAGCTTAAATGTAATTTCTGTTATGGTTTGTTAATTCTTTCACACTCAGCAGATGAGACTAATATAAATAATTCATTGTTTGAGGTTTAACAGAAATGCCAGTCAAGATATCCTTAAACAGTGAAAGAAGATTGACTCATCATAAGCGTCTACTACGTAAGCCGTGATAGGAGTCTAAAAGAAGCATCGTATATGTTAGTGATAGGTGAAGTTAAAGGGGCGCCCGGAACCGGGACAGAGCACCGCAAGCAGGCCAGTCGGTCCACTGCGCTTCCAACGTGACCCCTGGAGGGAAGGATGAGGGGAGAGACTCAAAGGATGACTAGAACCGGCGCAAGCATGGACGGAGTCCCTAACCTTTCAGATACAACGCACCCGACACCGCTTGTACCCTGTCCACAAGCCATCAACTTCCAGGGTTCCCGGAGCGGAGCCCCACTCTGAGGAGAGTCCTAACTCTAAACCAGGGAAGAACCTTTACAGAGCGCAAGCCACCGCCCAGCCGCAACCCGCCGAATACCATCGCCTGGTCCCACAACCTTGAAGCAGATGACAAGGAAGTTGGGTACAGTAAATGAGAGGAACGAGAGACATTCGCCTGGCGAACCGGGAAAAGCACGAAAAACGCAAGGCCAGAGTGGGCAGTCGCCGAGGATAGATCCTGGAACCTCCGGGATGCGCGCCAGATACGTAAACCCCTGAGCCATCTCGCTCGGTGTTAGCGATGAGACGATACCACTATTTCTCGATACTGATACCGATGTTGATTTTTGAGCACCGACACTCGATACTCTATAAAAAATCTGATGTGTTACACTCACATGACTTTCTCTACTCTTGTACAAACTATTTTTTACAAACGCTTATTCTCCACAAGCTTTATGTTAATCGAGATAAACATTTGCAGACTCTATCTTATTGCTAATTTTCTTGTAGATGTAAAGGGAATATATATTTACAAGGGCATTTGGAAATACAGTAGCCTTTAAGCATAGACATATCTCTTAATAGCTGGTTGCTAGGTGCAGCACCATTCCCTTTCCCACAGATTAATACTCTTTGCATATCCAAGACAAAAAAAATGAAAAACGAATTCCCATTTGAGAAAATAAGTATTGAAAAATTTAAGGAAATAACAAGCAATATCTCGAAAATGGTTCACTCAACAAAAAAATGTATATGACATAAATTGTGTATTTTAACGCGATCTACATTTTTTGTGTAGTAAAATTTTGTCTATCTCTTATGGTTTACCAGTTATGCAAAAGTCGTTCACAATGAAGAATACTTTTGGAGACATTCCCAGAAAATTCAAGATATACATTTTATTTGTCATAAAAATATCTATATTTTAATCAAAATCGTTAGAGCCAGTTTTGAGAAAATTAAAATTTTCGAAAAATCTTCCATGTAAAGAGTAATCTGGGGCAGGGGGATTTTCTTGAAAACCTTCGTGTCGTATCTCTGGAAGATGCTGAACCTAAATACCAAGTTTGGTGTTTATCCGACTGTTTGTTTCTGAGTTATGCTGTTCACAGACAGACACACAAGACACAAACAGACACACACACGGATATGTTTCCAAAAATGCTTTTTTTGGATTCAGGGGGTCTCAAAACATATATTTGCTGTGAAATCTCGGTATCGAATTTTTGGGTGGTATACAATACTTCTTCTACTTACTATACGTAGTAGAGAAAGTAAAAACTATAAAGCCTTCTTCACTGAATTATGTTCTTATTAGTAGTTTTCTGTGTATAAACGTATGTAACCAACCTTGTAGTGTATGCTAATTGCAAAATGGTTCTTGATTAACATCTCCAATTGGTAGCAACCTTGTTTATCTTGATAATGCCACAGGTTATACAGGATGGACCATTTAAGTTGAGGCAGTACAATAGCTCCAAGACTAAGCGTTCTAGAAAGAACGTCTTAAATAAAAGCTGCTGATACTATGGGGGAAAGTAAATATCATCATTCGTGTTTTATTTAGGGGAAGTTGTTATGGTCATTTTAGGGTCAACTTAAATTGACGATAATTGTATTTTCCCATTTAAGACACACGGCTAATGGCATTCACTTTCCTCCATAACACCAAGCAACTTTTATGAAAGACATTTCTTTCTCCAACGCTTAGGTTTGGAGATATTGTACAGTCTCAACTTGAATGGTGCACCCTATACGTCCTCTATTTTTAGTCAAGGTGAATTATAATAGTAATAATAATAATAGCAATAATAATAATGGATTGTCTAACATATTATGGAAATAAGTCGTACGGTACACCTGCAACCTACGCACATGACCCGCGGTTACTTGCGTAAACACAAACAAACAGATGTCAGGAAAGAGCAAATATTTCCATGCGCTGTATTATCTCACGTCTTAAGGGGACCTAGGACAGATTTTTTAGTCAAAATGGCCAACATTTACTGTTTTTTGATTTCTGCAAAAATAACCACATTACAACAGCAGAAGTCCACCAGAAAGGTGTTGAAATTGCAATCAGAGGAGGCTAAGAAGAAGCAGGAGGGAAAGAGCTATGGTTATGGACAATTTTAACCCTTTACACCAGGTACATCAGCTTGTATAAAGGTTTTCAATATAAAATCTAAGTTTTCTCAGGACGACATTTTTCAATATGTCAAATGTCCTATGCGGGACAGTTTTCCTTAGTTTTGCATGAAACTTGGCATAATAGTCCTACTGTTCTATCTAAAGAAGTTGTAGTATCATTTTTGGGCTACTACGTAAAACTTGGACACAGTGGGCTATTAATCCTAAAATTATTACTTTTTAGGCTGTAATATCTGCGTAATGATTATAATTAATAATTTGTTATTCACAAAATGAAAAAATCTGATGTGTTGCACTCACATGACTTTCTCCACTCTTGCACAAACTATTTTTACAAACGCTTCATGTTAATCGAGATATCGAGATGTTAATCTTATGCTAATTTTCTTGGGAGGGGAATATGGTAGGCTTTAAGCGATAGTCAAATATTTTAAGAGCTGGTTGCTATATGGAGTATTCCATTCTCTTTGCATTACCAGGACAAAAAGAATGAATAACAAATTCCCATTTGAGAAAAGGTATAAGTAATGGAAAACTTAAGGGAATAACAAGCAATATCTCGAAAATGGTTCACTCAACAACAAAAATGTGTATGGCATAAATTGAGTATTTTAAGGCAATTTACATTTTTGTGTAGTAAAAGTTTGTCTATCTCTTATGGTTTACCAGTTATGCAAAAGTCGTTCACAATGAAGAATACTTTTGGTGACATTCCCAGAAAATTCGAGATATACATTTCATTTGTCATAAAAATATATTAAACGTGTGATATTTTAATCAAAATCGTTAAAGCCATTTTTGAGAAAATTAAAATTTTCGAAAAATGTTCCATCAAAAGGGATTTTCTTGAAAATCTTCGTGTCGCATCTCTGGAAGATACTGAACCTAAATACGAAGTTTGGTGTTTATCCGACTGTTCGTTTCTGAGTTATGCTGTTCACAGTCAGACACGCAGAGACGCACACACGGACATGTTTCCAAAAATGCTTTTTTTGGATTCAAGGTGCCTCAAAGCATGTATTTCCGGTGAAATCTCGTTATCGAATTTTTGGGTGGAATATAATACTTCTCCTGCTTACTATACGTGGTAGAGTAAAAAGAATACTAGGATAATTTGTTAAGAGTGCAAATATTAATGTGATAAAGTGGTACTGATGAAAAATAAAATTTGTGCCGCAAGGAGTATTTCATAATTTTCAAATATCGTGATATGAAAAACGAAAATAACTCATATCTGAAAAACTATCTCATCAATTTTATTGAAATTTACACATAATGTTATTTAGAATGAGGGGAACGAACATACAAAGAAAGATTGAAAAAAATTGTAGAAAATCATCTGTCCTAGGTCCCCTAAGTTCTGATTTATTTCTACTGTTTTGGTCTCCGGAGTAGTAATGGCTGAGAGTGATTCACCAAGCCAGGCTATTGCAGAAACGTGATTTAGTGCGTCAGCTAAATCAGCTTCATTCATAACTCAAGTTAACGCTCCATGTAACACGAGTACCTCTACTCCTTCCTGTTTTACGTGTTTTCATTTAAACACCAGAGTCTAAATTGATTTACTCACTGGAAACGCAGTCAAGCTCTATCAAGAACTCTAGTCCAGCAATTCTTTGGGGACACGTGCGAGGCAATAACATAAGGTCTCGATTCCTTTCATTCCTTATCTAGCATAAGGTTAAAGGCAACAACTTTCAATAATGCAAAACTTAAACAGTTAAAATTATTGAAGGTTTACCTCAAAGTATTTCACATACCTATTTCGACACCACCTAGTGTCGTGAGTATCGACAGTATCGCGGTCCCATTCCTAATAAACATTCAATGTAAGCATATATATCAAACTTATTGGATTACTAGCTTCTGAAATAAAATATCGAATGTAAATAAAATGAATTTTGTTGTTACATTTCCATTGAAAGATGACGTGAACAGAGAAAGTGAAGTGATAAAAATATATTTAACTAACTACCCAACACAGTAAAACTTACAGAATTTCTCATAGCTCATAGCATTATCATTAAGGAAGAATGTCTCTGGATGCAACATTTTCCTAAATGTTATGTACATGAATTCATTAATCTATGGCCGAATTTAAGCAGAGAATAGCAACATGCCAACACAATTAATACACAAAGTTTGTCATAAATATGACAATACACATTAAATTAAATTTAATTTGTTAAATTACACAAAAGTCAAAAGAAAAATCTTTATTTCATATACATGACTTTCTCTATTCACTTTTCCATAAACTGTTCTTACAAAACCATATTCTTCCTTTACCTCTAGTTAATCCAGATGAACGTTCCTTAACATTACGCATACGTTGTGTGTTTAAGGATACATTAGGCTAAAGCGATAGTCACATTTTTACTTTCTCTACTACGTATAGTAAGTAGGGGAATTATTGAATTCCACCAAAAACTCGATACCGAGATTTCGCCGAAAACATATGTTTTGAGGTCCCCTGAATCCACAAAAAGCACTTTTGGTAACATGTCCGTGTGTGTGTCTGTGAACAGCATAACTCAGAAACGAACAGTCGGATAAACACCAAACTTGGTATTTAGGTTCAGTATCTTTCAGAGATGCGACACGAAGGTTTTTCAAGAAAATCCCCCCACGCCAAATTACCCTTTACATGGAACATTTTTCGAATATTTTAATTTTATCAAAAATGGCTCTAACGATTTTGATTAAAATATCATATTTTTAAGACATTTTTATGACAAATGAAATGTATATCTCGAATTTTCTGGAAATGTCTCCAAAAGTATTCTTCATTGTGAACGACTTTTGCTTAACTGGTAAACCATAAGAGATAGACAAAATTTTACTGCACAAAAATGTAGATCGCATTAAAACACACAATTTATGTCATATACATTTTTTTTGTTAAGTGAACCATTTTCGAGATATTGCTTGTTATTCCCTTAAATACGTATACTTTTCTCAAATTCGTTATTAATTTTTTTGTCCTGGCAATGCAAAGAGAATCGAATACTCCACATAACCAGCTCTTAAAATATTTTTCTATAGCTTGAAAGCCTACCAATTCCCCTTGCATCTACAAGAAAATTAGCAATAAGATTAACATCTCGATCTCGATTAACATAAAGCATATAGAGAATAAGCGTTTATAAAAATAGTTTGTACAAGAGCAGCGAAAGTCACGTGAGTGTAACACATCAGATTTTAAATAGGGAATCGCTATGTGGTGTCTTTGAAATTCCCTGCTCCTTGTATGCCCGAGAGAAAAAGCGAATAGCGACTTGCCACTTGAAAGAGCATTAAGTATTTGCAAATTCAAACCGATAACGAAAACTATCTTGCAAATGGCTAAAGGTTATACAACGAAGGGGGAAACCTCGCGCACAGCAACCTACATAGATATATGACAATCCCCAGGAGGAAGGGTTGCAGTGAGGGAGCTACAGGAGGCTACGACCGCATTTAGACTACAGATACCGCAGAAGTGCCTAACAGTTCTAGCTCGAAGACCCATCCTACTGCAGAAGCTGCCTAGAGACGGTGATCAAAGACCTGTTGACCAAGCTGCCCTCTAGTGTCCACGGGGAGTACTCTTTTATTTGAGCAAGCATCCATGTCGTCTGCCCGGCACCGCCATACACCAAAGAAACCAAGAAGCACGGTTTAAAGATGAGGAATGAAAGGTAAACGATGGAAGTAGAATCGTGGTAGATGAGAAACCACCCCAGCATTGCCTACCAATTAGGGAAAACCACAAAAAAATCAAGGTTAGAGTGTGCCGGAATGCGAACCACGCGTTACAGCCGAGCCATATCGGTCGGTTGGAAATGACTAATGTCACGAAAAAATTATGTGACAAAAATTGTCTGCTTTAATGAGATCTAGTTTTTGTATAATACATTTTTTATCTATTACGGTTTACTAACCATACAAAAGTAATTCGGAAAGAAAAGGACTTCATAGGCTATCCACAGAAAATTTAAGATATAAATTTTGTCACGCAAATATCGTAAACATTTGGTATTTTGATTTAAATCGCTTGATAATTTTTGAGAAAATAAGAAAAAAACAATTTTTTCATGTAAAGGGCAAAGGGTAGTTTGGCGTTGGAGTTTGGTATTTAAGCAAATTTTTTTTAATGGTGGTGTTCACAGGCGAGCATACACACAAACACATAGGGGCCTTTTTCTAAAAATTGTTATTTCGGGCTCAGGGAGCATCAGAACGTGTATTTCCTGTATAATCTCGGTATCAGTTTTTGAATGGGATATAATACGTCCTATAGATAAGTAAAGGATAAAGTAAAAATACCAAGTTGAAGCTTTCTGCACCTGTTTCTAATGGGCGCATATTGCCAGTTGCAGGAAAGACTTTCCTCAACTTTGCAGATGACCAAAAACACAGTGATACTGTCCAGTGCAACAAACCTACCAAATGTAAACTTGTACTAAATATCCATAAGGGAGATCTTAATTTTATAGGATCCGAGCCCATTTATGGCATGTATCCCAGAAGTATCAAGTATGAGAAGTATCACCAGGGCTCATCTTGAGTAGTGGAATAAACAAACTATAGCCAGGCAAGCCGACGAATTAATTTCGGGTCCAGGCGGTAAGCAGCTCAAGAGTGTTGTTAGCTATCTTACGGACCATAATACACATAATGTGGCTTATACACGACGTTTATGCAGGAAATGTGGAAGGCAATATGAAACCTTCTAGCATCTATTATACGAGTACAGTGCGAAAGCTTTGCCATGCACAGATATTCATCCTTAGGCTTCTTTTTCATGGAACCTGAGAATATAAGAACGTCAAATACCAAAAGCATAGTCCGTTTGATCTGGACCATCAATTTTGATTAAATCCTCAGTCTAAGAGGCACAAAGGGTTCTAAGAGCCTACATACGGATTTCTTTGAAGCCACTCAATCAAATTTCCGTATGTGGGATGCGAGGATTCTGGGCAATGACAGAGCAGATGAAGCTGCTAATAAGGGAACACGTCAAGCTTTTATGGACCTGAACCATTACTGGTGCTGTCGTCAGGACTGGTTAAGCTGGCTATCAGGTACACGTTGCTCAAAGAAGACAAAAATACTGAAACTAATCTGTAGGTTTCAAACACTCCAAAGCTCCCATATGGAGACTGGACAGATGCAGGTCGCGAGAACTGCTGAAATTAAGCAGGGAAAGACTCTCATGAGCAACGGGCCTTCTTACAAAACACTGTGCCCTAGAAGGCGCTTTCACAGAATGTGACATCAAGTGGATCCTGCCCGCAGACGGTGTCAATAGGCAATGACATACCTGTCCATGTTTTGTGCGAGCGCCGAGCTTTTGCTCTGCAAAGAGACTTTACCTTTGGAGTCAGTTTCCAGCTTTCAGCCAGCACGATCCAGAGCCTGATACAGTTCATCTTAAACGTCAAACTTCTGGATCAATGATAATAAGATTGGAGATGTGCAATCGCAGTGCAGGCCACTGTTACCCCACCTATCAACTAAACTAAAATATCTATACGTGCTATTTTCTTGTGGCTGGTTGGTGAAATATTACCTCCACCTGGGTCCTGACCACTACCGCGAAACCCGAACCGAGCAGATTCCTGTGTGCCATAATTTATCACCCGGAGAAAGGGATGGAAAAAATAACATGACAATCCAGTGTACAGTGCGAACCCTATAAATAATACGGCCTTTCCTTAAAAATCTCAAATGCTTTGCAAGATATAACCTTTCAAAGAAATTCAACCGTGTGGGAGTGAGAGGGTGAAAGGTTTCTTCTCTTTTCAATACAATTCAAGACTCGCCAGATGTTTAAAAGCAGTATGTACGCTTTGTGCAAGTGGCTCTCTTGTGCTAGGAAATGGACTAGGTTATTAAGAAATGCCAGAAAACTTGTCACAAGAGTGTACTGCCGAGTGAGATGGCTCTTGTTAGCATTTCGCATTTAAGATGCCGTGGGTTCAAATTCGGAATACCTACCAATCTGATTGCGTTTTCTCGTGGTTTCCTACAGTTTGTCGGTAACCATGACCCAAAGAACGAAAGAAATGGGAAAAAAGAATATACTGCACAGGAAAGCAACTACTAACTAAGGTCATCTGTCCGGAAACACAATGACTACGCCTAATGGAACAGCCAGAAGTTCCACAATCCTAAAGTCCACATTCCTCAAAGACTCAACAGTAACAAAATGGATGGTACAGAATGCCACTACGTAACTAAGACCACCTATCAGCAAATTCCTGAAGCATATCCGACTCCACTTGGAGTTGATTATAACTGTCATGTGTATATGCTAACATTCGTTGTCTAAAGAAGCCATTTCATTGATGGAAGGTGATCTACATTCAACGGTATTAAAGCCATGCCACGCGTTAACATAATGAGCACGGCGATAACAACATGTCATACCGAATGAAAGAGATATAGATGGCATCCGCTTAGAAGGAGAGGCTCTGAACAGAAACAAATGAAACACTATAATACTATTTCATTTTGAAATGCTTATTTTAGCAGAAACAAGTAGATTTTGCGGACTTTTGTGTCATTATAGTTCATATACGGAATAATTAATGCAATTATCCTAAAGCAGCAGCTAATATTCACCTCATTTATAATTTTTAGTTTTTACAGAGGGTAAGTTACAAAGAGGTAGTGACAGTAATTAACGTTTTATGATAAACCAGACGTATTATTTATAGTGATGTTATGTAGTATTTAAGTTTTTGAGTTGGTTTATCATAAAATGCATTAGGCCTTCAAGCCAGAGAAGTGGGTACATCCGACTACTTGAGATTTTCCAACATGGAACAACAGGTACGATTGTCATACTTTAACGTATATTTAGAAGAACAAAAAGCTAACCTAAAAACTTACGTAAAACTACAAGGTAAAAGAAGAAGCTTGCTAGCTAGTATCAAGTTTATTAAACTGTGTCTTATATATATGGTAGTACCTTGCTTTGTTAAGAAATATATTAAAAATACTGGTAATGGCCGACATCAAAGAATGGCAGAAAGAACCATTTTGAAAACTGAAATTATGAAACACTATAGTAATGTAAATTACATTCAACTAAAACTTTACGAATTACATTTATTCTTAACTAAAACCTTGGGTCAACAGTTGTGGAAAGATTTTGAAGATAGATGTTATTCCCACTTACAGTATTACATGCACAATAAAAATTATACATTAAAGAAGAAATTTCAATATTTAAAAGAAACACAGTTATTATATGTAAATTACAATAAATTTAAGAAAGTGAATAAATTGAAATCTGTTGTTAATCAGTCGGATCAAACTCTAGCTTTAGAAGAACTGCAATTATTAGAAAAAGGATTTAAAACTTGTATTGCCTTCTCTAATAATATCCAAGATTATATAGCTGATACAGAGATAGCCACTCAGGGCTTAACTTCAGCTTTAGCCAGCAGTCTTAAACTACAAAGCACAGAAATTATAAGAGAGATGGACTTCACTATAAATAGGAATTTCCACAAAACAAACCATAAAGAAACTCAATGAAAAACCTGTAGTATACTTGAAAGCAGATAAAGGAAACCAAATAGTAATTTTAAATATTGACGATTACCATAACAGAGTTAATGAATTTTTAAAAAAAGATGACTATGTGATAATTAATAAAAAATCCTTTGAATTTATGCATAAAACAGGTGAATCAAGTGATATCCAATGCAACTATATTTTCAACTGAGAAGAAACGACAGTTCAAATCTAACAATCCAACCTTGTCAAAAATATATTGCTTGCCAAAAACTCATTAAAACAGATAATAGTATGAGACCTATAATTAATAATACAGGCTCACCCAGCTATAATGTGGCTAAATGGCTAACAAAGGAATACACATCTTTGGAAAAGTTCCCATCATTAAGTATTAAAAATTCAACAGAATTAATTAATCATATTCAGAATTATACAATTAATAAAGAAGATATGTTGGTATCCTTTGATGTAACATCACTTTTTACAAATGTACCTACAGATAATATACCAGAATTGTTAAGAAATTGGTTGGAATCACTGAATTTACAGGATAATTACATCCAAGAGATGATTGCACTTACAATCAATTGTATCAATCAGAATTATTTTTCTTTCAATAAGAACTTTTACAAGCAGACACATGGCTTGGCAATGGGTAATCCTTTATCTCCTTTACTGGCTGACCTTTATATGAGCTCGTTGGAAAAAACCGTTACCTCTTCACATCCACATATTTTTAAAATATGGTATAGATATGTAGATGATATTTTCGCAGTGGTACCTCAAAAGTGTTTGAATTCATCATTGGATATTTTAAATGAACAAGATATACATATTAAATTTACCATGGAAATTGAAACTAATAATTCTCTACCATTCCTGGATATACTTGTAAAAAGAAAAGAAAACTTTCTTAAATTTGGCATTTATAGAAAACCAACGCATGTGGATAATTACATTAAAAATAATTTCTACAACCCTGTGTCACACCAACATGCTGTGTTCAGAAGTCTGATTTATAGATTGATGAGGGTACCTTTGGGAAAAGAAGAGTATATTATGGAATTAAATTATATAAAGAATGTAACCATTGAACATGGTTTTAAACCTCAACTTATTAATAACTTACTTACTAAATACAAAAAGAAACAAAACTTACATAGTATTAGCACTTTACAAAACCCAAATAAAAAGGATGTGATATATAAGAGGTTCACATATCACCCAGTCATGTTCAAAACTTTTGAAAAATTGTTTAGAAAATACCAGATTCAATTAGCACCTCAGAATGCTTTTAGTTTAAAAAATATGTTGAACACACCTTTAAGTAATACAACTGACAATTTAAAAAAAATCAGGAATTTACCAGATACCATGCCAGGACTGTCAGGCTTATACATAGGAAGAACCAAAAGAAATTTAAAAACTAGATTAGGTGAACATCAAAGAAACATAAAACTTAAACAAATAGACAGATCAGCAGTAGCTAATCATTTTTGGAATAGCAATCATGAGATTGGACAAGAGATAAAACTACTTAAATTTATTCAGATACCTTCACATTTGGAAATATGGGAAAAGATCTTCATTCATTTCAACATTAAGAATGTTTTGAATTTTGAGATACCACCGACAGACCACTTAATGCAGTTGATCCATTTAAGTAACAAGAGAGAAAATAGAAGTTCCCAAGGTTCTCCACAGATGGCAGCAAATTTAAGATTAAGTGTTTCCAAGTCTCCTCAACAGAATGCAGACCAAGTACATCACAAGAGAGAAGAAAGAAGCATGATGAGTGACCAACAGACAACACAGAGGGCAGTAACAGCACTAGGTTCCAATTTTTCCCAACAGAGGGCAGAAATAACGTCTAATGAAAATCTTCTTGGGGAGAGGGGTGAGGGAGATCCGTTAGTTGGATTCTCAGCTGAAGATGGGGGAAACGTCTCTCGAAAGCGCTCCTGCGAGAACATCTAGCGCATGTGTGTGATGTGAATCTACATTTTCCAACTCAAAAACTTAAATAGTAATTAACGTACCTTACACACCTAAGAAAGTTTTGGTATTTTGATCCAACACTCGGCTTCACGCGTCCATATCTTCGGAATGAAGAGGGTTACCAACATAGTAGATAGTATTAATTTCCTTTTATTAAATATTTACATAAAATTACGATAGTTTAGTGTGTTACTCTTGTGTATTTAATGTCTAAAATAACTTTTTATTTCATTTTTATTCTTTTTTGTTGCAAAATCTTAAATTTCTAAATAAATCCACCATTTTGGTTTTATTTATTTTCTTTCAATACATTAAATAGACCTTACTTTTTGTAGGTGTATTTACTTGTAGTATAAACCATTATGCATATGTATTTGTTTCATGTTCTTGTTTGAAGAACCTGAGAAGAAAATTAACAGAACTATTTTTGGAGTAGGTCTTACAAGCCTTTAGCATTAACTCTTTTCGTTTCTCAGTTTATTCAAAATTCATAGCGAATGAAAAGGACTTCACAGCATAGGACATGACACAAGAATAAGGACAACAGCAATCTGACTATGCACTCGTTAAAAGGGAAAACTATCCTGTCTATTTCTAGTTTGAGACATGAATTCATAACCGTAATGATAGCTGTTCCCCTGAAAATATGTACCCCTCCGCCCACGAGCAACCCTTTCCACAAACCATTAAATAGGAATGTGATGGTTACTTTTTTTCTCCTTTTCTTTCTTCCAAGAATGCAAGTAAAGGATGTACAAATTGTTACTCTTATTTCTCATTTTAATTATGAAATTTCTTAAGTTTGAAGTTATCCTTATGTAAAAATGTCAATAGTATAAGACTTTTTATGTACTCAATGCAAGTGCAGGAAAGTGACAAAATAATGCCTTAAATTGGAAAAAATTCCTAAAACAGAAATTGGCATAAAATGAACAAAGTGACATAAAAATGTGCACTTTATATAATCTGGGACCCATTGTAAGGATTTATATGCGTGTTAGAAATGCTTGTGAAGCAGCAACTAAAAGATCACATGTCATCAGAACCTGGGCGAGCTCAAAAGAGCTTATCACTGGATGATATAAGGATTTGAAACACTTCAACAAGTCGCATAACAATCGGCTCTTGAAAATGGCACGTCACATAAAAGTGGCTACGCCAGGATGTTTGTGTGCTACATCAAATCCGGGCAACTCCCTTGTTTTTCTTATGGATATTATAATATAAAACGCTCAGCCATCTCTACCTGTTTCATTCTCACTTTTATCACAATTTACAGAATTAAATGGTTGAAGGTACAACTTTCCAAAATTCTAAAATAAATTTAAAACACTATGGACCGGTTTCACCAATCGATGTTAAAAACATTTTAATATCTTGTATGTTAACAAACTGTTCAAAGTTTAACATAACAAAACGTTTGCGAGCTTCATCAAGATTTTACAGCATACTGTTAGCTAACATTTTGTTAACGTCAAAGATAACTGCAAACGCTAGCTTTTTAGAATTACACTGCTTCTGAACGTGCTCCAATGCAATTTTGTCTACGCATCGCTGCGCTCCCTGTGTCAGTAGCACGCAACTGTTTACACTCATGGCAATTGCTATGTGATATTCCCGATTGTTTGAGGTTAGAAACGCGATATTAGCTGAAATAAATGTTTCACCGTTTGAAACGCATTAATTAACATCTGGTTAACAAGTATAGACGTACTATCAAGCACAAAAAGTCGACGGTCTTACATTAAAGGATCTGAATGCAGCCTGGGACAAAATCCGCGAACAATTGGAATGAATGAATTTCTGCTAAGTCCGTAAGCAACTGCGGCAATTTTATGCTAACATAAAGTGTAGCACCAGAAACGTTAGGTGCGAAGAGCGTTTAAGACGATTTAAAACTGGTGGCGGGCACTACTTTGAAATTAAAGTGGACGAAAATGTGTTATTGCTGATTAATCAAGCAGGCCCGAAAAAAATACGGTTTTCTTCTTGAAACAATTGCTTTGGAAAACTTCCGGCTAAACCCACAAACGGTAGCTTTGGAAACACCAACATTATCACCCACCAAGTAAATGAGAAAATAGTAGCATAAAGAAGTGCCTAATTAATACTTGTAGCATAGGAAAAAGAGGCATACTTCTGTTGTTAGTGTTCTAACCTCTCGTATTTCCTATAAAACCATGCTCATGACCTCTTGGACAGCCTATATCGCTTTAAAAATCCATACTTTTGCAGGGTTTCAAGTTTATTATGACGTAGGACTACTCTTCTATTAGAAATGGCATTCAAAAATGCCAAAGGTAGCAATCTGCATCAACAGCTTGGTTTGCGGCAGCCATTTTCCAACTTCTAACATTTGTTAAATACCTTAACACAGGCGTACGCTGATGTTAACTTAACACGCACTTTAACAGATTGTTAAAATTAACATTGTTTGATGAAACAGAATTTGTGTTAACTTCAGTGTTAATCAGTTTAACATTGTGTTAAAATTTAGCATCTGTTGGTGAAACCACCCTATGTCGGTGATTGGAATGGTGTTCAAAGGATTGGAGGTGAGGCTCCTATAAATTTGAAAAAAAAAAACTAGAACTAGGGTTTGCAGAGGCCACTCCTTTATTTCACCAAATCAAGATTTGGGAATTACATGTTGGAAGTGTTTACTAATCCTGAAGAATATGAATAAATCTTTTCTGAGTCTGGCCAGGTCAAGAGTCTGGAGATACATTGTCATGGCTGGTCCCATAGTTCAGTCGGTAGAATACGTACCTGCTATCTGAGGGGTCCAGGGTTAAACTCCCGGTTGAACTCGAGAGGTTTTCCTTTAAATAAAGTTTCTCGGTATGCCCAGAAAGCATTGCCTCAATGTTTGCTTGTTATCTGTTATTTAATAGCCAATTTACCCATAAACAATACTTCAGGATTACCCCTGGGCAAAAACCTGAGTACGCGTGACAAATAATAAATTATAATTTAATCTACAATAAGCATAAACTAGGTGCCGCAAAGTTAACAAAAAAGACGAATTGGTACGTCCAAGATTGGCGTACAAACAGAATGGTGCTTTGTTTTCTTGAATTCTTTGTAATAGACCTGTACCTTTTTGTATGTGCGTATTTATAACTAATGTACATAATTGATTTATACGTTTAAGTACCTAATAAGTAAGCGTTTAAGTTAAGCTTTCGTTTACTTTTTTTATAAACTTAAGCAAAGCTGTATAAAATATTATGAGAGAACTGTCTTATAATGTAACATCAGCAGCACAAGTTAATATATTACATAATCCAGTAACACATTCACAACGACTTCGGAAACAGAGTGCACATTTTAATCTAGCGCGATCCTGACCTTGCATATCAAACGTTACACTCTTACCCAACTGCTAGGATAAAGGCTCTGTGGCCAATGTCTCTGCATTTAAAAGCAATTCCGTTCAAATATATGCAGAAAGAATAAAAGTGTTCATAAATGTTTTTAATTTGCTCATCGATATCTTTTTCTGGTTCAGGGATCTCTACCCCTCCCACTAGGTATATTCCTCTTCAGTGTATGTTTAGTTGTTATGCTTAATTAGCAATGTTTAAAGTTCAGCCGGCAGCTGCGTTTCGACCAGTAGTTCAAGGCAGTCAATCATAGGGCTTATTCCTTTTTTGGTGGATGCAATTTAGTAGCAAATTGGCAGAAGTTTACTTATACTACCCGCAAGAAATATAAAGTTAAAGTTTTGTATTTATAGTTCAGGCAACTTAGCTATATTGGTTTTGTTGTACAAGAAACTTTTCTGACCTTTACAGGTGACTGGTAACATGGTGCTGCTAGCTAGTACCAATTTGGCAGGAGTGTTTACACACTACCCAAGCGAGTTGGCTCAGAGACAAGCTTTCCTCGAAACGAGACAATGCGTGGAAGCGCGTCTCAAAACTCAACGGGAGAATCAGCAACAGGTAAGGATCGACAACCAATATTCCTATCAAACTGAGATTGTGTTGTACACCAAGTGATAAAAGTAGTCTTGGAGATGCTTCCGGAACAACCTATACACAATGATATCCCTGTTTCTCCAGTGCTTCGATTTGGAGTAGGGTGTTGAGGGTATTGCCGTTGATGCAAACGTTACCCCATCTTAGTAGATCAGGTATTAAAGAATCTTTCGTTATTCGTTCAAAACTCTTGTCTGCTAATCTGTTTTTTTTTTACTTTCTCTAATATTTACCTATAACACTAGTCTGCATGATATTGGATGACTGAAAACTAATACGTGATTCTGACTCACTTTTTATGCTGATTTCAGAACTGCTTTTATTTTTTTTCTATGACATACAGTATTTTCACAACCTCACTTCAAAAATATATAGATATAAGGATATTCCTTCCGCCACTACACACAAAATTGGGCTAGATGAAGCAATTTGTAAGGGCTCTACCACAGTAGGACCCAGTTTCAAGTGCCTTCCCAAGAAATTTCCCTTCATTACACAAGACAAATTAAAGCCCGGAAGCTTTGTTGGTCCTCAAATAAATAAATTCATGAAGCATGAAGATTTTGAGAAGACAATTAATGAGAGAAAAATAGAATCATGGACTGCCTTCCGACTAGTTATTGAAAACTTCTTAGGCAATAACAAAGATCCTAATTACAAGGTCATTGTCGAAACAATGTTGGAAAATTTCAAGTAGATTGGTTGTTACACGAGTGTAAAGGTGCATTTTCTGCATTCACATATCGACTACCTTACAGAAAATCTGGGGCATTATAGTGAAGAGCAGGGTGAACGTTTTCACTAAGATATCAAGGAAATGGAGAGGAGGTACCAGGGGAGATAGAATGAAACTATGATGGCCGACTACTGTTGGATGTTGAGGAGGGACAGTCATCTTCAAGGATCTGCAAGGAAGTCAAAGAAGAGAACGTTTTAAACAAATTAAATGAAACACTTTGGCTTCTTGTTTTGTTAAAATGTAGTCATCAAATAAATTAGGGGAGTTCTTGGGAGTATTCTTAAAATGTTTCTTGAATAAAAACCTACCTTGTGTGAAATGGTATTTGAATACTTTTCTACGCTCATTAGTAAAATTGTCAAAACATTACTTATTTTGTATAAAAACCTGACGTGATAGAAAAGAACGGAAGTTATTTCTTGAAACAGCATAAAACTTTATTTAAGAACACCTACTTTTAAGAAATCGTCTGATAAAATGTTTGAAAATGCAGACTAGTGTAATCAGTAAAGGTATGATTGCATTCCACTCAAAAATTCGGTCCCTATGTTTTAACAGAAAGACACGTTCTGAGACCACTAAATAAAAAGTCTTATGTGTTACACCTGCATGACTTTTTCTACTCTTGCACAAACTATTCTTACAAACGTTTATTCTCCATCTACTTCATGTTAACCAAGACCAACATTTGCAGGAACTATCCCATTGCTAATTTTCTTGTGGGTGCAGGGGAAATATGGTAGGTTTAAGCGATAGTCAAATCTTTTAAGAGCTGTTGCTGTGTGGAGCATTCCGTTCTCTTTGCATCTACAAGACATAAAAACGAATAAGAATTCCCATTTGAGAAAAAGTATAAGTATTGGAAATCAATAACAAGGAATGTATATGACATAAATTGTGTGTTTTAACGAGATATATCTTAAACATATGATATTTTAATCAAAATCGTTAGAACCATTTTTGAGAAAATCAAAATTATCGAAAAATGTTCCATGTAAATGGTAGTCTGGGGTAGGGGGGTTTTCCTCAAAATCTTCGTGTCGCATCCTCGGAAGATACCAAACTCAAATACCAAGTTTGGTATGTAACCGACTTTTCGTTTTTGAGTTATGCTGTTCACAGTCTTGACACACACATGAACATATTTCCAAAAATGCTTTATTTGATTCAGGGCAGCTCAAAACGTGTATTTCCGGTGAAATGTCGGTATCGAATTTTTGGGTGGAATGCAATACCTTCCCCTAATTAATATACGTAGTAGGGAAATTAAAAAGTAGTTTTAGAAAAATAAACATTTTGGATTCATAAAAGAAGATACTTACTGGGATTGGTTGGCTTTTCAAGTTGTGTTGCTCCGGAGAAACTGCACATAAGAATACAAATATATCTTACTAGATGATCCGTGCGAATAATTCACAGTATCTTGCAATACATCATAAATTGTCATTCACTCGTGCTTATGTACTAGACCCTCCTGTTTGACAGTAGTTGCATAGAGTATAGTATAATTGCATGTATAGTTTTGCTATTTATTGTAACATGTGCTTTTAAAGGGGATATACCATATACATACATATAGGCATATAAATCAATATCAAACAATAATTGTACATAGTAATATAATTCAGTTAGAATATTTAGCAGCCGAGAAATGTAAGAAGCAGATTGTAACTTAGTTAACTTAGTTAAGTATGGGACGGGCGAGCTAGCTAATTCCAGGTAAAAGATAATTCTAGGTAGATCCCACCTTTCACCAAGCTAATGAGCAAGGAACTGGTAGCAATAAGGAGGGATAGAAAGAGACAGAGATAGAGTTAGAAAGGAAAGAGACAGAGATATTGAGTCTGCTTCGGACGCGTCACTGGGACGCGTGTGCGAAAAACTTTGGAGCAGAATATTCTCATACATAATAAAGTAACCGGTCTGAGGACCAATTAGAAATGTCGTTACATTTTGAGGCGCGAACGTGAGCGTCACTATGTTTAGGTGTAAAAGGGTAAAGAAAGCCCCAGATTTTCATTCTCTCTTACAGAATCTCGTCGACACACAGCGATACTCTCGGCACGACGGATGCACGTATGTGCATATGGGTGGGAAGCGTGTGCAGTTAGATTAGGCTCCTAATTATTATTATGATGGGAATTGTTGCAATGGGAAGAGCTAGCCGCCCATAAGTATTTATTTGATAATAAACCATCATTTTTATGGGAAATTCAGTGTGTTTTAATTTGCCCTACCAACGAAAACCCTGAGACCAGTGAAATTAGTTACATGAGTAATTTATTAGGAATCCAGAAATCATCAGCCGCTGAGCAGAAATAGCCGGAGACCAGAACACAGCAGTAGAGGGCACCAACCAGGGGAACAACACTTTCCCGCTATAGCTTATAAAGTTTAAAATTATTTACTAAACAATCAATTGCAAAATATTCACACAGATATCAGAAAAAACAAGCCAAGAGCATTTCACTCACAATTCAATACCATTTTTTTTCTATCGCATAGAAAATCTTGGAAGTTGCTGCAGTATGTAGACGTTTTGGCAAGATAAGTCTCTGCATCCGTAGCAAAAAGTAGTTTCAATAGTCACCATGAACTCTTTAGAAACACCTTCTTCTTTTGTTTTTCCAGCGAATATTTATTGCAATGGGCTCTCTCATTAAAACTGCTTACATTACCCAAGATTTTCCCTATTCTCCCCAGAATCTGAATGTGTGAATGTACACTATGTGATCAAAAGTATCCGGACACCCCTACAAACATACGTTTTTCATCTTAGGTGCATTGTGCTGCCACTTACTGCTGATACTCATTATCCGCGACCTCAGTAGTCATTAGACATCGCGAAACAGCAGAATGGGACGTTAGGTGGAACTCACGGACTTCGAACGTGGTCAGGTGATTGGGTGTTACTTGTGTCAGAAGTCTGTACGCGAGATTTCCAAACTCCTAAACATCCCTAGGTCCACTGTTTCCGATGTGATAGTGAAGTGGAAACTTGAAGGGACATGTACGGCACAAAAGCGTACAGGCCAACCTCGTCTGTTGATTGACAGAGACCGCCGAAATTTGAAGAGGGTCGTAAAGAGTAATATGCAGACATCTATCCAGATCATCACACAGGAATTCCAAACTGCAACAGAATCCACTCCAAGTACTATGACAGATAGGTGTGAGGTGAGAAACCTGCGATTCCATGGTCGAGCGGCTGCTCATAAGCCACACATCACGCAGGAAAATGCCAAACGACGTCTCGCTTGGTGTAAGGAGCGTCAACATTACACGATTCAACAGTGGCAAAACGTTGTGTGGAGTGGCGAATCACGGTACACAATGTGGCGATCCGATGGTAGGGTGTGAGTACTAAAAGTCCCGGATGAGCCAATTGGCTTAACGATAATCCTGCCGCTAGGGGCGCTAGTGTCGCTAGTGTCGCTGCGTGCGACGGCGGCGGCGGTAAGTTTGAAAAGCGCCCTGAGCGGGAGGATTATCGTTATTGCAATTGGTTCATCCGGGACGAGTTAAAAGAATTGAGGATTAGGGTAACGTGAAGGAAAAAGAGGAAGTGACGTGGAGTGTTTTGATTGGTTCGTTAATTCGGGTGGAAGATGAAGGAAGGAAGATGAAAGAGTATGGAGGTCACGTGATGGAGAGGAGCGGGGTGGCGAGGTGTTGTCTGTGCGGAGGTCGGGACTGAAAGAGGGAAAAGATGGGGAGCTAGGGATAAAAAGTATAACAGAAAGTGACGTGTGAAGTTGTGATTGGTGGGAATAAGAAGTGATGTTATTGGTGGAAAGGAACAAATGAAAGTTGTTGATTGGTAAGAATAAGAGAGATTATGATTGGTGGAAAGAAAAAGGTGTGGGAGTGGGGTATGTTGGAGGTGATGGGAAATGTAAGTTTTGCTAGCAACAAGATTTGCAAAAGCCTGTCGAGAACTAATCAGCAATTTTTTGAACGTTGGATTGTAGTTTTCTTGAGTGGATAGAGAGATGGGGCGATATGAGATGCGGTGGCGAAAATGGGAACTAAACAAGATGGTTGAGACAAGAGGTTTAAGGACGAGGAAATTTGGAGGTTAGTGGTGAACATGGCGGTCGCAAGAGGTGGGGGCAAGTAGACGCGGTGGTGAGAATGGGAACTAAAAGAAGATGGCGGTAGCAAGAGCTTAGAAGAGCAGATTTTTAAGGTTAAAATAGTGGGAACTAAAAATGGCGGAGTGTCTGCGACAAGGAGATGCGGTGAGAACTAAACAAGATGGCGGACGCAAGAGGAGGGTAAGGAGATTTGAGGTTACAGTACCAAAACACGAAAGGATATATTCCTACGCCAAGCAGGTCCGAAAAATAATTGTGCGTGTGGTACTTATCTGTTACTGGTGTGGATGCGTCACCAAAAGAGCGGCAGCTTCACGCGACGCGAAAAAATAAAAGCAAACTGTTTTTGAAAATGCTTAAGCAGCTTTAAGATCAACCAACACCACTACGCACTGATATACCTAGGTTTTTTAAGGCGGTACAGACGCCCTTTGCAGAGGCGTAATTTAACTATACCAAAAACCTGGTACTGGACTATCGTGATGGTCGCTAGCGTACGTAGGAGCAGGGTTCTCATAGCCGGTCGAAAGCGGTCAAAAAAGTGTACGACGTAGGTGTTCACAGTAGCTGCTGTCGTGTCAACCGTCGAGGTGTAAATGAACGAGATCTGTTCTTGCCGGCAATCTGGTTGGGAGATGAGAGGCGCGGTGGTAAAAATGGGAACTAAATAAGATGGCGGAGGCATGAAGTTGAGGTTAAGGAGCGGTGAGGTGTTGTCTGTGCGGAGGTTGGGACTGAAAGAGGGGAAAGATGGCGAACGAGGGATAAAAAGTATAACAGAAAGTGACGTGTGAAGTTGTGATTGGTGGGAATAAGAAGTGATGTTATTGGTGGAAAGGAACAAATGAAAGTTGTTGATTGGTAAGAATAAGAGAGATTATGATTGGTGGAAAGAAAAAAGGTGTGGGAGTGGGGTATGTTGGAGTTGATGGTAAAGGTAAGTTTTGATACCAACAACATTTGCAAAAGCCTATCCAGAAAACATCAGCAATTTTAAATAACTAGTGTTTCGGGGTTTTCTCTGGCTAGTAGACGAATGCAAGCTGTTTCTGCTTTTTCATAGGTTTTCCCAAAATTGAAAATGCATATATTGACGAGGAAATTTGGAGGTTAGTGGTGAACATGGCGGTCGCAAGAGGTGGGGGCAAGTAGACGCGGTGGTGAGAATGGGAACTAAAGGAAGATGGCGGTAGCAAGAGCTTAGAAGAGCAGATTTTGAGATTAAAATAGTGGGAACTAAACATGGCGGAGGGTCTGCGACAAGGAGATGCGGTGAGAACTAAACAAGATGGCGGACGCAAGAGGAGGGTAAGGAGATTTGAGGTTACAGTACCAAAACACAAAAGGATATATTCCTACGCCAAGCAGGTCCGAAAAATAATTATGCGTGTGGTACTTACCTGTTACCGGTGTGGATGCGTCACCAAAAGCGCGGCAGCTTCACGCGACGCGAAAAATAAAAGCAAACTGTTTTTGAAAATGCTTAACCAGCTTTAAGATCAACCAACATCACTACGCACTGATATACCTAGGTTTTTTAAGGCGGTACAGACGCCCTTTGCAGAGGCGTAATTTAACTATACCAAAAACCTGGTACTGGACCATCGTGATGGTCGCTAGCGTACGTAGGAGCAGGGTTCTCATAGCCGGTCGAAAGCGGTCAAAAAAGTGTACGACGTAGGTGTTCACAGTAGCTGCTGTCGAGTCAACCGTCGAGGTGTGAATGAACGAGATCTGTTCTTGCCGGCAATCTGGTTGGGAGATGAGAGGCGCGGTGGTAAAAATGGGAACTAAATAAGATGGCGGAGGCATGAAGTTGAGGTTAAGGAGCGGTGAGGTGTTGTCTGTGCGGAGGTTGGGACTGAAAGAGGGAAAAGATGGCGAACGAGGGATAAAAAGTATAACAGAAAGTGACGTGTGAAGTTGTGATTGGTGGGAATAAGAAGTGATGTTATTGGTGGAAAGGAACAAATGAAAGTTGTTGATTGGTAAGAATAAGAGAGATTATGATTGGTGGAAAGAAAAAAGGTGTGGGAGTGGGGTATGTTGGAGGTGATGGTAAAGGTAAGTTTTGCTACCAACAACATTTGCAAAAGCCTATCCAGAACTCATCAGCAATTTTAAATAACTAGTGTTTCGGGGTTTTCTCTGGCTGGTAGACGAATGCAAGCTGTTTCTGCTTTTTCATAGGTTTTCCCAAAATTGAAAATGCATATATTGTAACACAAATGTGTGCAGTGCAAAAGAAAATAAAAATTAAATAGGCACACACACACACACACACACACCCGTTGCAGTTCCCATACTTATATTATTCGTCTTTTCCTTTTTTTCTTTTTTCTTTTTGTTTTTTCGTTTTTATAAAAAATAACTAGTTTTTGGGGGTTTTCTGCGGATGGTAAACGAATGCAAGCTCTTTCTGCTTTTTCATAGGTTTTCCCTGGTTGGTAGGCGTTTGCTGTAGTGGTTGACGAAGCCGTTTCTAATTTTCGAGGTTTTTCAGGTTTTTAGTGGTTGTCCCTGCCCGGTAGGCAAATGATGAAGTTTTACCTTGTCGGCGCACGGATACTAGGCACATACGCGCACACACACACACATTTAATAGTAGCGTGTAGCAAACTGTTTTTGAAAAATGCTTAACCAGCTTTAAGATCAACCAACATCACTACGCACTGATATACCTAGGTTTTTTTAAAGCGGTAAAGACGCCCTTTGCACAGACGTAATTTAACTATACCAAAAACCTGGTCGCTAGCGTACGTAGGAGCAGGGTTCTCATTGCCGGTCGAAAGCGGTCAAAAAAGTGTACTATCTTGTTTTCATGGGTTTTCCAGATCGGTAGGCGTTAGAATACTCTTAGAGCTTTTTTCAGGTTTTTCGCGGTTGTCCCTGTCCGGTAGGCAAATGATAAAGTTTTTCTATAATGTCGTCGTTTTGGCTTGTGGCGCACGGATACTAGGCACATACTCGCGCGCACACACACACACACACACACACACACTATAATAGTAGCGTATAAAAAATTTAACAAACAAAACCTACACAATGACAAAATTGAAAATGTATATATATTTTAACACAAAAGTGTGCAGTGCAAACGATTTTCTAGTCCCTAGTGAGTGTAAAATTGCGTTTACTTCACTTCTTTCAAACTGCTTAAAAATCATATAAATGAATGTATCACCTCATAATAAGCCTCTATATACCAAAAATACTGAGTATTCAAAAACGTCAAGAAAATTGATTTTCTAGCCCCTAGTGAGTGTAAAATCGCGTTTACTTCACTTCTTTCAAACTTCGAAAAAATCATATAAATAGTTGTTTCACGTTATAATAAGCCTATATATACCAAGAATACTGAGTTTTTAAAAAGTCAAGAAATTGGATTTTCTAGCTCCTAGTGAGTGTAAAATCGCGTTTACTTCACTTCTTTCAAACTGCTTAAAATTCATATAAATGGATGTATCTCCTCATAATAAGCCTCTATATACCAAGAATATTGAATTTTTAACAGGTAAAAAAAATCGATTTTCTAGCCCCTAGTGAGTGTTAAATCGCGTTTACTTCACTTCTTTCAAACTTCGAAAAAATCATATAAATGGTTGTTTCACGTCATAATAAGCCTATATATACCAAAAATACTCAGTTTTTAAAAAGTCAAGAAATTGGATTTTCTAGCTCCTAGTGAGTGTAAAATCGCGTTTACTTCACTTCTTTCAAACTGCTTAAAATTCGTATAAATGGATGTATCACCTCATAATAAGCCTCTATATACCAAGAAAATCGATTTTCTAGCCCCTAGCAAGTGTAAAAGCGCGTTTACTTCACTTCTTTCAAACTGCTTAAAAATCATATAAATGAATGTATCACCTCATAAGCCTCTATATACCAAAAATACTGAGTATTCAAAAAAGTCAAGAAATTCGATTTTCTAGCTGCTAGTGAGTGTAAAATCGCGTTTACTTCACTTCTTTCAAACTGCTTAAAAATCATATAAATAGTTGTTTCACGTTATAATAAGCCTATATATACCAAGAATACTGAGTTTTTAAAAAGTCAAGAAATTCGATTTTCTAGCTGCTAGTGAGTGTAAAATCGCGTTTACTTCACTTCTTTCAAACTGCTTAAAATTCATATAAATGGATGTATCACCTCATAATAAGCCTCTGTATACCAAGAATATTGAGTTTTTAAAAAGTCAAGAAAATCAATTTTCTAGCCCCTAGCAAGTGTAAAATCGCGTTTACTTCACTTCTTTCAAACTGCTTAAAATTCATATAAATGGATGTATCACCTCATAATAAGCTTCTATATACCAAGAATACTGAGTTTTTAAAAAGTCAAGAAAATCGATTTTCTAGCCCCTAGGGAGTGTAAAATCGCGTTTACTTCACTTCTTTCAAACTGCTTAAAAATCATATAAATGAATGTATCACCTCATAATAAGCCTCTATATACCAAAAATACTGAGTATTCAAAAAGTCAAGAAAATCGATTTTCTAGCCCCTAGTGAGTGTAAAATCGCGTTTACTTCACTTCTTTCAAACTTCGAAAAATCATATAAATGGTTGTTTCACGTTATAATAAGCCTATATATACCAAGAATACTGAGTTTTTAAAAAGTCAAGAAATTCGATTTTCTAGCTGCTAGTGAGTGTAAAATCGCGTTTACTTCACTTCTTTCAAACTGCTTAAAAATCATATAAATGGTTGTTTCACGTTATAATAAGCCTATATATACCAAGAATACTGAGTTTTTAAAAAGTCAAGAAATTCGATTTTCTAGCTGCTAGTGAGTGTAAAATCGCGTTTACTTCACTTCTTTCAAACTGCTTAAAAATCATATAAATGGTTGTTTCACGTTATAATAAGCCTATATATACCAGGAATACTGAGTTCTTAAAAAGTCAAGAAATTCGATTTTCTAGCTGCTAGTGAGTGTAAAATCGCGTTTACTTCACTTCTTTCAAACTGCTTAAAATTCATATAAATGGATGTATCACCTCATAATAAGCTTCTATATACCAAGAATACTGAGTTTTTAAAAAGTCAAGAAAATCGATTTTCTAGCCCCTAGCGAGTGTAAAATCGCGTTTATTTCACTTCTTTCAAACTGCTTAAAAATCATATAAATGAATGTATCACCTCATAATAAGCCTCTATATACCAAAAATACTGAGTATTCAAAAAGTCAAAAAATCAATTTTCTAGCCCCTAGTGAGTGTAAAATCGCGTTTACTTCACTTCTTTCAAACTTCGAAAAATCATATAAATGGTTGTTTCACGTTATAATAAGCCTATATATACCAAGAATACTGAGTTTTTAAAAAGGCAAGAAATTCGATTATCTAACTGCTAGTGAGTGTAAAATCGCGTTTACTTCACTTCTTTCAAACTGCTTAAAAATCATATAAATGAATGTATCACCTCATAAGCCTCTATATACCAAAAATACTGAGTATTCAAAAAAGTCAAGAAAATTGATTTTCTAGCCCCTAGTGAGTGTAAAATCGCGTTTACTTCACTTCTTTCAAACTTCGAAAAAATCATATAAATAGTTGTTTCACGTTATAATAAGCCTATATATACCAAGAATACTGAGTTTTTAAAAAGTCAAGAAATTCGATTTTCTAGCTGCTAGTGAGTGTAAAATCGCGTTTACTTCACTTCTTTCAAACTGCTTAAAATTCATATAAATGGATGTATCACCTCATAATAAGCCTCTGTATACCAAGAATATTGAGTTTTTAAAAAGTCAAGAAAATCAATTTTCTAGCCCCTAGCAAGTGTAAAATCGCATTTACTTCACTTCTTTCAAACTGCTTAAAATTCATATAAATGGATGTATCACCTCATAATAAGCTTCTATATACCAAGAATACTGAGTTTTTAAAAAGTCAAGAAAATCGATTTTCTAGCCCCTAGGGAGTGTAAAATCGCGTTTACTTCACTTCTTTCAAACTGCTTAAAAATCATATAAATGAATGTATCACCTCATAATAAGCCTCTATATACCAAAAATACTGAGTATTCAAAAAGTCAAGAAAATCGATTTTCTAGCCCATAGTGAGTGTAAAATCGCGTTTACTTCACTTCTTTCAAACTTCGAAAAATCATATAAATGGTTGTTTCACGTTATAATAAGCCTATATATACCAAGAATACTGAGTTTTTAAAAAGTCAAGAAATTCGATTTTCTAGCTGCTAGTGAGTGTAAAATCGCGTTTACTTCACTTCTTTCAAACTGCTTAAAAATCATATAAATCGTTGTTTCACGTTATAATAAGCCTATATATACCAAGAATACTGAGTTTTTAAAAAGTCAAGAAATTCGATTTTCTAGCTGCTAGTGAGTGTAAAATCGCGTTTACTTCACTTCTTTCAAACTGCTTAAAAATCATATAAATGGTTGTTTCACGTTATAATAAGCCTATATATACCAGGAATACTGAGTTCTTAAAAAGTCAAGAAATTCGATTTTCTAGCTGCTAGTGAGTGTAAAATCGCGTTTACTTCACTTCTTTCAAACTGCTTAAAATTCATATAAATGGATGTATCACCTCATAATAAGCTTCTATATACCAAGAATACTGAGTTTTTAAAAAGTCAAGAAAATCGATTTTCTAGCCCCTAGCGAGTGTAAAATCGCGTTTATTTCACTTCTTTCAAACTGCTTAAAAATCATATAAATGAATGTATCACCTCATAATAAGCCTCTATATACCAAAAATACTGAGTATTCAAAAAGTCAAAAAATCGATTTTCTAGCCCCTAGTGAGTGTAAAATCGCGTTTACTTCACTTCTTTCAAACTTCGAAAAATCATATAAATGGTTGTTTCACCTCATAATAAGCCTCTATACAACAAGAATACTGAGTTTTTAAAAAGTCAAGAAAATCGATTTTCTAGCCCCTAGCGAGTGTAAAATCGCGTTTACTTCACTTCTTTCAAACTGCTTAAAAATCATATAAATGAATGTATCACCTCATAATAAGTCTCTATATGCCAAAAATACTGAGTATTCAAAAAGTCAAGAAAATCGATTTTCTAGCCCCTAGCGAGTGTAAAATCGCGTTTACTTCACTTCTTTCAAACTGCTTAAAAATCATATAAATGAATGTATCACCTCATAATAAGCCTCTATATACCAAAAATACTGAGTATTCAAAAAGTCAAGAAAATCGATTTTCTAGCCCCTAGTGAGTGTAAAATCGCGTTTACTTCACTTCTTTCAAACTTCGAAAAATCATATAAATGGTTGTTTCACGTTATAATAAGCCTATATATACCAAGAATACTGAGTTTTTAAAAAGTCAAGAAATTCGATTTTCTAGCTGCTAGTGAGTGTAAAATCGCGTTTACTTCACTTCTTTCAAACTGCTTAAAAATCATATAAATGGTTGTTTCACGTTATAATAAGCCTATATATACCAAGAATACTGAGTTTTTAAAAAGTCAAGAAATTCGATTTTCTAGCTGCTAGTGAGTGTAAAATCGCGTTTACTTCACTTCTTTCAAACTGCTTAAAAATCATATAAATGGTTGTTTCACGTTATAATAAGCCTATATTACCAGGAATACTGAGTTCTTAAAAAGTCAAGAAATTCGATTTTCTAGCTGCTAGTGAGTGTAAAATCGCGTTTACTTCACTTCTTTCAAACTGCTTAAAATTCATATAAATGGATGTATCACCTCATAATAAGCTTCTATATACCAAGAATACTGAGTTTTTAAAAAGTCAAGAAAATCGATTTTCTAGCCCCTAGCGAGTGTAAAATCGCGTTTATTTCACTTCTTTCAAACTGCTTAAAAATCATATAAATGAATGTATCACCTCATAATAAGCCTCTATATACCAAAAATACTGAGTATTCAAAAAGTCAAAAAATCGATTTTCTAGCCCCTAGTGAGTGTAAAATCGCGTTTACTTCACTTCTTTCAAACTTCGAAAAATCATATAAATGGTTGTTTCACCTCATAATAAGCCTCTATACAACAAGAATACTGAGTTTTTAAAAAGTCAAGAAAATCGATTTTCTAGCCCCTAGCGAGTGTAAAATCGCGTTTACTTCACTTCTTTCAAACTGCTTAAAAATCATATAAATGAATGTATCACCTCATAATAAGTCTCTATATGCCAAAAATACTGAGTATTCAAAAAGTTAAGAAAATCGATTTTCTAGCCCCTAGCGAGTGTAAAATTGTGTTTACTTCACTTTTTCAAACTGCTTAAAAATCATATAAATGCTTGTTTCACGTTATAATAAGCCTATATATACCAAGAATCCTGAGTTCTTAAAAAGTCAAGAAATTCGATTTTCCAGCTGCTAGTGAGTGTAAAATCGCGTTTACTTCACTTCTTTCAAACTGCTTAAAATTCATATAAATGGATGTATCACCTCATAATAAGCCTCTATACAACAAGAATACTGAGTTTTTAAAAAGTCAAGAAAATCGATTTTCTAGCCCCTAGCGAGTGTAAAATCGCGTTTACTTCACTTCTTTCAAACTGCTTAAAAATCATATAAATGAATGTATCACCTCATAATAAGTCTCTATATGCCAAAAATACAGAGTATTCAAAAAGTTAAGAAAATCGATTTTCTAGCCCCTAGCGAGTGTAAAATTGTGTTTACTTCACTTCTTTCAAACTGCTTAAAAATCATATAAATGGTTGTTTCACGTTATAATAAGCCTATATATACCAAGAATACTGAGTTCTTAAAAAGTCAAGAAATTCGATTTTCTAGCTGCTAGTGAGTGTAAAATCGCGTTTACTTCACTTCTTTCAAACTGCTTAAAATTCATATAAATGGATGTATCACCTCATAATAAGCCTCTATATACCAAGAATACTGAGTTTTTAAAAAGTCAAGAAAAATCGATTTTCTAGACCCTAGCGAGTGTAAAATCGCGTTTACTTCACTTCTTTCAAACTGCTTAAAAATCATATAAATGAATGTATCACCTCATAATAAGCCTCTATATACCAAAAATACTGAGTATTCAAAAAGTCAAGAAAATCGATTTTCTAGCCCCTAGTGAGTGTAAAATCGCGTTTACTTCACTTCTTTCAAACTTTGAAAAAATCATATAAATTGTTGTTTCACGTTATAATAAGCCTATATATACCAAGAATACTGAGTTTTTAAAAAGTCAAGAAATTCGATTTTCTAGCTGCTAGTGAGTGTAAAATCGCGTTTACTTCACTTCTTTCAAACTTCGAATAAATCATATAAATGGTTGTTTCACGTCATAATAAGCCTTCATATACCAAAAATACTGAGTTTTTTTCGTACTCACCTATAAGAGATAGAGGGTAGAGGTCATAGGAACGTAACACTTGCGAATTATTATTCTGCAGTTGGTGTTACTCCTTAGAAAGGAAGTATCTGCTGATTCTATTTAATTCTTACATTTTACATAACACGTATGCACGGCACAACACAGAAACACTACACACGACACTCATAATTTTAAATATTGCACTAGTGGGGGTGCAAGCTGAACCACTATTAACAACAGCTAGCAAGCGTTAGTTCTGCTCACTTTAGTATCGGAGAAAACAGTAAAAAAAAAGGAATTATTCTCATGTACAGCACTGCGTGCAAAGACCGTGTGCTGATGTGTGTGTAAAACGAGCGTGAGAAACGGATGTTCGTCAGCGATAAAATCTTTTATTGTCGATGGTAGGGCTCGTGCAGTGGCGGATCGTGACTGCGTTTACAATTTGACAATTTGTGGCGAAATAAGGCATTTAATTTGACGCGTATGCTGAAACTGCGGTTGCGATAAGCGAGCTAATAAAAACCCGGTGCCAAGAGCAACCGGCCGTAGTGAGAAACGGGAGCGATAGTGGATTTTTCTATAAAATCGTTCTATTTGACGAAAAATAGTTTAAAATAAACACAAAATAGCAGCTTCGATACGTATCCACGGAGACCTTAGTGCTAGGCAACTGCACCTCTGTTTCTATACGTGAACGGCAGATTGCAGCTTCAATACTTGCCCACGGAGACCTTAGTGCTGGGCAACTGTACCTCTGTTTCTATACGTGAACGGCCGATTGCAGCTTCGATACTTGTCCACGGAGAACTTAGTGCTAGGCAACTGTACCTGTGTTTCTATACGTGAACGTCAGATGGCAGCTTCGATACGTGTCCACGGAAACCTTAGTGCTAGGCAACTGTACCTCTGTTTCTATACGTGAACGGCAGATTGCAGCTTCGATACGTGTTCACGGAGACCTTAGTGGTAGGCAACTGCACCTCTGTTTCTATACGTGAACGGCAGATTGCAGCTTCGATACTTGTCCACGGAGACCTTAGTGCTAGGCAACTGTACCTCTGTTTGTATACGTAAACGGCAGATTACAGCTTCGATACGTGTGCACGGAGACCTTAGTGCTAGGCAACTATACCTCTGTTTCTATACGTGAACGGCAGATTGCAGGTTCGATATGTGTCCACGGAGATCTTAGTGCTAGGCAACTATACCTGTTTCTATACGTGAACGGCAGATTGCAGCTTCGATACGTGTCCACGGAGACCTTAGTGCTAGGCAACTGTACCTCTGTTTCTATACGTGAACGGCAGATTGCAGCTTCGATACGTATCCACGGAGACCTTTCGCTTCAGGTGACAAAATAACACTAGGCACTTGTGTGCCGTGGTGTAAGCCGCAATCACGGCATTGGTAGCTTGGATCTCCTTGGGGCTCTCCTCGGAGTTACCTCAACACCACGTACATGACCTGGTTCGTCACGGGTACGCAGGTCTGCACTACCACTTCCTCGGCGTTGAGCAGGCCCAGGAGGCGATCGTACTGGTACACCAGCTAGCACGTGGACATGTTATCGCGCTGTGGTGTTGCGTGTGCGAGGTATGGAAACTCAAGGACGCAAAACATGCACGACCGAGGGTTAAAAAGCAGAACAAGTAGTGACGTGGAGCGTTGTGATTGCTGAAAATAAGACGATCTCTGATAGGTGGACAAATTGAAATAACGTGATGTGATAGGCGAAAATAAAATCAAAGGTGATTGGATGAAAAATGACGAGAAGGAAATAGCGGTGAATTTGTGAACTAAGATGGCGAAGATTTTTTATTTAAAAAAAAAGGATAATATAAGTATGGCAACTGTAACGGTTTACGGCAAACGAGCGCCGCGCAATGCGTCACGCCGGGCATCTTGCTCAATATGGTTTTTGTTTTATTGCCCGGCGTGACGCATTGCGCGGCGAGCGTTTGCCGTAAACCGTTACAGTTGCCATACTTATATTATCCTTTTTTTTAAAAAAAAATCTTCGCCATCTTAGTTCACAAATTCACCGCTAATTCCTTCTCGTCATTTTTCATCCAATCACCTTTGATTTTATTTTCGCCTATCACATCACGTTATTTTAATTTGTCCACCTATCAGAGAGCGTCTTATTTTCACCAATCACAACGCTCCACGTCACTACTTGTTCTGCTTTTTAACCCTCGGTCGTGCATGTTTTGCGTCCTTGAGTTTCCATACCTCGCACACGAAACACCACAGCGCGATAACATTTCCACGTGCTAGCTGGTGTACCGGTACGATCGCCTCCTGGGCCTGCTCAACGCGGAGGAAGTGGTAGTGCAGACCTGCGTACCCGTGACGAACCAGGTCATGTACGTGGTGTTGATGTAACTCCGAGGAGAGCCCCAAGGAGATCCACGCTACCAATGCCGTGATTGCGGCTTACACCACGGCACACAAGTGCCTAGTGTTATTTTGTCACCTGAAGTGAAATGTCTCCGTGGACACGTATCGAAGCTGCAATCTGCCGTTCACGTATAGAAACAGAGGTACAGTTGCCTAGCACTAAGGTCTCCGTGGACACGTATCGAAGCTGCCATCTGACGTTCACGTATAGAAACACAGGTACAGTTGCCTAGCACTAAGGTCTCCGTGGACACGTATCGAAGCTGCAATCTGCCGTTCACGTATAGAAACAGGTATAGTTGCCTAGCACTAAGATCTCCGTGGACACGTATCGAACCTGCAATCTGCCGTTCACGTATAGAAACAGAGGTACAGTTGCCTAGCACTAAGGTTTCCGTGGACACGTATCGAAGCTGCCATCTGACGTCAACGTATAGAAACACAGGTACAGTTGCCTAGCACTAAGGTCTCCGTGGACACGTATCGAAGCTGCAATCTGCCGTTCACGTATAGAAACAGAGGTACAGTTGCCTAGCACTAAGGTCTCCGTGGACACGTATTGAAGCTGCAATCTGCCGTTCACGTATAGAAACAGAGGTATAGTTGCCTAGCACTAAGGTCTCCGTGCACACGTATCGAAGCTGTAATCGGCCGTTCACGTATACAAACAGAGGTACAGTTGCCTAGCACTAAGGTCTCCGTGGACACGTATCGAAGCTGCAATCTGCCGTTCACGTATAGAAACAGAGGTGCAGTTGCCTACCACTAAGGTCTCCGTGAACACGTATCGAAGCTGCAATCTGCCGTTCACGTATAGAAACAGAGGTACAGTTGCCTAGCACTAAGGTTTCCGTGGACACGTATCGAAGCTGCCATCTGACGTTCACGTATAGAAACACAGGTACAGTTGCCTAGCACTAAGGTCTCCGTGGACACGTATCGAAGCTGCAATCTGCCGTTCACGTATAGAAACAGAGGGACAGTTGCCTAGCACTAAGGTCTCCGTGGACACGTATTGAAGCTGCAATCTGCCGTTCACGTATAGAAACAGAGGTGCAGTTGCCTAGCACTAAGGTCTCCGTGGATACGTATCGAAGCTGCTATTTTGTGTTTATTTTAAACTATTTTTCGTCAAATAGAACGATTTTATAGAAAAATCCACTATCGCTCCCGTTTCTCACTACGGCCGGTTGCTCTTGGCACCGGGTTTTTATAAGCTCGCTTATCGCAACCGCAGTTTCAGCATACGCGTCGAGTTAAATGCCTTATTTCGCCACAAATTGTCAAATTCTAAACGCAGTCACGATCCGCCACTGCACGATCCCTACCATCGACAATAAAAGATTTTATCGCTGACGAACATCCGTTTCTCACGCGCGTTTTACACACACATCAGCACACGGTCTTTGCACGCAGTGCTGTACATGAGAATGATTCTTTTTTTTACTGTTTTCTCCGATACTAAAGTGAGCAGAACTAACGCTTGCTACCTGTTGTTAATAGTGGTTCAGCTTGCACCCCCACTAGTGCAATATTTAAAATTATGAGTGTCGTGTGTAGTGTTTCTGTGTTGTGCCGTGCATACGTGTTATGTAAAATGTAAGAATTAAATAGAATCAGCAATTACTTCCTTTCTAAGGAGTAACACCAACTGCAGAATAAAAATGCTCAAGTGTTACGTTCGTATGACCTCTACCCTCTATCTCTTATAGGTGAGTACGAAAAAACTCAGTATTTTTGGTATATGAAGGCTTATTATGACGTGAAACAACCATTTATATGATTTTTACGAAGTTTGAAAGAAGTGAAGTAAACGCGATTTTACACTCACTAGCAGCTAGAAAATCGAATTTCTTGACTTTTTAAAAACTCAGTATTCTTGGTATATATAGGCTTATTATAACGTGAAACAACCATTTATATGATTTTTTCGAAGTTTGAAAGAAGTGAAGTAAACGCGATTTTACACTCACTAGGGGCTAGAAAATCGATTTTCTTGACTTTTTGAATACTCAGTATTTTTGGTATATAGAGGCTTATTATGAGGTGATACATTCATTTATATGATTTTTAAGCAGTTTGAAAAAAGTGAAGTAAACGCGATTTTACACTCGCTAGGGTCTAGAAAATCGATTTTCTTGACTTTTTAAAAACTCAGTATTCTTGGTATATAGAGGCTTATTATGAGGTGATACATCCATTTATATGAATTTTAAGCAGTTTGAAAGAAGTGAAGTAAACGCGATTTTACACTCACTAGCAGCTAGAAAATCGAATTTCTTGACGTTTTAAGAACTCAGTATTCTTGGTATATATAGGCTTATTATAACGTGAAACAACCATTTATATGATTTTTAAGTAGTTTGAAAGAAGTGAAGTAAACACGATTTTACACTCGCTAGGGGCTAAAAAATCGATTTTCTTAACTTTTTGAATACTCTGTATTTTGGATATATAGAGGCTTTATATGAGGTGATACATTCATTTATATGATTTTTAAGCAGTTTGAAAGAAGTCAAGTAAACGCGATTTTACACTCGCTAGGGGCTAGAAAATCGATTTTCTTGACTTTTTAAAAACTCAGTATTCTTGTTGTATAGAGGCTTATTATGAGGTGAAACAACCATTTATATGATTTTTCGAAGTTTGAAAGAAGTGAAGTAAACGCGATTTTACACTCACTAGGGGCTAGAAAATCGATTTTTTGACTTTTTGAATACTCAGTATTTTTGGTATATAGAGGCTTATTATGAGGTGATACATTCATTTATATGATTTTTAAGCAGTTTGAAAGAAGTGAAATAAACGCGATTTTACACTCGCTAGGGGCTAGAAAATCGATTTTCTTGACTTTTTAAAAACTCAGTATTCTTGGTATATAGAAGCTTATTATGAGGTGATACATCCATTTATATGAATTTTAAGCAGTTTGAAAGAAGTGAAGTAAACGCGATTTTACACTCACTAGCAGCTAGAAAATCGAATTTCTTGACTTTTTAAGAACTCAGTATTCCTGGTATATATAGGCTTATTATAACGTGAAACAACCATTTATATGATTTTTAAGCAGTTTGAAAGAAGTGAAGTAAACGCGATTTTACACTCACTAGCAGCTAGAAAATCGAATTTCTTGACTTTTTAAAAACTCAGTATTCTTGGTATATATAGGCTTATTATAACGTGAAACAACGATTTATATGATTTTTAAGCAGTTTGAAAGAAGTGAAGTAAACGCGATTTTACACTCACTAGCAGCTAGAAAATCGAATTTCTTGACTTTTTAAAAACTCAGTATTCTTGGTATATATAGGCATATTATAACGTGAAACAACCATTTATATGATTTTTCGAAGTTTGAAAGAAGTGAAGTAAACGCAATTTTACACTCACTAGGGGCTAGAAAATCGTTTGCACTGCACACTTTTGTGTTAAAATATATATACATTTTCAATTTTGTCATTGTGTAGATTTTGTTTGTTAAATTTTTTATACGCTACTATTATAGTGTGTGTGTGTGTGCGAGTATGTGCCTAGTATCCGTGCGCCACAAGCCAAAACGACGACATTATAGAAAAACTTTATCATTTGCCTACCGGACAGGGACAACCGCGAAAAACCTGAAAAAAGCTCTAAGAGTATTCTAACGCCTACCGATCTGGAAAACCCATGAAAACAAGATAGTACACTTTTTTGACCGCTTTCGACCGGCAGTGAGAACCCTGCTCCTACGTACGCTAGCGACCAGGTTTTTGGTATAGTTAAATTACGTCTGTGCAAAGGGCGTCTTTACCGCTTTAAAAAAACCTAGGTATATCAGTGATGTTGGTTGATCTTAAAGCTGGTTAAGCATTTTTCAAAAACAGTTTGCTACACGCTACTATTAAATGTGTGTGTGTGTGCGCGCGTATGTGCCTAGTATCCGTGCGCCGACAAGGTAAAACTTCATCATTTGCCTACCGGGCAGGGACAACCACTAAAAACCTGAAAAACCTCGAAAATTAGAAACGGCTTCGTCAACCACTACAGCAAACGCCTACCAACCAGGGAAAACCTATGAAAAAGCAGAAAGAGCTTGCATTCGTTTACCATCCGCAGAAAACCCCCAAAAACTAGTTATTTTTTAAACAAACGAAAAAACAAAAAGAAAAAAAGAAAAAAAGGAAAAGACGAATAATATAAGTATGGCAACTGCAACGGGTGTGTGTGTGTGTGTGTGCCTATTTAATTTTTATTTTCTTTTGCACTGCACACATTTGTGTTACAATATATGCATTTTCAATTTTGGGAAAACCTATGAAAAAGCAGAAACAGCTTGCATTCGTCTACCAGCCAGAGAAAACCCCGAAACACTAGTTATTTAAAATTGCTGATGAGTTCTGGATAGGCTTTTGCAAATGTTGTTGGTAGCAAAACTTACCTTTACCATCACCTCCAACATACCCCACTCCCACACCTTTTTTCTTTCCACCAATCATAATCTCTCTTATTCTTACCAATCAACAACTTTCATTTGTTCCTTTCCACCAATAACATCACTTCTTATTCCCACCAATCACAACTTCACACGTCACTTTCTGTTATACTTTTTATCCCTCGTTCGCCATCTTTCCCCTTTTTCAGTCCCAACCTCCGCACAGACAACACCTCACCGCTCCTTAACCTCAACTTCATGCCTCCGCCATCTTATTTAGTTCCCTTTTTACCACCGCGCCTCTCATCTCCCAACCAGATTGCCGGCAAGAACAGATCTCGTTCATTCACACCTCGACGGTTGACTCGACAGCAGCTACTGTGAACACCTACGTCGTACACTTTTTTGACCGCTTTCGACCGGCTATGAGAACCCTGCTCCTACGTACGCTAGCGACCATCACGATGGTCCAGTACCAGGTTTTTGCTATAGTTAAATTACGCCTCTGCAAAGGGCGTCTGTACCGCGTTAAACAACCTAGGTATATCAGTGCGTAGTGATGTTGGTTGATCTTAAAGCTGGTTAAGCATTTTCAAAAACAGTTTGCTTTTATTTTTTCGCGTCGCGTGAAGCTGCCGCGCTTTTGGTGACGCATCCACACCAGTAACAGGTAAGTACCACACGCATAATTATTTTTCGGACCTACTTGGCGTAGGAATATATCCTTTCGTGTTTTGGTACTGTAACCTCAAATCTCCTTACCCTCCTCTTCCGTCCGCCATCTTGTTTAGTTCTCACCGCATCTCCTTGTCGCAGACCCTCCGCCATTTCCCACTATTTTAACCTTAAAATCTGCTCTTCTAAGCTCTTGCTACCGCCATCTTCTTTTAGTTCCCATTCTCACCACCGCGTCTCCTTGCCCCCACCTCTTGCGACCACCATGTTCACCACTAACTTCCAAATTTCCTCGTCCTTAAACCTCTTGTCTCAACCATCTTGTTTAGTTCCCATTTTCGCCACCGCATCTCATATCGCCCCATCTCTCTATCCACTCATGAAAACTACCATCCAACGTTCAAAAAATTGCTGATCAGTTCTCGACAGGCTTTTGCAAATCTTGTTGCTAGCAAAACTTACCTTTCCCATCACCTCCAACATACCCCACTCCCACACCTTTTTCTTTCCACCAATCATAATCTCTCTTATTCTTACCAATCAACAACTTTCATTTGTTCCTTTCCACCAATAACATCACTTCTTATTCCCACCAATCACAACTTCACACGACACTTTCTGTTATACTTTTTATCCCTCGCTCCCCATCTTTTCCCTCTTTCAGTCCCGACCTCCGCACAGACAACACCTCGCCACCCCGCTCCTCTCCATCACGTGACCTCCATACTCTTTCATCTTCCTTCCTTCATCTTCCACCCGAATTAACGAACCAATCAAAACACTCCACGTCACTTCCTCTTTTTCCTTCACGTTACCCTAATCCTCAATTCTTTTAACTCGTCCCGGATGAACCAATTGCAATAACGATAATCCTCCCGCTCAGGGCGCTTTTCAAACTTACCGCCGCCGCCGTCGCACGCAGCGACACTAGCGACACTAGCGCCCCTAGCGGCAGGATTATCGTTAAGCCAATTGGCTCATCCGGGACTTATACTACTGGTGTGGGTATGGCGAATGCCGGTGAACGTCATCTGCCAGCGTGTGTAGTGCCAACAGTGAAATTCGGGGGTGGTGGTGTTATGGTGTGGTCGTGTTTTTCCTGGAGGGGGCTCGCACCCCTTGTTGTTTTGCTTGGCACGATCACAGCACAGACCTACATTGATATTTTAAGCACCTTTTTGCTTACCACTGTTGAAGAACAATTCGGGGATGGCGATTGCATCTTTCAACACGATCGAGCACTGTTCATACTGCATGGGATGTGGCGGAGTGGTTACACGACAATAACATCCCTTTAATGGACTGGCCTGCACAGAGTCCTGACTTGAATCCTATAGAACACCTTTGGGATGTTTTGGAACGCCGACTTCGTGCCAGGCCTCACCCACCTACATCGATACCTCTCCTCAGTTCCGCACTCCGTGAAGAATGGGGTGCCATTCCCCAAGAAACCTTCCAGCACCTGATTGAAAGTATGCCTGCGAGAGTGAACGCTGTCATCAGGCTAAGGGTGGGCCAACACCATATTGACTTCCATCATCACTGATGGAGGGCGCCACGAACTTGTACGTCATTTTCAGCCAGGTGTCCGGATACTTTTTATCACGTAGTGTATGTGATCTAATGATTAAAGCCAAACGCTTATTAAAAAGTTAGACAAGCGAATACGAGTTAACACCATTGCCTATAGGCAATAATATCTTCCAAAGGAAAGATCATTGTAGTTAAAGGCAGGGTATACATGGAACTTAAAAAAAGGGAAAAAGAATCAAGCGGTTCGAAGAGCTGGTATTTGTTGTGATCATTCTGCTAGAACCTTCCAAATGTCAAGTTATTTTCCATCCAGGACTGATCAATGTAAACGATATTTCTCTCAGCATTTCTGAATTCCATTTATAGCTCTGAGATATCTTGCTCTCCAGTTAACTATCTCTGGATGCTGAATAAGTAATTTTCTCTTGCTTCCACATTGTTTAATTTTAATCCCATATCGCGCAATAGCTTCCGTAGAGTTTCTCTTCCCCATGGAAAACGTATAGTTTCCTAGCTGCTGCAAGTAGCCTGGGAACAGTAGGCAATTTTTAAACTAAATAAAGGTCTCGAATTAAGTTTCTAATTACCATTCTGTGGAAGTCATCACAATGCAATTTACATTCCTCAACACGTGGTCTCCTTTTACCCGGAGTATGCAGTGATTTTTCACCTGCTTGTAACATCTTTGTCCTTATTCTTGATAAAGTACATTCCGATATCCCACAATAATTTGCCTCACGTAAATTACTTTGTGAAATTATGCATTTCAATTGTCCTGATTTTGCTACTTCGTCACCGGTTTTAATCAGTTTTATTAATACCTCCCCTTGCTTCACTGTGAATAGTTTGTCCCTTCTTCCGAACTAAGTCATATGTAAAGAATAATAAAAGTAACAAAATATAAGTTGCACGTACTATATACCGTAACGCGTGTTAGCAGCGAGAGCGTAATACTGCACCTATTACAGGATCATATCGCATACGAGTATTAGATCCGGCAGCATGGGTGATTCACATACACACATTTGTAGTAGACAAATCGACTACGTGAGCGGATAAACAGTTGCAAGCCCCTCTCGCCTTCTTCTGTTGGTCCAGCAGTAATCCGCACAGTATTGAATAATAGGTGATTTTGGTTTTCCTTAATGTAAAAAATGTGGAGTTTTAATTCCGGACCAGGGAGAAATACCAAAGTACTGTGCTTATCTATGCTTTTTACCTCGCTTACATAATTCTTTCACCGCTAAAGGATAATATGTACTTACAGGTAATACAACATTTCTAGAATTTCAAAGATTGTCGGGGAAAGTTAAGGGGGGGATAACAAGATTAGGATTAGTATGATGGAGAGGCCTTCAGTCACCAGAGCGCAGCACCACACTACACCGCACCACGCATAGACCGTAGAAGATCCTCTAATTTTCCAACGTGATCACTCGGCGGAGGGCGATGGATTTTTATGGGGCGTAAAAACCCTTAGCACGGCTTCCTTCGGAAGGGAAGTAAAGCCGGTGATCCCGTGTCGCAGATTTACGGCACGTATAAGAACCTCAAGTCTGATAAAGAGGCCTCTCAGCAAAATTACCGGTCTTTCACCCCCAATATAGAATGGGACGCTAAGGACCACAGCACTTAAAGAGTGTCCATAAACAAAATAAATAAATAAATAATCTGACCCCTGGAGGAAGAAATGAAGGGGAGACCCGAAGAGCGATCACATCCGGATGACGATGCGCGCTAGCAAGATCGGGGTTCCTAACAATTCCAGTAGCATACCAATCATGACGCCTGCGATCCTGCCTTAGCCAGCTTCAACTTGGGGGTCCCGAATGAAACGAACCACTCCCAGGAAGGGGCCTCAGCCGGCTAGCCAAGCCCATGCCAGGGAGAAATCTTTCCACAGCGCAAATTCCACCGTCCCGTTGCAACGTAGCAATAGTCGTCGCGTAGTCCTACCCTGAAACATATGAAGTGAGATATTTGAATGGAAATAATGGACGGGAGATCCTTGGTAGAAGAGGAACCATCCCAGTATTCGCCTATCGACACGAAAAATCCATCAGAGTGGCCGGCTCTACGGGAATCTAATCCAGAACCTCCTGAATGCAAGGTTGGCACTTTACCGTGAAGCCATATACTCAGTCGTGGAAAGTGAAACTTTTTATTTGCATTTCATTTTTAATATTTGGGAATTTGTGCTCCACTATTATTCTAAGGGGTAAATGGGAGGGTTCAAAATAAATGTATTAGATCGCCAATATGTTCATGAAGTGCACAGGGTGTTACATGAAAGAAATGAAATCGTAGTCGAGATTTAAAAAGCCAACGTACTGCAACGCGATTAAGCCATCTGTGCCTGTACACCTTAATTTTTTAGGCTTAGTGGTAGTAATGAAACAGTCACCATTGCACACAGCTTCCTTTAGAATTCTGTTTCTGAAGAAAATTTGAAGGATAAGTAAAAAAATTTATCTATGAAGAGAATCAGCTCTCTCTATAAGGAGAGCAATTGAGACTGGATAGTGGAAACCTTCTCGAAAACAGGAACTGACTACAGTCGTTCCTCTCTCTCTCTCTCTCTCTCTCTCTCTCTCTCTCTCTCTCTGCCTGTCTGCCTCGGCGATAGCTCGGTGATGGGTTCAATGTCAAGCACGGACTCATATGTTTCGGTAAAGGAACGACTCGGTGATGTCAGGTTGAGGGATAAGGTCCGGGAGATAAATGACGAGGCTGCAGGTTACTCTATTGTGATCACTGAATTTATTTTCTCGCTTAATTCACTCTTGGTAATTTTTTAAGTAAGCTACCATGTGTTATATTACGGCGAGCTTTTCCGATGAACTGTCAGCTAATTCGGTTCTATCCAACCGTAATTCAACGTTGCCTATTCACAGGTTAAACATCCCTCTTAATTTGGACAGAAAGTAGTGCCTTTTTACGGCCCGTGGCTTTGCTGTGGTATACCAATTTAATTCTACACGTAGTAACTTCTCAACTACGTAGTGGCCGAAATTAATGTAACTTTCTTAACGAAGCAATAATTAAAATTCTGGTGTTAAACACTGTACGCGTGGTTGTAATTTACTGTCGATGTTAGATCTTAAGTCACGTCAAATTTTGATATCGACTGGCCATAACTTTCAACAGTGTGTTTTAAAGACACTCCCGAACCACTCAACTCGACACTAGTTATACAGGCTTTCTCTCACACAGCTCTTTTATCTTATTGGTCAACAATTCCAGCGTTACATGGCGTGGGTGCCCTACGTAACTTTCTCTGCACCTTTATTCGTTAGTGTCACATGCCACGTGTCTTTTTAGCGCGATTTTCCGAGAAACTGCGGTGACGCTATTAAACAATCAGAAAAATCCGATGTGTTACACTCACATGATTTTCTCTACTCTTCTACAAACTATTTTTACAACCCTTATTCTCCGTCTACTTCATGTTAATCGTGATAAGCATCTGCAGAAACTATCTTATTGCTAATTTTCTTGTAGGTGCAAGTGAACTATGGTACACTTTGAGCGATAGTCAAATCTTTTAAGAGGTTGCTATGTGGCGCATTTCATTCCCTTGGCATGTCCAGGACATAAAAAGAGGAATGAGTTCCCATTTGAGAAAAAGCATAAGTATTGGTAAATTCAAACAAATAACGAGGAATAAGTCGGAAATGTTTCACTCCAAGAAAATGTATGTGACATAAATTGTGAATTTTAATGAGATCTACATTTGTTTGTGTAATAAGGTTTTGTCTATCTCTTACGGTTTACCAGTTAAGCGAAAGTCATTCAGAATAAGGAGAACTTTTGGAGACATTCCCAGAAAATTCAAGATTACATTTCATTTGCCATAAAAATATCTTAATTGTGTGATATTTTAATCAAAGTCATTAGAGTCATTTTTGAGAAAATTAAAACTTTCGAAAAATGTTCCATGTAAAGAGTAGTCTGGGGTAGGGAGATTTTTTTGAAAATTTTCGTGTCGCATCCTTGGAAGATACTAAACTCAAATACCAAGTTTGGTATTTATCCGACTTTTCGTTTTTGAGTTATGCTGTTCACACACACACACGCACGCACACGGACATGTTTAAAAAATGCTTTATTTGGATTCAGGGCACCGCAAAACATGTATTTCCGGTGAAATCTCGATATCGAATTTTTGGGTGGAATACAATACTTCCCCTATTTACTATACGTAGCGGAGAAAATAAAAAGGTTTTCCCCTTGAGAAAATACAAGGTTTTTTGGTAACCTTGGGTAACTCCCTTGCACAGTGCTTACAAACTTAGAGGTTATAATGAACATTTACATCTCTAATTGTCTTGATAAAGTCTAATAAATCATATTAATACTCCTATGATACACGTAAACTGTTAATTAATCTGGGTAATTAATTTATTCTCCTGAGGTGACATTTCAGCTTCAAGACCTAAAATATTTAGTTCAAAGGAAACGTGATTTATTTATCATTAGTCTCGTATGTTACGTAGGTTGTATACTATAGTTGTAAGTTGATATGTGTAAAAGAGATAGGGTTCAATGTAGTGATGGGACGATAGCGCTATTTCTGGATAGTCGATACCGATACTCGATAATCACTTTATAAACAAATCTGATGTGTTACACTCACATGACTTTCTCTACTCTTGTACAACCTATTTTTACAAACGCTTATTCTTCATATGCTTCATGTTAATCGAGATATCGAGATGTCAATCTTATTGGTAATTTTCTTGTAGATGCAAGGGGAATATGATAGGTTTTAAGCAATAGTCAAATATTTTAACGCTGGTTGCTATGTGGCGCATTCCATTCTCTTTGCAAGTCCAGGACATAAAAAAATGAATAAGGAATTTTAGAAATAGTATAAGTATTGGAAAATTTAAGGGCATAACATGCAATATCTCGAAAACGGTTCACTCAACAAAAGAAATGTATATGACATAAATTGTATATTTTAACGCGATCTACATTTTTTGTGTAGTAAAATTTTGTCTATCTCTTATGGTGTACCAGTTATGCAAAAGTCGTTCACAATGGAGAAAACTTTTGGAGACATTCCCAGAAAATTCGAGATTTACATTTCATTTCTCATAAAAATATCTTAAACATGTGATGTTTTAATCAAAATCGTTAGAGCCATTTTTAGAAAATTAAAATTTTTGAAAACTGCTCCATGTAAAGGGTAGTCTGGGGTGGGGGGATTTTCTTGAAAACCTTCGTGTCGCATCTCTGGAAGATACTGAACCTAAATACCAAGTTTGGTGTTTATCCGACTGTTCTTTTTAGAGTTATGCTGTTGACAGACAGACACACACGGACATGTTTCCAAAAATGTTTTTTTTTTTATTCAGGGGGCCTCAAAGCATATATTTCCGGTGAAATCTCGGTATCGAATTTTTGGGTGGAATACCTACTTACTATACGTAGTGTAGAAGGTAAAAAACTGTAAAGGCGATAGCTTGTTCACTGAATTATGTTCTTATTAGTAGTTTTCTGCGTACAAACACATGTAACCAATTTCGTATTGTATACTAATTCCAAAATTGTTCCTGTTTGACATTCTCGGAATGGCAGCAATATTTTTATCTTCATAATGCCTCACGATACATGTCATGTATTATTAGTTAAGGCTAATAATAATAATAATAATAATAATAATAATAATAATATAATTTATTTGTTTCCTGGTTTAGGCAGCTATATTTTGTGCTGAAAGCTTTCTTTTGAGGCATTTTCTATCCATATTAAGAAAATTGGTCGCACGATATACTGGTAAGCACCCTCGTGACCCGAGTTTGACTTGCGTAAAACAAACTAATAGACGGAAGGAAGGCACGAACAAATATCTCTATAAGCTGTATTATCGTCTTAAATTCTGATTTGTTTCTGCTGGAGTTATGGATTTTGGTCACTAGAGTAGGTAAGTGTAATGGTTGAGAGCCAGTCACAAACCAGACTATTGCAGAAAGGTGATTTAGTGCGTCAGCTAAATCGCCTTCATTCACAGCTCAGTTAACGCTACATGTTGCATGAATACTTCTAATCCTTCCCCCATTGTTTTTCATGGTTTCATTTACACAAAAAATCTATGGAATGTTTCATTGATTCACCCATAGGAAACGCAGTCAAGTTCCATCAAGAACTACAGTCCAGCAACTCTATGGGGACACGTGCGAGGCGAGGGTCCTTTTATTCCTTATCTAGCATAAAGTTAAACTCAAAAACTTTCAATAATGCAAAACTTAAAAATTCGAAAGTATCGAAAAAGTATCAAAGGTTTTATTTAAAAGTTCCCTAGTTCAATGTTTTCCTCAAATTCTTCCATTTATCAAATTGTTAAAATCAACCACATGAACAATGAAAAGAATTTATATTTACATTCTATTATGTTTTCAAATGGCACGGAGCATTCATTAACCTAAAGAGATAACATTTTGGACGTACGCAAGGAAACTACCCAACTACTTTGCCGGCCCTCGTAGTCGTGGTCGCTGGAGTGTATAGCTCCGGCACTACGCCAAGCTGAGGATTCCGGGTTCGAGTCCCGCATGGGTGTTTGTGTGTGTATGTGTATTGTGTAACGGCGGTAATAAGCGGTAACGAAAACAGTAAAAACACAGTATAAAACTGGGTAAAACAAGGGAAAAATCGAGAAAAAAAACTACTGGACGTATTACTTGGCGGAATAAATGCTGTTCGACGCTTCCTTGGCAACGATGCATGTTCTGGAAATGGTAATACTCTAGACGTTAGGGCTTTCTGTAAACAAGAAGTACTTGTTACCTAAGCACTTAGAATATAAAGGGATCCAAAGTAGCTAGAATTCAGTTTCAGTGATAATCGACTGCGAAAAGATTATTGGGCCGAGAAGGGCAAATGAAGAGAGCAGCAAGATCATGATTACGAATGCACGACCTCTTGTTGAAGTCTTTCAGAAGTTAGAGAATGCTGTACTTAATTTGAACCCCGCAGAAACATGCAGAAATAGGACAAATGAGCTATGAAAGACAACAAAACCTAGCGAATTACAAATAATCCTGCCAAGTATATCTAAATGGTAATTCTAAAGACCGTTAGTTCAACTAAAACAGATGACAAGGTTTCGACTTATTTTGAAAGCATATTTTTTATTCTAGATGGTTCAAATCATATAAGTCAAGATTTAAGGTAGTAAAATAGAATTTAAAATCTTTTTTAAATACGTCATAATTTAGTGATGTTTGAATCTTTGGAATCGGCGCTAAAAGCTTGAAGCTTAACTGGCTAAATAAAATAGGAGTGTGATTTGATATATATTTTGCGGTCCAAATCACTTGACGTTTGAGGCGTGTCCACTAATACGGCACTAGAGATTAGCAGCAGTGAGGCGTTGCCTCATACGACAGTACACCTCACCGCTGGTAAAACTTTAATTGCAATATCATGTGCGCACATGCAAATTTCATACTTCAGAAAATCAACAAGTAACTGGGATAAAAGACGACGTTTTCCTGAACAAGTACAAAAAATAATGATATTTTTATACCCAGTGGTTCGCCATAATTTATTAGTTATTTTTCGTAATGTTTAAACGGAGACATTTAGTTATAATTATGCTTGTAATAGTAATAAATCCATTGATGTCGTAGTTATTTTATATATTGTTATGTCGTAGACATAATTATCAGTTAATAATGTGCAATTCTCCATGTCCTAAATAAATTTATAAATAGTTATCCCACGAGGTTTTCTAATACAGCTACAAACTCGTCATGAAAATCTTTTCAAAGCCCTCTGATGCGGCTCTATAAAACCTGAAGCAGTATTTCATTGCTCATAATAAATTTAGATTCTGAGCGAGGCTAACTGCGGATTTCCGTGAATTCGGAAGGGGTAAGTCTAGCTCTTGGACACCCTTGGCGAGGTCATCACCCCCTATACAAAAGAGAGCCAAGCCCTGTATAGCGTCTACTGGCTGGGTTGGAGCCTAACTGTAAACCCCGTAGCGCGTGGGTAAAAATTTGTATAAATTGTAGAGAAACGTGAAGCTCGTTCTCTAGTATTTTGTTGACTTCGGCGAGTAGACATATATTCATCGACGCTCCCATGAGCACGTGTTCGAGATGTGAGCATAAGTTAAAGATACTAATATTCCGGGAGCATTTAAGTATTTTATATATCGCCGTGATAAATGGGAGCGAGTTTTGCTTTTATCTAGTGAACGGGAAAATAAGTTTACGCCACTAATCCCGTAAAGCTCTTAGCTAGCCTCTGCTCCGAGAATATTCTGTAAAATGAATCATCAATAAACTTTGAATCAACGCAAATCGTAGTCTTCATTCCAACGTGGTAAACCTAGTTACCCTGCAGATAAGAGCTACTCACTGGGCATTTGAGCAGAAAGCCTCAAACCATACATGACTTTTTTAATAAAAACGTCATGCATGCCATTCTTCCAAAAATAATACCATTTTAAAACCAATGATTAAGTGTATTTTAATGGCTATAGAACCAGGCACGTATCCGTTACGTGAGAAGAACATGTTGTCCTTTTTAGACATTCAACCCCTCGTTACTTGGAATGCGCTTAAAAAGCCATATAAAGAAGAAGCCAACCGAGAAATTTAAGCAAGAAATCAGCCCCTATCATCACACTCTCGAGGAAGCATCAACAATGGAATTTTTGGCACCGTTGATGTGACAACTCATGGTTAAAACATTGACAAATACTTTTTACAGCGCGCTTGCTCGAAGGTTAATCGACTCAGCTGTGAATTCAACTGCGGTATACTCAGTTCTTGCAGTGAAACGCTAGGGAGGCATTGTCCTAGCGTTTATAAAGTTAACTTTTCATGAAAATGTCGCTTAGTAAGCCCAGTAGTACCAGTGGATATAGAAGTAGGGTTTGGGCTTTTGTCTTCAGTGCGTACAATTTCTTTAAAAAGTATACCAACGAAGAAAACCGCAAAAACTTAACTTCACGAAATGTCAAGAAGTCAGGCTGAGGCGTGCTTATTAAGCACATCAACTGTTACACATGTATGTACGGAAGCGAAAAAGTATATGTCTTTAGCTGTGCTACTTAAATAACAAAGGACTGAGAAAGGTGCGGTTTTCATTTCTCTATTTATGTATTACATTTCCATTATTGTGTCTCTTCTTATTTTGTAGTTTGTAAGTGAACATTGCGATGGCATTTATAACAAACGCGTAACGTTCTGACGAAGCAAAGCGAAGTGAAGTTTGGCAACCGCGCGGTCACTCCGTATTAGTTGTACAAAACGTCAAGAGATTTACACCACACCTAATTAACTGCAACTCGGCGAAAATAAATATCCTTTTTAATTTAATTTTGATTGCTGTTAAAAGTGGAATACGAGCATAATGTAATCCAGTGGGGTAACCTAACCGCTCTTATTTTATGATAGTGAAATAGAGACTCACCCGGTAGTGTAGTGGTGAGTATATTTGGTTTATATACGGAGGAATGGAGCTCGCTTAACTACGTTCTTTGATTTTACGTTTATTGTCATGAAATGAGACTTCTTTAAAAGCTCGCTATGTGCAAGCGCGAAGGAATGCCAGGTATGTACGGGCATTCCTTAAGATATCTTCGCAAATTGGAATAATGAAAAAGCTACCATCAAAAGTAAGTAAACCTACAGACTGAAGAAGTAGTACTAATACGTTATTTGCACCACGCTTTGGGCGTCAATTTGGAGTAGGTTGTATTGTAGTTCTACTGTTGGGGAGCCAAAACTTGATGAACTAACTGCCCCACGTATGGTACAAAGTTTCCGGTGGCCTTCGCTCCAACGTTCAGGAATCAACTTTGTATTTTAATGTTTTCTTTATATTATATATATATATATATGTTTGCCTCGGCTGCGTCAGTATTACTTTGTAGAAACATGTATCTCTTAACAGGGAGTGATGCGGCTAAAAAATGTAGGCTTACACAAATTATAATTTTTGTTTTCACTCCTTTTTATTAATCCTTCACACGATTAAATAACACTTCACTTATGCAGAGAGCTGTGAGATTGTTTATTAATTACTTGCGCTTTTTAACACGTAAACTTATGCATTTTATATGTCTCACACTGAATACGTACCGAGCGAACTGCTCGGGAACGTTGCCGTCTAGCGTCCGGTTGTAATCGCTGTCTACTAGCGACTGCCGTTTACCGCTTAAATTTTTCTATTTCACGTCTGTGATTGGCTAATTTTACTTACAGCCTTTCTGGTTGTTGATTGGCTATTTATAAATTGTTTTAAAAATTTAATTGTTGTTCCAATAATTATTAGTATTTTCAAATTCATTATTGCCTCAAGGTTACCTCATTGTTAGCAACTTTTTGCCTATATTCTCACAGCTCCTACATTATTGAATTGCGTAATAAATTCACATAACATTATTATACATGTACACAATTATATAAACATAATACAATGACTGTTACATACATTTTATATATTATTACATACACATATTGCTTTTAGGCGGGCTGTTATTATTTTTACATTGTATAATTAGACTGAAATAATTTTGGTGTTAAGAAAATACCGCCTCAAGACAGCGTTCCAGATTTCTTAAAAGCACGGTTATCTTCCATTAATGTACAATAAAATAAAATACACGATATGATTGCACTTACAAATTTCTTGTTTATCAAAGTTTTCTTTCATTTCCAATAATAGTTTCTATAAACAGACACGAGGACTTGCTATGGGCAACCCTTTGTCATCTCTGCTAGCAGATCTTTATATGACTTGTTTGAAAACCAATGATCACATCTCAGTCAAATATTTAAACTCATTTGACCATTTCCAATCTAAAGAGTGAAGTCAAAAATAAAGAAAAATGAAGAAAAGGCACATAGTCCCAAGGTCAGCATTTATCTTGTGAAATACATTCAGATTATGTAGTGGTGGTGGTGGTGGTGGTGGTGGTGGTGGTGGTTGTGAACAGTTGCAGTCTACTGTTGTACAATTCAACCATCGCATGGGCCTCATTGCGTACATGCTTTTCCTCCCTATAACCTAACACTGTGTGTATAATACTAAATATCTACTCACTATATATATACATAAGTATGTACTATGAACTAACACAATGAAAGAAGAAAAAAAAAAGATATGTGAGTGTGCGCGTGTGTTTAGGTACACTCTCTTGCCTTCTTGCCTACGTGAAATAAATAATTAAAATCATCCATTTCGTATTGCTTTCTCTACTACATAATAAGCAGGGGAAGTATTGCACTCCACCCAAAAATTAGATACCGATGTTTCACCGGAAATACATGATTTGAGCTGTCCTGAATCCAAATAAAGCATTTTTGGAAAAGTCTGTGCTTGTGTCTGTCTGCCTGTGAACAGCATAATTCAAAAACGAAAAGTCGGATAAATACCAAACTCGTTTTTGAGTTTAGTATCTTCTAATGATGCGACACGAAGATTTTCAAGAAAATCCCCTACTCCAGAATACACTTTACATGGAACATCTTTCGAAAATTCTGATTTTCTCAAAAATCGCTCTAACGATTTTGATAAGAATATCATATATTTAAGATATTTTCACATTAAATGAAATGTTGATCTTGAATTTTCAGGAAATGATCCCATGTAACGATTTTGATTAAAATATCATATATTTAGGCTCTTTTGGGAACATTCCCTGAAAATTCAAAATCAACATTTCATTTAACATGAAAATATCTTAAATATATGATATTCTTATCAAAATCGTTAGCCATTTTTGAGAAAATCAGAATTTTCGAAAAATATTCCATATAAAGAGTAATCTGGGGTGTGGGGATTTTCTTGAAAATCTACCTGTCACGTCTTTGAAAGATACCGAACCTAGATACCAAGTTTGGTATTCATCCGACTTTTAGTTTTGAGTTATGCTGTTCACAGACACGCAGACATACACACACATACACGGACTTTTTTCTAAAAGTGCTGTTCTTGGATTCATGGTGCTTCAAGACGTGTATTTCCGTTGAAAACTAGATATAGAATTTTTGGGTGGAATGCAGTACTTCCCCTACTTACTACATGTAGTAAAGAAAGTAATAAATGTATAAATATTAGATGCCAAAGGTATATTTATGTTTATATTTTAATCTATGTCACTAATATCTGCTAGGGGAATCCAGTACTTAAACACAAGAGATTGACAACTTTTGGTCCCTTTACACGATTTGTTTTCATGTGCCATCTAGAAGTGATCAAGTGTTAAACCAAACAATAAATACAAGAAAGTGCAGTTTTCTTGAAACAGGACTTTATAGATATGGTCAACACTTTTATTCAAGGGCTCAAGATGCACAAAATATTTATGTTGAAACCAACCCGTTCCTGATGTGGTTATGGAAATGTAATTTTACGATGATAGCAGCACGCAATGACAGCACAGATGACCCGCTGAACTGGAAACCACACATGCTGCTGTTGCTATATGCTGGTTTACGCGTGGCCAAACATTGTTTTGTTGCGTCAGCCAGTGTCTAGTTTGTTGTTTATACGTTAAAGCTTTGTTCCTTGTGTACGTAGTGCAGAGTATACATATTATCTCATTTATGGTTCAAAGTGTATCTTATAATGCACAACGAGCTGTTTAGATAATACATAATATGTGTTAAAAATTATCAAGTAATGAAATTCAACTGCAATATCAAAAAAAAACATCCCAGAAATACAGTAGGACATGGAATGTTTTGAATGTCCTATGTATACATTCCTTGAAATTTTGTTTTCGAATGATAAAGAAATTCTACATCCTCTATAGTCGAGTAGTCAGAACTCTGAATTCTCAAAATAGAGAAGGAGCGAGGGTATATTTCTTTAATTAGAATCACTCCTTAACCTCCGCAGAGACTGGGAGTGAATGTAAACCTATTTCCTAACAAAAATCGTAAAAACCAACAGCAAAACTTTACAGTCAACGAGTTGCCTAAGTCGTAGAGAGTTGAATATAACAGTTAAAGGGGCCTATACAAGTGAAGCAATGTAATAAAAAGGGAATATATCCATACTAACGTTACAGAGGGAAGGACACGTTTAAGTTTTCTTCAGCAGCAGAACCAGTAATCTGGTAAATTGTCGCTATATACAGGATGAATCACCTAAAACTTGCACCACAAATACACTATGTGATCAAAAGCATCCGGACAGTCCCACAAACATACTTTTTCATCTTAAATGCATTGTGCTGCCACCTACTGCCTGGTACTCATTATCTGCAAATTCAGTAGTCATTAAACATCGTGAAACAGCAGAGTGGGACGCTCCGTGGAACTCACGTACTTCGAACGTGGTCAGATGATTGGGTGTCACTTGTGTCAGAATTCTGTATGCGGGATTTCCACACTCCTAAACATCCCTAGGTCCACCTTTTATGATGTGACAGTGAAGTGGAAGCGTGAAGGGACATGTACAGCACAAAAGCGTACAGACCGACCTCATCTGTCACACAGGAATTCCAAATTGCATCAGGATCCACTCCAAGTACTATGACAGTTAGGCGTGAGGTGAGAAACCTTGGATTCCATGGGCGAGCGGCTGCTCATAAGCCACACATCACGCAGGGAAATGCCAAGCGACGCCTCGCTTGGTGTAAGGAGCGTGAATATTACACGATTGAACAGTGGCAAAACGTTGTGTGCAGTGACAAATCACGGTAACACAATGTGGCGATCCGATGGCAGGGTGTGGGTATAGCGAGTGCCCGGTGAGCGTCATCTGCTAGCGTGTGTAGTACCAACAGTGAAATTCGGTGGTGGTTGTGGTGGTGTTATGGTATGGTCGTGTTTTTCCTGGAAGGGGCTTGCACCCCTTGTTGTTTGGCGTGGAACGATCACAGTGCAGACCTACATTGATATTTTAAGCACCTTCTTGCTTCCCACTGTTGAAGAGCAATTCGGGGATGGCGATTGCATCTTTAAACACGATCGAGCACCTGTTCATACTGCACAGGCTGTGGCAGAGTGGTTACACGACAATAACATCCCTGTAATGGACAACCTGCACAGAGTCCTGACTTGAATCCTATAGAACACCTTTGCGATGTTTTGGAACGCCGACATCGTGCCAGCTTCACCGACCTACATCGAAACCTCTCCTCAGTTCCGCACTCCGTGAAGAATAGGCTGCCATTTCCCAAGAAACCTTCCAGCACCTGATTGAAAGTATGCCTGCGAGAGTGAATGCTGTCATCAAGGCTAAGGGTGGGCCAACACCATATTGTCTTCCAGCATTAGCGTTGGAGGGCGCCACGAACTTGTACGTCATTTTCAGCCAGGTGTCCGGATACTTTTGATCACGCAGTGTATTTCGGAAATGGAAAGTGCTATTGATGTGCAGTTTTCACAGAATTGATTGATAGTCAGGGCCTATAAACAGATTGCGTGTTCATTGTTCCTTCTATGAACAAAGGGCCTATGAGCTGATGGTTCACTATCCCACACCACACGTTTAAACTCCATGAACGTTGACGTTCCACCTGACGAAGCCAACGGAATTGTCAACAGATCAATAGGGAATGTTCCTGTGGTTTACCTGGCCATCATTAGTAAATGTTGCCTCGTCACTAAACAAGATACATTATGAATGCGGAGTATCATGTCTTAATGCCCATGTACAAAAGTTAACACGATTCTCAAAATCGTTTCCATGCAGCTCTTGATGGAGAGAGATGTGATAAGGATAGAACCTATGTCGATGGAGAATGCTCAGTACACTTGCCTGACTTATGCCACTTCCACGTTTGGCGTGTGATTGTGCGGGAACTAATTTGCGGATCTACTGCAACGGCAGCCAAAACATTAGTTTCTGCCCCTTCTCCAGTCACTTGTTTGTTTCTGTTACGTTTTCTAGGTTTTATACTACCACATTCACGTAATTGGTTGAAGAGGTTAATAAATAATTGCCGAGATGGTTGACATCTATTGGGATACATTTCCGCATACACCGTACAGAAACCAACTGCATTCTTTCTACACTTTTCATACACCATGAGCATGTCGGCTTTTTCTGCATTAGTAAACCCCACTCACGACTTACTGCATGAACTGTCACAAACTAACTGACCAGAAGTCGCAGTGCAATCAATGAACAGAAAACACAATGCAAACAAACATAACAACATCGTAACTAGCAACTAAGCAGGATGAATGTGCAAACAATTGTCAGGGTGAAAACTTTTCAAAATACGATTTCTCGTAAACCACTTGCACTAGAATCCTCCAACGGAGACCATTGGCATTCTAGTTTACCTTACCTTTATTCTATTGATGTAACTAGGCATTCTTCCATTTAAAAAATTGTATGTTTGCTCAAAAATACACTTTCTCAGTATTATTAAAATCTGTTTATACGCTAAATGTACGACCCCCTGACTACCAATCAATGCTGTGAAAACTGCACAACAATAGCAGTTTCCATTTCCTAAATATTTGCGGTGCAAGTTTTAGTTGATTTACCCTGTATATACACAGAGAGTGCCAAAAAATATGTATACACAGTTTGACAGGAGAAATCTGTTTAATGTCTTTCAAAGTTGGACCAAAACAACAGTAATGTGTAATATGTTCTGTAAACAGATGTGACTCGTATTACGGTATGCCAGTAATGCTACAACAAAATGGAGCCAGCATTATCGTTGAAAGAGCGGAAAGCAATTTTGAATGGTGTTGGAAAGCCGAGAATGTTGTTGGAAGTTCAACTAAAATGGAGACGTGTGTATAGAACAAAACCGCCAACGCCAGTAACAATTGCACGCATTCCAGACAAATTTGAGACTCGCGGTACCGTATGCGATGCTCACATTGGCTGATCTGGGAGACCTCGCACAGCAACAAGCCCCGCGTCCTCGGCTGTAGTTTTGGAACGTTTTGAGCACTCACCGCAGAAATCTACAAAGCAATGTGCAGGCGAGACTTCTTCCAGGGCACTGGATAGGACGAAGAGGTCCGATTAAGTTTCCACCGCGTTCTCCGGATCTAGCTCTGTTGGACTTCTACCTATGTGGAACTCTTAAGGATGCTGTATACCTTAGAAAACCAGCTACAGTGGCAGTGTTTCGGAAAGAAATTGAAACTACATGTGCTTCAATCGCTGAGGACACTTTCGCAAAATTGTTCGATCAGTAGTTCTACGTACTCAGAAGAGCATCGACGCCGATGGTAGGCATTTTGAGCATCTGATGTAACTGTAAAAGTCTAAGATGATTAGTGCTCATCATTTTTGTTATGTTAACGCATTTTTTTTTTTTTTTTTGCATGAAGTGTGTATATATTTTTAACTACATATACACAGGCTGAGCCAAAAGACCCCGAACCGCCTGCGCGGTGTTTTTCCTGTCGTCGACATCCTCGGCGCTCGTTGCCGTCTGCTGCTATCATAGAAAGGCGCGGATGAAACCATACAGCATTTTTAAACTACTTTTAAAGGCTAAATACCACGTTTGATGTTTATCCTACTGTTCGTTTCTGAGTTATGCTGTTCGCAGACAGACAGACAGACACACACGGACATGTTTTCCAAAATGCTTTATATGGATTCAGTGCACCTCAAAACATGTATTTCCGGTGAAATCTCGGTATCGAAGTTTTTGGTGGAATACAATACTTCCCCTCCTTACTATACGTAGTAAAGAAAGTAAAAATTAAATTGGCCCTAAAATGACCAGCACAACGTCCTCCAAACAAAACACGACTAATGGCATTTATTTTCCCCATAATATCAAGCAACTTTTATTCAAGACATTTCTTTCTACAGCACTTAGTTTTGAAGATGTTGTACAGTCTCAACTTAAATGGCCCACCCTCTATATCAACAATTTAGAGGATAAAGCACTTGTAAAACTTCACCCACAGTATTAAAAGATAATAAAAACCAAGGGCATACAAATCCCAAACAAGCTTTGCACTTACATAAACCCTTGGAAATAGAACATCCCTGTAGACTGCTGCAGTAATAATTGAATACCTGCTTAAGATAATTAACACAAGATAAGCAAACATTTCCCTCTCCCGAGTTATCTTAAATCGTAATGCTTCTTCTTTGGTGCGATGGCTTGCAACATCTTACAATGGAATACAAATGGCTTTATACCTCAACTAGAACAACTCAAAATTTTAGTCAACCAACAAGAATCACAAGAAAAAACTTAAATAATAATTATGTGTTAACGTTACGAGACTACAAAAACCGCAAAAATTCAATACATGCCAGTATTGCTAAATTGAATAGTTTACACACATTTAGAAATACATGTTAAATAACGTAGTTCACAAAATAATTAAACTGAACATTAATTTGTAAACATTGACTTTAGGCGTCGTTTTACTTTCTCGGCTACGTATAGTAAGTAGGGGAAGTACTCCATTCCATCCAAAAATTTTATACCGATATTTCACCGAAAAGATATATTTTGAGGTCCCTGAATAAAAAAACATTTTTTTAGAAAAAAGTCCGCGTGTGTATGTCTGCATATCTGTGAACAGCATAACTCAAAAACGAAAAGTCGGATAAACACCAAACTTGGTATTTAGGTTCAGTATCTTTGAAACATGTGACACGAAGATTTTCAAGAAAATTACTCCATCCCAGACTACCCTTTATATGGAACATTTTCAAAAATATTTATTTTCTCAAAAATTTCTCAGGCGATTTTGATTGAAATATCATATACTTAAGATATTTTCAAGACAAATAAAATTTATATCTTGAATTTTCTAGGAATGTCCCCAAAAGTCCTCTTCTTTCTGAATAGCATTTGTATAACTGGTAAACCGTATGAGATAGACAAAATTGTTCAATATACAAAATGTAGAGCTCATTAAAACACACAATTTATGTCATATACATTTTTTTGTGAAGTGAACCATTTCCGAGATATTCCTTGTTATTTGTTTGAATTTCCAATACTACTTATTCCCAAATGGGAATTCGTTATTCGTTTTTTTTTATCCTCGACATGCAAGAGAACAAAATTTTTCGAGCGGAATGGCTCAGGCTGTAAAGTCTGTGGCCCGCATTCGGGAGATCCCGGGCTCAAATCGTGGGCGGACCGATCTGTCTGAGGTTTCTTCGTGGTTTTCCTCAGTCACCAAAGTAAATACCGGATTGGGTATTTAATACCACGACCCAAAGTTCCATCTTAGGTCTAAAACAATAGTAACATGAAAAATAAGTGGTAATAGTGAATGCTATGCCATCTATCTACAGACAATGTAAGCAGTTAGAGTGGACAGCACCCTAATGTCATCTACACGGCATGAAGCAGGGGTTACAAGGATGAGACTTTGAAGGCTAACTGTCCGCCTTTCTGTGTGAGGGCGGCGGTTAGACTGGACGGCACCCTAATGCCATCTGCACAGCATGAAGCAGGGGTTACAGGGATGAAACCTAGAAGGCTAACTGTCCATCACATATCGTTCTAAGAGATATCCACCAACAGATCCGTTGCGATATGACCAAGGAGTTAAAGCGAACGTAAAATAAAATAGAATAAAAGAAATTTTTTCCACATAGCAACCAGCTCTTAAAAGATTTCATTATCGCTTAAAGCCTACCATATTCCCTTACACCTACAAGAAAATTAGCAAAAAGTTTCTGCAAATGTTTATCTCGATTAATATGAAGTAGATGGAGAATAAGCGTTCTAATAATAGCTTGTACAAGATTAGAGAAAGTCATGTGAGTGTAACACATCAATTTTTTTCCACCTAAATTATGCATTTGCAATTTTTATATCCGCCAAGCAGCATCGAACTAGATTTAAATAATTTTCTTCAACAACTTCCTATACGCTTTTTTTTATTCAGCGATTTTAACAGTCACAGCTGTTTATGGAGTTATATCAATGTAGCAAGATAAATGAGTTTCCTCTGTATCTAACAGATCTAGTATTAGTAAAGCAGATAAAGCCTACACGCCACGATTTATCTCACAACGTTTTCAGCAACAATGTCATCCTTGTGCACTCCCGATATTACCCACTTATTTATTGGCCAGTTTTCAAAACACTCCACGACAGTGATAACTTCCCAATAAATTTTTAAATATATTCTCCGATATATTTTAGCGTCCTCAGGGGCGGAAAACCCCGGGGGTTGCTAACAACAGGGGGATGGTTCTCTCAGTGTTAAGGAGCCGTCGGTACAGGGATTGAGGAAATCCATGGGGAAACTAGGGTTCGTCAAATAAAAACTACACTTAATCTATAAAACCTACATCCTGCTCCATTTAATTAAACCAGTTGGAATTGGGAGGGGGCCCTCTATCGGGCCCCGAAGTGCAAGAGCTTAAATGCAATTACAAGGACTTACCTGAAATACAGAGGATTGTTCGCAATCTATGGTAACAAACTTAAGACCCGCTTGCCTTATGAAAAACCACGCCTCCACCAGTAGTTACGTTCTATCTGGCAGCATTTAGCTTGAGCTATCAATCTACAGTACAGCTTCCACTGGAGCAAGCTGCTACAAAATGCAGGGATGTACAGTTTATTCCATTCCTCCTGGCAGCTTCCAGAGACAATCCAAAGTTCGCGGCCATCTGCTTCCAAGGGTTGTTTTCAGCAACCCAAATGCACAAAACCCCATCAGTGATGTATCAGATGGCTTAACACGGATGTCGCTGAAACGTATGGAATGTATTCCCATTTCTCTGTCTATGTTCTCCAAAAATTTGTAGGTTGAAGCAGACGTATGGCTTGATGCCTTTGATGCAACCAGATCTTATTTACATTCTACACCATAGAGAGCAGGAATTTCTGTATGGAAAATTGGTATCAGCACCTTAGTCTGACAATATCGGAGTTAATTTTCACATTTTTATGTACACCACGAATGGTTAATTTGCCATTGTAACCGTACCTTGCTGTTAGCATTAAGACATTGGGAAATTTTCGTTAGTCTCCTCATACCAACTTAGAATTTTTTTCCCTCTTGGTCGGTAATAATGTGTTTAGGCAACATCTTATATCCCCTGCTCTTATAGCACTTTTCTAGATTCAAATCCTGGTTGATTATGGTGTTCACAGTACTAACACAGATCCCTAATTACAGTGCAATGGCCCTCTGATTGCAGGATTTGGTGCAGAGGCATGGACATTCATCATCCAAAATATCTCCGGGTTGCGACTGTGGCCAGTCATGGATTGCCCTGTTTCTTGCTCTTTGGAATAAGTCCAATGTGGTCTTACGCTTTTTGTTGAGCGTACATGGGATCACTTTCTTGGTATGATAAAACGACGCCTCTTGTACTGCTCAATAATCTTAGAATACACAAATTTTGTATAGGAAAGGGCAATAATGTACCCTTATCAGAATGGTTCAATTTTTGACGCCAGTTGATGCAGCAAGAACAAGAGCATACAACTGAGCAAACACAGTGATACACTCATACTGCTGAACTTTCATTCGGTTCCGCATGTTTCAGCGCGGGGCTATTGTGCTCGTCTGATATTGTTGCCATAGATCGTGAACAACCCTCTGTAGAGCAGAACTTGAGGCAATATTAAAAAGTGAACTGCGTTAAATCGAGACCCAAGCTTAATGTAAACACGCGAGTTATTCGCGGCAGCATGGCAATTGAGAGAATTCCTCTCTGAACCACTTACGTGGTCAATAAATATTCTTTGGAAAGACAGATCAGCAAAGTGTTGTCCCCGTTGCCTAGTTTCTTCCCATTACGCCGCCTTTTTGAAATCTGGTGCAACTTCCCGGTTGTGGACCGAAACCCACGAAGGGTCTTTACAATACACAACACCCACTGTCAGTTCAACGTCGTTTTAGCTAGTGGATGGAGGAGCCCTCTCAAGTATGTAGGGGTTTAATACTGGAAGGAGATAGTGTTACTTGGTATGAGGAAAGTGAGGGGTAAAGACGCGCGATAGTGAGATACTGTTGGCTGTTTTATACTGCACCCGTCACGTGCGACTCGAGTTCAGCATGCTGTGTATCCTTCCCACAAACTAAATCTTTACATGAAAGATGTCATCCCATCCCATTATATGAAGCATCACTGAATAGATGACAATAAGTGGAACTTTTCAAAGGTAAACTAGCTGAAATATAAGGTACCAACACCTGATTTATCGCCATAAGGAATTGCCTACACTAAGTGAACTCAAGGAATTAGAAATTAACGTCGTTATAGAAAACTATACTGCAACAATTACAACATCGGTTTAATAAGCATCCCGTAAACAAGTGTAAAACCATCTGAAATCTCATAACGTGGAGGAATGTGTCATATAGAATAGCCGTACCAAACACCACGGCGTTCTACTGTCTCAATAGACAACCTGCAGCTTTTCAAAAAACATGATAGCACTCGGAACAATTAAACAAAGTAAAACCAAATATTCGTTAGATTGCGTACTACCTTTATATCGGGAATCCCTCAGAGTGAAATGTCGTGGGAAATAAATAAGAATATTAATAATATAATAACAATAACAATACTAGTTCAAACTGATACAAGCAGAATACAGTTCTTTAGCATTCTCATAAAAGATATTGCAGATATATTAGCTAAAACTTTCGCTGAAGTAGCTAATGATGCCAAGCTTTTAATGAAACAGATTATTCTCAATTACTAAATTCGGAAGACATTTCCACTAACACAGACGAAACTTTTTAGGGAAATCTTGAGCTTTGTGAACTACGAGAAGGCTTAAACCACTGTAAGAACGCCAGCCTGATGACATTCTCTGTAAGCTAATAAAGCAGCTATAGAAGGACGGATGTATATCCTCGACATCTACAATTACATCTGGACAACCAAAGTCAATACCGCAGCTGCATTATTATACCTGTTCTCAAATAAATATCTTCCTCAGAATCACAGATCCATTACTTTAACTCGCACACTATTTAATAAACAAGTGAGAGCTGTTTGTTGTTTCGGTACATTCTACCTAGTGGAACATTCTTTTAACCGCTCAAAGTTTGTTGTCAGCATGACATAAGAGTTTAGTATACTGCCTACAGAGCATGGCATTTAATGTTTATGCAGGGAAATATCTCTTTAAAACGCTTAATGCAAAACTGTAATGGAGGCGCTGTTTCAAGTCAGAAGTATTATGGGTTACAAAAGTGTTGGGCGTCTTGAAGGTTTTCTAAATCCACTAATGTCACACTACGTGCGCCCTGCAACAAGTCGAAAGCTTTGGTTCATAGGATAGCAAAATATTCGTATATTTCTTTAGCGTCTATTTTAAGTTTGTCTACCACATACATAATAGGTAGTGGAGGTGTTGCATTCCACCCAAAAATTTGATACCGAGATTTCATTAAAAATACATGCTTAAAGGCCCCTGAATCCAAATAAAGCATTTTTAGGAAAAGGTCTGTATGTGTGTGTGTGTGCGTGTGTGAACAGTATAACTCAAAAACGAAATGTTGGATAAATACCAAACTTGGTACTTAAATTCAATACCTTCCAGATATGCAACACAAATACTTTCAAGAAAATCCCCGTACCACAAACTACGCTTTACATGGAACATTTTTCGAACTCTTTTATTTTCTAAAAAGTTGCTGTGATTATTTTATTAAAATATATTAAAAATATTCACATGACAAATAAAGTTTATATTCTGAATTTTCTGGGAATAGCCTTTGAAGTCCTCTTCATTCGGAAGGAATTTTTATAACCTTGTATATCTGGCAAACGTTAAGCGATAGACGAAAACGTACTAAACAAAAAATGTAACATTGTTTAAAACACACAATTTAGTTCAAATAACCTTTTGTGTGGCATCAGTAATTTTCGAGACATCCGTTATTAATGGTTCGAATTGTTGAATACTTAGGCATTCTTTTAGAATCGTATTGCTTTTTAGTTGTCTCCCGCGATGTCATTGAAAGGGTATGGAATTTTAAAGCCAGCATATAGCTTCCAGTTCTTAAACATTTGACTATCGCTGTTCCCTTTGTATCTATAACGAAGTATGTAATGCAGCTATTTCAGAAAGGTTTATCTCGATTAAAATGAAGTAGATAGGAAAATAAACTTTCGTAAGAATACTTTGTATACTCACTAATAAGCAACAGAGCATAGAGAAAGTCATGGGAATGCAACACATCAGATTTTAAGGCTAATTTCAGAGCATGCGCAGTATGGCATTGTTTTATAACTTAGAAAGTGCTCGATATGTTCATATTTTTGTACCTTATGGAATAAACTGTTTCATATGTTATAATGTAACACAGTCGTTTCTTGCTTTTGTGTTCCTCTCGCTTGCACTTCTTTTCTTTCTTTTTAATGTCGTAATAACTTAAAGCCTCTACTCGGCTAATTTTTCTATTGTCTATGAAAAGCATAGCTCAAAAATGAAGTATTGGATAAATATCAAATAACATTCTTAAGTCAAGCAGTTTTAAGGATGCAACGCGAAGATTTTTATTGAACACCCCAAACTTAGGCATCTCTTTATATAGGAAAACCTAATGTAATACATTCACAGGACTTTCTCCACCCTCTATTGTTTATTAGTCAATAATATACAGATTATTCTTACTCAAACTTATTTTTCCATCTTATACGTTTTAATCGAAATAAACTTTTGCAGAAATAGCTACATAACACGTTTCATTACAGATAGACAAATGTTTAAGAACTGGATGCTATATGCTGGCCTTAAAATTCCATACTGTTTCCATATAATAGCGAGAAATAACTGAATGTTGACAGGACTTAAAGAGAATGACCAAGAAATTAACAATTCGAACCTTTAATTAAGGATACCTCAGAAACGACTTATAACACAGTACCACTTGTTTTAAATAAATTGTGTATTTTAAAGATATCTCCATTTTTGGTCTAGTACGTTTTCGCCTATCGCTTAACATTTACCAGTTATACAAGATAATAGAAAATTTCTTCCGAATGAAGAGAACTCGCAGGTTATTCCCAGAAAACTCAGATATGTGTACATTTTGTTTGTCATGTAAATATCTTTCATACACATGCATGGTATTTTAATCAAAATCGTTAGCTATTTTATTGAAAATAAAAAATTTCGAAAAATTTTCCATGTAAAGGGTAGTTTGGGTTGGATAGATTTTGTTGGGAATCTTCGTGTTGCATCTTTGGAAGATACGAAACCTAATTACCAGCTTTGGTACTTATCCGACTTTTCGTTTTTGAATTATGCTGTTCACAGACACAAAAATACACACCGACATGTTTCCAAAAATGCTTTATTTGTATTCAGGGACCTCAAAACATGTACTTCCGGTGAAATCTCGGTATCGAATTTTTCGGTGGAATGCAATAACTTCTCTACCTACTAGGTACGTGTTAGAGGAAGCACAAAGTTCCGGTTGAGCTAGAGACATGAATAAAATGCGTATTGCGGCCCTGCGCGCGAGGCTACCTGCAAGTCACCAGTATGTGCCTCTCGGCTCGGCAACTGGGTGAGGCCTACGTCCGGCTGTCAGAACAAAAGCCAGCGTGGAACAAAGCCATTTGTGGGACAATAGTCATTGTGCGGCGCTTACCTGTTCGAGAGCATTTCTATCGGCATGTTTTAGTAGCTTCTCTTTCTAGAATCGTTGTTCTAGAACCGCTTGTATACTAGGTCTATATAATAGGCTGCTCTTATAGTAGTGGCTTAAGTTAGTTCAGCTAGTCAAGAAGTTTCATTTGTTACAATTTTATATCTTTACCGTAAATAGAATATGAAGTACTTTCCTTTCTCATGAATTTTGAAAATCATAGAATTCAGATAAACTTTAGATATGGTTAAAATTTACAGTTTATGTCAAATAAACAATTTTGTAGCCTAACAATTTCCTAAGTTTTCGCAGTTGTTCTTAAAACCGTTATACAATTTATGGCAGTGGATTTTGAAGTATTACTGGTCGTTCTTTTGTTTCGTAAACAGATACAACGAAAGTGTATTATCGTGGAGTGTATGTGCAACAATCATTTAAATGATTTTCTGAATCTTCTCAATACCTACAAGTTGTGTACTACATTATCACTCGACCGAAATATTTTCTAGTTAGTTATTAAAATTAACACGAGAAAATATTTTGTGTAAGTAATTTGTGGAACAGGTATGAAAATAAATGATAATTGCCACAGAAAGTAGCGTGACTTTTACATAAAAGATTTTTCTGCAGTAAAGTATCTGCTCTCCGTGAGGATTGCACCTTTAATAACTATCAAAGAAACTGGCAATAAATGATTTAAACGTTTCTATAAAAACAACAACGTAATGAATATAACTGATTTTCAGTGCCTATAACTTACGACCTCTCTCAAAAAGCTATCCCAGTATTCGTTTGAACATCCAAAATGACAGCAAAGTCCTTCCCCAACGCATTATTTTCCTTGCGTAGTTGCGTTGAACGCAGGTTTCCATAGAAACGGCCTCACGTATTGATGAAGCCAAGAGGAGCGAACTTTGTCATTGCCGTGACAATAAAAACAGTTCGAGACTTAGTTTTCAAATATAATGTTTTATACAGCGCTAGTACTTTTAAAATGAGCTACTCCTTTCAAAAGAAAAAAGTAATAATTATTTCCTTTAGCCTTGGAGGGCAGTCATTAGCGAAAAGAGGAAAGTTTGACAGATACAAAATCAGTTTACTTCGCTATGCTGTAGGCATCATTAAATTGGTCATAAAGAGGGGAAACAGCAAACATTTGAATTCAGTATTCCTGCTTTCCTTTTAAAAATAATCTCTGAAAGTTATGGGCAAACGTGAACACTTTACCAACTCATAAAATCCCATCGCAGATTAAACCATCTGCTGTTTAAGGTAAATGCATCTGTGAAATCTGAACAAAAACTGAGAGAAATCACAACAATAATTTTATAATACAATAATATTAATTATAAACTTTAGGAAAACCTCGTTTATCACTTGGCGCATTAAAACTACCAATTATTTGAAGCTGTAAATGAACAATAGGCATGCTCAACTTTAAACCTTGTTTTCTTAGAAACTTTTTTCAGCATTTTTCCGTACTCAAAATGCTCCACACATGCACTTCTTACTAATTTGTTTACTTTTTACTACCCCTCAAAAGTAGATACATAGACAGACGGACGGATGGATGGGGGAGGCAGAAAGGGAGGGGTGGGTGGGTGGAGGGAGGGTGCGAGATGGGTGGCTTGGGTGGGAACAAGAAGAAGGAAAATGGAGATAAATTGCCTTTGTCTAACTGAACACGTTTGACCTAGCTTCGCGCACTTTAGCCAAAAAATTGCCCATGTTTTTCAGGTCCTTTGGTCAGCCAGTAGCTCCCAACATGCCAATCTCTTTCTTCAGGCACTTAAGAATTTTTCTTTGAGTTTAATCGTTCGCTGGTTCTCCCACTGTGCACATTCCGCCAAAATATGTAGCAAATCCTTATCCAAATCGCAGAATGGGCAGATTCTCCTGCCAGAATCGTCAGTCATTTTCTGTGCCCTCCAGCCCCCCAGTCTAAACCATGCAATTCCTGATCTTTCCTTTTTTTCTGAATTAAGTACATATGCCTCTTTACCCCAATTCAATTTTACAATCCGATTCTATTTCCTGCTGTTTGATGTCTCTTAACCTTCTTTTGACACCTTTCCATATGTTTTTGTCATTTGTTTCAGCTCTTTTACCATACTAACCCCATTCTTATTCTCCTCAAACCCCTTTCCAAATCAGCTGCCCAAAACTTAGGAGACAGGTTTTCTCGCTGGTGTTTATAACATTTGGATCCTAGTGTGGAGTTATTCCCCTCAGCCAGTACTTCACTGTTCTCATTTTGAAGTGTATTGTGTCTTCATAACATCCCACCTCCCTCAACAGCCCCGAAATGGATGTGCCTTGTGAAACCACAAGAACTATTTTCCAAAATGCTACCTGTGTTTTATTTACATGCTCTAGAAGGAAGCTTTCTAAAGCGCCACTTGGCCGAAGCAAGGAGGCAGGGTTGCCTCAAAAGTATATTAAAGAAAACGACAATACACTTTTTTTTTAAATAATTCCCCAATATTGAGAAATAAATTATATTTTTTCCAAAAATTAAACATTTTGAAAAGCACAAAAATAATATTTTTCTGCAACAATTAGATGTTAATATAAGAAATCTGATATAATACATATTTTTGTAAACTTATTTGGTGTAAAACTTGCATTTTATGTGAGTATTTTTTAAAAATACATTGTGGGAATTGTAACGTACACAGGGTCCTGTGGCATTAGGATAAGTATATAATAAATATATAATAACGAAGAGGTATATTTTGGAGCTAGGATTCAAAACATTCAACAAACAAAGAAGATAACAATCTATTATAGAGTGTTAGTACTTTAACAGTGATATATTCAAGCTTGCAAACATTTAATCTTCAAGAATCCAAGATTAATATTCCTTTGAGTTACAAGAACACATTTTCAACACGTGAAGTTTTAAAATATTAATACATATAGCGTAAATTTTGCTGTCATTGCAAACAAATGTGCCCCAATTATAATCTCCCATGAAACAAAACTGAAGCAGCCAAGGACTAGGATATATATTTAGACAAATTACGATAAAAAATATAATATTAAATTTGGAAAGTGCCCAAACGTTACCCTTGGCTGCATACGCCGAAAGTCGCCAAATACCCCAGAGCTCTCGTTGGCTGTTTGCTCGATTACTCTTTGTAAACTGAGTGTCGTTCTGCCGGGAGAGATTAGCCGTGGTGCCGTTGGTGTAAATGGCGCAGCGAGCGATGACGTAAGCTTGCCAGCCAATCATGGCTCCGGACGACCTTAATGTCGCGCTACCGAACCACGTCATGGGTGACGCCATCGTTCTGGAACTTTCTCGGTGTAATGTAGGAGGGGCGGAAATGGCACAGGATTATTTTGATTCGAACAATGAATTTACACAATAAAAAGTGATATTCGAATAACCATGCAAGGAGTTTTGAAACATAGCAAAAGCTACTAAGTGTAATAACTGGCAAAAATTTCAACAAGACATTATTTTACAAACTATGGGTTATCCATATTTCAGAGATGCATTACCTTAAAGAATATCATGTTCAGGTACGTGACATTCACGCAGTAGTAGTTTAAAAATAATAGTAAATGTATGATATAAGAGATTCAAATGATACTTTAATAGTGAAGAATTTAACGTCCAAGTCTTGCCGAGGGTGATAGTTTTCACGAAAATTTAAGTATAGGGTCTTTCAACAAGAGTGTCCTATCTTTGAACTTAAATAAAATACGTTCTATAAATGATAGATGTTTATTTCTTTTTTTATTTTGGAATATAATTAATGTCATTACGTGTGGAAAAGAACATCAGTTAAGTGACCGCCGCAACTTCGTTGGGTTGCGCGTATACGGTTGACCCAATTTTCAATGACAGAAGAACGTAAATTAGGTCCAACTTCACGAATAACACGCGTGATGTTATTCATAAGATCATTTACTATTTCTGGCTTGTTGACATAAACTCGAGATTTAACATAACCCCACAAGAAGCAATCCAACGGCGTTAAATCACATGACCTCGGGGGCCAGTTAACATCACCACCACGGGAAATGATGAAACCTCTGAACTTCTCCTTCAAAAGATCGATTGTTTCGAGAGCAGTATGACATGTGGCACCATCTTGCTGGAACGAGATGTTTCTGAGATCCACACCATCCAATTGAGGCCAAAAATAGTTCCTTATAAGAGACTGCTATCTTTCCCCATTAACAGTTAGAACTTCTGCATCTTCATCTTGGAAAAAATATGGACCACCATGCCAAAATTCACACCACACAGTAACTTTATGGGATGAAGTAGTCGTTCTTGAATCTACATTGGATTGTGATTTCTCCAATAGCGGCAATTTTTTAACACAATCATCCATTCATAAGTGGGGTACATCGCTGAAGATGATTTTTCGACAAAAATCCGGGTCAGCTGCCAATTGCTCCATAGCCCAGTCAGCGAATACACGGCGCAACCTATGGTCGTTGGGCTTTAGTTCTTGAGTTAACACCATTTTGTTAGCGTCAAACTTCCAAGTCCAGATGCAGAATTCGCCAAGTTGTGGTCGGCGAAAGCCCCAATTCTTGCGCTCGACGAGCAATTGATTTGTTTGCGTTCTCGCGTACACTTTTACGAACGGCGCCTATGTTTTCGTTGGAGCGCTTACGTCGATTACGTACAACGTTCTTTGATCGCTGACAGAACCACTTCTTTCAAATTTATTGATCAAACGCCAAATCGTTCTCTCGCAGGGACGATTATGCACACCGTAAACTTCACGTAATACACGGAAGGATTGGCGAACAGATGATCCATTTTGCTAATAAATTTTCACAATTTCTACGCGTTGCTGAATGCTGTAACGTTCCAAGCCTATTTGTGAATAACAGCTGTAACCACATGAAAAACATGACTGCTGTAACTCAATAACAACGGCAACTATCACATGTTAAAGATAGGACCCTTGTTGAAAGACCCTATATATTTTAATTTCGTGTGGCATGCAGTATTTTATATTTTATCGCTACTAAAAAGTAAATCAGAGCAATTATTTTTAATTAAATATGTAGATTGTTGGGAACATGATGGCATCAACGCCATTGTCTTGGAGATAATATATATAAATAAACTGCAATTGATGGCAGATAGTATAAGTGTAAATTGAAATGTGTATGGAAAAGGGGGAAATATTTATTCCTGGAGACGTTCTAATGGATCTCAGAGGACAGGGAATTCATATGTCCCTAAAAAGCCTGTTTGTTAGTATTACTTGAAATCTCGTTTCAGAAATACATAAAAGGATTGTAGCAATGGATTAACGCTTTTATTCAGTATTGTGATTAAAACCAGTGTTTAGGTTGTTAGTAACGACGAAACAAACGATAGTTTATATGGCAGTAGCGAATAAAATATTTTATTCGAAATGTTAATCAAGGAAACTTTAAAATTTATAGGATTGCATTTTCCGTACAAATATTTTTCTACACACTGGTAAGCTGATCTAGGATGCAGCTCGTAGATTTAAACGAAAGAAGAGGTTTTGTAACGTATGTTACCGTACAGCTGGACCGGTTACACATTCCCGAAGGGTGCTACTAAACGTGACTCTAGCATAGAAAGCAGAAATGTACAGCTGCCATTATTATCAGTGGAGGATCCCGAACAGTGCTATTTACTTGCTTTCTGCACAGTATTCGCTTGTTTTGGGGGATGAAGTGCATCTCTAACCAATGGCGTCCACTTCGATTAATATAATTGTGGAGGGCGACTTAGCACCTTGACGCAGGTAATTCTTTCAGCCCCGCGTTTAGGCGCAATATGACGCAGGCACGCTCCGTCCTCCAACAATGAAGCAATACCTTTGCCTCACGGTTGCTGCTTGTCTCCTCCCAGTTGGGTCTTCTTTTGCCACGGCTGCTCCAGCATGAAACCTTAACCTCGGGGTATGCGTGGGTGTGTACAGAGAAACACACAAACGGTGTCTTGGAACACTTTTATTCACTATTTAAAATAGTAATTTAGGTTTGCCGATCACTATTAAATGTATACGATAATACTTTGTCTTTACCAAGACCGAAGAATATTAACCAAAGCTAAGCCTCCTACCCTCTAGCATGTTCGCCACCAATGTTCACAACTCGACGAGAACGTCTTCCCGTCCTCACCAGGCACTCAGGACAGACTGATCTACCCACGCTACTACAAGGAAAACTAACGCCTAATCTTCTCCTCTCGTCCCTCAACTCCTTCGTGTCATGATGCTTATAGTGGCCTTCATCAGGCTAAGTGCAGCTGTACTCGGCTGTTTACCAGGAAAAACTTGCTTCAATGGTATTTACCCTTTCTACCTGAGGCTGGTCCCCAATTAACAAAACTGTGCCTGTCTGGTCTTTTGTCGCTTTTACAGACAACAATTTTCACAATGCTTCTCCTTTTTATACATACACTGATTTTAAATATATTATTACTTATTTTATATTGCTATCCTTCTCAGAATATCATGATAATGATTGCCTTTATAATTCCGGCTTCAACCTCGACTTTCAAAATGTTTTATGCCTACCCCTGGTGGGTTTCTCCGGGCGGAAGGGAGGGTGACTGAGATGAGAGGAGTTAGAGAGCGGCCGGACCAGGAGACACGACAGGGCAGAGGGCATGGTTCCCAACCTTTACAAGTTGAAACTCCCCGGATGGTAATTGGTGCAACTGGCTCCCCTCCTCCCTGGAGGCTTGCATATCTCACTGGGGGGGCCGGCATTCGAAGACCCCCATTCTGGAGACAAAGGGTTACATCGAGCATCCTTTTTTCCTGTCATGCAATGCCGAGACTCCCGCCGACACTTTCAACCCTGAAACGGACCAAGCAGATGAAAGGTAAAGTGAAATTGAGGGACAGAAATTTCGGGGGATGTGTTGAACCTTACCAGCATTCGCCTAGCGACCGAGGAAACTCCTGAAAAAGCCTGTGGGTCAGGAAGGTCGTCGCGGGAATTGAACACACGACCTCCCGTATGCTGGCCACAGATGTCACTGCCTGAGCCATTCCACTTGGTTGAATATAAATCAATTTCAATTTTATTGTTGAAAACACTGGAAACAATCTTTTGATTCGCATTCATTTGCTGAAATGAAAAACTCTGTAATAGAAAGAAACAAAAATCATATGTGTTACTTTCTTTTGTGGCGCTACAGCCCATTAAGGCCCGATGCCGGCCTCATGCACATATACGCACACAGAGTGGGAGATAAGCCAATACGGGGAGGCGATGTGGTCAGCATCACATATCTCCGAGCCAGAATGTTCTCCTCCGTGGCAGGGATCGCTGCCTATCGCAGCCTCACTTTCTTCAGCATGCTGAACGGGCACCGGCCTTATACCCGAGACTTAAAATTTGCACCCTAATGGGTGGGATCGAACCTGGGCGCATTCCGTGGCCCTGGAACCAGGGCTCCACGCTCTAGTCCGCAGTACAGACTATTATTACAAACGTTTATCCTTCTATCTGCTTCACATTGATGGATTTAAACATTTTTATAAGTGGTTTCATTGTGTATTTCCTGTAGTTACAAGGAGTTTAGGGCAATACAGTAGGCAGGCTAAAGCGATAGTCAGATCTTTCAAGAGCGGGTTGCTATGTGATGACTTTGAAATTCCGTTCTTTTTTAATGATAACGAGGGGGGAAAGAAAGAAAAACGAATCGAGACTTTCCACTTGAGAGAAGTATAAATATTTGAAAATTCATACAGATAACAAAGAATCGTTCGGTAATCGATAACGCCACAAAAAAATGTTTACTTCTCATAAATTGTGTGCTTTAACAAGATCTACACCCTTGTGTAGTAAGATTTGTCTCTCTCTTATCGTTTACCAGTTATGCAAAAGTCATTCTGGATGAAAAGGACTTAACAGACTATTCCCAGAAAATTCAATATATACGTTTTATTTGTCGTGCAAATATCTTAAACATATGTATTTGTATCAACATCGTTAGGGCCATTTTTGAGAAAATCAGAAATAACGAAAATGTTCCCATTGAAAGTTGGTTTGGGATGGGGGAGCTTGTGGAAAATATTCGTGTTGTATTTTTGGAAGATCCTGCACTTAAATATGAAGTTTGGTATTTAATCGACTTTTCGTCTTTGAGTAATGTTGTGCACAGACACACACACACACCTTTTTTCTACAAATACTGTTTTGGGGGGTTCAGGGGTCTCAAAGCATGTACTTTCGTTTAAATATCTCGGTATCGAATCTACTTATTGTAAGTACGTAGTAGAGAAAGTAAAATTATACATTCAGATGAACCATTTAAGTTAAACCTGTGCAATATCTCCAAAACTAAGCGTTGTAGAAAGAAAGAAATGTTTTTAATAAACGTTTCTTGATATTATGGGGGAAATTAAATACCTTAGTCGTGTTTTATTTGATGGAAGTTGTGATCTAAGGGTCAATTTAATTTTTTAAATAGTAACCTACAATTATGGTCACTTTAAATTGACCCCAAAATGACCATCACAACATCATCCAAATAAAATATGACTAATGGAATTTAATTTCTCCCTTAATATCGAGCAATTTTTGCTCAAGGACATTTCTTTCCACAACTCTTAGGATCTGTTTATAGTGTATCTCTCCTTATGCTTTCATGTATGCATTAAATAATAGCATAAATTTCTGTTGCAAAACAGTAGCATGTACACCCAAGGGAAATACTTTTGCACCCTGGTCTTATTCTGTACACCGGATCCTGTTCTGAGCCATCCTTTGGGCCTCTGTAAACCATATCTAAGTTTTCTCAGGAGTTTCCAGAGTTTTATTCGTCCATCATTCAGGATCAGTAATGATCCTGAAGTTCTTTATAAAGTGTTTAATTTGAATTATATAGTCTGGTGTATTTCTAAAGATGCATTTCCTATGTATTTCCTAATTCTTACCAAACCTGAGTATATTTCAAGAATTCTCAGTTGCTTAGCGTATTGTATTCTTTAGAGTGACATTCTTGTGTCCTTCATTACAACTAAATGCAACGGAATCAGGTTCAACAGTGTTTCCATTGTTGCATTAGGAATTATTTAAAGCCTCAACCAGGGTACTGGTTTCGCACCGTGCTCTCCCGCTGTCGACGTAAGACTCCCCTTGCCTCCTGGATGCTGAAGTTCCAGCGTCCACGCGTGTCTCATTCGCTATGGTGTTTTTAGAACCATTCAGAATTTTACTTTTATAGCGAGGTTGGCCTCCGAAGACTCTCATTTGTCTCCCTTTTCCCTGTCCATCTCGGCTATGAAGGTGTTTAAGAACATATTTTTCCTCTTAAATTATACCATATGTGACTCACGTTTTCGTCTCCCGCAATCTGTTGCCAAGTCGGAAGGAGCTCTTATATAAACTCTAATCCCCATGTGCTGCCGCATTTAGTCTCACTGCTAGCATACAATTATCGACCTTCTTTTTTGACAGTTCATTGTTGCATCAGTCCACAAAATGTGTATTACCTTGTTATTACCTAATTAAAACAATTTTGAAAGGGATAACAGTAAGAAGATCAAAAATAGGATATTATTAATGATTTGTGAAATACACAAGAACCTCCTTTAACTGAACTAAGTGAGACCGGAGGTAATCCGGATTAACAAAAATCCGGATAATCTGGAAATATTCTACTAAATGTAAAAACTCTAATACGTACTACAATATACAAATCTTATATGAGTTTTGGCCCTAACAAGAAGCACTTTCTTGGCATTTAAACTCTATATTTACTGTATTCTACTCACGCTTATTTACTGAAATATGTAGTGTGTAACTATCTTTTGTTTTAAACATGTGTGACGTTGGAGAGCAGCACGATTGCGTCAACGTTTCACTAACATCAGTTTGGCGGGAGTTATTTCCGCCTGATGTTCTAAATAAACCATTAGTTTTTCTAGCTGTACCTTGCCTCCACATGAGGCATTATTCCATTCAGGCACGCTCAAAATACGGGAACAAAAGAGCAATATGGGTACAGCTTCTTAACTATGTAAGGAACAGTTCCACACTGACGTAGTAACGGCAGCTGGAAGCGTGGGACCGGCGATCTCTACACTACCTGCGGTGCCAGCATAACAAATGTACATATACCGTATACCATACCAACTGTATACCGCACATTTTTATGTTAAAAAAAGGAAAAGGAAACAAAAAATAAATCCAGATAAACCGGAAATCCGAATAAATGAGGGCCGGATAAACGAGGTTGTTGTATAGTTATAAAAATGACAATAGCTGGAAGAAGTGTGATGTTTTGCTTTTTTTCTGTTAAGATTCGTAATACTGGTTGACCTCCATATACAATGGTACACTCAGTCAGCAATGTTGCAATTGCAGTAATATTTTGAGAAGTAACACTCAACTACTAATATTTGTGCTTTACTGAGTCATATGAAAATGGCAGAATATAAATTGAGGATTTTTGCTGATAGCACAAATTGAACAGCACTGAACGATGATAAATGGGACCTTTGCCTGGAATCTCCTGACGTTTTGCGAGCACTTGTGATAAGCACAGCGATGCCACATTGTCAGTTCTGCATGGCCATGAATTATCGCTGTGCAGCATTTGTTGCAAAAGTGCACCCTTACACAAAAAGAAGTTCTCACACTATCTCCAGAAAAAGTAACACTAAATTTTAGAAGTGCTACTACAGGAAAAAGTCATCTTAAGGGGAAGGGGTCTACATCATTGCAAACATGATTATTCTTTTTTCGATGACAGTGTTTTCTTTTAATCCACCTTCCGCTCATGCTTTCAAGCGCGGAAAGTTGAAATTCCTGCACTCGTGGGTTTTCCACTTTTACCGCAGATGGATAGTAAATTATGATACAAGTATTAATAGTAGGGTTTTATTTTACGAATAGGAATGTTTCGCAATTCTACGAGCAAAATAAAACCACTTTTAAAACTGTGGCATATACTATTTTTAGACCGCGCTCGAATTTGTAAAATATCAATAAAGTAATATTATATCACGTTTAGAACGAGATAAACTCTCATGTGCATGTTTTTTTCATTCGCTAGCAGTCATTTTCAGTGAAATTATTTTCACCGTGTTTTGCCTTACACCAGACAATGAAGCGATTAAGTGCTATAACATATTGATTTCTGGATTTTTGGGTAAGTATTTCTGGTGTTGTTCTTTCTGCTGCTTCTATAATTTCACCTGGTTCTTCCATTTCAGTTTCTTCTGAATTCATAATTGTCGCCATTTAATCTTTATGTAGGTTATACTAGATAAAATAATAACGTTTTAGATAAATATAAGGTGCCAATATAAAGTGTAGCTAACTCCACAAAATTGCGATAAATTGAAGTATGACCTGCAACCGCCAGGAGTACGACATAACGAAAAGTAAAACTTAATCTAACCAGGTCGAGTTATTAAACATGTGCAAATACAAAGGGTAATTGTCATGTGATTATACATGGTTGTGGTGGTATAAAATTTTTATTGCATTAGTGCCTTGCCTAAAAGTATTTAATCCTCGAACTGTTGAGGTGTACATTTATTGTTGTAGATATGCGAAGCATATTTCACAGTTGGATTTTACCATTTAAATCTCTCCGTCTTTACTTCCCTTTATTTGTTAATATTTACTTACTATTAAATCATGCAGCATTTAAATATAACTCTTTCGGCGCAAGCACCCATCTCACCTTCAGTTGCTGACCGGATTGGTCAACAATACCAGGCGTAACTAATCGATCACCAGTTCGCAGTGACTAGCGCTGTTGACTGCTTTTGAACTCGGACTGTAATTAATTTTATTTTTGCGTAAATACTACAATTATTCACTATCATCGAAAAAATATTAGTATGCAATACGCACGCATTAAGTGCTTTGCAGAAACTCAAAAGTCAAAATACTCGACTTACTTTATTGTTCTACGTCGATATACTTACCACACATGTATCGTAATATACTATTGGTTAATTAAGTCTTAATAGCTTCAACTATGCATTAAATAATAAATGACAACTTGAATGATTCAAGCTATATTGACCATAAGCCGTACAAATAATAAAGTGTAACCAAAGCTTGGATGATTGATTGATGCTAATATATTCTGACGTATAAGCTATGGCCCAAGGTTATCGGGAGGTGGGCGCCGGGCAGTCGGAGGTAACAACTCGCCAACGTAAACATCGGAAGCGCTATCAGCAGATAGCCAGAATTTTCTGGAAGTTTCTTTATCGTGTCCAGATAGTTCTAGAATGTTCTGTGGAAGATCCCGTTAGCTATACAAGCGAGCGATCTCGCATCAGTGAGTTAGCTGGTTAGTGAGGGAGATAGCTAGAGCGTTTCTGGTGCCGTTCTACAAATGAGTTGTGACGACAACTGTGACGTGCAATGAGTGCTGCTCATGCAGGAGAGATTTGAGAAGTCTTGTGTTCGACTCCACAGCGAGTGAACCATCCGAACGAATTGGCTACCTCGTGCGTATTGCATTACGTCGCTACGTCAAGAAGGAACGTGAAGGGACGGGGAAATTGAACTAGTTCATATTAGTGAAAAACAGTGTGAACTATGTTAATTTTCAGTGAAGTTGAACCAAATAAAAACAGTGAAGTGACATTGAGAACTTAGAGAAGTGACAACTGATAAACAGGAAAAAGTGACATAAATAATGGCTACCCTGAAACCGGAAGTTGCACTTTTTATGTCTGTGTGTATGCATGCATGTATGTGCGCGCGGGTATATTTTATTTTATACGAAAGAATGGTCAAACAGATTTTTATGAAACTTGGTAAATAGACACGTCCCACTTAAGGTTCTAATCGGGTGAAAAATTGTATTATCCGTGTTTTTTAATGCTACATAAAAATAATTATCTATAAAATGTCGATTATTTAAGGAATTATTATATATGTTCGTAAACTGGTTACTACCAGAAACAGCCTAGTTCCGATCAAACTGCAGGTGTATGGAAGAGGCACAAGTTTGTCTACTGTTAAAATTTTAACTTAGATTTTAATTCTTATTAGCACTCAGAGAAAATCAGCTTTCAAAACATCGCATGCCATAAAAGTTGCAGAGACAGAGCAAAGAAGTATAAGGTCGCATGAGAGGGACAGAGAGTGAAACGAAACAGGAAGGGACGGAGATATAGTGATAGTGATAGAGTGATAAGTAATTGTTTACGTGTAATGTACCGTTAATCCAAATAAAAATACATTAAGCAAAATTATATTACAATCACCTGAAAGGAATTACTAATTGCATATCTTAACGATCCTAAAACGTTTTAACGAAACACGTGGTAAATATTTCGAGTCATCTAAAAGTCAAACCGTGTAATCAATGATAGTAACAGCCCAGTGATTTGTGTATCGTCACTGAAGATCACTAGAGCCAATCAGTTCATGTAAAATGGAATAAAATTAGTTTAGATTGGGTTCAATTTCGGTCGACAGGCAAACATGAAGCGCTACTTGTTTGTACTCGCTGAATATTTGCCCCTTAATTTAGTACACACACCCACCACGCAGTCGTTTTTTACAAGTTGCCACTAACTTTGCAGGACAATGCAAACCTATCAAAGTTCGTTTATTGCAAACCTTTGAGTTTAAATCAAAACAGGAGAATGGTTTTAACACAAACGCTTATTTGAAGCAGACAAGCATTGTACAAATACAATAATTTATACAAATCTAAATACAAATAAGTACAACTTTCGAATTGCAATATAAAAGTAAGTTTAAGGATGCAAGACTTATGTAAAAACCATGCTTGCATATAAACATGTTTTATAACGTTCCAGATTGTTACAGAATATTCCACAATGTTGTAAAGATGTCTGCAATATTTCACTACATGCCATAAATGTTAGGACATGCCGGAATTTACTATTTAAATGAACTGACTGAATTTTATTTCAGTCCATATACTATATACAGTAATGTAAATTAAGGCACATTTCTGCAACTATTAATTAAACGTAAATGCATTTATACTACACATAACTTTTCTTATTAATTATTCTTGAAGTGTTCTTTAAAACAAACTCATACTGTGGAGTTGTAATTCATTACAAAGCTTAGTGTACATAATTATTCCTATTACATATGATATGTATTAATCGAGCAAGTATTGTAGTTTTATATATATATATATATACATTCTTTGAACCTGTTTTTATGTTCATGTACCTCGAGCTTTTTATTAACTTATGTATATGTGATTTAATTAATAGTATTACTGCATACGCATATAATGAATAAGCTGTGAAGTATATTTTATTCCTAAAGGTATTTAGGTAACTTTCTTTATTATTCAATCTACATATTATTCTTAAATATTTCTTTTTGTAATACTAAAACCTTATTTAAATACAGCCCCACAGTTCAATACCATACAATAGATATTCATATATGTATGCATACATAGTATGCAATTCTTATAACAGATTCAGCTGCATGTTTACATTGTTTATAAACTTACATAAGAGCCTCTAGGTATATTTTACAGAGACATTATGAGATATCCATGTGAATGACGTATCTCGCTTTAGCCCCAGAAATATGTGTGACTATTTACTACAACCTCACATTCATATAACTTCAGTTTAAATTGTTCTTCATTAATGTGTTTATTTTTCAATTCAATTTAATAAAACATGTTTTATTAGGGTTAGTAATTAAATTAATTGATGGAAACTGTTAGTGGTCCCAAATGCCCTATTAATTAAATGCGAATCTGTTTTGTTCCAATATACCGCCGTACTGTCATCAGCATATGCAATCATTTTACAGTCTTCTGAATTCACATCATTTTTATATACCAAGAATACAAAAAATGCTAGAACATACCCTTATAGCACTCCACATTTTATCTACCCTTTATTTGATTTTATACTGTTTAGTTTTTTCTTATATTTATGAAATATTCTATTTGAAAGGTAAGACAGATTTAGTCGTTTGCCATTCCTCTAACTCCAAAATGCTCTAATGAGTTTTTTAATATGCTGTGCTCCACACGTGTCGTCCTCCGTGGTGTAGTGGTTACCATGCTGGCCTCTAGTTCCCGAGGTAACGGATTCAAACCCGGTGGAGCGCAATGGATTTTTTAGGGCATAAAATCCTTAGCACGGCTTCCTACGGAAGGAAAGTAAAGTCGGTGGTTCCGTGTCGTAGTTTTACGGCACGTAAAAGAACCTCAAGCCTCATAAAAAGACCTCTGAGCAAAATTTCTTTCATGCCCAATATAGAATGGGACACTAAGGACCACAGCAGTTAAAGAGCGTCCATAAATAAAACTAAAAACAATTGCTCTACACAATCAAAGGCTTTCAATAAATCAAGAAAAAAACTATTCTTTACTTTTTTATTTAAATAGCAAAATCAGTGTCAGTAGTAACAGTCGATTTACCAGATTGGAATCCATATTGATTTGGATTGAAAATATTAATTAGGTACGTGAAAAAACAATTGGGAAACAGAAGAAAGAGTAAACAGCTGAAATAGTTCCTCTGTATAATGAAGGTTTATGTCTGTAGCACTCGTATATATTTCCTCGACTTGTTTAGGTAGATATCGCAGTTGTTCGTAATGAAGATTGCAATTAGTGCCGAAATTTCTTGCTTACCTTTATTGCAGTACGATGTACAGCAGGTCTGTCAAGGTCAATGTGAATAACCTGTGATGACTCATAAACGTAAAAGTTAGCTAATGGGAACACAACCCACTTTTTAATCAAACAGTACTTAACACTATGAACTCAAGTAAAGGACTGAGTGTCTTGAGTATACATCTGTGACACTGCCCGAATAATTGCTGCTGATTTACTGGGTGGCATTCGGAATATTATCAGTTTATTTTAAACATAAATAAGTACTGATTTTCTCTACTCACTCTTCTATAAAGTATTGTTACAATATTTTCTACTATCCTCCATTAAATATTTACACCTTCGTTGTGCGCATATGAAGAATACGGTAAGCTAAAGCGATAGCCAAATCTTTTCAAAACCATTCGCTTTGTGATGGCTTAGAAATTCTGTTCTCTTTGCTTGAACACGAAAAGAAGAAAGGAAAGAAAAACAAAACATAGCGAATTGCAGTTGAAAAAGGTGTAAAACATATTTTGAAAATATTCTAATTAAATAGAACATTTCTATTTAAAGGGTAGTTTCGGGTCGGGAAAATTAAAACCAATGACAAATAACATCTCGGAAATGGTTATCGCCACAGAAAACCACAAGAGATCTACATTTTTACTTCCTCTACTACGTATAGTAAGTAGGGAAAGTATTGTATTCCACCCAAAAATTCGATACCGAGATTTCACCGGAAATATATGTTTTGAGACCCCCTGAATCCAAAAATATCATTTTTGGAAACATGTCCGTGTGTGTGTCTGTGTGTATGTGTGTGTGTTTGTCTGTCTGTCTGTCTGTGTGTGTCTGTCTGTGTGTCTGTGAACAGCATAACTCAGAAACGAACAGTCGGATAAACACCAAACTTGGTATTTACGTTCAGTATCTTCCAGAGATGCGACACGAAGGTTTTAAATATCCCCCCACCCCAGATTACCCTTTACATGGAACATTTTTCGAAAATTTTAATTTTCTCAAAAATTGCTGTAATGATTTTGATTAAAATATCATATGTTTAAGATATTTTCATGATAAATTAGATGTATATCGTGAATTTTCTGGGAATGTCTCCAAAAGTATTCTTCATTGTGAACGACTTTTGCATAACTGGTAAACCATAAGAGATATACAAAATTTTGCTACACAGAAAATGTAGATCGCGTTATAAATACACAATTTATGCGATATACATTTTTTTTGTTGAGTGAACCATTTTCTAGATATTGCTTGTTATTCCCTTAAATTTTTCAATACTTATTTTCTCAAATGAGAATTCGTTATTCATTTTTTTGTCTTGGATATGCAAAGAGTATTAATCTGTGGGAAAGGAAATGGTGCTGCACCTATCAACCAGCTATTAAGAGATGTGTATGTGCTTAAAGGCTACTGTAAATCGATACTGCCCTTGTAAATATATATCCCCCTTACATCTACAAGAAAATTAGCAATAAGGCAGAGTCTGCTAATGTTTATCTCGATTAACATGAAGTAGATGGGAAATAAGTTTGTACAAGAGTAGAGAAAGTCATGTGAAAGTCATATAGTAGATTTTGTATATCTCATAGGATTTAGCAGTTATGCAAAAGTCATTCAGAATGAAGAATACTTCATAGGCAGACTTCAAAAACCTTATCCTTGGACGAGCAATTGCTTCATAATCGCAAAGTATATGCTTCGCCGTTTCCTTTTCTTTTTGACAAAAGCGAGATTTATTCACATTTGTCTTGCCCATTCTACAGATGATCCCTGAGAGAACATTGTCCAATGAGGAGGTCATTCAGTATTCAGTTGTTTGCTGAATGTGAGGATCCCTTTAAGCCTTTCAGCTGAGAGTTCTAAACGCTACTTACCATGTTTTATCTTTGGAACCCTATCCCAATAGCTTTTACATCTTCTGCTTTCGCAGACTATTATCTTTTTATTTAAGTAAAATCTAGCATCCCGCAAAATCGTTTTGGGCCATTAAATGGAGTAGTGGCATCCTCCTTGGCTAAGCGATCAGCAATTTCATTGCCTTCAATACCTTCATGTCCTGGCAACCACATTAAACTGTGTTCCCATTCGCCACTGTTTAGTGATTATAGACAGTCCTAGATAAGCTTTTACTCAATAGTGTATGCATTGAGAGCCTCTAATGCTGCTTGGCTGCCTGACAGAATATAAATTCCGGCGCCATGAAGCCTTTATTGACATCTACACGGGCACAGCTTCCTATTGCATGAATTTCTGCTTAAAATATGGTGGGATCGTTACCAAAGGCTTTTGATAGGGCAAAACTGGGCCCATATACTCGCAAACCAGTTTCTCCATCAATTTCTTCTCTATCCCAAATATTAAAACTAAAAAAATATATCAATTTAATGAAAAATCTCCTATTATATAATCCTGGATCTCCAAATATATAAGGTTCTTTAAAATATAAAGAAGATAGAAGTATTATTAAAATAATAAATCCTAGAATATCTATTGTAATTAATTTTAATATACATAATTAATTATTAAAAGATTAAATTACCTTCGGGATAACAGTATAATGCTTTTTGTGTATCAGATGAGTAATTCTTTCACTTTCTCTACCACGTACTAGTAGAGAAGGTACTGCATTCCAATCAAAACTTCGATACGGGATTTCACCGGAAATACATACTATGAGTTCTGCTGAATTCATAGAAAAGCATTTTTAGAAAAAAGTACGGATGTGGGTGTGTCTGTGAACAGCATAACTCAAGAACGAAAAGCCAGATAAACGCCAAACTTGCTATTTAGTTTCACTACCTTCTGAAGTTGCGTCACTTCCTTGTCCTCCGTGATCTAGTGGTACCATGCTAGCCTCCGGTTTCCGAGGTCGCGAGTTCAAACTCGGCGATGGGCGATGGATTTTATCGGACGTAAAAATCCTTAGTATGATTTCCTACGGAAGGGAAGTAAAACCGGTGGTCCCGTGTTGTAGATTTACGGAACGTAAAAGGCCCTCAAGGCTAATAAGAGCAAAATTGTGAGAAAACTTTCATGCCCAATATCGAATGCCAAAGAACCACAGCAGCTAAAGTAGGCGAAGTATTGTATTCCACCCAAAAATTCGATACCGAATTTCACCGGAAATATATGTTTTGAGACCCCCTGATTAAAAAAAAACATTTTTGGAAACATGTCCGTGTGTGTGCCTGTGTGTGTGTCTGTGAACACCATAACTCAGAAATGAACAGTCGGATAAACACCAAACTTGGTATTTAGGTTCAGCATCTTCCAGAGATGCGACACGAATGTTTTCAGGAAAATCTCCCCATCCCAGATTACCCTTTACATGGAATATTTTTCGAAAATTTTAATTTTCTCAAACATGGTTTTAACGATTTTGATTAAAATATCATATGTTTAACACATTTATATGACAAATGAAATGTATATCTCGAATTTTCTGGGAATGTCTCCAAAAGTATTCTTCATTGTGAACGACTTTTACATAACTGGTAAACCATAAGAGATAGACAAAATTTTACTACACAAAAAATGTAGATCGAGTTAAATACACAATTTAGGTCCTATGCATTTTTTGTTGAGTGAACCATTATCGAGATATTGCTTGTTATTCCCTTAAATTTTCCAATACTTCTTCTCATATGGGAATTCGTTATTCATTTTTTTACGTACTGGACATGCAAAGAGAATGGAATGCTCCACATAGGAACCATCTCTTAAAAGATTTGACTATCGCTTAAAGTCTACTATATTCCCCTTGCACCTACAAGAAAATTAGTAATAAGATTAACATCTCGATTAAAATGAAGCATATGGAGAACAAGCGTTTGTAAAAATAGTTTGTACAAGAGTAGAGAAAGTCATGTGAATGTAACACATTAGATTTTTTTTAAAATCCTGTTAACATTCGGTTGTTTCTCGCGATTGCATGGAAACAGTGTGTAATTTTAAGGCCAGCATATAGTGTCTAGTTCTATTTGTATCTGTAACAAAATTAATGTAGCTATTTCTGCAAAGGTTTATTTGTATTAAAATGAACTAGACAGAAAAATAAGCTTTAGTATGAATAGTGTGTATACCCACTAATAAGAGATAGAGAAAGTCATGTGAATGTAACGCAGAAGATCTTTTTTAAATTCGGTCCTCCTTCGTTCCAGACTTTTCATTTATCAGTTAAACTTTTGACAGACACACACATGTATATGCATACAGACTTGGACGTTTCTCTAAAATGCGTTATTTATTTCAAGGTTCTCAAAGTGTGATTCCCGGTGAAATCTGGATATTGAATTTCTGTTGGAATAAATTACTTTCTCACTTACGTTAGGTAAGGTGCAGAGAACGTAAGATAAAAGACTGCTAAAGGTGAAAGAATCGTTGCAGCGCATTTGAATACAATTCGATTTCAACGTTCTTTCCCAGTAAATTAATACAAGAGGGATTAATTAACGTAGTAATAGAAGTAATTTAAACTTCTCTTCAGACCACTACTTTTAATATGAAGCAGTAGCAGCTTTATTTTGACGAATAGTTGACCTACAGTTGTTCCTTTTGTTGTGTTTTCTTTATCTGTTGTTTATTTTGTCACCCTATTGTATCTTAAATATGCATGTACGGTCAATGACCCATGCACTAAATACTTGTGTAATAACTTCAATAATTTGAAACCAATAAAGATACCTTATCTATCTATCTATCTATATTTTTACTGTAAATAGGGGATGTATTGCATTCCACCCAAAAATTTGATACCGAGATTTCATCGGAAATACGAGTTTTGAAGCCTCCTGAATCTATAAAAAGGCATTTTCAGAAAACGCTATATGTATCTGTGAACATAACTCAAAAACAAAACGTCGGATAAATACCAAACTTGGTATTTAGCTTCAGTATCTCTCAAATATACGACACGAAGATTTTCAAGAAAATCCCTACACCTTAGGCTACCCTTTACATGGAAAATGTTTCAAAAATTTTGATTTTCTGAAAAACAGCTCTAACGATTTTTATTAAAATATCACATATTTAAGATATTTTCATGACAAATAAAAATGCATATCTTGAATTTTCTGAGAATGTCCCAAAAACTCCTCTTTTCTCTGAATGGCTTTTCCATAACTGGTAATCCGCAAGAAATAGACAAAATTTTTCTACAGAAAAAATGTAGATCTCGTTAAAACACAGAATTTATGTCATACGAGTCATGAAAAAGCATTTCCAGCCTCCAAGGAGCAAAAAATCGTGATTTTATCACTTCGTCCAAACTGAATAAATCTTAACTAAACCACATACATTCTTTTGTCGAGTGAACCATTTTCGAGATATTCCTTGTTATTTGGTTTAATTTTACAATTCTAATATTTTTTCTCAAATGGGAATTCGTTTTTCGTTTTTACTTTCTCTGCTATGTATAGTAAGTAGGGGAAGTGTTGCATTCTACCCAAAAATTCCATACCAAGATTTCACCTGAAACATATGTTTTGAGGCTCTGAATAAAACAATCTGGTGCGTTACACTCACATGGCTTCCTCTACTCTTGTATAAACTATTTTTACAAACTCTTATACTCCATCTATTTCATATTAATCGAGATAAACATTTGCAGAAACGATCTAATTGCTAATTCTCTTGTAGGTGCAAGGGGAATATGGTAGGCTTTAAGCGATAGTCAAATGTTTTAAGAGCTGATTGCTATGTGGAGCATTCCATTTCCCTTGCATTCCCAGGACATACAAGAAGTAAATAAATAAAAACAAAACGAATTACGAATTCCCATTTGAGAAAAAGTATTAAGTATTGGAAAATTCAAACAAATAACAAGGAATATGTCTGAAATGGTTCACTGCACACAAAAAACGTATTTGACATAAACTGTGTTTTGTGATAAAATTTTATCTATCTCTTACGGTTTACCAGTTATGCAAAATCCATTCAGAATGAACACGACTTTTGGGGGACATTCCCAGAAAATTCTAGATATGTCTTTCATTTGCCATGAAAGTATCTTAAAATATGATATTTTGATCAAAATCGTTAGTGACATTTCTGAGAGAAAAAAAAATTCGAAAAATGTTCCGTGTAAAGGGTAGTCTGGAATGGGGGGATTTTCTTGAAAATCTTCGTGTCGCATCTTTTAAAAATACTGAACCTAAATACCAAGTTTGGTATTTATCCTACTTTTCGTTTTTGAATTACGCTGTTCACAGCCTTTTTTTAAATGCTTTTTTTGCATTGTGAGGCTTCAAATTATGTATTTCCGGTGAAATCTCAATATCGAATTTTTAGGTGAAATTCAATATTTCTACTTACTATACGTATTAGAGAAAGTAATAAGCTTAACTAAAAATACTTTGTATACCCACTAATAAACAATAGAGGGTAGGGAAAGTAATGTGAATGTATCACATTTTTTCTTCTAGTTTACTGATTTGTTAGAAACACGTGCTGCCTCACTTGTACCTCAATTATATCCGAGTACACTTCCGCTCGTTTATAATCACACCTTGCTTTATCCATACACATCAGTATTTCCGTTCGTATATAATCATATCTTGCTCTGTGATTTGGTTTTCGGTATCCTTGCTTGTATTACAAATATCATTTTGACTTATTACGTTCTCATTTCTCTTACGCCTACAGAATATTTTTTATGTTCTTGACATGCAAAGAGAATTACATTTTACACATAGCGACCACTTCTAAACATATTTGACTATCGCTTAAGGCGTACTATGTTCCCCTTGTTTTGTATTTGCAAGAGCAATATAGAAATACACTAGCCTTTACGCATAGACATATCTCTTAATAGCTGGTTGCTATGTGCAGGACCATTCTCTTTGCCACAGATTAATAACCTTTCCATATCCAAGACAAAAAAATGAATAACGAATTCCCATTTGAGAAAAAGTATAAGTATTGGAAAATTTAAGGGAATAACAAGCAATATCTCGAAAATGGTTCACTCAACAACCAAAAAACGTATATGACATAAATTGCATATTTTAACGCGATCTACATTTTTTGTGTAGTAAAATTTTGTCTATCTCTTATGGTTTACCAGTTATGCAAATGTCGTTCACAATGAAGAATACTTATGGAGACATTCTCAGAAAATTCGAGATATACAATTCATATTCCATAAAAATGTCTTAAACTTATGGTATTCTATTCAAAATCGTTACAGCCATTTTTGATAAAATTAAAATTTTTGAAAAATGTTCCATAAAGGGTAATCTGGGATAGGGGATTTTCTTGAAAACCCTCGTGTCGCATCTCTGGAAGATACTGAACCTAAATACCAAGTTTAGTGTTTATCCGACTGTTCGTTTCTGAGTTATGGTGTTCACAGACACACACACACGTACATGTTTCCAAAAATACGTTTTTTTGGATTCAGGAGGCCTCAAAACATGTATTTCTTGTGAAATCTCTGAATCAAATTTCTGGGTGGAATGCAATACTTCCCCTACTTATTATATGTAGTAGAGAAAGTAAAAAAGCATTTGTAGACAAAGGATGTGTATATGTCTATGTTTCTATGAGCAGCATAACTCAAAAATGAAAAGTCGGATAAATACCAAACTTGGTATTTAGGTTCACTATCTTTTAAAGATGCAACATGTGACTTTCAAGAAAATCCCCACAACTCAGACTGCCCTTTACTTAGAGCATTTTATTTTCTCAAAAATGGCTCCAACGATTTTTATTAAAATATCATATATTTAAGATGTTTTTATAACAAATAAAATGTATATCTTTAATTTTCTGGGAATGTCCCCAAAAGTCCACTTCAATCTCAATGGCTTTTCCATAACTGGTAAATCGTAAGAGATAGACAAAATTTTTCTACATAAATTAGATATTGTTAAAATACACAATTTATGTCATATACATTTTGTTTTTGTCGAGTGAAGTATTTTCGAGATATTTCCTTGTTATTTGTTTGAATTTGGAAAGGCGTCAAAAGAAGACTAAGATGCATCATCCAATAGGAAATAGAATCGGATTGTAAAATTAAACCTTCTCTAAGTCTAGCAAATGAAATAAAATTGAATTGGGGTAAAGCGGCGTATATACTTAACTTAGGGAGAAAGGAAAGACAGGAATGGCATGGTTTAGACTTGGGGGCTGTAGGGTAGAGAAAATGACTGACGTTTCTGGCAGGAGAATCTGCCCATTCTGTGATTTGGATGAGGACTGGGTACATATTTTGGTGGAATGCGCTCAGTGCTCCCACCGAACGAACAATTAAATTCAAAGAAAAGTTCTGAAGTCCATCAAGAAAGAGATTGGCATGTTGGGAACTACTGGCCGTCCAGAGGAACTGGCAAAACATGGGCAATTTCTTGGCTAAATTTCGTGAAGCTAGGTAAAATTTGTTCATTTAGTCGAAGCTAATTTATCTCTCTGGTTTCCTTTTTCCTGTTTTTTGTTGTTTTGTTTTGTTTCTTTTTCTGTTTATTTTGTTACCATTCCTTGTATCTTAAAAATGCATGTACGGTCAATAACTCATGCACTAAATACTTGTATAATAACTTCAATAATTTCAAACTAATAAAGATTTGTACCTTATCTAACTATCATGTTTGAATTTTCGAATATTTATACTTTTTCTCACATGGGAATTCGTTATTCGTTTTGTTATCTACTGGACATGCAAAAAGAATGGAATGCTCCACATAGCAACCAGCTCTTATAAGATTTGACTATCGCTTAAAACCTACCATATTCCCCTTGCACCTACAAGAAAATTACCAATAAGGTAGTTTCCGCAAATTTTTATATCAATTAACATAAAGCATATGGAGAATAAGCGTTTGTAAAAATAGTTTGTACAGGAGTAGAGAAAGCCACGTGAGTGCAACACATCAATTTTTACTTTCTCTGCCCTCCCTTAAGTAGCTAAGAGGAATTCCATCCAAAAATTTGATTTCGAGATTTCACCGTAAATGCATGCTTTAGGCCCCCTGAATTCAAAAGAAAGCATTTTAGAGATCTAATGTAATAAAATGTGCAAACGACACATAACTAAATCACAGCTCTAGCTGAAGCTCTCGGAGTTGAGCGCATGCGCGCGCGCATATGTGTGTGTGAACAGCATAACTCAAAAAATCTGATGTGTTACACTCACATGACTTTCTCTACTCTTGTACAAACTATTTTTACAAACTCTTATTCTCCATCTATTTCATATTAATCGAGATAAACATTTGCAGAATCGAACTTCTGACATGCAAAGAGAATTACATTTTACACATAGCGACCAGTTCTAAAAATATTTGACTATCACTTAAGGCCTACTATGTTCTCCTTGTTTTGTAATTGCAAGGGCAATATAAGCACAGATATACATATGTTTTAATAGCTGGTTGCTATGTGCAGCGCCATTCTCTTTGACAAAGATTAATGCTCTTTGCATATCCAAGACAAAAAAATGAATAACGAATTCCCATTTGAGAAAATAAGTGTTGAAAAATTTTAGGGAATATCAAGCAATATCTCCAAAATGGTTCACTCCACAAAAAAATGTATATAACATAAATTGTGTATTCTAACGCGATCTACATTTGTTGTGTAGTAAAATTTTGTTTATCTCTTATGGTTTACCAGTTATGCAAAAGTCGTTCACAATGAAGAATACTTTTGGAGACATTCCCAGAAAGTTCGAGATATACATTTAATTTGTCATAAAAATATCTTAAATATATGACATTTTAATCAAAATCGTTAGAGCCATTTTTGAGAAAATTAAAATTTTCGAAAAATGTTCCTGTAAAGGGTAATCTGGGGTGGGGGGATTTTCTTATAAACCTTCGTGTCGTATCTCTGGAAGATACTGAAGCTAAATACCAAGTTTGGTGTTTATCCGACTGTTCGTTTCTGAGTTATGTTGTTCATAGACACACACGGACATGTTTCAAAAAATGCTTTTTTTGCGATTCAGGGGTCTCGAAACATGTATTTCCGGTGAAATCTCGGTATCGAATTTTTGTGTGGAATACAATACTTCCGCCACTTACTATACGTAGTAGAGAAATATTTCCATAAATGCCAAATTTGGTTTTTAATTCAGTATCTTCCAAACATGCGACACGGAGATTTCCAAGAAAATCTTCCACCTCAAACTACCCTTTACATGGAAAATGTTTTGATAGTTTTGATTTTCTCAAAGATGGCTCTAACGAGTTTGATTAAAACACCATATATTTAAGGTATTCGGTGGCAAATAAAGTGTATATCATAATTTTCTTCCAATAGGCTCTGAAGTCCTCTTCATTTGTAAGGAATGTTTTATAACGGGTAGGACATAAAAGGTACACAAAAACGTACTGCAAATAACATAAAGAACTGTTTAAAACACGCAATTTATTTCAAACAATTTTTGTACGCCTCACGCATTTCCAAGATAGCTATTTGGTTTGTTGGTTTGAATTTTTCACTACCTAGTTCAGTTTTTTACTTTCTATACCACTTACATAGTAAGTAGAGAAAGTATGACATTTCACCCAAAAATTCAATACCGAGATTTCAGCGAAAATACTTGTTTTGAGGCCACCTAAATCCAAAAAATCTGATGTGCTACACTTACATGACTTTCTCTACTCATGTACAAACTATTTTTAGAAACGTTTATTCTCCAAATGCTTCATGTTAATCGAGATATCGAGATGTCAATCTTATTGCTAATTTTCTTGTAGATGCAAGGGGAATTGGTAGGTTTTAAGCGATAGTCAAATATTTTAACGCTGGTTGCTATGTGGCGAATTCCATTCTCTTTGCATGTCCAGGACATAAAAAAAATGAATAACAAATTTGAGAAAAAGTATAAGTATTGGAAAATTTAAGGGAATAACAAGCAATATCTCGAAAATGGTTCACTCAACAACCAAAAAACGTATATGACATAAATTGCATATTTTAACGCGATCTACATTTTTTGTGTAGTAAAATTTTGTCTATCTCTTATGGTTTACCAGTTATGCAAAAGTCGTTCACAATGAAGAATACTTTTGGAAACATTCCTAGAAAATTTGAGATATACACTTCATTCTAATGACAATATCTTAAACATATGATATTTAATCAAATTCGTTAGAGCTATTTTTGAGAAAATTAAAATTTTCGAAAAATGTTCCATGTAAAGGGTAGTCTGGGGTGGGGGGATTTTCTTGAAAACCTTCGTGTCGCATTTCTGGAAGATACTGAACCTAAATACTAAGTTTGGTGTTTATACGACTGTTCGTTTCTGAGTTATGCTGTTCACAGGCACACAGAGAGACACACAGACAGACAACACACACGGACATGTTTCCAAAAATGCTTTTTTTGGATTCAGTGAGTCTCAAACCATGTATTTCCGGTGAAATCTCGGTATCGAATTTTTGGGTGGAATACAATACTTCCCCTACTTACTATACGTAGTAGAGAAAGTAAAAAGCATCTTTAGAAAAATGTTCATGTGTGTCTGTGAACAGGATAAGTCAAAAACGAAACGCCGGATAAACACCAAACTTGAGATATAGGTTCAGTATCTTCTAAAGATATGACACGAAGATTTTCAAGAAAACCTCCTGACCCCCAACTCCCTTTTCATGGAACATTTTTTGGAAGTTTAGATTTTTTAACTCTAAAGATTTTGATTAAAATACTATATATTATAACGGTATTTACATTACAAATAAAATTTATATATTTAATTTTCTGCGAATAGACTGTGTTGAGTCCTCTTCGTTCGGAAGGAATTTGTATAATCATGTATAAGTGGTAAATGTTAAGCAATAGACGAAGATCTACTTCACAAAAATATACCTTTTTTTAAAACACACAGTTTATTTCAAATAACCTTTTTATGGATGTGCCTTTTTCGAGGTATCCGTTATTAATTATTCGATTTGTTCAATACTTGCAACATTCATGTGAATGTTGCACAGATTTTTTAAAGTGCTATCGCTGTTCTATTATTTTTCACGTTGCCATGGAAAGAGCATTTAGCGAATAGCTTTTAAATGTCTGTTATCGATTAGGTTTACCTATTCCCTTTGTATCTAAAACGAAATGTGTAATGTAACTATTTCTGTAAAGATTTGTGTAGAAGTAGGTGGAAAAGAAGATTTTGCAAGAATAATTTGTAGAAGGTACATAAAAATAAACGATGGTATTGAGTATATGCGCTTTAGGTTTTGTTTGAGGGATATAATCGAGTAAAAAGAAAATGGTAGCGGTAGCTGGTAATGTTTGCGAACCACTGCTTTACACAAAGTAGCAGTAATAGTATATTTATTGACCTCTGCGCCTATAGCATCACTTCCGTTTCTACCGACACGCCTAAACGTCAGGCGAGTCCACCTCCTTGGTGTATAGGGGTTTGCAGATCTGTAGCGTCAGACCGAGATTGACAACTAAATTACTTGAAACGGTGAATTAATAGCAAATAGTGGCAAAGGCCAGTGAACCTCATTTGTTCCATCATTGCGCTCATTGCATTAAGTACCTCCAAACACCATAGCTATTGACGATACGCACAAATAAATGATTCTTAATTGTCGCAATATACTCCCTACTCATAACCTCACACCGCTTCCTCGCACCATTCACATAAAACTGTATTACTACTAGAGACAGGCAAAATATGAGGAAAAAAATCTCATTGTATTTTTAAATATATATTTTTAAAGCCAAAACAACTTATACCTTAAGGGTTTGGTGCAGCTCTCTTATTAGTTTAAAATTCTGATGTAATACATTCACATGACCTTCTCTGTCCTCTATCTTTATTAGTGGTTATAAAATATGTTTACTAAAGCTTATTTTTCTATCGGCTGCATTTTAATCCGGATAAGCCTTTTCAGAAATAGCTACATTATGCATTTCGATATAGATACAAAGAGAACCGCGATAGTCAAATGTTTAAGAACTGGACGCTATACGCTGGCCTTAAAATTCCATACTGTTTCTATATAATCGCGAGAAACAACAGAATGTTGACAGGATTTCAAGAGAATGGCCAAGTGATGAACAATTCGAAACTTTAATAATGGATATCTCAGAAATGGCTAAGGCAACAAAACATTTAAATGTAATAAACTGTGTATTTTAAAGATCTCTGCATCTTATGTGTAGCACCTTTTCGTCTATCCTTTATGTTTACCAGTTATACAAAATACCTTCTGATTGAAGAGTACTTCGAAGGCTATTTCCAGAAAATTCAAGATATACATTCTATTGGTTATATAAATATCTTTTATATATGATATTTTAATCAAGCTCGTTAGAGCCATTTTTAGAAATAAAAATTTACAGAAAATGTTCCATGTAAAGGGTGCTTTGGAGTAAGAGGATTTTCTTTAAAATCATTGTGTCACATCTTGGAAAGATATTGAATCTAAATACGAACTTTTGAGTTATGCTTGTTCACAGGCACACACGGACATTTTTCTAAAAATGCTTTGTTTGGATTCAAGGGCCTCAAAACATATATTTCTGGCGAAATCTCAATGTCCAATTTTTGGTTAGAATACAATACCTTTTCTACCACTAGGCGTGTGGCAGAGAAAGTAAACATAGACTTTGAAGACGTTTGTCCCTATTTAATAATAAAATATTAAGTTGCATGCAGTTTATAAATTTTTTTAATTGCAAAACTTAAATTTGGAAAAAAAGAAAGGTAAATTACTAATTACTTTGTCCTTGCTTAATACAACTACAATATGCCACTAAAAGCACCATTTCGCGAAAATATAACTTTTCAAAAATAAAGGGTGTTTAATTTCCCACGTGACGTCACAGGAGGAAATGCCACATTTTTCAATTATACCTTACATCTTGGAAATGGTGATGCAGGTTTTTACAGACGCCTTACCTGAAAAGAGTGGGTTGGTTTTTCTAAATGTGTTTCACAGTAAACTGCCGAATTGAATATCTGGAAATTCCGGTCCATTTTAAAAGCGAAGAATCACAAACATTAAAAAATATGAAGATTTTATAAAATACCAAGATTTTACCCAAATATTGTGAAATATGAATTTTTTGTCAGGTGTACAGGCACTGCAAAATGCAAAAATACTACTTCCTATAGATAGCAAACATAGTTTAGGTTATGAAATGTCATATTTTGCCTGTCTCTGGTTATTACTTTTTCATCACTTTCCTATGATAGATGAAATATTGCATTCCACCTAAAAATTAGGTATGGAGGTTTCACCGGAAAGAGACGTTTTGAGGTACCTTGAACCCGAATAAAAAAAATTTCAGAAAATAGCTGCGCGTGTGACTTTTTTGCTTTCTCTACTATGTATAGTAAGTACGGGAAGTATTGCATTCCACCCAAAAATTCAATATCGAGATTTCACCAGAAATGTATGTTTTGAGGCCCCTGAATCCAAAAAAGCATTCTTAAAAAAAGGGACATATGTGTGTGTTGTGTGATGGATACTAAACTTGGTGTTTAGGTTCACTGTATTTCAAGAAAATTCCCCCACCCCAACCTACCTTAAACGTGGAAGAGTTTTCGAAAATTTTGATTTTCCCAAAAATGGCTATAAGGATTTTAATTAAAATATCATATAGCAAATGAAATGTATATCTTGAATTTTCTGGCAAAGTCCCTAAAACTCCTCTTCATTCTGAATGGTTTTACGTAACTGGTAAACCGTAAGAGGTGGACAAAGTTTGTAAAAATAGTTTGTACAAGAGAAGAGAAAGTCATGTGACTGCAACTCATCAGATTTTTCTGTGAACAGCATACCTAAAAAATAAATGTTTGATGACGACCAAACTTGGTATTAAATTCAGTATCTTATAAGAATGCGACACAAATATTTTGTAAAATATCCTCCCTCCGCAAACTACGCTTCACATGTAAAATGTTCCATAGTTTTAAATTTCTCAAAAATTAAAGTGCCATATATTTAAGATATTTGCATGACTAATTAAATGCATAACTTAAAACCTTCAGTGAATAGACTATTAAAGCATGTTCATTCCGATTTAACTTTATATTACTTTATACAGCTGGAAAAATATAGGAGATGCAAGTACCAAGTGGCGGTTATGTAGGATGCAATTTTAATGTAAATCGAATACAGAAATAGAGATAAATGTGAAGGTACCTAAATTACAAATAAGGTGCGGAATCATTCGTAAAACCTTAAGAACATAAAACAAGGTAACTCTGGTTGTTCCTATGCTGCTTTAAGGGTGCAAAACCTGGGTAATGACAAAGAAGTTTGCAAATAGAATGCATCTCCTCCAGAGATGAACCTTCACAGAACCAAAATCTGTTCAAAATTAGATAGAATTAGTGGCTAATTGCAGCCATAGCTGCAAATTAAAGACTAATTGTTGAAAGCCGAAATGTGTTTATCAAGAATATTCATATATATCATTCCACACGGTTAATATAGGTTATTGTGTGTAAATGTTCACACTGCAATAGTTTTCATTTTGAATAGTGTTGCGGCCTAAGGGACTTGCATCTCTCATAAATATGTTTTACCGTCATTCGTATTCTGAAGGCTAGGCGACTGCTTCGCGCGCACCGCTCTGCGGCCTGGGAAAACACCTTGAAAAACGTCAACCTAGAAGAGAAACAACCCTGGCGGATAATCAGGTCCCTGAGAAGGGACAAAACGCAGTATCAGCATCCATTGCATGGCACTCGAGGGAGACTCGCTTTCGAGCCCCAAGAGAAAGCCACGGATTTCGCAGACCATCTAGAGTCTCAATTCGAGCCTAGGGAAGACCCCCAAGTCGAGGACTTCACTGAACTCGTGGAGGCGACGGTGGACTACCTCTATGAGGACCCACCTCCCCCCCCCCACGAGCAGATCCACATCCCAATAGTCACCCCACGAGAGGTGGCCTCCCAAATCCAAAACCTAAACCCTAACAAATCCCCTGGGCATGACGGCGTCACGGCGTCCATGCTACACCTTCCCAAGAAGGCCGTCATCCATTTGACGCGGATTTATAATGCATGCCTACACCTCCGTCACTTTCCAACTAGTTGGAAGGAGGCGAGGGTGGTCTGCATTCTGAAGCCCGGCAAGGATCCGGTCTTCCCTTCCAACTACCGCTCCATCAGCTTGCTCCCGATCGTCTCAAAAGTTTTTGAGCGATTGCTCCTCCCCCGCCTTACACCTCTTTTCGAGGATAGGCATCTCCTCCCGGATCATCAGTTCGGTTTTCGTCGGGGACATTCCACGACCCTGCAGCTACTGCGATTGGCCGAGAAGGCTGCCCTGGGCTTCCAGGAAAACTTCAAAACCATGGCAGTGCTGTTAGACGTGGAAAAGGCCTTCTCCACAACGTGACACCAGGGGCTATTGTACAGGCTCAAGGAAGCAAACATCCCTCCCCCTACCTCACCCTGATTGGCAGCTTCCTACGGGATCGCACTTTCAGGTTGCGGGTGGAGGGGCGGCTATCCTCAGTCAGACCCATAGCGGCCGGGGTTCCGGAAGGCAGTGTACTGTCGCCGTTACTCTTCGCTGCCTACATGTCTGACTTCCCCACGGAACCCAGCACAGTTACGTGCCAATATGCCGACGACGTCCTCATATTGGCACAGAACAAGAATGTCCGTTACTGCTTCCCTCCACTACAGAGACAGCTCCAGGCCATCGGCAGATGGAGTGAAAAGTGGAGAATAGCCATTAGCCCGCAGAAGAGCTCAGCTCTCCTGCTCGCTAAGGTTCATGGCTGGCGGCCCGAGAGATCCCTGCAGTTGAGGCGGAGAAGGATCCCTTGGGTCCGATCCGCCAAATACCTAGGGGTTCTGCTCGACCGCGGCCTCACATTCACTCCTCATGTCAAGGCTAAGGCCAGCCTAGGTCATGCCGCCCTTCGGCAGTTGTACCCCATCTTCCACTCAACAATGCCTACCCACCTTAAGCTGCGTCTGTATCGGGCGATCATCCCGCCACTAATTCTGTACGGCTGCGAGGTCTGGGGCTCGGTGGCTCCGTCCACTATGCGCAGACTCCAGACCGTGCAGAACAGGGCACTAAGGATGATCTACGGCACAGATCGCAGATTCCCGTCACACATCCTTCACTCCCAATCAGGACTCCCTTACATTGTGGATGTTGTACGAGAAAGAGCTCGTACAATTTACACAAATTTCATCCCAACCGACTGGTTAATGTGCTTGGCCAATTTGACCAACGCCAACCGAGGCGACGAAGAAGCTACCGCCTCCCCAAGGATGCCCTTGGCCCATAACTGCCACTTCATCCTATCTACTACACGCACCCCAAGTTAAGCAGCATTGAGACGGGCCACGGCTGGTTGGGTGACCACTCAGCCGCACCACTCAACTGCTTTCCTTGGTACCCTCACACCATAATACCCATTCCCATCGGCCCCCGCTAGATGGCACTGCTTAATTGACGGTCCAGCAAGCGGCCGCCAAGTTAAGCAGCATCGAGCTCGGTCACCGTCTGGTCGCTTGTCCGCCCAGGCGGTATCACCGACCCGAGCCAATAGCAACACGAGGGGCCAGCAACCGCCATCATCATGTAGACATCGACAAAAACGCTTGCTATTTTGACCAATCTTTATCATCGCACGGGTAAATCCGTAACTAAACGGATAGGTACCGTGGCGATTAACCTTCCGCCCGAGTAAACTCGGGCGACCTGTTCTTGCTCCTGGCTCCTCCTGGCGTATTCTGAATCTTACCTTTGAAGAATCCCTTAACACTATACCACGCCAACGTAGATGTCCTCTTAAATGATGACCCATTCTTACAAACACAGAAGGTATTCTAGTAAAACACATTGAAAAGAACAAAATAATACGGCATTTACGCGATCTAATTCGGCATTGAATCGAATGCAAACGACAAATTTGAAATCCGAAGTAATAAATACGCGGGTTCAAACCCGGATGAGGGTGATGGAACTTTTCGGGCGTAAAAATCCTTAGCATGGCTTCCTTCGGAAGGGAAGTAAATCCGGTGATCCCATGCTGTAGATTTACGGCACGTAAAAGAACCTCAAGTCTGATAAAGCGAGCTCTGAGTAAAATTCCTAGTCTTCACGCCCAGTATAGAAGGGACGCTAAGAACCAAAGTAGTTAAAGAGCGTCCATAAATAAAACTCAATTTAATTTGAAATAATAAAAAAGAGTTAGTTGGCGAATGTAATGCGCATCAATGGTAGTATAAGTTCATTTAAATTTATTTTGTTGAACAGTGGATTTGTGCATAACATACTAACTGACTGACACATTTCTTTCTTTAATTATTCTGTTCTAAATTCACTCAGTGCCCCACTTTTAGCACCAAATTAAGCAGAAAGTTCTGGAGTTTCGATTGTCTGTCATTAGATGCGCAGATGTTCATGTTTTATTCGTAATTGTTAGTTTTATTATCGGCAACTGTTTTTGAGATTTGCTCTAGTCACCGTGAAAATGCAGTACACATTAAATGAACACTCTTCCTTAAAAAGCAATACTGGATTACGAATTCAATTACAACTACTCAAAGGGCATACCAGAGAAAATTTGGTGTTCGGAATCCTCCTCGAAAAATCAAAATACTGAGACTGGTAAACAAATTGGAAACAACTGGATCTCTGAATAGTGAAAAATGCAAAACTCGTTCAACTAGGCTACGACTGGATCAGTCACCCAAGAAATCATTAAGACGTTTGTCGCAGGAGACAGGGTATAACTCTCAATGTGTCAGAGAGCTGTGAAAAGTGCAGGCCTAAAGCCGTATAGGATTACGGTTGTCCATCAGTTACAGGAACCAGATAAGTATAGACGACTGAATTATTGTCGTTGTTTCAAGCATTCATTGTGCAAAATCCTGCCGTATTGTCTATCACATGGTTCACAGATTAAGCATGCTTCCAGTTATCTGGTTATGTAAACTCAAATAATCCACGCTATTGGGCCAGCGAATATTCACATGTTATTCATGAAGCACCTATGCACCCGGTTAAAATCCTAGTTTTGGTGCGCAATATCTGCACAGAGAATAGTGGAACCAATTTTTTAAAAACAATATGAACACTGCAGAGTACTGATGGATTTTCATGGAGTTTCCTGAGCAACTAGATGATTTAGAGCTGAGTCAAGGATATTTTCAGCAGGACGGCGCTACATGCCATACATCAAATGAATCAATGGCACTAATTGGAAGTTTCTTTGACGACCGGATAAATTCCAAGAACCTGTGGCCACCGAGATCTTCGGATTTGAAATCGCCGGACTTGTTACTATGGGGTTACCTAAAAGACAGGGTTTATGCCACACGTCCCCAAACATTGGACGATCTGAAGCACAACATTACACAGGAGATTCAAGCTATTGACAACAGAGTCATCCAACGAGCGGCCAGTAACATGGAACGACGTGTTGAGTTGTGCCTTATGTAGGATGAAGGACATTTTCAACATTTGCTATAGAGGTAAATAATCTCCCAAAATTCCTCTGTAGTATTTATCAGTAGCCCATTGTTACTGACGCAGTCAATGTTAAAGAAATTACCACTACCTAATTATTAAAGTGAAAATGAAATACCTATGCTACATAAACATTGTTAAGAATATTGGACATAATGTGAACTATTTGTGGATTTAGAGAGGAATAACTGTTTCGTATTCACATTGGCATGACTGAAATGTATTATATACAATTGACCATAAAATGGTAGGCAATTTATAGCGGTAGTAAGCCATAAATATATATAATATGTCTCTGATAATTAAAATAGTAAGGGCCTACTCCAGGAATATGGCTACGGTTAGCAGCAAAGCAAGCAAGTGCCATTGCACTATTTTATATGTTTATCTTACATGTTTCATGAAGTTAGTATGCTATAACATTAAATCCTCAAGATTGATTATCTGTGGGTGCGAAAAATTATGAAAACATGAATTGAAATGTCCTTTCACAATTTCATTTTTGAAATGCCTTGCTTAATGGTTGCATATTTCTTTAGTGGACCTACATTGAACTCTACAATAGAGTTTTCATTTTCAATATTGTTACTACCTAATGGACTTACTTCTCTTTCATGCATATCTCGTATCCTCACTCGATTAAAGAATCCCTTAGCACACTATACCACGCCGCCTTGGACCTCCTAATGATGACTCATTTTTAAACAAACCAATATAACGCAACGAACAGGCTTAAAAGAGTATTCAATAAATCGAACCATTAATAATAATTGATATATCGGAAATGGCCGCCAAAAAAATCTATTTGAAATAAATTGTGATTTTTAAAGAGATCTAGATTTTTGTATAGTACGTTTTCTCTATCGCTTAACATTTACCAGTTATAAAATATTATACAAAATACCTTAGAATAATGAGCACTTCACAGGCTATTCCCAGAAAATTCAAAATATACACTTTATTTTTCATGTAAATATCTGTAATATATGGTGTTTTAATCAAAATCTTTAGAGCCATATTTTAAAAAATCAAAAATTTCGAAAAATGCTCCATGTAAAGGGAGGTTTGGGGTGGGGTATTTATTGAAATTCTTTGAGCCGCATCTCTGGAAGTTACTAAACGTAAATACCAAGTTTGGCATTTATTCCACACAGATAGACGCACACGAACGCGCAACACATATACACACACATTTTTCTAAACATACTTTTGTATTCAGGGGGACCTCAAAACATGTATTTCCGGTAAAATCTTGATATCGAATTTTTTAGTGGAACGCAATACTCTCTCTGCTTACTAGGCATATGGTAAAGAAAGTAAAAATTAACCGTCCAATTTTTAAAATCCATTCACTGAATTTAATCAGTAACTTTGTTTTCTCTTTCACAACAGCATTAAACCTCTGGTTATTATATAGTGAATAAATGATATTCATTTAAGTGATTCACAAGAGGTTCTCTATCAAAGTGCCATTATGGCTAGTGTAGGATAATTGCTTCGCTATAGACCCCATAACTGTTAATGGCTAATGAAGCAACACAGTGCTCATTACCAAGGGAGATGGCTAATGCCCCCCCAACTGTGACAGTAGATATCTGATGCAGCAATAACTGGAATACTCCTGTGTTTCGTTAAGTTTATCGTCAAGCTCAGGCAGAAATGGATTTGCTGAATAATACAATGTCTTCATCGCTTTAACGTTGTTTCGTGCGGATAAGCTTATCCATCACATATCACTTTACTACCAACCTGATCGAATCAGGGACCGAGCCGTCTGGGAATAACATGCTACATGTACAGAAAGAAGGAATCTTTAGAAAGAAGATTGAGTTGGCATTTGTATCACGGCTAAACGTACTCCACACATACTTGTAAATTTCAGCAGCTTAAAATTTAGAATCCTTTGTTATTTTACCTGCAAAAATTCGTATGTGCAACAGCAACGGCAAAGGTGAATGTCCATAATACTGAGGGACCCCTGTAACCGGGGCAGAGCACCGCAAGGACGTAACAGCCCTGTTTGCTTCCAATGTGACCCAGGGAGGGATAAGGGGAGAGACCCGAAGGCCGACCAGATCCGGATGCCGTCGGACGCAATCACAGACGGACCCCCTAATGTTTCCAGATTGAACATATCCGACGCCGCCCGGTACTGGCATGGAGAAGAAACCTAACTGAACAATGTCCGCAGCGACTCAAGGAGGAACCCGCTACAATGCGCAAGTCACCGTCCAGCCGCAACCCGCCGAACACCGTCGCCTGGCCCTACAACACTGAAACAAGGTAGAAGATGAATCACCTCAGCATTCGCCTGCCGACCCGGGAAAACCACGAAAAATTCATGGGCCAGAATGGACGGTCACCGGGGATCGAACCAAAGACAACCCGAATGCGAGCCACAGACGTCGCTGCCTGTGCCACCCCCTCGGTCAAACAAACTTAACTGCCCATTATCCCAATTCAAACGCCGTAATACAGAGTAACATGCCTACAAATATTATTTTAAATATCTTCTCTATCAGTAGCGGCTCGTGAGCATAACCCTAAGGTGCTCACAATCTTTTAGCATCAAATAGTCCTGAAAGTGTGAAATAGCATCTGTTGCATAATAGTTATAATTAGGAACATATTGATACAATGTAGTCGCTCCCAACAGCAATAAATAATAATAATAATAATAATAATAATAATAATAATAATAATAATAATAATGCATAACTTATCTGACGAAATAAAGGTTGTTTTGTGGATTTTTGTTGTTGTGCACATAATTAAACACGAGTTTTAGGACAAGAATGAAGTAATGTGTGAATTAAATTGTAGTTGAGAATATGGATGGTCTGGAATATCCTGGGGAAGTTTCCGCGCTCGTGCACGTTACCTCACATGTTACACTCGATTGCATTTATGCCGTCATCACAGTTTCGGGAGGCATTTCATCAACTTTCCCAGCGGGCGCGAACATAGCAGGGAGAGGTGTCTGGAACGTTCTCCTTTGTTGTTCGACCAAGCAATGATGTATGTAAATTGTTGCTGACGCTGTGTATGCAAATATTTCGGAGGTGCATCGGGGAAGAATTGTGGGTATATGGGAAGTCAATTTGTCATTTCAAGATATTGCTAGGGCGATTACATGCAGTACTCGCACGGACAGATCAATAAAATAATGTCTAGTAAATGTGCCCTCTTTGATAATAAAAAGTATAATGTATTACAGTTTTATATTATGTGGCCATTAAAATATATTTTCGTGGATATATTGTGTAAAATGGGGTTCATTTAAACGTAGTTACTATAAGTAATGACGACTAAAGCTATTGCTCAAAATTATATATTTCTATGCCAATACTCTAGAATTGTACACGTAAAATAGAACGCCACTGCATGCACGAAAAGGTAAACAGATACACACACCTTCACCTTGCTATATGTAAGTAGCATACTCTACCTATGAATAGCAATAATATGCCGCCTGAAGCTGCGGTAACAGCATAAATGGAAGCGAGTGTACTTCTGCCGTATTCTGCTACCAACTAGTGGCATTGACGTAAAATTGTAGTGCGAGATTCTCCCGCGTTAGTGCACGTCTTTAAGTGTGTACGGCCCGTATGTGCTTGACCCATAAGCTAATCATGTCATGCAGTTGCACATATGCAAAAGTTCCTTAAATAAGAAGTGTTGGTGATAATGTTGCCAAGTTTCGTCAAATTTATAGGATTAGTGCGGTAGATTTAAACGCCGTTAATTTTAAATTATCACATATACACTATGTGATCAAAAGTATACGGACACCTGGCTGAAAATGAATACAAGCTCGTGGCGCCCTCCATCGGTAATGCTGGAAGCCAATATGGTGTTGGCCCAGCCTTAGCCTTAATGACAGCGTTCACTCTCGCAGGCATTCTTTCAATCACGTGCTGAAAGGTTTCTTGGGGAATGGCAGCCCATTCTTCACGGAGTGCGGAACTGAGGAGAGGTATCGATGTAGGTCGGTGAGGCCTGGCACGAAGTCAGCGTTCCAAAACATCCCAAAGGTGTTCTATAGGATTCAGGTCAGGACTCTATGCAGCCCAGCCCATTACAGAGATGTTATTGTCATGTAACCGCTCCGCCACAGCCCGTGCAGTATGAACAAGTGCTCGATCATGTTGAAGGATGCAATCGCCATCCCCTAATTGCTCTTCAACAATGGGAAACAAGAAGGTGCTTAAAACATCAATGTAGGTCTGCGCTGTGATTGTGCCACGCAAAACAACAAGGGGTCCAAGCCCCCTCCAGGAAAAACAGGACCACACCATAACATCACCACCTCCGAATTTCACTGTTGGCACTACACACGCTGGCAGATGATGTTCACCCGGCATTCGCCATGCCCATACCCTGCCATCGGATCGCCACATTGTGTACCGTGATTCGTCACTCTACACAACGTTTTGCCACTGTTCAATCGTGCAATTTTGACGCTCCTTACACCAAGTGAGCTGTTGTTTGGCATTTTCCTGCGTGATGTGTGGTTTATGAGCAGACGCTCGACCATGGAATCCAAGGTTTCTCACCTCACGCCTGTCATAGTACTTGGAGTGATCCTGATGCAGTTTGGAATTCCTGTGTGATGGTCTGGATAGATGTCCGCCTATTACTCCTCACGACCCTCTTCAAATATCGGCGGTCTCTGTCAGTGAACAGACGAGGTCCGCCTGTACGCTTTTGTGGTGTACATGTCCCTTCACGTTTCCACTTTACTATCACATCAGACACAGTGGACCTAGGGATGTTTAGGAGTGTGGAAATCTCGCGTACAGACTTCTGACACAAGTGATACCCAATCACCTGACCACGTTCGAAGTCCTTGAGTTCCACGGAGCGTACCATTCTGCTGTTTCAGGATGTCTAATGACTACTGAGGTCGCGGATAATGAGTACCAGGCAGTAGGTGGCAGCACAATGCACCTAAGATGAAAAACGTATGTTTGTGGGGGTGTCCGGATACTTTTGATCACATAGTGTACCTTAGGTTTAAAACATTCAAAGAAAAATCCGCAAGATGTCAAAAGTATTCACGTGCTCTTGTGCTGTTACATAGCAGCCGACACTGTTCTCTGTCATTATTAATGTCGATGAATGTTTTCATTAGATAGAAGTCAATGAGGTGGCAAGGTCTAACCTGTAGTGAACTAATGTAATTAAGAATTCTTATGTGTTACATTTACATGACTTTCTCTACCTTTATCTCTTATTTTTATATCTGTTTACAGCCATTATTTGTAAAGTTTTAGTTTTTTATCTATTTAGGCTATTCGAGACAAACATTTGCAGAAATTGTCTCATTACACATCTCGCTTTAGCTGCAAACAAAGAACATTCTTTGGTGATGTTCAACGCAATTAGAGAGAAATTCAATGATATAAATGACAGAGCTCACCCCCTTATCTTGAACCACCAACAATGCACATAAAGGTTTTAGGTTTCCCATTTATCCATTTGGATAGATATGCCATTAAAAATCCGCCATATCCATAGATAAAAGCCGCATATATCTTCTGATACTCATATTTAATTAAACTGGATTGAAATTAGGTGACATAAAATCGAAAACTCTCTTTTAGCCCCACAGTTATAGATTTTTAAACACCTGTTATAACCATACACCCGCGCGTGCATTACTAAGCATCTACTTTCAGTGAAATCTCAATGTAACATTTTGGGGTGAAATGCAATATTTCCTCTATCTACTAGGTGCTATAGAATGTGACAACATTTTTAGAAAAGGCCTGTGTGTTTGAGAGAGAGAGAGAGAGAGAGAGAGAGAGAAGCGTAACTCAACAACGAAAACACGGTTGCATACTTCGTATAATATACGTGCAAGAAATTTCAAGAAGACAACGCAAATACTTTCAACAAACCTTTCTACCTATTTTGAGTTACTACTTCCTCTACTACATAAGTAGGGGAAGTACTGCATACCACCCAAAAATTCGATACCAGATTTCACCGGAAATACATGTTTTGAGGCGCCCTGAATCCAAATAAAGCATTTTTGGAAACATGTCCATGTGTGTGTCTGTGAACAGCATAACTCAAAAACTAAAAGTCTTATCAATACCAAACTTGGTATTTATATTCAATATCTTCCAAAAATGTGACACGAAGATTTTCAGTAAAACCCCCACCCCAAACCACCCTTTACATATAACATTTTTCGATTGTTTTTATTTTCTAAAAAGTGTCTACCGATTTTGATTAAAATACCAAATATTAAAGATATTTACATGACAAATAAACTGTATGTCTTGAATTTTTGAGAAACGGCCCACGAAGTCCTCTTCATTCAGTGGGAATTTTGTAGAATCTTGTATAACTGGTAAACGTAAAGCGATAGACGAAAACGTACTACACAAAAATGCACATCTCTTTAAAACACACAATGTATTTAAAATAAGTTTTTGTGGCATAAGGCGTTTCTGAGATATCCGTAGAAACACGTGACTTGATGCGATATAACAAAAAAGTCTAACACATGATTTTACATGGAAATACGAGGTCTTCAGATTCCTTCAGTCCATGTTGCCGGTTGGCTATCTACGCATGACGTCAATACTTTGAAGTGAGTTTATCACCAGTACCTCTGGCAGAGGACCAGATAAAGATATAGTTTTCAGTTACCTTAGTGAAATGGGACTTGTGTCGTACCTTTCCAGTATTTACGTTTGGAACGTCTTTCACTTGCGCAATGCTGATAGGTAATTAAAAAATTGGATGGTTTTTGTAGCGTAGAGTGTCTCGACTTAGCACTCAACCATACAAATTCTGTGATTTGTGGTCATTTTCACTTTGCCGTCAAAGAACGCACAAAATGTCCTAGTGAAAAGCAGTTCTGCACCGTCACAGCATCAATCTGTTCACGAAGTCGGAAGCGAATGCAGTCTGAGGTTCAATTCTGCACCTTCCCTTTGAGAGAAGGGATTCACTGAACTAATAATGACGTCATTCATTTAAACAGGCTGACGGTAAAGGTCAAATAAATCTGAATACCCGGTATGTAGAATTGAGTTAACCTGACTCGATTTAATTTAAGGCAACTTGAAATGACAGAATGAGTTTAAAAAGAGGGAATTATTTATCTTCGTAATTGTTGCCTTTGGAATGTTACCACTTGTAGTAAATAGTTTAAAATTTAGTTTGAAACTAGTTTTTAATACAACGGTTTTAATAAAGACAATGAAAATATAAAAGAAAAGCAAATACTCAAAGTTCAATGTTAGTAACATTTTTTTTAAAGATTCTATAACATTTAAACGTCTTTTGTTAACCAGTTTCCCTTTTTCTAAGTTGATATAGGATACCACGCTGGTATTACAAATGTTTGCTTACAGAAATTAAATATAAAAATGTGTATAAATACTACACAGTCCATTATGGGCATTCCTGATTGAGGTTTCTTCCAGATTATTTAGTCAGTACTCATAACTGGCATATGTCCGGAGGTACCCTAAACTTAGGTCTGGAGTGTTTCCTTCCCAAATTTCCTATTCCATTTATCATTTCATTTTGTGTCACCAGTTGCACCCTTATGAAGCCGCACGTACTAAGGGTTGACATTTAAAATGGGTCACTGTCCCAAAATGTCTAAGTACAGGCATTTAGAGCGTATTCTCACCTAGACTTCGTTTCTGCTCCTTCCTGTACAATTGACTTGAAATCAATTCTATTTGAGAAATGTGTAGATGAAGCGTATTCTTTCGCTCTTCTCCCTGTCTTCTTTTTTCAACGTGGAAGAAAAGAAGGGGAGGAAAATTCCGTTTGCAGTTAAGCCTAAAAATCGGCTGGTGTGCCGATAATTAATTTCACTCATCTTGCTAAGCTCTTCAGCATTCGATAAAGAATGCTATAAATGCTGTAAAACGTTGAGGAAGAAATAAAAAAAGAGAGATTGAGAAGAAAGAAAATTCTTTTTTAAAATCGGACAACCCTTTCATGGACATTTTAATTTTAAGTGCAGCAAAAGGTGTATTTAATGCTGGTCTATAACGTTGAACGATATTGTTCATATTCCTCTTTAGAATAAGTTTTCTAGAAGTTTTTGCGGGCAGCAGTATAGAAAAAAGACATTTTAAGTTTAGAAACTGTTATCAAAGGGTGTTAAGTCCAACTGGTCTAAAAATTGTAACTGCATCAATTGCAAACCAAATTAAGTATACATTCTTGCATTACACACAAAATGAGTGAAACCATGATTATGGTAATCAGGAAGGGAGGGGGAAGATTTCGCGACTTAGCACATTTGAAGGTTTATTATGCTTCTGGAAACTTTCAGGAGGAAAGGGCGAAGCGAAGGATGCAAGGGCGACCAAATCCGAGACGACAGACTCGGAGAAAGACGGGGTCTCTTAATGTCTCCAAATATGGGCGTCGACGTAGCGCAGCACTTTCGTTTCCAGCTCTCGTACTGAGGGTCGGTGGTACGATTTCGGCTTTGTAGTGGCGGCCCTATGTATACCTTCAACTCTAACTTCTAGTTCTAGTTCTAGTTTGAAAAGGGGTGGGTTTTATGCCCAGGCACTGCGACCTTAAGATCTATTGCGCATCCCCCCTATCATCAGTTAAGTAGTCTATTGCTCGATATGAACTTAACCAGACTGCTAACTGAGGCTTTCGATAGTTCATCTATCTTTGGAAAGTGACTGCCAAAAATACTTGCTCTTTGACTCGCAAGAGCAGGGCAATCACATAGTAGATGAGTAACAGTCTCATCTCCTTCTAGACATCTATTACAGATAGGGTTGTTAACCAATCCCATTCTGTGTAGATTAAACTTTAGGGCACAGTGTCCTGTAATGAATCCTGTTGCCCATGCAAGTCTTCTTCTACTAAGACCGCGCAAGTATTTCGCCCGGCTGTTATCCAAGTCTGTAATGAACAACTTGGAATGTCTGCAACCCTCAATGGAGTTCCAGTAGTTCTTGTGTTCTGCTTGAGCCCAGCACTTAATAGCCTGTTTCACTGGTCTGTAGGACACTCCCAGTACAGGCTCCGGACCAAAAAATGGGGTTTCACTGCCAATCTTGGCTGCTTCATCTGCTTTCTCATTGCCTGGTATACCTATATGTCCTGGCACCCACATAAGTTGAACCTTATTGTGTTCAGCCAGTGCCATTAAGGATTCCCGGCATTCTGAGACAAGCTTTGATTTTGTTGATGGTGATTCAAGTGCTTTAAGAGCAGCTTGACTGTCTGAGAGGATAAGAACACTTCTATTCTTATATCTCCTTTTAATGCTTTCCATGACACTGGCTAGGATTGCATAAACCTCAGCCTGGAAAACTGTAGCTAAAGTACCAAGACTATAAGAAATCTTGGTATTATTACCGTAAAGCCCAGCCCCCGTTCCCGATTTGGTTCTAGAACCATCAGTATACCAGATTGGGCCTTTGTTATTATGAGGTTTTACCAGTCTTTCCCATTCACTCCGCTGTGGATAGGATACCGTAAATTTCATATCAAACTTAAATCTTGTTTCAAGAATGTCAGTCCCCATGTTGAGTATCTGATGTACATTCTTATCCCAAGGAAGCTTGAGATGATCAATATGTCCAGTGTTAGACACTTTAGTTTGGCGACAAATGCGGTGATACGCGATCATGGCTTCTGCCTTCATCCATAGGTGGAGAGGTGTGAGCCCAATCAGCATCTCCATAGCCGCAGTTGGAGTAGTTTTGAAAGCTCCCATAATTGAAATGCAGAAGGTCCTCTGTAATTTACAGAGTTCCTTTCTGCACACCTTTAAATTAACTCTACGCCACCACATCAGTGCGGCATAAGAGAATATAGGTCTCACCATAGCAGTGTATATCCAATACACTATGCTAGGTTTCAGACCCCATGTCTTACCAAGCATACCTCTACATGTCCAAAAGACTCTGTAGGCTTTGGTAATACATAATTCCATATGATGTTTCCAAGTTAATTTCTTGTCTAAAACAAGCCCAAGATATTTAACTTGTGTTGAATAGGGCACTACCTCACCAAAGAGAGAGAGTCTGGTTAAATCAGGCCCCCTTCTCCTGGTGAAGGGTACCACTACTGTTTTGCTTGGATTAACAGTTAGATTATTCATCTTGCACCAAGCTTCTACTTTCTCAAGCGCCATTTGTAGCACTTGAGAAACTGTGTGAGGAAATTTACCTCTTATGATTATTGCAATATCATCTGCAAAACCTACTGTGAAGTAACCATCACTATTGAGTGCGCATAGAAGTGTGTCCACTACAAGGTTCCATAGCAGGGGTGATAAAACACCCCCCTGCGGGCAGCCCCTCTCCGTGGACACATCCAGCGTCTCCCCACATAGATTCATGGTTATCTTCTATGTTGTAAGACAAAACGTATCCACTCACAAAGAAGTGAAGGTACATCGTGTCCATAGAGGGCGTTCGTCACGACGTCACAAGATGTCGTGTCAAACGCACCTTCAATATCAAGAAAGGCACCAATGGCTATTTCTCTGGTATTAAGCGCCTTCTCAATAGTCGAGACCACTTGATGAAGTGCTGCTTCCGTTGATTTCCCTGTTTGATAGGCAAATTGGTACTTGTTTAATGGATGTTCCATTAAAACGTCAACTCTAACTTGCTCATATGAAGTATCCCCAAGTCTCAACGTGGTTTGGGGTCCAACGTAAAGCCTGTAGGTCCTGTCATTCCACCGCCATAATCACCCTACCATGTCAAGCAATGGATCCCGTCCGCAGGATGCCTCTACCTCCAGTCATCGCTTGCTGGGATGAGGTAACTGAAGGTCATAGGCCATATGGGGAGCGTTAGAAACGACGACGTCTCCAGATATTACATCCTGACGCCTTCCATAAGGCCTACCTCTCCCCACGGAGAGCACTCCCTGAGGGTCCGTCCTACACCAAACGCCACGGTAGACAGTTCCTCATAGCAAACTCCACTACCACACGCCTCGCCCGTCGTCCACTCGCATGGACCTTCGCCTCTGAATCATAAGGAAATGAAATGACAGGAAAATTCGCAGCATTGTGTAATTCACACCAGCATTCGCCATTTTTGGCTGACCGCGAAAAAACTAAGGTCCCGAATACAACCCTCTCACTTTATCGTCACGCCATCTTGCTTGTGTTATATTATTGGTATTATTTCTGGCGTACTCAGGAAGCTCTCTTTCGTGAAGAACGGAATAATATTCAGACATCGTCGTCAGGATGTCAGTGGAATGACAGGACCTACAGCTTTCACCGTGGACTCCGTTGGGCCTTAGGGATACTTCACATGAGCAAGTCAAAGGTGAAGGCGTGGATAGAACCGACTTACAACCGCCACGCCAAAGCCGGGAATCGAACCCCGGACCCTCAGTATGAGAGCTGGAAACTAAAACACTGCACTACTCTGGCGCCCTAATCTTGAGATATCGTAACATGAAATAGCATGGCTATAATCGAAATATTTGCATACCTTCCAGGCCGCTAGCAGATGAGTAGATTCAGTTTATTATTCACAGATATGCCCCAAGCAGTTCATCGCTGTTTGCTGATTCCACGGATTGCATTGTAAATTTGCATGCGGTACATTTTCCATGGTTTTTTATTTTTGTTGTTGCTTGCCCATGCAAAACGATTATTTTTGGCAGGATCGAAATGGAAGGTGCTATCTGTCCCCTACTATGTGAAAGGGTTCTTATTTCCAAATTAAACACAATACCAAGTCTGGACTTGACGCTTCAGCAGATAATTTTCTCACTGCACGTTTATCAGCATGACCAGGAGAAATCCGATAATGGAATATCTCGGGTTATAGGAAGATAAAATTAAATATTTATGCAATCCTACTATTATAAACACCGAGCGAGATGGCGCCGCGGTAACGTGTGCGACTCGCATTTGGGAGGGCCCGGGTTCGAGCTCGGCGATCGCCCGCCCCAACCCATGGGTTTTTCGTGGCAGGCGAATGCTGGGGTGGTTCATCTTCTACCACGACTCTCCTGTCCCCCCTTTCCTGTACCCATCAGTTTCCTTGTCATCTGTTCCAGAGTTATAGGACCAGGCGACAAAGTCAGGCGAGTTGTGGCTGGGCGGTGGCTGTGCGTTCTGTGGAAATTTCATCCTGACGTCGTCTAGGGACTGTTCAGCTGGAATCCGCCTCTGGGTGTTTTGAGCAGGAGCTGCTTTGGGAGAGGTCGGAGGCTCGAGGCCTATTGAATGGGATCGGGCGTCGTTAGAGGCGTTCAATTTGAATCATTAGAGGTCCCTCTAATGCTTGTTCCCGTGGTCATCTGAATCTGGTCGCCCTTCGGATCTTTCCCCATATTCCTTCCTCCTGGGACTCACGCTGGAAGCACAAGGGGCCGAATGGTCTGCATGGGGTGCTCTGGCCCGGTTTCGGGGCCCCTTCCATTCGTCTTTACCTTCACCATTATAAACAGGTTGTTATTATATTCAATATCGTGCATAATTGGCTCTAATGGCACACGTTCCAATAACAGCAATGGCGTAATACAGGTATTCCAAGTTGCCTTGGCTTACAAAGGGAAGATGAAACCATGAGAGATATTCCTTTCTCTGAGCAACAAAGGTGCAAAAACCTCTGTACATTATTAAACATAGAATAATTAGGATTAATTTATAATCACTTACCATACTGTGCTGATAATAGACTACACCACATTCCATAACACGTGCTCACTTCTCTCTCAAGAAGGGAATGCATTGCTTATCTGTTCAACACTCCAGGTAATGTATTAAATGCAAGGAGGGAACTTAATATTTCATAAGATATGAAGGCGTTACGACACTTGCGTATAACAACATATATAATTGCATATAAAATACTTCCTTCAGCTAAGGATGCATTTTATGCAATCTTAGCATTATAAATTATAGTAGATAAAACATGAAATAGGAGGTGTGATCAAAATGTTTCCGGAATGACGCCATAAATACTACACAACAGTTTGTTTTGTCTAATCTGCACTGTCACCCTCGAAGTAGTCTCCTTGGGAATTGATACACTTGTCCCAGCGTTTCTGCCACTGCTGGAAGCATCTCTGGAAGTTCTCTTCTTTCAACATGTTCAGAACCTACTGCGATTCGCGATGGATGGCATCAATGTCTTCAAAACGGTGTCCTCGGAGCCGCATTTTAAGTCGCTGGTAAAGAAAAATGTCCGCTGGTGCCAAATCTGGAGAATAGGCGGGATGGGGAACAGTATTCATCCCATTTTTATCCAAAAATTGGCAAACAGAAAAGGCTTTGTGCGCGGGTGCATTGTCGTGATGCAGAAACCACTCACCACTCCTGCGTTTCTCCGGCCGTTTGTGTCGCACATTCTCCCTTAATCTTTGCAGCACTTGTTTTGTAGAACACTTGATTCACTGTTTGACCCTGGGCACAAATTCTTTATGTAAAATGCCTTTAATCATCATTGACTTCAATTTGGATCGAACATGTCTGGCCTTTTTCGGGCGTGAAGATGAAGGACTCTTCCAATGTGAAGATTGTTGCTTCGTTTCTGAATCGTACCCATAAATCCATGTTTCATCACCAGTAATAATTTTCTCCATAAACTGTGGGTCATTTTGTAGCTTTTCTTTAAGATCTGTGCAGGCAATCACACGGCTTTCCTTTTGGTCATTTGAAAGCAGGCGGGGCACGAACTTGGTGGCAATTTTTCTCATGCCCAAATTGTCTTTCAAAATGCTTTGAACATTTCCAAAGGAGGGTCCTAATGAGTCAGAAAGCTCTCTTATTGTAATGCGCCTAAAGACCCTTTTCTTTACCTGATTGATATTTTCATCATTTTTGCTGGAACAGGGTCGCCCCGAACGATCTGCATCTTTAACTGATGTCACACCACTTTTAAATTTCGAAAACCACACAAATGCTTGAGTTTTGCCCATACCTTCCTCCCCATAAGCTGTTCTTAATATTTCATAAGCTTCTGTTGCAGTTTTACTGAGTTTATGTTCGTTCTTTGTTCTTCGTAATCTGACATTTTTGCTACGCGGAAAAATAGCGGCACATGCAAAAACACGTTTTCACTTCAGAGCGTCTACCTCGTCACTGCATGGTCACAGGAAGTCATGTGACCTCTCATGTTTATCGGGAAGGAACGCTGCATGTACAGTCTGAGTAAGAATTAAAGAAATCTCAGCGTCAGCATTGTTGTGAAACCATTCCGGAAACTTTTTGATCACACCTCGTGTACCTTGTATTGTATCGCTATTGTGGTAAACTGCTAATTTGCTTACATAAATATTTAACCGAGATAAATCTATTTATAACAGCTGTTTCTGATGGCAAATATGTATATTACTAATGACCGCATAGTTAATTCAGGTTTGCAGAGTCCTAATGGGTTTATCCTCGGTGATGCCTTTTCAATGAGAAAAGCGGTAGCATATGTGTGTTTCGGATAGCTCAAATATACGATAATCGATCGGAGTTTACTTACTCCGAAAAGATTAACATAACTCTAGTTACGTAAGCGTTCTGGACCAGAGAACTAATTTTCGCGGATTCACGGATCCAGGGAGTCTGCTAGAAAGTTGATCTGCTGCAGCACACCGTTGGTAATAAACGTATTCTAAAGAAGCAACATAGGATACAGCGTAGCGTGTATTTTAGACGAGGGAAAGCGCGTCTTGAAACAGAAGGGAAAAGCAGGTGGCGTGTAACCTGATCTCGCACCCCATATTAGGAGCCATATAAGGAATACCCTATCCCAGTGTTTAATTAACAAAATACACTAGCTAAAACATTTTATGTACATATACTCACTGGTGTGCAAAACCTAAGAACGAGATGGGTAAAAGGAACATAACATATGAACTACTTGGTGGAAGTAGATGAAAGTTCGGGAGCATGTTGCCAGAAATCTCTCACACGTACACAGAAAGCTGCACGTTACAAGGCGTGAGTGTAGCGAGCCTATAGTGCCAAATGCGTCTGGTCCCGCAACACGGGGCAGTTGACGAAACAGGACAAAACGGTGTGCGGCAATTAGCGAGCTGTTACGGTGCACTATACTGGTGTTCTTCATTGCAGCATGGCCCGTAGACATCATTTGGATGACTTCACACGGGGAAGAATCATCGGGAAACTGGAAGAAGGTGACGAGTGTTGCTCAGGAGCTTGGAATTTCTTACAGCATTGTTACACGTGCATGGGGAACCTTCCACACCACAGGTACTGCTGTCCCAAGGAGAGGTGGCGCTCGACCATGCTCAACTACAGCAGCAGAGGAGTGCTACATTGTGCAACAGGCAAGAAGGGATCCACGCCAAACAGCGGGTGCAATTGCAACCACATTTAACAGGACAGCTAGGCACGCAATCTCACGATACACAGTGGCACACGACTACACAGGGGTGGTCTCTTTGCCCGATGGCCAGTACGTTGTGTTCCATTGACATCCGCACATCGGCGGCACCGTTTGTGATGGTCCCAAGAGCATCAAAATTGGACCAACGCGGAATGGGGTCGCGTGCTCTTCTCGGATGAGAGCAGATTCAGTCTAAGAGTGATTCTCAACGTACCCTCATCTGGCGAGAGGTGGGAGCACGTAATGAACCCAGGAACATCCTTGAACATGATCGTTTTTGCGGTCCGGGTAGGCATAATGTCGCATGGGCGCACCAACCTTTGGACACGGTACGCTCACTGGTCCAGTTTATTGTGATACTGTACTCCTTCCCCATTAAGTATTTTCAGGGGTGCAGTCTGCCCTGACTTCATTGTTATAGATGGCAATGCGCGACCGCATCGAACAGCGGATCTCTTGGAACGAGATTATATTCGGCGAATGGCAGGTCCGTTCCCCGATTTAAATCCCATCGAACACGTGTGGGATGCTTTGGGGAGACGCATTGCAGCATATCCACTTGCACCAACCACCATCCAACAGTTGTCAACAGCGCTGGTGGAGGAATGGAACGCCCTATCACAAGAACTGCTTACCAACCTTGTGGCCAGCATGGGAGCACGATGCAGAGTATGCGTTGCTGTTCGTGGTGATCATACACCCTTTTAAGCACCATGTATCTTTTTCTGCATATCTAGAGAGCCATCATATGTCGTATTGACTTTAGTGTAACTTATGGTCTATGAATAAAAGTGGCATTTCTGTTCATCTCATTGCATATTTCGTTTAGTTGTCTACTTTAGCATACCGTAGGAGTTCCCTCTATGTATGATTCAAGTTTAATCCAGCTATGTTACTTGACAGTGTCACAGCATGCGAAGATTACTTTCTTCCTTAGGTTTTTCACACCAGTGTATATTGGCATAGCATTTTTACACCAGTTTTCGTCTAAATACTATATAGGTAAAAAAATCTTGTATTAAATTCACATTACTTTCTTCACCTATATCGCTTATTACTGGGTATACCAATTATTCTTACCAAAGTTTATTTTCGTTTTTATATATTTCTTTTCCGAAAACCTTTCCGGAAATAGCTGCATTACACATTTCGTTATAGATGCAAAGGGAACAACGACAGTCATATGTTTAAAAACTGGACGCTATACGCTGGCCTTAAAACTCCACTCTCTTTCAATGACATCGTGAGAAACAACTGAAAATCGATAGGACTTGTATTGAATAATTCGAACCATTTCTACCGGATATCTTGGAAAATGTTGGTGCCTCAAAAGAAGCTATTTTAAATAAATTGTGGTTTTAAGAGATCGACATTTTTTGTGTAGTACGTTTTCATCTATCTCTTAATGTTTAGTAGTTATGCAAAATTATATATACTTGGTATCGAATGAAGAGCAATTCACAAGCTGTTCCCAGAAGATTCAAGATATACATTTTATTTGTCATGTAAAATCTTTAATATATGGTAGTTTTATCGAAATCTTTAGAGCAATGTTTAAGAAAATTAAATATTTAGAAACTTTTCCCATGTAAAGTGTAGTTTAAGGTGGGAGATTCTCCTGAGTCACAAATGCGCTCACGCGGACCTTTTTCTAAAAATGGTTTTTTATGTTGGACTCAAAACACGTATTTCCGGTGAAATCCTAATATCGAATTTTTGGGTGGAATGCAATAGCTTCTCTACCTAGTAGTAGAGGAAGTGATAAGTTTTCGTAAGAATAGTTTATAGAAGATATGTAAAAACAAACGAAAGTGGGTAGAGATAGTCACGTGAATGCAGTACATCCGATTTTCTGTACACTTCTGCGTAATATCGAAACCTAACAAAAGTGTGATGAACTGCAGCTGTATGATAATGTATAAATTGATACATGGTAGAATTATTTTTAATTTGCTGAAAAAAAATCTGATGTGTTACACTCACATGACTTTCTCTAGTCTTGTCCAAACTATTTTTACAAACGCTTATTCTCCATCTACCTCATGTTAATCGAGATAAACGTTTGCAGACTCTATCTTATTGCTAATTTTCTTGTAGATGTAAGAGGAATATATATTTACAAGGACAATATAGAACAACAGTAGCCTTTAAGCACATACATATCTCTTAATAGCTGGTTCCTAGGTGCAGCACCATTCCCTTTGCCATAGATTATAGCTCTTTGCATATCCAAGACAAAAAAATGAATAACGAATTCCCATTTTAGAAAGTTTTGAAAAATTTAAGGGAATAACAAGCAATATCTCGAAAATGTTTCACTCAACAAAAAAAATGTATATGACATAAATTGTGTATTTTAACGTGATCTACATTTTTTGTGTAGTAACCGTTTGTCTATCTCTTATGGTTTACCAGTTATGCAAAAGTCGTTCACAATGGAGAATACTTTTGGAGATATTCCCAGAAAATTCAAGATATACATTTTATTTGTCATGAAAATATCTTAAACCTATGATATTTTAATCAAAATCGTTAGAGCCATTTTTGAGAAAATTAAGCTTTTCGAAAAATCTTCCATGTAAAGGGTAATCTGGGATGGGAGGATTTTCTTGAAAACCTTCGTGTCGCATCTCTGGTAGATACTGAACCTAAATACCAAGTTTGGTGTTTATCCGACTGTTGGTTTCTGAGATATGCTGTTCACAGACAGACACACAGACACACACACGGACATGTTTCCAAAAATGCATCTTTTGGACTCAGGGTGTCTCACAACATGTATTTCCGGTGAAATCTCGGTATCAAATTTTTGGGTGGAATACAATACTTCCCCTACTTACTATACGTAATAGAGAAAGTAAAAATAGCTAACCCTATTCACTCTTCTTTACTCTAATCTGTTTTATTTCCTTGATGTGTTCAAGTTGTAGAGGATGTATTACAAATTATTATAGAAATTATAAACTTATTTTTTTTCTGAATTACACAACATAATTCTGAATCCTAACTTAAATTGAAGAAAAAATGCGGATGTTACCATAATACAAATTGCAATTAATGTTGAATATGGGATTCATTTGTGACAAGACACAAATTCAGCCTAGTTCATTTCTTGCCACACTGACATCAGCATGTCTGGTGTAACTGATTCTACTGCTGTAACAATCCCCATTTGAAGTTAGGTATGCAGGTAGCGGTGACACGTTTTCATAACACCTTCTACACTGTCATTGTTGGAATTGCTAGTTCTCGACTCTCTCGCTGTCATCTGATACATGCGATGTTCTCCCTTACAGAGATACCCTTCGTTTAGATCTGACCGTACCATCTACGAATTTTATTACCAGAAGGGGTGTTAAGACAAAATCTCCGCTGAACTGTAAACACTGAATTCTGTTTCGCGAATTCCAAGACACAAAAAATTGTATCACGCGAGTTTCCATGTTTTGTTTCTTTTGTTATCACGGATACAAAATAAAACAACATCTGCACATGTAGAATTCAAAATTCCACTCACTGATCTATTTAAGCCACAATTCAAAATTCTGTTGCACACCACAGAGAAAAAAAAGAGAATTTTTTAGACAGCAAGGCCTAAAAGTAGAACCTCTAACACATTGCTAAAAACTTTAGATTATCGCACTTAGGTTTCAAGTCCAATCACGTGGCAATTACCCCTTGTATCTGCATATGTTTAATAACTCGATTTGGTTTGATTAGGTTTCACTTTTCATTATGTCGTTTCACAAAATTAATTTTCATGGCGCTCGCATTATTTGTTCATAATACAAATCGTCATACTTCAATTTATGTCAATTCGTTGTATAGTTAACCTATGCATTATATTGGCAGCTTTCTTTTATCTGAAACGTTTCTCTTTTTATCTAACCTATATAAAGATTAAATAGCGGATATTATGAATGAAAGAAACTGAAATGTAAGTAAAATTACAGAAGCAGCATAAACAATAACACTAGAAGTACTTACCCAAAATATCCAAAACGCAATGTGATATAGCATTTAATCACTTCATTGCCTGGTGTAAGCCAAAACATAGAAAACATAATTTCACTGAAAATGACAGCTAGCGAATCAACAAGCCTTAAAACATTGGACATATCGCTTTTTTAACGTAATTTATGTTGTTTCAAGAACGCGCTCCAGGCATAATATCTGTTAAGTTTCAGGATCAGTATAATACCTTACTATTTTACAAATTCAAACGCTGCCTAAAGATAGTATAGTGTTAAAACTAGTTTTACTCCTTCTTTCATAGTCTACTATTAAAATCTTTATTATGTATGTACAGCCTACATAATAATTCTAAGCAGAAATATCCTTTGTTAGTCATAATGCATCGATATACTCTCAGTAACTTTTATATATTATAAACTGATTATGTTTTAGTTTTAAAACTCCTCTACCTGGAACGAAGAGCTTTAAATTGAAGCCGGAATTATAAAGGCAGTAATTATCATGATATTCTAAGAAGGATAGCGATATAAAATAAGTAATAATATATTTAAAATCAGTGTATGTATAAAAAGGACAAGCATTGTGAAAATTGTTGACTGTAAAAGCGACAGAAAGACAAGACAGGCACAGTTTTGTTAATTAGGGACCAGCCTCAGGTAGAAAGGGTAAATACCATTGAAGAAAGTTTTTCCTGGTACCAGCCGAGTGCAGCTGCACTTAGCCTGGTGAAGGCCACTCTAAGTATCATGACGCCAAGTTTGAGAAAAGCGTTTGAGGGGAGAGAGGGGAAGTTTAGGCGTTGGTTTTCCTTGTAGTAGCGTGGGGAGATCAGTCTGACTGAGTGCCTGGGGAGTGTAGAACGACATTCTCGTCGTGTGGAGAAGATTGGCGGCGAACATGCTAGAGGGTAGAACGCTTAGCCGTAGTTAGTATTCTTCGGTCTTGGTAAAGACAAAGTAACTTCTTATGCATTTAATAGTGATCGGCAAACCGCAGTATTATTTTAAATAGTGAATAAAAGTGTTCCAAGACAGCGTTCCACGCATACCCCGAGGTTAAGGTTTCATGCTGGAGCAGCCGTGGCAAAAGAAGAACCAACTAGGAGGAGACAAGCAGCAACCGTGAGGCAAAGGTATTGCTTCATTGTTGGAGGACGGAGCGTGCCTGCGTTATATTGCGCCTAAACGCGGGGCTGAAAGAATTACCTGCGTCAAAATAGAAAACAAGTTTATGATTCGCTTTTGCTAAATTGGGTTGGATAGAGAAGGCGAATGGTATGGATGAAGGTGAAATGCATTTCTCTGTTCATGACGAACATCAAGGAACGTAAACAAATTTCCAACATCCACTGTTGATCTCCAGCTAAATAAAGCCTCAGCCTGTGGTATTTCTATCAGAAGGTTATAAGAAGCTTTGAATAAGCAAAAAGAAACACAGTAGCTATGTTTATGAAACAACCATAACTCTTTAAGTAGATAAAGTATGAGGTGGATGGGATTAATGATGCAAATTTTGTTTGAAACGAAATCGGCTTTGAAGTATGGAATTTACTTTATCCTGTGAGCACGAACTCTCCGAGGCTGGCAAAGTAACCCTAAGGGAATTTTTAGGAACATTAAATAGCTTCTTTGAAAAGATGGATTCCGCTTACTGCTTATGAGGTAATGTATATGCGTAGTATGTAGTGTTAAAGTAGCAAAACTCAGCAAGGAATGAATAGCAGAGGTTTTATTACCTGGTCTGAGTGCTATAAAAATTATGTAACGGGATATTATTTGTCTTTTAAAGCAACTGAAGTTTCGTTTGCCACTATACGTCCAAGATGAAGGCCTGCACGGGTTTGGTCTTAATCTACAAACAAAATCTGATATGCATTCACATGACTTTCTCTGCCCTCTGTCATTTATTAGTGGATATACAAGCTATTCTTACTAAACTTATTTTTCTACCTATTACGTTTTAATCCAAATAAACCTTTGCAGAAATGGCTGAATTACACATTTCGTTATAGATACAAAGAGAACAGCGATAGTCAAATGTTTTAGAACTGGGCGCTATATGCTTGTCTTAAAATTCCATACTGTTTCCATGCAATCGCAAGAAACAAGCGAATGTTGTCAGGATTTCAAGAGAATCGGCAAGAAATGAACAATTCGAACCATTAATAACGGATATCTCAGAAATGGCTTATGCCACAAAAAGGACATAATCCCGTTACATAATTTTTTTGAAATAAATTATGTTTCTAAAGAGGTCTTATGTGTAGTCCGTTTTCGTCTGTCTCTTAACATTTACTAGTTACACAAGTTTATACAAAATTCCTTCCGAATGAAGAGGACTTCACAGGCTGTTCCCAGAAAATTCAAGATATACATTTTATTTGTGATGTAAATACCTTTAATATATGGTGTTTAAATCAAAAATCTTAGAGCCATTTTTAGAAAATCAAAACTTTGAAAAATTGCTCCTTGTAAAGGGAAGTTTGGGGTGGTAGGATTTTCTTTAAAATCTTTGTGTCGCATCTTTGGAAGATACTGAATTTAAATACCAAGTTTGGTGTCTAGCCGACTATTCGTTTTTGCGTTATGCTTTTCACAGACAGACAAACACGGAACTTTTCTAAAAATGCCCTTTTTTTGGAGTATGGGGCCTCAAAACACATATTTCCGGTGAAATCTCGAATTTTTGGGTGGAATGCAATTCCTTCTCTACGTATTATGTACATGGTAGACAAAGCAAATATGCTTCTAGGGCTTGGGTTTGAAAGAGAAGGAGAAAAACATTAATTTGTCACATTCAATGTAATGGAATGTGTATCTCAGGGGATTCGGCACCGATCTAGTGAATCCGGATATTGTACTTATGCCCCATGAGGAGGTGCCGCTGGGAGAGAGGGAGAATTAAGAGCAGACACCGGGAGGCCGAACTAGGAGAGGAGGGATAACAGTCCCTACACACTGCTCCGGCAGTCTGAGTGCCAGACCGGGGACCTCGCTCCATATGGCACCCCAAGGGGTGGTCTGTATACCCCGGCAATCAGCCTGAGGCCGAAGGACGGACCGGAACACCATCGCCGACACTTCCAACCCTGAAACAGACCTAACGGAGTGAAGGATGAATGAAATTATGCAGGGAATGATATGAAGGGACAGGAAATTTGGTTATCACATTCAACATGTGCATTTTATTAAAAATCATTAGCGCCATTTTTGTTAAAATCAAAACCAACAAAAACTTTTTTCCAAGTAAAGGGAAAATAAAGACAAACGAGAATTAATTGATCACATATACTGGTCCGCGATGATGAATTGCCTGGAATAGCACAATTATCGCAGTATGCACACAACCATCGCAGTAGTAATGGTAGCAATAATAAATAAATAAATGCTCATTTCGGTCAATTGCAGATAGCCACAGAGCGCGGCAGCTGCAAACTCCAACTCCCTCCGTCCACCCACACCCAGGACTCGGGTGGCATGCGTCAATAAGGCAGCATGCTATAAACATGCCGCTTATAACCCCTCGGATTCCAGGACCTCAGACGCCACTATTTCTGTAAAGTGGCTCCGCAATTGGTCCAAAGAACCTGAGTATATCCCTTGCCAGCCCCCCTCCCCAGCAGGGGAAAAAAATTCCGATATCGATGCCGGAAGTTGAACTGGGTTCCATCGCGCCGGAGACAGCAGCGCTTTGTAGACTATTGATGATGAAGATGATTATGATAATAGTAATAACTGCAAAACAATGTTATTTAAAACAAAATTAAACACTGGGACTCGGGCCGGGTCCGGACTCGTTCAGACCAAAGGATTTCGTCCCGTGTAGACCTCCAGCCCAAAATGCCTACATACCAAATGTGTTAATATCGAGAAAGCAGCCTTACCCGGTATGGTCCCTAGTCTAACACCATCTGATCACGCAAGATCTCTCGCCCTTTCTCCTTCTCTTCTCTCTCTCTCTCTCTCTCTCTCTCTCTCTCTCTCTCTCTTCTCTCTCCTAGGCCAAACTCTTACTACTTCATGAATGCTGCCATAACTCTATTGCTTAATCCAGAGGAAAAATATTCGACAGAGTGATACATTATCTCTATGCACAAGGTTATTCGAAGATATTTTGTATTTATTAGAGATTAATAATACTATGCAACGTAAACTAAAAGCATTAAAATAAAAACTGTGAAAACGTTTTAGGCAGTTACAAAGCTGTATGTGAGTTCCTTGTTTACACTTCCAAACAACGGCGCAGCATATCGAGGAGTCAGTGTTTGAAATACTGCTGGAGTAAAGACTTCATTATTTTATAAACACTTTCGGAGAATTTCTTAATTGTTTTCGATAGTTAATGTTCTGGTTTGGCCTGATTAACTGGACTTCTCTTGAAAGTATTGATACTCATCCAACATTTCGTGTTCGTAGTTAGGAGTAGTCAGGAAAGACCTCCAGTTACTAGAGCACAACGCTGCACGCAGGTCACAGTGGGCCCTTTATGCTTCGAATGTAACCCTTGGGAGGAACGGATGAAGGGAAGACCTGAGGGGTGACCAGCTGCGGACGACAATGTGCGCTAGCAAGGTTGAGGTTCCTAGCGATTCCAACATTATTTGTTTAGTCTCTTTCAACAGCACCAAGACCCAATTACAGAAAGTAGAGAAACCGTAACACAAATAAATATGCATGCCCAGTTATAAACAAACACAAATACACAAGCACATACGCACCCACGCAGGCTAAACTATGAATATTTAGATGAGGGCTTTATAAAACTACCTTTTAAAGATGCGGAAATTGAGGGAAAGCTCCAAAATTTTATTATATGTAAGGTACATTCTTAATAATACTGAATTCTTAAAAGCTACTGATCTTGTAGTTTGGTACACAAATAGTGGCATAGTCGCAATGCAGATTTATTTATGTTAAAATTCAGGTACTGAAGATATGTTAGATTATCCACCACATTGCTTTATTAACTTATATAATAAAGTTTGCTGTGCAATGTCTCTTCTGGTACTCAGCTTAATTAGTTTAAATTTAGCCAGTAAATACCCATAATGAATGTCCACGTAGAATGCTGGCATATTGGTAATCTTAAAATACAAATTTCCAAGGCCCTATTCTGACGCCGGCTAACCACCCGCAACCTGGGGTCTCAGGAATAGACGAGCATACTCCCAGAGAGAAGGGACCAAGTGCCAGAGCGCGCAAATTCCACCGTTTTGGCGCAACACACCACCCGCCGTTGCCTGTTCCTACAACCTTGAAACACATGAAAGGATGTGGTTGGGTCAGTAAATTCGTGGTAGAGGAAGAATCACCCCAAAATCTGCGTTCCAACTAGGGAAACCGCGAAAGCACCCAAGGCTAGAGTGACTTGTCCAAGGGAATGGAACCCGGGACCTCCCGAATGCGAGCCTCCCACATTACTGCGGATCCATCTCGCTTAGTATTTCATGTTTGAGTAATGCTCTTCTCACGCAGCACAGAGGAAATTCTTCTAAAATGCCTTTTTTGTATTCAGGGGACATCAAAATATGCATTTCCGGTGAAACATCGATACTTCCTCTACCTAATAAGTACATAGTAAACATACTCCAATACTTAACCTTGCCCTGTTATGAATGCCTATACGTCAGTAAGAAAACAAGGAAAGGAAACTTTATTGAATTGATGAAGGAGTATCAAGATTGTTATTTCCTGTCTCGGATGTCCTTGGTACTCACATTTTTGCCCCTTCTATGTTTGTGCATGTTTTCTGGTATTTGTATAATAATAATAATAATAATAACAATAATAATTAATTACCAGTATAGTGATAAAATGCTGCTATACATTGAATTACAAATCATGGGTGGAATTGTCCCTAAAACCTCAGAGAAATTTCTGCATACGTCTCAATCGCAACCCCACACCTCGAAATACTTCTGTGTAAGATAAAAGCTACATTATAAACCTTGTACCGCTTGGTTCACGCCCTCATTATTTACCACAAGATGACATCTTACAGCTACGTAATAACAGCGCCGGTCTACATCTCAATTGTCAGGACTATTCGTCACTTCTTGAAGCACGTCGTCATGTTCCAGCATTTTTTATTGAGTGTTTTATGAACGCTTCCCCTGGAGTCTCCCGCGAAAATAAGGCTCGTCAGTATACACGTAATATTCAGCTGGACAACTTCTTTTCAGTGGCTAAGTTTATCGCAGTCTAGGCGACCTAATCGAAATACTGGCACACTTTTGGTCCTTATCAAAATTTAATGTAATGATTTTGGGTGGATTGGATTGGCTACGGAGAGGACTCAGCATGAATCCATATAGGGGATAATGTGCCTATGCCCCAAAAGAGCGCGTCCCCGGGAGGAAGGATAAGGCTAGAGGAGACACCGGGCGGCCGGAACGAGGAGTGACGGCACAGGAATGGAGATTCCCTAAGTTTCCTTATGGAGACCCCCGGCACACGGACAGACAGACCGGGGACCCCACCCGCACAGAGGAGGTCCAAGCCCCACTAGGGACTTCGGATACCCTCGGCAGCCAGCCGAAAGCCGAGGGACGAAGAGAGTCGCAAAGAGCTCTCTTTTCCCCTGTCACGCTGCACCGAAACACCATCGCCGACTCTTCCAACCCTGAAAGAGACCAACAGAAATAAAATCCAACGACCTTCCGAAAGCGAGCCACAGACGAAACTGCCAGAGCCATTCCGCTCGGTATACAGAATGTTACAGAAATACTTTTACAAACTTCGGGTATGGGTTCCTTACACCACAAGAAGGAAAAAAGTTCATATGAACACATGTCCCATAATCCTTTGTTATCTCGTTAGGAGGTGTTCAACACAGTGGTACACTTATAACCCACAAAACTCATAAGAAATGCTCGTAATATCCTCCTCTTGCTTCTATGCATGCCTGTACTCATCGAGTCATGGAATGTCGCACCCTGTCAAAAACTACGGGATGGTGTCGATTGGTTTCGCAGGCTTCAATGAAACGTTGATGAAGCGTTTCTGCATCCGGGATGGCTGCTCCATAAACCAATGATTTAAGATACCCTCAAAGGTAAAAATCCACAGGATTGAGGTCGGGAGAACGTGCAGGCCATGGAACTGGTCCTCCTCTGCCTATTCATCGGTCATGGTAGATACCAGCCAGTGCATCTCGAACAATACGACTAAAATGTGCCGGAGCCAGGCATTTATCACATTTATCAGCAAGGCGACGATAAACAGTGACAAAGTTTGGATGACTCGGTTGTCTTCGGTCTGGAAACTCCATCTGATAGAGCCGTGCAGCCTCACGTCCATTATTACCATTCGCGCGAGCATACATAAAAATCATGTCTGCCTGTTCACGAAATGAATATCCACGTTCAGTTAACTCACTACATGTACACAATTGAAACGTTGAAGACAGACTAATGACAAATGACAAACGTAAAGAAGTCTCCATGGCAACACGTCGCCATCTACCGTATGTAGTTGAATGGGTCAACGCCTTCTATGAATGCATAGAGAAATAGAGTTTTGAGGTTGGACCCCGAAGGCCGTTGAACTCACCTTTCATTGCGACAGGAATAACGCGAAAACTAAGGATTATGCGACATATGTTCATATAAACGTTTTTCCTTCTTTTTGTGTGAGAAACCCATACCCGAAGTTTGTAAAAGTATTTCTGAAACACCCGGTATTTTTGGGTAAGTAACCTTCTAAATTTTACTTGGTGCCAGCTGTGTGTTTTGTTTACTCAGAGAAGGAATACGTGTAAGCCTTGGTTTATTACAAGTATCTCACGATCCGTGGCAGTCATTGGCGAGACAGTAAATTTACGCGCTTTTGCTACGCAAACTTGTTGTTCAAAGCAAGCTTGCAGAAAGAACTTGAACTTGTAATGTTGCCATTTTATTATAAAGTAAAGTCATTAAAAGGAAACTTTAAATATGAATGTTGCTAGAGTGAAAATTTAATCGCCAATTGAAAGCATTTTATTAAGATTGTTCATTGTTCCACTATATTTTAATAAAATATTATAGCGAGATTTGGTTGGTAACTATTCCGTATTTTCCTTCTCACCTAACAGATCTTTAGTTATCCCCGGTTCCAGATTCTGTGGAAGAAATGAAATTATAGGGCTAAGCATGTATAAAACGTAGTTGGGTGTAATATACGACTCAACCTCAGCCTGTTATCCTCAACTGTAATGCAGAATTATGTATAAATCTTACACTTGTAGTTAGTGACCCGCGAAGCACTGCCAATATTACTGAAATAACTGAACTCACTCCTGGAGCATAAATATTAAAATATGCGGGGTTTGACCGCCCCGATATATTCCGAAATTTTGCTTCCAGTATGATATTGCCCTTTGTGATGCGACTTTTATGTCTACGGGAAGACAAAGCTAATGAGTAGATCTTCATGGGATACCTGATATAATTATTGAGTCACATTTAAAAATTCCTCAGGCTTTTACGTTTATCCTGATCTGTGTATACTACTTTATACATGTATATTAATTTATGTATATGATAAAGCCTCGCGCAACAGCGGTCGCTGGAGCGTTTGGCTGGCACTATGTAGAGCAAAGTGTCGCGGACTCTCGCCATGGGCATGAGTATTGGTGTCCATGAGTCCTCGTACTGGATGTAAGGGAGAGCATAAAAGAGGTGTACAGGTCTCTGAATCATCCAACGTGCTTTAGTTTACACTACACTACTTTTATGATTATCAGGAAGCGGAGGAGAATTTCGGCACTGGGTGCACAGTCGCTTATTGTGCTTCTAGAAACCTCAAGAGGAAGGGCTGAAGCGAAGGATACAGAGGGCAACCAGCGGCAGTCTCGGACGTAGACAGGTCCGTAACGTCTCCAGATATTTATATTCTGATGCCGGCGTGACCCCGCACAAATCTACCTCACTCTGCGGAGAGTCCTCTTTGAGGGTCCGTTCCACACCGAACGCCAAGGCAGACATTTTCACAAAGTAAACTCCACCGCCATCCATCGCATGATAAATACATGAAATGATAGGAAATGGGGCCAGGAAAATTTTTCTTCAACAGACTACCTTACTCTATGTAGGACTTACACACCCAATGACTTACAAGCCAAGCCTTGGGTCAGCTGTCGAGGAGCAAGCAAACTCTAGAACATAGCATATCCAGGATGGGTGATCAGCCCAATTGGTATAGCGGTGAAGAAGAAGGAAGTTAAATCTAGTGATGAAAGGGATGATACGAAAATTTTCGGATCAAATTATTCAACCCAGCATTCCCTAGTGACCGAGGAAAGCCGCGAAAAAACCTTCGGTCAGATTGGTCGGCCCCGAGGGTTTGAACACAGGACTTCCCGAGTGCGGGCCATGGACGTTACCGCCTGAGCTGCATTATATAATCCACCAAGCATTCACCTACTAACTATGATAAAGTTGGTATAATAACGCGAAGAATAACAAACGGGAATCGAACCAAGGATCTCCCGAATTCGAGTCTATACGTTACCGCGGGATCAACTAGCTCGGATAATTTATGCATATGGTGGTCAAAGAGACATATATATATATATATATATATATATATATATATATATATATATATATATATATATATAATCGATAGTCGAACGGACTTGCTATAAACAAACATTTGTATCCCTCATAGTTAGCCAGTGTTGGTATTAGTGTGAGGAAGGAAAGTAATCATCGTTATCATATGCGAGGAAAAGAGAGGTGAACGACCCACGGTAGCTAAACTTTCTTTAGTTTTACTATTTCATATTAATCAAAAGTCTCGAATAACTTTTGATTAACATACTTCTTGAAAACCCACCGATAATCTCACATGTTCAAGGTACTACATGTTCTAGTGTGCTTTGGTTTCCCGCGTGTCGCAGGCTAGTTAATGATGCCCTGTGTTTATACCAAGTTGGGTTCTTAGAGTGGAGCGATTATGGAATTAATGTTGGGACATTACAACCGTTTGGCCAACATGCAGTCTGCAATGCTGTCTATAGCAACGCGGAACGGTTATAACTGGTTCACCACAATACCTCATTCTCAGAATGCGGTAAACTCTGAGGTCGGTAAAAGATTAACTATGTGGAGTGCCTAACAATACTGGGTAACTCTGTTAAATGAAGTAAAGCTGTGTTTCGACGCAGGATAATAGAAGGCGGAGGAATGTTCTACAGTAATTTTGTGATGAATAGAAGAGCAAATTCAAACCTCTGCACAATGATAGAGTAGCTAAATCTGGCCAGAAATGTAATTTGTAAAGTTAAGAGTTAATCTTCTCCGCATATTTCTTCTAGCGTGTCTGGAGAAAAGAATATTGAGTTGATATGAGGAGCATTCTATAAGTTCGTGTAAAAATCACAACAATTAACATAGAAAGTGTCTAATACAGTAGCTACTTGCATCACGTATACACCGAGCGGGACGGAACTGGCGACCCGTATCCGGGAGGTCCCGAGTTCGATTCCCAGTGACCGCCCACTCTGACCGTGGTCGCCAATGCGAATGCCGTAGTACAGAGATGGCGAAAACATGACTCGCGAGTCATTATGATTCGTAGGTGCCGTTCCCTCTCTGCAACCGTCCCTTTGTTTTTCACATGATTCAGAGTGATGCAGTGCGTGTTGCATATTTGTTGACTCGCGGAAGAAAGTAGTTTTCGCCACCCCTGCCGTAGTGAACCTATTCTATCCCGATTTCTCCTTTCCCCCCAGTTTCTCTCATTTAATCGCTCCCTTTCACATTTCAGGTGTGTTTTCGGGTCCTGCGGTACTTGCGGTACCGGGCAGATGGCGTAGTTTCTTGCGCATTGGAAATATTTCTCTCCGTGAACGCCAGGGTGCGTTGCCCCGCCCGTTAGGGTCACTTCGTCGCCTTCTCTCGGGATTCTTTTACTGGTGCGCGAGTATTCAAACTGAAAATATTAGGGACTTCTGCGCATCTCTGTGGGGCTTTCTAACTGCGACCTCCTACGGCTCCTTCACCTCATCCCTGCCTCCGGGAGGTATAGCCACAATAGATCAAGCTGGTCGCAGTGGCGAGGTGTCCACCTCGATAAACACTTCCTACTTAACATTTACTAGGAACAAGCATGCTACACAATGTTTTTACATATTTAATATCATCAGTGACGCCTGCTGCATAAGAGTACAAGAGCACCTAATTGCCGTAATAACAACCAGTTATTATTGCTTATTTTTTTAAATACCATTAAACTTAACTTGTATCAATCAATAAATCTCCTGTATCTCTTTATTAAGAGCATAGGGCATTCACAATTTCCATCGGACACTATTTTATGTGAACTTCTATACTTCATTCCATGTTATCCCTTCTTTAGTAATTTTTTCGATAAGTCCATTAAAATCGTTAAAACCTTGGTTAAAATAGAGTCCAGCCAGTTCTTTGTTTCATTTTCATTAAAAATACTAATTTAAGATGACGAAACAGGACAAGACGGTGTATGGCAACTAGCCAGCTGTTACGGTGCACTGTAGTGGTGTTCTTCATTGCAACATGGCCCGTAGATACCATTTGGATGACTTCACACGGGGAAGAATCATCGGGAAACTGGAAGAAGGGCTCACAGCATTGTTTCACGTGCATGGGGAACCTTCCAAACCACAGGCACTGCTGTCCCAAGGAGAGGTGACGGCTGACCAGGTTCAACTACAGCAGCAGATGACCGCTACATTGTGCAACAGGCAAGAATGGATCTACGCCAAACAGCGGGTACAATTGCAACCACATTTAACAGGGCAGCTAGGCACGCAATCTCACGATACACAGTGACACGGCGACTACACAGAGGTGGTCTCTATGCCAGTACGTTGTGTTCTATTGACATCCGCACACCAGCGGCACCGTTTGCGATGGTCCCAAGAGCATCACAATTGCACCAACGAGAAATGGGGTCGCGTGCTCTTCTCGGATGAGAGCACCTTCAGTCTAAGTACGATTCTCGACGTACCCTCATCTGGCGAGAGGTGAGTACATGTAATGAACCCAGGAACATCCTTGAACATGATCGTTTTGGTGGTCCGGGTGTTATCGTTTGGGGAGGCATAATATTGCATGGGCGTACCGACCTACAAATCTTTGAACACGGTACACTGACTGGTCAACGTTATTGTGATACTCTACTCCTTCCCCATGTGCGTCTTTTCAGAGGTGCGGTCGGCCCTGACTTCATTTTTATGGATGGCAATGCGCGCCCGCATCGAACACCGCAGGTGGAGGATCTCTCGGAACGAGAGGATATTCGTCGAAAGGACTGGTCTGCCCGTTCCCCCGATTTAAATCCCGTCGAACACGTGTGGGATGCTTTGGGGAGACGCATTGCAGCGCATCCACATGCACCAACGAAGCGACCATCCAACAGTTGCCAACAGCGCTGGTGGAGAAATGGAACGCCCTACCACAAGAACTGCTTACCAACCTTGTGATCAGCATGGGAGCACGATGCAGAGCATGCATTACTGTCCGTGGTGATCATACACCCTTTTAAGCTCCATGTATCTGTTTCTGTAAATCTAGAGAGCCATCATATGTGGTATTGACTTTAGTGCAGCTTATGGTCTATGAATAAAAATGGCATTTCTGTTCGTCTCATTGCATATTTCGTTTAGTTGCCTACTGTAGCATACCGCAGCAGTTCCCGCTATGTATGATTCAAGTTTAATCAAGCTATGTTACTTGGCAGTGTCACAGCATGCAAAGATTACTTTCGTCCTTAGGTTTTGCACACCGGTGTGTGTGTATATATACATATATACATATGTGTATATATATATTTATATAAATTATACACAGAGGTTATATCTCAATATGGTGTATTGTCATTCATATTACTCAATTGCAGAATAAGGATTTATGGACCTAATCTTATCAGATACAAGTACTATTTACACGTTTTATACATATATAAGGAATAATTATAATCCTAAATAGTAAAGCCATACGTTAGCATACTGTGCCGTTAACCATACAAACATTACTCCTCTACAGATCAAGGTATGTAAGCAGAGTGTTATATACAAAGGCTATTCACATATTTTGTACGAGAGACAGCATAATCCTAAAAGCGTGATTACATAGATTAATACTGATTATATGTAAAAGCATATAATTTTGTGTATCGTCATTCATATACGAATCTACTGAACAATACGTGTTTTTACACAGATATTTTTAAGAGCAGTTTTGAATGATTTAGCATCGTTAGTTTAAGGCCTTCAGATAACGGCGAAGAGCATTATAAATTTTTACGTAGTATTTTATCATATTGGGGTTTACTAAGATTTTTACTTTCTCTATTACGGAAAGTATTATATGGAAAGTACGGTATGGAATGTATTGGTCACATTGATCTGTGGCCTCTCGTCTTGTACGGTCGTGCGAGCGTTTGCTCCGCATTTAACCTCAATATGGTTGCCTCTAACAGTAGTAACAGTGCAAGTGGAGTTTTTAATTGCTGTAAACGATGTAAATCTAAATTGGTAAATGGTTTAAAGTGAAGTGAGTGTGACAATCAATATTATCTGAGTTGTGCTAAATTAATAACCAGTATAACATTTATTGATGACACTACAATAAGATGTGATGTCGCGAATGAACTAAATAATAAGGATAAGGACAAAGACATGGACGTGGCTTTTTTGATGCTTTAAGTGAAGTCTCTGCATCGGACAAAATTGACATACGTATTTTTAGATACGTGGTTCATCAGAAGGACTGCGTGAAAAAGTAAACATTCTTATGCAGCAAGTGGTATCACCAGCAAGACTGTTATTAAACACTGATATGCAAGTGAGTGAAGTGGACAGTCAAGTAAATAAAATTGATAACAGTGCTTTGCCAATGGAAGGTAACGACAATACAAACGCTAATGTGGCCAACAGTGAAAATGGGTCAAATGTGGTGATACAACCACAAAATTCACCTTCTTCTGAATTGTGGATCGATGTTGTCCGTAAGCGTAATAAACGGAAAACACCTACTGTAATTGGCAATAGTGTTACTGTGGATGCAGGAAATAATAAACTTAAAGGGGTACCTAAATGTGTATCTCTACATGTTTATAGACTTACGCCTGATAAGAAACCTGAGAATGTAAGTGATTTTTTAAAACCAAGTTTTCCGGAAGTTTGTGTGCATCCATTACCATCTCGGAATCCTGATTTATACTCATCATTTAAAATTGACATACATGAAGAGCACTTAGCAGCTGCTTTAAATCCTAATGTGTGGCCCAGTAACGCTCATGTGAGGCGTTTTTTTCATCCTCCTCGGCCAATAAACCCAGACAAAACATAGATGCAACTAATTCTGTAGCAGCTCACATGACCCATGATGTATTTTTCATTAATATACAGTGTATTAGGAACAAAATTAATGAACTTGAAATACTATGTAGTGAAAAAGACTATAAAGTTTTATGTTTTGCAGAACATTGGTTAAGTGATGGTGAAAGTAATGTGTATCACATTGAAGGTTATACAATGGCAGCTATTTTTTGTCGTAAGGCAACTAAAAATGGTGGGGTATGTATTTTTGTGTCTAAAGAAATCAGCTTCTCTGAAATTGATGTAACTAAATTTTGTATTGAAAAACATATTGAAGTAGTGGCAATTTATGTAACTCACCTCAAAATAGTTATAATTAGTCTTTATCGCTCACCCATTGGTGATCCCGAAATATTTATGAATAATCTTGAGGAAATGCTTATACATTTCAATAGAGAAAAATTTAATGTAGTCCTATGTGGGGATTTCAATATTAATATGGTTCATGAATGTTCATTAAACTATCAGTTTAAAAAATTTGCTTAGATCTGTTGGGCATTTCTGTACCAATTCTGAAGCTACAAGAATCAACTCATGTTTAGACAACATTGTAACGAATTTAGATACGCAGCGGTATAATATTGAGGTTATTGACCCTATGCTATCTGACCATTTTGCTCTAGTTGTATCATTTTACAGCCTGTGACTAAACTCAAATATATAACTCGTTTTATTAGACCATACAGTGAAGATAAATTTCTTTATTTTATCGATTGTTTATCTCAAACTGAATGGAGGACGTTTCGACTAGGTAATAATTTGAATGCTGAGCGTACTTTTGATGATTTTTTAACTATGCTTTTAATTCTATTCAATTTGTGTTTTCCTAAAAGGAATGTTAGATATTTTAATGGTGAAGCTCGTGGTAAAGCTACAAACAAATTTTGGTTTACTTCTGACCTTAAACAGATGCGGAAATATTTGCTATTCTGTTACAATATATATAAATGTACACTCACTGAAGATGCTAAAAATGTTTTAAGCGGATTAGAAACGAATATAGAATATTAATGTCACAAGCCAAGAAACTTGCAAATGCTAAATTTATTGAAATCTCTAATAACAAAGTTAAAGCTGCATGGAATGTTATAAATAGAACGGTCAAAGGTGAAAAGTCTGCCTCTATTCATTTTTCTCCTAATCAGTTTAATGATTTTTTATAGAATCTGTACAAGACGTAAAGAGAAATATTTCAAAGCCTAATAAACTGGCGCTTGATTGCTTGTCAAATTGTGAGGTGCCTGTAGTTTCATTTCAACTTAAGGAAGTGTCATGTGATGATGTGTTGAACGCCGTTGCTAAAATGCATAATTCTGATTCCAGAGATATCTATGATATTTCAAATAATTTTTAAAGTAAATAATTGGTTATATTGTGTTGCCATTGACTATCTGTATAAATAAATGCTTCACTGAGGGCAAATTTCCAAGTAAACTTAAATTAGCAAAAATAATACAGTTCATAAAAAGGTAATAAATCATTATTGGAAAATTATCGACCAATATCTCTGGTGCCAGTGTTTTCTGAAATATTTGAGGTATTAATCCACAACCAATTGTATTGCTATTTTGAACAAAACAAGGTCTTTTCTATCGATCAGTTTGGATTTAGGGCTGGTAAATCTACTATTGATGCAGTTCGATTACTTATTGATAATATAACGAATACTTTTGAATCAAAGAGCTTTGCTTGGGTCACATGCTGTGACTTAAGCAAGGCTTTTGATTGTGTGGATCACTGTATACTGTTAGATAAATTAGCACATTATGGTATTTGTAGTACGCCTAATAAATTTCTCTCTTCTTATCTCTCTAACCGTAAACAAGTTGTTCAGATTAATAATAAGGTTTCGGATGTGGCTGCGGTAATATGCGGTGTTCCTCAGGGCTCTATCCTAGGTCCTCTGCTATTCCTAATTATGATTAATGATTTACCATTCAATACTAAATCTAAAACCATATTATTTGCTGATGACACAACTTTTATTCACAACAATGCAAATATACAGTATCTTGAAACTGAGGTTCAAAATAATATAATGTATATATCACAATGGTTTCAAGCAAATAAGTTTTTACTTAATGATTCTAAAACCAAAAATATAATTTTTACTTTAAATAATGTTGTTGTCCCAAAGCTTTGTACTGATGTAAAGTTTTTAGGCATTTTTATTGATAGATTTTTAACCTGGGAGTCACATATTACATTTTTATGCAGAAAGTTGTCAAGGGTTTTATTCCTGATGAGAAGCTTAGTCAATTGTGTACCCTTTAAGTATATACGTGTCTCATATTTTGCATACTTTCACAGTATTATTAATTATGGTATTTTACTTTGGGGTAATAGCTCATATATCCAAGATGTATTACTTGTGCAAAAGAAAGCTATAAGAATTATGGCTAAGATAACTACTAGAACACACTGTAAACCCTATTTTAAAAGAGATAATATTTTGACTGTTATAAATTTGTATATTTATACTGTCTGGGTTTTATGAAACAGAATCAACATATGTATGACACGAGATCCAATATTCATAATTATAATATCCGTAATGGTCAAATGATCGATATTCCTCAGCATAGACTTAAGAAAACTTCTCAAAGTTACTCCTATATTGGCATTAAAGTTTTTAACAAGCTACCTCAAGCTGTAAAAGATTTGCCTTATAAAATATTTTGTAAGCGATTGCATTCTTGGCTTGTGGATAATCCATTTTATTCTATTAATGAATTTATTGATTTTAATGCATCTGATATTCATATTTAATTGTTACTTTTTTGCTGTAAAAGTTGCACAAGGTGTGGTTTATGTTGTATTATTAATTTGTATTACTGTATATACTGACAATGTCTATTGCAGTTATATAACTGTTTAATGACAATAAATTAATATTGATATTGATATTGTATACCAAACAAAAATTCTATGTCGAGAGTTTACCGGAAATATATGTTTTAAGCCCCCTGAATAAAAAAAAGCAGTTTAGTAAACGGTCCGTATGTGTGTGTGTGTGTGTCTATCTGTCTGCCTGTCTTTGCCTGTGAACAGCTTAACTCCAAAAGTTGGATAAATATCAAACTTGGTATTTAAGTTCAGCATCTTCCAAGGATGCGACACGAAGATTTTCAAGAAAATCCCCCACATCCAACTACCCTTTACATGCAACATGTTTTGAGAATTTTGATTTTTTCAAAAATGGCTCTAAGGATTTGATTAGAATATTATATGTTTAAGATATTTTCATGGTTAATTAAATGTATATCTTGAATTTTCTCGGAATTTCCCCAAAAGTCCTCTTTATCCTCGATGACTTTCGCATAACTGGTAAATCGTAAGAGATAGACAAAATTTTACTCCACAATAAATGGAGATCTCGTTGAAATACCCAATTTATGGCATATACAATTTTTCCCCATTTCTGAGATATTCCTTGTTATTTGTTTGAATTTGCCAACACTTACACTTTTTCTCAAATAGGAATTCGTTATTCTTTATTTTCTGGACATGCAAAGAGTTGGAATGCTCCACCAGCTCTTAAAAGCCTACCATTTTCCCCTTGCACCTACAAGAAAATAGTTTCTGCAAATGTTTATATTGAACATGAAGTAAATGGAGAATAAGCGTTTGTAAAAATAGTTTGTGCAAGAATAGAGAAAGGCATGCGAGTGCAACACATCAGATTTTTTTGACATATAACTTACAGCAGGAGTTAAAAATGCAAATACCTCTATAATAATTTTGGGGTCAGATCTACCTCCCTTCTTAAACATTTGATGTGATACATTCACATGACTTTCTCTATTGTTTATTAGTGGGTATACAAACTATTCTTACTAAGCTTATTTTTCTATCTACTGCTTTTCAATCCAAATATACCTTTTCAGACTAACTATATTATACATTTCGTTACAAATACGAAGAGAACAGCGATAGTCAAATGTTCTGGAACCGGACGCTATATGCTGGCCTTAAAATTCCATACTGTTTACATGCAATCGCGAGAGACAGCTGAATGTTGACAGAAATTTAGGAGAATGACCAAATAATGAACAATTCAAACATTAATAACGGGTATATGATAATGGCTTATGCCAAAAAAGTTATTTGATATAAACTGCGTGTTTTAAAGAGATCGACATTTTTTTGTGTAGTACATTTTCGCCTATCCTTGACGATCAGAAATTATACATTATACAAAATTCCTTCCTTATAAAAAGAGCTTTACGGACTACTCTCAGGAAAACAGGATATATACTTTATTTGTCATGTAAATATCTTTTGTTTGTGGATTTTTAATTAAAATCGTTACACTTTTTATAAAATTAAAAATTTCGATAAATGCACCCTGTAAAGAGCTATTTGTGATGAGGGGATTTTCTTCAAAATCTTTGTGTAGCATGTTTGAAGGATACTCACATTAATTGTTCAACACCTTGTCGACATTCAGTTGTTTCTCGTGACTACATGGATAGAGTATATAAGACCAATATATAGGATCCAGCTCTGAAATATTTCACTATCGCTATTCCCTTTGCATTTATAACAAAATGTGTGAGCAGCTATTTTTGCAACGCTTTATCTCAATTAAAATGAAATAAACAGAAAAATAACCTTTCGCAAGATAAATTTTATAACCATTAATAAGTGAAACAGGTAAAGAAAGTCATGTGAATGTAACACATCGGATTTTTATAATCATATGGGATACTTAGTATTTAGTAGCGATTCTTATAATGAATTTAATACTGCAGAAATTGAGTCAAAACGAAAAAGGATAATTTCCAGCAAATGGAAAAAAATCTGATGTGTTACACTCACATGACATTCTCTACTCTTGTACAAACTATTTTTAAAAACGCTTATTCTCCATCTACTTCATGGTTATCGAGATAAACACTTGCAAACTCTATCTTTTTGCTAATTTTCTTGTAGATGTAAGGGGAATATATATTTACAAGGGCAATTTAGAAATACAGTAGCCTTTAAGCACATACATATCTCTTAATAGCTGGTTGCTAGGTGCAGCACCATTCCCTTTCCCCAGATTAATACTCTTTGCATATCCAAGACAAAAAAATGAATAACAAATTCTCATTTGAGAAAATAAGTATTGAAAAATTTAAGGGAATAACAAGTAATATCTCGAAAATGGTTCACTCAACAAAAAAAATTATGTGTTTTAACGTGATCTACATTTTGGTGTAGTAAAAGTTTGTCTATCTCTTATGGTTTACCAGTTATGCAAAAGTCGTTCACAATGAAGAATACTTTTGGAGACATTCCCAGGAAATTCAAGATATACATTTTATTTGTCATAAAAATATCTTAAACATATGATATTTTAATCAAAATCGTTACAGCCATTTTTGAGAAAATTAAAATTTTCGAAAAATCTTCCATGTAAAGGGTAATCTGGGGTGGGGGGATTTTCTCGAAAACCTTCGTGTCTCATCCTTGGAAGATACTGAACCTAAATACCAAGTTTGGTGTTTATCCGACTGTTCGTTTCTGAGTTATGCTGTTCACAGACAAACAGACAGACACACAGACAGACACACAGACACATACGCGGACATGTTTCCAAAAATGCTTTTTTTAGATTCAGGGTGTCTCAAAACATGTATTTCCGGTGAAATCTCGGTATCGAATTTTTGGGTGGAATACAATACTTCCCCTAGTTACTACATGTAGTAGAGAAAGTAAAAATGAATGTGTTTAAGTTCACCAGAAACAACGACAAAGAAGGAGCCAGCAGCAGCTGTTATAATAAATACACTGCCGTTTGTGAAAATTGCAACACCAAGACGGAAACGCATGAAATCAATGACTTTAATACCACAGGTTAGGTACATGACAAGTAACAAACGATAAACTTTTCAAATCTATACATGACCTTTGAGCTCTAATATTCAGTATTTGGTGTGGCTTCCATGCCTTGCAATTAGAGCTGCTATAGGCCGTGGCATTGAATCAAAAAGGTTCTGAATAGGTTCCTCAGGGATTTCCCTCCACGCAGTTTGTATTCGAGCCCACAAATCCGTGACACTGGTTACTGAAGAACCGTGACGCACCAGGTGCCGACTATATCCCAGACATGTTCGATGGGCGACATGTCAGGCGAACGTGCAGGCCTGGGAAGCAATGGTATCCGTCGCTCTTTGAAGAAGGCTTGTACATTCCTCGCAATATGTGGCCGGGCATTGTCCTGTTAAAATGTGCCTTTGGAGATGCCTGAAGCAGGAGCAGTACCTCGGGCTCTACAACCACCGTTAGATACCGTTGCTGTTCAAAGCGCCCTCAATTAGTAGGAGGAGAGATCGGTTGATGTAACCAATGGCACCCCAAACCATCACACCTGGTGTTTGTCCACTATGCCGCTCAGCAATGCAGCCCTCTAGGATGCGCTCACCACGGTTGCGCCGGACACGTATGCGGCCATCACTGTAGGACATGTTGAAGCGGGACTCGTCCGAAAAGACTACAGTTTACAACTCAGCAACCCAGTGACGGTGTTTACGTGCTCATTGCAGTCGGAGGAAGCCGACGTAATGGCATACATGCAACCAGCCCAACCTACCGCATACGGCGACGAACCGTTGATGCAGACAAGTTCACACCTGTTGCAGTGCTCCAGCATCGAGCCAAAACTATGGATGAAGCTGTACGGTCCGTTATGGCCATGCGGACAAGATGACGGTCATCCCGTGCAGTGGTCCAGTACCCGCTCTTCGCTGCGTACGACCTTCATCCATCCTGTACGAGCCGAAATGTCAGGTATAACAAACCCGCTTCCCGGAGACCGATCATTCTGCCCCTTTCGAACTCTCTCGCATGCCAATATTTCTCCCTTTGACGTCGATGAGGCATACTGGCACTACTTTATTGCTTCCACCTTGTTTGACAGCTCTGCACTGACTACACTGGTCGCAACACTGACCTTATTGGACCGACACGAGAGGGCTCTGCTTGGCCTACGTGTACCCCTCTCTCTCTGCAAACCTAATCACTTATTGCTTGCACACTCTTCTACACTTCCACCAAGTTTGGAGTTATTCGGGAAATTCAGGTATTCAGTATTGACCAATCCAATCACGGCACTTGTAGGTTTTAACCAATCACGGTAAACTACCACGAAATCTTGTCGAAATGAGATTTTGCACCTGTTTCAGAATTGCCACAGCTGATACACAAATGTTTCTGATTTGTAAGCTAAAGAAACGAAGGAACCTTCGTTAGATAACACAGAAGGCTGTGCTTTTGTTATTGGTAGGCAATAAATTCTATTAAATAATGTTGTGTAAAATACCTATGTTATTTTCATTTATTAGCATTGTTTTTAGACAGTATGGCCTAAAAGTAGAACTTTTAGCACAGTGCACATGAGCTGAAAACCTTAGCTTATCCCACTAGTGCGATAATCTTCGTTGTGACCAACTTTGGTTTCAAGTCCAATCACATGGAAATGACCCTTTGTATTTTCACATGTTTAATTGCTCGACTTGGTTTGATTAGGTTTTACTTTTCATTATGTCTTTTTACATGATTAGTTTCTCATAGCGTTCGCATTATCTGTTCACAATAGAAGTCGTCATAGTTCAATTTATTTGTAGAGTTAACCCTATATGTTATATTGGCAGCTTTCTTTGATCTAAACCGTTACCGTTTTATCTAAGGCACATAAAGATTAAATGACGGAAATTATGCATTCAGAAGAAACTGAAATTGAAGTGAAATTACAGAAGCATCAGAAAGAATACCACTAGCACTACTTGCCCAAAAAATCCAGAAAGCAATATGATATAGCATTCAATCGCTTCTTGCCAGGTGTAAGGCAAAACATGGTGAAAATAATTTCACCGAAAATGAATGCATCTCGCTTTCTAACGTCATCTCTCTTGTTTCAAAAACGTGCTCTAAACGTAATCTGTGTTAGTTTATGGAATCAATGTAATATTATTTATATTTTACAAATTCGAGCGCTGGTTAAAAAATATGTGTTGCAATCACATAACTATCTCTAATCTTGTACAAACTCATTTTTACAAACGCTTATTCTCCATCTACTTCTTGTTAATCGAGATAAACATGTGCAGAGACTTATTGCTAATTTTCTTGTAGATGCAATGGGAATTGGTAGGCTTTAAGCGATAGTCAATTTTAAGAGCTGGTCCCTATGTGGAGCATTTCATTCTCTTTGCATGTCCAGGACATAAAAAACGAACAACTAATTTCCATCTCAGAGAAAGTATAAGTATTAGAAAATTCAAACAAATATCAAGGAATATCTCAGAAATGGTTCACTTCACAAAAAATGTGTATGACATAGATGTGTGTTTTAACGAGCTCTACCTCTTACGGTTTACCAGTTATGTAAAAGCTATTCAGAATGAAAAAGACTTTTGGGGAAATTCTCAGAAAATTCAAGATACACATTTTATTTTCATGAAAATATCTTAAATATATGATATTTTAATCAAAATCATTAGAGCCATTTTTGAGAAAATAAGTTTTCCAAAAACGTTCCATGTAAAGGGTAGTCTGGGGTAGGGGAATTTTCTTGAAAATCTTCGTGTCGCATCTTTGAAAGATACTGAACCTAAATACCAAGCTTAGTATTGTGGCGTATTAGTATTTGTTGTCATACCAGATTCATTATTGCGTTGCATTGTCGACAATAATATTTGGGGTGATTTAATATTTCTTTCGGCTGAACGAACCTTCCCTGTCGGCGCTGACCACGCCAGAGAGATTAGGCCCTGTTGGAATCTCTATCTAGTATGGTCGCCAGCTCTGGCTGGCATGCCTAGCCAGGGTAGGAGAGGGGGGATAGAGAGTTAGCGTTACTTCTTTGTGTGTGAGCGTCACTTGTTGAGTAAGTGTGTAAGGAGTAGGGCGCGTGTGGTCAGCCCTCGACAGCGTGGCGTCTTCCTCAATCCGTTATTCCCCTGTGTGTAATGTAGGGCCATCAAGAGCGTTATCAATAAATCACAGATAATGTGTGAGATGTAAAATCTGTGTTATTTTGTTTAAAAAAAGCACGCATTCATCGAAATGTAGACACCAAAGCCCTGGTCCTCGTACAGTTTCTGTGTTACGTCCCCCCATGCGCGTGCTGGGGTTATCAAAATTTAGTAGTTTGCTGGGAACCTTTTGGCCCTCACCCCAGCATGTAACAGTATTTATCCGACTTTTTGTTTTTGAATTATGCTGCTCACAGACACACACAGGCCTTTTTCTAAAAGTGCTTTTTTGGATTCAGGGGACCTCAAAACATGTATTTCCGGTGAAATCTCGTATCGAATTTTTGGATGAAATTCAATACTTCACCTACTTGTTATACGTAATAGAGAAAGCAAAAATAATATGCCACACATGTTAAAAATAGTTTTATTTTGCGCATACTCGCAAAATATAACCCTACTTTTACCAAATCTATTCATAGTCTACTACTCTTAAAAATGGTCATAGCAAATACCACTAGTGATTTCATATTATTCGGATAATTCGCGGGCGCGCGCGTGACATTTTTCGGTAAAATAAAACACACTCATGCTATTACCATTGACAATAATATTTAAATGATGCATAACAAAGAGAGAGAGCTAATACTCAGGGTGATTTATGAAGAACTGACACATTTATTTCTTTAATTCTTTCAAAACGAGTTATGCTAGCGACAACTTAATATACCTGAAATGCAGAGGAATTTTGGGAGATTATTTACCGCTATAGCAAATGTTGAAAATGTCCTTCATCCTACATAAGGCACAACTCAACACGTCATTCCATGTTACTGGCCGCTCGTTGGAGGACTCTGTTGTCAATAGCTTGAATCTCCTGTGTAATGTTGTGCTTCAGATCGTGTGGCATAAACCCTGTCTTTTAAGTAACCCCATAGAAAGAAGTCCGACGATTTCAAATCCGAAGATCTCGGTAGCCACAGGTTCTTGGAATTATAGTCGGTGGTCAAGGAAACTTGCAATTAGTACCATTGATTCATTTGATGTAGCGCCGTCGTGCTGAAAATATCCTTGACTCAGCTCTACATCGTTTAGTTGCTCAGCAAACTCCATGAAAATCCATCAGTACTCTGCAGTGTTCATATTGTTTTAGAAAAATTGGTTCCACTATTCTCTGTGCAGATATTGCGCACCAAAACTCGGATTTTAACTTGGTGCATAGGTGCTTCATGAATAACATATGGATATTCGCTGGCCCAATGGCGTGGATTATTTGAATACATAACCAGATAACTGGAAGCATGCTTCATCTGGGAACCATGTGGTAGACAATATGACAGGATTTTGCACAATGAATTCTTGAAACAACGACAATAATTCAGTCGTCTATCCTTATCTGATCCTGTAACTGATGGACAAGCGTAATCCTATACTGCTTTAGGCCTGCACTTTTCACAGCTCTCTGACACATTGAGTAGCTGTACCCTGTCTCCTGCGACAAACGTCTTAATGATTTTTTAGGTGACTGATCTAGTCGTGCTCTTACGTCAACAGCAACCATGGGAAGCCTAGATGAACGAGTTTTGCTTTTTTCACTCACCAGAGAGCCAGTTGTTTCCAATTTGTTTACCAGTCCCAATATTGTGTTTCTTTGGGGAGGATTCCGAACACCAAATTCTCTCTGGTATGCCCTTTAAGTAGCTGTAATTCAATTCGTAATTCAGTATTGTTTTACCAGGAAGAGTCGTTAGTTTAATGTTTACTCCATTTTCACATTGACTAGAACAAAATCTCAAAAACAGTTGTCCACAATAAAACTAACAATTACGAATAGAACATGAACATCTGCGCATCTAGTGACAGAACATTTTGCTTAATTTGGGCTGAAATTGAGGCATTGAGTGAATTTCGGACAGAATAACTAAAGAAATAAATGTGTCAGCTCACAACGAAGAAGTGGGGAACCCGTATTGTGCGTAGCGCCGAGAGCTCGCAAATGAAGTCAAGACCAATAAACATCCCTTTCTCTGGCATCGTTGCTATATAAGAATGAAACCTTCAACTTGAAATGGAAATCGAAGCAGCAAAAAATATTATCTTCATTGCTTTTAGAGGTGAAAAGATAACACACGTGCAACGTCAGCATTGAAATTACAGACAAGCAAGAACACTAACACACACTTACGCTTCATCCATATGCTTTTCTCCCCCTCTATACCTATCTTTTTCTCTCCATCCGGAGTTAAATAAAATTCTGAGTAAAGCAAACAACTTCTGAATGTACTGCAATTCCTTCATCTCTTGTTTCGTTCGTATTAATAATAATACACGCCGGAGAGTCTCTGAAGCTCATTTCTTCTATTGGAGAAAGAATTTTCTTCGCGATACCTCAGTATTTTCTTTACCTGCACGTTATGAGAAATTTCTTCCCTAGCTACCCCGTTTTAATTTTGTCCTTGTCCAAACACTACTCCTTCCCTACACGCTTCTGATTAGTTGAACGAAACTAAGCTGGTTACGAAATATGAAGAGCAGCGTAAATTCCATAAGAAATGCGTTTGCTCTGAGGAAATCCAACATAAAGGCTACATACCAGAAATGCCTATTAGCTTTTAGGATAAATGAAAATTGCAACCAAGACTTTGCTGCCTGAAATTGCGGTATACAGTTCATTTTTACTTCTCCACCACATACATACAAACCTCCACCCAAAAATTGATGCCGAGATTTCACCGGAACATTTTCAGGACCCTTGAATTCAAAACAAGCATTTTTACAAAATGGCCCGTATGTGTGTGAACAGCATAATTTAAAAACAAAACGTCGTATAAATACCAAACTTGGTATTTAATTTCAGTACCTTCCAAAGATGCGACACAAAGAGTTTAAAGAAAATTCCCTACCCCAACTACCCTTTACTTGGAACATTGTTTGAAATTTTTGATTTTCTCAAAAATGACTCTAACGATGGCTCGTACCCAAAAATGACTCATACATTAAAGATATCTTCATAAAACAAAATAAAGTGTATATCTAGAATTTTCTGGGAATACCTTGTGAAGGAATTTTATAGAAACTTGTTTAACTGGTAAACGTTAAGGAATAGACGAAAATGCAATACACTACTTCTTAAAATACACAGTTTATTTCAAATATATCTTTTGTAGCATAAGCCATTTTCAAGATATCCGTCATTAATGTTTCGAATTATTCTATACTTCCTCATTCTTTTAAAATCCTGTCGGCAATTAGTTGTTTCTCGCGACTGCATGGAAAGCATATGGAATTTTAAGTCCAGCGTCCCGTTCTGAAACATTTGACTATCGTTATTCCCTTTATATTTATAGCGAAATATGTAATGTAGCTATGGTTTATCTGGATTACCTGGATTTATCTGGAACGGTTTATATGGATTAATATGAAGTAGAAAAATAAGTTTTCATAAGATCAACTTTTATACACATTAATAAATCATACAGGGTAGAGAAAGCTATCTAACACATAAGATTTTTAATCTTGTAAATCAACTCTTTTGCCCAGCGTTTCACATGTGAACATTCAATTTAGTTATTAAATCTCCAATAATAAGAGCCCTATTTTGCGGTATGTTAGTTAAAATAAGAGTACATTAGAGAAACAGGACATCTCAAAATTCAGAAATATACAAATACAGTAAGTGAACCTATATACTAAACATACTATTTGTTATGTAAAAATAGACGAAATTTCAAAATTCAATAAATTAAGGTATATACTAAATATTCAACTAATAAAACTACGGAATTGGTCACAATGTTTTGAAAATATTATTTATAAAGTACTTTAATTCTGCAAAACAGCATTTATTTTTAAAATATTAACTACTGCATAACCTAAACCTCTATTACAATTAATTAAATGATCGTTAAGAAGTACCGTTTATATCCATGAGTTTGGCAGTTTAAGACGAGGTGGGGCATACATCATGTATTAATATAACAGACTTCATATATACAACCTACCTTAAGTTCCATTTGGAAAATTAGCCTCTAGTTCCCGAGGTCACGGGTTCAAAAGGCGGAGGACGATGGATTTTTTCCAGCGTAAAAATCCTTAGCATGGCTTCTTTCGGAAGGGAAGTAAAGCCGGTGGTCCCGTGTTGTAGATTTACGGCACGTAAAAGTACCTAAGCCTGATAAAGAGGTCTCTGAGCAAAATTTACGGTCTTTCACGCCGAATATAGAATGGGACGCTAAGGACCATAGCAGTTAAAGAGCGTCCAATAAAACTCAATTTCATTTTACTTGGAAAATAGTTACATGGCACTATAGAAAGCGGAATTCAAGCGAAGCGAAAAATAGAAATATCTCGCTTATTATTCACCCTTTTGAAAAGTGTTGCACAACAAAATTTTGTATCTATAATTGTTTAAGTTTAGTAATTTAAAAATGTTGATACAACGAAGATTTAAGAAGTTGTATTTATTTTTCGTATTATTTGTATGCATAGTCCTTGGTGTATGTTCAAGTTTTGGGCAAAACCATCGTATTATTACTTTCTCTACTACATATATTTTGTATTCCACCCAAAAATTCGACACAGAGATTTCACCGGAAATATAGTTTTGAGGCACCCTAAATCCAAATATAGCATTTTTGGAAAGATCCGTGTGTGTGTCTGTGTGTCTATCTGTGTCTGTGAACAGCATAACTCAAAAACTAAAAGTTTAATAAATACTAGACTTGGTCTTTAGGTTCAATGTCTTCTAAAAATACCACACGAAGATTTTCAAGAAAATCCCTCCATCACAAACTCCTTTTATATGGAAAATGTTTGGACATTTTTTTGTTTTCTAAAAAATGGCTGTAATTATTTTGATTAAAGCACAATATATTACAGATATTTACATGGCAAATAAAATGTATATCTTGAATTTTCGGGGAATAGCCTATGAAGTCCACTTCATTCGGAGAGAATTTTGTATAATTTTGTACAACTGGTAAACTTAAGCGATAGACAAAAATGTACTACATAAAATATGTAGATCTCTTGTCGCATAAGCCGTTTCTGAGATATCCGTGATTAAAGGTTCGAATTGCTCAATACTTGTCATTATTTTTAAGACGTAAAGGTAGAACTTCTAACCAGTGCACACGAGCTAAAAGCGATAATCTGCATTGTGACCAATTTTGATTTCAATTCCAATCACATGGCAATTGCCCTTTGTATTTATACATGTTTAACAACTCGACTTGCTTTGATTAGGTTTTACCTTTCATTATGTCGTTTCACATGACAAATTTCTCATGGCGCTCGCATTATCTTCTCACAATACAAACCGTCATACTTCAATTTATCGCAATTCGTTGTACAGTTAATCTATACGTTATATTGACAGTTTTCTTTGTTCTAAAACGTTACTCTTTTATCTAACCTACATAAAGATTAAATGGCAGAAGTTATTCTGAATAAACTGAAATGAAAGTGAAATTACAGAAGCAGCAAAAAGAATAACACTAGAATTACTTACCCAAAAAAATCCAGGAAGCAATAATATGATATAGCACCTATTCGCTTCATTGCCTGGTGTAAGGCAAAACATGGTGAAAATAATTTCACTGATAATGAGGCTAGCGAATCAACAAAATACCAAAATATTGACATCTCGCTTTTTTAACGTCATTTTCCTTGTTTCAAGAACGCGATCTAAACGTGATCTCTGTCATTTTCAGGAATCATTATAATATTATTGATATTTTACAAACTCGAGCGCTGTCTAAAATAGTATATGCGACACGTTTTAAAAGTCGTTTTATTTGGCTCGTAGGATTGCGAAAAACATTCCTACTCACAAAATAAAACTCTTCTTTTACCCCATGTATTATAACTAAGGTCCGGCGGTTTAGCCACAAAAACATTGCAAGATGTTAATAGTGACGTTACCTGTGACTCGTAAACATAAGGGTCGCTTGCAGTCGCGCACGCAGTGCATACAATCAAGGTTAAGGGCAACTGCAACGAATCCAGTGAAACGATGGACACGGCGTCATAGAATATACAGGGTTATTCAAAAACTAGGAACAGAATTTAAATGCTTATTTCTAATAAACGACAATAGATAGCGACATATACCACACACCATTGAATAGAGCAAGGTTAAAAGTTTTAAACTCCACCTATTAGTTTCATTAAGTGCCTACAGCAACGCTGTGTTTGTTTACGAGAAAATGGCGACGCCACAGGAAAAGTCGTTTTGTGTGCTGCATTATGCAAAGAGTGAACCCATTGTTTCATTGTAGCATGCATTTCTTGTAAGTTCAACAAACAGCCACCTTGTCATTAAACATTTACAATTGATGCAATAAATTCGTAGAAGATGGTTGCGTATGCAAACAGAAAAGCACTGGTCAAAAAATGCTGCTCATTTTGAACTTTCCTCTATTCATTGAAGTATCGCATGCGTCGCTATCTATTGTCGTTCATTACAAATAAATATTTAAAGTCTGTTCCTTCTTTTTGAATAACCCTGTATTATACATTTATTTATGAATTATACAAACAAAATACGTTTTCCAGTAATATGAATATACATAAAATAAGCAGTCATATTAACAATGTCCACAGTAAATGAAAAGGTAGTTGTTTGTGATATTATATCTGTATATATCCTTTGTTACAATGAAGAACAATATACATTTTGAAGCTTGCAAACGAAAACTATCTTCTATTCTTCTCCAAACAATATCTGTATTGAGAAAAGCTTCTGTCTATATGCATGACGTGATTGGGGCAAATTTAAACCAAGATGAAGCGCTACTGGTTTCTTTGTGTGAGTTAACATTTTCTCTAGAAGCTTCTAGTTCATCTCGAATGATACAAAGAGTGGAAGAACCAATATTTTTCTGGAGAATGCGTTTTAGTTTCTGCTGCACCTGTAGGAGTATTCCACCTTCAAATTGACTCTTGGCTATGGATAATTCCTCCACGAGTCTGATCGCTTCTGCAATTTCCATATCCCGACTCTGTAGAAGAGTGTTACATCTTGACAGTTCTCTAAAATTATTAGCAATGAACTAGATATTACATACGTAACGTCCATGCAAGGCCGATATAAAAGTAGTCGATGCATAGAATGGTACAATTATTAAAAAAATGTAACCAGAAAATTAAAATATCGGGCCCATTATAGAATGCATTGAAAATAAAGGCTTCCCCAGAGTCATAATTGTTTGTACTACCAAAGATTAAAGGAAATGAAACAAGGATTTAAAGCAGCTCTAAATAAAAGTAACAATCCCCAAAAGTATTGAATATATTAACATTCAAATATAGAAACAGAGATATATTACAATTAAAGCACATATCATTTGAATGTGTCCTTCTCACACAACATTTGCCATTTTGAAATGGAATTTAACGCGCGATAATATGATATAAACTCGTTTCCATAAGATTTTAAATACCGCTCCACACACTAAAAGAATTTAGAATGTTACTTACGCCAAAAGCATATGTTATGTATAATTTAGACAAGGCCGAAAAGTGTGGAGACGGCCGCTCCCAGACACAAAGCTCAAGAAAATTCCTGGTTGTTGGCCGTCGAGAACTGTCACAACTCTTCTTCCTAGGAATGCATCGCTCGGGGGGCACCGGGAAGGTCAGGTGATGATGACGTGGAGAGAGCATAAGCGCTACCTATACTGCCGGAGAGAACGCAACCTGGCGAGCGCTGTAGGAACCTGGCGCAGCCGACTAGGACCCTCTAGAAACAACGGACCTGGCACTGGGTTCGAGATTGAGAAAATGGCGGCGGTAGTTGGTGGTGATCCCTGAGGAGTTTACACTCGCTAACTGCTGTGCTGTGTTTCCGATGCCTGTGATTTATAGTATTTTAGTAACTGCGACATTTTGTAATCACATTAGCGAAGCAATAGTGTTTGAAAACCTTTATTTGAGCAATCTGGGAAGCGGGAATAATTCCAGTCATGCGTTTTCAGTGCCGTGTGCTTTCCAAGTGTTACTTAGTTTTACTAATATATTACATGTTGATTATGGCTACATTAAATGTAAAGTATAATTATACATTTTTTAATTTATCTATTTGAGAATATAGTTTGTGTCACGGTTACTGTGGTGAAAGAAAGAAATTGTTACAGTTTGGACGTTATAGTTGTAAACATACTTAACCTAAAACATTACAACGCCATTATGTTTCCGGATGTAAATCGAACTTTGATTATAATGAATAGAGGTGCAAATAATTGTGATAAATGTTTTAAAATATGCTACATACAGTGTTAATTTAAGTTATAAAATATATTAAATTATGTATATTTGTGAGATACAATAAAACAATTATGAGTATTTGAGTGTGTATGTGCATAGTGAGTCCCAGTTATTCTCTTATACCGGAGTATTGCCATTCATATTTCCAAAATATAAAGATTTAAAAGAAAACTGTTAATATACATAAATCGTAAACACTTTACGCCTTCGAAGGATTCACCTGTATGCATACATTGTTGTTTCCGACTTAGTTATAAGAAAGGATATATTCCGTTACGGTGGTTCTTTTATAACGGTTCCAAGAAAGTGGTTAAACTGCAGAATGGTGCATTTCTGACAGTTTGTTTTAATTCAGCCATCGTATTTATGCTGTTACGTTGTTGCATGCAATACTGTAGACTGCATGAATGTTGTTTTGCAATGCTGTTTAAGGTTATGTATTTCATATATTTCACTTGCAGTGCTGGTTTAAAACTACTTATTTGCTATATTTCAGTCTGTCGGTGTGGACTCTCTGCAAAAACTAGTAAAGGATGCTATAAGTCGCTAAGTGGTATAGTTTTGAATAATTATTGCAAACTTATAAATGAAAAGCGTGTTGTTTGAGGTTACATATTTCATTTAATGTTAAAATGCATTTAGTTTACTTTAAAAACCGCGTTTTTGTGCACAGCAGCATATATCTGCACAAAAGACATGTCACTGCACCACATTAATTGTATTTTACTGTGAGAAGTCATAACTTGTAGACAGAACTGATTAAGGCATTTCCCAAATTCCCACCACATACGGCCGCCATTTTGAATGTCAGTGTCAGGTCCGTTATCCAGAGGGTCCTGAGCCAACTGCTGATGTTAATCAGGCTGCCGACGTAATAACAAGCAGGGGTCGAAAATTGTAGCTCATGATTACAGGTACATGAAATAACTGCGGCCATCTCTGCAAAAACAGCCACTCGGTAAAAGAAGAGCCACAATTGGCTCATATAGTAGTTGTAGGTGTTTTGCTTGTTTTATTGAACATTTTGTTCGTCTTCAAGGACATTTAGTATTCCAACAATCTGATAGTAGTATTTTGCATAATACAGAACAGCATCCAACCATGTACCTGATCACAATAGGTTTTGGAGGTAAAGGAATGTCTGGTTCTGCTTCTCTAAAGGTTCTTAATCTCCCAGGTTATATCAGAAATATTTTATTCAGGTACAAATGCAACTGTCTACATCTGGAAATAAGGATCGTACACAGCGACTCTGTGCAGACAATGTGCAATGCACGTCACGTGCACCAATTTTGAATACAGCTACTGTATTTTCTTAGCCGCCTTTTACACACATGAGGCCCCATCAATGACTAGGAGGAGAATGTTTTCCTGTTTAACACTATCCACCCATAAACGTGTCATTGACTACTCAAATACGTTGAAGATATTTGGTTCACTCTTTCTAGTAATTCTGATGTTAATAGAAACCTTTTGCTTGGATGGTCTACGCTCAGCGTATCAACAATTACACGTGCTACAGTCCTCCCAATATAATTTGTCGTTTCATGTATGGAAACGAATACTCTACCGTCGGATACTGTGTTTCTAATATCCTGAGGTACATCTTAGCACGGCTTCAGGTATTCCTGCGTATTGTTGTCTGGTTGGCAATATTTTACCAGTAGGTATACTTTTCTAGAAACTGCTTGATATAGCGATTTTCGAGTTTCCGAAAGGGGATATATGCGCCCATCATCATGTTGCACAGATCACGAAGAAAGGTACCAGGGCTGTCCCAGAAGTACCCGACCTAACAAATAAAACACAAAAATTTAGGGAAAAAACATCTTTATATCTCTACATAGTCTCCTTTCAACTCGATACACCTTTCCCAGCGATGTTCAATAGCTTCGATACGTTGTTTATAGTGAGAACCGTCGAGTTCTGCAAAATAGCCATCAACTGCAAACTCCAGTTCTTCACTGTTGGCAAATCTTTTAGCACCATGATATTTCTTCAACTTTGGAAATATAAAATAATCAGAGGGGGCTAAGTCTGGCGAATGGGGTGCATGAGGAAGCAAATTCGAACTTTAACTCATTGACTTTGGCCATGGTGATAATGGATGTGTGAACTGGTGCATTGTCTTGATGAAACAGAACTTTCTTTTCCACTAAATGCGGCCGGTTTTGCTTGATTTCATCATTCAAATGCTGCAATAAGATTGCATAATACTCGCCATTGATTTCTTTTCCTTTTTGAAGATAATCAATGAAAATTATGAATCGTTATGAATCGACCGTGGTTATGAATCGACACAAAAACTCGGCTTTATTGCAGCAAAACATCTCAAACACTCGACTGAAACATCCTCACGATGCTGCTTTTGTTCCACCCATCTTACGCGCAGTTTTCTCATGTCTAAATTTTCATTCAGTATGCAATATACAGCACTTTTTGAAATTCCTACGATGTCTGCTAGCTCGCGCACTCAGTCGACGGTCATCCAATATCATTTTGTGGATTTTCCTCACTATTTCTGGCGTCGTCTCCCCATTTGGTCGACCACTGCGATGTTCGTCTTGGCAACTTAAACTCTGCCACCTAATATTTTACTGTTGTAAACGAAGGAGCAGACTCTCCCAGAGTAGAATCTAGCTCAGCTTTAATATTAGTTGGACTAAGACCTTTCAAATGAAAGCATTGTATTACATAACGATGACCAGTTTTATTCATGTTTACAAATTTGCTGAGAGCGTTGACTATTAATGGCTACCAAACAATTACTAAACGACGTAGCATCATCAAACTTCAGACTTAAACTTTATAAGATTGGTACTTTCTACAACAGTTATTTGTTTGAAACAACAACCACTATCTATACATCAGGTCGGGACTGTCCTCGTATTGTATCTGTCTGAATTAACGTTAGACGTTGAAGGCATAGTTTCGTCCCCTTTCTCTGTTTATATAATGCTACGTGTGTTTTATGCTTCGTAGTTGCGAAATGCTACTCTATGGTATTTATGGTAGCTACTCCTTATGCATGTTGCACACACCTTACAGTGAAGGATACTCACTGGCATAATCTGTCAACAGTGCATCTGTTGTGACTCTTTGGATGTCCTCGCTTATGCATGATTTGTTTTCACTCGCAGTGTGTTCCCTGTCTGCTTTCCGTAGATAATACAGCCTGACCTGCCACCAGCTGCAGTACAAGTTGTTTATTGACTTAGGTAGCAATAATCCATATCCTAGGCACAACTAACTTGACAATTTTTTTGCTAAACTCCCGGGCCTTAGTCATAACTCATCTACTATTAAAATGTTCCTCATGGTGCAATGTTGATTTTCAAAATACATTAATTGAAGATTGATGAGTAGATCTAAAGAGACTTTTCTTGATACAAAGTATGGTTTTGGAGTTACACTTTTAAATTTAGTATATGATTGACTTTTAGAAAATTAAACGTGTTATGTATGCAGTTCGAATAAAAGCTTTAATGTTGCTCACAATTTAACGGATTCTTTTCTCATTGTAGGACTTACACCCCAAGGACTTAGCCAATTATTTCAGTCAGTAGCTTATCAAGGACCAAAAAAAGCTCGAGCATAGCATATCCACGATGGGCGATCAGCCCAATACCTGGTATGGCGAAGAAGAAGAAGAAGAAGAAGAATGAAAGGGATGATAGGAAAATTCGCGGATCAAATTATCACACCCAGCTTAGCGATTAAGGAAAATCGCGAACAAACTTTGGTCAGTTTGTCGTCCACGGAGGTTTGAACCCGGGATCTTCCGAATGCGAATCGCTTACGTTACCGTGGCCCCACCTCGCTCGGTCACAATTTAAGCTTTGATTATAAATAGTATAACAGAGGAATAATATGCAAAGTTTAAAAGTTCTAAAATTATTTACTTGGGAAGTTAGGTGCACAGGACCGTGCTATAACACTAGTCTGCATTTTCAAACTTTTGTCAGATTATTTCCTAAAAGCAGGTGTTCTTGAATCAAGTTTTTATGCTGATTCCAGAAATAACTTCCTTTTTTCCTATCACGTCATGTTTTTACACAAAATAAGTAATGTTTTCACAATTTTACTAATGAGCGTAGAAAAATAATCAAATACCATTTCACACAACGTAAGTTTTTATTCAAGAAACATTTTAAGAATACTCTCAAGAACTCCCCTAATATATTTCATGACTACATTTTAACAAAACAAGAAGCCAAAGTGTTTCATTTAATTTTTTTAAAACTTTCTCTTCTTTGACTTCCTTGCAGATCCCTGAAGATGACTGTCCCTCCTCAACATCCAACAGTAGTCGGCCATTATAGTTTCATTCCATCTCCCCTGGTACCTCCTCTCCATTTCGTTAATATCTTGGTGAAAACGTTCACCCTGCTCTTCCCTATAATGTCCCAGATTTTCTGGAAAGTAGTCGATATGTGAAAGCAGAAAATGCATCTTCACACTCATGTTACAACCCATCTTCTTGAAATTTTCCAACATTGTTTCGACAATGGCCTTGTAATTAGGATCTTTGTTATTGCCTAAGAAGTTTTCAGTAACTGATCGGAAGGCGGTCCATGCTTCTATTTCTCTCTCATTCATTGTGTTCTCAAAAACTTATTCCTTTGTCAATTTTTTTATTTGAGGACCAACAAAAATTCCAACCTTTAATTTGTCTTGTGTAATGAAGGGAAATTTCTTGGAAAGGTACCTGAAGCAGGGTCCATCCTGTGGTAGAGCCCTTACAAATTACTTCATCAAGCACAATTTTGTGTGTAGTGGCGGAAGCAATATGTTTTGTCTCTCTCTTATTTTTCGAATTGCACCCCTGAACATTAACTAAACAGAAATAACAGTCTTTAGGCTCCCTCCACACCATAGGAATTGCAAATGGCATGCATGATTTCTTTCCTTTTATCCACAATCTTAACTTCTCAACACAATAGCGGCAAACTGTCTTTGGAGCCAGGCCTTGTCTTGGTCACCAAGTTTCATTTTAAAATAAGCATGGTACACTTTTTTCAAAAAGACTGATATATCGCTTCTCTGCTGAAGTACTGTATAATTTCCACAAATGTAGCAGAAAACATTTGGATTGTTCACACACTTGCATGTAGACATAATGTATTTATAACTTCAATCACGATATAGCACTGGTAATGCAAGCCTCTGGTATTAAAAACAATGCCTAAATTACAAATGGCAACCAGCATCTACAGTTGTAACAACCTAAAGTCTGTATTGAGAAATTTCCCTCCAAGAAGTGATAAATGTCCCTTCAACAATACTGGCTCAACTCTATATTTTTGAAGTGAAATTGCGAAAAAAACTGTACGTCTTAGAAAAAAACAAAAAGCAGTTCCGAAATCAGCATAAAAACGTGAGTCAGAATCACTTATTAGTTTTCAATCATCCGATATCGTGCAGACTAGTGTAATCATATTTAACAAATATATGATAAAATGTTCAGCAATGAATTGTTGAAATTTGTATAAATCAGCAACTTTAGTAGTGAGTACCCGTAAACTAAAGGTGGTGGTAGTAGTAGTAGTAGTAGTAGTAGTAGTAGTAGTAGTAGTAGTAGTAGTAGTAGCAGTATTTATTAAGCACTTAGTATTGCATTAATTGCGTAATACAATCGCATAGGCCATAAGACTGTACATACTCTCTAGAAAAGTACCTGGTCTGTAAACTTGACTTGCAGAATCGACCAGGAAACAACTATTTTATAACAACATTATAAGCATACACATAAAATGAAAAATATTCTTAATCTCCCTGTCTCTCTCTCTCTCTCTCTCTCTCTCTCTCTCTCTCTGTCTCTCTCACACACACGCACACAAGTGCTCAAGTACCACATATATTTAAAGAAAATTTTGAGGCTGTATTTTTAACACTTAAATGATTTCAATCTAATTATAATATATATATATATATATATATATATATATAAATTCAATAACAGCCAGCCTTAAAGAAAAATGTGTATTTAACAATATATTAAAACGTGTATATAACAGTCATTGTATATGCTTATACTATTGTATCCATGTGTAATAATGTTATGTGAATATATTACGTAATTTAATAATGTAGGAGCTGTGAGAATAATAAGTTAAAAGCTACTAACAATGAGGTAACAATCCTTGAGGCAATAATGAGTTTGAGAGTTTAAATGTTACTTGTGATTCTTGGAAGCAATAATGTAATTTTAGTGACAGTTTATAAAATAGCCAATCAACAACCAGAAAAACCTTTAGTTAAAAGAAGGTATTCTATTGGATTAGGAATAGCCAATCAGACACTTGAAGTACAGAAATTTACAAATTTTAGACGCTAGAAATCTATTCGGTTGCCTGTAAACAGTGTTCCTAACAGGAAGCGAGACACGTCCTCGAGAAGTATAATACATATTTGTGTGAGACGAAAAATAGTTTACGTATTAAAAAGTGCAAGTATTTAATAAAAACATCTCGCAGCTCTCTCACTATATATCAGTGAAGTGTTATTTAAATCGTATCAAGCATTTATGAAAGGAGTGATGTAAAATTATAATCTGTGTAAGCCTACATTCTTAGTCACACCAGGACCCTCCTAAGAGAAACGTGTCTCTAACAATAATACTGACGCAGCTGAGGTAAACATAATTATTTAATACCTAAAGAAACAGTCAAATTACAAAGTTAATATTTTTAAAAATTGGGTCAAAGGCTACCGGGTACTATACGTGCGGTTGCAACTACTACAAGTTCGGCTCCCCAACAGTTGAAATATAATGCAACTCCTTCAATACAACCTACTTCAAATTGGCGCCCAACCTGGGACTCGAAGAGACAAGAATTGGCAACAACAACTGAGAAGAAGAGATCATCGAACATCATAGAACTACCGTAATCGACGAAACAACAAGACTTCACTTCAGGAAGCTCCAGAAAAACTTAGGAAAACTTCAGAAAACTCCAGAGAACTTCAGAAAACTCCAGATAATTTAAAAATCATCAACAACATCATCCAAGGACAGCAACAATTCTTTCAGGAGTACGGGGTACGCAGTCAACAATTCAACAACAATCTACGAGGGAGCATCGGAATAAAAAGGTTTACTGTAACAGGCAGAACAAAAGGTCAGAAAATTCCAGTACTATATGTATAATAATTGTAAAGATAGCTAAGAAAATATATTGTTATTAAGATAATTTCATGCTGTTAAGAAGCGGTAAATTAAAATTGAGCAATTCAAAACCAAATGTACAAAATAAAATGGAAACAGAAAACAATGAATATATGAAATTAGGGAAGGATAGGTCAGTTATTACAGAGTACAATGTAACTTTACAATCAGAGCTAGAGGAAACAAATAGGTTAGATGTAGAAGAACAGCTATTTGTAAAGTCACAGGTAGACATAGAAGGAGATAGCAGTAGTATGCAAGGTCAATCACCTTTACATATATTAGTGCAGAGATCAACAATAGAAAGAGAAACTATCCCTCAAACATCTAGCCAACAACAGCAAGAAAACTTCTCACAACAACAATTTATGTGCCTTCTAAAAGCAATAACTGAAAGTAATGCAGAGCTAAAAAAAGAGTTGAATAATAAGTTAACTGAACAAAGTAATAAGATAGAGGAAATGAGAGGAGAGTTAAAAGAAACTAGTACAGAGTTGAGTAATAAGTTAACTGAAACTAATACAGAGCTATCTAGTATCAAAAATGATCCAGCCAAGCAAATTGTCGCAGTTCTCAATGGCTTGTGTTATCTTATTTTTTGGGCTGTTAGTGTTTAATTATTTTTTTTAATTTGGGTTCTTTGTCCTCTGGCTAGCTATTATAACTCAGTCGAGCAAGCGTCTCTAAGCAGGGTGTGTAAATGGAAAGGAGTTGTTTCTAAAAGATAACACTGATAAACAAAATTTAATCTAGACGTTTATTGCCGTCACACTTAATTGATAAATCACATATTTAATCTTTATACACGCCTGACTGAAACGGTGATAGTTACGAATGTAACTACAGTCGTTTTACTTGCCGCACACCAATTACTTCGCATACTTTACATTTTTGTAACTAATTCTGCAACGTGCAGCTCGTGAGAGATTCTTCAGAACTGTGCGACGTGCACTTCCTGAGAGATTCTTCCGAACTGTGCGACACTTGCTTATGGCTCGAGAATATATACTCCTTCACCTCGAGTTGCCTAAACATTATAATATAGCTCCTATTGGTTACCAAATTGCGCCCACTTTAGCGTCTGTTTTGGTCAGCCAATCACTACTATTAACATATATGCTCTAGGGAAGATGTTCCCTTCATTTCTAAAAAAGGGCACGCTACCCTAACGTCATTTGTTTATCTTCTTGGTGATAAACAACTCACCCCCTCGGTTTATTGTTACCCACTTATATTGCCAGTTTCAGTTAGGCCGTGCAAACTTATTTCCTAACAATACTTATGGCTAACAAACATCCTGTACATACAATAATATTAATTTACACTACAATTACTCCGGCATTCACAGCATGTTATGATATAAAATATTGTCTCATATGCTCCACTAGAAACATAATTATAAATATTTACAACCTTTTTTGGGGGAGTTTAGTCTCCTGAATATTGTAACACACGGTATCTATCACTTGCTCGTAATACTGCACACGCATTTTACACACGTTATACTTCTTGCCTGTTTCTCGCCACTATTCACTGGCTCAGGTCTAATGTGTTCATATACCTGCATCTGACCTTTCAAGTTTTCTTTCATACAGCAAATACTGTACCCTGAACTATTTGGGTCACTGTTACAAAGTGGTTATGCCCTCTTAGGTTATTGACATAAAAATTTATACACTCAAGCTTAGTTCATTTTGTAATTATTGAACATATTTACTAAAATGTTCATCCTCTACATACTGATATTTACATCTCTTAATTCTAAGACATAATTTCACTCAACATATCGATTATCTGTGTGCTGCATAAATATTTGGCTTTAATTATCCTTACCATTTTTATTGTTTTGTACTTTATATTCACAATACCCTTTGAATTACATCTACATACCTTTACTTTCGTGTGACATTAATTTATCCTTCATACATACTTCATTTCAAATGTGGTGACAGGTTACTGAGAAAATGTTCTTTTTCCCCTTTAAATATTTATTTCTGTCGTGCATTTATTTATCCTTTATTTTGGCGGTCATTGATATTCCCTCTCGTGGATCAAATTGTCCATGGCTAAGCATTGCTCGTATTCTATGCTGTATCGTAATGTTCCAAAATCTGTTCATGAATAGCCTCTTAAAGGATTCATATGAAATTTCGCCCCCTGATACCATTTGTAGCCAATCCAAAGTCTTCTGGTCCAAACATCTTTTAACAACTATCATTTTCAATGCTTTCGGTATCTTTTTAATTTGAAAGTACTCTGACAAGTCTGCAATAAACTGTACAGGATTGGAGTTTTCATTAAATTTTGGAAGTGGCAAATCACTTAAGATATAATTATAGTTTTGTATGTCCCTTATTCCCATATTTAAATTCTCTAGTGTTACTTGTGCACTCTGAGTTTCGACGTGGGCTATGGATGAACCCGCCGCGTCACTCACATTATTAGCCATACCGTAGGAAATACCTCTATCATTATTCTGTGCATCAGATACATTGACATCACATATATTCACCCTTGAACTCAATTCTAACCTATTTACAGTACCTTGCAGACTTTCTATTGTCTGTTCCGATTTTCTACTGTTTTCATTTTGAACAGCTTGGTGCTTGTTAATTTCAAAAGCTAGTTTTTTATTCAAATTTATAGACAAAACTTTGACTTCTTCGGACAACTTATTTCTTTGTGTTTCCGATTCCTTCTGAATTTCAGATATCTCCTCTCTGAGATTAACTTGCACCTGAATTAAATCTGCATTCGTAGCCTCCATCATCTCTCTTAGCTCACTTGAAATGCTATTCATTCGGCTTTCTAACTCTGTACATCTTACATAAACATGTTAAAACTTATTATTAACCTCACATTTTTGGTTAGATATTTCCCTTCTCATGTCTGACATTTTCTTTGAAAATTATCCTATCTCACTTCCTATTATTTCCTGATTTTCATTTCTCATTCTTGTCATACTACTATCTAGCTCCATAAATTTCTTTTCAATTTCTATCATGTTTTGATTTAATTTTTGGATTAATTTCTCATTACTCTTACCAATATCTTCCCTTAATTCCCTATTATTCTTACAAATATCTTCCCTTAATTCCCTATTACTCTTTTTCATATTCCTTTCTAATTGGTCTGCAAAACTCTTATTTAATGTTTCACCAAAATATCTCAACATTTCCATCATCATACCAGCATGAAAATTACCATTACCTGGTGCATTTACATCCCTTTGTGAACCTTCATTTCCACCACCCGTTACAGTTACTTCACCTCTGTTTGATACAATGTTCCGACCCACATGTCTAATATATCTATCTCTGTCGACGGTTACCTGCCATGAATTGTTTACAACAATCCCAGATGTTTGAGTTGACTGACCTGCTATTCTATTCTGACTTTCTTCACTGATATTTCCTCCCTCAAATCCTGCATTGTTTGAGATATTTTCCGTGATCTGCATTTAATCACGGCCAACTGTTACATTATCCCCTTCCATAATTGTTTCTTCAGTATTGCTAGTGAACATTCTTTTGTTAATCCTTCCACTTCTCAACAACATTTAATCTCTCACAATTTTTTTGTTTTATTTTAGGATACACATAAAATTTACAATTTCTAACCTTTTATGATGCTATGTGATGACCTTGTTTTGATGTCCAGCTTCCTGCCCCTCTCTCCTAGATGTTAATGTCGCCTCTGCGTCGTAGTACCATGGATCTACGTCGTCTCGCTGTTCTGGTGTCGAATTCCCCTGTTTTATTCTGTTCTCGTAGTCGCTGATGTCCTCTCATCTGCGTCGTCGGTCGTCCTGATGGTTGTTTCTGGGATCTGCGCCGTCCTAAAGTCTTGTAGTTAATTGCACCGCTCCATTCCTAATTGTCTCGCCCCTTCCTAGTTGTCTCACCCCACGTTCTGGGAGCCATTTGTCGCAGTTCTCGGTGGCTAGTGTTATCTTATTTGTTGGGCGCTTAGTGTTTAATTATTTTTTTAATTTGGGTTCTTTGTCCTCCGGCTAGCTATTATAACTCAGTCGAGCAAGTGTCTCTAAGCACGGTGTGTAAACGGAAAGGAGTTGTTAGTAAAAGATAACGCTGATAAAAAAAATTTTGAATCCAGACTTTTATTGCCGTCACACTTAATTAATAAATCACATATTTAATCTTTATACACGCCTGACTGAAACTGTGATAGTTACGAATGTAACTACAGTCGTTTTACTTGCCGCACACCAATTACTTCGCGTACTTTACATTTTTGTAACTAACTCTGCGACGTGCACCTCGTGAGAGATTCTTCAGAACTGTCGGACGTGCACCTCCTGAGAGATTCTTCCGAACTGTGCGACACTTGCTTATGGCTCGAGAGTATATACTCCTTCACCTCGAGTTGCCTAAACATTATAATATAGCTCCTATTGGTTACCAATTTGCGCCCACTTTAGCGTCTGTTTTGGTCAGCCAATCACTACTACTAACATATATGCTCTAGGGAAGATATTACCTCCATTTCTAAAAAAGGGCACGCTACCCTAACGTCATTTGTTTATCTCTTCTTAGTGATAAACAACTCACCCCCTCGGTTTATTGTTACCCACTTATATTGTCAGATTCAGTTAGGCCATGCAAACTTATTTCCTAACAATACTTATGGCTAACAAACATCTAAAATCCTGTACATACAATAATATTAATTTACACTACACTACAATCTGGCATTCACAGCATGTTAGGATATAACATATTACCTCAAAATAGAAAATTGTATGAAAGAAAGTAAAGCTGAAAGTAGGAGGTTAGAAATAAAACTAGAACAATCTTCCAAAGCACTTCAAAAAGATATAGATTTAAAAGTAAACAAAGGTTGTAAGCAGCTAGAACAGAAATTTTCAAGTCATATTGATAAAAATTTAACTGAAATGAGCTAAAACTTACTAATACTAAACAGGGTATTTGTAATAAGTTAGATAAACAGGGTGAAGAATTGAAAACAATGGTAGAAAATACAACTGCAGATCTTGTACAAGTACAAATAGATTTAACAGGGAAAATAAATAAAATGCCTGAAATGGCAAGAACAAATGCAATTAAAGAAGGACACAAGTCAATGATAGATGAAATTAAAGATAAAGTACAAGATAGTAGCAGAGAAATTGCTAAACTTAGAAATAGTTTTGAAAATTTAAGCACCAGTGTACCAAAGGTAAATACAAATGTAACTAATTCTGTAAATGCTAATCGAATGCATGACAATAATACAAGTGCATAAAGAAATGTATCACCTTTGTTAACTAACAACATAAGAGACGCTACTGCTTTTTCAACAACATCAGCCTCTCAATCACAAAACAATAATGATGACACACATGTGCATGTACCAAATCAGATGTCAAACTATTATTCTGTGCTAAATGAATTACCATTACCTTATTTTAATGCTTCCTCAAGTACAGTACAATTTATTAATGATCTATTAGAATATTTTAAATTTAAAAATTGTGCCTGAATCATTAAAGATGATACCTGTTAGAAAACGCTTGGACAACAAAACCTTAGAATGGTTACATATGCTAGCAGACAGTGAAATAAATTTTGAAACATTTAAAGTTTTATTCATGAATAAGTTTTGGAATACCACTGTGCAACATAAGATTAGGGCAAGTCTAAAACGTTTATGGCATAAAAAGAATAAGAAAATAAGTGTAAAAAGTCTGTGGAACAAGAAGAAAAAGAAAATAAAGTATGCAGGTTATGTGTGGCACAAAAAGAAAAAGAAAAGAAAGTAACTGGAACATAAAAGGGGAAAGCAATGTAATAATATCTTTACTAAATGTAACAAATTCTCACAAAAACAAAAGAGAATTTAGATAAAAAAAAATGTAGTAGAAAAATCTATTGTTAGTAAAAAATAAATAAATCTGAATAGCCACTGCAATTATATTTTATAAGGTATAAATTGTTAGAAATTGTAATAAATATAAAAATGTTTAAATGTCTAGCAAATAAAATATTTAATAGTGCCCATGTTAGTGAATAAACAAACTTCACTCAGGTCATTGAACACTAGATCATTAACCTCACACCAGGTTATTGACCTCAAAGTGTCGAACAAGTGAAAGAACAAAATGAAGTATTCTGCTATACACGAGTGTAGTGAAAACCAGTGAACGTTAAATAAAAATGAAAGTGAAAAATAGGAAGTGCAATAATAAAAAGGTTATGTTTTTTTTCTTTCAGGATACTTTCAGAAAATATTTAAAAATTTAAAAAAAAAGAAGAAAACAAAGAGAACAATTTTTAAATATTTCTAAAAGGGGCAATAGGAGGCAGTATTTTTAACACTTAAATGATTTCAGTCTAATTATATAATATATATATATAAATTCAGTAATAGCCCACCTTAAAGCAAAATGTGGATTTAACAATATATAAAAAGTTTATATAACCGTCATTGTATATGCTTATATTATTGTATCCAAGTGTAATAATGTTATGTGAATATATTACGTAATTTAATAATGTAGGAGCTGTGAGAATAACAAGTTAAAAGTTACTATAAAAAGAGGTAAGAATGAGGTAACCTTGAGGCAATAATAAGTTTGAGATTTTAAATGTTACTTATGATTTTTGGAAGCATAATGTAATTTTAGTGACAGTTTATAAAATAGCCAATCAACAACCTGAAAAAACCTTTAGTTAAAAGAAGGTATTCTATTGGATTAGGAATAGCTAATCAGAGACTTGAAATACAGAAATTTACAAATTTTAGACGCTAGAAATCTATTCAGTTGCCTAACCGGAAGCGAGACACGTCCTCGAGAAGTATAATACATATTTGTGTGAGACGAAAAATAGTTTACGTATTAAAAAGTGCAAGTATTTAATAAAAACATCTCGCAGCTCTCTCACTATATATCAGTGAAGTGTTATTTAAATCGTATCAAGCATTTATCAAAGGAGTGATGTAAAATTATAATCTGTGTAAGCCTACATTCTTAGTCACACCACGACCCTGCTAAGAGAAACGTGTCTCTAACATAAATACTGACGCAGCCGAGGCAAACATAATTATTTAATACCTAAAGAAACAGTCAAATTACAAAGTTAATATTTTTAAAAATTGGGGCAAAGGCTACCAGGTACTATATGTGCGGTTGCAACTACAAGTTCGGCTCCCCAACAGTTGAAATAGAATGCAACTCCTTCAATACAACATACTTCAAATTGGCCTCAACGTGGGACAAATATCGTAACAAACAATCTTTCTCAATTTACACAAACACCTTATCTCTTAGTACACGTACTTCCATTAAGTATGTGCCCAAGATTGGCCAGTTTTGCCTGTTTAGAATCAAGTCCCAGCATGCTGTCCTCCGTCTGTTGGAAGTCAAAAATACTTCCGGTAATGTTTTCCTCCATCTGCACGCATGCTGCAAAAGTATGCGTCCAGTCTTCCTGTTCCCCGCATAATGGGCAAATCCTCCTGCCATCATCCTCAACAATCTTGCGAGCTTTCCATCCTCCCAACCTAAGCCATGCTATTCCCGTCCTCTGTTTTATATCCAATTCCAAAATATATGTTTCCTTACCCCACCCAGTTTTTATTTCATTTTTTCGCCTCAATGTTGATCTTAGTCTATATTCAGATTCTTTTTCCTGCTTGTTTATATCACATAGTCATGTTTTGACTTTTTTCACGGTACTGTATCTATTTCCATTACCGCTTTGCAAGATATCGTTTAAGCCAATTTTTTATAATCCCCGTTGTAACCCCATGCCCACCATTTTGGATGCTCTATGTTATTCTTTTGATGACGATAACATATTGCTCTCAGAATAAACTAAAGGTGATTTAAACAAAGAGTAATTGCTGGGTCATAATAGGCAACTTCTTTGTCTGCACAGCGAAGCGGGCTTGTAGGTATACCAGGCGAAACCCTCGCACTCTTTGGTGAAAAGTATGGGTGTCGTGCGTAGGATTAACACACACTTCACGCTCATCAGTTTCTTTATGCCTCAACAGATACTCCACACACATCCAACTTTCTCCGTTAGCTATATTTCCTTAAGTTTAAACTTCCATACCGTTTCCGTGCAATCGCGAAAAACAACTGAAATTCGATGGGACTTTAATAGAATGAAGTATTGAACAAATCGAACCTTTAATTGGCAATATCTCAAAATCGGCTTATGCCACAAAATAACTTACTTTAAGTAAATAGTGTGTTTTAAAGAGATCTACATCGTCTATTCCTTAACGTTTACAAGTTATAGAAGATTATACAAAATTCCTTCCGAATGAAGACACTACCTATGCTATTTCCAGAAAATTGAATATATACATTTTATTAGTCATATATATGGTAGTCAAAATTATAGAAAAAAGTTTCGTGTAATAAAGGGTGTTTGGGGATGAGAGACTTTCTTAAAAATCTTCGTGTCGCATCCTTGGGAGATACTAAACTCAAATACCACTTTTGGTATTTATCCTACATTTTCTTTTTTGAATTATGCTATTCAGACAGACACAAACACATGGACATATTTTCAAAAATGCTTTATTTGGATTCAGAGAGCCTCAAAATATGTATTTCCGGTTACTGGAAATCACATTTAATCTCGTATCGAATTTTTGGGTGGAATGCAATACTTCCCCTACTTACTATATGTAGTAGAGAAAGCAAAAATCCCTTTTTTTATTCAGGGGGCCGCAAAACATTTGTTTCCGTTGAAATCTCGGTATCGAATTTTTGGGTGGACTGCAATTCCTTCTCTACCTTCTATGTACGTGGTAAAGAAAGCTAAAACGGGTTCCCATTGGAGCCACTTCTATGCACACAGAAATAAAAGAAAGAAGGGCACTTTTACCTTAGGATAAAACTTTAAAGTACTAGTAGAGGGAAATGTTAGAAACAAGAGATGCCAGTGGAAGAGAAAACAGCTTCCTTTAAACTTGCATGCTTGTTGTTGTTGTTGTTGTTGCTGCTGCTGTTATGCTAAACAATAGTAAAAGTAAAACAGCAAATGGGGAACGTTGAAGCAACGTGGGCTAATGGATGGAGAGAATGTAATGATCCTTATATCTTATTCATCTCCTTTATCCCTTTATTAAAGGGCACAAAACACGATAATAATAACCTGAGGAAAAAGCATAGCAATTCGAACAATGCGCTTGCATAAAGGAATTGAAAGAACTTCCTACCAGTACTTACTTAACTTCTGTGATAATTTCATATTTCATAAAGTTTGCTAGATATTTTTCGAGGATAGAGATACCGAATATTTCCGTCCAATAATCTATTTCAGTTAGATATTAATAGACTACTTTACTTCCCACGAACAGGTTCTGAAAGTTTCGCTGTAAATTTCAGAATTCCTTATTTTTTTACAACTGCATATTTTATACAGTTTGAATCGGCTTTGCAAAGAATCATTAAAATATGATATAATATTGGGCCAACTGCACAAATTATATTTGCTATGTCAATTCTGTTTCAAAATTTGGGTTCACTTTTCTCAAAAACTAACTATATTGTTACCGAGCGGATGGCTCAAGAGGTAGTATCCGAGTCTCATATTCGGAGGTCTTGAGTTCGGTTCCCGTTGGACCGGCCACTCTGACCACTGCATATTTCATACAGTTTAAATTGATTTTGTCAATCATCATTAAAATGTGAAATAATATGGGTAAATTACACAAAGTACATCTGCGATTTCAGTTTCAGTTTCAAATTTCGGATTAAATTTTTTGAAAAACTAACTATACTGTTACCGAGCGGGATGGGTCAGAAAGTGTACCTCAGGTTCATATTCGGGAGGTCTTGGGTTCGACTTCCAAAGGATCGGCTACTTTGAGTTTTCTCTAGGACGATAGACGAATGCTGGGGTCAATATACAGAGTGGACCATTTAGGTTGAGATTGTACAATATCTCCAAAATTAAGCCTGTAGAAACAAATGTCTTTAATAAAAGTTTCTTTATATTATGGGGGAAAGTAAATGACATTAGTCGTGTTTTTTTGGAGGACGTTATGTTAGTCATTTTAGGATCAATTTAATTATTTGAAATGGGAACCTACAATTAGGGTCAAATTAAATTTACCCTAAATTGACCATCACAACTTCCTCCAAATAAACCACGACTAATAGCATTTACTTTCTTTCCATATCAAACCACTTTTATTAAAGGCATTTCTTTCTACAACGCTTAGTTTTGTAGATCTTATACAGTCTCAAATTAAATGGTCCACCCTCTATTCAAGGAGACTTCAAAAAGTAAATTACACATAATTATGACAGGTCAAGTAACCTTTATTGAATGCTGCAATACACTGCAACGTGACGCAGACACATGACACTATTTTTAACATAGTCACGAAGTTTCTCTTAAACAACGGTCTGAATGTTCGTTCAATTACTCGACGATAGCAATCCATTCCTTGGTCACGGAGCCATTCGAGAACCGCGGTGCAAGCTTCACCTTGGAGAATCTCTTTCCGCCCAGATGTTTTTCTGCTTGCCGAAGGGTGAAAATCGCATGGTGGAAGATCTGGACTGTATGCTGTCTACTTCCATACCACCCATTGAAAATGTTGAAGCAAAGCTTGTGCTGTGTGTGCCGTGTGGGGTGCTGCACGTGCCTTTGCTTAATTTTCCACGCCTCTTGCTCTTTATGGAGTTGAACAGCGACGTCAATGTTGTACAGTAAGAATCGACATTAATGGTTGTGACCTTTGCCATAAAAACTGTGTACACAACTCCGCAATCTAAGAAAACGGCGGGCATGACCTTCCCTGCTGATGGCGCAACTTTGAATTTCTTCTGCGTAGGCGAGGAGGTGTGTCTCAATTCAATAAACATTCTCTTTGTTTGAGGTGCGAAATTATGCACACATATCTCGTCGCCTTTAATGACACTGCCGATAGAGATACGCATCTGCTGAGCAATGTCCGCGATGGTCACTCTGCTATCGCAGCGAATCATTTCATCGATGGCCTTCCCTCCTGATCAACATCACCCACGTCTTTACGGTCTTGTTGGTATCATTTCACTATAGTTGGACGCGACTTTGCATTTGGTCCATATGCCGTCAGCATTTCACGGTGAATCTCCGTGCAATTTCGACGCTTTTACCACAAGAATCGTACTGTCCCGCATACTTCAACTTTGAAGTATGTTTCCAGTTAACGCGCCATTTCACTCCCATACTGTGATGCACCCCTTATCAGTATCATAGCAGAACTGTGTCTGCAGGAAGCCTGGAACATGAACTCTATTGTGACAAAGCACCAGTATTGTTGCACAATGGGCTCAGCGTGGGACGACATGTGTAACTGTTTTTATTTTTCATTCCCTCATACTACCAGAAGGTTTCCTGTTCTGGCCTGGCACGGTGGTTGGCGGTGTGTGGCGCAAGCGATGGATATCCTTTAAGTAAAGAACCGTTTCTTCCCTGGTATGGAAACTTCTGCCCAACATGTCGATGAGAATAAGCGGCGCATCGAAAGTTCGTCCAGGATGCTCAACCTGAAACCTTAGAAACCCTGCTGCGCTGTAATTCCCGCCATTAGATCTGACCTTCGTGCCCTTTCGCCTCATCCCCTTCTCCCGGGGGTTTAGTAGGCGCCATAGGCCTAGTCTTGGCTGCAATGCTGAAATCATCCTAGCATCTAACTCCTAACTTTGTGTTACGCAATTAATATAACCATGGTGGCTGTAACAGGCCCTAGCATAAGTTAGTGATATATCCATCTAATATAATATCTGTAAACTTTTAGCTCTCCCGTCTAAACAGTTTTTGAGACTATGGAACTCTCCTACAAGCGATTCTTATAAAATCTGATCCTTATGTATGCTTGTTAATCGAGATGAAGTTTCATTACACATTGAAACATTCGTTTAAGGTATAAGAAGTACAAGTAGGCTAAAGCGATAGGCAGATTTTTATTTTCTCTGCTACGTACGTAATAAGTAGGGAAGGTATTGCATTCCACCCAAAAGTTTGATACCGAGGTTCCACCGGAAGTACATGTTTTGAGGCACCTTGAAGCCAAAAAAGCACTTTTAGAAAAAGCTCCGTGTGTGTGTCTGTGAACAGCAAAGGATTGGATTGGCTACGGACGGAACTCGGCACTGATCCACATAAGGGATATTATACCTACTTCTCGCAAGGGGGCGTCCGCGGGAGGAAGGACGAGGCGATAGGAGACACTGGGCGGCCAGAACCAGGAGTGTCGGCATAGTAATGGTAGGGTCGCTAAGTTTCGAGATAGAGACTCATCGGCACACGGATAGGCAGACTGGGGACCCCATCCCGCACAGAGGGGGCCCAATGTCCCTCAAGGGGGTTCGGATACCTCCGGCAGCCAGCCGAAAATCGAGGGACGGAGAGAGTCGCAAAAAGCGTCCTTTCTCCCTGCCACACTGCACCGAAACACCATCGCCGACACTTCCAACCCTTAAAGAGACCAACGGATGAAAGACAAAGTGAAATGAGCATGGAGATGAAATGGAGGGAGAGGAAATTCGGGGAATATGAGAATCTTTCCCAGCATTCGCCTGGCGACCCGGGAAAGCCCTAAAAAACCCATGGGTCAGGAAGGTCGGCCACGGAAATAGAACTCACGACCTTCCGAATGCGGGCCAGAGACGAAACTGCCTGAGCCATCCCGCTCGGTTGAACAACATAACTCAATAACTAAAACTTGGATAAATACCAAACTTGCTATATAAGTGCAGTACCTTCCAAAGATACGACAAGAAGATTTTCAAGAAAATCCCACCACCCAAACCAGCCTTTACATGGAACATTTTTCTAAAATGTGAATTCTAACTAATTTGATTAAAATATATATCAAATATATTTAGACTACATATAAAATCTACATCTTGAATTTTCTGGTAATATTCTTTGAAATCCTCTTCATTCGGAAGAAATTTTGTATAATAATGTATTAACTGGCAAACCTTAAGCGACAGACGAAAACGTACCATATAAAACATGTAGATCACTTTAAAACACATAATTTACTTAAAAAACTTTTGTGGCATAATTCGTTTCTGAGATAACCGTTATAAAAGGTTTGAATTGTTCAATACTTTTCATGCATTTTAAGTCCCATTGATTTTCAGTTGTTTCCTGCATTGCATGGAAACAGTATGAAATTTTAAAGCCGGCGTACAGCATTCAGTTCTTAAACATTTAACTATCGCTGTTATCTTTCTATTTATAACGAAATATGTAATGCAGCTATTTTTGCAAAGTTTATTTCGAAAGAAAGTCATGTGAATGTATCACATCAGATTTTTAAAGCGCTACCGATATTCGGTTATTTTTAACGATCTCATGAAAAGAGTATGGAATTTCAAGCACGTAGAGACATATGGCTATGGGTTCTGCTTTCTGTATCCCCCTTGTATCTAAACGAAATGTGTAATCAAACTACCTCTAATTAATTTTCTTAAAAAGAGGATTTTTACAAATTCTTGGAGTTAGAAAAACGAAATGAACTCTGCAAACGTTTATTTCGATTAACATGAAGTATTTAGAAAAATAAGCTTTCATAGTAATAGTTTGTAGTTGCTATATAATAGTGGGCAGAGAAAGTCATGTGAATAAAATACAATAAAAGTATTTTGCTATTCAGAATGATCTATTATTTACATGCTGAAATTTTAAGGTGAATTTCAATATTAATGAGATAAAAGCTTTGTGTAAATATTAAGTAATTGTTGTATAATCATTTTCATAACTCATGTATGAAATTTCAATAACACAACAATTTTGTTCTGGAGCACCATTTATAGACACTCATTTCTTTCTGTATATTTTTTTAATTTCAAAATAAAAATTAAAACAGTATTAAACTTTTGGGACAAGGGGCATTTTATAATAGGATACCTAAGTATATACATTTTTAATTAAAATTATATAAATTAATGTATCAGAAAAGGTTTGGCATATCTCTCTGTGAATTTAAATTTGTTTTACAGATACATTTCCTTAAGGTTTAAATTTACTAGCTCTTAATACAGAAAGTACATTAAGGTAAAAATCCGACCGGATTAACCCCGAATGCACTACGATCTTAAGATAAACAGAGTAAGGTAGCTTTTATGTATTTAACTCAGATACTACCAATTTTAGTAAAGAAAAAAATCTGATCTGGAATACAACACGTTTCTGTTCCCATGAAAACTCCACATGTATCCCTTAAACATTACACGAGAAAACGATTATTTTATTCACGATACCTCTCTAGAAACAATTTCACATTGTGCAGTCCTTATTGTAGAGTTCTAGTAAAAAAATTACAGTTTGCAAATTATGTATATCACGTTTCACAATAGAAAATTCACCAGTTACGTTTGCCGCGTAGGCATACTCCCTGGTATTGACATCATGAATGCCTCAGGCCGGGAGAACTATGTGATGTAACGGAATTTCAATCTGAATATTGGACTTCGTTTTTATTTTCTTTCTACATCTCTTAACTATAGCACATATGAGGAAGTACTGCATTCAAACCAAATATTCAATATCAGTAGTATAAGTCCCGGATGAGCCAATTGGCTTAACGATAATCCTGCCGCTAGGGGCGCTAGTGTCGCTAGTGTCGCTGCGTGCGACGGCGGCGGCGGGAAGTTTGAAAAGCGCCCTGAGCGGGAGGATTATCGTTATTGCAATTGGCTCATCCGGGACTGTTTTCTTTATTTATAATTTGAATACAGTACATTGGATAAAGATATGTATACATAGTTTTGATTAACATGATGTATTATTTGCTTAACATATGAATACATAGTTTGAGAATAACATAATGGATTATTTGATTACAGGAGATTAACATATGAATACAATAAATGGACAATATAAGAAATATTAGGAGAAAAAAAAGCACATTAAAATTCATAGTTTGTTGAGGCACTAGGACACACAGATTTCGCGCACAACAATGATTTTAAAGTACGTGGTGCACTTTGAGTCCTCGTCATCGCTGCTGCTGCTATCGACGGTAAATTGGTGGATAGGTTCGGTGATGCAGGAGACGATTAGGTGAGAGAAACTTTCGTTGACGAACTCGGTGAAGGTTGGTATATAGATGGGGATGGTAAATTCGTTGTAATGGCTGGTTGAGAAGCATCCTGTGAATGTGACTTTGTTGGTTAGAGCAGGAATGTTGCTGTTGCCGAGGTATATGATGCATAGTGCGTCTTGTTGATGCTGGTGCACTTTGGTAGGTGCGCATTTGACGTGGACGGCATGAGCCCCTTGGACGTCGAGTGTGATGGTGACAACTCTGCTGTTGCGGAAATAGGAGTTGGAGATGCAGAGGATACGGATAGGTGAAGCTGCGTTGAGAATGAGTTGTAGGTTAAGATTGTTCCCCACGGGGACAGGATAGGTTTCGTCGGACATTATTTAGGGTTATATGGGGAGAACGTGACGATGTGACGTTTGAAACCGCTGCGTAGTTTTTCCTCGCCTGCGTATATGATGCAGAATGAGGTAGAGTTGAGTTTGTTGATGAGTTCTGGAGAGGCTTTTGCAAATCTTGTTGGTAGGAAGACTTCTGTGTCGTTGTCGAGTTTGGCGACGAGCTTTGTACCGTGAACGGTGTCGATTGTTTTGACGCCGACGACACGATATGGTACGTGCTGTTGAAGCGTAGATACGCTGAGAGTGTGGGCGCTGCTGGAAAGTTCTTCTAGCTCTTTAAGGACGTCCTGTGACATTATGACGGCACAGATGGCAGTTTTTGATAAACGGGGGAGGACCGTCTATATGAGTGGTTTGATGAGGAAGGTTGTAGTGTTGTTTACACCTGCGATAAGGTGCGCAAACTACCTGTGCGTCTGTGGGAAGTTGGTTCCACACAAGGTCGACGTCGCTTGGGAGATAACGTTCGAAGATGTATATGCCATTCTGCAGCAGCACTTGGCGTTCCCTGGGCAGTAGCAGGTGGATTCTTCGTCCGTTATCGAGATACCAAAGGAGCACGATGAAGCAGTTCATGTGGTGTTTCTAGCGGAGTACCTTCGAAGGAATTGTTGAATTTGCTTGTTGAGATGATCGAGGTCTTCGTAGAAACCGAGGTGACACTGCGTGCACAGGCGGGTGAGACGGTGCTTAAGTTCGCAGCTGCACGTTTGGTGAAAGCAAAACGAGCAGTGGAAGTCTTTACACGACGGTCCTGGCATTCCCCACGGCTCGCTAGCACCGAATGAAGGGGAAAAGAATGCGCGTGCATAAATATAACCCAACTGCCGGAAGCAGGAAATCACTGGTGGGGGAAAAGTTCGTTGGAGATTTACCACATCAGGGGAAGCACTGTTGGGGGAAAAGTTCGTTGGAGAAACACCACATCAGGGGGAAGCAGTGGTGGGGGAAACGTTCGTTGGAGGTTGACTACATACGCCGGAAGCGCTTAGCGATTATTGCACAACATCCGCAGGAAAAACACTGTGTCCGTTGATTTAACGGTTTTCGTCTTGGAGGAGAACTCTGTTTTGAACGGTGCTGAACATGCAAACGACCACATCAGGGGAAGCACTGGTGGGGGAAAAGTTGGTTGGAGAATTACCACATCAGGGGAAGCACTGGTGGGGAAACGTTCGTTGGAGGTTCACTACATCCGCCGGAAGCGCTTAGCGATTATTGCACAACATCCGCAGGAAAAACACTGTGTCCGTTGATTTAACGGTTTTCGACTTGGAGGAGAACTCTGTTTTGAACGGTGCTGAACATGCAAACGCCGTGAATGTGATCGGGTATGATATAGGATGCTTCGCGACCCAAATGCGCCGCTAAGCACGTGCCGTAGCACATGGGGTTTTCGTTTAACATTTGCTGCATTTTGTCTGTGGAAATGTATTGCTGTTCGTAGAAAACGATGTATAAACCTCTTGCGGGCACAAATTGGAACCACTGATGTTGTACGTCTTCTTTATCTGCTTTGAACTGGATATCGTTGAAGCACATGTTAGATAGCACAAAATGAATTTTGGTTTCGCAGCTGTGAACTCTGGCGGAGACGGATTTTCCGTCGTAGGTGCTGTCGACGAAGCGAAGTGCATAAGGTGTATTTTTATAGGGGTGACCGTCCACCTCGTAGTTTTTAAACATCCTACTGTCATGGAAGTACACCGACAGGTAATTTCTGTAACCCATGATGCGGGAGCGAAGGGCTCGAGATGTTTGGGTGAGGTGCGGTTGGAACGCTGGTAGAAATACATGCGCACTAAGGACTATTTTGTGAGATGCGCAGTGCGAAATGGGTGTTGAGGAAATGATGAACCTCGAGTAATGTTCTAAAATTGGCGCACCGTATGTACTTGGTGAACTGCGTGAAATTCATGTTATGTAAGGGAACGTTGGAGGCATGGTTGTGAAGCATGTACTTGTGGTATGCCATGATTTGATTTTGCACGTCCGTCTCTTCGTTCTTTTTGTGATACATGATGTCGGTAATGATGCGCTGCAGGGTATGCAACACGTGCCATTCTTGTTGGTTGAGCGTAACGGATGCGCCTTGCGGTTCTTTGAAAACGAGCTTTAGCTTTCCGAACACAAACTTAAACACGATGGTGACGCTGTCGCTGAACTGAAATTGCTGTAGACGTCCCTGTGGGTCATTCAAGCGTTTGTGAATGATGGGGATGGCTTCGACGAGTTTGTGCCACTGCGAGGAACTCATGACGACTGCGTTGTGCTGTCCACATTTGGCAATGGTGACGACGAGATGGTGCGGCGACTGGGGGGGGGGAATCCCACACTGACGAATTTAGTTTGTTGCGGGTTGAGGAAGTAGATATCCGCCAGAGGACCCACAACTGCACTGTGTTGGAACTGTGCTGGCGGAGCAGGGCTGTCGGGATGCTGTTGGAGGTCGAAGATGGGTAGTTTCCTTTTTTCCACGGGTTTTGAGGTTGTCGGGGTTTGACATCCGGTTATACTGGAACACACAAAACAATAATAATAATGTGAGGGATAGAGAGATAAACGGGATAGAAAAAAGCAAGCTAATACATAGGTGCGGAACTACCTGGTCGGCGTGCTGCATGGCAGCATGACTGTATCAGCGTGCTGCATGGTACACTCTGAATGAGGCGAGCGGCACCGTGACGTTGCTTTTTATATGAGCAGGAGCGTCTTCTGAAAGCACGTGCAAGACGATGGATTAGCTTAGATGTGCTGAATAGTGACACACACACACACGTACTCACCTTCAAGGGTTGACAAGTTTGCTGAGCGTCAGAGCACTTTGCGCGGCATGCGTCTTTGAACGTTTTGCGAATGACGACATCATTATGCGCGTGATTGCTGACGTGAAATTTTGAGAAGAATGTATGCTTAGGTAAGCCGGAGCAGCGGTGGGTGAGGTAGGCGATGACGTAATGACCGCAAGTGGTGCTGTCGAAACCTTGCAGCCTTCTGGCGTTGGTGGACCAACGCGTCCCGCAGACCGAATTTAAGAACCGGAGAAAATGGGGCGAAAGCGGTCCTATGCCGTAACTGTCAAAATATTCTGCATGCGAGTTTTTGTCCACAAAGATGCAAACCCAGTGTTGCCCGGATTTGGTGCTGGGGTCGGTGTTAGCCACTATTGCCAAGGGAGGCGTTCGAATGCCGTGAAGTACGGGTAGTTTATCGCAGGGGTAGACGCCTAAAAAGTGAGAGCGCGTAGCGGGGCATGTTGATAGAAACCGTTGAATTTGAAAGGTGTTCATGATACCAAAATGGATCGGTTGGCGTCGATTTCGACCGTGCGATGTATTTCCGCTAGCAGCAGAAGTATGGCCGGTTCTGTCAATTTATCGGCAAAACCGATGCTTATAGAGACGGTTCCGTGGCGCTGACCCGAGATGTGAGACTCGTTAGCGCTCATGTCTGCAGTGAGATCGAAAACCATTATCGTATACCCTTGCGGGTAGGTTTCTCTGGAGATGGAGTGTCCCTCGTCCTTGAAATGAATGCCTAGGCCGTCCTGCAGGGTTTGAAAGCATTGCAAATAGTGTCCCTTTGTAAAGTCGGGTTGCAGAGGTTGGGAGGGAACGGGTTGCCCGTTCACGTAGAGCTGAAAGAAGTTCATTTTAAAATGTTTGAAGTTGTACGTATTTGAGTTAAAATGGCCGGAATAGGCCTTGTCGGTGACCATGGCTACTACCACTCTCCTTGGAACTTGCCCTACGCACACGTCGCTAAACGTCATTGCCCTGGACTCCTTGGGGATGCTGAGAGCGTGAAAGCTGACGTCTTTGAGATGATACTTTGCGTTGCCCTTTGCGAGCACGGCCTGGTGCGCGAGCTTTATGGTCGGCAAGGGCCGCACCGATTTTAAGCGCAGCGTGGAAGACACGATGTCGGCGTACCCCTTAAAGGTATCTACGTCGGAAAACAGATAAAACTGGGGAGAGGCGGGAGTGGGCTAGACGGTCATGCTAACGATGTTCAAAAGCAGCTTATCCTGTCTAAACAGAGCGTTGGACAGAGGACCGATGAGCTGTACGACGTTGCTCCTTTTGGTAAACCCCTGACGCCACTGAAAACCCGCATTGGCGATAAAAGTGTCCATGATGCCTGCCGTGTCCTTTCTCCAGAGGGTAGATTCTAGTTTGGTGTTCATGGCATCTTCGGAGTAATTGAGAAGCGTCTCGAGATAGGTTCTATAGGGGTAACCGGCTTGCGGCATGGAGACGATGACGTTATTGAGGGTTACCTCCATCTGTTGAAACAGGGAATTTAAGGCGTTGTTGACCAGAGTGGCATTAGCGTCAGCGTTTAAGGCCTCTCCTTTGTCATCTACAATGCGCACCATGAGTTCGAGTACGACGTAGGTCAAGTCCAGGTAATCGTCCGCATTTCCGGAATAATGAAAGGTGATGGGGGCATTTTTCATTAAAGTGTTTTGAGGGTTTAGGTATAGGAACCGTGACTCCTCAATGCTCATCTGAACCGGTACCTCTGTAAAGAGGTCCAGTTCGGAACTCATGTGGACGGCCGCGTCTGCCATTACGAAAATACGTCTTGCACCTTACGCCTACCGCGTTTCAGCTTGGACTGCTTGCTCTTTTTGAATTTGCTCGGTTTTATTCTCTTGAGGCGCCTGGCGCCGGAACCGAGCATGGCATCGAGCTTTTCGTCGGCTTTTCGCTTTAAATTGTATCCGGACTCCTTGAGCCTCCGTTGGAGCGCTTGCTTTGGCGCTGCTCCCGCCGCAGTCACATCGGACAGAACGTGAGCGCCCGCCTTTAAGGCCTCCTTTCGGACTGCTTTTGCTCCGCTCTTTAAAAACGGTAGCAACCTTCTGAAGAGTCCTCCGAGGGCTGAAAAGAGACCGCTGCCTCTTTGGAAGCGCTTGCCCCTGTAGAGAGTGAAATCGCGATGGTGGAACGCGCCGCCGGTCTGATTGAGGTAGTACCGCGTTACGGCGTGCACGTCCATTACGCCTGTTTCGGACGAAAAGCGAGAACTATAGTAGAGGAAAATCCGTCGGCGAATGGCAAGAGATCGCCGTAACCGTTCCTTAAATCTATGTTGACCGTCTTGAAGTCTTGCTGAATCAAGGGTACCCAATTTTGGGAAAAAAACGTCTTTTCGTCGCTCATGTAAGTGTTGTTGCTTCTTTCGTATTCCACGGCCGCGCTCTCTATGACTTGGGCGAAGGTGTCGCCCACGACTTGCGGGGACACTAGATTACAATAGATGAACATTTCGTAAGGAAACCCCATATAAGGATCTACGGGGTGTTTAGCAGCTTTTTCGAGAATGACGTTGACGTAGGGCTCGAAACCCAACATTTGTGCCATAGCGGGCGTTAAGAGCAAACTGTGGATGCGGTGTAGAGGTCCCGGAGGGTCCTCCGATTTTGAAACGTCTCGTTTGGGTCTGACGGAACGAGCCGCCGCGGGTTTCTGCTGCCCCGAAACCCGGGGCTTCGGTTTCGGTTTCGGCTTGGGTCTCTGGTGGGGCGCATCGTTGAGAGCTTCGTATTCGCCGACCGCGTACGGTACGACCGCGCGCGACATTTTTCCACATACCCGTCGAACGGAATGTCGGGTAGTGGTTCGGGATAGGCGACGGCGGCATTCACGCCCACCGTCTGCTTGCGCTCGTCGAAGAGGAAGAAGTTTTCCACGTGCAGGTGTTCGAGTAGAACGGCGTTGACGAGGTTCACCAAGTCTTTGGGATTGTGCACGATGCCTTGCGGCATTTGCAAACTGAATTTGGAATGCGTGGGGAGGAGCGTCATGGTGTACTTGGTGCCCGCCAGACGGGCGTCGTCTGGCGAAAGGTTATAAAATTTCACCGGATACCTGACCTTTTGCAGGGCGACCTCCCATTCTCCCTGCAGAACGATTTTCTCGGGCAAGATGTTAGAAAATCTGGCCGTGGTGTTGTCGGTAAAGTGTTCCATGGAAGCGTTGCTCACGAGAGTGATGGAGAAGGGCTTGGTCTTAATCATGTCGAATCGATGGTCGAAGCCAGAACCCACGAGTTAAACTTTGCCGGATACCCCTTCCACTTTACCAAGACCTGCTTGTGGCGCCCTCGGCCCTTGGTCTGTAAAACGCGTTGCGATCTTAAACGTCCGAGGTAGCGCGACCTTTTGTAGCTCCTCGGTGTAGAATGTGCCGTCTATGGCTTCTCCGGCCAGATCCTTCAACTTATATACCACCGTCCGACCACGCACCACCTCGGCTATCCGAAATATTTCGTCCGTCCAATTCTGCTCGTAGCCCTTGTCGAATTTCATTTTTCTTTAGAGATGCGCACGTGATCGCCGACGGAAAATGTGGGTTTCCCTGCGCGAGGTAGGGTCCTATTTCCGTAGAGATTGCGGTACACTCGTAAAATGTTAGATTCGTTCACGTCCTTCGGAGCCATTTTTATGGACCTGTGATGCGAGCTATTGTACGACTCGAGTAAGGCCGGAAGGACTTCCAAGTACCTGTAACTGTTTTTGTGCGTGAAATACCTCCACATCTTGGTTTTTAAGGTGCGGTTGAAGCGCTCCACGACGCTGGCTTTAACGTTATTTTTGGTTGTGTAATGTTTCACGTCGTGTTTCTTCAGAAAGTCGCGAAAAGTCTTGTTGGTAAACTCGGTTCCCTTGTCCGTTTGGAGGACCCTGGGGACGCGTTGGGAGAATATGGAGCGAAACGCTTGCGCAACCTCGGTACCCAGCTTCGATTTCAGGGGTACGGTCCAAGCATATTTGGAAAATACGTCGATAACGGTCAGAATGTACATGTAAGGTTTGTTATGATCCCTCACGCTGCTCATGACGTTTAGATCGGCCTCCCAAAGATCGTCCATATTCGTCGCGTGATAACATCTGGTGGGGAACCGCTTTCTGACCGGTTTGTGCAGAGTGTAACTGTCCTGGGTTTGAAGGAAGGACTCGATATTCGCCTTAGACGCACCCGTGGCCTTTCGAAGGGGCTTGACCGTACCCAAACCGGCATAGTGTTCCGGTTTGGCATAGTATCGCCTTAGCGCCTTCCATTCCTTCATGCTTTACTTGTACAGGGGTTGCCAGACGCGTTTTCGAAAATGGTACGACGCGGAAGGCGATTTCGATTTCTTTTTCGGAGTGGCAGGGTTTGCCCTCTTCTTTTTGCGAGGCGAGAGGAGGTTGACCTTTATGGTTCGGGGTTCGACCTCCTGCTTCACCGGCACGCGTTCGTGCACGTCTTCGTAATCGTCGTCGTCGTCGTCGTCGCCGAGGAAGGGCTTTCTGACTTGTGCCACGAGATCGAGGTAGTTGTCCAATTTATGTTTTACGAGCCGCCACTTTTCGTCAGCAGAGAGCTTTGCGCTCTGCAGGTTCTGAATTTCTTTAGCCAATCTGGATATGGTACGGTCTATAGCGTGAAGCTTATCGACGGTCTTTGGTTGCGGTGCAACGAGGATCTGCTTGCCTTACTTCATCCTGTTAATTTCGACACTAGCGCGCCGCCAAGCGAAGCCAAGACGGGTAGGAGAAATGCCGGCAAAAAACCTCCTTTTTGAACCAAGATGCTCTTCTTCTTCTTCAGAGGAACCCGTTTATCCGTCAACTTCCTCCAAGAAGCCTTGTGCTTCTTTAGGCGACCCAAGCACTTTGCGGGAAGTTGCACGTGACCTCTGCACACGTTGAGCATGCATTCGCTAATGGCCTTGATCAGATCGCCATCGGCATTTTTTAACAACATTTTGCGCAGAGGGGCCTTCGCCTTGGCCAGAGCCGTCAAATTACCGTGCTGTCTCGCTATGCGAGGACTGGTCAGCGTCGCAAGCCTTAACCTACCTCTAGCCATGCTTGCGCGATAATGACGTTCGCTCCGAAAGCGGTACTTTTTATTTAGACTCAATGGCCTCAGTTGGGTAAGACTCTGCCGGGATAATATAGAACGAAACGAACCCGAGTCCTCTCGGCGGTCTTAGTTGGGTACGAAATAAGAGAGGTTTTCCCCCGGCAGCACGCCTGTTCGATACCTGTATCGGGCGGGCGTGTACTGAGTGCAGTCCAACACGAGATACCCGTGAGGGCGTTCGGTGGCCTTCTCGAAGGCCTCCAAGAGAAACCTAGAGTTCCTGGGTTCGATCTGCTGGCACAGTCTCTCGATCTGCATCTTATCCCGGTTGTTCTTGAAGACCACGACGTAGTTTGCATTCAGAGAGATGTTGCGATATTTCTGACCCTGCGGAAACACGTTCTGCAGGATGTAGACGATGCCGAAGCGCTTGTGATGGGAGTCTCTGGTGAAAACATTGGGCACGTCCTTCCCGCCACCCTCCAGCATCAGATCGTCGAGGACGACCAGGTCGTTCTCGCCCACCGAAGCAAGTTCGGGTATGCCCGCGTGGGTCTCGCAACGCAGAGCCGAGGGTTCGAGTCTCGGCGAATACTCCGGAGGGTGGCACCACAGCACCCTCCTGGGGCGCACGTCGAACATCCGGTGCGCGTGGCGTAACAGGTTTTTCACGAAGGTCGACTTGCCGCACCGCGACGGCCCCGCCACGAGCATCGTGCTGGGAAACTCGAATCGCCCCAGGTCTCGGGGACCGGGCATCGTCTCCTCAGGGGCGCCCGGTTCGAAATGACTTTAGCGCGGCTGTAGACGTCTCATTTATGCGTTCCTTTTGAACCCGTAGGGATAGGAATCGTGATCGCCGGCGAGTACGCGCTTGTTGACCACCATCCTAAACGTCTTCGAGCTGGGTTCGGTGACGACCGTCCAAGACGGTTTCCGCGAAATCTGCGTGCCCGCCAGCTTCACCGCACGGTCGTTGTCCCTCAGCACCACGTCGCGAATCACCTCCGCGTTCACCAGCTCCAGGTTGCCCGAATTGAGCGTGATCCCCTTCACCTTGCACACCGAGAAGGTATTGCCCGTCTCGGGGCAAACGATCTCCATGCAGTAGCTCTTGGCCCCCGCGGAGGCGAACCGGGCGATGTAAGAGCCCCGCCCGTACTTCTCCAGCTCGTCCGTCATGTCCCCCAGGAGGCGTCCAACGGACAGCGTCCAGTCGCCCGGAGCGGCGGCGACGACGACGGAATCGGTGTCGAAGTAGCAGACCCGTTCTCCCAGCCTCTTGAGGTAGGAGTAGAGCACCAGGCGCGCGTGAGCCGTGGTGTAGGCCGCCAGGACGGCCTTGGCGGTGGGGTTCACCTTGCGGTGCTGCTCGCAGTACTTCCACACCGCGTACATGATCCGGTCGGTGACGGGCACGTAGGTCTGCACTTCCACGCCAGGGTCGTTGAGCAGCTCCAGGAGGCGGTCGTACCGGTCCACCAGCTCGCACGTGGGGAGGTTTTCCCTCTGCCCCAGTTTGCCCCAGAAGCTGTTGAGCATCAGCTTGGCCAGCTCCCGCCTGCCGGGGTTGGTGGCGACGGCCTGGGGATCCAGGGCTACGCCTTCGTGTTCGAAGAATTGCTCCACGTACTGCTGCTTTGCGGCAGGATCGTCGCAATCCGAGGGCCAGCCGGAGGCTTCGGTCTTGATCTTCAGGAACTGATTCACCTAGTCCTCGAAGAGACCCTTGGCTGCGGTGGTCGGTTCGTGCTGCACCACGTCGTACTCCCAGATCTCGTGGACCCGGGGGAGGCGGTACCCCTCCTCCAGGGCGGCCTTCATCTCGTCGACCACCCAGGTACCCGACAACGCCCTCTCGCGCTCGCCGTGGTGGCACTCGTCTTGGCTCTCCGCCTCCTCACAAGCGCGGCATAGCGGGAACATCAGCTTGCCGCCGATGCGCGCCGGTAGCACCGGGTGGTACAGGTGTTGCGGCAGTAGAACCTCGCACTTCACCAACCCGCCCCCACGTCTTCCAAGCGCGGGAATCGATCCACGTGGATCTTGGGATGGCCCGCGGGGTAGGGCTTCGTCTTGTTCACGTACGGATACAGGCTGCATACGTCGTAGTAGTAGATCTTGCTATCCCCCTTCGCCTCGCAGTACGTCTTGGTGCAGTTGGTGCGACCTCCGTAGAAGGCGTCTCTGGGGTTCAGGGGTTCCGGTACCGTAAAGTCCCTTGCGTGGCGCGCGAGGTCCTGGTTGGCCTCCACCGCGGCGTTGAACTCGCACTCCCACATTTCCACCACGGCGTAGCCGGCGGCCTTGATCTCGGCCGTGACCTTCTCGGTGCTCTCTAACCTGGAGGTCATGGTTTCGTGTCCCGAGTTGTATATCGCCGCATGGCGATTGTGAAAGCACCGCCTGCAGCCGTGGTAAAAGCAGCCGTGGAAAAAGTACGCGGTTTTTTCGGCCTCTCTTTACCCGTTCACCTTGTGCCCCGCGATTTTGACTTCGCGTTCTCGCATGGCGTGCAGGATGACGATGCCGTTTTGCATCTCTAGCCAAGTTAGCCATATGCATGCGGCGCGAGACTGCCGGTCCGCTAGTCGATACCCGCCCGCTGGCAAGAGGGCAATTTTTTTAAGCGGCATGAAGCGCTTTCTATACACGCACATGCACGCCTGCGCGATGGTGACGCATTCTCTGAACGGGTCTATTCCGTTCTCGTCCAAGAATTCCCTTCTGAATTTGGAAACTCCCTGACTGAGTAGAAATACGTCCATCTTGCAATACGCCACCATTTCCGCCCTCATGTCGAAGACGTACCCGGAGGACGCCTTTTCTTCGTGCCACTGCTCGAAGGCTTTCCGACCCTCCGCCGACATGCCCTCCGGACAGTAATGCCTTTTGTCGGGAATCGAACCCACGTACTGCTCGTTTTCCTTCGTGTTAAACAGGTACGGGAAATAACATTTGCATTCCTTCAATCCGAAGGTCTTGGAAAAGCGGGAGAGTGGCATGGGTATGAAGTTGAGCGAGTCTAGAAATGTGACGTCACCGTACCTCATCCTGTAGATCTTGATCCCGTTCATGATGAGCTCCGGCGCCCAGTCTAAGTGCGCCACCATGTACTTTAATAAAAACTGCCCGTCGTAAGCTCTGAGGTTATGCGCCACGACGTAGACGTCCCAGGCTTCGAACCTCGCCTGCGCGCTGTGCTCGAAAAGCTGCTTCACGGGTTCGTCCATGAACACCCATTCTTTGCAACCGCATTCGGTGCAGTATGCCGTCTTGTGGCGTTCGTCGATGCAGTGCGGGCAGGCTTGGTACAACACGCACAAGTTAGGTACATGCTCGTATGTGTCCTTTTTGCCGGTATATGGAATGTTTTGCGTGCATTCAAAGTCGATAAACATAAACACGTACCGGTTTCTTTTGTTCTTTGCGGCATACGGCCGCATATAGCACATGTGGCTAGAATTCACGTGTGTCTTGAAATGATAGCAGTACTTTTCCCCGCACTCGTGCGCGGTTTTTCTGTGCCTCGCATTCACGAGCTTATTGCAAGACGTACACACCTTTTCTACATCGCACACCGACAGCGCCTTTGGGAAAAAAACGCCTTTCTTTGCGTGGTTTGCAAAGCATGTCGGTCCCTTAAAATCTCTGTTGCACCCGGCGCAGCGTATGTAGGCGTCAAATCGCGCATCGCACTGCTGATGGCATTTAGCACACCTGGCGTCGCAACTGTGAAATTCTTTTTTGTGTGCCGAGGGATGATGACACCGGCGGCAATACCATTTGCATTTAAAGCACTTGTGAAGGTTCGCGATAGCATTAAAATGCCCGGCGTGGAGCATGACGTCGATGTATTTATCGCATTTCTTATCCGACGCGTACAGCACGTGCTTCCCCGTATGATCGCCAAACACCGTCACAGCGTAGCCCTTTAACGCAGCGTCAAAGCGTCTGACGTCATTTATCGTGCAGCTGTCGTGGCCTTGACCGATGCTCGCGCACAAGGCTACGGCCTTCGATTTTTGCAGATAGTCGGAGCGCGTCATCGTTCTATAGTTGACGTCGCGATCCACTTTGGCTTTAACTACAACAATGGCTCTTGCTAAACACAAGTTGTCTTTGTTGGTTATTTCGACAATGCCTTTATTGTCCCTACAGGCATTGCAAGGTTGGTGGCACGAACCCGAGACCTCCTTGGTCCACACAAACGTCACATGAAGAGGCCCGCTTAGCAAGAATTGTTGGTTACTTTGCATTACTTTTTCGATGCTTCCAACAATGACATCCGCATTCAATTGCTCTACGCGCCTCACGCTCATGTTGAAGGCTTTGACGTCTGCTTTTCGTCTGTTATGGATATGCCTAAATATCCGGGTTCGTTTTCTAACAGGTTCTCTTTCGCAAAGTTTAGAATATCGTTAAACAAATGCGATACCCATTGCTCCGGGTTAACATCTCTGGGGACCGGGTTTACGGTAATTTGAGACTCTGTTGAGCCGGAAAAAAGCTTTGGCAGCCTTCTCTGCTTGTGCCCTATAATTTCGAACGTAGGCTGCAAGGTGCCATCGCGACTTCCCCCGGGTTGCGGCTCCATCTTATCGTCCGAATGCACGATCGCTCTTTCCCTGCAAAGTGCTGCTGCTATTTTGTTTTTATTTTAAACTATTTTTCGTCAAATAGAACGATTTTGTAGAAAAACCCACTATCGCTCCCGTTTCTCACTACGGCCGTTTGCTCTTGGCACCGGGTTTTTATAAGCTCGCTTATCGCAACCGCAATTACAACATGCAGGTCGAGTTAAATGCCTCATTTCGCCACAAAATTGTCAAAATGTAAAAACGCAGTCATCCTGTCACGATCCGCCACTGCGCGATCCCTACCATCGGCAATAAAGCTGCATTTTATCGCTGACGAACATCCGTTTCTCACGCTCAATTTTCACTTACATCAGCACACGGTCTTTGCGCGTAGTGCTGAGAATGACTGAAGCGAGCAGAGTTGTAACGCTTGCACACCCATTAGTGCAATATTTAAAACTATGAGTGTCGTGTGTAGTGTTTTTGTGTTGTGCCGTGCATACGTATTATGTAAAATGTAAGAATTAAATAGAATCAGCAGATACTTCCTTTCTAAGGAGTAACACCAACTGTCGAATAAAAATTCTCAAGTGTTACGTTCGTATGACCTCTACCCTCTATCTCTTATAGGTGAGTACGAAAGTTTATTTTCATATCCACTTAATTTTAATCCAGATAAGCTTTTCGGGAAATGGTTGCTTTGCACATCCGTTATACATCCAAAGGGACGCTATACACTGGCCTTAAAATTCTAAATTCTTTCCATCAACATGGCGAGCAAGAACTGAAAAGCGACATGCCTTTAAAAAAGAATGGCTAAGCATTGTACAATTCGAACCATTTATAACATATCTCGGAAATGGCTGACGTCACAAAAAAGTTATTTCAAATAAATTGTGTGGGTTTTTAAAGATATCTAAATTTTTTGTATTGTATGTTTTTCTCAAACCTTAGCAGTTATACAAGATCATAGAAAATTTCTTCCGAATCAAGAGGACTTCACAGGCTATTTCCACAAAATTCAAGATATACATTTTATTTTTCATGTAAATGTCTTTAATATATGGTGTTGTAATTAAAATCGTCAGAGACAGTTTTAGAAAATAAAACATTTCGGAAAATAGTTCATGTAAAGGGTAGTTTGGGGTGGAGGGACTTTCTTGAAAATCTCTGTGTCGTATCTTTGGAACGTACTCAACCTAAATACCAAGTTTAGTATTTATCCGACTTTTCATTTTTGAGTTATGCTGCTCTGACACATACACACAGAATTTTCTAAAAATGTTTTTTATTCAGGGGACCTCAAAACAAGTATTTAGTTTTCCAGTGAAATCTCAATATTGAATATTTGGATGCAATTCATACCTCCTCTACCTACTATTTTACGTGGTAGAGATAGTAGAAATACCAACCTCTTCAGCAACAGGTCCACAGTTGTCCAGCTTGACAATATAAAAGGTTTTAGAACGAATAGCAAATTACTAAAAGCCCCTAAATCAATATTATTACATGCAGTTGTGAAAAATATTCCAGCTATGATTAATAAATTCTGGGATTACGAGAAATTTGTTAATATTAGTTTAAACGTATATAGTTGCAAGAAAAGTGAGTATAGCTAGCTCGAAACTTAGCGTTGTTGTCACAAATAAAGGTTATAGAGAAAACTCTGATTTTCATAAAAGTAAGATTAAAACTACTTGCTTAAGGTAAAATGCTTGTCTCATATTAAGAATATTCTCAGATATTCGGAGAATGGCGCGAAAGTTGAGTCTTGACGCCTTGTTATTTTTATTCCGTTTTTTCTTCAAGTGGGTTTCTCTATTGTTACATTTGTATAGTCACTGTAACTATTTTTACTTTCTCTACCACGTACATAGCAGGTACAGGAGAAATTGCATTGCACTCAAAAATTCCATACCGGGAATTCACCAGAAATACATCTATAGATTTGCACATTTCAACTTATTACATAATTGGCTTGTATTGTGCATGATGTTTCATTTAAATACCCACAAACTGGGTCTGTGATTATTACTTATTGTTTTTATGTGTTTCAGTGGGTGAATAATAATTACTTTGTTGGCATCGTTATCACAGTACTGTTTCACTTGTGAAATTCCGTTCTCTTTGTATGAAAATGAAAAAAGAAAAGATAAAAGAATGACGAGTTTTAGTGAGAAAGGTCTAAAGCTTTTAAACATTAAAATCAACATGGAAACTTTGTAAATAGACAACGCCACAAAGTAATAATAATAATAATAATAATAATAATACACATAAATTGTGTGCTTTAACGTTCTTGTACAGTTCTTGTACAGTAAGGCTTCGTTTCCTACGGTTTAACAGTTGTACAAAAGACATTCACAATGAGACTACTTCACAGCTATTCCCAGAAAATTGAAGTTATACATTTTATTTGTCATGCAGATATCTTAAACATACTGTACCGTAATCAAAAGGGTTAGAGCCATTTTAAGACAATAAAAATAACGAACTTTCTTCCACTAAACGGGTAGTTTGCGGTGTGGGAATTTTCTTGAAAATCTACGGTTTGTTAATTTTTTTTTATACGCTACTATTTTAGTGTGTGTGCGAGTATGTGCCTAGTATCCGTGCGCTACAAGCCAAAACGACGCCATTATAGAAAAACTTTATCATTTGCCTACCGGACAGGGACAACCGCGAAAAACCTGAAAAAAGCTCTAAGAGTATTCTAACGCTTACCGATCTGGAAAACCCATGAAAACAAGATAGTACACTTTTTTGCCGCTTTCGACCGGCAATGAGAACCCTGCTCCTACGTACGCTAGCGACCAGGTTTTTGGTATAGTTAAATTACGTCTGTGCAAAGGGCGTCTGTTCCGCTTTAAAAAACCTAGGTATATCAGTGCGTAGTGATGTTTGTTGATCTTATAGCTGGTTAAGCATTTTTCAAAAACAGTTTGCTACACGCTACTATTAAATGTGTGTGTGTGTGTGCGAGTATGTGCCTAGTATCCGTGCGCCGACAAGGTAAAACTTCATCATTTGCCTACCGGGCAGGGACAACCACTAAAAAACCTGAGAAAACCTCGAAAATTAGAAACGGCTTCGTCATCCACTACAGAAAACGCCTACCAACCAGGGAAAACCTATGAAAAAGCAGAAAGAGCTTGCATTCGTTTACCAACCGCAGAAAACCCCCAAAAAACTAGTTATTTTTTAAAAAAAACGAAAAAACAAAAAGAAAAAAAGAAAAAAAGGAAAAGACGAATAATATAAGTATGGCAACTGCAACGGGTGTGTGTGTGTGTGCGAGTATGTGCCTAGTATCCGTGCGCCGACAAGGTAAAACTTCATCATTTGCCTACCGGGCAGGGACAACCACTAAAAAACCTGAGAAAACCTCGAAAATTAGAAACGGCTTCGTCAACCACTACAGAAAACGCCTACCAACCAGGGAAAACCTATGAAAAAGCAGAAAGAGCTTGCATTCGTTTACCAACCGCAGAAAACCCCCAAAAACTAGTTATTTTTTAACAAAAAGAAAAAAAGGAAAAGACGAATAATATAAGTATGGCAACTGCAACGGGTGTGTGTGTGTGCGTGTGTGTGTTTGTGTGTGTGCGAGTATGTGCCTAGTATCCGTGCGCCGACAAGGTAAAACTTCATCATTTGCCTACCGGGCAGGGACAACCACTAAAAAACCTGAGAAAACCTCGAAAATTAGAAACGGCTTCGTCAACCACTACAGAAAACGCCTACCAACCAGGGAAAACCTATGAAAAAGCAGAAAGAGCTTGCATTCGTTTACCAACCGCAGAAAAGCCCCAAAAACTAGTTATTTTTTTAAAAAAAAGAAAAAAAGGAAAATACGAATAATATAAGTATGGCAACTGCAACGCGTGTGTGTGTGTGCCTATTTAATTTTTATTTTCTTTTGCACTGCACACATTTGTGTTACAATATATGCATTTTCAATTTTGGGAAAACCTATGAAAAAGCAGAAACAGCTTGCATTCGTCTACCAACCAGAGAAAACCCCGAAACACTAGTTATTTAAAATTGCTGATGAATTCTGGATAGGCTTTTGCAAATGTTGTTGGTAGCAAAACTTACCTTTACCATCACCTCCAACATACCCCACTCCCACACCTTTTTTCTTTCCACCAATCATAATCTCTCTTATTCTTACCAATCAACAACTTTCATTTGTTCCTTTCCACCAATAACATCACTTCTTATTCCCACCAATCACAACTTCACACGTCACTTTCTGTTATACTTTTTATCCCTCGTTCGCCATCTTTCCCCTCTTTCAGCCCCAACCTCCGCACCGACAACACCTCACCGCTCCTTAACCTCAACTTCATGCCTCCGCCATCTTATTCAGTTCCCATTTTTACCACCGCGCCTCTCATCTCCCAACCAGATTGCCGGCAAGAACAGATCTCGTTCATTCACACCTCGACGGTTGACTCGACAGCAGCTACTGTGAACACCTACGTCGTACACTTTTTTGACCGCTTTCGACCGGCTATGAGAACCCTGCTCCTACGTACGCTAGCGACCATCACGATGGTCCAGTACCAGGTTTTTGGTATAGTTAAATTACGCCTCTGCAAAGGGCGTCTGTACTGCTTTAAAAAACCTAGGTATATCAGTGCGTAGTGATGTTGGTTGATCTTAAAGCTGGTTAAGCATTTTCAAAAACAGTTTGCTTTTATTTTTTCGCGTCGTGTGAAGCTGCCGCGCTTTTGGTTACGCATCCACACCGGTAACAGGTAAGTACCACACGCATAATTATTTTTCGGACCTGCTTGGCGTAGGAATATATCCTTTCGTGTTTTGGTACTGTAACCTCAAATCTCCTTACCCTCCTCTTGCGTCCGCCATCTTGTTTAGTTCTCACCGCATCTCCTTGTCGCAGACCCTCCGCCATTTTTAGTTCCCACTATTTTAACCTCAAAATCTGCTCTTCTAAGCTCTTGCTACCGCCATCTTCTTTTAGTTCCCATTCTCACCACCGCGTCTCCTTGCCCCCACCTCTTGCGACCGCAATGTTCACCACTAACCTCCAAATTTCCTCGTCCTTAAACCTCTTGTCTCAACCATCTTGTTTAGTTCCCATTTTCGCCACCGCATCTCATATCGCCCCATCTCTCTATGCACTCAAGAAAACTACCATCCAACGTTCAAAAAATTGCTGATCAGTTCTCGACAGGCTCTTGCAAATCTTGTTGCTAGCAAAACTTACCTTTCCCATCACCTCCAACATACCCCACTCCCACACCTTTTTCTTTCCACCAATCATAATCTCTCTTATTCTTACCAATCAACAACTTTCATTTGTTCCTTTCCACCAATAACATCACTTCTATTCCCACCAATCACAACTTCACACGTCACTTTCTGTTATACTTTTTATCCCTCGCTCCCCATCTTTTCCCTCTTTCAGTCCCGACCTCCGCACAAACAACACCTCGCCACCCCGCTCCTCTCCATCACGTGACCTCCATACTCTTTCATCTTCCTTCCTTCATCTTCCACCCAAATTAACGAACCAATCAAAACACTCCACGTCACTTCCTGTTTCTCCTTTACCTTTCCCTAATCCTCAATTCTTTTAACTCGTCCCGGATGAACCAATTGCAATAACGATAATCCTCCCGCTCAGGGCGCTTTTCAAACTTACCGCCGCCGCCGTCGCACGCAGCGACACTAGCGACACTAGCGCCCCTAGCGGCAGGATTATCGTTAAGCCAATTGGCTCATCCGGGACTTATACTACTAATATCTATATTTCACCACAAATGCATGTTTTGCGATACCCTGAACCAAAGAGAAGAAAAAAAGCATTTCTTAAAAAGTTCCGTATGAGTACATATGCGTTCCTGTGTCTGTTTGTGTCTCTGAACAGCATAACGCAAAACGAAAAGCTGATTAAATATCAACTTGGTATTTATATACAGCATCTTACAAAAATGTTCAAGAATAGTCCCACTTCTTATTCCACCCTTTACATGAAAATACTTTTTGTTATTTTTTATTTTCTGGAAAATTTCCTAAAGTTTTGATTAAGATACCGTATGTTTAAAATATTTATATGATATATAAATCTATACCTTGAATTTTATTGAAATACCCTAAGAAGTCTCCCTTCATTCTGAGTGAATCTTGTATAACTGGTAAACAATAACAGATAAACAAACCTTCATTTCACAAAAAAATTAGATATGTATCGTTAAACCATAAAAGCTATTTGAAATTCCCTTTTTATGGCATCAGTCATTTCCGATATATTTATTTCCTATTGGTTTGATGTTTTCAACTCTGTCATTGTTTGAGGAAGCATCATCATTCAGTTGTTCCTCGCGATGTCACGGAAAGTGTATAAAATATCAAAGCCAAAATATAGGGACCCGCTTCTTTTCATCTCAAGAGCTTGTTACCGCGAATAAGCATTTGAATGTTGTTTCTGCATGCTGTAAGTAGGCACTTTTTGCTGGATTTAAAATCATTCCTAAGCAAAAACATATTTTAATAACCTAAAAGAACCATTTCTATACGCAGACTATAATTATAACAAATACCAGGTGACCAACCGCGCCGTATTTCACGTGTTTATATATGTATTCGTGGTTAAGAGTTACAGAAGTCAACGGGGTAATTCCAAACAAACGCAGGTCAGTGGAGAAGTGACGCAATAACGTGAGCCACCTTCCTTCTACTAAACTTGCTTATCAGCGAACTCGATTAGCGGATGTGCTCATTGAGAGGCAGTTTCCAGGCTTATACTAGAGTGTACAGTTAGTTATGATAGACAAGAACACTGTAAACAACGTAATGATGATGATAATAGTAATCACAATAACAACAACAAGGGAACAAGCGCCAGTGATACACATTATGTGCTCTCATCTTTGCATGATTTTCTTTATGTCCCTTTACTACTCTGCATATAGTGCGTAATAGTAATAATAATAATAATGATAATAGGGGAACAAATACCAGTGATACACATTAGGTGCTCTCGTGTTTGCATGGTTTTCGTTATGTCCCTTTAATGTTTTGATTTACTCTACTATGTGCATAGTGTGTAATAATCATAATACCTAATAATTGAACAAATGCCAGTTTTGCACAATACGTGCTCTAGTGTTTGCATGGTTTTCGTTATGTCGCTTTAATGTTTTGATTTACTCTACTATGTGCATAGTGTGTAATAATCATAATACCTAATAATTGAACAAATGCCAGTTTTGCACATTACGTGCTCTAGTGTTTGCATGGTTTTCGTTATGTCGCTTTAATGTTTTGATTTACTCTACTATGTGCATAGTGTGTAATAATCATAATACCTAAGAATTGAACAAATGCAGTTTTGCACATTACGTGCTCTCGTGTTTGCATGGTTTTCGTTATGTCGAAGTTAAGTTGAGTTTTATCTATGCACGCTCTTTAACTTCTATGGTCCTTAGCGTCCCATTCTATATTGGGCGTGAAAGACCAGGTACGTTTGCTTAGAGGCCCCTTTATCATCTTGAGGTTCTTTTACGTGCCGTAAATGTACGACACGGGACCACCAATTTTACTTCCCTTCCGAAGAAAGCCATGCTAGGGATTTTTACGCCCGAAAAAATCCATCGCCCTCCGCCGGGTTTGAACCCGCGACCTTGGGAACTAGAGGCTAGCACGATATCACTAGTCCACGGAGGACAACGTCGCTTTAATGTTTTGGTTTTGCTATACCATGTGTGTAGTGGTAATAATAATAATAATAATAATAATAATAATAATAATAATAATAATAATAGGGAAACAAATGCCAGTAATACACATTACGTGTTCTCATTTTTGCATAACTTTTGTTACGGTCCTTTAATGTTTTAATTTAACTCTACAATGCATATAATCCGTAATGTTAAACAACAGCGTAAATACCATTTACTAAACAGCTATGAACGGATACTGATAGGTCAAGTGAAGGCATTTTAATTATTTATCACTCTAATAAGGGAATGTGACTGAAGTGGAAAACATTCTAAGATCTTTTCGATCGGTTTACACTGTTCTTGTCTATCATCACTGACTGTACACTCTAGTGCAAGCCTGGGAACTTCCTTTCAATTATCGCGATCCGCTAATCGTCTTCGCTAACAAACAAGAAGTGTAGAACGAAGGTCGTTCACGTTATTGCGCTAGTTCCCCACTGACCTGCATTTGCTTGGATTTGCCCCGTTGAATTCTGCAACTCTTTTAACGCACGAAGGGACATCTACACAAGTAAAATACGGCGCCGTTGGACCACCTGGTATGTATGAGTTTATCATTGGTGGAGAATGTCGTGTGAATTTATCACATCAGAATTTTCTTTTTGCTTTCTCTGTCACTTACATAGTGTAGTTAGAGGAATTATTGCATTCCACTCAAAAATTGGATCTCGAAATTACGCTGAACGTATACGTTTTGAGGTCCACAGATTCCAAAAAGAAACATTGTTACAAAAAGTTCCATGCGCAGTTTTTGTGTGTGTGTGTGTGTGTGTGTGTGTGTGTGTGTGTGTGTGTGTTTGGATGTGTATGTCTATCCATTCGTCCAGCCCTCCGTCCATACCAAGCGAGATGGTGCCGCGGTAACGTGTGTTGCTCGCATTAGGGAGGTCCCGGGTTCGATTCCCGGTGACCGCCCACTCTGACCATGGGTTTTTAGCCGTTTTATCGAGTCTGTAGGCAAATGCTGGAGTGGTTTTTCATCTACCACAATTTCCTTTCCATCATTTCCCCTTTTTCTTCTCATTGTTTCGTGGCGTATGGCGGTTTCGAACAGATGGCGCGGATGCTTGCTTAAAGGAAAGGGTACTCCCCGTCATTATTAGAGGGGTGCTTGGCCGACGGGTCGTTGATCGCCCTCTCTGGACAGCTCCAGCTGTGAGACGGATCTTCAAGCCTGGAATTATTAGATTTCTACACGTCTTTGTGACCAGTGGTTCCGTCACTTCATCCCCTCCACCTGGGGGATAGTAGTTATAATAGGTCTAAGTGGTGAGGTGTCCCTCTCTATTGTACAACCCTAACCCTCCGTCCATTCGTCTGCCTGTATTTATGTGAATATAACTCAAAAACGAAATATTTGATAAAGACCAATTTTTGTATTTCAGTCAGACACTATTTAAGCGTGCCTAACGAAGGTTTTAGGAACATTCTCCCATTCAAAACTACTACCCTTTACATGGAAAATATTCCTTTATTACTTTCTCGACTACGTAAAGTAAGTAGGGGAAGTATTGTATTCCACCCAAAAATTCGATACCGAGATTTCACCGGAAATACATGTTTTGAGACCCCCTGAATGCAAAAAAAGCATTTTTGGAAACGGTGTGTGTGTCTGTGTGTGTGTGTGTCTCTGTGTGTGTGTGTTTTTCAAGAAAATCCCCCACCCCAGATTACCCTTTACATGGAAGATTTTTCGAAAATTTTAATTTTCTCAAAAATGGCTCTAACGATTTTGATTAAAATATCATATGTATAAGATATTTTTATGACAAATAAAATGTATATCTTGAATTTCCTGGGAATGTCTCCAAAAGTATTCTTCATTGTGAACGACTTTTGCATAACTGGTAAACCATAAGAGATAGACAAAATTTTACTGCACAAAAATGTAGATCGCCTTAAAATACACAATTTGTGTCTTATACATTTTTTTTTTGTTGAGTGAACCATTTTCGAGATATTACTTATTATTCCCTTAAATTTTTCAATACTTATTTTCTCAAATTGGAATTCGTTATTCAATTTTTTTGTCGTTGATATGCAAAGAGTATTAATCTGTGGGAAAGGGAATGGTGCTGCACCTAGCAACCAGCTATTAAGAGGTATGTATGTGCTTAAAGGCTACTGTATTTCTATATTGCCCTTGTAAATATATATTCTCCTTACATCTACAAGAAACTTAGCAATAAGATAGAGGCTGCAAATGTTTATCTCGATTAACATGAAGTACATGGACAATAAGCGTTTGTAAAAGTAGTTTGTACAAGAGAAGAGAAAGTCATGTGAGTGTAACACATCAGATTTTTTTTAATTTTCTCGAAAGTAGCTAATGATTTTGTTTAAAATACCGTACGTTTAAAGTATTTTCATGGCTAATAAGTGATACGAGAGAGGACCTATTCGTTCTGAATGAAATTTGCATAATCGGTAAACCGTAAGAAATAGACAAAAACTAATTACACAAAAAATATAGAGTTTATTAAAATACACAATTTATGTCAAATAATAATCTGATGTGTAGCATTAGCAGTTTTGGAATTAATATTGGTTAAACCCTAAAGTTTTCTCAGGCATATTGTATAATTCTTATTTTTTCTTTCTCTAATACTTACCTCAGTAACTAGATGGGAAAATTATTGCATTTTACCCAAAAATTTGACACCGAAATTTCACGAAAACACACGTTGTAGGACTCTCTGGATAAAAGAAAAGCATTTTGGAAAACGTTGGTTTGCGAACAGCATAACTCTGAAACGAAAAGTCGGTTAAGTTCCAAACTTTATGTTTAAGTTCAGCGTTTTCCAAAACTGCGACACGAGGGTTGTCTAGAAAATCTCTCCACCCCTAAGCTGTACTTTACATGAGAAATTTTTCGGTATCTTTTTCCCTCAAAAATGGCTCTAACGATTATGATTAAAAATACCACGCGTTTAAGTTTACAGGTAATAACCTATGTCCTTCTCTTCATCGTGAGCTACTTGGTAAACCGTAAAGCACAGACAAAATTTTGCTGCATAAAAATGCAAATTTCTTTAAAACACGCAATTTATTTAAAATAACCTTTTTGTGGCATCATCAATTTCTGAGATATCTATTACTAATGGGTCGAGTTGTTCATTGCTTGGTCATTCTCGCGATTGCAAGGAAACATTATGGAATTTTAAGGCCAGTATATAGCGTCGAGTTCTTAAACATTTGACTATCGCTGTTCTCTTTGCATCTATAACGAAATGTGTAATTTAGCTATTTCTCTAAAGGTTTATCTCGATTAAAATGAAGTAGATAGAAATATAAGCCCTCGTAAGAATAGCTTTTATACCCATTAATAACTGATAAGGGTAGAGGAAGTGATCTGAATTGTACGCATGAGAGTTTTTATATGAATTTTTCTATAGTAATGCTATGCTTTACAAGAACCCTCTCTGTTGATCAACAGGAGCGGCTGCTGTTGTCTGTTCTGCCACGACACGTTGCTATGGAGATGAAGGCAGATATTGCAGGGAAACCCAAAGATACAATGTTCCATAAGATTTACATCCAACGGCACGAAAATGTCAGGTAGGTCCACAAATAATGTGTAGTCTCTCTGTTTGGGAGAATGCTTGAGGTGGTGGTGGTGGTGGTGGTGGAAGTGGTGATGATGGTGGTGATAGTGGTAATAATGGTGGTGATAGTGGTAATGATGATAGTTGTGGCACTGATGATGGTCGTTATGGCGGCAGTGATGGCGGTAGTGATGGTGGTACTTATGGTGGTGGTGGCGACAGAGATGGTTGTGGTGGTTTGAGGCAATAATGGTGGTCGTGGTGGCGGTATTGATGATAGTGATGGCGATAGTGGAATTGATGGTGCTGGTAGTGGCAGTGATGATGGTAGTTATGGAGGTGACCGTGGCAGTAATGATGCTGGTGGTGGCGTCAGTAGTGGTGGTGGTGGTGGTGGTGGTTGGCAATGATGATGGTTGTAGTGGCGGCAATGAGGGTGGTGGTGATAGCAGCAGTGATGATGGTGGTAGTGGCAGTGATGTTGGTGTATCAATGGTGGTGTTGGCGGTGATGTTGATGGTGCAGTGGTGGTGGTGGTGGTAGTGGTGATGGTTGCACTGATTGCAGTAGTGGTAGTAATGGCGGCAGTGATGATAGTGTGGTGGTGATGGTGCTGACAGTAGTGGTGTTAGGGAGGTATTGTCACAATAGTAGTAATAGCAGCAAAGGCTATGATAGTAGTATGGTATGTAAATGCTAGTAGTGATAATATTAATAGTGGCATCTCTTATAACAGTAGTGGTAGTAGTTGTGATAATTGTAATACGGTTGTTTGTAGTGATGGTAGTTGTGTAATAGTAACGGTAGTCGTGCTAGTAGCAAGTAATTGTGGTGGCTGTGGTATAGTGCCGGTAATAATAATAGTAATAGATACATAGCAGCTGTAGTGCACAGGGGCAGTAATAAGGTGATGGTGGTGGTGATTCTAGTTGTAATAGTGATAATATTGGGGGTAATAGCCGTGGTGATGGTGTTAGTGCTAGTGGTAACAGCAATAGTAGCGATGTTAGTGGGTAGTAGTAAACGCTGAGGCCGCTTTTCCTAATTAACTGAATGCTACAATAATAATAATAATAATAATAATAATAATAATAATAATAATAATAATAATAATAATAATAATTGAAGGTACAAGGAAGTCTTGAAGAAAAGAAGCTTCATCTGTTATGCCTTTCTTCTGTATCACTATATTTATTACATCAACTCTCATGAAAATACGATCAACTTGTGAGACCTTTTGTTCTCACGTTCACGTTTACTTTTGCTGTTTATTTTACAGAAATGCATTCAAATTAAATTACTTTAATATAACCATTCAAATAACCCCTGCAAAAATTGCATAAAGAAACGCTTATTTGGCACCACATATCTTATGTTACTCGAGTTTCCAGCTCCTGAAACAATATTTTCCTTTATTGTGATATTAGCTGTTAAAGTTTACGTTGATGTTTTGCAATGAAATAGTAAGCGCAGTAATATTTCATTTTACTGATTTTAAAAATGTGAGCTACAAGTACATAATAAAATGAAGGTTTTGCTTGTCTCAGGAAACACGCAATTTTATTTATGAAAAATAAATACAAAAATAATGGTGCCGGTTTTCCCTTTGCAAATACCACGATTACTTACTGGATTCAGATTTTAATGGAAACGTTAGAATATTTCCCCAGACAGGAAAAACTGCAAGCAACAGGCGGAAACTAATGAGCTTCACCTTACGTGGCAGGGCTTACGAAAGTAAGCTCGGCTTCATTTCTCTGCTAACATTGCCGCTGTCAAGATTATTGAATTCATTTTTGCTGCTGAGAAAAATCATTTCTGTAGTCTCTTGGCCGCTCTGATTAATATTTCATCGATCCAAAGTGCTCCTATTCAGCTGAACGGCGTGCCATTGAAATGTGAATAAAAACCCCCAAGACGAAGTTATGAACATTCCAGAGCAACAATGTTCTATGTCCTTGGCTTTCTTATGTCATTCTTTTTCTATGTCTTCCCGAACATATTCACACTCGAGAGAAAATGCAACTGTCGAATAATTATGAAATGCATTCGAATGTTGTGATCGCAGTTGCTTGGAGACTAATGTTTTGTCTCATGTAACAAAATACTTGGGCTGATCTCGTCGTAGCTCAGCCGTTAGAGTACCTGCCTGCTATGCAAGGGTTCCCGGATTCAATTCCCGGCTGGGGATGGAAAGTTTTCTCTAACCAAGATTATTGCCTATTCTCCCCAGAGCCTACAAGTATGAATGAGAGTGTGGATATGCGTGTGATCTAATTTACAAAACCCAAAGTTTAGTAGAAACCCAGAGACAAGCGAATACGAGTTAACACCATTGCCTATAAGCAATAGTATGTTCCAAAGGAAAGGCTGCCGATAAGACACTTGCAGTTAAAGGTGGGGTATAAATGGAACTAAAAAGAGCTTATGTATCCTTTGTTTTATCATGTCGTCCTCTGGTTTAGTGGCACCGTGTTAGCCTCTGGTTCCCGAAGTCGCAGGTTCAAACCTGGCGGAGGACAATTGATTTTTTCGGGCGTAAAAATCCTTAGCATAGCTTCCTTCGGAAGGGAAGTAAAGCTGGTCCTGTGTCGTAGACTTACGGTACGTAAAAGAACCTCAAACCTGATAAAGGGAACACTGAGCAAACTTTCCGGTCTTTTACGCCCGAAACGAAATGGGACGCTAAGGATCATAATCCATAAATAAACGTCCTTAAACAAAACTCAATTTAATTTAATTTTTTTGTTTTGTCATTTATTGTCCCATTCGCATTTAAAAAGTTTTAGCTTCTCTACTATATATCCAAAGTAAGATATATGGCATTCGAGTCGAAAATTGAATTCCAATATTTCACCGGCAATACACGTTTTGAGGTCACAGAATAAAAAAATAAATTTTATAAACAGATTTCTCTGTGTGTGTGTGAATTGCATAACTCAAAAACGAAAATTCGATTAGCTGAACTTAGTATTCTAGTTTAGCACCTTCCAAGGATGCGACAGGAAGATTTTCGAGAAAATTCTCATACTTCAAATTGTGCATTGCATGAAATATGTTTCTTATTTTTTTATTTTTTTAAAAATGGTTCTAATGATTTTGATTAAAATAGCAAATGATAAATAAAATATACATATATTGAATTTTCTGTGAGTAATCTGCTAAGTGCTCCATATTCTGAATTACTTTTATATAATTGGTAAACCGTAAGAGATAAACAAAATCTTACAGTATAATAAAGAGTTTATGTAAAATAATAAATGTTGTGGCGTTAACCATTTCCAAGATATCCCTTGCTATTGGTTTGAATTTTCAAATACTCGTACTTTTTTGAGTGGCAAGTCGATATGATACTTAAAGGCATTACATACTAGAGTGATCGGCTTTGTATAAATCTGACCATCCGTTTAGCTGTACCTACAATGAAATATATAAATATGTAATGAAGGTTTATATCAATCATAAAGAATTAAACAGAATAATAAGAATAATTTGTAGAAGACTGATAGAGAAATTCATGTGAAGACAACACATAAGATATGCTTTAAATATGGGTATCTATTTTATACCTAGTTCCGTATTTTCCAGGAGTCAAACTTTTCTGGTAGTTTCATAATAAATTTTTATTTATAACTCATTCATTGTAAACATACTGTAACGATGCATCTGGCGTTAACGTTACGTTTATATTAATGTATAGTTTTAGCCATATAATTCTAAATTATTAAATCTGAAACTTAAAGCTACCATATACGGTAACCAGGTGCGAGACCCAGAAGACGCTGCGTCAGATGGTATTCATCCTCGAGGCATTGCCCGGCAAATAGCTGAATTCCAGCGAGGACGTTGAATTAATTATGTCACAGATAAAAAGGGGTTGGGATTAAGGGTTAGTTACGGGTAGAGGATAAGAGTTGCAAGGGATTGAGTGTCACTATATGCCACAGGTAACTGGAGGAGTAACTCAGAGAATGTAAGGCATGTGGCAGGAGATCCATGCAGCTACGACACATACTACACTGATGTGCAAAACCTAAGGACGATAGTAATCTTCGCATGTCGTGACACTGCCAAGTAACATAGCTCGATAAAACTTGAATCATACCTATAGAGAACTGCCACGGTAAGCTGCAGTACGCTACTAAACGAAATATGCAATGAGATGAACAGAAATGCCACTTTTATTAATAGACCTTAAGCTACACTAAACTCAATACGACATATGATGGCCCTCTAGATTACAGAAACAGATACATGGTGCTTAAAAGGGTGTATGATCACCACGGACAGCAATGCATGCTCTGCATCGTGCTCCCATGCTGGCCACGAGGTTGGTAAGCAGTTCTTGTGGTAGGGCGTTCCATTCCTACACCAGCGCTGTTGACAACTGTTGGATGGTCGTTGGTGCATGTGGATATGTTACAATGCGTCTCCCCAAAGCATTCCACACGTGTTCGATGGGATTTAAATCGGGGGAACGGTCAGGCCAGTCCATTCGCCGAATACAATCTCGTTCCAATGCGGTCGTGCATTGTCATCCATAACAATGAAGCCAGGGCCAACTGCACCCCTGAAAAGACGCACATGGGGAAGGAGTACAGCATCACAATAACGTTGACCAGTGAGCGTACCGTGTTCAAAGATTTGGAGGTCGGTGCGACCATGCAACATTATGCCTCCCCAAACCATAACACCCGGACCACCAAAACGATCATCTTCAAGGATGTTCCTGGGTTCATTACGTGTACGCACCTATCACCAGATGAGGGTACGTCGATAATTACTACTTATATTGAATCTACTCTCATTCGAGAAGAGCACGCGATGCCATTCCTCGTTGGTCCAATTTTGATGCTCTTGAGACCATCAGAAACGGTGCCACCGATGTGTGGATGTCAATGGAATACAACGTATTGGCCGTCGGGCAAAGAGACTACCTCTGTGTATCGCCGTGCTACTGCGTATCGAGAAATTGCGTGCCTAACTGTCTTGTTAAATGTGGTTGCAATTGCACCTACTGTTTGGCGTGGATCCCTTCTGGACTGTTGCACAATGTAGCGGTCAGCTGCTGCTGTAATTGAGCGTGGTCGACCACCATCTCTCCTTGGGACAGCAGTGCCTGTGGTTTGGAAGGTACCCCATGCACGTGAAACAATGCTGTGAGCAATTCCAAACTCCTGAGCAACACTCGTCACACTTCGCCCTCCTTCCAGTTTCTCGATGATTCTTCCCCGTGTGAAGTCATCCAAATGGTGTCTACGGGACATGTTGCAATGAAAATCACCACTACAGTGCACCGTAACAGATCGCTATTTGCCACACCCGGCTTGTCCTGTTTCGTCAACTGCCCCGTGTTGCGGGCCAAGACACATTTGGCACTATAGGCTCGCTACACTCACGCCCTGTGACGTCCAGCTTTCTTTGTACGTGTGAGAGACCTCTGGCAGCATGCTACCGCACCTTCATCTACTTCCACCAAGTAGTTCATTTGTTATGTTACTTTGACCATCTCGTCCTTAGGTTTTGCACACCAGTGTACTTCTGACTTAGAAGTTCGAACTCGAACCATAGCGACTCACTGAGCACGGAAGGAAACCCAGGATAGGGAAGATCTTTAAGATTCCCTATACTCCATAGTACATACCCAAGGGAAGGGTTCCTAGTATGACCAGTGTTCCCAAACAATTACAGGAGTTCCAACGACTACAAAAATATATAATGTAATATAAATATGACTCGAGGCCGGAAAGGAGATTACGGAATGAATAAGTGAAGTGTGCCTTACCTGTCGTAGAGGCTGATGATGCATGGCGCTCGTTGATTATCACATCTTAAAGTAATGCTTTGCAACACGCGGCTGTTCAGGGATTAGAGCGGCGTGGGCTCCCGCTACAAGACGTCCAAAATCGACCATGAGGCATAGAACCCGGGATTTATACGCAAAACCTGACTAGACGCACCAATACGTCATTATTTAGTTGAAGGTCCTTGCTGCAACTCAAGTATTTGCCGGGCAATGGCTCGAGGTTGAATGCCATCTGACGCAGCGTCTTCAGGGTCTCGCCACTTGACTACCGTATGATAGCTTTACAGTTTAGAATTTTATGGCCAAAACTATACATTAATAAACATATTGTTAACGCCAGATGCACCGTGATAACACGGTCCGTGCAAGAGATAGTTTGAAATACTGTTTCAGTTTGTATTTCTTAATTTCTTTTTCAAAAAGCCCTTTCTTTATTTGTATTATGCATTTCTGTACATGCATAATCGATTCTTAAGCGTGTAGGAAAAAAATTCTATGTGTTACATTCATTCTTCTTTAAACTATTCTTACGTAAGCTAATTATTCTATCCACTTCTTGTTAATCCAGATGAACTTTCACTTCACATTTACACCTTTCGCTGTAGGATACAGTAAGTAAAGCGATAGTCAGATGTTTAAAGAGCGTGCCGTTATGTGATGGCTTTGAATTCCATGCCCACTGCATGACCACGAGAAAAAACCAGTAGCGACTTCCCAGTTGAGAAAACTTAAAGCATTTGAAAATTCAAACCAATGAGAAAGAATATATCTGAAATAGTTAACTACACAACAAGCGGTTTTAGACAGCAAAACTTCCAACCCAGAGCACATGAGCTAAAAGTTATAGATACATTATCGTAGTGTGATAATCTGCATTGTGACCAATTTGGTTTCAAGTCCAATCACAGGGCAATTACCCTTTGTATTTGCACATATTTAGTAACTCGACTTGGTTTGATTAGGTCTTACTTTTCATTCTGTCTTTTCACTTGATTAATTTCCGATGGCGGTTGCATTATCTTTTCACAATACAAATCGTCATACTTTAATTTATCACATTTCATTGTAGAGTTAATCTATACGTTACATTGGCAGCTTTCTTTGATCTAAAAAGTTACTCATTTATCTAACCTTCATTAAGACTAAACAGCGGAAATTAGGAATTCAGAGGAAATTGGAATGGAAGAGAAATTACATAAGCAGCAGAAAGAATAACACTAGAAGTGGTACTTACTTAAAAAATCTGTAGTGTTACACTCGCATTGACTTTCTCTACTCTAGTACAAACTATTTTTCCAAATGCTTATTCTCCATATGCTTCATCTTAATCGAGATATCCAGATGTTAATCTTATTGCTAATTTTCTTGTAGATGCAAGGGGAATTGGTAGGCTTTAAGCGATAGTAAAATATTTTAAGAGCTAGTTGCTATGTCGAGTATTCCATTCTCTTTGCATTATTTACGAAATTGGTTCAAATCAGCATTCCTTTGAAGCAAAAGGCGATAGAAGATTCACAAAATCATAGCTGTGCGTTTATTTCTCAGTATAAAAAATATTTGACTTTCGCTTAAGGCCTACTATGTTCACCTTATTTTGTATTTGCAAAGGCAATATAGAAATACAGTTGCCTTTAAACATAGACATATCTCTTAATAGCTTCATGGCTATGTGCAGCACCATTCTCTTTGCCACAGATTAAAACTCTGTGCATATCCAAGACAAAAAAATGAATAACGAATTCCCATTTGAGAAAAAGTATAAGTATTGGAAAATTTAAGGGAATAACAAGAAATAACTCCAAGTTGGTTCACTCAACAACAAAAATGTATATGGCATAAATTGTGTATTTTAACGCGGTCTACATTTTCTGTGTACTAAAACTTTTTCTATCCCTTATGGTTTATCAATGATGCAAAAGTCGTGCACAATGAAGAATACTTTTGGAGACATTCCCAGAAAATTCAAGATATACATTTTATTTGTCATGAAAGTATCTTAAATATACGATATTTTAATCAAAATCGTTAAGCCATTTTTGAGAAAATTAAAATTTTCGAAAAATATTTTATGTAAAGGGTAATCTTGGGTGGGGAATATTCTTTAAGACCTTAGTGTCGCATCTCTGGAAGATACTGAACCTAAATACCAAGTTTGGTGTTTATCCGACTGTTCGTTTCTGAGTTATGCTGTTCACAGACAGACACACACACGGACATGTTTCCAAAAATGCTTTTTTGGATTTAGGGGGCCTCAAAACATATATTTCCGGTATAATCTCGGTATCGAATATTTGGGTGAAATACAATACTTCAACTACTTCCTATACGTAGCAGAGAAAGCAAAAAAAATCTGATGTGTTACACTCACATGACTTTCTCTACTCTTGTAAAAACTATTTTTACAAACGCTTATTCTCCATCTACTTCATGTTAATCGAGATAAACATTTTCAGACCCTATCTTAATGCTAATTTTCTTGTAGATGTAAGGGGAATATATATTTACAAGGGCAATATAGAAATACAGTAGCCTTTAAGCACATACATATCTCTTAATAGCTGGTTGCTAGGTGCAGCACCATTCCCTTTCCCACAGATTAATACTCTTTGCATATCCAAGACAAAAAAAATGAATAACGAATTCCCATTTGAGAAAATAAGTATTGAAAAATTTAAGGAAATAACAAGCAATATCTCGAAAATGGTTCACTCAACAAAATAAATGTATATGACATAAATTATGTATTTTAACGCAATCTACATTTTCTGTATAGTAAAATTTTGTCTATCTCTTATGGTTTACCAGTTATGCAAAAGTGGTTCACAATGAAGAATACTTTTGGAGACATTCACAGAAATTTCAAGATATACATTTTATATGTCATAAAAATATCTTAAACATATGTCATTTCAATCAAAATCGTTAGAGCCATTATTTGACAAAATTAAAATTTTCTAAAAATTTTCCATGTAAAGGGCAATCTGGGGTGGGGGAATTTTCTTGAAAACCTTCATGTCGCATCTCTGGAAGATACTGAACCTAAATACCAAGTTTGGTGTTTATCCGAGTGTTCGTTTCTGAGTTATGCTGTTCACAGACAGACACACACACACACAGACACACACACGGACATGTTTCAATATGCTTTTTTTTGGATTCAGGGGGTCTCAAAACATGTATTTCCGGTGAAATCTCGGTATAGAATTTTTGGGTGGAATGCAATACTTCCCCTACTTACTATACGTAGTAGAGAAGTAAAAATGGAATAACGAATTTGAGAAGAAGTATAAGTATTGTAAAGTTTAAGGGAATAACAAGCAATGTCTCGAAAATGGTTCACTCAACAACAAAAATGTATGTGGCATAAATTGTGTACTTTAACGCGATCTACATTTTTTTTATAGTAAAATTTTGTCTATCTCTTATGGTTTACCAGTTATGTAAAAGTCGTTTACAATGAAGAACACTTTTAGAGACATCCCGAGAAAATACAAGATATACATTTTATTTGTCATGAAAGTATCTTAAATATACGATATTTTAATCAAAATCGTTAGAGCCATTTTTGAGAAAATTAAAATTTTCGGAAAATGTTTTATGTAAAGGGTAATCTAGGGTGGGGGGATATTCTTGAAGACCTTCGTGGCGCATCTCTGGAAGATACTGAACCTAAATACCAAGTTTGGTGTTTATCCGAATGTTCGTTTCTGAGTTATGCTGCTCACAGACAGACACACAGACACACACACGGACATGTTTCCAAAAATGCTGTTTTTGGATTCAGGGGGTCTCAAAACATGTATTTCCGGTGAAATCTCGGTATCGAATGTTTGGGTGGAATACAATACTTCCCCTACGTACTATACCTAGTAGAGAAAGTAAGAATCTGATGTGTTACACTCGCACGACTTTTTCTACTCTTGTACCAACTATTTTATAAACGCTTATTCTCTATATGCTTCATGTTAATCGAGATATCGAGATGTCAATCTTATTGCTAATTTTCTTGTAGATGCAAGGGAATTGGTAGGCTTTAAGTGATAGTCAAATATTTTAAGAGCTGGTTGCTATGTGGAGTATTCCATTCTGTTTCCATTACCAGGACAAACAAAATGAATAACGAATTTCCATTTGACAAAACGTATAAGCATTTTAGGAAAATTTAAGGGAATAACAAGCAATATCTCAAAAATGGTTCATTCAAAAAAATGTATATGACATAAATTCTGTATTTTTAACGCGATCTACATTTTTAGTGTAGTAAAATTTTGTCTATCTCTTTATGGTTTACCAGCTATGCAAAATTTGTTCACAATGAAGAATACTTTTTTAGACATTCCCATAAAATTCGAGATATACATTTCATTTGTCATGAAAATATCTTAAACATGTGATTTTTTAATCAAAATCGTTAGAGGCATTTTTGAGAAAATTAAAATTTTCGAAAAATGTTCCATGTAAACTATAATCTGGGGTTGGGGGATTTTCGTGAAAAGGTTCGTGTCGTATCTCTGGAAGGTACTAAACCTAAATACCAAGTTAGGTGTTTATCCAACTGTTCGTTTCTAAGTTAGGCTCTTCACAGAGACACATACAGACACACACGGACATGTTTCCAAAAATGCTTTTTGGGATTTAGGGGGTCTCAAAACATATATTTCCGCTAAAATCTCGGTATCGAATATTTGGGTGAAATACAATACTTCAACTACTTACTATACGTAGCAGAGAAAGTAAAAAAAAAATCTTACGTGTTACACTCACGTGACTTTCCCTACTCTTGTACAAACTATTTTTACAAACGCTTATTCCTCATGTGCTTCATGTTAATCGAGATGTTAATCTTATAGCTAATTTTCTTGTAGATGCAAGGGGAATTGCGAGGCTTTAGGCGATAGTCAAATACTTTAAGAGCTGGTTGCTATGCCGAGTATTCCATTCTCTTTGCATTACCAGGACAAAAAAATCTGATGTGTTACACTCACATGACTTTCTCTACTCTTGTACAAACTATTTTCACAAACGCTTATTCTCCATCTACTTCATGTTAATCGAGATAAACGTTTGCAGACTCTATCTTATTGCTAATTTTCTTGTAGATGTAAGGGGAATACATATTTACAATACAATACTTCCCCTACTTACTATACCTAGTGGAGAAAGTAAAAATGTCTATATTTGTGTGTTTGTCCATATATTTGTCTGTGAAAGCATGACTAAAAATGAAAAGTAGTTTAAATACATAATTTGGTATTTACGTTCAGCAGCTCCCAAGGATGCTACATGAAGATTTTCAAGAAATTCCTCCCACCCCAGATTACCCTATACATGAAAATTTCTTCGTGAGTTTTGATTTTCTCAAAAATGGCTTTACCATTTTGATTAATATAACACATTTTAAGATATTTTCATGACAAATGAAATGTTGGTATTTAGGTTCAGTATCTTCCAGAGATGCGACAGGAAGGTTTTCAAGAAAATCCCCCACCCCAGATTACCTTTACATGGAACATATTTCGAAAATTTTAATTTTCTCAAAAATGGCTCTAACGATTTTGATTAAAATATCATAAGTTTAAGATATTTTCATGACAAATAAAATGTATATCTTGAATTTTCTGGGAATTTCTCTAAACGTATTCTTCATTGTGAACGACTTTTGCATAACTGGTAAACCATAAGAGATAGACAAAATTTTACTATACAGAAAATGTAGATCGCGTAAAAATACACAATTTATGTCATATACATTTATTTTGTTGAGTGAACCATTTTCGAGATATTATTTGTTATTTCCTTAAATTTTTCAATACTTATTTTCTCAAATGGGAATTCGTTATTCATTTTTTTTGTCTTGGATATGCAAAGAGTATTAATCTGTGGCAAAGGGAATGGTGCTGCACCTAGCAGCCAGCTATTAAGATATATGTCGATGCTTAAAGGCTAATGCATTTCTATATTGCCCTTGCAAATACAAAAACAAGGGGAACATATTAGGCCTTAAGCGATAGTCAAATATTTATAGAACTGTTCGCTGTGTGTAAGGTGTAATTCTCTTTGCGTGTCAAAAGATCGTTTCTGCAAATGTTTATCTCGATCAATATGAAATAGATGGAGAATAAGAGTTTGTAAAAATAGTTTGTACAAGAGTAGAGAAAGTCATGTGAGTGTAACACATCAGATTTTTTAAAAATGTTTTTTATTCAGGTTATCTCAAAACGTGTATTTTCCGGTGAAATTTTTGTATCGAATGTTTCGGATGCAGTATTTCCTCTACTTGCTATAAGTAGGACAGAAGGTAAAAATACCAGCACGTGTCGAAATAAAAAGTGTTTGTTTATCGTTTCTTATTCTTAGTTCCTTGTCTGCACTAAGTTGTTAGTGGTACGGCATAATGAATGATTTCATACATAAACGCAATAGAAAAGTCTAATGAGATACACGCCAGAGAACCTGCCACTTATTGAATACAATCAGATTCCGTCCTCTCTCTTCATAAACAGAACTTTAACAATACTTAACGATGCCTTTGCTTCGGAAGAGACTTGGAGGAATTCCGTTTCAAAGTCGTTTCTTTTCCAAATAGGGCCCTGAGAAATAAACAGCTACTCAATAAACAGAGGTTTCGCGTGACAAATGTTTAGCAGTAGAGAGTCAGTAGGCAGTGTAGTATTATTCTGTAGACTTATTTTCGTATTTTTGTATTTTAAAACTATTTCTTGTGCAGCTGTATAGGATTAACCTTCCCAAAAAGCTTTACGATTTAGTTTCATGCCTCAAGTTTATTGTGCTTCTAGAACTGTTATTTGTCCTATTAGGTTAGGAACGGAGAACATGAATGCCTTGAAAAAAGAACTAGTTAAGGCAAATCAACCAAATACGCAATTCTTTCTTCTGTCAACTCAACATTTTTATATCATAACTGGCATGTGCCCTCAAATAAAATACCAAATTTGGAGCCACAGAATTAAACCTTTACTTATAAATTATTCAATGCACGTTTTCAAAAACGATAAACAATTACAGATTTCTGGCTCAACATTTAATTTCTATCCATTAAACCACAATAAAACATCTCATTTGAACTTTTTTGGGGAAATGTTCATCAGTTTGGCTGTAAAGAAATTCTGAAATATTAATATCATACTTATTCAAATGTGTGAACTAAGCATTATATAAAATGCTTAATTGCACAATCAATATGCATTATATAATAAAAGCCCAAATCGCTTTCTTTGTTCAACAGTTCTCCACCAATGCTGAACATTTCAGGAAAAGTGGTTGAAGTTTGCATCACGTAGAGCATTTTGACTATTGCAAGATGTTGAAAGAAGCACCTACTTTTGAATTCCTGAATTACTTCATAAGTATCACAGTTTTTGGAATTCTGAAAGTATAATATGAAACTAGCAAGTACAAACAGAATAAAAGACTGAAATGATCACTTTTGTACAAGATTTCACCAATGAGTTGCCTTAAGATGTATAAAGTTATACTAGAAAATATGCCTGAAGCAAAAGAATGAAATTCTGTAAGCAATGCCAACACGTGAAGCTACATTCATCCATATTGTCCAACACGTGTGCTACTGTGGAGCAAAGTTAACCTCGCTATTCTATATCCTTTTCTCTGTTCTTACGTTTCGCATTCAACAAATGAAACAACTCCCGATCTGTTGTACTTACGAGTTAAAATAGTATGTAACGAGTACTCCTGTATATTTAGGCATTTATAACAATAAAAATATGCAGGCACTAAAAGTCTAAGAAATGGCACGGTAAATTTATAAAAGGAATTTAATTTTTAAATAGTTATGATCATAATACATTTTAAAAACCAATATTTGGTTTAAACGTCATACAACCGAGGGAGGTGGTGCCGCAGTAACGCGTGCGACTCTCATTCAGGAGGAGGTCCCGAAGTCGATTCCCGGCGACCGCCCACTCTGACCCATGGGTCAGGCGTATGCTGGAATGGTTTCTTTCAGCCCCCGAATTTCCTGTCTTTCCGCTTTGTCCCATTCATCGTTTCATTTATCTTCCACCCGTTAGGTCTATTTCAGGACTGGAAATGTCAGCGACGGTGTTTCGGTGCGGCGTGGCAGGGGAAAAGGATGCTCTCTGTGGGACTTTCTCCGTTCCTTTCGGCTAGTTGCTGGGGTAAACGAACCGCCCTTTCGGAATAGGATGTTGGACCCTCTGTATGGGCCGGGGTTCCGGTCTGACTGTCCGACTGTCGGGGCGTCTCAGTCGAGAAACTGTAGGAACCCTGTCATTGCCGTGCCGTCACTCCTGGTTCTGGCCGCCTGGTGTCTCCTCTCACCTCCTCTTCCCTACCGGGGTTACCCCCATGTGGGGCATAGGTACAGTAACCTCGCTGGAGCAGTGCCGAATCCCCTTCAATCATCAGGAAACAAATCACACAAATTATACACTTGTATTGTTGCACATTGCCACAAGGTATTGTTGTAAACGTTCTTGCTAGAATTTGCCGGCATCAACTATTGATTTACACAAACCCAATAAAAACTGTAACTGTCTGCTAGATGTGGTAACGGCTGCTGGAACTAGCCTGTTTTGCTTGTCAATACTCTTTGAGAAGAGAGCATATGTGTGATTCTTTGTTGAGACAGTATTTTTAACACTTGAATAATTTCAATTAAATTATATAATATGTAATTTCAATATTGCCTTGAAGCAATATGTATGTAATAATTTGTAAACAAATGTATGTAACAGTCATTGCATATGCTTATATTATTGTAAACATGTTTAATAATATTATGTGAATGCATTATGTAATTTATAGTGTAAGAGCTGTGAGAGTAATGAGTTTAAAGTTGCTAACAATGAGGTAATAATGAGGTAACATTTAGGCAATAATGAGTTTAAGAGTTTAAATGCTACTAGTCATGATTAGAGCAACGATAATGTAAACTTTGTGACAGTTTAAAATTAGCCAATCAACAGCCAGAAAAAGCTTTAATTAAATGCAGGTATTCTGTTGGACTAGGATTAGCCAATCAAAGACTTGAAATTCAGAAGCTTACGGGTTTGAACGGTTGAAATATGTTCAGTTGCCTGCAGACCTTGGTAGTAACCGGATGGAAGATGTGCTCTCTAAAGAAATATTACATATTCGTGTGAATCGTAAAATATGTATACGCGTTAACAAAAATGCAAGTATTAAATAAAAAAAATTCACAGCTCTTAATATCAGTGTAGTGCTATTTCATTTGTGTCTAGGATTAATAAAAGGAAGTGAATTTAAACTTAAAATCTGTGTAAGCCTACATTCTTGTCGCACCACGTCCTGATTAAGAGAAACGTGTCTCTAAAGTAATACTGAAGAGCCGAGGCAAAAACAAACATAAATAATATTTATAGAACCAGTTTAATAACAAAGTTAATATTTTTTAAACTTGGAGCATAACAACAAAAATACATCTTCAAATCGGCTTCTCATACGTAACAGCATATTACGTAACAAAAAATCTGCTTCAAATTGATGCCCAAAGCGTGGTGCAAACTAACTCCAACAACAGTAACTCCTACGTAAACAAAACCTCTTCAAATTGACGTCCATAAGTGGAGCTAAATAAAAATAAATAAACAACTCCATCAACTCCAAAAACATCAACAATCTCTTAAAGAACAATACCTTCTCATTGTAAACATGTTTTAATTGATAAAACACTTTTTTGTGATTTAGGCTCGTTTTACACTGGGACACTGATGTCACCAATGACAGGCACTAATAAGAGATACATTCGTTTGAATTGGAGCACTCACTCCGGGACTGTGACAGCAGTGTCTCGCCCTCGCCACATGTGACGAAGGTCACTGTGTTCAGAGCAGTTACGCCCTACATGCATTAGTTTGAATTGGAGTGTTCACATAAGGTTACTGATCACAGACGCAGCGTTGCAGATTTGCCAACAAAATATTTGAGACAGGCAGTCATTTTTGTAGTATACTCTAGCACAGTGGTACCTACGTTATGGTAGTCATGAGTTTAGATTTGATTAATACGGAAGATTTTGTAGGTTAAGTATAAAGTCGTACTGCTATGTGGGATATCAAATTTTTCTACTGCTTTCTTTAGTATAGTGTCAATTCCTGTGACACACTTTCACATTTTCTAGTAGTTCGTTAAATGAAGTTTCTGACATTCAGAAATGAAAAAAATGTCCTGTCATCTGGTCTCAAATAATCATACAGAGTGTAAAACAATCCTTTCTCCAGACGATCACGAGCAGTGAATGTACGCCCAATGAACGTTTTCTCTTCATTATCCTCCTCCTCCTGCGTAGAAGTACTAACAACAAAAGTTTCTCCTCGCTCGAGTCCATTTCACTAACCGATCAGTTGGCAGTACCTGTAGTGTCCGATACCAGTGACCTAGAAGTGTTCACCGCAATCACCGGTGACCGTTCACTAGCGTTCATCGGTGTCCCTGGCTTTTCACAAACCCTGCAGAATAAAACTTTTCCATCAGTTGAAAACACATAGGCACCAAATTCACGAACATGATTGTGAAGTTTACTTCTCAATTTGTTGGCTGTATAGCTTACTGTAGTAAATTATATCGTCTGCTTTCAGCCGAAGTAACCGACCCATACTATAAGTCAAAGTGCTTTCCCTTCACTACTTCCAGAGAGAAACGCCGAACTCTTAAGAGGTAACAATCATTACAATTCCCTAGATGGTTACATTCCAATGTAAAGGATATCCAAGTGATGCAGTTATATAAAATTAATGATAATAATTCGTTTTGTGAAAATATTCCTTTACACGCATGTTTTGGAAGAAACTATCAGTCCATTTCGCTCATTGATCAACTGTTTATTCGTTTATTAGTAGACGTACAGAAATAAAATAACAATAACTTGACTATGTTTTGACTAAGCATTTAGTGCCTAAGTGTTTGGTAATGTTATAATGTTAAAGAATGAAACAAAGGTAAAGGTTTTAACCACGCCAGCTCGGTATCAAGTCTGTGCTAAGCGGCAAGGAAATAATTGTCTTTGTAGGAATATCAATACTCTTACAAACCATAACTTAAATGGAATTCATGGAATCCGCTTTACTCCCCATTTGATCGTCTTTTTATCGTCCTTTCTGATCAACGCTTCAGAATTCAGCTCCTATGTAACAATAAGGACAAAAAATGTGGTAACACAAGGAGGAGAGAGACTGAATTTAATAACAGTGAACACTCAGGCTGTAATCTGAACCTTAAAAGCAAGGCGTGTAAGTCATTTTCGCACGCAATTATGTATGAAACCGCTGTTGCGTGTATTGGCATGGTCGACTGGTAATGCAGAATCGTTTCATGCAGTTTTACCTGCTGCTAAATGAATGTCAGAATTGTATATATTTATTATTTAGTTTTTACAAAGTTTGAACACTCCCAGAAAAGAAATATCTGTTGTAATTTCGTATGGCCAACAGTTATTTCTCCGGTCAGGGTAATTGCAAACAGTGACACATTCCACAAAGGGGAAGGTCTAGCTGGCAAGGGATATGCGTATCTTGGTATTAAAAGTAAACTTGAACAGCTTAAATAAATAATCAGATCAGCACAAATAAAAATCTTTTTTTCATAACTCATGTGAGTAGAATTTTGAGAATGTTGACTCCGGCGTGTGGAAGACCGCTAGCATTTCATGCTTTCATGCAATGGAATGTCTATATTTTTACTTTCTCTACTACTTATAGTAAGTATGTGAAGTATTGCATTCCATTCAAAATTCTATATCGAGATTTCACCGAAAATACATGTTTTGAGGCCCCCTGAATAAAAAAAAACATTTTTAGAAAAAGGTCCTTGCGAGTGTCTGTGTGTCTGTGAACTGCATAACTCAAAAACGAAAGGTTAGATAAATACCAAAATTGGTATTTAGGTTCAGTATCTTTCAAAGATATGACACGAAGATTTTCAAGAAAATGTCCTCACCCCAGACTACCCTTTACATGGAACAGTTTTCGAAAATGTTGATTTTCTCAAAAAGAGCTCCAACGATTTTGATTCAAGTATCATATATTTAAGATACTTTATGACAAATAAAATGTATGTCTTGAATTTTCTGGGAATGTCCCCAAAAGTCCACACAGAAAAAGTAAATCTCGTTAAAACACACAATTTATGTCACATACATTTATGTATGGAGTGAACCATTTCCGGGATGTTCCTTGTTATTTGTTTGAATTTTCCAATACTTACCCATTTTCTCCCATGGGAATTCATTATTCGTTTTTTTCCTTTAATGTCCTGGACATACAAAGAAAATGGAATGCGCCACATAGCAACCGGCTCTTAAAAGATTTGACTATCGCTTAAAGCCTACCATATTCCCCTTGCACCTACAAGAAAATTAGCATAAGATAGTTTCTGCAATTTTTTATCTTGATTAACATGAAGTACATTGAGAATAAGCGTTTGTCAAAATAGTTTGTACAAGAGTAGAAAAAGTCATGTGAGTGCAACACATTAGATATTTTTCTGACTGTTGTAACCTTTAATTCACCTCATCTTTCTTTGATTTTGCATTAGTTACACCGAAGCGTATGGAAAGTATAAAGGAAATGAAGTTCTCATACGTGTACAATTTTAGAATCCATCTGTGATGCTGCCCATCGTAAAGGACAAGTATACTTCCATGACATTGCGAGAAAGAACTGAATGATGACAGTACTTCAAAGAATGACAAAAGTATTCAAAAGTTCAAACCAATATTAGCGAATATCTCGGAAATCGCTGATACCACAAAAACGTTCTTCGTAATAGGTTGTTTTAACTAGATCTACATTTTTGTGTAGTAGGCTTTTGTTTATCTCTTGTGATTTACTGGTTATACAAAATTCATTCCGAATGAAGAGAGCTTCAAGGATTAATTACAGGAAATCTAAGATATATATTTTATTGATCATATAAATACACAAAATTTAATCACAATCATTACAGCCATTTTTGAGAAAATAACAGCTAAAGGAAAATGTTCTACAGGGTGTTCCAGAATCGGCGTCTAGTTCTTAAAGTTACACGCCGTAAACGCGCATTGCGCGCCGATAAGATTGTTTGCAGGTTACAGGGGCTTAAGGGGTATACAAAGTATACTCTACTCAGTTACTAGTTGTGGCTCTTTATGTGTAGTGATTGCGTTTCTCAAAATACGTTGTGAAGGACTAATGAAAATATTTTCATTGAATTTAATTAATGTGGTATTGAAGACAGTGCAAATGGTTTGTTACGCGATGAAAATTCAAGGCAAGTTTTATAGTTAACAGAAACAGCATGGTTGTTTTGACAAAGCAAAACTCCTATTTTATTTCCTTAGTACAGCTGATACACGATTGTTAATCAATTAATAACTATGCATTTGTCGTTGACCTTCCGTCGACCACTCTGTTTGCACTTGAAATTCCAGACTACGAGAGAACCAGCGCTTTTATACCCGAAAGGACTAATAAGACAATCTTTCTCGAAAGGCCTAAAAATAGGGACATAATTAGTATAGTAGTATGTATTACAGATGTAAAAGCTTGCAGATGGGAGCGGAATTCGAGCTCGGAACCTCTATGTTAGAAACCCGCCGCCCTAACCACCCGTACACAAAACACAGCTACGGATATGTAGGTTAATATAGCTACCTAACAGATAATGTTCATATTTGTAATTCATAATTCTATTACTATTATTATATCTGTAGGTATATGAAATACTAAATTAGTTTTTAGTATTATAAACATTATACCTTACTACTAAAACAATAATAAATACAGTGTGTCGTTAATTGAAGTAACAATCAAAGTTAAATATTAGTATACCAAATACACTTGCCTCGTACGCGGTGAGAGTGTTAGCAATACGGGAAAGTTTGTACATAGAAGGAACTGAAGCAAGTAGTCCTAATTAATGTGATGATTCTACAGTAGAGGTCTTTTACGATTCGTATATTGTCATGTGTGTTGCCTATTCGGTCAAAGTGCACGGCGATTAGGGAACACCCTCTATGTAAAGGGTAGTTTTGGGTTTGGGAATTTGCTTCCAAATTTTAGTATCCCATCCTTTGAAGATGTTGAACTTAAACGCCAAGTTTGACATTGATCCAACATTTCGTTTTTGAGCTATCAGTTCACAGACCGACGTGCACGCGAACAACTCTTTCTCCGTGCACGCGGAGAAAGAGTTATATTGTGAGTTTACCTAGTTGGCGGAAGAGTCCCAGTGTTCCATCTTCGTCGTACCTAGCACCTATATCGACCAGCATACAGAGCCGACCGTCACAGAGTCCTGCTAAGCAAGTGGTAGGCAGAGCCTTTCTCTCTCTCACACACACACACACACACACACACAGATACGGACCTGTTTTCTATAAATTCACATTTTGGAATCAAAAAATCAAACACATGGCGCGACAGCACGGCGGACCAAGGCCTACAGACCCGACCGCTGCATCCCCCACCTCTGCCCACTGCAGGCAATATTGAAAGGGGGCAGTACCCCGATCCCTCAACCAGGGCCTCTACGTTTCCATCAAGCAGCTCGTCAATTGGTCCCTCAGGGACCTCCCAACGGGAAAGAATTCCCAAGCCAGTCCGACGATCGAACCCGGAACCCCCGAGCCAGAGGCAGCAGCGCTACCACTGCGCTAAGGGGACGGTTACCTTTTGGAATCAAGGGACCTCAAAATATACATTTCCGGTAAAATCTCGATATCGAATATTTGGGTGGAATACAATACCTCCTCTTACCTTCATAGGTGGCAGAGAAAGTAAAAAGTATAAGCATTTGAAAATTCAAACCAATAACAAAGAATATTTTGGAAATGGTTAACGCCACAAAATTCTTTTATTTCACATAAAGTCTGCGCTTTGACGGGATCTATATTTTTATGTAGTAAGATTCTGTCTTAGGGTTTATCAATTAACAAAAGTCATTCAGAATGAAGAGAACTTCACGGATATTTCTAGAAAATTCAAGATATCCATAGGTACATTTTAATGATCACGCAAATACTTAAACGTATTGTGACGTAATGTCACTCTGCCCAAACCAGCGCCTATACCAAATATGACGAGAGCGGGACGTAGCTCAGAGATGCCATCGAGAGGGTTATATATTTCAGGTAGCTGGAAGGGAGGTGAAAGGGTGACACTATTAGACGTGCGATTCTGATTCCAAGAGTGGCTTTAATATGTCTATTAATTAATCTAAACTCATTGCAAGACGGAGAAAGAGTTATATTGTGAGTTTACCTAGTTGGCGGAAGAGTCCCAGTGTTCCATCTTCGTCGTACCTAGCACCTATATCGACCAGCATACAGAGCCGACCGTCACAGAGTCCTGCTAAGCAAGTGGTAGGCAGAGCCTCTACGTTTAAATACCCAGGCGTATGCTGACTAGTGCTTTAGGCAGCACTGACGTAAGCAGGTGTCGGCATGTTTTGCATAATCTACCCGCGTGTCGAACATGAAGTGAACATTCCCCTAAAAATCACATGATTATAGCTCCTGCTTACATAAGAGTTCAGAGAAACTTTCGTAAGAATTCTAAATTCGATTTGGTCCTGAATATCTCGAACTTTATAAAATTATATTTATCACATTCCTGTGAAATAAAGCTATAACCGAAACAATATGGTATTTTAATCAAAATCGTTATAGCCATTTTTTTCCATGTTAAGTATAGTTTCAGGTGTCGGATTTTCTTGAAAATCTTCATGTCGCATTCTCAGAAGACGCTAAACTTAAAGACCAAGCTTGGTGTTTAATCGACGTTTCGTTTTTGAGTTATGCTGTTCACAGACAAATACACACACGGACCTGCTATTTTTTGGATTCAGGTGCCTCAAAACTTGTATTTCCGGTGAAATTTCGATATCGAATGTTTAAGTGGAATTCAGTATTTCCTCTACTTGCTACAGGTAAGCCATAGATAAATAAACCATGACATTAGGTGAGTGTTTCATATTTACACAGCTATACGAATAAAATTCTATATTTACAATTTTAACACAGTGACATTATATACATGACAATACCTCATAGCAATGTCAAAAAAATCGAAACAGTACGTCTTTTCTAATAGGTTATCTGCTAAGTTCTTTGGTTATACCAGTTGGCCCAAACATGCCGTCCTTTGCAGTTTTATGTTTCCCGCATACATAGGTGTAAAAGAAGTTACCGCATCACCACTGTTCAAAGCGGCAGTGCAGGTACAAAGCGAAAGATCACTGAGGTAGTGCTGTTGTCTACAGGTGTTTGCGTAGTAGTTTCGTACTGATAAGTGTCGCATGGCTGCCTGCTCGAGCCAGATCATTCAGACAAAGGGTAACGTTCACCAATAACAAACACACAGATATGGTTACGATCTTTGCGGAGACGCACCAAAATTCAGCTGAGGCTCGAAGACTAGGTTCTGAACACTTTCAAACGAGGCATGTCTTCTGCGCAATTTTTTCTTTATTTATTTATTTCTTGACGTACAGAAATAATATTAAGAAATAATGGATAATTCCAGGTATAACGTGGGCCTGAGAGGTCCTTTCATCAATTCGTCCACTAAGGTGGGCATGTTTTCGCGCATGCTTATTATGAACAATGCACTAATAGAAAATTAATTTAATTCTAACACACATTTAAGGTTACATAAATATAATAAAAACTAGCTCAAGAATACATACCGATCTGGACCTCCCTCCTAAATAAATGCATAGAACTAGGATACATACCAGACGAATGGAGAAAGTCAAAAATGAAACCCCTCTGCAAGGGAAAAGGAGACTCATCGAACCCAGATGCATATAGAGGAATAGCGTTAGAGCCAGCGATGTTGAAACTCCTAACAGGAACTCTAGCCAAAAGGCTAGCAGGAAAGCTCGACCCAATACTACCAGTTCGGCTTCAGGAGGGGACGATCCACGATCATTGCAGTAGAAAACCTGATAGATCAAATAAAGCAGACGTTAGAAAAACCCAAAGGAAAATTATATGTGGTCTTCGTCGACTACTCGAAAGCTTTCGACCTGGTCAATAGAAGGATACTAGTTGACAAACTGGAGGAACTAATTAGTAGAACGAGTACGACGACCTTGATATCGAATATTCTAGCAGAAAACCACATCCAGATAGAAGATGGTGTAGGTAAATCGGACTGGCTACACAGACGAATGCCGTCCTCCAAGGAGACTCACTCAGTCCTATCTGTTTAACGTCCTCACACACGATGCCAAAAAAGGAATGGAAGGAACAAGTACGTACATCTACCGACAACATGGCCATCGCAACGACAGATGTAGACAAAATACAGTCAGCATTAGACACACTAAGCAAATGGGCCGAGCGAAACGACATCAAGATAAACGAAAATAAGACGGAACTGGTAGTGTTTAGAAAAGGAGGAAGACTCGCCGAATAAGAAAACGTAAAGTGCAATGGCAACCTACTCAAGAGGACAAACAATTTCAAATATCTAGGTATCACAATTTAGACAACTGGTAAAAGCTTCAGGATACACATAAGACCGGGAGCAGTGGCGGCCACCAGAGCCATTAATGAAATCAGGAACATCACACAACTATCGATCAGCACAGCCATGAACCTGTTTCGGCTAAAAGTATTACCCGTCCTGACGTATGGCCTAGAATCAGTGGGAGAATACCTCACATACAAACAGCTGGAAGAACTAGAGCGGGTAAAAGCTAGATATCTGAAGAGAGTTCTCGGAGTACCACAGAATTCAAGATCAAGGCTGGTGTATGAGCTCACCAGGGAGACATTTTTGATAGAGGATCTAAGATGCGAGATAATTCTCCCGGCGAATGACGCATACAAACAACTCCTACAAGACCTGCATGAGAGGAAGAACAGCATAGCGGAGGACTTCTATGCAACGTGTGCAATGCAAGATAGGACATGGACGGAAGCTAATCATGAAATGTGACACGTGACGACCAGACTAGCAACCCATGGCTTTCACCACAAGGTGTGCAGCAAAAAGACCTACCACGACCCAAATGACCAATGTGTGTGTGTGTGTGTGTGTGTGTGTGTGTGTGTGTGTGTGTGTGTATTATGTTCGGAACTTTGTGACAGATATGTTATAAAGTGTAAGAAAAGACAGAAATCCATCGCAGCCTATAGTAAGGACAAGTAATGTACTTACCACCATGCACGGTGTGTGCGCATTTCATTATTATTATTATTATTATTATTATTATTATTATTATTATTACAAATATAACAAAAACAGAATTCTATTTAATCGTGTTAACTTTGCGGCACCAATTGATGCCATATAGTTGTACTGATTGTAGATTAACTGTCATGGAACTAAATGACTTAACACGTGTGCTCAGGTTTGCGTCAAGAAGCCATCCTGCATTCTTGTTAATGAGGAATTGCTTATTAAATCACCGATAACACCCCCACCCACACACATATATAGGTGCTCTCACATTCAAAAAGCAGACTCTGGGCATACCGTGAAATGTTTTTCTTTAAAGACAACTTTCTGGAGCCCAGCCAAGAATCGAACCTGGAACACCTCATATAGCAGGCAGTTTCTCTATCGAATGAGCTTTGGGACCAGTAATAGCAGTTAAAATTTTCGGTTTTAAGCATTGATCTTTCATTTAGCATCTCTCTGTCGGAACAGTTTCCTTACAGTTCTGCTTAGGCAAACCTTTTGACATCCACGCTATCCGGTATAGACTAACTTCAACTAAGGACGGCTTGTGTGGGCCATCTAGTATATCTGGTGACTCTGGTTAAAATGTTGATCGCCCTGACATATGGCAACTTTGGTTTTAGTAACCTGAATAAAACTGTTCTCCCTTTAGTGTTAGTGGAATTACGTTCATCATGACAGTGACTGATTTTCCTTCCGTTGGTACATCTGTTGATTCTCTGGAATAATTTCGCAAAATGCCTGTCGGCGACAGGCAAGAGAGCACGTGTCATACCTTGAATATAATTTCCATCTTTCTCATCGCTCCTTTCTCCTTTTGTGCTTTGTAATTAAACCCTGTTTCTTACTTTCTACGATATAAATGCGCATATTTAGAACAAGAGCCAAACTTATAAGGATTTTATTATGTCCTCAAAAAACGCCAAGTACTCTGAAAGCAAAAAATTAAGTGAACTAACAATTCCTTTTGTTTCTTTCTTTAGTATACTATTCGCTGACATATGTGGCTTCACGAGTCTGTCAGACCAGTGCACTGCTGAGGAGTTGGTGCGACTTCTCAATGAACTCTTCGCAAGGTAAGTTCTTTGAAACATAATCTCATGTGGAAATTTCATTGTATTTCTTTTGCATTAAATTATTTCAGCTTTTAAAATGCACGCTAAGAATGTTTACTCGGTTAAAATCTTAAAATTGGAACTAGTAGAAAGGACCAAACGGAATGACTCAGGCGGAAATGTTTGTGGCGCGCATTCGGGATGTCCCGGGATTGATCCCCAGCGACCGCCCACACTGAACCATGGGTTTTTTCGGGGTTTTGCCGGATCGTCAGGCGAATTCTAGAGTGGTTTCTTTTATCCTCCAAATTTCCTATCCCTCCATTTCGTTCATCCTGTTGGTCTCTTTCAGGGTTGGAAGTGTCAGCGATGGTGTTTCGGTGCTGCGTGGCAGCGGAAAACGATGTTGCTCTTCATCTTTTGGCATCCCCTTGAGAGGTAAAGGACCCCCTCTAGTGCGGTGGGACTCCCAGTCTGCCTGTCCGTCTGCCGGGATGTCTCTATCTGGAAACTTAGGGACCCCGTCATTGCTGTGCCGTCGCTCCCGGTTCCAGCCGCCCGGTGTTTCCTTTTGCCTCATTCTTCCTCCCGGGGACGCCCCCTTGTGGGGCGTAGGTACAATATCCACTCTGGATCGGTGCCAAGTCCCCTCCGTTGTTAATCCTACCCTACCCTATCCTATGTAGAGAGGATATGAAAATGTTGATGCACAACACTCGCACGAGATTCTCTACCCATCACAATTTCATATAGTCCTGTACATGTTATAGTGTTTATATAAAATCGATTCTTCTGTCATGTTACGTTACGATAAATATTTCAATAGAAATAACATCGAATCCAGTAATATGGACTTGGTAACGGAATTATTGTCATTCTTAAGTCAGTTTCTTCTTATTAAAGAACCCATGCGCGAAAACCGAAGCATCGTGTAGAGATGGTTTATGGTTGCCACATTGCAGTCCAGTCTGAGAAAATCTGATGCGTTACATTTACATGAATTTCGCTACCTTCTATCGCTTATTAGTGGGTATACAAATTATTCTTACGAACGTTTATTTTCTTATGTAGTTAATTTTAATCCGGAACATTTCCGGAAATAGCTACTTCACACATTTCCTTATAGATACAAAGGGAACAGCTATAGTCAAATGTTTAAGAACTGGAAGCTACGAGTATATGCTGGCCTTAAAATTCCATACTGTTTCCATGCTATCGCGAGAAACAACTGAATGTTGACAGGACTTTAAGAGAATGACCAAGTAATAAGCAATTCGAACCATTAGTAACGGGTATCTCAAGCTGATGCAACAAAAACTTATTTGAAATAAATTGTGTGTTTTAAAGAGATCTATGTTTTTTGTGTAACACATTTTCGTATAAAGCTTAACATTTATACAAGATGTATAAATTTCCTTCCAAATGAAGAGGATTTCAGGGTTATTCCTGAAAAATTCAAGATATGCATTTTATTTGTCAGTAAATAACGTAGGTATATGCTATTTTAATCAGAATAGTTAGAGCCATTTTTCAGAAAATCAAAAATTTAGAAAAATGTTCGGTGTAAACGGTAGTTTGGGGTGAGGAAATTTCCTTGAAAGTCTTTGTGCTGCATCCTTGGAAAGTGCTGAACCTAAATACCACCTTTGGTATTTATCCGAAATTTAGTTTTTGAGTTATGCTGTTCACACGCAGTCACACACACGCGCGTGATGGCTTTTTCTATAAATATCTTTTTTTTTGGATTCAGGTGGCCTCAAATCATATATTTCTGGTGAAATCTCGAACTCGACATTTTTGGGTGGAATAGAATAATTTCCCTATCTACTATACTTAGTAGAGCAAGTAAAAAAATCTGACGTGTTGCACCCACATGACTTTCTCTACTCTCTTGCAAACTACTGTTACAAACACTTATTCATCTACTTCATGTTAATCGAGATAAATACTTGCAAAACTATCTTATTGAAATATGGTAGGCTTTAAGTGATAGTCAAATCTTTTAAGAGCTGGTTGCTATGTGGAGTATTCCATTTAAAGCCGGTTATCGAGACCCAGGAGTGAAAATAATACTAATAATAATAATAATAATAATAATAATAATAATAATAATAATAATAATAATAATAACAGTAATATACATTCGAAATCAAACATAACAACAAAAATGTGCTGAAAAGAGATAAAGGGTATAAAGAGAATCAATTTATCAAATAAAAAGACGACCGCTCTGTTAATTCATACTAGGAAGGGGTTTTGTTGAAAGGCAGAAAAACAATTTTTGTTTTCCTCGAAAGGAAAGCAGATGTACCTGCTATCGGCGACAAGAAGTCTACCGGAAGTTTCGCTTTTGTACTTTGGCTCGGACGTTTAACAATGGTCTCAAAGCTTAGCAGGGTCAGAAAATATACGTGTCTTATCTCCGATCTAAGAATATTCGTGGGAAGATTTTAAACTCAAGATAAGTTGTAAGAAGCAGACGTGAAAGTTGTCAAAGTGGGGGTAACCAATAATTAAATCATGAAACAAAAATGATAGCCAATAAAATATCGCGTATACATCACATGATATGTTTGAACTTAAAACGGAACGAAACATAAGGAAGATGGGGGAAAATTCTAAGTTTGGCGAAAGGCGTGAAAAAAGAAAAGAAACGCCGAGCCCACATTCGGGTAAAAACTAACCACGAGGACGGTTGATGAAACAAAATAAGAAGAAAATAATCAGAAAGTTTGAAGTGTGAAATGAAGTTGTGAAATCTAGGCAATTCGAGGGCTAGTCGGAGGAACATATAAGTAGCGACTTCGAAAGTGACGTCAATAATAACAGTGGTTTTGACGACGAAGGTGGCGGGTCGACCAGATAGGAATCTTCGTGACAAAATAAAGGAATAATAACTCAATCTTCGCCGGCAGTATTATTAATATCATCAAGGCAGTGTCACCACCCTTGAAAACCAGAACCTCAGCTCTACCAGAACAAGTTCCTAATCCCTGCCATCCAAGAATCGAACCCGGGACTCTTGAGTCTCCTGAAGCGACAGCAAGGAATAACACAGATGTGTCAAAGGTCAACGTCACGTTCTCTTTGCATATCTAGGACATAAAAAAACTAATAATGAATTCCCGTTTGAGAAAAAGTATAAGTATTAAAAAATTCAAACAAATAACAAGGAATATCTCGGAAATTGTTTACTCTCACAAAAACCATGTATATTGTAACACCCCACGGGGGTGGTTACCCCCGCAGTAGGTGATTACACAGGGGGGTTGGTAGCTCAGAGGTAGGGGGATGTGTTGGTACCGGGGTGGTAGGCAGGCCAGGGTGGCGTTCTAGGATAGGGGGTATTTAAATGATGAAAAGGGGATGCATTGACCCAATAAATTATATTGTTACCTTAAGTGAGTACATTCGGTTTGGGGTGAAGCCCCGACAAATGAACAGAACTCAGATGAGTCGCATGCTTACCTGGTTAACTGGTGGCGACGGGTCTCGAGACTGACAACTGATCTGACGACTCTTTGATAACTGCCTGGCAACTCTCTGATAACTGCTCGCGATTACTGCTCGCATAACTCTCTGGCAACTCTCGCCTGGCAACTCTCTCGACCGAGACAAAACCCTGTAGTATAAATACATACAGAAGCGCTGACTCGGCGTTGGGCAGCGTGGACGTGTTCTGTTAACCTGGTTTCCACACTTGCGCTGGTTTACAACATATGTTGCAATACTCGGTGCTCAACCTGGTCCGCTACATCGGTCCCAGGTTCGCCAAATTCCGACCCGGAATTTAAAATTGAAAAGGTGGACAAACATCTTAGGGGGTACTAAAACTGTCTACTTAGACGAGGGTTGATAGAAAAAGAAAAAAAAACAAAATATGGTTTGAGCCTTATACAATTGAAATGCTCGGGGGTCCTCTGCTGTCCAAGACTCGGATACCAGGAAAAAAATTTTTAAGGGTTGGTGAGTACGTTAGGGGTGGGTTCGACTGCGCACCGCAGCCTGCTGCCAATCTTTGACTCTTCTCAGCTGGTTGCGTACTTTTGTGCCCGGAGGTTAACTTTGCCGTGAATGATTGCGGTTCTGTACAGAACTGCTGAGTGGTCCGCTACAATATGACATAAATTGTGTTTTAATGAACTCTACATTTTCTATGTAGACAAATTTTGTCTATCGCTTACGATTTACCCATTATGCAAAAGTCATTCAGAATGAGGAGGACTTTTGGGGATATACCCAGAAAATTCAAGATATACATTTAGTTTGTCATGAAAATATCTTAAATATATATTTTAATCAAAATCGTTGGAGCCATTTTTGAGAAAATTAAAATTTTCGTAAAATGTTCCATGTACAGGGTAGTGCGGGGTGAAGGATTTTTCTGAAAATCCTCCCGTCGCATATTTGAAGGATACTGAAAAGTTGGTATTTATACTATTTTTCGTTTTTGAGTTATGCTGTTCAGACACACACACGGACCTTGTTTCAAAAAAATGTTTTTATTCAGGAATCTTAAAACATGTATTTCCGGTGAATTATCGATATTTAGGTGGACTACCAAACAAGGAATTTTGTATAACCGGTAAATGTTACGAGACAGACAAGCAAGTACCACACAATAAATGTAGATTTGTTTAAAATATACAATTATTTCAAATCACCTTTTTGTGGCATCAGCCATCTCCGAGATATCCGTTAATTTTGGTTTCGGTTGTTCAATAGTTCGTAAGCTTTTAAAGTCCTGTCGCTATTCACTTGTTTCTCGTAATGTCATGAACAGTATGGAATTTTAAAGAAATCCGCTTTTTAACACCTGAATATTGATTCAAATTCGTCTATCTCTCTTGTACCTACGACGATATGTGTAATGGAACTGTCTGCAAATATTTATCTTGTTTAACGTGAAGGAAATAGAAAAATGAGAATAGTTTATAGAAGATATGTGAAAATAAATTGATAGTGGGTAGAGAAAGTCATGTAAATGTAACACATATTTTGTTTCGCTTTCTGTAACACATACCCAATTCATAAAAGAATGTTTTTAGAAAAAGATCCGTTTGTGTGTGTGTGTGTGCGTGTGTGCGTGCGTGCGTGCGTGTGCGTGCGTGCACGTGAAACTGGTAAACCATAAGAGATAGGCAAAAACGTACTACACGTACTAATATCAACCATTTTGGACATATCCGTTGTTATTGATTGGAATTTGTCAATATTTTGTCATTTTGCTGAGTGCTGTCGTTATTCAGTTGTTTCTTGCGAGTCATGGCAACAGTAAGGAATTTATAGGCCAGCATATAGCGACCCGGTTTTTAAACAGTCATATCCATTCATTTCCCTTTATCCCTACCCCGTTGTACCTTTAATGAAATGTGTACTGTAAATATTTCTGTAAAGGTTTATTTCGATAAACATGAAATAGATATAAAAATAAGCTTTCTTAAGAATAGATTGTGGAAGCTATTGACTTTTGGCGATAAGGTGTTAGATGAGAAAGTAATGTGAATGTAACAGATCAGAAAATTGTTTTTCATATGAGCTCATGGCTGGCATAGGGAGAAATATAATTCCAGGAAAACAAGCACCAACTTATTACGTGTATCTTATGTATACACCACATATTTATAATCATAAAAACGAATTAATTATAATTGACATACAACAATTAAACATACATAAGGTTGCACACTCATCAACCATGAATAGAATCAGCGTCGTGATTACAAGTTTAATCATGACCATCAGTGCAGCGTAGGTTACATTCAAGTATTCATACAGGGTATAAAAATACATGTTACAAGGCTTGGTAGATAGATGTGTACCCTGTGATCCTATTTATTTACAAACCCATGTCCAGAAACTCTTTGTTTACACGCTAGAACCTACGAAACGGAAGGGGCATTGCCGGAAGGTAAACAACCGTAGGCTGTAAGACAAGCAGTAGACGGATTCTCAGTTAAGAGTTATTTACCAATCGTACTGCAGTGCTTCACCATACAGCCAGCGGTAATGTTTAGGGCATTACTCTGTTTAGAACTTCCTTACTTTACAGTATTCATTTGTATGCTATCGTCAAATGGGATGAACAAGTGCAGGGTACACCAAAATGCTTCTCATCTATGCGTAAGTCTGAAGTAATGGAAGAGAGGCTTGGTGGCTGTAGCAAGAGCGTTACCACAACAGGCATCACTCATCCCACACCATATTGCTATATACCAGGGTAAGGCCAAAAGGTTTGTAACTAGATATTAAATTTTAGCTACCCCAGCATAAACATTGGGGGACGTAACAACAGAGGTAGCGAGAGAACCAGGATTTTAACTACACATTTCAGAGCAAGCGTGGGATAATTATCACAACAATACACAGAATTTCACATTACTCACATTACCGGTGGTTTATTTTATATTAAACACGGTGCCTGTACATTATACACAAAATATTAAAAGAAAGACATTGAAGGGAGGTGTTACACACACGAGGTCACATTCACACGATTTACACACATCCTTCCATGCCAGACACTAGACTTAAAGTAACTGACGCCACGCTACACACACTAAACAAAGAAGATAACGCTTCCTCCCTCCTCTCTCCACCTCTGGCCAGGAGGTGGGGAGAGATGCCACACCAGACGAAATTCAAAACCCCAAGCCGAAAGAATTACACCAACAATACTGCGCTAACAAAGCAATAATGTGTCCGGCGTGACAACACACACACACACACACACACACAAACACACATGCACGCCACATCTCCCCCCACTTACAATAATGAAGCGTCACGCCACAATATTTCCAAGATTGGAGTTGATGTTAGGGTTAGGATTACGCTATGGAGGGGACACCTAGCACTCAACCCACACAGAGATATTTTGTACATACACCCCGGGAGGAACGGATGAGATGAAGGAACCGCAGGTAACGTATGCGCTGCGTGATCGGCCGACGCAGGCGACAGAGACGCACAGAGGTACCTAACAATTACGAGCTTGACACCCAGCCGAAGAGCGCTCAAGGCAGCCCTCCCAAGCCACCGGAGGGTTGCTCACCGGGTCCCCTCCAGCGGAGACTAGAGCGGCCTCTATCTGACGGGACCGAGAAGAAGTTCCAACATGGAAGCCATCTGTATGCAGTCGTCCGTCACAAGGCCCCGGAGCCAACCTGTAACGCGAAGAGGAAGATGAAATGAGAGAGAATGAGCCTTCCCAGCATTCTCCTAGTGACCCGGAGAAACCCCGAAAAAACATGGGTCAGAAAGGTCTGTTCGAACCCACGATCTTCCGAATGCGAACCACAGACGCAACCGCCTAACACCCTTGAGCACTTTCAGTTGATGAAAATGCTATCCTTACACTATTTTCGCTTTTACTTTTTTTCCTATCTTTTGTGATCCGCACTATCCACGTCCCCCTCCATTTTTCAGAGAACCTAATACGTAAACAAGCGCTTCGGATATGAATTTATTAGCAAAATATTGCCAAATGGTTCCCAACTACCTACCGCCAAGTCTTGTAACATGTATTTATTTATACTTGAATGCTTTGTAGGTTGCAAATCTGTAACAGGTGCTTGTCCACCCCTTACGTGCGTAAACACATGCTAGTTAGCCACGATATGAATGCGTATGGTGGGAAAAGTAACTAAACAGTAACGAAACAAGTGGATGGAGCATCGGAAGGACAGTCAGGTGAAGAAGACATCCGTAGTTCCCGTTGCATTTACTAGCCATGTAGTACTGTTTTCATTGTGTGACTACATTTCCCTATCACCTTGCCCCTCACTCCTCTCTGATCCCTAGCCTAGATTTCAACAAAACATAGCGGCGCCCTCCATCAAGCATATTCATATCGTGGCTACTAGTATATGCATATTAGTTACTTCACACTCACAAACAAGAAGCTTACAATATTTTGAAAAATACATTCAATAAAAGTTCAATACATTGGAGAGAAACTAGGGGAAGTAGAGTATTCCACCCAAAAATTCGATACCGAGATTGCACTGGAAATATATGTTTTGAGGCCCCCTGAATCCAAAAAAAAAAGCATTTTTGGAAACATGTCCGTGTGTCTGCTGTGAACAGCATAACTCAGAAACGAACAGTCGGATAAACACCAAACTTGGTATTTAGGTTCAGTATCCTCCAGAGATGCGACACGAAGGTTTTCAAGAAAATCCCTCCACCCCAGATTACCCTTTACATGGAACATTTTTCGTAAGTTTTAATTTTCTCAAAAATGGCTTCAACGATTTTGATTAAAATATCATATATTTAAGATACTTTTATGACAAATAAAATGTATATCTTGAATTCTCTGGGAATGTCTCACAAGGTATTCATTGTGAACGTTTTTTGCATAACTAGTAAACCATAAGAGATAGACAAAATTTTACTACACAAACAATGTAGATCGCGTTAAAATACACAATTTATGTCACACATTTTTTTGAGTGAACCATTTTCGAGATATTGCTTGTTATTCCCTTAAATTTTTCAATATTTATTTTCTCAAATGGGAATTCTTTATTCACCTTTTTGGCATGGTAATGCAAAGAGGATGGAATACTCCACATAGCAACCAGCTATTAAAATATTTGACTATCGCTTAAAGCCTAACAATTCCCCTTGCATGTACAAGAAAATTAGCAATAAGATTAAAATCGCGATTAACATGAAGCATATGGAGAATAAGCGTTTGTTAAAATATTTTGTACAAGAGTAGAGAAAGTCATGTGAGTGTAACACATCAGCTTTTCTTTTTTTATATCCGTCAGTTACCGGGTAAATAAGGAATTAAATATTCAATAGCACGACTCAAAGTTCCACTTACAGAGGAAAATAGAGATACAAATAAATGAGTCAGGAAGGCGACTATGCAATTAAGGCCTTGTGTCAACAAGTTATCTAAGGGGATGTTACAGGAAAGCAACTCCACAACTAAGGACATCTGTCCAGCGTAATATGTTTGGTATGCCGAGTTTCTTTAACATATTTCAAATATAATTAGTACAGCTTCTTTGCAACCAAAAAATAGTCCTCTTAGTGCTCTGCTCTCTGAACTCATATTGCATTTCTCATATAGGACGTCTTTTATTAATAAATATCGTCTTAGTGTCCTGCACATTATCAAATGTGTAACTGATATCTAATGCATAGCATTTTATACAGATAATCACCTTAATTAACTTTACATTGACAGAGAATTGTTTTATATGAACCGCTTTTAGAATCACTATGATTAATGTTAATGGTAGAGGAAGCCGCGCTACCGTCGCATATAGAATTTTTGCTGTACGACATGCAACTGTTAACAGTACATGAAAGATCCAAGGAACTCGGTGATTTACTTCAGGGTCAGCGGAAACGGGATTCCCAGTCATCCCAGTTTTAATTCCCAGAGTCTCTCCTTTTTTTTCGAGTGGAGGAGAAAATGATTTAATCACTGACCCCAGCCCCGATGGGAGTCGGGACTGAGAGTGTGGGACTCACCAATAGTCGGCATACCCACTAAAAACTCCTCCACCGGATGGAAAAGAGGAAGAAGGAAAAAGTGGAATGGCGTGGCTACGCGCAGTCCCGCATAGCACCCGCGTTAGTATTTGAAAGCTGTTGGCTGCCGCCCTGTGGGCGGGAGCGCGTAAAGGTAGTTACTAGGTTGCAGCCATGAAACCTGACTGCAACACTAGTGGGAATGGCGAGGGTTTAGGAAGTGAATAGAAGTTAGGATCTAGGATGGTGCTGACGATGATGTTCCTGTTGCTGGTTGAACTCCTTGCATTGCTGCAAGAAGCTCGCGACTTTGGCCGGGTCCGTCTTCGGCCGGTGGCTGAGAGAAGAGACCCGGATGGCTTCTGTGATGGCTGTGAGTCTTGAAGAGGTGCTGTCGAACTGCCCAGCCAGGAAAACCTGTTGGGCAGTTGATGATGTTTGAAGTTCCCTGATGAGTTCCTCCAGGGCTGTCAGCTTCGTCGTCATGTTCAGGAACTCCGCATGGAGATCCTGAACGGCGTCGCGTAGGCCCTGGACTTCCTCGATGATCGGCGAGAGTGAAGGTGCTGGTGTCGGCGCTGGTGATGGAGCTGGAGGCGGTGGCTGTGGAGATGTCACTATCTGCGGCCTAGGTGCTGGCGGCGTCGGCGATGCCTTCCTGCGGGGATGCAGGGGGCAGAGCGCGTGGCCGGTGAAGTGCGAAGACCCTCCACAGGTCGCACAGTAGCGGCGTCGTCGGCGAATCTGGCTGGCTGTGTGTATGTGTTAGTTTTCTTGTACGTACTGCTAGGAGGTACCATGCGTGTTGAGAACAAAGGCATTTTCACCACTCTTAGATTACTAGGTTGGTACGGAAAGAAATTTGATCTTTCCTGTAACAGCAAGGCATTCCAACTCTTCTAATGTCGGTATGGATGGCTTATTTGGTTAGACGCTGGCCCTCTAATCCTAAGTTGGCGGGTTCAAACCCGACCCAGACCGATGGTTTTTAAGTGTGCTTAAAAGCGACAGACTTATTCAGTAGATTTACCAGCATGTAAATGAACTTTGCGGGACGGAATTCAGGCACACCGGCGGCAATGACAGCGTGATTAAGAAACAATATACGAGAATCAGTACGGGCCATTTAAGTTGAGGCTGTTCAATATCTCCAACACTAAGCGTTGTAGAAAGAAATGTCTTTAATAAAGATTGCTTGATATTATTGGGGAAAATAAATTTCATTAGTCGTACTTTGTTTGGAGGACGTTATGATGGTCATTTTAGAGTCAATTTAATGTTTTTAAATGGGAACTTTTTAAATTAAATTGAATCTAAAATGACCATCACAACGTCCTCCAAAAACACGACAAGCGGCATTTACTTTCACCCATAATATCAAGCAAATTTTATTGAAGACATTTCTTTCTACAACGTTTAGTTTTGGAGATATTGTAAAGTTTCAACTTAAATGGTTCACCCTGTAATAAGTTCGTCTAACAACAGAATGTGGTTAGCGGATTCACTCTTCACGTCCTTCATCACGTCCCCTACCTTGGGTTCTAGGTGGGTGCGGGACCGAAGCCTCCCGCGGTCAGAAAAATAGCCCCGAAGCCTCCCGGACCCTTAAAGGTCCCTAATTACATAGCCCCCAAGCCTCCCCAAAGCAGGTAGCAGTACCAGTCCTTAATTACATAGGCCCAAAGCCTCCCGGTCGAAACAGGCAACAGTTCCTGTTTGGTGTTTATAATATTTGATGAAGCATTACATACGGGTGGAAGATGTTGCATTTTTTGCGTTTATAATTAATAACAAAGAAACACGGCTCTAGTACCAAAAGAAAATGAACCTCAACGCTTAATTTTGAATTAGTGGTTTTTGTTCCAGTTCGTTTAGCGTTACCCAGGGTGCACCACGAGGAGGCGAACTAGCTCGCACCCCAAAAGATTCCACATTTATCAGCTTCGTCATTATTTCTTTATTTTCTGTAATTTACTCACAATGGATCCGCATTTAGAAGCTTCATTATTTTGACATTCTAAACCTATATCATACAGTAATATGTATTTTTGTCTTTAAAATAAGCGGTATTTTTCCTTCTAGATTTTATTTCCATGTATTTCCAGGTTTGGTTCTATAAGAAATCGACTTCACGTAATCCATTCTTGAAATTTTTCCAGCTTTGAAATTTTCTACTTGTTGCATCATGAGTTTCAAGTGTGGATAAGACCTTTCCTTTTTTTCATTTGTTGATGAATTAATTCAATTTTAGTATCCAGCTGAATTTGCTTCAGTACTTCAAGAAATCTATACAGATCTGGGCTGCAGGAATAAAACTGATTGTTGTATTTGTTGTGGAAACTTTCGCAAGCGTTGGTAGTTCTTTGTCTATTGCAACTTAGTTCTGCCCGCATGGAAGGAGGAAAGAGTGCATTTTCGTCGATGTAAGTTTCCACTAAATAGTCGCAAAACATCTGTAGTTTTTCCGAGACAGGCATCACTGCCATGAAGTCTTCAGCAAAACAGTCACCAACCATATCAGGATCCAGCATTGGCAAACCAAATATGTAGTTTAGAAATTTTCCTATTTCAATTCTGGAATAGTAGTCATGTGCAAGTCCCAAGTTTTGTATCTTTCTCCACCAGCTTTGTGTTAGATGAAATTTACATCCTTGGATTTTAACATCAGTCCACACTTCTCTTCCAGCATTCATGATGCTTTCTTCAAAGTCAGAAAACATTGTTGGTGGAGAGAATTTCAGACCTAGCTTATTACATTTATCAACAACTGTTGAAAATACCTGCTGATATGATGAAGTTTTCTTGTCCTTCAACAAAGAAAATACCATTGGAATGTAATGTCTATTAACGAGCCCATGGATTGTAAATAGCTGGCAAAAAAACCTTGCGGAATACTTGAAGGTTCCATCAACATATACTGTGTCATACTGACTGAGTACTCTAAGGTTTCCGGATTCACAAAATATTACAACGTTCTTCGCAGCATCGTTGTGAAGCAACAACTCGGCTCCATCTACAGTTTTCACATTTAATGTGTTCAGAACATCATGTACCTCCTCTATACTTGTGGGTAATTTTGGCAGAATTTTTCGCCTAGCTTTGTATATGGACTTACGTAAACTGTGGACAACTCCAGTGGTTACTTCTTCTGTGTTTTCTGTCTTCAGTTGCTGGTATATTAGTTTTGATGGCCTTTCACATATATCTTCCGTAGCTTTTCTCTTCAGATCACAAAGTACTTTCTGTCTCTGAATTTTGTCACTAGGTGGTGCCGCATGGTTATGGTCCTCTTGAATATCCAGGACATCTATTTCTTCAATGAAAATGGTTTTAATAAAACTTTTGCAACTTTTAACATTGCACGTCCATCGCGCCAGCCCACTTTTTAAACACTTCTGGAATCCGAAAGTGTAACCGTTCCGAAGTAGACTTTTCCTTCCTGTCCTACTCACCGTAATTTCAGTCTTGTCGGAAAACATGTTAACTGTGAACTAATTTGCCGTACGCTGAAAGAAATCAAGGAAAAAATTAGGCATACCCATTCCACCCCACCTGCTGGCTAATTACACCGGTTTCGCGGGAGGCTTGGGGGTTGCTACCTGCAAAGCTTACCTGGGTACGGGAGGCTTCGGTCCTGCGCCCTTCTAGGTAGTGTAGGCAATATTGATATTGAAATGAAATTGAACTATACTATGATCACGCAACGATACAATCACATTAGTCATTTACTGTAACAAGGTCTCTGTTTTCAAATTCATAACCCAATAGCATTTCAGTGAGTACAAAAACTGAGTTACAGACTAGCTAGCAATCTAGCAATCAATTTGGCTTCAAAATTTAATTTTATGCGATATTAATATAAAATTAGCTTAATAGTAAAAAGCTTTTAATATTTTATTAAAGTTCTAATGCAGCATAAACCATAGTGTCACTCATTGAATTAAAAGGTATGACGAATTTATTTGCAGCTAGCAGAACTCGCATCTCTAAGGCTTCATTCACAATGAAATGCAAACGCTAACGTAATGCAGCATAAGTACAGGCGCGAGGAAACACCATTCACAATGCAGCCGTTGCGTAACGTAAGAAGTTTGCACGGGCTTATAGATCCTTAAAGTAATTGCGGAAATCTTCCGAGTGCACCGTAAGATTCAAATTGAATAATATAACCAACAATACCAAATAAGAAAGTTCACTCAATATTTTATAAATAAGTAGGTCACAAGAAAAGAAATACATACATACACACATACATACATACATACATACATACATACATACATACATACATACATACATACATACATACATACATACATACATACATACATACATACATACATACATACATACATACATACATACATACATACATACATACATACATACATACATACATACATACATACATACATACATACATACATACATACATACATACATACATACATACATACATACATACATACATACATACATACATACATACATACATACATACATACATACATACATACATACATACATACATACATACATACATACATACATACATACATACATACATACATACATACATACATACATACATACATACATACATACATACATACATACATACATACATACATACATACATACATACATACATACATACATACATACATACATACATACATACATACATACATACATACATACATACATACATACATACATACATACATACATACATACATACGCCCAAAAGCCACCCGTAGCGTTAGTGACATCACGACTGTTTGCTCAAAACATTGAAAGTAGTTGTGCAAGTACTATGGGAGCAGGGCCATTATTCCGTATATGGGTAGTGAGCACTTTCGTTATCAATATGTAGCACACGCACTTGCATCATGTTAGCGTTGTCGGCATTCTGCTGCCAAAATTGTAATATCATGTGTCCTAAGCCGCAAGTGACGCAGTTACGGAGCGACGACAGGGCGTAGCCGTAAACACAGAACAGCCGTAGGATCTGCGCGTCTAAACTTGAATGATGCACTTTAGCTACATTTTCCTTGCTTCGCGACACTCCGTTAGCCATATTTTTTTTTCATCACGTTTGCAATATCTTCTGACGAGATTTCCACAAAAGTCAAGCGGTCGTCAAGAAGGACCCAATGTTTTCGATAAAGCAACAACTCCTACAGAATTTAAGAACCTAGGATACTATAAAATCAATTCTACGTATTGAAAAACCCCGATTCCGTGAGTTTTTTAAAATTTCATACCTCCTTCCCGCGTACGGAATAATCTCCGGAAACTGTAGCAAGTTATACATGTGATGATACAGCTGCACAAGCTATATTAATGCAATGTTCATTATCTCTTTGCGCCTAAGCCAAGAAATCTAGGCACAGATGCCGGGTTCGTCCACTAAATGAAAGAGGATTCAATAAGGACACTCCCATAATCCCTTAAAAGAAATGATAGTCACCCACAATTTGTGTGGCACGGCCTAATGGAAGAGTGCACGCATGTACATTAGACGGCTAAAGCTTCGCATCGCGATCGTCTGCTGTTGAACAGCAGGTAATGCAAAGAGAAAGAAATGCAGAATTCTTCCTCTATGCACGCAACGCAAGCATAAAGTTTGGAGTTTGCAAACTCTTGCGTTTCGTAGCGCGTTGCAGGACTCTATGTGAATGCTTCCATTAAATAACATGAATGCAAAGTCTTGCGCTTATGCTACGTCTGCGCTTACATGTCATTGTGAATGGGCCCTAAGGCATCTTGCGTTATCACATTTACTGCAGATATTTCTCTCTCTCACCCCTTCACTCTCTCGTCGTCATTTACTATGAAACTAGTAAATGAATGACGATTTGTTTTCACCGTTAGCAGTTAGTGGTCAGATGGAGGGGCCTCCAGTCACTGGGGTACGGTACCGCCTCCATCATAACACCTGGGATGAAGGGGAGACCCGAAGGGCGACCAGATCTGGTCAACGATATGCGCTAGCACGATCGGGTCCCTAATGATTCCAGATTGATACCAATCCTGACACCGGCGATTCTGCCTTAGCCATCTTCAACTTGGGGATCCCGGAATAAAACGAGCCATTGGCCAGGAAAGGGCCCTAGCCGGTCAGCCAAGCGCCAGGGAGAAATCTCTACACAGCGCAAATTCCACCGTTCCGCCGTAACGCACCAATCGACGTCACCTGAACAGATAAAAAGAAATGATGAGGACAGGAAATGACGAACAGGAAATTCATGGTAGAAGGGGAACCGCCCCAGCATTCGCCTACCGACCTAGTGAAGCCACGAAATAGTCCATGGTCAGAATGGCCAGCCCGACGGGAATCGAACCCAAGACCTCCCGAATGCGAGCCTTTGGAACTATCTCATTTGGCTGCTTTTACCATTAATACTTTCCCCACTTGTTTTGAAATTAGATGGGAAATTCTAATGTTACAGTGTACTTAATTGCGTGTGATTAAAGCAATACCTATAGAAATACTAAATGTATATTGTGTAATGTATTTATTTCTAGGGATGAACCTTTTTCTCTTCGGTTATTCTAAACGTGTTTTCAAAAGTTTAAAAGTAATTAAGTATTTTTTCACACTGTACATATATTTCCAGATTACTTCAGAATACATTTCCTACATATACAGTGCTTTTCCTTTACGCCGTCGCGACGGCTCTCACGCCGGACGCCGCAACTCGGACACCCGTCGAAACAATTATAATATCCCCGCAACGTTCTCATAGTTACAATTACAGTGATAATAAGCGCATACATTATCATAAGAGATGTTGGAAAAGTTTTCCTCCTCTATGCAAACATTTCTCACGTGTTGCCTTCGCAGCAAACTTTTCATTCACATCCGAGAGTTCAGTAGGTATTCGAAATGGATTGCATTTCTCGCCTGATGCTTACGTATTTTTTCAAGTTCATCCATAGATAAAAATCACAAATAGTTAAATCACGGGATCGTGAAACCAATAATCCTTTATTGATTACCATATATTCAAGAATTTTCTGCTTTAGACTTAATGACTCATCAGCTATATGCGCGTTAGCAAAGTCTTGTTGGAAAAATCCAGACAGACATTCAACGTCGGTCAGCTGTTCGAAAATGGTGTGAGCAAGTCATTCATATATCCCTCTGCATTTATCTTGTTCAAAAATTATAGGTCTTATATCTGGTATTCTGGATGTAGGAACCTCGTGTATAAAATTGGATCTATCTGTACTTCAATATTTGTTATTTTGCGACGAAACATAACCATATAAAGTGATCCATGCTTCGTCAAAGAAGAATATTAAGCTTGGGTCAGTTACTCTGTAATTCCATAAAATCCAATTACATAAAATTACTGTACTCTGATGACCACATGAAAAATAAGGTGTAGCAACAAACCCTCATACTTTGGAAGAAATAAAAGAAAACATCAGGCAAGGAATTCACTACGTTTCGGATATTGTTCTCTAGTGGGAAAACAAATTTCCTGAGAAGTTGCCAGAAATGTGTAGATGAAGAACAACATATCTTATGATAAGACATGTGCTAACTATCATTGTAATTGTATCTATGATAATGTGAGCAAATTGGAGATATATTATAACTGTTTTGGCGGCCGTAGCAGGATCAGGCTGTATCTTCCAGAAGTGCGTAAAATAATACGCTGAATATATATTTTATTTACCACGATATTAAAATATTCATAGCGTATTAAAATATATGTTTTACTGTAGAATTAACCATTACTCTAAATTTCCATAGAAGGGTATTACTTAAAAATAATGGAGAAAACTATTTACGTTCATATGATGTAAAACCATACCTATAAGAGAACGTTGTGACGGTGAATGGCATGTATATGTCTTCATGTACTATGAAAATAGACATGAAATACCTACTTTTCATATATTCATACAGTATAATATTCAAATCATCAAGAATCTTGTCAAAGAAGCACCTACAAGAGACTAGCTCAACATTAATGGTTATAATTCTTTGGCTTTTCATTAAGATTCTGACTATATAAGTTTTCTAGTTTGACCAGCCTTTCCAGCAATTGATTTGTTGAAATGGATCATTGTTTTGAGTTCATAAACCAGTTACCGTATCCCTTTACTCTCACCCTACAGAGTAGGCGTTCCACTCAGTACTGTTTTCGCTGTTAACATTTCACAAATACAAATATAGTTCCTAGTTACATAAATATTGGTGATCTGCACAGAATGGATAGTATTAATAACACATTTTAATTTCGTTCTAAGGCAGTTGTAGCCATACGTAATGAAAATGTTTTCTCTGTGCAGATTTGACCGCCTGGCAGCAGAGCATCACTGTCTCCGCATCAAACTTCTGGGAGACTGTTACTACTGCGTGTCGGGACTGCCGGAACCTCGTCCTGATCATGCGCAGTGTTGCGTCGAGATGGGCCTGGACATGATTGACGCTATTGCGCAAGTAGACCTCCTTCAATTTTATGTCAAGTACCTTTGCATGGTTATGTCCGCGTGATGAATGATTCATATTCATGTTTATTTCTGAGGGAGAAGTAGGTATTCCCAACCAGGGCTTTCTTTCCTCAAAATAAACAAGCTTTTTGTAATACCGTATTTATTTTGCTGAGAATTATCTTCAGTAATACCACGAGTAATGGTTTTTCGGTGCTTTAATTGAAGTTAATGAATGTCTCTTCTCATTAAAATTATTTCAGGAGCGAAGATCAAGAAATAATTATCCAATGACAATAAGCATGTATTTGAAGATCAGTTAAATTACCTAAAAAAATTATAAACATGTTGGGGATTAGGTAAGATAATTACAATGCGAGAATGGTGTCATTCTTTTGTACTTAAGGTATAATCACTGAAGTGGTTTAACCTTTTGCATTATCTAAGTTAGATCTTCTACCGCTTCTTATACAGAGTGTATCATAATTAATAGCGCAAACTGAAACGGTCGAAACTATACAATAATAGAAGAAAAAAATTACGTTAACGTGGATCCGCAAACAAGCGAGATTTATTATTGCGAATGCGATGAGCCGCCACTGACGTGAATTGCTTGAGGAAGTTCCCCTTGAGCAACGGCGGAGCATGTGGTACATGCATGATGGATCACCGGCACATTTTGCTACTACTTTAAGAATGCATCTAACGTGAAACATAGTCCAAGATGGATAGATCAAGTAGGGCCTATACCTTGGCCTCCACGATCACATGATCTCAACCCTTTGGATTTTTCTGTATGGGATCACCTCAAAAGTGTAATGTACAGCACTCCCGTTGATACCGTTGAGGTACTGGAGCAGAGAATTGTACGTGTTCGTCAAGAATTCTGAGATTATCCGGGTGTTTAAAATAATTCGAAACTCACTGTAGAGACGAGTGAAGTATTGCATTCAGATGTAAGGACGACACTTTGAACACCTTCTTTTAATAACATGTAACATACTAAAGTAGAATTGTATTCCTTGTTAAGTTAAGCTATGAGTGAATTTTGAGGCAACTTAGAATGCCAATTATTAAACGAAAAGTCTATTTTCAAATTCATTTGTAATAATTAGGATGATGTTGCTTAATGAAGTCAGTGGCGGCTTGTAATCACACATTTGAAATTATCTCGCACATGGAGCGTTTGCGAACCCATGTTTACTGGAACTTTCTTGCTTCTACTGTCGTTTACTTTCAACCTTTCAGTTTGCGCTATTAATTATGATAGGTACACCCTGTATATTTTGAATTCGCAGGTCACCAAATCTTTCCATTTTTACCAACCGCCATGTGAATACCTCCGTGTTCCAACCGCCATGAGCCAGAGGCCTGTGAATAGGCTTCCTAGATCCCTAGTGGAATCGAAGCAGAAAGTATAGGAATAAAAAATAAATGTAGGAAAAAAGCTATGATTTGTTAGTTTTTAGCACAATGATTTAAAACTATCGATTAAGTTCGATTCTCACTCTGAATAAGGCAAGAATGAGACGGTACGTTGGCTGAAAGACGCTCGCGTGTAATTATTAATTACTCCGACCATTCCATTCATGGGCGGGTATTTGATATTGAGCAATAACGTTTAAAAATGCCTCGTATAAGACATAGGGCTCAGTCATAGACTGAGAGGGGTCCAGTGGACCCCAAGCAGAAAACTCGAATTAACACAATATAATTATCTTATGTTTTATTTAAAACAAGCAAAATCATTTTAAAACAACAATTCTGATGCCTCAACATTTTTACTTTCTCTACTACGTATAGTAAGTAGGGGAAGTATTGCATTCCACCCAAAAATTCGATACCGAGATTTCACCGGAAATACATGTTTTGAGACCTCCTGAATCCAAAAAAAGCATTTTTGGAAACATGTACGTGTGTGTGTCTGTGTGTGTGTGTGTGTGTGTGTGTGTGTGTGTGTCTGTGAACAGCATAACTCAAAAACGAACAGTCGGATAAACACCAAACTTGGTATTTAGGTTCAGTATCTTCCAGAGATGCGACACGAAGGTTTTCAAGAAAATCCCCCCACCCCAGACTACCCTTTACATGGAACATTTTTCGAAAATTTTAATTTTCTCAAAAATGGCTCTAACGATTTTGATTAAAATATCATATGTTTAAGATAATGTCATGAGAAATGAAATGTATATCTCGAATTTTCTGGGAATGACTCCAAAAGTATTCTTCATTGTGAACGACTTTTGCATAACTGGTAAATCATAAGAGATAGACAAAATTTTACTACACAAAAAATGTAGATCTCGTTAAAATACACAACGTATGTCATATACATTTCTTTTGTTGAGTGAACCGTTTTCGAGATATTGCTTGTTATTCCCTTAAATTTTCCAATACTTATACTTTTTCTCAAATTCGTTATTCATTTTTTTATGTCCTGGACTTGCAAAGAGAATGGAATGCGCCGCATAGCAACCAGCGTTAAAATATTTGACCATCGCTTAAAAGCTACCATATTCCCCTTGCATCTACAAGAAAATTAGCAATAAGATTGACATCTCGATATCTCGATTAACATAAAGCATATGGAGAATAGGCGTTTGTAAAAATAGATTGTACAAGAGTAGAGAAAGTCATGTGAGTGTAACACATCAGATTTTTTACAATGTACCCCAAAATTAGCATTGTCAAACAAAGAACCGAATTACAAATTACAATATTATTTTTATTCTCCTCCTCTATGACATTAGATGAAATAATTTCTTTTTTTCACTTTATTTTGTTTCAATTTTCACTGCGATTGACTAACATTTTACTTTCTCTACTACGTATAGTAAGTAGGGGAAGTATTGCATTCCACCCAAAAATTCGATACCGAGATTTCACCGGAAATATATGTTTTGAGACCCACTGAATCCAAAAAAAGCATTTTTGGAAACATGTCCGTGTGTGTCTGTGTGTGTGTGTGTATCTATGAACAGCATAACTCAAAAACGAACAGTCGGATAAACACCAAACTTGGTATTTAGGTTCAGTATCTTCCAGAGATGCGACATGAAGGTTTTCAAGAAAATCCCCCCACCCCAGACTACCCTTTACATGGAACATTTTTCGAAAATTTTAATTTTCTCAAAAATGGCTCTAACGATTTTGATTAAAATATCATATGTTTAAGATAATGTCATGAGAAATGAAATGTATATCTCGAATTTCCTGGGAATGTCTCCAAAAGTATTCTTCATTGTGAACGAGTTTTGCATAACTGGTAAACCGTAAGAGATAGACAGAATTTTACTACACAAAAATGTAGATCGCGTTAAAATACACAACTTATGTCATATACATTTCTTTTGTTGAGTGAACCGTTTTCGAGATATTGCTTGTTATTTCCTTAAATATTTCAATACTTATACTTTTTCTCAAATTCGTTATTCATTTTTTACTTTCTCTACTACGTATAGTAAGTAGGGGAAGTATTGCATTCCACCCAAAAATTCGATACCGAGATTTCACCGGAAATACATGTTTTGAGACCTCCTGAATCCAAAAAAAGCATTTTTGGAAACATGTCCGTGTGTGTGTCTGTGTGTCTGTGTGTGTGTGTGTCTGTGTGTGTGTGTCTGTGTGTGTGTGTGTCTGTGTGTGTGTGAACAGCATAACTCAAAAACGAACAGTCGGATAAACACCAAACTTGGTATTTAGGTTCAGTATCTTCCAGAGATGCGACACGAAGGTTTTCAAGAAAATCCCCCCACCCCAGACTACCCTTTACATGGAACATTTTTCGAAAATTTTAATTTTCTCAAACATGGCTCTAACGATTTTGTTTAAAATATCATATGTTTAAGATAATGCCATGAGAAATGAAATGTATATCTCGAATTTTCTGGGAATGTCTCCAAAAGTATTCTTCATTGTGAACGACTTTTGCATAACTGGTAAACCATAAGAGATAGACAAAATTTTACTACACAAAAAATGTAGATCGCGTTAAAATACACAACTTATGTTATATACATTTCTTTTGTTGAGTGAACCGTTTTCGAGATATTGCTTGTTATTCCCTTAAATTTTCCAATACTTATACTTTTTCTCAAATTCGTTATTCATTTTTTTATGTCCTGGACTTGCAAAGAGAATGGAATTCGACACATAGCAACCAGCGTTAAAATATTTGACCATCGCTTAAAAGCTACCATATTCCCCTTGCATCTACAAGAAAATTAGCAATAAGATTGACATCTCGATATCTCGATTAACATAAAGCATATGGAGAATAGGCGTTTGTAAAAATAGATTGTACAAGAGTAGAGAAAGTCATGTGAGTGTAACACATCAGAATTTTTTTTATGTCCTGGACATGCAAAGAGAATGGAATGCGCCACATAGCAACCAGCGTTAAAATATTTGACTATCGCTTATAACCTACCATATTCCCCTTGCATCTACAAGAAAATTACCAATAAGATTGACATCTCGATATCTCGATTAACATGAAGCATATGGAGAATAGGCGTTTGTAAAAATAGATTGTACAAGAGTAGAGAAAGTCATGTGAGTGTAGCACATCAGATTTTTTATGTACTACCAGTACCGTTTAAGTTTTTTACATGGAGTTTTACAATTTATGTTTACTAAGTGTTACATCCAAACACACTACTTTCTGTATTTTGTTACAGTGGGTATCCAAATGAATTTCTTGCAACTTTCACACACTGTTATAGATTTTCTATCACTTTTCTTCGACATAACTGACATTGGCCTTTTAAAACTTTCACCTTTCCATTTCAACATGACTATACCTTACAATGCACACTAGGAGAGTACTGAACTGTTTCCACACAATTTTAAACCAACAATCCATGCTAGAGTAACTGAAAAACACAAGGCAGCCAACATAAAAGTCTCAAGTTGCAAAACATTTTGAGGGATATGACCTGCTATGAGGGGTCCAAGTGGATCCCAAGTTATATATATATTTATATATATATATATATATATATATATATATATATATACTTTTTCTCTATTACGTATAGTAAGTAGGGGAAGTATTGTATTCCACCTAAAAATTCGATACCGAGATTTCACCGGAAATACATGTTTTGAGACCCCCTGAATCCAAAAAAAGCATTTTTGGAAACATGTCCGTGTGTGTGTGTGTTGTGTGTGTGTGTGTGTGTGTGTGTGTGTGTGTGTGTCTGTGTCTGTGAACAGCATAACTCAGAAACGAACAGTCGGATAAACACCAAACTTGGTATTTAGGTTCAGTATCTTCCAGAGATGCGACACGAAGGTTTTCAGGAAAATACCCCCAACCCAGACTACCCTTTACATGGAACATTTTTCGAAAATTTTAATTTTCTCAAAAATGGCTCTAACGATTTTGATTAAAATATCATATGTTTAATATATTGTCATGAGAAATGAAATGTATATCTCGAATTTTCTGGGAATGTCTCCAAAAGTATTCTTCATTGTGAACGACTTTTGCATAACTGGTAAACCATAAGAGATAGACAAAATTTTACTACACAAAAAATGTAGATCGCGTTAAAATACACAATTTATGTCATACACATTTTTTTGGTTGGGTGAACCATTTTCGAGATATTGCTTGTTATTCCCTTAAATTTTCCAATACTTGTATTTTTCTCAAATTCGTTATGCATTTTTTTGTCCTGGTAATGCAAGTAGAATGGAATACTCCACATAGCAACCAGCTCTTAAAATATTTGACTATAGCTTAAACCCTGTCATATTCCCATTGTATCTACAAGAAAATTAGCAATAGGATTAACATCTCGATTAACATGAAGCATATGGAGAATAAGCGTTTGTAAAATAGTTTGTACAAGAGTAGAGAAAGTCATGTGAGTGTAACACATCAGAAACCTTTTTTGCAATTGCATTTATTGGACATTTTAAAGAACTATTTTATGGTAAAAAAGCTGATTAAATTTCTAACACATTTCAAAATTTTCAGAATTCTAAATTAAATATTTCACTCATAAAAACTAAAAATTTTAACTCTGGGGTCCAGCCTGAAGCTTCACAGGTTACGCCATCCAATTGTGTTTTTAATCAGCGCATATTGAAGCAGTACTGATTCCAAATAAATTACGTTTTTTAAAAATGTGTCTTTATTAAGTTCTGATTTTAGCTTATTTTTGAGGTTAACTATTTTATAGCCTTGGTTATTAGTTTTACTTAAAATGGTCGATTGTTCATTCATTTAGTAGATTTCCGGTGATCTGACAGTGGAACACAATGGGGATGGATTTTAAGCAACACAAGAGAGTAATTAGTTATATTATCTAACACATTTTATTCGCGAAATAGTTTTAATAAATCCTACTCGAGGTTGCGAGCTTCATCAGGTAAATTCCTAAACGCTCGTGGTGTATTTTTAGGTGTTGGATAACGTTTTCCTTTTTACCAGCCGGAGCAGTCTTTCGTATCTTACGTAGTTCTAATTATAGTATCTAATTACGCTTCTCTGATCTCTCTCCTCCTTTATTCTTTATCCTCTTTCAGCCATCGGTAAAAACATACTCCTAACAAACTCATGTTCGACCCAAACCGCAGTTCGCTTAATACACCTGATAGAAATTTTAATACAATTATCAGCTAATGCGGTCAAATATATTGCAACTTAGTTACTGTTATATTAAATGTTGTCACTCACAAAGACCACACTAAACTATGTCATCTTAACCGCATTTATACAGCATATTGTCAGGTTTAATTTTTCTGCCGCTTTCCTGTGATAGAGGAAGTACTGAAAATTCAACATCAAGGTTGCACTGGAAATATTGATTTTTGCTTTCTTTACTGCGTATAGTAAGTAGAGGAAGTAGCACATTCCACCCAAAAATTCAATACCGAAATTTCACCTCAAATACACGTTTTGAGCCCCTGCATCCGAAAAAAGCACTTTTAGAAAAACGTCGTGTGTGTGTGCGCGTGTCTATGGATGTGTGTCTGTGAACAGCATAACTCAAAAACTAAAAGTCAGATAAATCCAAACTTTGTATTTAGGTTCAGTGTCGTTCAAAGATGCGACACGAAGGTTTTCAAGAAAATCCCCCCACCCCAGACTACCCTTTACATGGAACATTATTTGAATATTTTAATTTTCCCAAAAATCGCTCTAACGATTTTAATTACATTAGGTATCATATATTTAAGATATTTTCATGACAAACAAAATGTATATCTTGAATTTTCTGGGAATGTCCCCAGAAGTCCTCTTCATTCTGAATGGCTTTTCCATAACTGGTAAATTGTAAGAGAATAGACAAAATGTTTCTACACAAAAATATAGAGCTCGTTAAAACACTCAATTTGTGCCACATACATTTTTTTCTGGAGTAAACCATTTCCGAGATATTCCTTGTTATTTGTTTGAATTTTCCAATTCTTATACTTTTTCTCAAATGGGAATTCGTTATTCGTTCTTTTTATGCCCTGGACATGCAAAGAGAATGGAATGCTCCACACAGCAACCAGCGCTTAAAAGATTTGACTATCGCTTAAAGCCTACCATATTCCCCTTGCATCTACAAGAAAATTAGCAATAAGATTGCTAACATGAAGTAGACGGAGAATAAGTGTTTGATTCATTTGTATACAGGCGTAAAAAAGATTTGTTTTTGTTGATTAATATGTGGGTTTATTTCTAGCTACTATGTATAGGCTGGTACACATTATTTTTCTGATGTCTTCTATACAGGATTACTGCGTGCAAAAGCATCTATACCAAGTGCAATTAAGAAACACGTGGCTGATTTTATTGATTTTAATAAGTGAAGGACGGAAAACAAGCTTATGTTCTAATTACATGGTTCTGAAGTGGAATTAAGTAAGGCTTGCGAAGGAGTGCAATTTGAAGTGGTATTAAATAAGAGCCAATGTCACGTTGTGATGTTAAATTGGATATATTAGAATTGTGCTCCGGCACAAATATTCAATTATGAACCTTATCTCAGATATCTAGTATCAGTTTTTATTATTTAGCTTTTAAGTATAATTGAATACTTTGATGACAAATCAAATAAGTATTTATGATTACATTAGAAGCCCAATTAACCGAACTAAAGCGAGCACAGCCGTTTCAGGTAACACATTTTTACTTTCTCTACTACGTAAGTAAGTAGGGGAAGTATTGTATTCCACCCAAAAATTCGATAGCGAGATTTCACCGGAAATATATGTTTTGAGACCCCCTGTATCCAAAAAGAGCATTTTTGGAAACATGTCCGTGTGTGTGTCTGTGAACAGCATAACTCAGAAACGAACAGTCGGATAAACACCAAACTTGGTATTTAGGTTCAGTATCTTCCACAGATGCGACACGAAGGTTTTCAAGAAATTCCCCCCACCCCAGATTACCCTTTATATCGAACATTTTTCGAAAATTTTAATTTTCTCAAAAATGGCTCTAACGATTTTGATTAAAATATCATAAGTTTAAGATATTTTCATGACAAATAAAATGTATATCTTGAATTTTCTGGGAATTTCTCTAAACGTATTCTTCATTGTGAACGACTTTTGCATCATGATAAACCATAAGAGATAGGCAAAATTTTACTGCACAAAAAATGTAGATCGCGTTAAAATACACAATTTCTGTCATATACATTTTTTTGTTGAGTGAACCATTTTCGAGATATTGCTTGTTATTTCCTTAAATTTTTCAATACTTATTTTCTCAAATGGGAATTCGTTATTCATTTCTTTGTCTTGGATATGCAAAGAGTATTAATCTGTGGCAAAGGGAATGGTGCTGCACCTAGCAACCAGCTATTAAGAGATATGTCGATGCTTAAAGGCTACTGTATTTCTATATTGCCCTTGCAATTACAAAACAAGGGGAACATAATACGCCTTAAGCGATAGTCAAATATTTTTTAGAACTGGTCGCTATGTGTAAAATGTAATTCTCTTTGCATGTCAAAAACTCGTTTCTGCAAATGTTTATCTCGATTAATATGAAATAGATGGAGAATAAGAGTTTGTAAAAATAGTTTGTACAAGAGTAGAGAAAGTCATGTGAGTGTAACCATAAGATTTTTTGGATAAAGATGATAAACGATGGTAATAATTGTATTCCAAATGCATGTAATATATATAATATTAAAATATACTAATGCATTCAGGATTTACAAACATTATTTCATAAAATCAGTAATTATTTCTTAACTTTCTTCTCGTAACGTTTGCAAGCAGCTATATCACGCCACCGTTTGATAAGCATTATATCTTGGTGTTGATTCACTGCTTTGTTTTTCCAAACCGCAAGGAACCTAAAAACATAACGCTTTGTGTTATTGCTAGTGCCGTAATTCAATATTTCCCGTTAAGAATTGAATAGAATTTGCAATCTTCCTTGCCTCCACTGCTTTGAATCCCTCCGCTGTCTCTCTGTCGTTAACGTCTTCGAGTTATTGTTCAATGCTTATTACAATGCTTTCTATTCGCTGACATCTTAAACACACATAAACCACCCTGACCAACACAAACAGTAACATAGCACTGGGCCTCCGCATTTAATGCGTGTGCAAGCAATTAACATTTGTTATAATGGTTCTTTGAGTCTGTGGTAGGGGGTGAGGATTATTGAAATGTACAGTTGGGGCCCAAAAAAAAGTTCCCAATTGTTGCAACAACGTTGCCAGCTCGAATTCGAGCATCTCATATTTTTTTGATCGTTCTTTCTTACTTTCTTTTCCTTTTCCTGTTTTTTATTCTTTACTTTCTTGCACGTTTCGGTTAAGCGGGGTTTTACTGTATGGCATGTTTTATGTGTTGGCATTTGGTTTACGACGTATTACGATGAGTTGTGCTAATACGTGTATACTCAGTCAAACACTGTTAACACCTCTGTATTCGTTTAGACTTAAGCAAAGTGTATAAAATGTTCTCTCTTCTAATTTTTTTACTTTTTTGCTATGACATATTAAATACACAGCTTATTTGTTCTCCGTGGTCTAAAACTATCATGTGTTTTTTGTGGTAGGTAATTCCTATGTTTATGAAGGCCTTGATAACGTAAATTAAGCAGAAGTTGTTGAAAAAAGGCATAAGTTTGAATGATAATGGATTAGGAAAGAAAAAGAATGGAATAGGTTTGTGTGTCTATAAAAATTAATAAAATGGAGTATTTCTAAAGGATGAAGAATGAATTAAAGTCTCGAAAATGAAAACCAAGAAAAGTGTGTTAAAACACTGCAATATAAATTATCTTCCACAAAAATACGGATTGTTTGCATCAAGAAAATGGTTATAAATTTCAGAATCCAAAATTATGTAATACCTAATTTAATATCATTAAATGCTATTAACAAATTAAAAATAAAGTGTCAATACTTCAGCTGATTTATAATTGTCGAGGGTTTAAACTGAACTTTTATGAAGTGAAAATATTGTATATGAAGTAATATGCCCATTTGAAACAAATGAAACAAGAGATATCTTTAATAAAAGAAAATATATGCAGTATATATACCACTTATCATCTTTTATATATATATCTTGTATCATACATATATATACCAGATGAGTCAGCTGCCACTAAGTATTCCTGTCTATGCAACCCGCAGTTTATAGTCTAATGTGAAAACATTGACCCTTTTAGCAAACAAACTGTTATTGTAGCGCTGCCCTTCTATTCGGTACTATACGCAACTAGCATTAATGATTAAAGGCCTCAATGAGAACCTAAGAGCTGCAAAAGCCTTAAAAAAAAAGGCGGCACTTCATGGATATAATGCTTGCAAGGAGGTAGAGGAATGTTCTCCCAAAGAGCGAGAGGGAGGCAGTTAGCCGAGTGGGTTAGCTGCCGGAATGGGAGGGAAACAAAGGTTAGCTTCGAGTGATCGAATCTATTAGAAGCATAAGGTTGTTTTGGTTCTTTTTTTTCTTTCTCCTTGTGTTTATTTTCTGTATTTTAGTATACTAATTGGCGGCGCCGTGGCCGAGTGGTTAGACCGTTCGCCTCCCACCGACGCGGCCCGGGTTCAATCCCAGGGACCTGCATGTGGGATTTGTGGTGGACGAAGCGGCGTCTGGGCGAGTTTTCTCCGGGTTCTCCGGTTTCCCCCGCCATTCATTCCACCAACTGCTCCATCATCACCTTTCCTTTCATCCATTTCACCAACATTTCGTTTCAACTACTTCCTTCATCCCATACCAGGCATCGGGCTGATCACCCATCCTGGATGCTCTGTCTGATCCATGAGTGTCTGCTCCTCGACGGGCCTCTGACCCCAGGCATCCGCTTGTAAGTCCTGGGGGTGTAAGCCCTACGTAAGAGGAGGGTAGACAGATAATGAATGAATTTTAGTATACTAATTTATTTATTACTTTCTCTACTACGTATAGTAAGTAGGGGAAGTATTGTATTCCACCCAAAAATTCCATACCGAGATTTCACCGGAAATACATGTTTTGAGACCCCCTGAGTCCAAAAGAAGCATTTTTGGAAACATGTCCGTGTGTGTGTCTGTCTGTGAACTGCATAACTCAGAAACGAACAGTCCTGTAATACCAAACTTGGTATTTAGGTTCAATATCTTCCAGAGATGCGACACGAAGGTTTTCAAGAAAATCCCCCCACCCCAGAATACCCTTTACATGGAAGATTTTTCGAAAATTTTAATTTTCTCAAAAATGGCTCTAACGATTTTGATTAAAATATCATATGTTTAAGATATTCTTATGACAAATAAAATGTATATCTTGAATTTTCTGGGAATATCTCCAAAAGTATTCTTTATTGTGAACGACTTTTGCATAACTGGTAAACCATAAGAGATAGACAAAATTTTACTACACAAATAATGTAGATCGCGTTAAAATACGCAATTTATGTCATACACATTTTTTTGTTGAGTGAACCATTTTCGAGATATTACTTGTTATTCCCTTAAATTTTTCAATAATTTTCTCAAATGGGAATTCGTTATTCATTTTTCTTGTCTTGGATATGCAAAGAGTATTAATCTGTGGGAAAGGGAATGGTGCTGCACCTAGCAACCAGCTATTAAGAGATATGTATGTGCTTAAAGGCTACTGTATTTCCAAATTGCCCTTGTAAATATATATTCCCCTTACATCTACAAGAAAATTAGCAATAAGATAGAGTCTGCAAATGTTTATCTCGATTAACATGAAGTAGATGGAGAATAAGCGTTTGTATAAATAGTTTGTACAAAAGTAGAGAAAGTCATGTGAGTGTAACACATCAGATTTTTTTTATTTGCTCTCCTGTGAGCCAAAAACACAACAATTACAATCAGATGATTGTGTATTATGTTTCCCATAATAATCTGTACGGTATCTGTGTTGTAAACCGTGTTACGTAGTTAGCTTTCATTCTTTTTGACGCATATCGACGATATTAAATCTAATAGTTTTTGTTTCATGTTTAAACCTTACGTTTCACTTCTACTGACAAAGGAGTTGTAAATGTGCTAAGTTCACGGGTAAACAAAATAATAAATTATTAAAGAGCATGGATTTCATCAACGAAATGAATGTTCAAAATGACGACCCCCTTCATCAACGCTCATTTGTATACGTTGCCGGAGATACCTTCTTGCATGCTATAACATGCGCAGTGTAATCTGCCTGCATTCTTCACGTATGAGTTCCTGTAGATGATTTGGGCTTTGTGATATTAAACATGGCGATTATTCTATTTTGTACACACTTATAATGTTATCAAAATATTATTTGATCATAATATCAAATTATAGGACCAAAGAGATTAAACAAAAGGTAATAAAACATTTGAACTCAACACGAAGGACTTGAACCCGAACAGATGTAGTACAGTGTTAAAGCCAGCATGATAGTACCATTCGGCTAATGTACCTTCCAAGCTTATGTTCCTATACGACTTAGTAATTGAAGAACTAGACCCCACCTCGAATCTTTACACGCTTTTTGTGCTTCATACAGTGTTTTGAGCTCGATTTGGTAGTTTTAACTCAAATAAATAAACTGCATCAGTCATGAACTGAAACATGCCATAGTTTCTGACGGAAGAGAAATTATCTACCTAATACTTAGCATTTTTTGAGAAGGCTGTACAATATTAACTACCGCTTAAATCAAATGGTCGCACTGCGTAGATATGCCATTTTGTTTTCAAATGGCTTTGTCAACCGATGCATGTGATAGATTGTTCCTTCAGGGGCGTTTTCAAAGGGGTGCATGAATGTACCTAAAGAATAAAAGTTAGTAAAATTGGCTAAAATTGTTACTCAAGCTCTCAGTGTCAGGGTGGCATGTTTTTTGCATCGACATACATAGCGATTGCATTCTGTCCCGTAAAACACTTATGCACTCAGTTATCTATCTCTTCTCTATAAAGTGTTATGCAAATCAGCCATTAGAAGTCATTCAACAAAGGCGTAAGTCACATACGTCGCTTAGCAAGTTGCATAAATTCAAAAATAAATAGGCGCAGCTGGCTCACCTGGTATATATAGACCTTATTACGCTTTAATTATGCTCGATTCTTATATATATATATATATATATATATATATATATAAGCGGTAACATAAATCAAGAAAGAAAACAAACGAATTTTGAATGGAATCGAGGATAATTAAAGCGTAATAAGGTTGATGGATACCGGTTAATTAAATAAAAGAAGAAAGCGTTAATGTGCTGAATGATAAGGTATTGATGTATTGGACGTTAAAGAGATAGTAGTCATTATCAGGACATCATTAAATAAGAACAGGAAGAATAATTGTAATCAAACGTAATATCTTAAATATACCAACACACAACAGCGATCCACAATATACCGAGCAATAACAATAATACAATTAATAAATATTTATGAGGGATAATATTAAAAAAGCATTGTTATTCATAATTAAATGTAACTGATAACTTGAAACGTGTAACATTCCCATATCCTATTACAGTGTAATATTCACCAACTAGCCAATGTTCATTCTGTATTTTAATAAGTCCAGTGCAATATTGGGAAAATGGTTAACAAGCCTTCAGTACCTACGCCATTATAACGAATTAGGGTAATAAATTCTGCTATATTCAACGTTGGTTCACTGTATAAAATAAAACTGCGTAGTAGCTTAGCAATTCAGTTCTTGTTGAACGGTAACAAGTGTGTGCACCAACCTAAATTTCTCGTTTTATGGCGGAAATAATGCATAAAACCTAGTATTTATAGATATTTTGGAGAAATAATTTTAAAATTCAAACATTTTTACAGTCCCTATGCATACGCATTCCATAATATTGTGTAGACTTGAACCAAACCTGTAATGTGTAGACAATATTTCTTCAAACCCTTACAGTCAGTGATTCCAGCTCATACAGGTAGCATCTCTTGCACCCATGGCTGACGAAGCAAGGCTAATGGTGCCTACAGCAGCGAACGTACTGAAAATGAATATGACTGCCGTTATTCAATACATCATGATATTAAAACATAAACTCCCGAGGCTTTTCAGTGCATTGAGTTCACATACAAAGCCCTAAGGGCGATGTCTAAAATATTACTTTATTATCAAGCCTACAAATCCGTGAGTGTAGGACTGGAAGAGTTATAAATGACGCTAATGCAATTCGTCTATGAAAGCTAGTAGCCTAGCGGTACAAAGAATATGCATGTTAAAGAATGGTCCTTTAAAAATCGATTTATATTTAATTTAGAAAAGAAGAGCGCTTACGGTTTTAATAATTATTTGGAAACATACACTACGTGTTCAAGAGTATCACACACCTGTCTGTAAATGACGTACAAGTTCGTGGCGCCCTCCATCGGTAATGCCGGAAGTCAATATGGTGTTGGCCCACCCTTAGCCTTGATGATAGCGTTCACTCTCGCAGGCATACTTTCAATCGGTGCTGGAAGGTTTCTTGGGGAATGGCACCCCATTCTTCACGGAGTGCGGAACTGAGGAGAGGTATTGATGTAGGTTGGCGAGACCTGGCATGTAGTCCGCGTTCCAAAACATCCCAACGCTGTTCTATAGGATTCAAGTCAGGACTCTGTGCAGGCCAGTTCACTACAAGGATGTAATTGTCGTGTAACCACTCCGCCACAGCCCGTGCAGTATGAACAGGTGCTCGATCGTGTTGAAAGATGCAATCGCCATCTCCGAATTGCCCTTCACCAGTGGGAAGCAAGAAGGTGCTTAAAATATCAAGTAGGTCTGCGCTGCGATCGTGCCACGCAAAACAACAAGGGGTGCAAGCCCCCTCCAGGAAAAACACGACCACACCATAACACCACCACCTCCGAATTTCACTGTTGGCACTACACACACTGGCAGATGACGTTCACCGGGCATTCGCCATACCCACACCCTGCCATCGGATCGCCACATTCTGTACCGTGATTCATCACTCCACACAATGTTTTGCCACTGTTCAATCGTGTAATGTTGACGCTCCTTACACCAAGCGAGGCGTCGTTTGGCATTTCCCTGCGTGATGTGTGGCTTATGAGCAGCCGCTCGAACATTGAATTCAAGTTTTCTCACCTCACGCCTAACTGTCATAGTACTTGGAGTGGATCCTGATGCAGTTTGGAATTCCTATGTGATGTCTACCTGTTACTCTTTACGACTCTCTTCAAATGTCGGCGGTCTCTGTCAGTCAACAGACGAGGTCGTCCTGTACGCTTTTGTGCTGTACATGTCCCTTCACGTTTCCACTTCACTATCACATCAGAAACAGTGGACCTAGGGATGTTTAGGAGTGTGGAAATCTCGCGTACAGACTTCTGACACAAGTGACACCCAATCACCTGACCACGTTCGAAGTCCGTTAGTTCCCACGGAGCGTCCCATTCTGCTGTTTCACGATGTCTAATGACTACGGAGGTCGCGGATAATGAGTACCAGGCAGTAGGTGGCAGCACAATGCACCTAAGATGAAAAACGTATATTTGTGGGGTATCTGGATACTTTTGGTCACATAGTGTATAACAGCTTTCTAGTTTTACATTCTGTTACAAATCATGACGAATTCATAGAACATAAACGCATCAAGTATTAGGAGTCAAATTTGTTAATAAAACAATGTTAAGCAGGATTCAGTTGTATGGATTCATGACTTATAAATCAATGTTGGTTTGTTGGGATTGGTCATTGCTTTATTTACTTCTCTTAAATATTTTCAGTCGTAATTTAAGCTCACTTGTCACAAATTTTTTATGGTGTTAATCTTTTCGAAATATTCCAGGTTGAAATATTCTAAGCTGAGCGTTATGCTTGAAAGTTTATGATTCTTGCTTGGTTCAGCGTCTTCCAAGCATGCGATATGAAGATTTTCAAGGAAAGTCCCTCCCGATTCCAAACTATCCTTCACATGGAAAAAATGTTCGTTATTTTTACTTTCTCTACTTTCTCTGATGCTATTGGGGAAGTATTGCATTCCACTCCAAAAAAATCAATACAAATTTCACTGGCAATACATTTTATTACGTCCCCTGAAACCAAATAAAGCATTTTTGGAAACATATCCATGTGTGTGTCTGTGAACACGTAACTCAAAAATAAAAAGTCGGATGAATACCAAAGTTGGTATTTACGTTCAATATCTTTCACAGATGAGACACGTAGATCTTCAACAAAATTCCCGCATCCCAAACTCCCCTTTACATTTTTCAAAATTTTTTATTTTCTAAAAAAATGCCTAACTATTTTGATTAAATTACCATGTATGAACGATATTCATATGACAAATGAAATGAATATCTAGAATTTTCTGGAAATAGCCTATGAAGTCCTCTTCATTCGGAAGGAATTTTGTATAATCATGGTAAACTTTAAGCGATAGACGAAAACGTACTACACCGAAGAAATGTAGATCTCTTTAAAATATTCATTCATTCATTCATTATCTGTTTACCCTCCTCTTATGTAGGACTTACACCCCCCAGGACTTACAGGCGGGTGCCTGGGGTCAGAGGCCCGTCGAGGAGCAGACACTCATGGATCAGACAGAACATCCAGGATGGGTGATCAGCCCGATGCCTGGTATGGGATGAAGGAAGTGGATGAAGCGAAATGTTGGTGAAATGGATGAAAGGAAAGGTGATGATGGAGCAGTTGGTGGAATGAGTGGCGGGGGAAACCGGAGAACCCGGAGAAAACCCGCCCAGACGCCGCTTCGTCCACCACAAATCCCACATGCAGGTCCCTGGGATTGAACCCGGTCCGCCTCGGTGGGAGGCGAGCGGTCTAACCACTCGGCCACGGCGCCGCCTCTCTTTAAAATAAACTGTTTTAAATACGTTTTTGTGGCATAAATCGTTTCTGAGATATCCGCTATTAAATGTTTGAACTGTTTATTTCTTGGTCATTCTCTTAAGTTCTGTCAGCATTCGCTTGTTTCTCGCGAATGCATGGAAGCAGTATGGAATTTTAAGACCAGTATATAACGTTGAAAGTCATGTGAATGTATAAGATTCTTAAGATAAAGAACAACCCTGAATAAAACCTTGTTCGGGTAACTCACTCTAACCGAGATTCAAACTCGGTACCTCTTGAATTGAAGCAGACACGCTATCCCCACACCATGGAGATGGGCTTTGTTATTGTTATGAATTTGCAAATACTTTATATTTTTTTCAAGTGCCAAATCGCTATTCTATTTTTTTTCTCGTGGCCATGCAAAGGGTATAGAATTTCAAAGCTATCATATATCATCCCCTTTTTCAAAGATTTGACTGTAGCTTGAAGCTAATGAATCCCTCTTGTACCATGAAAAGTGTAATAATAAAACCGTTTCTGCAAAAGTTTATGAAGTAGGTACGTTAAGATAGGATAGAATAGGATAGGACTAGAAGCGATGGGGGACTTAGTACCTAGACCTACGCAGATCTGTTTTGCCTATGTCCTTGACGGGGCACCCCCAGGAGGGAGAGATGAGGTGAAAAGAGAGAGAGGGCGGCCAGACCAGGGAGTAAGGCAGGCAGAGGGCAGGATCCCTACTATTTATAGAGTTGAACTCCTCAGGTGCTGGCTGGTGCAGCCGATTTCCTCTATTCCCTGTGGGCTTACACATCCCCTGGGGGATCCGGGCCCCGGAGACCGCTCGCAGTCTGGGGCACGAAGGTTTCCTCAGAGCATCCTTTTCCCCTGTCATGCACACGCCAAGACCTCCGCCGACACTTGAAACTCTGAAAGAGATCAAGCAGATAAAAGGTGAAGCGAAATGAAAATGGAGGTGAAATGCAGGGACAGGAAATTTTGGGAGATGTAATTACCTTCCCGGCATTCACCTGGCGACCCATGTATCAGGAAGGTCGGCCACATAAATCGAAACCACGACCTCCTGAATACGGGCTACAGACGTTACCGCCTGAGGTATCCCGCTCGGTATGAAGTATGTTAATAGAAATGAACGTTTCTGATAGGCATGTATGCGTGCATTATAAAGTATATATTTCGCCGAAAATACACGTTTTGAGGTCCCTGAATTCGTAAAGAATTAGAAAAAGGTCCCTGTCTGTCTGTGAACAGCATAATTCAAAAACGTAAACTCGGTTAAATACCAAACTTGGTGTTAAATTCAACTACCTCCAGGGATACGACACAAAGGTTTTCAAGAAAATCTCCCCATCCCAAACTACCCTTATATGAAACATGTTTCGTAATTGTTTATCTTTTAAGAAATGAAACATTTTGTTGTGATTAAAATGTCATATTGTTTAGGATATTAGCATTACAAATCAAATGTATACCTTGTGTTTTCTGCAAACAGTCTATGAAGTCCTCTTCATTCTGGATGACTATTGTATAATCGGTAAACCGTAAGAGATGGACAAAATCTTGCTACCAAAAATATAAACCTGGCTAAAGCGCTCAATTTATGTCAATTAATTTCTTTCTTTCTTTTTTGTGGTCATGCAAAGAGCACATAATGATCCGCTTTATAAAAAATTGACTATTGCTTAACCTAATGCATCCTTTATATTCTGCAACGTTATGCATAAGTGTATAATGAAAGTGTATCTCGAGGGACAAGAAGCAGATAGAAGAATAAGTTTATATAAGAATAATTTGAGCACACTTGGTAGAGACCGCAGGGTATTTTTACGCCTTTTTGTAATTGAAATAAAGCCAGTTTTTTTCTAGAATTACACCATCTAGGACAATGAACCTTTTACTACTTATTGAAGAAGGTTTCCTAAGTATATTGGAATCAAGATGTAAATCTTTAAATCTTTAGCTTTAAATCTTTTAACTATAAAAATATTTGAATATTGTAAAATAATTTTTAAAACATTTTACTTTCATTTATAGCCACACTTTTCTCTGAAAATAAAGATCAGAACACCGTCAACTTTTTATTACATATTCTATAAGTAGCTTAAAATACCCGGTTAAATATTTGACCCTTTGAAGCACTAATTTAATTTTAAAAATAGTGGTAAAGAAGTAATTTTATGTAATTTTTATATTTATAATTTTTCATGAAAACCATGAAATTTAGGATCAACATGTTAACCTACTAAATGCAGCTAAACATTCTGTATAACCACAAAAAATTCAATCTTCTAAGTTAAATAGATTTAGAGAAAAGTGTACCTAAAAAGTGTACATGCCAATATACTATAAGATCTCTGGACCATAAGAGCCCTTTAAAGGTCCAAATAACAAAAAAATTACATAGGTATGTTCCTTATACCATTTAATCGATTACGACAAAAAACAAAAAAATCAATTTTTGAAGCCAAAACTCTACGAAGTGTCCCTAAAGAAGTGTAGTAGAGAAAGTCATGTGAATGTAACACAAGATTTTTCACTCATTTACCTTTCTACAGGGGAAATTTTACTTGTGAAGATCGTTGTAAGTTGCAATGTATTGTATATATTCAGAAACAAAAGAAGATTATCGCCTTAAGAGGTTTAAAGGCTGTTAATGTTGTTAAAAGTACTTTGTTTCATATTATCTGGAATTTCATGCTTTTCCATCTACAATCCAGTACTTCAATTTGAACTTTTCCGTCAGTTACTTTCCGTACTTCAACACCAGCATATGAATATACTGGCCCTGCAAAGAGCATATAACTGCGTCGCGTGATATGCAGTACAATATTTACCCAATACACGAGGGGAAGTCAGCAAGTATCCGCACACTATTTTCAATTGTTTGTAAGTTGGCTGTATCAGTTAGTGCGCGCGCACATCGACATGTTGTTTCTTTGTCCCCGCTTGTGGAATGCTTGACCGTTATCACTCCAGAGAGTATTACATTGTTGCATAGTAAACATGGCTGCACCGCTCACCTTTACATCAAAGAAGAACAGCGTGCGGTTGTCCGTTTTATTTTTATTTTTATTTTTCTCTTTTCTGGCGTCTGAAGGTGTACCAAGAGCCAAAATTCATCGAAGACTTTCGCATAATATGGGGGCAATGTTTTACCTCGGTGAAATGTGTACCAATGGATTGAAAAGTTCAAAAATGGTCAGACAACTGTGAAGGACGAGGAAAGAGCAGGACGTCATCCATATCCACTAGTGTCGCCAACATTGAGCAAGTCCATATCCTGATACAGAGAACCGAAGATTGACCGTTGATGAAATGGCAAACCATATGCTTTTTGGTCCACATAAAAATGCCTTAAGGAATCCTAGCTTCACCACAGACCAAGAAGTGAAGGAGGCGGTGCATACATGGCTTGCTACTCAGACGAAAAAACTTTTTTTCTGAGGGCATAAGAAAACTTGTGAACGATGGACCATGTGCATTGAGAAGCAAGGACACTACGTTAAAAATGATATAAGCTCTATTGTTGTTATAATAAATTTAAAAAATTATGTGTAGATACTTATTTTTTTATTCTGTTCTATTCTATTTTACGTCGCTTTAACTCCTTGGTCATATCCCGACGAATCTGTTGGTGGATATATCTTAGAACGATATGTGATGGACAGTTAGCCAGAAAGGTGGACAGCCTTCAAGATCTCATCCCTGCAACCCCTGCTTCATGCCGTGCAGATGGCATTAGGGTGCCGTCCAGTCTAACTGCTTACATTTTCTGTAGATAGATGGCATAGCACTTATTTTTCATTTTACTATTGTTTTAGACTTAAGATGGAACTTTGGGTCGTGGTATTAAATATCCAATCCAGTATTTACCTTGCCGACTGAGAAAACCCACGAAAAAACCCACGGGATTTGAACCGGGGACCTCCCGAATGCGAGCCACAGACTTTACCGTCTGAGCCATCCCGCTCGGTTGGATACTTATTGACTTACCCTCCTATAAAGTATTTCCACAAAGTATGAAACAAAATACCGTACCTAACTCAGAAAGCGTATTTTTCAGGAGTGATTTCAATATCCCGGCCTTATCTTCGCTTCGGTGCAGACATTTTACTCGTCCTGAAGAAAACTCACTTTCCTATACAGTTACGTAAAAAAAATTCAGTTTCATTAGATTTGCTTCCATACTTCATGATACAAGAAAACAGATGGGAAGAAAAGTCTAAAGAGAATCGAACCTATAGTACATTTTTCTCGGCTTTATGATTATTTGGCTTCTTTTCCTCCTAAGATCACAATTTGCACGTTAAAAATCCAGGAAAACTATTAAAAATATATGAAGAATGCCAAGTGTAGAAATCCTGCACAAACTCCTTAGAGTTAGACAAGAATTTTAACTGGTTGGCGATGAGTTGGAATTAACAAAACTTGGACTGGTTTAAAAGCTAATAAAGTGAAAAAGAGTAAAGTTTACATTTTCGCTGCCCTAGAATCTCCCTCCTTCTATCTCTCTCTGTTTATCTCTCACTTTCTTTCTCAGAAAGTGAATCTACAGAGTTTGCTGTGCAGTACCTTTTACGTAACGCTCTGAAACTTCCACCAAAGTCCGACTACCTACTACTCTCAAAATCCCATTTTGTTTCTTTTGCGATTAAACTTCATGCTTTTCGCTTCAAAGTCGGATTTTGCACTATGTAAATGCAGCGTAAATTGGTTTATTTGCTCGTGTTTATTCTTGCCGGCGCCACTTGCTCGGTCGGTAGAGCATTTGCCTGCAATGCGAGAGGTCCCGGGTTCGATTCTCGGCTAAGGTGGAATTTTTCGCTAGCCAAGATTATTTCCTATCCTCCACAGAGTCTAGAAGTATGAATGAGGTGTGAATGAAATCCAATGATTAATATAAGCGAGTTAACACCTTTGACAATACCATGCTCCATAGGTAGAAGGTCGCCGATATAACTATTGCAATTAAAGGCGGGATATAAATGGAACAAAACAAATTCGGGCCATAGATCATAAAAGGGAAACTTTATGGAACAGAAAGCTACGACAACCGATGCAAAGAAGGCTGGCGATTATATCGAGAGCAAACCAATGTAGCAAAGCTGTTTTTGTCCAAAGCAAAAGCATCTTTAGGAGAAGTGGAAGAGGATTTCGGCACTTAAAGGCACATGAAGGCTTATTGCCATTCTCCTAAAGTCCTTCCAACATTCAGTTCTTTCTCGCGATTGCATGGAAACAGTGTGGAATTTTAAGGCCAGCGTAGCGTCCAGTTGTTAAACATTTGACTATCGCTGTTCTCTTTGTATCTATAACGAAATGTGTAATGTAGCTGTTTCTGCAAATGTTTAGTTGGATTAAAATGTAGTAAATATAAAAGTAAGCTTTAGTAAGACTACTTTATATACCCACTAATAAAGATAGAGGGTAGAGAAAGTCTTGTGAATGTATCTCATCAGATTTTTATAGTAGAACAATAGTCTTAATTGTAGCAGAATTTAAACTAATATTAGAACCAATTTTGAATTAAAGGATGTTTCTAGTACAAGTAATAATTAAGAATGTTATTGAATTGTTATACAATATACCTACTAAAAACAAAAGCTGATGTATTACACTCACATGACTTTCTCTTCTCTTGTACAAAATATTTTTACAAACGCTTATTCTCCATCTTCTTCATTGTTAATCGAGATCAACATTTGCAGGAACTATATTATTGCTAATTTTCTTGTAGATGTAAGGGGAATATGGTAGGCTTTAAGCGATAGTCAAATTTTTCAAGAACTGGTTGCTATGTAGAGCATTTCATTTTCTTTGCATGTCCAAGAAATAAAAAAGAGTAACGAATTCTGAGAAAAAGTATAAGTATTGGAAAAATCAAACAAATAACAAGAAATATCTCGGAAATGGTTCACTCCACAAAAAATATGTACATCACATACATTGTGTGCTTTAACAAGCTCTACATTTTTTGTATAAAACATTTTGTCTATCTCTTACGGTTTACCAGTTATGCAAAAGCCATTCAGAAACAAGAGGACTTTTGGAACATTCCTAGAATATTGAAGATATACATTTTATTTGTCATGAATATATCTTAAATATACATTTTAATCAACTCGTTAAAGCCATTTTTGAGAAAATCAAAATTTTCGAAAAATGTTCCATACAAAGTGTAGTCTGGGGTGGGTGAATTTTCTTGAAAATCTTTGTGTGACATCTTTGAAAGATACTGAACCTGAGTACAAAGTTTGGTATTTATCCGGCTTTTCGTTTTAGTTATGCACAGACAGACACACACGCGGACGGTTTTCTAAAAGTACCTTTTTGAATTCAGTGGTTCTCAAAACATGTATTTACGGTGAAATCTCAGTATCGAAATTTTGGGTGGAATGCAATACTTTCCCTACTTACTATACGTAGTAGAAAAAGTAAAAACAGCTGGAGATTATTTCGAAATTTCCGAAACACTATGCACTTTACACATATTTCAATGCAATCACATAAAGGTTAAGTAATTATTAACTCATCTAGTTCTACTAGCAATACGAGGCAAACGCCAACATTGTTATAATTTTATTTTCATTTCTGCTGCACTTAAGGCTAAACTGTATTTTTTTTTATGGACGCTCTTTAACTGCTATGATTCTTAGCGTCCCATTATATATTGGGCGTGAAAGACAGGAAATTTTGCTCAGAGGTGTCTTTATCAGGCTTGAGGTTCTTTTACGTGCCTTAAATCTACGACACGGGGACCACCGGCTTTATTTCTCTTCTGAAGAAAGTTATGCTACGGATTTTTACACTAGAGACTAGGATGGTACCCCTAGATCACGGAGGACGACTGCACTTAAGACTGTTTTTCTCAAAATAACTCTTTTTTGCTGAATTGGGTAAGTACACCAGAGGCTAGATGTCTACCGCAGATATACACGAAACGTCTGGACCGAATAAACCACTACTTCTAAGACCGGAATTTACTTCGCTATATTTGACGAAAGTTAATTTTAGTATTGAATATCAATAGTCAAACAAATACTTGATAAACTGTTGAAAAGATCCAATCTTTCCTCTGTGATTCTACTTCCTGCCCATACTCTTTTAGGGTATGATAATACATAAGTGTTAGTAACAATTGGTTATGACTGGTTTCTTACTTCTCTCATATAATACAAGCTATAGCTTGATCACTTAGCAGATTCAACTCCTGTGCTTGCCTTTCCCTGTCTTTTTCAAGGGGATTGGGAAATGCATAGCCTATCTGGACATAACTAACCTTGCATATTTCTGGGGGTACGTAATATCAACATACATGCAGTTATCTCTCTGAGAGGTGTCATTTTCGTATGTCTGGTAGTTATCTGGAAACAATGTTATTTTTAATAAAGGGCTGGAGTAAAAACTGTATTCAAGTTTTGGGACCCTTTTTGTCAAACACTACTTGAAGCACCTTACTTCAACTTATGCATGTATACCATAGGCCTAAAATAACTGAGTGTTAACAGCATTTAACCCTTTAATCCCTCCCTCTCCTCTCTCTCTCTCACTCTCTCTCTCTCTCTCTCTCTCTCTCTCTCTGAAGAAACTGAATTTAAATATTTGTCTAAAAGTTCTGCAAATATCCTTCATTTTAAAATCCACCACATTAAAAAATATAAACTTAGTTTTGTATTAAACAGATTGTCTTATAATAAGCATGAACGTGTTCAGTTTTGTAGTTTTTATATGTTTTTAGAAAAATCCAGATAATATGCTTAAGTAAATGTACTTTGGAGACAATCTGAATTGAAAGTACTTATATAAATTCCACAGAGTATTCGTTTTCTGATTTGCTAGTGCATGTCTAGATTTAAGACCACAGAGAATAATTCCTGTTGCCTCCGAAAGTTTTCTAAGATTCACTTAAATTAAGCTAATTAGAATGAAAGGTGTGTGTGGCTGGAAAAAGCACATTAGGCAGTAGTAAAGTCAAAGATGATGTGTGGAGTAGAAATCTGGGGAACGTCAAAGGGATAGATATGGTACACAGGATATTTTGTAAAGAAGCCCTGGGTTTACCAAAATGCTCACAAGAGGAGTGAGCTTGGTATAACTAGGAATAGTATGAAAAATATAATAGTGGAGAGAATTTTGAAATGTTGGTTCAGATGTATAAAATTAGAGGACAGCAATATAGTAAAAGAATATGTGAGTTATCAAAGAGATGAAGTGGGAAGAGGAAGTTGGTAAGGGGAAGTGGGAAAACTATATAGGAGATTGGAATGGGGACATATGGCAACAGGGGGCAAACAATGTCAGTGAATTTTGGAATATGTAAGACAGAGATTCAGAAGATCTGGGCAAGCTTTGAGAACAAAGTTCTTTAAATCTGTAAAATATAGTTAAAACAAATTGGTATGGAAGAAATATTTAAATAACTGTGATCAATATGAAAGAGAGGTCTCGTATGGATGTGTACTGGAGCATTATTCCTGAGAGTATTAAAAAAACTGCGGAAAGATGTATTTTGTGTAGGAAATTATATGACACTTTCCATTGCTTACTGGAGTGTGAAGTGGTAAAAATGTGGAGGATAGGGTCGGTAATGATAAATGGGATATACGGTGCAGTAGGAGTTAAAATTTGGCAGAGATGAGGATGGGAGACATTAATAAGATGGGAGATTTTCTAGGACAAGCAAGGGACAACGGATGAGAAGTTTAAAGAAGGAACATGAGAGTATACATAGTTGTAATAATAATTATATATTGTAGGGGTCCTTCACCAAACATACAAACTGGGGGTTAAATTATGAGAGAGCTTTGACACACTGTGCTACATTTTTTTAAACGTATGGTTTATTATGTTCTTTGTACTTTGTTGGAGTTATAAATTAAGTATTCATTCATTTATCAATTCATTCATGAAATATATACATAGCACAGATCTTTAAAGAAGCATGCACTCCATTTAATTGATTTTTTGTTTCAAAATCCTCAGCCGCCCCAATAAATAATATGTATTTAAAATCAGGAAGAAATGTCAAATTTTATCATTTTACATTTCCTTATAGCCCTAATGACAAAGACCTAACACTATTGTAGCATATTGCACTTACGTATATTCCTGTGCTATGAAACGCGGTTTAATTCGCTGTAGTTAATGAAAATACTATCTTTGTGTACGAAGCATACCCAAGGCATAGCGATTACCATGCGCACATTGCAGGTTGGTCCGTGACGTCATGGGAGTAAACGTCAACATGAGGGTCGGGATTCACACCGGACGTGTGCACTGTGGTGTCCTGGGTCTCCGGAAATGGCAGTTCGATGTCTGGAGCAATGACGTCACATTAGCTAACTATATGGAGAGTGGCGGCATTCCTGGGTAAGTAATTATATAAGTATTTACTCTACATGAAGTTAAGTGTATCTTATTAAACTATACTAAAGTGTGTTGGAGACTAAAAACATGTTGATGAATGTAAATTATTTTAAAAATCAGCAGTAAACCTTATACAAAGTGCTGAAATAATATTTCTAACCTCTAGTGATTATTTTAATTGAATTATTGCCATATAAATTTTAGTGGTCTGTATTCTAGAAATGGTTTAGTTTTTTATCTCATATCTATACATATGTTGATGCGTATTTATATTGAATTAAAAAATAATGTTTTCAACGCATCAGATTCTCATACTCATGGTAAAAATATAGTGTATTATAACCAAAAACAACGCATGAATGGAGTTATATCTTTGTAAAACATCAGATAAATTATTTTTATTTACAACCATAACAAAAAAACATAGCTTACCTGAACAATTTTAAGTGCAAGAAATACAAATTGTAAAATGCAGTGCTTTAAACTGGGAATACCTCTTTAAGAAACCCTTTATATGTTGTTAAATTGTTTATGCTCAATACGGTCCCTAAACTTAAATCTCTCAATATACTTTCATTTTGGTTTCGCAAAATTGATAATTGTGAATTTTTGTTCTGGTTTGTGAATAAATACTTGTGAATGTGGGATTTTTTTGATACTCATGGAATTTTCATTATGAACGTAGTACTTATCGCAATCGTTCCACTCGTGAGAATAGTGTATTTCAGGCACAAGTTGCGTAAGTAACTATAAAGCACGGAATTTTATGAAAAAGGTCTGGAAAATGAAACTGAGTTTTACTTATGGACGCTCTTTAACTGCTATGGTCCTTAGCGCCTCATTCTATATTGAGCGTGAAAGACCTGTAATTTTGCTCGGTGGCGTCTTTATCAGGCTTGAGGTTCTTTTACGTGCCAAATCTACGACACGGGACCACCGGCTTTGCTTCCCTTCCGAAGGAAGTCATACTAAGGATTTTCACGCCCGAAAAAAACTATCGGCCTCAGCCGGGATTGAACCCGCGACCGGGGAACTAGAGGCTTGTTCATGGTTACCCCTAGACCACGGAGGACGACGAAAACAGTCTGGGAAACAATGCTATTTAACAATTACATTCTTACCTAAATATCATAGTTTAAATATTATCCCTTTTGGCCTTTGATTCCTCCGTGGTGTAGTGGTTACCAACCCGAAGTCGCGGGTTCAAACACGGCGGAGGGCGATGGATTTTTTCGGGCGTAAAAATCCTTAGCATGGCTTCCTTCGGAAGGGAAGTAAAGCCGGTGGTCCTGTGTCGTAGATTTACGGCACGTAAAAGAACCTTAGGCCTGATAAAGAGGCCTTGGAGCAAAATTACCGTCTTTCACGCCCAATATGAAATGGGACGCTAAGCACCACAGCAGTTAAAGAGCGTCCATAAATAAAACTCAATTTGATTAATTTCTTTTCGGCCTGCTGTAATATTGTTCCGAAAAATTCCTTGCAATATCCAGCAAAAAATCGCCCAATATATTGTGACTATGTCCAGTTTTTCAACTGCCACATCTCTAAGTTCTCATTGTTACTTCACATTTTTTGTGTAGTTCAACTTCACTGGGAGTTCACTTAGTTCAAACTGTCACTTCACTAATGTGAACTGCTCGATTTCCCCGTCACTTCACTTTGTTTCTTGACATTGCGGCATAATGCAATACGCACGACGTAGCCAACTCTTCCGGACGGCTCTGCTCACCGGGGAGCCGAACACAATACTTCTATCTCTCCTGCAGCAGCAGCAGCAGCAGCAGTAGCACTCGCTGCACGTCACAGTTGTCGTCGCAAATTCACTTGTAAAACCGCACTTGATGCTGCACCAGAATCGCACTCACTAACTTGCTCACTAATTCAAGCAACACTCGCAAGAACGCTCGCTTATATAGCCAGTGGAATCGTCCGCAGAACATTCTAGAACTTTCAGGACACACGTTCAGGCGGAAGAAACTTCCAGAAAATTCTCGTTATCTGCCGACAGCGCTGCCGGTGTTTACGCTGGCGAGCCCCATTTATCTTTGTTTATCTCCGACTGCCCGGCGCCGACCTTCTGATAAACCTTGAGCCATAGACCCTGCGTCACAATATTAAACTCTATTTCCCTTAATATCTCATTTCCATATTCTTATACTTAGATGAAGACTTTTTTCTTCATAAAAACCTCCTAAGGTTTCAAGGATATCATTTAGAGGAAACTCTAAAAGGAAACCTACTTAGAAATGCATGTTGCAGCCAATTGTTTGACATTTTGTAATTCACTTACACTAAATGAACATAATGTTGGTATTTTTTACTTCCAAGGAAATTAAAACGAGATTTCTAAATGTATTTCATATCTCCTTGATTTTTCATCGTCAATTTTTTAATTAATCAGTCAATGGATATATGAACTTTATTTTCACTTTCTACCTATTTTCACCTTTCTACTTTCTACTATGGCCTATTGTATGCCATCCAGAAATTTGATATAGAGATTGCACCGAAAGACATCTTTATAAAAGGCTCATGTGCGAGGGTGGTTTTTTTTTTAATTTTTTTTTTCCATTTTACTTTACCTATAGAGGTAAGAAGAAGTATTGTGCCGCAGCTGTGGGCCACGCTTATCGGCCGACCGACCGACTGGCAGGTTGGAGAGTTAGCGAGAAGGACGCGGAAAAGCGATATTACCCAACCTTAATTCCAGAAGCACTGTTGGGAGATAACCAGATTCTTCTGAAAGCTTCTTTCTCGCTCTCTCGCGCACATTCCTGAAACTCTCGCACTTGTTTTTACGCAAGCCTGCTTCGCCAGTGAATCAGTCAATAAAATAGTGAGTTACTGTTCTGATGCGACATCAAGTGCTGCTCTGCCAGTGAGGTTTCGACGTGAGTGCAGCTGCTGCGAGAGATTAGAAGAGGCTTGTGTTCGACACCCAGCGAGTGAAGCTAACGGAAGAAGAGGCTGCTTAGTGACAGTGATAACTGAACTATATCACATCAGTGATGTGACAATGAGAATTGGACTAAATCACATCAGCGATGTCACAATGAAAACTGGACTAAATCACATCAGTGATGTGACAATGAGAATTGGACTAAATCACATCAGCGATGTCACAATGAAAACGACTAAATCACATCAGTGATGTGACAATGAGAACTAAACTGAATCACATTAGTGAATTGACAATGACAACTGAACTAAATCACATTAGTGAAGTGACAATGACAACTGAGCTAAATCACATTAGTGATGTGACAATGGCAACTGAACTAAATCACATTAGTGAAGTGACAATGACAACTGAACTAAATCACATTAGTGAAGTGACAATGACAACTGAACTAAATCACATTAGTGAAGTGACAATGAAAACTGGACTAAGCCACAGTATTGTCCGTCTTGTGCTTGTGAGCGCATAAACTAAATACGAAAAGTCGGTCAAATACCAAACTGAGTATTTTAGTTCAGCATTTTCCAGGGATGCAATACGAAGATTTTCAAGAAATTTTACCTACTCTATACTACCCTTTACACGGAAAACTTTCGTTACCTTTTACCTTATATAACATGGTGAGTCTTTACATTTTTAATTCACATCACATCTGTGCTTGATTTTTACTAAGTAGCGCTTTCGGGAGAAGTCTTTCTCCCATCCTCAGCTGAAAGACGACTGACTTATAGCTCACTTCCCCTGACCCCAAGAATTGACTTAACAGGTGACTTTTCGGTCCTCAGTTGGGAAAAGTTGTAATATGGTTGTCTTGAAGTTGCTGCCATCTGTGGTGAAGATGGGGAACTCACTTGTCTTCTCACTTGTAAGTTGATAACCCAAGCTGCATCAAGGAGTCTGCTGGTGGAATTTCAAAATTCAAAATATTCTTGATGTTATGGTGGATGAAAATCTTTTCCCAAATTTCCAGCTGTGAAGGAATCTCTATAGGTTTTAAAAATTTTATTTCACGTCCTATTTCATGGTTAAGAGTCCAAAAGTGGTTGGCAACTGCAGATTTTTCTATCTGTTTTAATTTTATATTTCTTTGATGTTCATCCAAATGTATTTTTAAATTTCTCTTTGTTCTACCAATATATGAACCTTGGCAATCTTGACATGGAATTTGATATATTCCTGATTTTTTTGTATTGTCTTTTGTATTAGCCAAAGGTGTATTCCAAATATTTATCAAATTGTACACATTCTGAGGTGCAACCTGGATATTATATTTTGTGAATCATTTTTCAAAATGTTTAAACATCACAGGAAGGTATGTAAATTTCTTGTATATTAATTCGTTTTTATTAGGATTCTGTAAAGTGCTGGTTGTATGTAAAGAATGTTTCTGTTTGTATTTGGTAATTAAATTATCGGGCCTCTGACCCCAGGCACCCGCCTGTAAGTTCTGGGGGTGTAAGTCCTACATAAGATGAGGTTAAACGAGAATGAATGGATGTAATTAAATTATTAGTAAGTTGTGGTTTAAAATAATTTTCGATAGCCACATTCTTAATGTATTCTAGTTCAGTAAAATAATCTTATTTTTCCACAGAAATATGAATAAGTCTGAAGCCAAGGCTTCTAAATTCTGCATGTTGATGTGAAGTAGGGCTATAGAAATTGTTTGTATGTAATTATCCACATGAATATGTTTTATATAAATTCTAAAATTTATGTTGTTGTCCTTTGTTTTATAAGTAACTCCATAAATGGTAAGGTGTTATTTATTTCTATTTTCATGGTAAATTTAATATTTATATGCTGATTGTTCAAAATATCCAATGCTAAGTTTGTACAGTGTTGAGGAATAATAGCAAAAATGCTATCTACATATCTATACCAAATCTTAAAAATGTGTGGGTATGATATTGTAACAGCCTTTTTCAAAGAACTCATATAAGAGGTCTGCAAGAAGTGGAGACAGGGGTTGACCATAGCCAGTCCATTTGTTTGTAAAATAGCTTTGGGCAGTACAGCAGGACGTAAGAGTAATCATATCTTGAATGTAATTTTTTTCTAAATTGATTGATGATAACCAAGTTTTTAACAATGCTGCAATTCTATCTGTAGGTACATTAGTAAATAATGATGTAACATCAAAGGACACTAATAAATCTTCTTTACTAATTGTGAAATTCTTAATATTGTTAATTAATTCAGCAGAATTTTAATACTTAATTATTTAAATACATAATTAAAAACAATGTCATGATATCGCGAAAAACAACAAAATAGCGACAGCACTTTAAATGACAAAAATAGGTATTTAAAAATTCAAACCAATAATAACAGATACTTTGGAACTGGCTGATGTCACAAAAATTGGTATTTGAAATAAACTGTATGTTTTAAAGAGTTATATATTTCTTGTGTAGTACGTTTTTGTCTATCTCTTAAAGTTTACCAGTTGCAGGCTATTCACAGAACATTCAAGATATACATTTTATTAGTCATGTAAATATCCTACACATATGCTATTTTAATCAAAATCGTTAAAACCATTTTTGAGGAAATCCATAATAATCACAAATATTGCGTGTAAAGGGTAGTTTGGGCTTGGAGAGTATTCTTCTATAGCTTTGTGTCTCAAGGTTGGAAGTCTCTGAATTTAAATACAAGGTTCGGTATTTATCCAACTTTTTGTTTTCGAGTTGCGCTTTCACAGACAGACACGCACATACATAGAGCTTTATTCTTGGGGGGGGAGATTCAGGGGACCTTGATACACATATTTCCGCTGAAATCTCGTTATCAAAATTTTGCCTTAATTATTTACAAAACTTATACCAAAAATTACGCGATACAAATATTATGGTGTATTGGAAGTAGCAAAGACAAAAAATATGCCTCTTTCCTCAGTTCACCCAAAATTAGATCCACTGAAATATTGCTGAAGGACTGAGACAGAAAACGCGAGATTTGTACAGGGGAAAAATTTGTTCGACATTGCTCCGGGAAAAACACACAACCTATTTCTGTTGATCCCTGTTATAATACAATACTTCTGCAGAACTTTACAAATCCGAACTGCTTTCGAAGTTGATATACTTCAAGGAGCCGCATATAGTCAACAAAAGATATGCTCAATATCCGTAAAGTTCCAGCTTTTCTGCGAACCTATATCGAAGCAATGCAGTTGTATAAAGAAGTAATATGCATACGCTTATAACTAGCGTGAAACTTTATCCTCTGTAACTAGTGGTTGGAAGATTTCGTGCTACATCACATTTTAACATGCTACATCATTTAAATACATTAGCCCATTTTTTTCAGGACCTAGAAACTTTTAGCTGCGATTTGTTTTATATAGTATCTTATTGGAGCTTTTTTATTTTAAATAAATATTCATGATGCAAATACACTGAGCCAATTATATCTCTTCCTTCAAGGAGTGTCTGTTTTAGCAGAGATGGCCGCAGTTACTTAACGCCTCTGGAATGATGAACTGCAATTTTGGCCCCTGCTTGAAACTACATGGGCAGCCCGATTAACATTCTGCATCAAATACTAACAGCGCTCACCAGGTTGCGCCCTCTCCGCCAGCATAGATAGCGCTTATGCAGTCTCCACCTGACCTTCCCGGCGCCCCTTAAGCGATGTGCTCCAACGAAGAAGACAGTGGTGTAACACACTTAGTTCTCGACGAACAGTGAAGAAAGACTTTCTTGAGCTTCGTGTTTGGGAGCGGCCGTCTCCACACTTTTCGGCCTTGTCTAAATTTATACACATATTTTTCGGCGTAAGTAAACTTCTAAATTCTTTCTGCTGTGTGGAGCGGCACTTAAACCTTATCGAAGTGATTTCATATTCGAATATCACCGCTTGTTAAATTGAATTTTAAAAAGGCAAATATTGTGTGAGAAGGACAAAGCAAAAATGTTATGTATTTCAATTGTAATTTATTAATGTTTCTGGATTTAAATATGAATATATTCAGTGCTTTGCGGCTGCAAGAATCATTAATTTCATTTAGAGTTGTATTAAATCCTTACTTCATTTTTTCGTTAACTTCATTTGTAGCACAAAGATTATTACTCTGGGGAAATGCTTTATTCCAATGCATTCTAAACCAGCATTTTACTTTTAGTTAACTTTTTTTATTAAAAATTTGTGGGATTCGACGCATTGACTATATTTAAATCGGCTTTGCAAGAATGTTACAAAGTCAATGAATTTCATTATATCTGAAGACATTTTGGTGGCAAAATAGTTTCGGAAATCATTGGGTTTAAGTTGCCCTTACCTCCAGTAAAAGATAAAGGTGAAGGTACTATTTACGGAGGGGCTTCCGCAACCGGAGCACTTAGATCATTATGCTTCTACCGTTACCCTGGGAGGGAGAGATGAGGAGAGAGACTCGAAAGGCGACCATATCCAGATGACGACAAGCGCAAGCTTGGACGGGGTCTCTAACTTTTCAGATGAACAAATCCGACGCCGCCCGACCCCACCCGCGAGCTCCTAACCCTCGGCGGTCCCACCTAGTAGGTTCCACTTCGGAGGCGGGTTCCGATGAATAGTCCCGACCGACGCCAGGGAAGACACTTCTACTAATCGCACATTCACCGCCCAGCCGCAACTCGCCGAACACCATCGCCTGGTCCTACAGCCCTGAAACAGATGACATTGAAGAAGATGATGCGTGCGGGAAATGAGGGACCAAAAAGGTCGTGGTAGACGAGGAACCACCCTAGCATTTGTCTACCGATCCGGGGAAACCACGAAAACCCCATGGGTCAGAGTGGGTGGGTTTGAATGTGAGACCTCCCGAATGCGAGTCGCACACGCTAATGCGGCGCCACCTCGCTCGGTAAGCTCAAGTGAAAGTTCACATGTGTTTTAGTCATAAATATTTTGTCTCTAAAATGTTAGTGCCATATTTTCCTAAAGAAATGGCTGTTACAGGTGTTCTGGTTCACTCTGTATAGGTAGCAGAGTACCTAAATTTACTTTAAACATATACTTCAAAAACGAATTAAACAATAAAAAATCAATAAAACTTACATACCTATTTAAGCAAACTAATACTTCAGTTATTGGAATATAAGTACATAATATACGGCAGTGAAATGTGGAGATGGGAGAGGGTGGATGATATGTATAAAGTACAATGCAATTTCTGGAAGCGCATTCTAGGGTTGGGGAGGGGTACTTCAAACTAGAGTGTTCTTCGAGAGGTAGGATGCTGGGAAGATGCTGTATTTGCTATACTAAACGTAGTTAGGTACTGGCTGCGAATAATTAAATAAACTCTGAGAGCAATATGTTATCGTTATCAAATGATCATCATAGAGCATCTAAAATGGTGGGCGGCGGGGTTGCAACGGGAATTATCAAAAATTGGCTTGAACGATATCTGGCAAAGGGGTAATGAAAACACACACAGTGCCGTGAAAAAAGTGAAAAGACAACTATGTGATATAAACAGGCAGAAAATAGAATCTGAATATAGTCAAATATCAACATTGGAGCTACAAGATGAAATAAAAACTAGGTGGGGTAAGGAAACATATACTTTGGAATTGGGTATAAAACAGAGGACTGGAATGCATGGCTTAGGTTGGGAGGGTGGAAAGCTCGCAAGATTTCTGATGATGATGGCAGGAGGATTTGCCCATTATGCGGGGAACAAGAAGACTGGACGCATATTTTGGCAGCATGCGTCCAGACGGAGGGTATTAGGAAAAAATGATTACCGGAAGTATTTTTGGCTTCCAACAGACGGAGAACAGCATGCTGGGACTTGATTCTAAACAGCCAAAACTGGCCAAGCTTGGGCACATACTTAATGGAAGTATGTGTACTAAGAGATAAGGTGTTTATGCAAATTTCCTTTAAATATATGTGGTGCTTGAGCACTTGTGTGTGTGTGTGTTTGCGTGTGCGATTCAGAGTGTTTTTTTTTTTTCAATTTTACATGTGTATATATAGTATGGTGATTATAAAACAGTTGTTTTCTGGTCGATTCTGCAAGTGACGTTTACAGACCAGGTATTTTTCTAGAGAGCATGTACGGTCTTACGATCCATGTGATTGTGTTACTGAATTAATGTAATACTAAGACTTAATACATACCACTACTACTACTACTACTACTACTACTACTACTACTACTACTACTACTACTACTACTACTACTACTACCACTACTACACTTTAAAGTTAAGGAATAGAAAATTAGTCTCCTAGGATATATTCTAAGCGTACCAATCTTGCACGTCATGAAGGATAGATTAGCATAGGACCAGAGGGAGACTTGGCACCACCTCGACTACGCAGATCCTTTGTGTCTAGGCCCCTGATGGGAGGGAGGGATGAAGTGAGAGGAGACAGAGGGCGGCCGGACCAGAAGGCACGACAGGCAAAGGGTAGGGTCCTTACCAGTTACAGATTTAAACTCCCCGGGTGCATGGCTGGTGCAGTCGGCTCTCCTCCCCTCCTGTGGACTTGCACTTCTCCTGGGGTGCCCGAGACCTGGAGACCGCTCGCAGTTCGGGGGACAAAGGTTTCCTCAGAGCATCCCTTTCCCACGCCGAGACCTCCCGCCGACACTTGCAACCCTGAAAGAAACCAAGCAGATAAAGGGTGAAGTGAAATGAGAATGGAGATGAAATGGAGGGACAGGAACTTTGGGGAATGTAATGATCTTTCCCTGCATTCGTCTGGCGACCGCGGAAACCCCGAAAAAAACTAATGCGTCAGGAAGGTCGACCACGGGAATCAAAACCATGACCTCCCGCATGCGGATCACAGACGTTACCGTCTGAGCCATCTCGCTCGGTGCACATCATGTAGAAACCAATCTCTACTATATCAAACCAACCAGACTGGGTTCTGCTATATCGAGTTTGCTGGATTGTTTTCGTCTGTGTAGACAATACATGATTAATCTTGTAGAGCATCCTCCAACCTCTCAAGGGCATAATTTGCAAATACCCTAATGCCAAGTATTTTTCTTACAAAGGATAAAGCGTTGGCTTATCCAAATTTTATAATTTCGTTTAAAGGGATTATTTAAATATAATTGTGCTTTTAAAACAACTAATTAACAAAATAAAGAAGCTATATTAAAACCGCTCGAAGCAAAGTTATCCCAAAATATAGGATACCTCATGGTAAAATACAACCTTCTCCTAAACCAACGTGAACTAATTGAAATTTCACACCATTAAATTCCATCAATTTGATTGTTGTGACAGTTGAACAGCTGGAAGTTGGAACAACAGTGTATTTCACTCATCGTCTGATCACTGAGCGGGTAACGTGTGCGAATTCGCATTTGGGAGATGTCAGGTTCAATCCCCGGCGACCGCCCAGTCTGACCCATGGATTTTTCGTGGTTTCCTCGGGTCGGCAGACGAATGCCGTTTCCTTCTCATTTTTCAGGTGTGCTTCTAGGTTTGGTGGCGTATGGCAGTGCCGGAAGATGGCGTGGATGCATGCTCAAAAGAAAGAGTACGCCCCATGGACACAGAGGGCTACTTGGTCGTCGGGTTGTTCATCGCCATTTCTAGGCAGCTCCTGCAATGGGACGATTCTTCGAGCTTGGAAATGTTAGGGAGTTCTACGCGTCTCTGTGGCCTGTCTGCCTGCGGCCTGTAGCTTCCTGTGGTTTCTTCACTTCGCGCATTCCTCCTGGGGGTGGTTAGTACAAAAGATCCGCGTTGGGTCGAGGTGCAACAAAAAATTAAATTGAGTTTAATACATGGACGCTGTTTAACTACTATGGTTCTTAGCGTCCCACACTATGTTGGGAGTGAGAGACCGGGAATTTTGCTCAGAGGCCTCTTTATCAGGCTTGAGGTTCTTTTACATGCCATAAATCTGCGACATGAGACCACCGGCTTTACTTCCCTTCCGAAGGAAGCCATGCTAAGGGTTTTTACGCCCGAAAAAATCCATCGCACTCCCTCGGGTTTTAACCCGCGACCTTGGGAACTAGAAGCTAGCATGGTAGCCCTAGACCACGGAGGACGAGGTCTCCCCCTCCCTTCCCTAGTCATAGTCATTTACCTTACATATTGTATGAATCACGGGTGGGGTGTGCAGTCTGCAAGCGACCAAGCAAGGTTAACGGGGAACAGAGAATTACAATCTTTTCTATGACCTTTTAACTAGTCAACATGTGCCACGCTACATTTTTAAATCGCATTGTAAGCTAAGCTCTCAACTGCAATTGAAGTCATTTCATATGGCGTAATTTATAATTCAGACTCTACTAGGTTCATTTTTCAAGCACATAATATATAGTTATGATATAGTTGAATTACTTCATATAGAAAAGACCGGTAGCAGAGGAGGGGACCTATAGGGTAACATCACGGATTCTATCAAACTTGTCCTTGCCTAACCGGAGAATTTTTCCAAATTAGAGTATTAGAGTACTGAATGCTTACTTGAACGAGACCGCTGAATGTTATGAAATTCGACAAAATGACGCCCGAGTATTTATTTCCTACAACGGAATCAGTGCAATTGACCGAAATTTTATTTGAAATTTATGCTGCAGATATAGTAATATGCATGTATGCAGTAAACGCATCAAGGAGAAACTGCTATACTAATCCCGAAATAAGAAACACACTTGAGGTAAACAAAAGCGAGAGACGGTCCAAGCACATGGTCGCAATGCTCTCATTGGCTCTTGACCGCAACACTCAGCCTAAGAGTAGAATATATAAATATATGTTTTGAGACCCCCTGAATCAAAAAAAATCCTTTTTTGGAAACATGTCCGTGTGTGTGTGTGTGTGTCTGTGTGTCTGTGTCTGTCTGTCTGTCTGTGTGTCTATTAACAACATAACTCAGCAACGAACAGTCAGATAAATACCAAACTTGGTATTTAGGTTCAGTATCTTCCAGAGATGCGACACGAAGGTTTTTAACAAAATCCCCCCACCCCAGATTACCCTTTACATGGAACATTTTTCGAAAATTTTAATTTTCTCAAAAATGGCTCTAACGATTTTTATTAAGATATTATATGTTTCAGATATTTTCATGAGAAATGAAATGTATATCTCGAATTTTCCGGGAATGTCTCCAAAAGTATTCTTCATTGTAAACCACTTTTGCATAACTGGTAAACCATAAGAGAAAGCCAAAATTTTACTACACAAAAAATGTAGATCGCCTTAAAATACATAATTTATGTCATATACATTTTTTTGTTGAGTGAACCTTTTTAGAGATATTGCTTGTTATTCCCTTAAATTTTTGAATACTTATTTTCTAAACTGGGAATTCGTCATTCATTTTAACTTTCTCTACTACGTATAGTAAGTAGGGGAAGTATTGTATTCCACCCAAAAATTCAATACCGAGATTTCACTGGAAATATATGTTTTGAGACCCCCTGAATCCAAAAAAAGCATTTTTGGAAGCATGTCCGTGTGTATGTCTATGTGTCTGTGTGTCTCTCTGTCTGTGTGTCTGTGTTTGTCTGTGAACAGCATAACTCAGAAACGAACAGTCGGATAAACACCAAACTTGGTATTTAGGTTCAATATCTTCCAGAGATGCGACACGAAGGTTTTTAAGAAAATCCCCCCACCCCAGATTACCCTTTACATGGAAGATTTTTCGAAAATTTTAATTTTCTCAAAAATGGCTCTAACGATTTGGATTAAAATATGATATGTTTACGATATTTTCATGACAAATAAAATGTATATCTTGAATTTTCTGGGAATGTCTCCAAAAGTATTCCTTATTGTGAACGACTTTTGCATAACTGGTAAACCATAAGAGATAGACAAAATGTTACTACACAAATAATGTAGATCGCGTTAAAATACAGAATTTATGTTATATACTTTTTTGTTGAGTGAACCATTTTCGAGATATTGCTTGTTATTCCCTTAAATTTTTCAATACTTATTTTCTCAAATGGGAATTCGTTATTCATTTTTTGTCTTAGATATGCAAAGAGTATTAATCTGTGGCAAAGGGAATGGTGCTGCACCTAGCAACCAGCCATTAAGATATATGTATGTGCTTAAAGGCTACTGTTTTTCTATATTGCCCTTGTAAATATATATTCCTCTTACATCTACAAGAAACTTAGCAATAAGATAGAGTCTGTAAATGTTTATATCGATTAACATGAAGCATGTGGAGAATAAGCGTTTGTAAAAGTAGTTTGTACAAGAGTAGAGAAAGTCATGCGAGAGTAACACATCAGATTTTTTTATGCCCTGGACATGCAAAGAGAATGGAATACTCCACATAGTAACCAGCACTTAAAATATTTGACTATCACTTAAAGCCTACCAATTCCCCTTGCATCTACAAGAAAATTAGCAATAAGATTAACATCTCGATTAACATGAAGTAGATGGAGATTAAGCGTTTGTAAAAATAGTTTGTTCAAGAGTAGAGAAAGTCATGTGAGTGTAACACATCAGATTTTTACTTTTAAAATCTGCCTATGATTTAATGATTTCGTTGCAATATTTTCACTATTATTTGAAAACAGAAACCTAGTTTAACGAGACTAAGCTGTTATGATATATCGATTGCATATGATGTGCACGTGTTGCGCGGAGTAATACAAAAGTGTTTTTCTTGAGCGTATCCGGTGTGTCTTTCTAGTCCTGATTGATAAAGCTTCTATGTTTGTTTAGAAAGTACAATCTCGCTAACATAAAGCATCTTACCCAGTTTTTGCTATATTTATATTGGCATGTTAGAATTAAAAGTCGTCCCTCTGATGTAAAATGAAAAGCATGATGGCAGGATATAAGTAGCTGCAGAAGCCGTGCTTAACATACTGCCATAAAAGATATTCCTCCTCCATAATACAAAGAGTGCAATGTTGATTATACAAACGGACAACATTTGAGGCAATCACTTTGTTTCCATTTTTGAGGAGTCTGTGACAGTACAACATACAGCAATGTTTTAAGAAGAGTTTTAGAAGAAAGATGAAAATGTGTATATGAACGTGAATCCGGAAACAGTGTGTGTGTGAGAGAGAGAGAGAACAGCATAACTCAATAACGAAAAGTCGGAACTTGGAATTTAAATTCATTAGGTACCTTCCAAAGAAGCGACATGAAGATTTTCAAGAAAATTCTACCACCCCAATTACTCTTTACAAGAAACAATTTTCGAAATTTATATTTTCTCAAAAATGGCTCAAACGATTTTCATTAAAATACCATACATTAAATGCATTTACATGACAAGTAAAAATGTACATCTTCAATTTTCTATGAGAAGCCCATGAAGTCCTCTTCATTCGGAAGGAATTTTGTATAATCTTGTATAACTGACAAACGTTAAGCGATAGATGAAAACTCACTCCACAAAAAATGCAGATCTCTTTAAAACACAGAATTTATTCCAAATAACCTTTTTTGTGGCATAAGTCGTTTCCGAGATATCCGTTATTAATTGTTGATCAATACATTTGTCATTCTTTTGAAGTCCTGTCGACATTCAGTTGCATCTCACAATGTCATGGAAAGAGTGTGAAATTTTAAGGCCAGCATATGGCGTCCATTTCTTAAACATTTGACTATCTCTGTTCTCTTTGTATGTATAACGAAACGTGTAATGTAGCTGTTTCTGCAAAGGTTTATCTCGATTAAAAATTGGTAGATAGAAAATAAGCTTTCATAGGAATCGTTTGTATAGCCACTAATAAACTAGGAAGGGTAGAGAAAATTATGTGAATATAACAGATCAGAATTGTTGTATGGGATTGCAACATAGCCACGGTACAACACTAACCTCTAACAAGTAGATACTCTTGTTTATCTTCTTTAGAATACAATTAAATATAGGAATATGGTGGATGCAACATTCCCATATCTTAGGATAATTGCCAATAGCGTTTTGCTCCAATGGGGTTTAATAACACACCTGACTCATTTCATTACTTCGCATCGATATAATAATACGGGATAAATAAGAGCATCCGGGATTCAGAGCGATGGCATTGTGGTTCAAGCTTCGGTGCAAACAGGAACCACTTTAAGCACTTCCTTTAAGATGGTTTGTGTTCACTAATGTTGTTTCATAATGCGCGGAAGTAGAGTTTTGTAAACATGTGGCATTGGAACAGATCGTTTGTTACATGCTCATGTAATGTATTTTCATACTCAGTATTGCGACTGTGCCATCTTCTCCCTTCCACAAGTTGAGTACGTCCATAATATCAGAATGGCGGGTTGGGCGTCGGAGTATGCCATTGGCGAATAAAGTCGCCAATAGTGAGGCGGCGGCAGCACTACAACGGAGGAATAGAGAACTATCCACCCTCTCCTAGCTTGGGTGACTTGGCACGAGTAAGAAGACGAGGAGACTCTGACAGGCACGCCTACCGGTAGTACGTAAATACGAAATGTGAGAAAAGGTGCACTATCTTTTCGGACTATTCAAAATTTCTAATCAACAGCTGACGCAGGTAATTCTTTCTCCCCACGTTTAGGCGCAATATGACGCAGCCACGCTACGCCTCCAACAATGAAGCAATACCTTTGCCTCGCGGTTGCTGCTTGTCTCCTCCCAGTTGGTTCTTCTTTTGCCACGGCTGCTCCAGCATGAAATCGTAACCTCAGGATATGCGTGGGTGTGTACAGAGAAACACACAAACGCTGTCTTGGATCACTTTTATTCACTATTTAATATAATACTGCGGTTTGCCGATCACTATTAAATGCATACGAAGTTACTTTGTCTTTACCAAGACCGAAGAATTATTAACTACGGCTAAGTGCTCTACCCTCTAGCATGTTCGCCGCCAATGTTCACAACTCGACGAGAATGGCGTCCCGTCCTCGGCAGGCACTCAGGACAGACTGACTTACCCACGCTGCACAAGGAAAACCAACGCCTCAACTTCCCCTCTCTCCCCTCAAACATTCTCCTCAAACTTAGCGTCATGATGCTTAGAGAGTGGCCTTCACCAAGCTAAGTGCAGCTGCACCCGGCTGTTACCAGGAAAAACTTGCTTCAATGGTGTTTACCCTTTCTACCTGAGGCTGGTCCCTAATTAACAAAACTGTGCCTGTGTGTTCTTTCTGTCGCTTTTACAGTCAACAATTTTCACAATGCTTCTTTTTATACATACACTGATTTCAAATATTTTATTACTTATTTTATACCACTATCCTTCTCAGATTATTATGATAATTATTGCCTTTATAATTCCGGCTTCACAGCTTTAGTCAGTAACCTGTCAAAATTAATTAACTTGAAGTGCCAAGTAGACAGGGCAAGCGGACAAGGAGAGACGGCTGTAACGTTCTCTTATGTGATATAAATAAATGTTGTTACGTTGGGGGAAAGCAAGATTCAAACGCTCCCTATACAGTGATAATCTATAATGTTAAAATACTTTTAAAAAATTGTAACCGAGTCAATATATATTGTATTTCGTTAATCATGTAATAATTATCGAAAATAGTATGTTTCTTTGGCTTGGTAAATATCTACAGTTTTTCGAATGAATAGATAAAGTCATATAATAATATATCGAGTACTGTGTTACGCGAGAAGCTAGTCATAATTACTAAGTAATTACTATGTGATAGAAATATATTATTGGAAAACAGTTATAATGGGAGAAATAAAATGGGAAAAGAGGTATTCTCTTTTTTGTTGCAAGCTATTCCTACCTATACCAAGTAGGGGAATTCCTTATTCTGAGCATCCTTCACATTTTTACATACATATATAACTGGGTTGTGGGTTAGGTAGTAATAAATAAAAGTAACAGCGTTAACTTGTAACAAACTTTATTAATGACGCGAAATGGTTACAAGCCTCACTCTACAGCTCCAACAAATCGCTCGTAACTCGCTCGCAACTATCTCGTTACTCACTCACATTTATTTTATGCCGTCATTTTATAGTTCCCTGTTGCTAGGGAGGCACGTTATAATACAATGTTTCAGAATGCAGATGGCGAACTTTCTCCAAGAGTAGCTGACTGTAATGGGTTTTATTTACCTAATCCCCTGCGCTCAAAGTCTTCATCAATGGTTTGACCGACTGTATCACGCGGGTCTGGCCACAATATGAAAAGAATATGTGCCTAAATTTTGTACTTCCATGTGTATAAATCATATATGTTTGTTACACCTTTCTTGATACACTCTCTGCGTATAACTTTCTAAATATTTGCCATGAGTTGTGTACACTCGGTCAAACTAAACTCACCAGTCCACTTAATTTTTTTCAAAGTTCCTTCGAATAAGCGCGCGGTTCACAACCGTCAACATCTGTGCGCCGCTTTGGCTAACTCTATAATACAAGTCATAAGGCACTGGTTTTGGGGCTACCTTCACACTGTGCTTGGCGTAGAACAGCCGTGGTTAAGCTAATTAACTTTTACGCAAGCAGCTCGAGTTCGATTCTCCGTAGTGAATTGTTATCTTTTATTTTTGTACAGCTTGTTTTACTGCAATATAATTAAATAATACTACTTGAGTTACTACTTCATTTTACTTGCAAATATAATTACAATAATGGTGGGACTTGTGCTCATAAAATTAAATCTATCGAGTATGAAACCTCATCCCGAGACCGATAAATTAATGTCATGGTCGCCATGGATGACGGACTACTAAATAAACGCCATATACATAAAAAATCTGATGTGCTACACTCACAAGACTTTCTCTACTCTTGTACAAACTAGTTTTACAAACCTTATTCTCCATCTATTTCATGTTAATCGAGATAAACATTTGCAGACTCTTATGTTATTGCTAAGTTTCTTGTAGATGTAAGGGGAATATATATTTACAAGAGCAATATAGAAAAAACAGTAGCCTTTAAGCATAGGCATTACTCTTAATAGCTGGTTGCTAGGTGCAGCACCATTCCCTTTGCCACAGATTAATACTATTTGCATATCAAAGACAAAAAAATGAATAACGAATTCCCATTTGAGAAAATAAGTATTGAAAAATTTAAGGGAATAACAAGCAATATCTCGAAAATGGTTCACTCAACAAAAAAATGTATATAACATAAATTGTGTATTTTAACGCGATCTGCATTTTTTATGTAGTAACTTTTTGTCTATCTCTTATGGTTTACCAGTTAAGCAAAAGTCGTTCACAATGAAGAATACTTTTGGAGAGATTCCCAGAAAATTCAAGATATACATTTTATTTGTCATGAAAATATCTTAAACATATGATATTTTAATCCAAATCGTTAGAGCCATTTTTGAGAAAATTAAAATTTTCGAAAAATGTTCCATGTAAAGGGTAATCTGGGGGTGGGGGGATTTTGTTGAAAACCTTCGTGTCGCATCTCTGGAAGATACTGAACCTAAATACCAAGTTTGGTGTTTATCCGACTGTTCATTTCTGAGTTATGCTGTTCACAGAGAGACACACAGACACACACGGACATGTTTCAAAAAATGATTTTTTTGGATTCAGGGGGTCTCAAAACATATATTTCCGGTGAAATCTCGGTATCGAATTTTTGGGTGGAATACAATATTTCCCCTACCTACTATACGTAGTAGAGAAAGTAAAAATTGAAGAAACCCTGTTATATTTTATCTGTGTGTTTAAAATGAAAGGGGGAGAAAACTTGATTAGCTCCACGCAGAATTGATCCTACAGCCTTACTAACAGAAAGTCAACTCTCTACCACTCCACTCAAGAACCATAAATCAGTAAAGTGTGTTTTGGTTACAAATATTCAGTGTTGAAACACACTGAAAATCTGCCTGAACTCGTATATGAATTATTTTTTCGAGAGACTTTTGCGAATATAGTTGTGTTCCCCATTATAACTACTAGAAGAATACGCGCAGTCTTGTGAACAAAATCCGACCCGAGTTTACAACCACTGTACTGTGATTCATTAACAGTAATTTAGCAAGGAATGCCCAATATTTTTCTATTCTGTTCGTTACACTACTTACAGCCTACCAGTGTTTCTTTAAGTATTTCAACGAAGAAACTCTTAAGGTACCAGCAACGTTATGAAAGGTGAATATGTTGGGTTTTGATTCGCAGCTAGTATTAGTTTCTCTCTTTGCAGAATGTGCCCAACTTTTATGGCGAGAGCTGTTCAATACGAGGTCCCTGGAGTTCTCGTTGGGATTAACAACCTTTGAAGGCCCGCATCATCCGAGTTACCTTGTGAAGAGTATGACAGCAAATCGATTAAACCTGTCTGCTGCGTTTTCATGCGATAAAATAAGTACAAATACTGACATGACCTCAAAAAATGCTCTCGCAGTATCATGACCAGAACCAAGCTTTAACTTTAGACATCCGAGCTACAAGCGAGCAAGTTCATTCAGCCCACTACTGAATTTACTTACACCGTGTCTCTCAGTGCGTAACGAGCCAAGGAATTATTTTTCCCTCTTACCATTTCATTCTGCTCACTGCACGCCATCGCCAAAGAGCAGACAGATAAAACAGTTTATCTTTCGAATATTTCATCAAGTTTGTAACACACAAGTTTCCACCAATGTTGAAATTGTGATCTATGCATTTAAACAAGCTCATGTTATGTATTCTATAAATTGATATTTGAAAAGCATTCTTAATCCTTTCAGAATACCAAAGCTCATTATTTGCAATTCATAACGTATTATAAGGCCAAGGAATTTCCAGCATTAAAGTCAGGACGAAAAGAAATGAAATTGAACTCTTACTGGACGGACACACTCGGGTACCAAAATGGTAAAAAATGTTATTTTTGTTTCAGAAAAACTGTTAGAAACAGTATTTTCAACATGTCTAGAATACACCCGGTAAATATTTGGTTTGAAACCCGTCTGGAAATTGGTGTAATCCAAATAAGTGAAGAGCAATGCCTCCAATAACTGCGTTCCCAAATTTTAAATAGCTTTTCCTCCATAATTGTTCTTTTAGGTATATTTTTGCAGCAAATATTGATGAATCAGGCTCAAAGTTTAAAGACATGTAGAATATAATTGCTAAATAAATCTTACATGGTTTGTGGATTACTCTCTTATAAACAACTATGTTTTTGTGTAATTATCAGTCATATTTTTTATTTTGTTCTAAATAGAAAAAAAACATATCTAATAAATATTAATATTTTGTAAAACAAAGACACAAGTTTATTACATAGGAACAGAACACCTAGCACACCAAATTTGAGACCTCTATTTTAATTCTAAATTGCAAAAGGTGTACTTTTAATTACTATCCAATCATTTGCGAAAAACATAAATAATTTTAATTACAAAACTATTTAAATCTACAGCAATGAAACGTACACCAACAATATATCACGGTAGGTGCCATTTAACCTAAAAACTGCATTAAAATTAACCCATTTTTGCAGGAATTAGGGAAGAAGGTCCAGTTGGTATCAATGTGTCCCCTTAATGCAATAAGGTCGCAAATTATAAACCACGCCCATCCCTCGTACAGTTTATTGGCGTTTGCAGACAGCACTCAGCAGACCCTGTTTACCTGCGCATCAGTGATTCATGGCCGCTGTTGTTTACATTATTTTTATTTACATAATGGTTCGAATGCAGATAAGTTGAAGCCAACTGCTTAAGAAATCCTATCGTCATCTTATATCTTCACAAAAGAAATCCGGTCACTTCTTCACGAAGTGAATAATTAAGGCCAACATGTAACCTTAATTGAGTACCTTAACACAGTGGAATTCAAGGCAATGAATTTTTTCATCAGGCAGAAAAGAAGCAACGAAATGCCCATTAAGCTACCCAACATTATCATACAATGTCATCATAACGTACGTTAAAAAGCACTACATATTTCGAGAATGGAAGGCGGGATGGCTTATTACTATGGCTGCGACATCGGAGTCGTTACGTTTGTTTAGAGGCGTCCTGTGGTCGACTGTTTAAAACGAGCTACCTGGATAGTTGAGTCAAGTGTATCCCGCACAGTGTTCACGTAGACGAAGTGCCAAAGGAAAGGGTACGAAAGTCCACACCATTGCAAAACTATATATTGGAGTATGGGGAAAATTGTTTCTGTATTATTCATGAAAATCTTCATTACAAATCGTGCTGTAGCACAATTACTTCTGCGCATAATAGGTCGAGTAACGTGCGAAAACATATCAACACAGAAACATACAAGCGTTATATTGCAAAATGTGAGGATAAGCTACAGCGAGTCACCTCCATCAAATCAAACATTTAATGAAGAACCATGTGCGGAATTTATATCGTTATATTTCGTTATATAACCTACAGGATACAAAGTTGCGGGTTGTAATTCATTGCTATAAATTGACATAAGATCTTATCCATGTCCACATTGTTACGTATTTTGTATTAATGATTTAATAAAAGTATTTTAGTTATATAAATCAGCCGTATATGTTATAAATAATATTGCAGAAATAAAGTACACGTTCGCGAGACATGCGTAATTCTCCCTGTATAGACTGTACCGCGCGGGGTCAATGTCAGCCCTTATCGCTACACCGTTACGCTTTCTTCCACGTAGCGACTCCGATGTCGCAGCCTTGCTGATCACCTCAAAAAGAAATCCCTGAGAAATAATGTCCAGTTATGTAACATAACTTCCGATAAATACTCTCAGTAATTAGGATCAGGTTTTAACATCCCCACTATAAGTTCATGCACAATTAGCTTTAAAAAAAATCTGATGTATTACACCCACATGACTTCTTCTACTCTTGTACAAACTATTTTTACAAACGCTTATTCTCCATCTACTTCATGTTAATCGAGATAAACATTTGCAGACTCTTATCTTATTGCTAATTTCCTTGTAGATGTAAGGAGAATATATATACAAGGGCAATATAGAAATACAGTAGCCTTTAAGCACATACATATCTCTTAATAGCTGGTTGCTAGGTGCAGCACCATTCCCTTTGCCACAGATTAATACTCTTTGCATATCTAAGACAAAAAAAAGTGAATAACGAATTCCCATTTGAGAAAATAAGTATTGAAAAATTTAAGGGAATAACAAGCAATATCTCGAAAATGGTTCACTCAACAACAAAAATGCATATGACATAACTGTGTATTTTAACGCTATCTACATTTTTGTGTAGTAAAATGTTGTCTATCTCTTATGGTTTACCAGTTATGCAAAAGTCGTTCACAATGAAGAATACTTTTGGAGACATTCCCAGAAAATTCAAGATATGCATTTTATTTGTCATGAAAGTATCTTAAACATATGATATTTTAATCAAGATCGCTAGTGCCATTTTTGAGAAAATTAAAATTTTCGAAAAATGTTCCATGTAAAGGGTAATCTGGGGTGGGAGGATTTTCTTGAAAACCTTTGTGTCGCATCCCTGGAAGATACTGAACCTAAATACCAAGTTTGCTGTTTATCCAACTGTTCGTTTCTGAGTTATGGTGTTCACAGACAGACACACACACACGCACACACACAGACACACAGACACACAGACACACACGTACATGTTTCCAAAAATGCTTTTTTTTTATTCAGGGGATCCCAAAACATGTATTTCCGGTGAAATCTCGGTATCGAAATTTTGGGTGGAATACAATACTATACATAGTAGAGAAAGTAAAAACAGAATCATCGTCTCCTACCTGCCGTGTAACACACCACTGACAATACCGACACACGTGGCTGACAGGTCATTATGACACGGGCTCGTCAATGGGAAGTCAGCGGTTCAAATTCTAGTTTCCAGGTTTTCCTCAGTTCTCATAACTGGCAAATGCCTGGGAGGTATTCTAAATTTAGACCCGGAGCGTTGCCAAATTTTCTTTCCCAATTATTTCATTTCGTGTATCATTAGTAATCATCGCCTGTGGTGCCGCATGGAGTAAGAGTGGACATTAAACACTACAAAAAGGCACAAAGAAAGCACACCATCGAGTATCAGCTGTGTGATCGATGGAAAGGCTCTACCAGACTATCAGTGAACTCCTAACAGCAATCAACTCCTCTTCAAAGTATCACAAGTTAATTAACGGACACTAAGACTGAGATTTTAGCGAAAATGTAGTCACAACATTTACTTTTTTCAATGTTAGCATTCCTTAAGCGATTAGGAAACGGTTTCCACCTAACTTTCCGGCTCCAGTGTTCGATATTACGTCCCAGAGCCACTTTAACTCTTGTGTATTTCAATGTAAGTTATTTTTTCTCCATAGGCAAGAGTTTCCTTTACAAAAATGTCACTTTTCTCTAATACGCGTAAAACATTTTGACTGTCACAAATTTCACGTTAAATTTTTTTTAAATAACTTATATCTCTGAAACCGTTGATACAATTTACTTGAAATTTGACACTTAAAAATAGAACTAACTGAATAAAAATTGTGTATTTTTTAAAGCTCCGTCCAGTGTTTCATAAATTTTTATTTTTCCATCATGCTTAGACAATTATGCCCGTTACAATTTACAGATTTTGTCCATGCCTCTTTTAACAGATCTTTCAGATGCCAGTCTCTGTACATAGGTTATCCACTTTGTTTTGTTTCTTTTGCTTTATCATTCAGGTTATATACCTCTGAAATTCTTCAAAAGCATAAATTCTTATAAAGGTATATGCTGTTTTAAACTTATTTTTACTTTCTCTACTACGTATAGTAAGTAGGAGAAGTATTGTATTCCACCCAAAAATTGGATACGGAAATTTCACCGGAAATACATGATTTGAGACCCCCTGAATCAAAACAAAAGCATTTCTGGAAACATTTCCGTGTGTGTGTCTGTGATCGGGTTAAAATACACAATTTATGTGTATTTTTGTTGAGTGAACCATTTTCGAGGTATTGCTTGTTATTCCCTTAAAGTTTCCAATACTACTTTTTCTCAAATTCGTTATTCATTTTTTTGTCCTGGTAATGCAAATAGAATGGAATACTCCACATAGCAACCAGCTCTTAAACGCTTAAAGCCAATTCCTCTTGCATCTACCAGAAAATTAGCAATAAGATTAACATCTCGATATCTCGATTAACATGAAGCATATGGAGAATAAGCGTTTGTAAAAATAGTTTGTACAAGAGTAGAGAAAGTCATGTGAGGGTGACACATCAGATTTTTTTACTTTCTCTACTACGTATAGAAGTAGGGGAAGTATTGTATTCCACCCAAAATTTCGATACCGAGATTTCACCGGAAATACATGTTTTGGGACCCCCTGAATCCAAAAAAAGCATTTTCGGAAACATGTCCGTGTGTGTGTCTGTGTGTGTGTGTCTTTCTGTGAACAGCATAACTCAGAAACGAACAGTCGGATAAACACCAAACTTGGTATTTAGGTTCAGTATCTTCCAGAGATGCGACGCGAAGGTTTTAAAGAAAATCCCCCCCATCCCAGATTGCCCTTTACATGGAACATTTTTCGAAAATTTTAATTTTCTCAAAAATGTTACGATTTTGATTAAACTATCATATGTTCAAGATATTTTCATGACAAATAAAATGTATATCTTGAATTTTCTGTGAATGTCTCCAAAAGTATTCTCATTGTGAAGGACTTTTGCATAACTGATAAACCATAAGAGATAGACAAACTTTTACCACACAAAAAGTGTAAATCGCGTTAAAATACACAATTTATTTTATATACATTTTTTTTGTTGAGTGAACTATTTTCGAGATATTGCTTGTTATTCTCTTAAATTTTTCAATACTTATTTTCTCAAATGGGAATTCGTTATTCATTTTTTGTCTTGGATATGCAAAGAGTATTAATCTGTGGCAAAGGGAATGGTGCTGTACCTAGCAACAAGCTATTAAGAAATATGTATGTGCTTAAAGGCTACTGTATTTCTATACTGCCCTTGTAAATATATATTCCCCTTACATCTACAAGAAAATTAGCAATAAGATAGAGTCTGCAAATGTTTATCTCGATTAACATGAACTAGATGGAGAATAAAAGTTTGTAAAAATAGTTTGTACAAGAGTAGAGAAAGTCATGTGAGTGTAACACATCAGATTTTTAAATAATTGCTCTGCAAATAATTGTAAAATCGGAATATGACTAAGTAAAAAAAAACAAAGGATTTTTTTTTAATTTGAGTGAGTTGAGAACGTGGCTTTATAAACCTATATTTTCTATACTAAAATGCAATTTTCCTAAGTGAACTAGAGATTGAGAAAACTTTACTACTTTCAAGGACTATTGATAATAGCCCTCATAATTTCAACTTCCACGAATAAGTCATTCTTTATTCATAGAAATCATGATGAACCAAAATATATCATTATTACTATTATTATTATTATTATTATTATTATTTATTAATACTACTGTGACACTTTCATCTGCTTTAGCCCTAATACATGAAAACTGCTTCTATATAATTTATTAATTTTCCATTTCGATTTTAAAACCATAAAAGAAATGAAATTAAACGAAAAAATGCATTGCATTACATATTTTTGTATTCCTTCTTTACTTCTTTAATTTTGTAAAATATGTATGTGTATATATATTGAATTTATCTCGTATTTACAATTTAAAAAGTAACAAATCTATCCCAGATAAGTGTAATAATTACGTTAATACGTTTTATCTCAATAAAAAGAGAGAAAACATTTCGCACTGTATTGAAAAGTTTGAAACATTCGCGTTTACGTCCTCCTGGCAGATCACGAGCCATATAATTAAATGTCGAAATATGATTATTTTCTGAACGCTGGTTAGTTGTTCAGCCATTCAGATTTTGAAACCAGACTTTTTAACCGTCTCGGTCTCGTTAGTCCATTAAAATGTGTAACCTCCTACCACGAACAAAGGGTAAGATCTGTTAGCCGATCAATAAAGATAACTGTCATTATTGATGTTCAATTACAAACATAAAGTACGGTTTCTCATATCGGCACATTTCCTTGCAATCGAATATAGATGTGTTTCGCTTGATTACACATTTTCGGTTTAAACTGACGTTACTTAACCAGTATCTTCAGGAATTCAGAAACAGAATAAGAAAATCTGATGTGTTACACTCACATGACTTTCTCTACTCTTGTACAAACTATTTATACAAACCCTTATTCTCCATCTACTTCATGTTAATCGAGATAAACATTTGCAAAGTCTATCTTATTGCTAATTTTCTTGTAGATGTAAGGGGAATATATATTTACAAGGGCAATTTGGAAATACAATAGCCTTTAAGCACATACATATCTCTTAATAGCTGGTTGCTAGGAGCAGCACCATTCCCTTTGCCACAGATTAATACTCTTTGCATATCCAAGACAAAAAAAATGAATAACGAATTCCCATTTGAGAAAATAAGTATTGAAAATTTTAAGGGAATAACAAGCAATATCTCGAAAATGGTTCACCCAACAAAAAAGTGTATATGACATAAATTGTGCATTTTAACGCGATCTACATTTTTTGTGTAGTAAAATTTTGTCTATCTGTTATGGTTTACCAGTTATGCAAAATTCGTTCACAATGAAGAATACTTTTGGGGACATTCCCAGAAAATTCAAGATATACATTTTATTTGTCATAAAAATATCTTAAACACGTGATATTTCAATCAAAATCGTTAGAGCCGTTTTTAAGAAAATAAAAAATTTTCGAAAAATCTTCCATGTAAAGGGTACTCTGGGGTGGGGGGATTTTCTTGAAAACCTTTGTGTTGTATTCTTGGAAGATACTGAACCTAAATACCAAGTTTGGTGTTTATCCGACTGTTCGTTTCTGAGTTATGCTGTTCACAGACAGACACACACACGGACATGTTTACAAAAATGCTTTTTTTGGAATCAGGGGATCTCGAAACATGTATTTCTGGTGAAATCTCGGTATCGAATTTTTGGGTGGAATACAATACTTTCCCTACTTACTATACGTAGTAGAGAAAGTAAAAATTAAAAAATACGTATGAAAAACCTGTGGACTAAACAGTCGAGACAACTGTATGAATACATTAGTTGGTAATGACCCATGGACTAAAACAAAATTTCATTTTAAAGCATTTCAGAGAAAAAAAGCACTGTATAGCCTAGCCCAGCCTAGCTCTGCTGTGCACGTTGCCAAAGACAGTTAATGAATGGCTGAATTCAATCAACTGCACATATCCATTTAGCAAAAACGAAATGTTGCAGATGATTTTAAAAATAATTTCATTAGTGCGCTGCAACACAGAGTTGGTACATAATCTCGTCGCCTTCCATAAATAATATTATGTTAGTATAGTAAGTAGAGAAAGTATTGCCATCAACCCAAAAATTCGATACCGACTTTTCCCCGGAAATACACGTTTTCATGTACCCTGAAAAAAGTCATTTTAGAATAGGGTCTGCGGGTGTGTTTGTGAAGTGTATAACTCAAAAACGAAAACTTGGAAAGTTTATCCTGAATTTTCTGGGAATAGTTGTGAAATCCTCTTCATTTGAATGATTTTTGAGCACCTAATTGGTAAAAGTAAGAGATAGACAAAATCTTACTACACAGAAAAATGTAAACCTCTTTAAAGCACAACATTTATGTTAGATATCACTTTTTTAGCGTTAACCATTTCCAAGATATTGTTATTGGTTTTGATTTTCAAATACTTGTAATTTTTTCAAGTGGTAAGTCGCTCTTTTTTTGTGGTCATGCAAGAAGCACGGATTTCAAAGCTATCACATAGCTTTAAAAATCTGACTATTGTTTTAACCTACTGTATCCTTAAGCCTAATATAAATATTTACCAAGGCACTGTCAATTGCCAGGATCATATCAGCGCCGCCGGTGTGCCGGAATTTCGTCCCTTAGGAGTTCTTTTACAAGCTAGTAAACCTACCAACCTGGGGCTGTCGCTTTAAACACACTTAAAAACCATCGGTCGGCCGGGTTTGAACCCGCGACCTTGGGATCAGAAGGCCAGCGAGCGCCTAACCAACTGAGCCACCCAGACCGACAATATATCCTATACCTACGATGAATGTGTAATCAAAATGTATCTCAATTAACAAACAGTAAACGGAAGAATAAGCTTTTGTAAAAATAGTTTGATAGAAGAGTGAATAGAGAAAGTCGCGTGAATAGAGCACATCAGAATTTCTTTACTTTCTTCACCACGTACTTAGTAGGTAGAGAAAGTATTGCATTTCACCCAAAAAATCGATACCGGGATTTCACCAGAAATACATGTTTTGTGGACCCTGAAATCAGATAAATCATTTTTAGAAAAATGTGCGTGTATGTGTGTGTGTGTGTGTGAGAGAGAGGGACAGCAACATAAATCAAAAACGAAAAGCCGTATATATACCAAACTTGGTATTTAGGTTCAGATTTTTTATTTTCTAAAAAATGACTGACGATTTTGAGTAAAATAGCATATATTAAAGATATTTGCATGACAAATAAAATGTGTATCTTGAATTTTCTGAGAATAACCTGTGAAGTCCTCTTCATTATGAATGAATTTTGTATTATCTTGTATAAATAGTAAACGTAAAACGAGAGACGAAAACATACTACACAAAAAATGTAGATTTCTTTAAAATAACTTGTATATGGCATCAGCCATTTCCGAGAATATCCGATATTATGGCTCGAATTGTTCAGCACTTAGCCATTCCTTTATACTGTCAATTTTCCATTGTTTCTGACGATGTCGTGGAAAGAGTATGGGGGCAGTATATAGAGTCTAGTTCTGAAACATTTGACAATCGCTAGTCTTTTGTATCTATAATGAAATGTGTAATGGAGCTATTTCGGAAAAGGTTTAACTCGATTAAAAGGAAGCAGATAGGAAAATAAGCTTTCGTAAGAATAATTTGTTTACCCATTAATAAGCGATAGAGGGTAGAGAAAGTCATGTGAGTGTAACGCATCGGAAATGTTTTTCTGTGTTGTATAAAAATCATGATGATGCAAGTGAGCACACCACTGTTGCAAGCTACTGGGTTAATTTTACTGCTGACAGGTAATGGATAAACTATGCAACGATAGAACAACAAGAGAAGTTGATTTCGTTGGTAATTTTCCAGTGACGCCGTTATTTTGTGCGCATTGTTCCCTTCTTATTGATCAAGTTTACCACTGCCAGCAGTAAAGAATTTCTGTTCCCAGCGTATCCTCTTCGGGAAGATATCGTCGTCCGAAATGCAGCTGGAAGTCTGTGGCCTCTGTTTCAGTCTTTTTTCTTGTTCGCGTTTTTCGTGAAGCCAACAGCATGCAATAATGCTTTCTTCAATGCCATAATCACTTGATCAGCTTATTATTATTATTATTATTATTATTATTATACTTCTTTTGTATATCTTGGTCATACCGCGACAGCTAACCTTGAAATTAGGTAGCTCCGTGGTAACGTGTGAAGCTTACATTCGGCAGGTCACGGGTTCGATTCCAGCCACTTTGACCTTGGATTTTTTCGTGATTTCCCTGGTTGTTAGGAAATGCTGGAGTAGAATATTTAATGCTGCGAATTTTTCTGTCATTTCATTTGCTTATCATATTTCAAAATCGAAGGATCAGGCGAGTGGATGGCGTGCGATACGGTGGAGTTTACCTTAAGGAACTGCCTGCCCTGGCGTTCGGTGCGTGCTGGGCTCTCAGAGAGAGACCCCTCCGCCGGGTCAGGATGCAATATCTGAGAAGTTGGGGACCCCGCCTGTTGTCGAGCCTGCCGCCCCGGATCTGACCGCTCTGTGTCCACTTCGCCCATTTTTCCTGAAGATTTCCAAAAGTCCTGATAACCAAAAATAACCACTGTGTGCCGAACAGATCACTACATGCGTGGTCGCCTCACTTGCACAATTATTTTTATGTTTTATTTGTATTTCCTTTATTCTGTGGGTGGAACTTTTGGTCGAGGTATTAGGTGATTATCCAATCCGAATTTATCTGTGAGGGAAACCACGAAAAACCTCATTCAGATTGGTCGCAACACAGGATTTGAGCTCGCGACTTCCCGAATGGGATCATCTCGCTTGGTGTATCATCCCTTCTTTATATCTAAATTTTAAAAATCTGACTGTAACACTCACATGACTTTCTCTAATCTTGTACAAACTATTTTTACAAATGCTTATTCTCCATCTGCTTCATGTTAACCGAGATATCGAGATGTTAATCTTATTGCGATTTTCTTGCAGGTTCAAGGAGAATGTGGTAGGCTTTAAGCGATAGTCAAATATTTTAAGAGCTGGTTGCTATGTGGGGCATTCCATTTTCTTTGCATGTACAGCACATAAAAAACAGTAATAGCGAATTCCCATTTGAGAAAAAGTATAAGTATTGAAAAATTAAAAAAAAATAACAAGGAATATCTCGGAAGTGGTTCATTCAACAAACCCAAATGTATATGATATAAACTGTGCGTTTAACGAGCTCTACATTTTTATGTAGACAACTTTTGTCTATTTTTACGGTTTACCAGTAATGCAAAAGCCATTCAGAAAGAAGAGTGCTTTTGGGGACATTCCCAGAAAATTCAAGATATACCTTTTATTTGTGATGAAAATATCTTAAATATATGATGTTTTAATCAAAACCGTTAGCCATTTTTGAGAAAATCAAAATTTTATGTTCCATGTAAAGGGTAGTCTGGGTGGGGAATTTTCTTGAAAATCTTCGTGTCGCATCTTTGAGAGATACTGAACCCAAATACTAAGTTTGGTATTATCCCACTTTTCGTTTTTGAGTTATGCTGTTCACAGATACACAGACACACACACGTACCTTTTTCTAAAAGTGCATTTTTTGATTCAGGGGTCTCAAAATACGTATTTCCGGTGAAATCTTGGTATCGAATTTTTGGGTGGAATGCATTACTTCCCCTACTTACTATACGGAGTACAGAAAATAAAAACACAAAGCAATTATATTACACTAGTCAACATTTTCAAACTTTTTGTCAGATTATTTCTTAAAAGTAGGTGTTCTTGAATCAAGTTTTTATGCTGATTCCAGAAATAACTTTCGTTTTTTTCTAGCACGTCAGGTTTTTACGCAAAATAAGAAGTAACGTTTTGACAATTTTGCTAATGAGCGTAGAAAATTATTCAAATACCATTTCACACAAAGTAAGTTTTTATTCAAGAAACATTTTAGGAATACTCTCAAGAACTCCCCTAATTTATTTCATGACTACATTTTAACAAAACAAGAAGCCAAAGTGTTTCATTTAATTTTTTCAAACTTTCTCTTCTTTGACTTCCTTGCAGATCCTTGAAGATGACTGTCCCTCCTCAACATCCAAAAGTAGTCGGCCATTACAGTTTGATTCCATCTCCCCTGGTACCTCCTCTCCATTTCCTTAATTTCTTAGTGAAAACGTTCACCCTGCTCTTCACTATAATGTCCCAGATTTTCTGAAAAGTAGTCGATATGTGAATGCAGAAAATGCACCTTTACACTCATGTTACAACCCATCTTCTTGAAATTTTCCAACAGTGTTTCGATCTTTGTTATTGCCTAAGAAGTTTTCAGTAACTGTTCGGAAGGCGGTTCATGCTTCTATTTCTCTCTCATTCATTGTCTACTCAAAATCTACATCCTTCATCAATTTCTTTTTGTCTTATGTAATGAAGAGAAATTTCTTGGAAAGGTACTTGAAGCAGGTTCATCCTGTGGTAGAGCCCTTACAAATTGCTTCATCAAGCCCAATTTTATGTGTAGTGGGGAGCAATATCTTTATATCTCTATATTTTTGAAGTGAAATTATGAAAAAACTGTACGTGATAGAAAAAAAAACTAAAAGCAGTTCTGAAATCAGCATAAAAAAGTGAGTCAGAATCACTTAGTAGTTTTCAGTCATCCGATATCATGCAGACTAATGTTATAGGTATTATTTATTTTGCCGTAACAATACTTTGTTTAACCCTGTACAGAAACTCACCAAACTTTTGGACTACCACAGTAGTATTCAGTATGATTGTAAAACTGCTATAATAGGATTCTATTGTTGGCAGCTTCAGTAACTATAAGTGTATTTTCCTAACATGAGTATGTCTATTTTCTGTACAGGAGAGTGCACATCACAAAGGAAACGCTCAAATACCTGGATGGAGACTACGAGGTGGAGCCCGGAAATGGTGGAGATCGCAACTCGTATCTCCGTGATCACAATATAGAAACCTATCTTATTGTACCTGGAGACACCTTCCGTGTGGTAAGAAAGCAACAAAGAGCTTTGGTTTGTCCTATGTATATTTTGGATGGATGTAGTGATGTGTTCCGGAATACCTAACGCACGTTAACGCTCCCATTAGATTTCATGTGCTGTGCTCCATTCCCTGCACAATAGAATGTTTGTAACCTAACATTCATCACTCTACAGCAGTTTTTTTTTCCTAAAAAGTGGACCTTGTAATCTTCTGCAAAATGTTACCCTGCAATAAACATCGTCTCCATAAAGCTGCTGATGAAGTGCGATTTTGGGTGCCATTTTCTCTGCTTGTGACAGGGGGATCAATTGCCCCCTAGGTTAGAGAAATAATTAAGATACTGGTTATTATTGCTCTACCAAAAGAAAAATTATGACAATTGTATTCTTAATACAAATATTGTGGCGTATTATTAATCTTATTGTCATTACCAGACGCACTGTTGTGTTGTATTGTTGCTACGTAGACGTAGCATTATTGTGTCTCCTTAGATATATTTCGGCTTAACGGACAGTCCTTTCGGTGAGGATGACACCAAAGGGAAAGATCTGTTTGAAACCGTCTGGTATGACGTCAGCCCTGTCTGGCTTCAGCTAGACACGGTTGGTGGGGGTAAGATAGTGTCACTCCAGTGGAAGTGGTCGTTGGAGCCAGACGTGTGTTTGGCCGGTCTACGGTTCTGTGGCATCTCCCTCCATCCTGTTACCTTTGTTCATTATGTAAAGTCGGCAAACGTTTGTGAATAGATCCCAGGTATGTGAAGACAATGTGTGTTATGTAATTCTTCAGTGTAATATAAAACCCATGCCTTCCCCTTAAATCTACACACCAAAGTACCGGACTTTTTGCTGCCATCGAGTTGCCCCCCCCCACCTGTGCGTGTTGGGGTGACCTAAATTAATCATTTTCTGGTAACCTATTTGGCCCTCACCCCAACATGTAGTAATATTTCACATTTGAGAAGCAAAAGATCATTTTCTTTTAGGCTAAATGTGTCACTAAAATTCACACGAAAATTCGGAAAACTGCTGCAGGCAATTTTGACCCCCTAAGCAGAAACTGAAATGAACTCCTGCCGTGAGTATTGTATTAATGTTCGATACTTTCCTATCACAACTGCAACTCTCCTTTGCCTAAGTAACAAGTTGCCTCCTTTGCCTAAGTAAAGTTTACACATTATAATGACGATATTTGTTATTATTGTTGCTGCTGTTTAACCAAACTATAATTTTATGGTTCTATAGTCGGGAGCTCCCACGAAGGCGGGTGTGGAAAGCCACTGCGTAGACAGAGGTAGAAAGAGAAACAGAGATAGCACACTGTCTCTTTCTTTCATTCTCGCTCGCTAAGCACTGGTAGGTCACGAATCTCAGAGCTATGCTACTGCGCAACCTGCATTCACTCGTCTTCGTGTGTGCTCCCTACCTACTCCAGTTAGCGTGAGTAGGATTGCCTTAAGTACTGCAATATATCCTGCACGAAGTCGCAAATGTATCTATTATACGAGGGATGCTTTAAAACGGTAGATTTACAATAAAGTACGAACTACTAAATGTTTTTTCTTTCTATATTTTACTTTTTACCCAAGCCTTACGCTACTTTTCTGCCAGTTATCAGTGTTTTTCTAATATTTGTCTTATCGTAGCATACGTTTTTTAGAACATGTCACAGACTTCCGCCGCCAGTCCTCTAGGAAACGTGTAGCTATTCCGGAGTTAAATGTCACTGTATTGAAAAAGACTTCTGATAATCTGTTGGAGAACATTTGCAGTACGTGTACGTAAGCTTCTTGAAGGACATAGATAATGAGTCGTCTCTTTCAGGCTAACATCACATTAACTTGCAGATTCACAGTGTTTTCTTTCAGCGACTCTGTGATAAAATATCTTGACCTCCGGGCCACTAGTTTAAATTCCCCTACTGAAACCAACGATACCAATAACGCTATTGCTTCCGCCATGAAACTTTACACAAAGAAAAATGTATCTCAGAAACTACACAATGATTTTATGGATTGGCGGCGAACTTATATTAGGAGAAGCCGCTAAATGGTATTCTACATCAGAATGAGAAATTAATTGACTGTGAAAACTATGCAGAAAAAAAGCTTAAGGTATAAACAATGGAATATAAAATATTCAGTAGCTCATATTTTATTGCACAGAGAGAGCCAAATAACTACGAACCGGCTGCGCGGTGTTCTTCCTGTCCGCGTCCGCGTACTCGGCGCTCGTTGCTGTCTGCCACTATCATAGAAAGGCGGATGAAACCATACAACATTTTTAAAACCACTTTTAAAGGCCTTACGTACCAACTTTATGAGAGGAGATGCTGAAACTGGCCACCCTCGTTGTCCATACATTTTTGGCACCTCTTTAGGAAACTATCCGTCACTCGCCGTAGATCACGTTGAGAAATGCTGGCAATTTCCTGGCGGGTATTTTGTTGTAATTCTTCCAGGGTGTGTGGGCTTGTCTTGTACACTTTGTTTTAAGTTACCCCAGAGATAGAAATCGTAGGGGGTTAGGTCAGGGGACCGAGGGGGTCACAAATATATACTAATAATTCTGTCGTCAAACGCACTTTCAAATGTTTTCATCGAAATATTGAGCGTATGAGCTGTTGCAGAGTCTTGTTGAAAAAAGGCAAAATCACGCTCCCTGTCTGTTAATTCTCTAAAAATGTATTGTAAAGTTCATACATACATACATACACACACATATATATATATATATATATATAAACCCGAGTATATAATTTTTAAATGGAACCTACAATTAGAGTCAAATTAAATTGACTCTAAAATGCCCATCACAACATCGTCCAAATAAAACACGACTTACAGCATTTACTTTCCCCCATAATATCAAGCAAGACACTTCTTTGTACAACGCTTAGTTTTGGAGATATTGCACAGTCTCAACTTAAATGGACCACCCTATGTATGTATGTATGTATATATATACATATATACATATATATAATATTTTTGTTGAAACAACGCAATGTTTATTACGCACCTTATAATATAATTTCCAATTGCAAAGGCTTATTTGATTTCAACATATTTATGCTCACACGTAAAAACTGAAACACTCTTCTTTTCGTTCTCACATTAAATAATAAATAAGTAAATATTATAGTCCTCAATGAAAAATAAATAAATATATGAACCAACTAAATATCGGGTGTGTAAACCCTCTGCTTCTCTTACTACCCTCATTCTACGGCGGGGCAAGGATGATATCAAATACCTAGTCAAATTTTCATGAGACAATACTTCCTCCCAAGTATCCTGTATTTTATTCCAGCCTCTTTTGTCTGGCGCTGTCTTGCAGGCCAATTTAACTCAAAAACTTTCTTCACCTCTACCTACACATTTTCAATAGGATTCAATCTGGTGAGCAAGGAGGCCAGTCAATCACTGTGATATCTTGGCTTTGCGAGAACCAGTTTGAAACCTGCTGACTTGTGTGGCCAGTGTGATTATCTTAGTGGAATTCGTTCATTCCATCGGAATTTCTAGTCTTTACAGAAGGAACCATGACATTTTCGAGGATGTCTTTGTACTGCTGGCTAACTAATATGCCATCAAGCTGCCACAACACACTTAGACTATCTCTTGACATCCAATTCCAACACGACCTTAGCGATTCATTTGTACCACGTATTTTGCGTAGACAATTACTTTCCCCCATTTGTAGGTGAAAATGACACACCGTCTGTGAATATAACCCTATTCCAATTATGATGGCATTTTCTTCTGCAAATGCGAGGCGACATAGTCTGTGATCATCTGTAAGACGCAGCTTCTTAGCTGCCGATCCAGCAAAGAGTCCTGCTGCAATCAAACAGTTCGTGTTTTATTTGGGGAAATGAGAATTACTTATAATTGTAGACACATGCTGGAAGGGATTGCTATCTGCCCCTTTTAAAAATGCAGTGTCCTGCTGAGGAGTGGACAACTTTTCGACTCGAACCAGGTCGATAATGAACAATCTCTCCCCTGGATAACCGCACCCACCTCGTATCCATAGATATATGGGCTTCAAGTGTTCTTGCAGCTTAAGACACAGACTATCTAGGAACGTTCACTAACATTAAGGAGAGCTCTCCTTGTAGCTTCGTCTTTATATGTGCGCTCAGCCATAGCAAAAGTCAGTATGATTGCTAACATATAATGCAGAACTCCAAGACTATGAGGTGCGCGCGCTTGATCACTCCAGGGTCATTCGTAACCGAAGAATGGGACTGAGATTTTTCACATGCAATATTAAGTGAATTAAATATTTCGTTTAGTTTTTCACTTTAAAACTGTTACTAATATAGCATTCATTTTGAAAACTTAAAGACTAATATGTTTGTATATTATGCATGAATGTCTTATAATTAATAGATATCCTATGCATGAAAAAATAGCACACACACATACATACATATTGCCATATGTTTAACAAATTATTTTTAAAATAATAAAAACTAACATATACGCCAAAGATTCGAACCCGATTTTTTCATTTACAAGATACGTGCATTTCACCTTTCGGCTGCCATGCACAAACAAAACTGAAATACCACTTCCTATTTATCGCTACTTGGAAATGAACGCAGGGTCAGCAAATGCTTCTGACGTTTTCCGAATCGAATTCCCTCTCTGGCTTTTGCTCATTTATTTTGTCTTAGGCTGTACTTTGAATGATCCATTAGTTGCAACTCTGTTCGGTGAAATACGTGTAAGGTTCATTGCACCACACCGAGGGATACCTGCACCTGCTTTCAGTGTGTCGGTGCCATGTAATTTGATGGGCATCCGCATACTACACAGATGTTTGGATCATTATGTTTCGATTCAAGTCAGATATTTATGAGCAATCGAATGATTATCGATATTTCGAGGCAGATGTTTTGCAATGTATTTATTAGCAGTCTTCCTCAAATTGAGGTTGCCATTAGAGAAAATAATAAACATACAATTCAATCAAAGTTTACAAATTAGCAGAGTAGAGTTTCTCTAGAAAAGAATTGCATATCGTGCATTACCATTTACCAGACGAAAAGGGAAAACGAATGTTCGCTTGCCTAGCTGTTTTAATGAATATGAATAATTCAGATTTAAGAGCACAATACGAAAGTTTGGTGTATTATAAGCATCATACAGTTGTATTATTAAGCATGTGAGCTATTATGATATACACTATGTGATCAAAAGTATCCGGACACCCCCACAAACATACGATTTTCATCTTAGGTGATTGTGCTGCCACCTACTGCCTGGTACTCATTATCCGCGACCTCAGTAGTCATTAGACATCGTGAAACAGCAGAATGGGACGCTCCGTGGAACTCACAGACTTCGAACGTGGTCAGGTGATTGGGTGTCACTTGTGTCAGAAGTCTGTACGCGAGATTTTCACACTCCTAAACATCCCTAGGTCCACTGTTTCTGATGTGATAGTGAAGTGGAAACGTGAAGGGACATGTACAGCACAAAAGCGTACAGGACGATCTCGTCTGTTGACTGACAGACACCGCCGACATTTGAAGAGAGTCGTAAAGAGTAACAGGCAGACATCTTTCCAGGCCATCACACAGGAATTCCAAACTGCATAAGGATCCACTCCAAGTACTATGACAGTTAGGCGTGAGGTGAGAAACCTTGTATTCCATGGTCGAGCGGCTGCTCAGAAGCCACACATCACGCAGGAAAGTGCCAAACGACGTCTCGGTTGGTGTAAGGGGCGTCAACATTACACGATTGAACAGTGGCAAAACATTGTGTGGAGTGACGAATCACGGTACGCAATGTGGCGATCCGATGGCAGGGTGTGGGTATGGCGAATTCCCCGTGAACGTCATCTGCCAGCGTGTGTAGTGCCAACAGTGAAATTCGTAGGTGGTGGTGTTATGGTGTGGTCGTGTTTTTCCTGCAGGGGGCTTGCACCCCTTGTTGTTTTGTGTGGCACGATCACAGCGCAGACCTACATTGATATTTTAAGCACCTTCTGGCTTCCCAATGTTGAAGAGCAATTCGAGGATGGCGATTGCATCTTTCAACACGATCGAGCACCTGTTTATACTGCACGGGCTGTGGCGGAGTGGTTACACGACAATAACATTCCTGTAATGGACTGGCCTGCACAGAGTCCTGACTTGAATCCTATAGAACATCTTTGGGATGTTTTGGAACGCCGGCTTCGTGCCAGGCCTCATCGACCTACATCGATACCTCTCCTCAGTTTCGCACTCCGTGAAGAATGGGCTGCCATTCCCCAAGAAACCTTCCAGCACCTGATTGAAAGTATGCCTGCGAGAGTGAACGCTGTCATCAAGGCTAGGGTGGGCCAACACCATATTGTCTTCCAGCATTACCGATGGAGGGCGCCACGAACTTGTACGTCATTTTAAGCCAAGTGTCCGGATACTTTTGATCACGTAGTGTACTTTTCAGGTTATGGAAATAAATCCGGGATGACAAGATTATAAAACACGAAAACTCAAGATTCTACATGGGAAATCTTCACATGTAAGCGCTAGTAGCTTTAATAGTAGGGCAGTGTTAATCCATGATAGCTTACATGCATTGGAAAGTAGTATTATAAATTTCTTTCATTTGTGTTATTAAGTAGAGGAACTGATTTTATATAATTTTAAGGTTATGATAAATCAATCCAGCACTTTTTACTTTCTCCACCACATACATAGTAGGTAGAAATGGTATTGCATTCCACTCAAAAATTCGAACCGAGATTTCACCGGAAATAGGTGTTTTGAGATCCCTGAATCAAAAAAATCTTTTCAGGAAAAGCTGCGCGCGCGCGTGTGTATACGGCATAACTCAAAAACGAAACGTTGGATAAATACCAAACATTTTCGAAAGTTTTGATTTTATAAAAGATGGCTCTAAGATTTTCATTAAAACACAATGTATTAAAGATATTTACACTACAAATAAAATGTACATCCTTAATTTTCCGAGAATAGCCTGTAAAGACCACTTCATTTGGAAGAAATTTTGTGTAACCTCATGTAACTGGTAAACCTTAAGCGATAGACGAAAACATACCTCACAAAAAATGTAGATCTCTTTGAAACACACACTTATTACAAATAAGTGTTTGTGGCATAAGCCATTTCTGAGATACCCGTTATTAAAGGTTCGAATTGTTCATTTCTTTGTCAATCTCTTAAATCCTGTCAACATGCACTTGTTTCTCCCGATTACATGGAAACAGTGTGGAATTTTAAGGCAGCATATAGCGTCCAGTTCTTAAACATTTGACTATCGCTGTTCCTTTGTATCTATAACGAGATGTGTGATATAGCTATTTCTGTAAAGCCTTATTTGGAATAAAATGTAGCAGACAGAAAAATGGGCTTAAGTAAGAATAGTTTGTATAACCACTAATAAAGATAGAGGGTAGAGAAAGTCATGTGAATGTATTACATAAGCTTTTTTTAACTTTGTTAACCTTACGGCACCGATTGGTGTCATACAGTTGAACTGAGTGTAGATTAACTTGTCATAATTGTATGACTTTGCATGTGTTCTAAGTTTTTGCCCATCTTCAAATCTTGTTTATGAGCGAACTGGTTATTAAATAATCGATAAACACACACGCATACAAGCATAGTTACATTCACACACCAGACTCTGGGCATATCGAGAAAATTTTTGGAATCCAACATCGAAAAATAAATTATTTAGAATGAAACATTACGTTGGCATAAAGAATGTATTTTAGAACAGATATTGGTGTAGCTGGGGATTAGTTTACCTGCAGAAGGATATCTGCGTAGTGTATAAGGCATAAGTGTCCTAAGGAAGGTAGACACCTCTACGAACTTCAGCTAGTCATACCTGCTTCTCCACAGAGCAAAATAATACCGTGATTTGTCCAGTTTTTCACTTCTCTAAGTTGACTAATGTTTTCACTATCACTTCACTGACACTTCATTAAGTTCACATTGTCACTTCACCAATGCGAACTAGTTCAACTTCCCTGTCACTTCACTTTCCTTCTTGACATAACAGCGTAATACAATACGTACGACGGAGCCAGTTCTTCCGGACAGTGCACTCGCTGGGGAGTCGAACACAAGACTTCTATAATCTCTCGCTCCGCAGTAGCACTTGCTGTACGTCACAGTAGTCGTCACCAACTCGCTCAGAGAACCACACTTGAAGTCGCACTCGCTAACTCGCTCACTGACTGACCGACTCAACTCAACTCGCTCTCACGACAACGCTCACTTAAATAACCAATGGAATCTTCCACAGAACACACGTTCTGGAGGTGGGGGAAAGAAACTTCCACAAAATTCTGCTTATATGCCGATAGCGCTTCCGATGTTTATGCCGGCCAGAGCGTTGCTTATCTCTGTTTGCCTCCACTTGGGGCCGACTTTCCGGTAACCTTGGACCATAGCCACTGCGTCACAATATCTATACAGGTTGTTTCGAAAATAGAGAGTATAAATTCAGGTATGCATTCCCCATAGGTAGATATGTGTCCGAAAATGCTTGGTTTCTGAGCTACGGCCTTCAAAATAGTGATATGCCCCGAAACGTTTTTCTTCCCGCTGGTAGTTGCCGTGACAGAAGATATTAACGGGACACTGGCAGTTCATTCCGAAGCGAAGGATACATTGAGTTTTGTGTTTGGCCTTCGCCTGAGCGACATGCACTCAAATCAGGAGTTGGCAGAAATGAACTTCCTATACGGCAGTGTTGCGCTGGCTCGTCGTTTGTACCAAGAGAGGGCCCACGGCGAAGATGGCCAGATCAGAAGACATTTGAACGTCTCCATTCCCGTCTTGGCGCTCATGGGAAGCTTGCATCTCCGGGTTTGGAGTGAAGATGACCAGGATCTACAACTCCAGATATAGAGGAGGAGATTCTAGGTTCTGTGCAAACGACTGCTTCTATAGTACACGAAGGTTAGCGTTGCAAGTGAATGTTCCTCATACGATTGTCTGGAGACTTTTGCGAGAGCAACAGTTGTATCCTTATCATTTGCAACGTGCACAGGCCCTGTCACCAGCAGATTACCTTACTCGATTGATGTTCTGCCAGTGGTTCCTGCAGCAGTGTGCTACAAATCTGAACTTTCCTGTCTTGGTATTATTTGCAGATGAAGCACAGTTCACACGAGATGGCATTACAAATTTCCACAATCAGCATGTATGAGCATAAGAAAACCCACATGCAATTGTTCCATCTCACCACCAAGTGCCGTTCACTCTCAACATATAGGCTGGTATCATTGGTGATCGGTTAGTTGGACCCCATGTACTTGTAACTGATTTACGGGAAAGGCGTACACAAACTTCCTGGAAAGTACCATACCTGATGTGTTGAAGACACTCTACTGAGCAGTCGTCAACAAGCTCACTTCTTGCATGATAGCGCTCCTGCACACTTCAGTCGTACCGCTCGCCGGTACTTGGATCAAAGGTTTCCTGATCGATGGATAGGTAGAGGTGGCCCAATTCCTTGGCCACCATGTTCACCTGGTTTGAACCCTTTTGATTTCTATTTGTGGATCCATTTAAAAGCGTTGGTGTATTCGTCTCCGGTGCCTGACATGGAATCCCTTCAGAATCAAATTATGGCAGGTTGTGAGGAAATACGCAATACTCCTGGATTATGGGATCGTGTTTGCACGGCCAGAAGACGTTGATGTTAGGCCTGTATCCAAGCAGGGGGTGGACACTTTGAACATCTTCTGTAAAGAAAACTACCTGCGGTAAGAAATACATTCCGGTGAATATCACTGTTTTGAAGGCCATAACTCAGAAACCAAGCATTTTCGGACACGTGTTGTAAGGGACTTTTTTATTGTGTACATATAGGGAATGCAATTCTGAAATGATGCCCTCTATTTTTAACACCCTCTATATTCATTGTTAGTGAATACTCCAGCCATTGCCGAACTGTTAGTAAAAACTTGAATGCTATCCTAGATGTTGGCCTATGAATAAGAACACAAACCATAATCCCAAGCATAACGTTCCTCGGAGTTCGTGAATTCCTTCCGTTTACTTACCTCTTGTGAAGCTCGTGGCCTGACATCACTTGCAGGTACTTGTAAGTATGTACGCTTTGAAAGATAGTGATTAAACTTTCCAGCTGTCATTAGTACATGTGGAAGCTTACAAATGCAAGTGCAGAGGTAGTCAGTCACTCGGTATACGTGTTTGTTGTTTTTTTAACGTTGTTGTTTAATTTAGCTGCAAAATAATATGCCAATACAAATGTTCTTAACAGTTTCTGCTATCTGATATCCATGCTTTGAATAAGCTCTATTTGCAACACCATACTGTATATGAACACAGCCACTCAACTTGCATCGCCTCATCAGGGGTAAATGACTCTGGCAAATACGAAGCAAAGTTGAGTATGACTTTACTCGACCAAGCGAGGTGGTGCCGCGGTAACGTGTGCGACTCGCATTCATGAGACCCCGGATTCGATCCCCAGCAACCGTCCACTCTGATCTATGGGTTTTTCGTGGTTTCCCCGGGGTCGGAAGGCATATGTTGGTGTAGTTTCTTCTTTGCCACGGTTTCCGTTCCATAATTTCCCTTTCATTCCGTTGTGCTTCCAGGTTTCGTGGTGTGTGATGATGCCAGACGTTGGTGCGGATGCTCCTCAATCCTCCAACTTGCCTCCCACCCAATATATTTCAACTCCCTCCCTCATTGGGATAGTTTTTCGTATTGCCAACACTAAAAGAATAAAGACAGCAACATTTATCATTTTATAATTGATCAATCAGTCCCATTCGTGTTGAATATCCTCAAAATTTCCCCCCGAACATTTTACATCCCCTCTCCTGATGGGGCGGTTTTGTTATATCGCCCCTAAAAGAATAAAGAGAACATTATTTTTATTTCACAAAAATATTGAGAAAAGAGGCCCGTTTAGGCTGGAAAACCTCAAAATGCTTTCCACCGAACACTTTCTCCTCCCCTCTTCCGTAAGGAGTGTTTTTTCGAAGTGAACAACACTTATCTCTTTGGCATATATTGGTTATTTTTATTATTATTTCTTTAAGGCCTATCCCGGCCTAAGGATTGTTTTAAAGTTAGAATCAGCTGAAAAATTCAATGCCAAAGGATCCCCTGCTTTCCGTGCGGTTGCTCTGACCATTGAGCTAGCATGGCAACATGCCGGTAGGACATTACTCATTAGTGTTGCTGATTCTACATTTAAAACTATCTCTTTATTTAACTAAGTATTGAGAAAACAGGTCCACTCGTGCTGAGAACCCTCAAAATTGCCTCCCGCGAATATTTTATAACTCCTCTTCAGTTGGGATGAATTTTGTGATAGCACCCCCACAGTAATATTACTCTTGTTCTAAAGAATGTGTGTGTCAAATTTCCTATTCATTCTGAAAATCCTTCAAACTGCCCCATCTCACATTAAGGGTGTTTTTTGCCTTACTGCCCCTAAATGAATGAAAGGAGCGAGCAACATTTATATTTCATGCTGAGATTCCTCAAAATTGCCTTCCATCAAAGATTTCCCACCTCCTCATCTGTTGGATATACAATATAACCAAAAACTCAGCCATGTTCATACACAAGTGTTCAAAAACTCAACAAATTTTCCTCCACAAATTTTAACTCGAACATTGACAATGCACGTGTCTTCATTTCACTAACTGTAAGCCTTCAATTTACAAGTAATGATGGCCCTACATTCACTCAGGCTTCACGATATGGAATTGTCTTAATAAACTAAGCTTGTTGTGCTTAGGAACATGGAATTTGGCAAATTAATGAAAACCGTTGTTCACTCTGATTTTGGACATTATCTGAGCACGAACTCAAGTCCAAAAGGATTTTCAATTATCAAGTCTACACTTTTGGGTTTCCAAACTTACTGCATGTAACTACTTGACACCAGTTTTAGAACATAGAACAAATTTGTATCTAGCCACACTCTGCTGTTTAAAACGTTTTCAGGGATTAAAGCCTGAAAATTCATCACATTTAACTCAATTGGCCACACAATATTTGTGAGGGTATTACTGTTGGTAGTAGGAAGATGTTTCATTTATCTGCCGCACGTATAAAAGACAATTTGTCACGGTCACTTCGTGTTATCTTTTACTGAGTGCCTGTTATTGTATTTAATTTTGGGTTCACTGTCCTCCGGCTAGCTATTATTTTTCGGTCAAGCACTTATCTTATACAGGTGTGTAAACGGAAAGGAGTTTTTTTATCCAAAGATAACACTGATAAAAGAATTTGTTTAACACTTTTATTGTCGAAACACATTATTCACTTTCACATATTAATCTTGACACTCGCCAAACTGAAACTGTTATAATAACTTATTTACTGCACATTATTAATTCGCGTACTTCAACTTTTTGTGTAATTAACTTTACGACACGAGAGATTTTTCATAACTTTGCGACGCGTAACCTTGAACTGTGTGCGATGCATACTCCATGAATGCCTCCGTTGAACTACGTGAAACTTAACCCTGACACTGAATTTATACTTCCTCGCCCCAATATGCCTAAAGATTATAACCGAGCTGCTATTGGTTAATAAAACGCGCCAACATTAGCGTCTATATTTATATCCAATGAAAATTACGAAAACATATGCTCTGGGGAAAAATGTTCCAGCAAATTCTAAAAAAAAAAAAAAAAAAAAAAAAAACGCGCCACTCTGACGTCATTTGCTCGTCTCTAATAATGATAAACAGCTCACCCCTTCGCTACATTATTGCACGCTGTTATTGTCAGTTTCAGTAAGGCCGTATAAACCCACTTCTCGACAATGCTTACAATCAACAAACATCTCAAATCAATGTCACACAACAATGCATATTCACACTACAATCACTCTGACATTTACATAATTTGTGATACAGATTACTGCGTCATATTTTAGCAAAGATTGCATGCAATAGGTTACTTCAAACGCTTTTTGGAAAATATTGCAGGTGAAGGAGTGGAAACAAGCACTATTTTTGTGTTTGCTCTTAGAATTTGTGATTTGCAGCAATCAAAGTAACATTTTTGTTCTAAATGTATTTCTTCTCGCCTGAAACAAATAAATAATAAACACATTTTTTCAATATTGTATCATACTAATTAACAGATTTAGTTAAAAATACAGTTTAGTGTTCTCTATCCAATATTTGCTTAGTATAATATGTTAGAACATTGATGCCTTGAGTTTTATTATCTTACGTGCTTTTGAGTTGTTGTCTTCCTATAGACTGAAGAGATTAAACATTTTAGGTTATAATACTGTGTGTTAATCTACAACACAGTATCTTCTTGTTTTAATGAGTTTATTATAATTCATATATGTACATCTAAGTTATTCGTGAATTCTAATGACTTAACACCAACTTCTCCGTAAGTTATGTTGTCCTCCGTGGTCTAGGAGTATCATGCTAGCCTCTAGTTCCCGAAGTCGCGGGTTCAAACCCGTGGAAGGGCGATGGACTTTTTCGGGCGTAAACATCCTTATATGGCTTCCTTCGGAAGGAAAGTAAAGCCGATGGTCCCGTGTCGTAGATTTACAGCGCGTAAATGAACCTCAAGCCTGATAAAGAGGCCTACTGAGTAAAGTTCCCGGTCTTTCATGCCCAATATAGAATGGGACGCTAAGAACCAAAGTAGTTAAAGAGCGTCCATAAATAAAACTCATTTTTACTTTCTCTGTTACGTATAGTATTTTATTTATTTATTTATTTATTTGTATTTATTGTGCTAAGATTTTTGATTGTCTATTGCACTTTGACCCTGGCCACTCATTCAGTAGACAATCACTACAGATTATTTACATTTTACAATTTCCCGTCAACGCATTCTGTAGACAATCACTACAGATTATTTACATTTTACAATTTCTCGTCAACGCATTCTGTAGACAATCACTACAGATTATTTACATTTTACAATTTCTCGTCAATAAATTATCTTGTTTTTTCAGTTTTTTCATGTCCTATTTCCAGTTATTTTTCACTTTTCACTTATTGATTACTTAACCATCACACATTCACTATAGTTTTCCATTCAAAGTAAGATGCGCTACCTCTTACTTTTCTCTATCGACTGTCCAAAGCCATTTATTTTTTAGTTTACACAAAAACTGCCCAATGCTTCTAGCGTCCTTGCACATCATTTCGATCATAAGTGTCTTTCTATCCCCCTTCAACCACTTCTTATTAAAAAATTATTTTCTCCAATTTTCTGTTCCTTGGCACTTAAATACTATGTGTTCAATGTCTTCATTACCACCACATATCGGACATTGGTTCTGAGGAATACCCTGTCTTAACCCTCTTAGCCTCCATGCTCCGGTTCTTACCCATGCAGTAGATTCTCACTCTTCTTTATTTACTATATCTATATATTTTTCCCTACCCCATGTATGTTTCATTGGCCTATAAAAAACTAGTGAGCTCTTTTTGGCAATCTCACTGAACATGATTTGTATTTCTATATCTTCCAGTCTTTTCCTCGCCTTTTTCCAAAAAAATTTCACATTATTTTCTCTCCTTCTCCACATGTCTCCTAACCCATTTTTCTCCAAAATGTTCCGTAAATGACTTACCCATCCATCATTCATTACCCATCATCATTCTCTTAGTATTCTATACATTGTCTTAACACATAACAGTTAAAGTTCTGAACCAAAATTTCAAAGCTCTTTCCATTATCTTCCCCTTAGTTGCCACCCTGCCCATCTCTAATTGTGCTACCTGTCTTACAATTGTCTTTGGTAACCCTAGTATTTCTCTACAAAACATCCTGTGCACCTCATTTATACTTTCCCATCCTCTATCTAATCCCCATATTTCTATACCATACATAATTTTTGCCTTCACAACCATCTCATAAAGTTTTTCCAGCCATTTAACATTTATATTAGTTACCTACTCTATATTTGCAGCTTCTAATTGCTGCCATCGCCCCTTTACCTTTTGCCAATGCAAGCTTCTTTTGTTTCTCCCATTTATTACCTCCATATATTTTTACTCCTAAATAAATACAGCCTCTCCCTTCCAATTTTCATATTTGCTTAATTTTCACCCCTTTTTGAATACCACAATCTATGTTTTCTCTTGATTCACTTTTAGCCTCCATTCTTTACAATATGCATCAATTGCTTGTAATGATTGTTTTAAACCACTTACTGTAATATATCCTACCACTAGGTCATCTGCAAAAAGAAGTCCTGGGATTTGGATGTTGTTAATTACTGGTGCACAGTTATTATTCCTTCCAATTTCTAGTAAGACATAATCTAGTATAAATTAAATAAAACTGGGCTTAAATTACATCCTTGCCTGAGGCCTTTCTTTTGTTGAATTTCTCTTGTTGCACAGCCTGTCTCCACCCTTACACAGAAGGTGTTCTCAAAATACAGTGCTTTAAGAATATTCACCAATTGCTGACTTACTCCTCTACACACTAATTTATGCCACAGAAGTTGTAGCTCAATTCGGTCATAAGCTTTCTCTAAGTCTACAAAAGCCATATACAATTTACCCCTTTTTTCTTTTAAATATTTGTCTGCTAATGTCTTTATAATAAATACATTAATAGTAAGTAGGGAAAGTATTGCATTCCACCCAAAAATTCGATACCGAGATTTCACCGGAAATACGTGTTTTGAGGCGCCCTAATTCCAAATAAAGCATGTGTCCGTGTGTGTGTGTGTGTCTGTATATCTATGAACAACATAACTAAAAAACGAAAAGTTGGATAAATACCAAACTTGGTGTTTGAGTTTAGTATCTTCCAAAGATGCAACACGATGATTTTCAAGAAAATCCCCCACCCCAAATACTCTTTACGTGAAACATTTTTCGAAAATTTTTATTTTCTAAAAAATGTGTTTAACGATTTGGATTAAAATACCATATATGAAAAATATTTACATGACAAATAAAATGTATATCTGAATTTTCTGGGAATAGCCTAGGAATCCTTTTCATACGGAAGGAATTTTGTATAATCTTGTATAACTTGTAAACGATAGGCGTAAACGTACTACACAAAAAATTGTACCTCTTTAAAACACAAAATTTACTTAAAATAAGTTTTTCTGTGGCATAAGCCGTTCCTGAGATGTCCGTTCTTAAAGGATCGAATGTTCAGTTCTTATTTTCAACTCCCATCGATTTTCAGTTGTTTCTCGTGACTGCATGGAAACAGTATGGAGCTTTAAGGCCAGCGTATAGCGTCCAGTTCCTAAACATTTGACTATTGCTGTCCTCTTTGTATTTATAACGAAATGTATAGTGTAGCTATTTTTGCAAAAGTTTATTTGGATTAAATGTAGTACATGGAAAAATAAGCTTTAATAAGAATAGTTTGTATACCCACTAATAAAGATAGAGGATAGGAAAGTCATGTGAATGTATCACATCAATTTTTTTTTCATAAGTTGCTACACTGAGATCTACTTGTGTAAATTCTTTCCCTAATAGTGCATTCCTCACAAATAATCTTGAACTGAATTTTAAAAATGTTAGTTTAGTTGTTTTAATTTCTTTGTGGCAACCAGGCTTCAGATACCAACAGCAGTGAATAAGTTGGAGATATAGATACCAGTTTGTTTCATTTTTATTCATTCATGCTCTTTCTTTATTAGTTCAATACAGCATTTTTCTCAACCCTTTTAAATAATTCAACAAAAGCAAATGCTGGATTCCATTGCATGCTGGCCAGTTCATCAGAAATGTCCAGAAGAAAACAAGGAATAGTTTTTGCAAAGGTGATTCACATCTGGATCAGGATTAGGCAATCACAGAACTCTTCTAGCTAAAATACTGTTACCTTATAAAAGTATATACATTAGAGCGTCACTGCTTGCTTATACATTTAGGATATTTTGTATTACAGAAATTGCAATTCTTTTTACTTTCTCTACCACCTACCTATAACAGGGAAGAGGAAGTATTGTATTCCACCCAAAACTTTGATGTAGAGATTTCATTGTAAATGCATGATTTGAGCCCCCCTGAATAAATAATACAAAAAGAATTTTTAAAAAAAGGTCCATCTGTGTATATGTCTGTGAACAGCATAACTCTAAAACGAAATGTTCGATAAATACCAAACTTGGCATTTAAGTTCATTGGCTTTCAAGGATACAACAGATTTTCAAGAAAATTCCCCCACATTTACTTGGAAAAAGTTTTGATAATTTTGATTTTCTTAAAAATGACTGTAACGGTTAAAATGTCATATATTAAAGATATTTACGTGACAAATAAAATGTATATCTTGAATTTTCTGCACATAGCCTGTGAAGTCCTCTATATTCTGAATGACTTTGTATAATTAGTAAACCATAGGATACAGACAAAAACTTGCTACACAGAAAATGTAGATCTCTTTAAATCACACAACTTATGTCAAATAACATTTTTTGTCCCATTTCCAAAATACTCTTTATAATTGGTTTGAATTGTCAAATACTTTATACTTTTTCAACTGCAAAGTTGCTATTTGCCTTTTTTTTTCTCTCATGTCATACAAAAAGAATGCAATTTCAAAGGCTTCCTATAGTGACCCATTCTTAAAAGATTTGATTGTCGTTTAAGCCTACTGTATTCCCATTTTCTCCATGTATCTACTAGCAATTATACATTAAAATGTAATTATACATTACAAATGTTTATCTTGATTAACATGAAGTAGATAGAAGAATAAGCTTTTGTAAGAATAGTTTGTAGAAGAATGGGTAGACAAAGTTTTATGAATGTAATATATCAGATCTTTTTTAAAATTTGCTGTCTACTCTTCATTCATCTGATTCTTATAATTCTCTAACCATCTTGCCATCAAAGAGACTGGGTCCTGTGGGCGCCCTTGAACCATCCCCAGGGATTAGGATTGCCAGATTCTCAAATTGAAAATAAGGAACACACTTATCATTACAGTGTACAGTACTGTAAAGAATAAAGTACTGATTACAGAGAATGGAGTCCAATGCGGTATTACATGTTTTTAACTGAAACCAAAAAAAGGGCTGTTACTTGTGGAAAAATTATATTACATAATCTTTACAAAATATAATTTGAATTGTTAACTAAGGAATCATTTGTGCACATCAATTCAAACTGATTAATTTTACATATTTACTGCCATTTCTAGCTATATTTGACAAAACATTATTATAAACAATACTAACATACAATTCTCTATATGATAGATTGTAATTAAATACTTTGATAATACTTTTGTATTAACTCCTAGATTCTATCAGATATAAAACCAAAGATCAAGCCACAGCAAAATTTGTGTCAAATCAAGTTTAGTTAAGGTTGATGTTTAAGGGTCAAAATAAATATAGTGAAGAACTGTACACAGTAATTTATATTTGATAAGCTAAGACAGTATTGCTAGCGAGTTTTTGTTAACATGATGACAATTGATGTTCATCATACACAACTCCAAGGAAAGCGGGGCACATGATTAACTAGAAAAGCAAAAACAAGGAACATGTGTCTATATTATACCATACATGAAACAAAAAGCCTACACATTGTTCATTAAAGAACTATACATCTGGCAACCCTACTAGTGACTGTCAAACATAAACCCCTACATAACATACAAGATCTGCCCCTTTTATATACCTGAAATCTATTGTGAAAAAGCATAGAGAGACAAGAAATAAAGACAATACAATCATCATTGTAATCCGAACTAAAAATTGTATAAGTATGTCATACATTGCATAGAATAGAATAGAATAGAATCTTTATTGTCACATAATGCTTACATATGAGCCTAAGCTCGTAAACTGGTGACTCGTCAGAAGTTACTTAAAAGCTAGGTTGAAAATATGAAAGCATATTAGTTTTTCTAACAACAAAAGCGAAATAGAATAGCTTAATACGTACATGTTTTACAAATTATATGCATAGTATTATTTGTGTCATATATTGAAATTTACAAAGAGTTTTCTAGTGTAATGTTGATAATATTGTGTCCATAATTCTTGAAAGGAGTAATATGTTTTTTGCAGTAGTATTTCTTTAACTCTCTTTGTAAACAATTTTGGGATCTTTATATCTTTAATTGGTTGTGGCAGTTTGTTGTATACCTTTATACCCATGTAGTAGGGGGGTTTTCATGTAGTGTTAGTCTGTGGAAATTTCATGCTAGTTTCTCTCCTGGTGTTGTAGTGATGTCAGATTTTATGTACATAGGTAAACAACTCTAAGAGATATACTGAGGGCATAGTTAAGTTTTTTAGTTTTTTAAATAATGATCTGCATGAGTCTCTAAAGTCGGCTTGTAACATAATGCGTATTATTTTTTTTTTTAATTTTGAAAACTGTTTCCCATCCAGGTGCGTTTCTCCATAATAGTATACCATTGGTCAAGATTGAATAAGATGAGAATTTAAGATGATTCCGGATACTGTTTAAGAGCACTAAAATAAATGTTTTGCCTACAGCAAAAGCAACAACAACCACAGCAAGGAGGTGGGCGCCCAGCCAATAGCTTCTCCATGAATGGTAGTGTCTCCAAGGAGTTACGCGTGATGGGCCATGGCTCCCAACATGGAAAGCACAGCAAGTGAGTACGTGCAACACAGTGCAAATTTCAGTAGAATATCTTACTCTTCCTTTTTAACCATTTATTAAGCAACCAGAAGCAGAGAACACAGTTTTTCCATTTACGCTATATGAAACTAAGATCACAAGCTTACGTGAGGCAATGGGCTGGTTCAGCCCTCAGCTCTATCTGCTTTGCATGGGTCTCACTTTTACGAATGATTTAGAGTTTCTGCACAGCAACCTTCTGTTCCTCAGGAAACAATAAAATGAATCTTGTATTTGTATCTTTGTCCCAGGTGTGAATTATTACTTAATAATAATCAAGATTTGCACAAGTCATTTTATGTTTCATAGGATAGCCAAAATTTTGTAGTAGCTTGAATTATTGTTGTACTTCTTATTTATTTACTGTGCTAAGAGATTTACAATTTGATTGTCTACTGAACCTTGACCCTGGCCACTCATTCTGTAGACAATCACTACAGTTTATTTACATTTTACAATTTCTCGTCAATAAATTATCTTTTTTCAGTTTTTCATGTCCTATTTCCACTTGTTTTTCACTTTTCACTTATTGATTACTTTACCATCACACATTCACCTAGTTTTCCATTCAAAGTAAGATACACTACCTCTTACTTTTCTCTATCCACTGTTCAAAGCCATTTATTTTTGACTTTACACAAAAACTGTCCAATGCTCTTAGTGTCCTTGCACATCATTTCGATTATAAGCATATTTCTATCCCCCTTTAGAAACATGATTAATGTCACCAAACAAAATGTTGTCAAGAACCTTTCCACAAAAATTCTAGAACATATATTTAATAGTCTCTTTTACAAACATGAAATTTTTATTACATTATTTTTGTGAAAGACAATTCTTTTTCTAACTTAGCTTTCTTTTTCCTTTCCCTTTCTTTTACTTTCTATACTGCTTACTCATAGCAAGTAGAGGAAGTATCACTTTTTCACCAAAAATTTGATATTAGGATTCCACCAGAAATACATTTTTTGAGGTTACTAGAATCCAAGAAACTGCATTTTTAGAAAAAGATCCTTGTATCTGACTGCAGCTAACTCAAAAACAAATAATTGGTTAAACACCAAATTTGGCATTTAAGTTCAGTATATCTCAAAGATTCAACACAAACATTCTTAAGAAAATCACTCCACCCCAAGCTACTTTTTACATTGAAAACTGTGTAGTTATTTTTGATTTCCTCAAAAATTGCTCAAGGATTTTTATTAAAATACATAAAATTATGGAAAATTCATTCAGAATAAAGTGGACTTCAAGGTCATTCATTTAAAATTCAAGATATACATTTTCTTTGTCATTTAAATATATTCAACATATTTTATTTTAATCAAAATTCTTTGAGCCATTTTTGAAAAAATTAAAAATAATGAAAAGTTTCCATGTAAAGGGTAGTTTGGAGTGGGAACATTTTCTTGAAAATCTTGTGTCACACCCTTGGAAGATGCTGAACTTGAATACCAAGTTTGGTATTTAAGTAACTTTTCTTCTTTGAGTTATGCTGTTCACAACACACACACACACACGCATGCACGCACGCATGCACGTACGCATGCACAGACTGTTTTCCAAAATGCTTTTTTTTAGATTTGCAGGAGCTCAAAAATATGTATTTCTGATGAAATCTTGATAACAAATTTTTGGGTAGGGCACAATATTTCCTCTATTTACTGTAGAGAAGGCAAAAAGCTTATATAAAATTATTTCTGAATGAAGCTGACTTTGCAAACTATTCAGAGAAAACTCAAGGTATGCATTTTATTAGTCAGTAAATACCTTAAACGTATACATATTTGTTTCCTAGTGAAATGTCTGCATTGAAATTTTAGGTGAAATACAATAGTTCATCTACATACAATATTGATACTAGAGTAAACAAAACTATTTCTTCTCTGGGATTTCAGTGTATTTCCAGCTAAATTTTCATTCAATGTAACCAAAAACCTATTGTGCACATCTATTCGCAACTGCTTAGTAAGTGTTATACAAACAATATTTTTTATTGGCTGCTCTTTAAGATAAAAGTTAAATATTTCAGGACCATTATGGCATATATCATCATGATTTAGACATAATTCTGTTCAATCTCATTGTTGATTTAACAAAATCCTTAGATTCTTTTGTACACATGAATATCTAAGTTACATTTGTTATTTTTAAGACTACACAATCAAATTAAGGTTAGGGAATTATTCCTTTGAAATATCTATACTACTTCTGAAGTTCACCTTTATGGTGTACAGTATAGACATTTTATTTTCTTCCAGTTCAACAAATAAAGCTAAATGTGACAATTAACAGCATTGTTACTGTGATTACAAAAAATGTAATTATGGATGAGATTATAAAAATAAGATAAAAGATGAACAAATCATTAAAATATTGAAAACTGTGTTGTTTACAGATTACAAAACTGTTGTTTTTCTACATCTTCGAGTGAGAACACTTCAAATGGTCTAATCCTTATCAAATGAAAAAATTGTTTTAAATAAATTCTTAAAATATAATTACACCCTTTTTAAAAGTATAGTTTTCCCTACTATTTCATAGCCTGCTGAAAAGTAATAGATTTTAAGAGATTTTCTTGCTCTGCTCCATATTACTATTAGAATTTCAGGATAGCGATTCACTTGCACAGATGCTCTGTTGCAAGTCATATTTGCTAGATGCACAAAATCTCATGGTATGCACTGGTTGGCATGCTGACATGCTGTCATATTAATTTCCATACTAACCTTTAATGTATATTTGTAAAATTTAAAGATCTGATTTAGGAAATAATTTACTTAGAATTCAATGTTCCAGAATGGGTTTTGGAGAAACCTTGGAGGATAAAGATCCAGAGGATGAAGTAAATGAATATTTAATGAGAGCAATTGATGCTAGAAGCATTGATCGGTTACGAGCAGAACATTGTAAAACTTTTCTGCTTACATTCAGAAGACCTGAAATAGAAGAAAAGGTGAGGAAACTTCAGATTCGTGATACCTTTATAAGATGATATCACAGGCCCTTGTACAATTTTGTCATCTAGAGAGAGCAGTTTTAACAACTAAATTTATGCTCAACAACTGAATTTCTTATGTCAAAATTGAATTTCAAATACAAGAGTATTTTCAAAAAGTCTAAAGTATATAGGTTGTGTTATTGTACCTATATCTACCTTTAAATATGAATGAAAATATTTAATTCCCCGTAATACCTTTGGTGACAAAGAGTCAAGAGGCAACATCAGAAAAAATCAAGGAAGTTTTACTATTAGGACTCAACATTGACATAGCCTGCTTAAGTTACAGAAACATTACAATATAGTTTGTGTAAGTAAGTTTCTTCTAAATTAAATCATTTTACAAACAATTCTCATTTTAGATTGTAATTAGAAGCAATAATGACATAATTATAACTGTCCTAGGACAGTGGTGTCAACCCAACTGCAATTTTGTGATTTTGCCAGTACTCGCAGGAGTGATGTCTAGGAGGAAGACTCCATACTCAGGTAGTGGTGGTGTTTGGAAAGCATTAGTGTACATCTGATAGAAAATGTTTTTTCTTATTTGTTTTTATTGTATTTATTCACATAGATTGTGTGATAATAAAAATTTTAGTATGGTTTACAATAATGTTAATATGAGAATCATTTCAAAAGTCCTGCACACGGCACATGCACAACTGTTACGGTGGCATGATCAAGTTGAAATTTATGTCAGTTGATGGTTGTGTATGTGTTTGCTGGTTCATGTGGCTGTGTCGTGAGTAATTTAGTTTTAAAATGGAAGTTTGAAAGAGATGTGTGGAAATAATGTAGTGGATCGTAGCACAGTATCACAATGAACTGCTCATTTCCATGAAGGTCAGGTAAGCATTAAGGTCAACCCAAGAAGTGGAAGGTCAACAACTGCAACAGACTACACCTCTCAGATTATCGCTAATGACATTTTGAGAGAGGATCGACAAGAAACATTGAGGTAATTGCGTATGAGGCCAAAATGTCGGTCACTTCAGTTTACTGAAAACTTGTTGCCAGATGGGTTCCGCCTGATCTGAGTGAAGAGCAGAAAGCAGGTCACAGAAGAATTGCTTCAATGTTATCGAACAAGAGGAGAACAGTTTCTGAAAGGATTGTTGCACTTGATGAAACCTGGATATAAGATTCTGAGCCAGAACTGAAGTCTCAGTCATCACAGTGGAAAAGTTCTGACTCTCCACACCTGAAAAATTCTGCCGCCAACAATCAAAGGTGAAACTGATGATGATCTTTGCATATGACATGAGTGGAGTCATAGCTACAAGTAGAGTGCCCCAAGAGACCTCTGGAACAGGTGCATACTACAAGCTGTTTCTGCACCCAATAATTCATCAAAGAAGGCCTGACATGCTTGCAGCTGGTGTCCTTAGTTTGCACGATAATGCAACACCCCATGTTGCCCTACCAGTGAGAGAAACACTCGATAAATATCGATGGGAAATATTTCCCCATCCACCATACAGTCCCGATATGAGCTCACCAGACTTTGATTTGTTTCCCAAATTGAAGGAACCACTCCGTGGAAAGCGTTTTGATACAATTAATGAAGCTTTCAGTGAGGTGAACCAAGTAATCAGACAGCTCAACAATCAAGGTGTCCTATCCAGAATACAGAATTTGCCAAAAATGTTGGGAAGCTGTCATAAGCAAGAAGGCCTGTAAAGGTATTTTGTAAAATAACTATTTTCTTTACTTCTATTTTACAGTATGCAGAGCTTTTGAAATGGACCTCATAAATAAACACATTATTCATAAACAAATTAATAGTGCAAAACTAAACTATTAAAACCACAAAAGATAAGCAATATTTATCTAACTTTTAACCTTACAATTCAAAATGAAACTGAGATTGCTTTTATATGAAACATAAACATAACTGCACATAATGACCTCCACTTGTGTTCATACTTTGAACCCTAATCGCGTACTTATAAGGTCCATTTTGTGTTATGGGCACATGGGCATGTTAAGCACCTGAGGCATGCACTTGTTCTGACAAGCAGCAGTTGACATCACTGCCCTAGGAGTTTTGAGAGTCATCTCTCTCCCTCTGCTTCTCCATTTCCCTCTTCCTCCCCTTATGTTTCCCTCTCCTTTCCCTCCCCTCTCCCTCTAAGTACTTTGTTAAGTGAAAACCTTAAGCTATATTTATTTGAAAATATTACATGTAGCATATATTTAAATTATACCTTTGTAATTTATTCCTTGCAGTATTCTAAGGAACGTGATAGGATGCTGAGTGCATATTTCTTCTGTTCCTGGTTTCTTTTCTGGGGCATTGCAGCTGTGGAACTAATTGTTCTGCCACTGTAAGTTTGTAATTAATTTGAGACATAAGGTTTATATTTCTGAAAATGAAATACATTAAACAACTCTATGGCAAGTTAAACATTTTACTGATCATTATTAACAAGTTTTCCATTTTGTGATATGCAGGGGTGTAGTCAAGCTAGGGGATTTTGAGTACTGTCCCAATATTTTTTTTAAATAACACAAGACCAAAATTAATTTTAGGAAATGAAGACATATCATAATAAAATGTTAATAAACAACCAGGTTGTAGAGGCAGTTTGCCTCTTATATCATTTTCATTTCAAGAGAAGACAAGCAACCTTGATGCTGGTTCAGTTTTCACAGCTTCAGCTGAAATTTATAACCTGTTTCAAGTTCAGTCATGAACCCCATTGCTCAGATGCCATTACCAAAAGCAGGTTACATGCAAGCATCTATGCCTTGTCTCTAATGTGGTCCAGCTTAGAAAGAAGCAGTTCAAGGAACAATCATTCTCTCATTATTCCTGTTTTCTCTGTAGACAAGGCAGAAAGTTAAAGATTAGGACTAGAAAGCTCAGAAATTAGCTTTTTGTATTTGTCCTAAAAATTAATATGTTATTTATAACATTATTATCGTCTTAATTTTAGTTAAAGTAACATCTGTGTGACTTGCAGGTAGTTAAAAGTATATAATACTTCAGGTGCTGTTGGCATTTCTTCTGTAGAATGACTTCTTTAAGAGATCAGGAGTGAAGATGTTGGATCATCAAAATTTTTGCCATACTGCTCTGCCATCATCATCATCATCATCATCATCATCATCATCAGGGAACACTACGTTCCAGCAATCGAGAGCAGGTCACCCAGGTTTACCTGGACGGGATGTCAATTGCCACAGTACCTAACCACAATGCGACTTTACCTGTGTGATAAAGGAGGTTAATAGAATGTTCACAAGCCTTTGTGCTTGTGGTCGATGGGAGGAGTTTAGCTTGCTGCACTGTTGGGTCTCAGCGAATCAATAGGGTGGAGACATGTGTCCAAGTGGTGACCAAGTCCAATGCTGTTTAACTTGGATGGCTGCTTGTGTGCCGGTCAAGCTAAACAGGCCAGCTGGCAGCAGAGCATAATAGGAATAGGGTATAGGTTTGTGAAGTGGCCAAGTTTGCAGGCAGCAGAGCACTGCTGAGCGGTCACTCATTCAACTAGTGACCAAGCCTGATGCTGCTTAACTTGGGGGGCTTGTGATGGATAGGAGGGTAGCCTTTAAGCCCAAGGATCCAAGGCGTCCTTAAGTAACCAGTAACTTTTCTGTCATCTGGGTGCCCTGTGGTCATAGCGATCCAGCTGGTTGATATGATAAGTGATTTTCGCATATACGATATGGGTTCTCTCCTGCACAATGTCCACGATATATGGGAGACTGGAGTGGGTGTGTAGGATATGTGATGGGAATCTATGCCCAGCATCATAGATCATCCAAAGCGTCCTGTTCTGGACGGTCTGCAGCCTGCAGATGGTGGTGGAACACCATGTTACAAATAGAAGGGGCTAAATATAGGGAAAGTAGACTGCTAATCAAGCATGTTTTGCAATTAGATCATTAATTCATTTTACAAATAAAAGCATCCTAAAAACAGTATATTATGCTTATGTTCATTCAATTACGACTTATGGAATAATATTTTGGGGAAATTCAGTAGACGCAAAAAAAATATTTCTTTTACAAAAAAAGGTAATAATAACGGCAGGTGTAAAGAAATCAACTCATTGTAAACCACTATTCAAAAATTTGGAATTCTACCATTAGCCTGTGAGTATATTTTAGCTGTACTTTTAACCGTGGTTGACCACCCAGAAGTGTTCATAAAAAATTCAGACATACACAGCAAACAAACCAGAAATGGGCAGGACTTACACAGGCCAAGCAATAACCTATAAGTATTCCAGAAAGGGGCTTACTACAATGGTATAGTATTATTTAATTCACTTCCATCATATATTAAGGAACTGAAAACTAATAAAAATAAATTCAAGTTAGCATTAAAAAGATATCTCATCACTCACACCTTCTATACAGAGGAGGATTTCTTTCATTGAAAAAAATAACTGACTATAAAATGTTACCAAATTTTGTAACTACATTAAGCATAAATAATATTGTTTTAAAAATTTTTTAGCTCTAACGTACTCTACATAAGAACTACAATTTATTTACATACAAGTACACAATGTAATTATGATGTAATCTACATCCTAGACTAGACTAGCTTTCCTTAAGCTGGTCTAACTCACTATAAGGTGTATAGATTGAGATCTTATGTTATGTTTAATCAAGTGATGCTACCTATTTGCTGCTTTTCATTGACCTGCTGCATGCAATCTGTTTAGAATGGCTATTACAGGCTTCCAAACAATTCTCAGTTGTAGCTTAGTATCTCTGTTCAGAGAGTATTGTTCAGAGCCCAGCTGTATTTCCAAAGCGTCTTTAACAACCAAATCCTAGTAAATGCATTATTCAAAACATGATAATGATACTGACAATGGTGATAACAGGTCTACAAAATAAAATTAATTTTCTATGTCAGAGATGAATGCATATGCTTCTATACCAGCTTTTCTCTCAGATTAAAGATATCACTTTAGCTTTCTAGTCTCATACTTAAAAAGTCATGAGAGTACACAATTCCAAAAAAAAACCACAAAAATGTCCATGCACATATTCATTAAAACAGCATTTTTTAATATTCCCTGTTATAACTGACTCATACTTGAAATCCAAAAATACACAATAAGTCCATATGTACACAGAGGCTCATTAGAAAACAAATGTATTGAAAGTAATGTAAAAGATTTATACATTGATTTACCTCACTGGATTAAAGAAATAGATGAGTAATTAATAAAAATAAAACAAATTAAGTCTTATCTTATTAAGATATCAGTCAGAAGAAAACTGCTGTGCCAGATTATCATGGCAAAGCATCCAACAGTAATCCATCATCATCCACTATCAGCCATCTGGCTGATTTCAGAAATCCTGCTGATACTTTTCCATCATGTTCATTTTTTAGGATATGTTTCTCCCACCTCATCACTGTCATCACTAAGGTTTATGGGGGGAAAAAAATGTAATGAGCATGTAAGAAATGGAGTATAGATGATTGATCTGAACTCCTTCTTTGTAATCAGAAAACTACATCCAAAGCTTTTCCAGGTTCTCACTTTCACCTCACTCATGGTTTTTCTCAAATTATACATCCTTTAGCAACTATTTTTATCAGTGGACCAACTAAAACCCCATTTTTTAATTTACAAAACAAATAAAAAGCAGTGAAAACTGTTCAAGACAAAAGCTGCATGATCCTAATTTTTTTTTTTTTTTCTATTTTGGCAAGGTTTCCATATTATTCATGACTGTCTTCCTATGCAAAGTTTTAAGATTAATCACAAACGCATGCCAATATTTCAATATCATGCATTTTATAAAAAAAGCATTTACCTTAGTACATATGTAGTTTTATATCCGTTGCATAATCCAGCATATATTATGTATTTTACATACATTATTTCAGTCACTCTGTCCTTTCACAACACATTCAACATAACACTAATTAAGAAATTATACAATATACATTTGAGTCCCTCTGTCTTGCATTACAACACTACACTAAACTAGGAATCTTAAGACTACACATCTGAGAAAGCAACAGATTTATATGCAACATTCTTTATCACAAAAGCATGGTTTTTCTCACAATATCCACTCCAAGCAGCAGACACACTGAAATAAAAACACACATTTACAGTTTTAATTCTTTTCTTTCATTCTTGATGGTCTCCGCTCAGATATGAACAATTATAAAGAAATCTCATTTACCTTAATGATCTGCATTTGCAGTGTCTTCAGAAGTAAAGTATGTTCCAAAATAAAATACATAACACAGTTGCAGTTTCCTTGGAAGCACAGCATATCCCAAAACAAATGTGTTTTAATACTGCATATTCCCATTTTAAGATGGTTTCCATTTCCACACCAAGCAATTTTCATATTATTCAGGATAAATTATACATAAAGTATATGGTTTCCACTCGAAGCAAAACAAGTCTCTCTTATCCAGTGTTTTAATATAACCATTCACCAAACCAAGCTTTGTACGAGGGTGGATAAGAAAATAATGGAAAACTTTTTTTGTTTGGACACCATGATTTTTTTATTCGAATTTAACTACAAACTTTCAAAATATCCTCCTTCTTAGATTATGCACTGGTTCCACTGTTTTATCTACTTTTCAAAATACTCAGAGAAGCCCCTTTTTTACATCCTGTTCTCTATACTCAAAATAAGACTCTTTAGTTCTTTATCAGTTTGAAATTTGGCGCCCACAAAGTATTTTTTCACTCATGAAAACAGGTAGAAATCACAGGGTGTTAGATCCGGTGAATGTGGTGGGTGGGGCATGATTTCAATGCCTAGTTGAGTGATTGTCACTTGTACTTCTACTGGTTCAATGAGCAGGAGCATTGTCATGGTGGAGGATCCATCTTTTGGCAGCAAGTTGTGGTCTCTTCTTAGCCATTTTCAACTCTAGTGGTCTTTAAGGACGTTACTGTAGTATTGAGCAGTTACTGTGGTATTTTAGGAACCATGTGATCATAAATTTCCCTACTTTGTCAAAAAAAACCAAGGTGCATGATTTTCCCTGTACTTGGTTGCACCTTTGCCTTTTTTGGCCTTGGGCTGGAAGAATGTTTCCATTATACACTTTGTTGTTTGGTTTCCAGATCATAGTGATGAAACCAGCTCTCATCATATGTGACAACCTTTCCAGAAAGTTAAGTTTCCTCCAAAGGCTTCTGATCTATTGCTGGCAGATCATGACTCGAGACATCTGTTCCTCATGAAGCCTCATGGAACCCTTTTGCTGCCACCTTTCTGTAGCCCAAATCATTACGAATTATGTTTTCAACTCATCCATGAAATGGGCATAATGTCTGAAATCTCTGCTATTGTTAATGATCAATCTTACTGCAACATGGCATCAATGGTGTTGTGGTTCACCTCAGTATTTGATGTGAAGGGCCGTCCGGGACAAGAAGCATCTTCAAGAGTCTTTTTGACCATCTTGAAATTTTTTATGCCATTCAAAAACATTAGTTTTTGATAAAGTTTGGTCTCCATGTCCTTCCTGTATCATTTGCAGTGTTTCTGTTCTGATTTTTTCAGAAGAACACAAAACCAAATTGACACTTGTTCTAACTTGAAATCCATGTCAGGTCACTGAAACACGTGCTTACACAATAACTCTCTCAGATTAGCTGAACAACACAGACAATGCTGCACATATCCCAGCATCGGTCAAAGTCAGACCTCTCCGTTACGATGATTGGTGAAATTTTGTGTGTTCGTTTTTAAACAGAAAGTAATAATTCATATAGAGGGTTGGGAGCAACACCTTTGATGAGTAAACAAGTGGATAATGTTGGACATTCTCTTTTCCTGGCTTATAAGTACCTTTTGGTTTCCAGTCATTCCTGTAATGTTCTTCAGTATTTCAACTATTCCAAAGATTCAGGAAGCAAGCCCATCATTGCACCAATTACCTTCAAATCACCACAGATAATCCATTGCTATTGATGATAATCAGCAGCCTCTAGAATCATGTTCATATTTTCTTGGCATGCTTATAGATGCAGAGAATAAAATGGGCAGATGGCTTTACATTCTCATTGTGAAGACAGTCTGCTCTTAGCCTTTTCTGTGATAAATGAATAAAAAGCCTCCATTCTGATGCTGAATATGTCTGTTCTAGTTTATCAAAGAGACTATGAATAGCTTACAAAAGAACGCTAGACCAGTTAAAGAAAATAATGTTTTGAATGATGAGTTCTATGTTCTATAATGGCAGGTTTTGACATCGCTACTCTAGAAGCAGTTTGTGTTTAAGCCTGAAAGTCATAAGTTTTGATTTATCTATTTCAAAAATATCTCTAATCAGTTCATTCAAACCATACTGTGTGAAACACTGTGGTACAGAATTGTGCACTTAAGGGTAAATTAGGTTCAGAAGCATTTTATAATTATCTATGAGCAGCTTGTTCTTCAAACTCAGTTTCCTGAAACATTTCCATTTTGCTCTTCAGAGAATTCCAGATTGGTATCTTATGATCTTGAGGTACAGGCCATCTTGAAAATTCAGGATTTGGTTACATCATACAAAAAAATTGTCTCGTCTCGTCTCTTGTCTCATCTCATTGAACCATATCTATGTATATGAAGGTGGTTTGGGAAGTTCTTGGCTTGATGCGAGATAATGCTGACAGTATCAAATAGCAAGTATTGTTCTCAAGTACCATTCTTTAGATGGCACAACATGCAATTTCATACATGTGCTTTCATTGTTTGTTTATAGTTCTGAAAAATAAACAAGTTGAAGTTTCTTCTGAAAGTGGACAAAATCAAATGTTATGCAATGATTAAATAAGGTTTAATGCCAACTAAAATAAAAAAAGGAATTGAATTCCACTTTGGAAGATTCTTCACCACAATTTTCTATGGTGAAAAATAGGTTGCAGAGTTTAAATGCGGCTGTTGTTCCATTTTTATGAACATCCAGTTATCCAGTTACCTCTAAGACTGAAGAAAACATCACAAGAATCTGTAATATATTAAATTATAGAAAAATCAAGATATGTGAACTTGTTGACATTGCCAAGAGCTCATTGGATTATATCTGGAATATTTTGCTGATCATTAACACATGAGAAACCTCGCAGCATGAGGGTGCTGCATTTGTTAACCACTGATCAGAAGCGTGTCCAAATGAACATTACAGGAGTGTTTGAGTATGTTCAGAAGCAAATAAATCAATTGACTTTTTGCTACATTATATTTGTTTATGAAACATGGATTCAACACCACACCACATACCAGAGATGAAGCAATGACACAAACTATGGGTGCAAGAGGATGAAAGTGCTCCAAAGAAGGTTGATTGTATTCTTTCAGCAACAAAGATGATTGCCACTATTTTCTGGGATGCCCTGGTAAAGAACAAAACTATCAACAGAGAGTACTGTGCAGCTTTGCTGGAACAGTTGCAGGAGCTACAAAAGCCAAATGTCCACATTTGTTAAAGAAGAAATTTCTTTACCACCAATAATATAAAACTATTTATCTATTCAACCCAGAGGTCCCAGGTTTGATTTCTGGCTGAAGTGAGGGAAAACTTTTTTTTTTAATTAGAATCTTTAGCTACCCTTCACGGAGCCTGGAAGTATGCACATGAGAATGAAATTGAGCGTTTCAAGTTAGAAATGATTAAAAACCCAGGGTTAAAGAACTGAAAGTCAACAAATTGTTTCTCAAGTCGAAGCTGCCAACATGACCATAAAGTCATAAAGGCTATACATATTAAACAATTAAGAAAGCAAAAACAAAAGCAATTTATATTTAATGCAGTTGTGAACATTAAATGGTTTGATAGAATTTATTGTGCCTTTCTTGAGTCTAGATGGAGTTATAAGGGGAAATCTGGGGAATTGACAATGGATGTTATACCATGGATTTAATGCTAAGAGTTTTCTGTAAGTTAATATTGGGAATTGCACAATAATGCAGCTAATATGAGAGTCTTGACTAAATTAGGAAAAGTAAGTGTGAGAAGGTTAATGTGGAAAGAATATTGAAATATTTGTTTTGGGTTCAAAAGCTACTTGATACAGATATTGTGAAAATATCTCTGAAATATCAAGAAGAAATATTTGATTTTACAGCTAATACCTGGTTGGAGAATGCTAGAGAGAAAAAGTGGTTGAGGAGATTTCAGGTTAAAATTGGCAGTTTCAGAAGAGGATTTTGGAGGGAAGTGAGATTAAGACTGGAATATATGGATACGTAAATTTAATTTCCTTACATTAGGAAGAAAAGCTCATTAGCATGTTATAAGGAATTAAGAAATGGCCCAGACAATAAAGAAAAGCATGTTTTAGATTTTAGGAAAGATAAAATTCAAGGAGCATGTTTTCAATTAGAAGAGTGTAAATTAAGAGGCATGAGGAGGGGGATATAACCCCAAGTATGTGTCATTTTTGTGGGGAGAAGGAAGCTGAGATATCTGTTCTTTTTCAGTGCAAAAGGGTGAATGAATGGAGCATAAGTTTGATAAACAATAAATGGTTATTGAAGAATAACAAAATTTCACTAAGAAAGATTTTTGAAGAACAAACAATCAAGTTTTTATGGAAAATAAAGATGAAATGGAGATATTCAGTAGAGAAAAAGTATTTTATTAAAATAGGAGATATGATGCTATGTTTTTAATTATTATATCTGTTGTATTTTGAGCTATAGCTTTAGCTAAATAACTGAAGTCGAGGCAAAGCTATAACCCTGTATTTAAGTAGTACTTTAATAAACTAAATTTAAAAATTCAATAAAGGATGATAATGGTGACGATGATGATGATGATAAGCCATTATTGTTGTTATGTACTGAATTGTTGTCTTCATCCTTTGGATTTATTTCTTAATTCAGTAACCTGCCACTATTATCTTAAGACTACGCCCCTGATGTAAGTGAAATACTTCTCTCAATACTTCTCTCTATTTCCTGGCTCTTAAGTCAAACAGTGAGATATTAATGTGTATTCAAGAACCTAAACTGTCATTTATGTGCAGGAAAACATGTTTTTAATTCTGATGTTGCATGCACTAAAACATTGTTTTGCTTCTGTTCAAGAAGCAATTCGATTTTGAGTATAAGAGTAATGTATATAAGCTTAAACATGAAACTTGCTGAATTAGAAAGAATGTACTTCTTTTCATTCCTGAAGCTATTTTTGTTAGAAGTAAGGCATAGAACAATACATAAATATCTAATCTATTATTTTTCTGCTACAGGACATATGTAACTTACATATGCATTCTAGTGGGAGGCATCCTTGTTACTCTTGTAGACGTGCTTGTATTTGCTGAAGCTGGTACACAGGTATGTACCTCCATTGCTCTACAGTGAACATATGGTTTGTAAAGTGATAATACATAACCAATGCAGATATATATATAAAATGAACATGACCAAATGATGCTCACCTTGGGCTAACAAATCTTTTTATACTTTCTTTTGCTTTATTTTTTAAATTTACCACATTTTTTATTACAGATCACATCACATGATGCATAAAATGAATGTAATAATGAGCTCAGGGACCTTAAGTGCTAAACCTACCCAATATACATTCTAAGGACTAGAGAAAGAAACAAATAAAAAGTTCAACCACACACATTAGCTCTTTTGGGTTTTTGAACCTGAACTTGTGCGTAAGAGGCAAGAATTTATGCTGCTGTGGTGGTCAGTGTACTTTAAAAATGCATTTTTAATGCTTCTATAAACATAGACCAGCTCATAGCAATTGCTGACATAGAATTGTGTTAGCCTCAAACAAAATATTTTTTTATTCAATAAAATCATTTTAAGTAGTACTTTTTTCCAAACATCTTCGGATTAACTTATTACATCGGCTCATGATTAAATAATAGAAAATGAATTTAAATTTGTTACCTGATGTTAGAATTTTCCACAATGAAGAGCAGAATTGCTCTACTATCAGCTTTTCCATAAATTCATGTGATTTCAAGATAGCTTTTACAGATATTAACAGTTTGCAGTTTCCATTCCCTTCTGGATCATGGGAAAATTGTGATTATAAACTTCTAAAAATGTACTACCTAACTGCACACTATAAGCAAATTAAACACTCTATTCCACTCTCATTCTTCTTTTAATTAGCAAAATGTCAAGGGTATGTAAAAGAACATATAATGTTGACAAATTAACAAATTTATATAAAAAATGTTTTCCAATTAAAATTATTTTAATTTACTCTGGAAAGGTTTCAGTATTATACCCTGCAACATCATCAATGTAGTAGGTAATTCATTAAAAAGAATCTGACCAATTATCAAAACAGTTTTATTAGTGAATTATTTGGTATCCATTGCCTAAAATAATCATTTTTATGTCTAGTGTTGTAGTCATTAGCATTATTATTGTTCATATTAAGCTTATTAACAACAGAGGATTGACTTGTACACCTACATATAATAAATACAGTGTAAACTTATTACCTATGTAAATAGACTATGTATATCAGAATACATATCATATAGGTACACCCCAGAAATGTATGTGTATTTGTATCTGTTATATCTATTTACCCTTAAATTGATATTGAAATGAGTAGGTATCTATTATTTATCAGGCTAATTTGCAGTGATATGGCATCTATATTGCATTTGAGGTTATTTGCATCAAAGAAATCAAGTATATTTTCTTCCAGAGAGCAGGGGCAGCTCGTAATTTGCAAGTTTGGGAGGGGGGCAGGTGATGTTTTTGTATAAAGCATGCTTTACACGGCAGGTTTTATTCTACAGTTTACCAGTAAACATACATTAACAAAAACAATCATAAAAACCAAAATATTCTGCATATATTTTTCAACACGTACAAAATCCTATGCATCAATGCAATGCAGAAATAAAACTGCAATAAAACACATCTACCAAAGCGAGCATACATTAAGCTATATTAATAATTCTTGTATTATTCCCTTTGCCATTTATATTACACAGTGCACCCATGCATTAATGAATATTGGTTAAAATTTCAGTGGAGAACACACGTTTTTATAACAAATGGATATTCCATGCTTTGTTTTCACAAAATAAATTATTTTACAAATCTTAATCACATATGTTGCAAATCGATAAACTTGTATTTCCTAAACATATTTCTTCTAAGTTTTAATTCCTAGCTTCTATAATAATATTTATTCAGACATCAGAGTAAGAACATAATCTCTTAAGTGGAAATGCATAGTTTATTTTTGCTCACTGACCAACGATATCTCATGTGTATATGTGTATGTGATAATACTAAGCGATCAACAACACACACTGGAAAAAGTTCAAGGGTATAAAATGAACTATAGGAAATTATGTATCTACACGCCTCCCAAAAAATAATAGTTGACTATAACTAACCCAATTAATATGCTTGTAGATTAAGTCCATTCCCCTCTCCTTCTGTTCAGCAAAATGGTTGAAATCAGGGCCTTCTCAATACAAAAAATGGTTTTTATCCTCTTGAGAATTTAAAAACACCTTTCACTCTCTGATGTGATTATGGGAATCATGCAAATGATGTGTTGCTGTTTAATGTTCATTACGATTCCTTAACTAATTAGTTAACTTTAAATTTACAAATTTTTAACAATCTCCACCAAAAGCATATCACTTGCACTGAATTAACTGGTTAAGTTAGGTATTTTGTACACAAGTGCTTTCAAACTATGTACAAACTAACCCATTACATATGTGAATCACAGCACTGCATCTGGGTGCATTGCACTGAGATTATGTGACATGCAAACAAAAGTGAGCAACATAGATTGTAGTACAAGGGGGATTATTTATTTTCTGCTCTGAATCATTTTAACTCTACAGTACTATACTTTAAATCACAGTAGAACTTAGGAATTTGATTAAACTTTAAATCAATTTATATGACAGAATTACATTTTAGACAGGACTGAATACATTTTTTTTCATATGGTGGCAGCAGTGAAATTGAATGACTCCACATGGAAAAAATTGCATGGAGAAAGAACCAATAGCAAATCCACTTTGGGCTTCGCCAAGTTACTATTACCTCTCTGCACCCCTTACCCATAAATAAAGCATTCCCCTCTGCACCTCCCAACTCTAGCAGTATCCACAAATACAAAGATTCCCAGACAGGGTTAAAGTAGACTAAAATATACTCTGTAATTGCGACGGTTTTAATGTTACTTATGTGTTTAACATTATTATAGCACCAAGTTTGGAAGCCAATTTACGAAAGCAAATATATGTTTTTCTTTACGCGATGCCATCTTGTGTGACGTCACTCCTTATTTGGTTCATTTAACTCCATCTGGCGTAGCAATTTGCATCAATTAGGGTTCGAAAGAATTTTAAGTTTTGTATATTGTCCTCCGGCTAGCTATCATATCTTAGTAGAACAAGTATCTCTTGCAGGGTGTGAAGCGGAAAGGAATCTTTTGTCTAGAAATGATATTGACGAAGAAATTGGTTTTATAATCTTTATTGCAGAACACGTTCACGAACACTTTCACAGATTTATCTGGATAATCGCCATACTGAAACTGTTTTTAATAACTTCTCACTTTTAACTCACGTACTTCAACTTTATATATTTAACTGTAGAATACTTTATAAGAGTTCTTGTAATTCTGTTGCGCGTAACTTGACGAAATAAATGAACGGAGAATTTTGTAGAACTGGTGGGCTGACGTGTAATGTGTTGAGAATCTTGTTGAACTGGGGACGATGTGTAATGTTTTGAGAATCTTGTTGCACTGGGGACGATGTGTAATGTTTTGAGAATCTTATTGCACTGGGGGGAACGCTCCCTTGAATCTACACTATTTATAGGCTTGCCTCAAGATACGCCTAAAGATTATAAATGAAATGCTATTGGCTAATAAAACGCGCCAACATTAGCATCTATTTTACTATCCAATGAAAACCACTAATACATATTACTTTAGGAAATGTTCTAGAAGCTTTTTTACCGAAAACCCGCGAAACATTACGTAACTTCCTGGTTCCCGGTAACGATAAACAACTCATCCCCTTGCTGCATTATTGCGTTATTGTTAACAGTTTCAGTAGAGCCGTATATTATTATTTACCAATAATAATTACAATTAATAAACATCTGAAATCAATGTCACATAAAAATACATATTCATATTACAATCAATATTTACATTAAAGTAATTTGTGATACAAATTACCGTATCATATGCCCCACTAGAAACATAATTATAAATATTTATAACTTGTTTAGGAATTTTAAAATTGTGTTTTTAGTCTCCTAGATCTTGGAACACACGTTATCACTTTCACTTAACACTTCACACGCATTTAACACACGACATATGTTTTATCTCGCCACTACTTACTGGCTCTGGTTTAATTAATTTAGATATTAATCTGACATTACAACAATTTTTTTTTTTTTTATAGCAAATACTTTATCCTAAGTTATTTAATCACTGTTACCAAATTGTGCACTTTCTTAAATTTTTGACAAAAATTTATACATTTAAGATTTTTGTAATTGTTTAACATTTTTACCAAAATATTCACCCTCTACACAAATATTTACATCTCTTAAATCTAGGCACTGTTTCACATGTTCTATTTACTACATAAGTATTTGTTTCAATTATTTTTAATTATATTTACCAATTTTTTTTTTTTGTTATTTTATACTTTATTTTAACAAAACTCTTGGAATTGTATTTACGTACTTTTAATTTAATATCATACTAAGTTTCAATTTCTACATTCTTAATTTTCAAATGTTGTTACAGTTACTAAAAAATGTTATTTTTTTTTTCTTTTAAATATTTATTTCTTTTTATTTTTCTATATTTTTTTTTTTTTTTTTTTGAATTTATTTCTGTTTTCTCATGACATATATATATTTAGTTAACCCTCTTACGTTCCAATACATTTCTCTGCAAGTCGTCTTTAACTATCCAGCATTTACTTTACATCACATTGCTATTTACCCTCCTGGATCAAATTGTATGTGGCTAAACATTACTCGTAGCCGTAACCTAACCTTCAAATTTTTGTTCATAAATAACCTCTTGTATTCATATGACATTTCGTTCCCTGATAATATTTGAAAATAATCTACAGTTTCTTGAACAATACATCTTTTAACAACTTTCATTTTCAATTCATCTGCGATCTTTATAACTTGAGAATATTCTGACAAATCTGTACTAAACTGTACTGGGCTGGAGTTTTCATTTTGAACATCTTGGTACAATTTATTTCCTTGCATTTCTGATTCTTTCTGTATTTCTAATATTTCCCCACTGAAATTAACTTGCGCCTCATTTACATCTACATTTATAACCTCTTTCATCTCTCTTAGCTCACTTGAAATACTACTCATTTGACTTCCTAATTCTGTACATTCTACATTAACCTCACTTTTAGTATTAACCTCACTTTCTTTGTTATCTCTTTCCCTACTCATGTCTAGCATTTTCTTTGAAATTTCTCCTATCTCACTTGCTATTACTTCCTCATTTTCATCTCTCATTTCTGGCATACTACTATCTAACTTCATAACTTTCTTTTCAATTTCTTCACTGCTTTGATCTACTGTTTGCTCTAATTTCTCATTCCTCCTACCAATACTTTCAATTGATTTCCTGTTTTGTTCTAAGCTCTTACCAATATCTTCCCTATTTTGATCTATTTTCTTTTCTAATTTCTCATTATTCTTTTGCATATCTTCCCTTAATTGATCTGTAATACTCTTACTAATATCTTCCCTATTTTGATCTATTTTCTTTTCTAGTTTCTCATTATTCTTTTGCATATCTTTTCTTAATTCCATATAACTCTTTTGTATATTCTTCAGCATTTCCATAATTTCCATCATCATATTAGCATCAAGATTAACATTTCCTGCTGTTCTATTCTTACTTTCTGCACTAACATTTCCTCCCTCCAATATTACATTGTTTAAGCTATTTTTTGTACCCTGTATTGAATTACAGCTAACTGTTACACTATCCCCTTCCATCATTGTTTCTTCTGTATTACTAGCAGCCATTGTTTTTGTTTTCTAAAAAAAAATTACTATACCTTTGGGATACTTTCTGTTGATGTAGCTTTGATGTCCAGCGTTCTGCCCCATTCTCCTAGATTTGTATGTCGCTTCTGCGTTGTGTTGTGATGAATCTACGTCGTCTTGTAGTTGATCTCGGAATTACGATGTCCAATCATCCATATAGTCTGTCGTTCCTTTTGTTTCTGGAATCTGCGTCTTGTAGATCATTTTACTGCTGCATTCGCCCCTTTGGTCATCTCAATTCTTCTTGGTTAATTCTGATCCTTTCCTGGTTACTCGAGTTCCTTTCCTGGTCGCTATGCCCCACGTTATGGGTGCCAATTTGTAAGTATAACAAATTGTATATACATTTATGTTTATAGCACCACGTTGTGGAGCCAATGTTGATGTGGTATTAATGTTATGTTGACTTCTGCGTTGCCATCTTGTGTGACGTCACTCCTTATTTGGTTCGTTTAACTCCATCTGGCGTAGCAATTTGCATCAATTAGGGTTCGAAAGAATTTTAAGTTTTGTATATTGTCCTCCGGCTAGCTATCATATTATCTTAGTAGAACAAGTATCTCTTGCAGGGTGTGAAGCGGAAAGGAATCTTTTGTCTAGAAATGATATTGACGAAGAAATTGGTTTTATAATCTTTATTGCAGAACACGTTCACGAACACTTTCACAGATTTATCTGGATAATCGCCATACTGAAACTGTTTTTAATAACTTCTCACTTTTAACTCACGTACTTCAACTTTATATATTTAACTGTAGAATACTTTATAAGAGTTCTTGTAATTCTGTTGCGCGTAACTTGACGAAATAAATGAACGGAGAATTTTGTAGAACTGGTGGGCTGACGTGTAATGTGTTGAGAATCTTGTTGAACTGGGGACGATGTGTAATGTTTTGAGAATCTTGTTGCACTGGGGACGATGTGTAATGTTTTGAGAATCTTATTGCACTGGGGGGAACGCTCCCTTGAATCTACACTATTTATAGGCTTGCCTCAAGATACGCCTAAAGATTATAAATGAAATGCTATTGGCTAATAAAACGCGCCAACATTAGCGTCTATTTTACTATCCAATGAAAACCACTAATACATATTACTTTAGGAAATGTTCTAGAAGCTTTTTTACCGAAAACCCGCGAAACATTACGTAACTTCCTGGTTCCCGGTAACGATAAACAACTCATCCCCTTGCTGCATTATTGCGTTATTGTTAACAGTTTCAGTAGAGCCGTATATTATTATTTACCAATAATAATTACAATTAATAAACATCTGAAATCAATGTCACATAAAAATACATATTCATATTACAATCAATATTTACATTAAAGTAATTTGTGATACAAATTACCGTATCATAATGAAAACATTTGCACTTCTCATGTATAAGTGTTGCAAAAACGTTTCAAACAAAACAAAATCTATAAACTAAATTGGGGAGTGCATAAATTAATTCTGCAATGACATCTGATGTTGTCCTTCCTTTCCTGTGTTTATTTTTTATTTACGGGGTATTTATTTATGTGGAGGTTGCTGCCCTAGAGTCCTCCACTGCCAGAGAGCTCATATTCCAAATTAGAGGTTTCCAAAAGGTTCTATCAACAAATGATTGCTGTCATAGAGCTTATATATTATACATATATAAAACTAAAGAGCAATCAAAAGGTTGGTGTCTTATTTTTTGGTCTCTCAAAAGTGTTTGAATGTATTGAACAGGGCATTCTTATCTAAAAATTAGATAATTATTGTATGAGATATTACTTAAGAACTTAATCATTTCTTCTTGAAAAGCATAACACAATACACACAAATTCAGGGCAGTGTGTTAGGACCAATATTTTTGTAATATACTTAGTAAATAAATCAAATACAAAATATGGATAATGTTAATATAATATCCATTGCAAATCTTATGTTGCCACCTGTTCTGCAGAAAGTAAACCTCCAGATAATATTATTTTAAATCAGAAGTGATAAAAGTATGTTTAAGATTATCTTTTTAAATACTTTTGCAATTTCTAAAGCTAATGTTTTAAGCCTATAGTTATTTATATTATGTTCCTCATATTTTTTATGCATTGGCCACATTATGCTTACTTTAAGGCACTGGGGAAATTTACCCTTCCCTAAGGAATAATTAATTAAGTGTGATATGGACTTAGCAATAGCATACATACAATGCTTTAAAATTATGGGGCCCATTTCATCCCATTCATGAGATGATTTATTTTTTAAGGCTGATACAGTTACTATCTCTGTGAGGATCTTGTCTTAAAATCAATATCATAGTTATGAGTAGTATTCTCACATGTAAAATATTGTACTTTTTATTTTTAAATAGCATTTAATGCCTGCTCTTACTTCATATGGTACCACAGACAATGACACTGGTGATACATGAAATGATATTCTGGAAAGGAAATAGGCTAATTTTAAGGTACCTCCCCAGCATTTGTCAGTTATATGGACAAAAGAAAACCTGGAAAAAAAAACCTTAGTCAAGGTGAACAGTCCTAGCAGGATTTAAACCGCAGATCTCCTGTTCACGAGTCCATGTCTAAACAATCTTGGCTTTCCACCATCAGTGAAATATTGCACAACACTGACATTAAGAAAGAAGATATTGAAATACATACAGAAACAAACCCTTCCAAAATAAGTTTTGTTTGTTTATTTATTGTGCTAAGAGATTTACAATTTGATTGTCTACTGAACTTTGACCCTGGCCACTCATTCTGTAGACAATCACTACAGTTTATTTACATTTTACAATTTCTCATCAATAAATTATCTTACACAGTCTCACCTAAAATACAGTTCACAATAAAGGAAACAGAAAAGATTGCGCATACTTCCAAAATAAGTTACAACATCTCATTTGTTTAGTAGAACATTATAAACATGATCTTCAGAATCCCTGTTTAAAATATACAGAATTTTAAATATAAAATAAACAAATGAAAAAGTTAGAGACTTAATCATCGAAGTTAAGATTTGCATGCAAAGCGCTATTTAATTTGGGATTTAATAATCATTGGTGCAGGCCATTGACACTGCAAACTTTACCATTATCACTGGTGGTAAAGTTGATATCCTCTGCAATAAATATGCCAACAATATTCCTTACATAATTACATTCAACACGGTTGAATTTAACCTAAAAGTAACACTTCAGGTTAAAATGGTCCTCATTATCTGCAGTCCCTTCAATATTGTCAATCATATAACTGTCATCACTAGCCATGATAAAACACTACAAAATTACAATAACTACAAAAGAGCTCCTCATTGAGTTATGACTCTCATAAAATATTAGACCGATTTGTTTGTTTTGTATTGCAGAACCTGGAGATGCATGCACACCCAGACAGTTGTACAACTAGTCACACCCTGGTTGCATCTGGCTAATAGGCTGCATATCACACACTACCTCCCAACTGTGTTGAGACACAACTAGTTGCAGGGGCAGTTGCAAGGCTCTGACTCAGTCCACAACTAGTTGTACAACTTTTTCCAGTTGTGCAACTAGTCACTCGCGGCTAATGATTCCAATTTAATTTAACGCCCCAATATACTGTCATCAACCAGTTGATCACTAGTTGTACAAGTATTTGTACACAGTTAATAGTGGCCTAAAAGTAACGATATTGGACTGTTGACACTAAACAATAACTTATAAAATATGTATGGATAATTCATACGATTTACAAAGATGCAAATTATTTCTACAAATAAAAATTTTTGGGTGATCTATATTCCAAATTTATTTCAGCACAAATGTAATTTTGAGTACAATACCTCCTGAGCATGAAATAACTTTTATCAGACCTATTTATAATGTCAAAATGTTTCCTAATATCCACATATGCATATGTTACAGTCTAAGGTACCAGAGTGTCTTCGTCAGCTATCAACACAGATTAACCAGAATCGTGCAATGGCTCAGCTGCTCGCTTCTACTGTGCTTGTTGTGACATTTATTGTCACTATGTCACCTGTGGTAAGTAACTTAATTCTCCCCTCTTTTTCCAGTTTGTGAACAAACTTAATATAGTGAGTGCTTCAAAGAAAGAAGCAGGAAACTTCACCTGTGCTCTCGATTTAGTTTGTGCACAGGGTTGGTTTACAATGTTAATTTTTCAAAAGCATGTAGCAATCTCCAGTATGGACATTTCCCCAAATCCAAATTCCTGAAAGGCATGTCCTTGAAACCTTGATTTCCGATCCTTTGCAGAACCAAGTTCTCTGAATCCAAAATAAGCACTTTTAAAAAAGGATGTTTGTGTGTATGCATGCTGTGTGCGCATGTGCATGTGCATGTATATGTAGGATCAACATAACTCAAAAACAAAACTTCGTATTTAAGTTCAGCAACTTCCAAGAGTGTGGCACAAAGATTTTCAAGAAAACTCTCCTATCCCAAACAACCCTTTGCATGGAAAAAGTTTTCATTATTTTTGGTTTTCTCAAAAATGTCCCTAATCATTTTTATTAAGATACCATATGTTTAAGATACTTACATGACAAATAGAAGTATATCTTGAATTTTCTGAGAATAATCTTTGAAATCTTCTTCATTCAAAATGAATCTGTATAATTTTGTATAATTGGTAAGCCATAAGACATACACAAAGCTTACTACACATAATATATAGATCTCTTTAAAGCATACAATTATATCAAATATACATTTTGTGACATTGAACATTTCTGAGGTATTCTTTGTTATTGGTTTGAATTTTAAGATACTTTTTTTATTCAAGTGCTAAGTCACTATTCAATTTTTTTCATGTGGTCAAGCAAAGGGTGGAATTTCAAAGCCATCATATAGCAACTCATATTCAGTGGTGGCTGGTGATAGAGGACTCTAGGGCAGTGCCCTCACCATAAATAAACGTCCCCTAACTAAAAAATAAAAATAGGAAAGGAAGAATAACATCAAATATCATTATAGTATTCATTTCTGTACTCCTCTACTTGGTTTATAAATTTTTTGCTTGAAATGTTCTTTCAATGCATATACAGTGATTAGTGCAAATGCTTTCGGTACAGAGTGTATTTCAAACTACGTCAAGTCAATCCAAGGATGTTTGCATTTGTAGGTACTGATAACAGTGAGACATGCAGAGGGGAATAATTTAATTGTGGGTGAGGGGTGCAGAGAAGTAGTAACAATTTGGTGGCCTCTGAAGCGCTTTGCTATTGGTTCTTTCTCCACACAGTCATTTCTGTGTGGATTCATTCAATTTCACTGCTGCCACCATATGAAGAAAAAGTGCTCTGTCCTGTCTAAAATTTAATTCTGTTATATCAATTGATTTTAAATTAAATTTTATTCTTAAGTTTTAGTATGCGTTAAAGCTATAGCTAAAACAATTCAGAGCAGGAAATAAATAATCTCTCTTATACTACAATATTTGGTAGCTTTTGTTTATGCATCGCATAATCATATGGCATGTGCCAGCACTCGTGCAGTGCTGTGATTCACACACGTACATATTAGTTATGTACCACCACAGTTTGGAAGCACGTGTTGTGTAAAATATCTAACTTAACCTGTGAATTCAGTATAAGTGGTGTGCTCTTAGTGGATACTGTAAAATAACTGTAGGTGTGCATTTGAAGTAAAATTAATTATTAAGGAATCATAATGAACAGTGTAAATAGCAATGCATCGTTTGCATGATTCCTATGACCACATCAGAGAGTGAACAGTGTTTTTCAATTCTCAAGAGGATAAAAACATACCAAGGAGTTGCAATGAATGAAGACAGAATTAATGCTTAATCCACACATTATTTTGAAAAAGCTTCACACCTGATTTCAAAGATTTTGTTGAACAAAAGCAGAAGAGAATGGACTTCATCTACAGAATATTAATTACGTCAGTTAGCTACAGTCAAATATTATTTTATTTATTTTTTTGAGAGGCATACAAATGCATAATAATTTCCTGCAGTTTATTTTATACTCTTGAACAATTTCTAATGCATTTTGTTGATACTTTAGACACAAGATAAGGTTGGACAAGAGCAAAAATAAACTCTATGCATTTCCGCTTATGTATAAGATGTAAAAATTACTTAATTTGTAAAACCAAAGCACAGAATATGCCTTTGTTATAAAATTGTATGTTCTCTGCTGAAATTTTAATGGATATTCATTAACACACAGGTGTGTTGTCTGATATGAATTGCACAAGGCTTCTTGCTATTGAAAAGAGTAATATAATATTCATTGATATAGTTTAATTTACACTTGCTTTGATAGATGCGGTTTATTAGTCATTTTATTTCTGAATTTCAATAATACATAGGATATTGTAGAGCTGAAAATTTCAGTCAACTGAGCAAACCAGAAATGTAATGCAACAGTATTTTAGTTTATTTAGTTCTTTTCATTTACATTTATTTTCTGGTAAACTGTAGAATAAAATCTGCCATGTAAAACATGCTTAATGTGAAAACATCAGCTGCCGCCCTCCCAAACTTCCAAGTCATGAGCTGCCACTGTTCATGTTTTAAAAATCTGGTGCTTACTGCTTACTGTATCCCTCTTATACCTACAACAAAACATACAATGAAAACATTTCTGCAAATGTTTATCTCACTTAACAAGAAGTAGATAGAAGAATGAGCTTTTTATATGAATAGTTTATAGAAAAGTGAAAAGAGAAAATCATGTGAATGTAAAATATTATATTTTATTTTATTTTAAGTTTGTGTTTGAAGAACTAAAAAAAGTACTAATCAATCTTGAATAAGTATCTTCAATAATTTTAAAACATACAAAACAATTAATGTTCAATTAAGTGAGTATACATATTGTGTTTCACAAACAAAGCCATTTGTTACTGCTGTTGTAAACTTCATCATTATCATGCCTATTAATTAATATGTTGTGTTTATTTTGTCACCCTGGTAATACTGTAATGCCAACCTTTATGGTTTGGAGATGGCACTTCTCTTTTCTAAGACCAGGGGTTTTGTTCAAATTTAATTTGGGATGAGTTGTCTGAACCAGGTATCTTTGATTTCCCCTTATCCTCTTAAGAATAGGCAAATCTTAGGCTCAAGGGATCATAGGCTCATGTCATATCATTTGATGATTCACTGATTTTCACTTGCTGTCTCTACAGACCCAAGTTATCAAAAAGGATGTTTACTTGAAAAATAAGATCAAATGAAATAATTACTCAGCCAGAACAGTCATGGCACTACAGAGCCAATTTCAATATTTTAATTCCTGAAGATATGTCTGCTACTCATTGCTCATCTTATTCATTGTATATTTGCATCTACACAGCCTTGTATCACTGAATAACACATGTTCCTATTGACAGTTCACTATCCAATGGGAGCACTGTCCTTTGAAGAAAGTGGCCTCACATCCTTCAAGAATAACCAATGAAAGCTCAAACGAAGTTGAAAGTCCAGCAGCTTCTCAGCAATCTTGCCATACCACTCTTATTGCTCCCCATGATCTGCTTGATGTAAGTATAAAATAACAAAGACACAGTAATTGATGTTTAGAAGGAATTTAGTAACAGTGACATCCAAATTAAACTTGTAAATTTATGGAGTCAGTGTTTTAACACTACATCCTTATACATTAATTTATGAGGGACTAGTTTTGAGAGCCTTTGCTTCCATTTTCAACCTCAGGACTTTGACTGCCCAAGGTTAAAAATGGAAGCACCAGTCTCTCACTGTCCTTCTCTCTCTGAAGCCAAAACCTGGAGGATATCCAGTACAGGGAAACAACAGCAGTGGTTAAGCAAAACCCTTGCAACAGTTGTGCTGCTGTCAGCATGAAGCAAATTAAATTAAAAGGGAGGGAGACTAGTTACAGATTTCTTTTTATTTATTTCTCATCCATTATTAACAGGAAAGCAAAAACCATATTTCCCCAGACATTTTGACATATTTTAAATGGTGGAAAACATAAATGTAAACTTGAAGATTTGAATATGTTGTTAACATAGGAAAACTGAGAGGACCAACAAAGATACAGGAATGAAAATGCAGCAGAATCTGATTATCCAACTTAAACATGTTGTGGTCTGGTCTGATGATCAGGAAGGCCAGATGATGCAGAAAGCAGCAAATACAACATTTAAAAACAACAAAATACATTTATTATTTCAGAAATTACATATGTACTAGTATGTAATTTGAACAAACTAAAAATTTATACTCTATGTACCACAAAGAACAATCTACAAAACACTATGTACAATGAACAATCAAATCTGATGAAAAAAGTTGATAATTGGTTTTTGTTTTCCACCTGATTGACATTTTCTCCCAGCTAGATCTTGCAGTCTCTACAGAAGTAAAATCTCTCTCAATCTCAGCTCTCACATATTTCTTAAACTGAACAATGTTACACTGTTTCATTTTTGTAACAATCAATTGGTAGCCATTGCATCTAATAATGGCCCAGCAGATGGCAGTGTGAAGTTGTTTTTGTATTATTTGTACAAATCTTTGCATTTTTAAGTATAGGTATACACAAATATATAGTATTTATATTTTTGTAGTAGTTCTCATTTATAGAAGCACAAACACTGCTTACTTGTGTATGCTCAACAATCTGTGATGTTTTATGGAATTTTTTTTCCTGCCAACCAGGTTGGATTAAATGGAAGGTTGGATTAGCAAAGCTCAAATGAATGGGACTGTACTGTATGGGTCAAATACTGTATATAGAATACAAAGGTGGCTAATATTTGTTTTATTGAAATGTGCTCTTTAACTTCAAATCATAAAGTAACATTAGGTTGAACCAGCAATCTAAGAGTAAACTTAAAAACTGCACTGATAATGATGTCGGTAATAATGATGTGTCAAATTGAAACAAGTGGTATATTTTGGATGCCATATAAATCAAAATTGTATTAACTCTTTTATTATTTCCGAAATACAATAACACATTTCACCTCACATAAGTATGTAATATTTGTTACAGTATTTAACGCTGTGTGTGATGCTTGTAATGGTGATGTGTGCTGTTTATCAGATTCTTGTCAGCCTAGGAAAAGTACTTTTCCTTCTTTTTGTCTGCTGCAGCTACTTCAGTCTTATTGCCATCTTATCAAGGTGAGTCATTTTTGCACATAAATTGCATTTGTGTAATCGTCCGGCTTATCAGAACAGTATGTTTCATGCTAAAGATTCAATATAATGATATGTGATACATAAATCTCTAAATAACTAGTAGCTGGAATAAAAGTGCATCCTTAAAAATACAGATAGTGTTTAAAGTGTAAATCTCAAATTTACATAACACCAATACTAAATCAGAGAGATTCATACTTTAGTTTAAGGAGCTATCCTTAGTAGTTCATTTGGCAAGGGAATCAATGTTTATGGTTTTTTATCTTGGTTGTGATCTGAGTTTCTTTAATCTATTAATTCTCCTTTACTTGTTTTCTAGCAAGGGAAATATTGAATCCTTCTTATCTTAATATCCCGTTTTACTTTCTCTATCATGTACATAATAAGTAGAAGTTATTACATTCCACCCAACAATTCAATAACAAGATTTCCCTGGAAATACATGCTTTGAGGTCTCCTGAATCCAAAAACAGCATTTTTATAAAAAGATCTGTGCACATGCGTGTGTTTATATGTGGGGGGGGGGGGTTGTGGGTGTGGACATGTGAGATAGGGAGAGAGATAACAGCATAATTCAAAACCAAAAAGTCGCATAAATACCAAACTTGGTATTAAAGTTCAGTATTTTCCAAAGATGTGACACAAAGATCTTCAAGAAAATCCCCCCAACCCAATTACCTTTACATGGAACATTTCTCAAAATGTTTAATTTTCTCAAAAATTGCCTCTAACAATTTTGATTAAAATGCCATATATTATAGATATTTGCATGACAAATAAAATGTATATCTTGAATTTATTGGGAAATAGCTTGTGAAGTCCATTTCATTCAGAAGGAATTTTGTATAATCTTGTATAACTGGTAAACGTTAAGCAATAGACGAAAACACACTGCAAAAACAAAATGTAGATCTCTAAAACACACAATTATTTCAATTTTTTTTTTTTTTTTTTTTTGTTTCATCGGCCATTTCTGAGGTATCCATTATTAATGCCTAGAATTGTTCAATTATTTATCATTCTTTTAAAGTCCTGTCAATATTCAGTTTTTTCTTGCAGTTACATGGAAAGAGTATGGAATTTTAAGGCCAGTACATAGCATCCAGTTGTTATACATTTGACTCGCTATTCCCTTTGCATTTATAATGTAATGTGTAATTGTAGCTATTTCTGCAAAGGTTTGTCTCAACTAAAATGAACTAAATAGAAAAATAAGCTTTCATAAGAATAGTTTTTATACCTATTAATAAAGGATTAGAGGGTAGAGAAAGTCATGTGAATATAACACATCAGATATTTTACTTTCTCTACCACTTATCTATAGTAAGTAGGGAAATATTGCATTCCACCCAAAATTTTGATATCAATAATGCACTGAAAATACATGTTTTGATTAAATACAGCATTTTTTAGAAAAAGGTCTGTCTGTCTGTCTGTGTAAAACATAACTCAGAAATGAAAAGTCAATTAAATAATATTTAATTTCAGTATCTTCCAAAGATGCACCATGAAGATTTTCAAAAAAATCCTCCCACCTCAAACTACCCTTTACATGGAACATTTTTCGAAATCTTTTTATTTTCTCAAAACGAATTTTTATTAAAATATTGTATATTTAAGGTATTTACATCTCAAATAAAATGTGCATCTTGAATTTTCTGGGAATAAACTGTTCTCTTGATTCTGAATTAAATTTGTGTATTATTGGTAAACCAATAGACACAGACAAAATCTTACCTCACAAAAAATGTAGACCTTGTTAAAGCACACAATCTATGTCAGTTTTCTTTGGTAGGGTTATGCCTTTTTGAGACACTCTTAGTTTTGGTTTGAATTTTCAAATACTTATGCACTATTAATTTTTTCCCCATAGTCATGTAAGGGCATGGAATTTCAAAACCATTGCATAGTGATCCACCTTTTTAAAAATCCAGCAGTGTGCCTACTGTATCCTTTTTATATCTACAACAAATGTGTAAATAAGTAATGAAAGTTTATCTCAATTAACAAATAGTAGACAGAAGAATAAGTTTTTGTAAGCATAGTTTACAGAAGAACAGAGAAAGTCATGTGACTGCAACACAATTCCCCTTTAATTGTTTTCTAGCAAGGGAAATTCATACCAATATGTACTCATATCTTGATATCCTATTTCTTTCTCTATTACATATATTAAGTAGGGGAAACATTGCATTCCACCCAAAAATTTGATACCGACATTTCACAGGAAATATGTGCTTTGAGGCCCCCTGAATCCAAAATAATAATTTTTAGAAAAAGGTTTGTGCCTGCCCACCCGCCCGCCCACCCATCTGCCTGCCTGCAAACAGCATAACTCAAAAACAAAAAGTCTGATAAATACCAAACTTGGTTTTTAAGTTCAGTATCTTCCAAAGATGTGAGACAAAAATTTCAAGAAAATCCCTCCACCCCAAACTACCCTTTACATGAAAGATTTTTCGAAATTTTTTATTTCCTAAAAAATGGCTCTAACAATTTTGATTAAAATACCATATATTAAAGATATTTGTATTGCAAATAAAATCTATATCTTGATTTTCAGGGAATAGCCTGTGAAGATCACTTCATTCAGGAGAAATTGTATAATCTTGTATAACTGGTAAACATTAAGCAATAGACCAAAACCTACTACACAAAAAGAGTACATCCCTTTAAAACACACAATGTATTTCAAATAACTTTTTTGTGACATCCCCTTTACGAGATATCCATTATTAATGGTTGAAATTGATCAATACTTGGTCATTCTTTTCAAGTCCTGTGAACATTCAGTTGCTTCTGGCGATGTTATGGAAAGAGTATGGAATTCTAAGGCCAGCATATGTGACAGTTCCTAGGCATTGGACTATCACTGTTCTCTTTGTATCTATAACAAAATGGGCAATGTAGCTGTTTCTGCAAAGGTTTGTTTGGATTAAAATTAAGAGATAGGAAACAAAGCTTCATAAGAATAATTTGTATATCCACTAATAAGGTATAGGTAGTAGAGAAAGTCATGCGAAGTAACCCATCAGAATTTTTTTTTTAATAGTGTTTAATCCTTGCAACATATGACACCACAGGCAGTAGACACTGATGACACACAAACTGAAATAATAATTGCCAAAGGAAATTTGGTAAGGAAATGTTTCAGGCCTAAGTTTAGGGTAACTCCTCATTTTCCAGTATGAGGATTGAGAAAAGCCTGAAAAAAAACCTCAGGCAGGGAGGGCAGTCCACAAGATTTGAATTGCAGATATCCAATTCACAAGTCCGTACATAAACAGCTCTGACCATTCATATCAGTTTGACATTCCTGTGAAAGTGGCTATGTGGAATAAGTGGGTCAGTCCAAAAATTACCTGTGATTTTCTAATGCAAAGTACTGAATCAAAGTTACAATGTTGATTGGTAATGCAGTAATGTTAATGTTCCTAACAAGTTTTAATTTTATTTCAATATTTTTCATCTCATGCTGATTTAAATGACATTGTCTTGCACAAAATTTAGAATATGCGATTCATTTTGGATTATTTTAAATTACTGTTGGTTGTGACAACAGTTGAATTACAATTACAGCAGTTCAAGTGCCATAACTGGCCAAATTTTATACATTTTTTATTTGGAAAGTTACATTTACAATTACTAGATCTAAGTTAAATTATTTGCATATACTACTTATAATTCTTTTTATGTTTGCTCTAATAATTATATTAATGATTAAAGGAAATATAGATTTTTGGTTTGGAATTTGTAGTAGTTATATTAATCTATTTTTGTTATATTTTTAAAAATGTGTTTAGGACAAGTACAACAGTTACTTTGGTGGATCTTATACTGGCACCCCATTGTCCTTCTGTTCTTATGCTAGTTGGTTTCGTAGGAGCACTGATAATTCACAGTCAACAAACTGAAGCTACATACCGCCTTGATTTTCTCTGGAAATTGCAAGCAACTGGTATGTAAAAAATGCATTTTATTTCTTTCAGTTACTCTTAAATGTTAACACTAATAAATCACTAATTCACACTCTTAACTGATGATAGAGACAAGATGTCTCCGAAATTGTTCGAGGTGAATATAAAAAGTTAGTGAAGTTATTAGAGTGCATGTGCCACAATATACATTCTTGTAATTATACTACTTCATGTTTTTGCCTTTATTATTGGTGCTATACATACCTAGATGTAAAATAAGCATATTATCTATTTTGGGGGGTTAAAAACAGTAATACAGAAAAATACTTAATGATTAATTGAGTAAGATAATGCAGCAACGTTACTTAAAACTACCAGGACATCTTTTGAAAGCATTTTGCTTCCATATGCTTCTGCCACCTGAAAAAATGGAGCTAGGGTTCATTATACATCTGGAATGGTTGCATTGTGCCACCTTGTAGTGGAGCAATGAACCTTCTCTTGGGAATGTCTGCAACAATAAACCAAAATATTGAAGAGTGAGTTCCACACTTTCAATTCAAATGTGTCAGAGATGTTTTTGAATAATGTTGAAGTTGAATTGATTTCAAACCTTTCTGTCCTATTGTAAGTTATTTCTGAAACTTTCAAGTTTAAAATCCCTCCAATTCTTTACTATTTGCAATGAAGGAATATCATCCTTAAAGACAGCAAACAAATGATGAATTTCACTGTGTATTAAAATATGCAATAATATTATGTTCTTTGTTCCCCAACTCTTGAATTAAAAATGACAAAAAATGGTGTTAAATTATAATGTATTAAACTCTTAAACAATAAATGTTGTACAAAAGGAATATATTATATCAAATATATGAATATATAAATTGGTTGAAACTGTAAGAAGCTAAGCCACTTTTTGCAACTTTTAGGAAGCATAAAAGAATATTTTGGCATAAACATAAGTTCATATATTTGTGCAATAAAATCTGTACTTACTAGAAGGCTAGAGGAAGATGGCTCCACAGTAACTTGTGAGGCTCGCTTGGGAGTTCCCAGGTTTAATTCCCATCAACCGCCCACTATGACCTTTGGTTTTTCATGGTTTTCCTTGGTCCATAGGCGAATACTGGGTTGGTTTCTCCTCTACCACAATTTCCTTTCCATCATTTCCCTTTCCTTCTCATATTCAGGTATGCTTCTAGGTTTTATGGTGTATGGCAATGCCAGACAGGTGGTGCAGATGCTTGCTTAAAGGAAAGAGTACCTCCTTTGGACACTAGAGAGCTACATGGTCAATGGGTTGTTAATCGCCTTCTCTAGGTAGCTCCAGCAGTGGAACAGGTTTTCAGGCTAGGAACTGTTAGGGACTTCTGCATGTCTCTGTGGCCAGTCTGCCTGCAGCCTCCTGTGGTTCCTTCACTTCATCCCTTTCTTCAGGGGGTTGTTAGCCTCAATGGGTGGTGTAGGTTACAGTGCACAAGGTGTCCCCTTCTATTGTACAATCTATACCTATACTAGAAGGCTAAATAGAACTTCATTTCTTACAAAGAGCTGCACAAGTTGTTATATATTATTTAAGGATAAATGTCAGGTATTTGCTTTCTGACTTTGCTTTTAAGCTCCATACAAAAATTTAAAATGAATAAGCCTATTAGTCAATAATATATACTGTTATATTGTTTTGACATTATAGATAATGTACTGCAATATTTAATACATTTTTACTTGTTTACCGACTTACTTTATTTAAAGTCATAATTGGTGATAGCAGTTTTTGAGTACAGTGTTGAATGGAAACAAATCAGTAAGTTGGTTCTTTCTTTCTCTGTATCACAAAACAAGGCTTATAGCTTTTCTTATTCTGACATTCATGCTTTTTGTAACTGTTCATTCCACATTTCTATGGTATGTTCATACGGTTTCTTAAGAATAAAATAACAAGATTTTTTTGTTCATCATATTTTCCAGGTTGGTGGTTGAAGCTATAAGCTGTTAGTACCACATACATTGATCTAGAGGTATAATGCTGGCCTCTAGTTCCTGAGGTCATGGGGGGGATGGATTTTTTCGGGCATAAAAATCCTTAGCATGGCTTCCTTCAGAAGGGAAGTAAAGCCGGTGATCCCGAGATAAAAACTCAATTTTTTTATCTCATTCATTACCATCATTGCCCACATTGCCCACATTGCCGTTGCACCCATCCCATAGAGATATGACATTTAATCCATATGATTACATTACTAATACACAGCATACCAGTGAGGCAGTACTTATTGATAAACTCTCTGTATTTTTGCAGAGGAGAAAGAAGACATGGAACACCTACAAGCATATAATCACAAGCTCCTAGCTAATATCTTACCTGTACATGTAGCAGAACATTTTCTATCTTCAGACAAAAATACTGATGTAAGTATTTATTGTAAGTATATCTAGAGCACAATAAAGAATAAACAAAAAACAAACAAACAACATATATTGCATCTACAAGCAAATGTTCTCTGTAAAATTAAATTCCACTTTTTGTTTTTGCAGAATATAGTTTACTTATTTGAAGTAAGAATCCTATTTTAAATGGAATGATTCTTTTGCATAGTGATTTGTGTTTGTAGAAAAACATATGTTTTAAATTTGTTTCTTTACATTCTTTCTTACTATAGGTTCTGAGCATTAATAAACAATAATTGAAACATGGAAGCTATTTTAAAAAGCAAGATACTGTACATAAATTAGTAAGGATATTAGGAAAGCTTTTTGTAATGTTTCAGTAATTATTGGGAAGATAAAACAAGTTGTTTTACTTGGAAAAAATCTATCAGGTGGACCATTTTTATAATGAAGTCCTTAAAGGATGGATCATTCAATTTCTATCAAACCATTTAGCTCTATTTTGATCGTTTGTCTGCAATATGTGTAATTGTGAATCAAATATCCTCCATACTTGTGTTAGGAAGCACCAAGTCCAATTTACACCTTGTGTTGTGACCATGTATTTCACTATTTGTTTTAGGTTTGTGCAGCTCAGTCAGACAGATTACTTTATATATGTACAAAGACACTGCAGTAAATAGTTTTTCTCTTTTGAAGGCTTCCTTACAGGACTCACGTTTTCCCATTTTGAACATTGTTCTGATACATTTCTTTTGGAGTACTAGAACCCTCTGGATAAGGGTATTACCACAGCTACCCCATACTTCTATGTCATATTGGATGTGCAAGTAAATTAAGCCATAATATATAGTTTTGAGAACATTTATATTACATATTTTTGCAAACTCTCTCAACAGGTACAGGCCTTTACTAATTTTTTTACACAGAAACAATGAATAAATGTATTACAAGAATCTTAGCTGCAGCTGAATGTATCTTTTTGGCCAAAGGGACAATGTTTTCATATGAGAGTATAGTATGCAGGTTGCATAGATGCAGAAACCTGGGAACAAGTGATTCACTGGTATATGCATTAAATATAGTATATGATTTTAACTATGGCATTAAATAAATCAAAGACCACATAAAAATTAGAATGCAGGGTATGCATAGAGTGTCATCATGTACTGTTCTGGGCACCATCTAAAACAATGAAATGTTAAGGATTATAATCACTTTAATTAAGTATACATAATTCCAAGTTAATCAAAGACTTACTAATTATCTTTAATGAAAGTGAAATGAGTTATTTTATAACATTATGACACTCGTTTTAAGTATGTTCATTTTAGAAGCTTATTGCAGTTTTAATATAACTGTATTCTTCACAGGAACTATACCATGAACAATGTGAATGTGTGTGCATCATGTTTGCATCCATCCCCAACTTTTCTGAGTTTTACGTTGAACTAGAGGGCAATAATGAAGGTGTGGAATGTCTTCGTTTGCTGAATGAGATTATAGCTGACTTTGATGAGCTTCTTAGTGAACGAAAATTCCGTTACATCGAGAAAATAAAATCTACTGGTGCTACATATATGGCTGCTTCAGGTAAAATATAAAGGCAAATTTTTATTATCATCATCATTGTTGTCATTATCGTCATTCTTTTTGTTGTCATTATGTCAAAATAAATAAAAAACTTAGGAATAAAACAACTTAAAGAGGATCAGATGAAAAGTGATAAGGTGAAATGCCCATTAAAAAGAATCTGATATGTTACATTCACATGTCTTTATCTAGTCATTCATTTATTTTTATCTCTCTTCTACAAACTATTCTTATAAAGGCTTAGTATTCTATCTACTTCATGTTTATTGAGATAATGTTTTGCAGAAATGGTTTCATCATACTTTCATTGTACGTCAGGAGGCTGAAGCAATAGTCAAGTTTCTACATACTAACCTTAAAAATCCATATTCTTTCCATTACATTGCAAGAAACAACTGAATGGTATTCACTTCAAAAAATTACAAAGTATTGACAGATTCAAAACAATAACAAAATATCTCGGAAATGGCTGATGCCATGAAAAAAATTATTTGAAGTGAATTGTGCATTTAAAACAGATATATTTTTTTATGTAGTCAGTTTTTGTCTGTCTCTCCAGTTTACCAATTGTACAAAATTTATTACGAATGAACAAGGCTTCACAGGCCCCAGAAAATTAGGATATATGTTTTATTAGTCATGTAAATATCATAAACATATTGTATTTTAATTTTCATTCTTAGAACCCTTTTTGAGAAAATAAACAATGACAAAAAATATTTCATGCAATGGATAGTTTGCATGAGAGATTTTCTTTAAGGAGATAGGCTGGTCAAATTTTAATGAATTTTTCATGCAAAATACAATTGTTTTTTTAAGTTCTACCTGAATACACCAAATCTTGCTGTAAATTTTGATGTAACCACAATGGTGTGCAATGACGTTTTACCTATAAAATCAGCTGCTATTTAAATGTCTGCGCAGTAGGCCCTATTCCATGGGTGAGAGCACTTCATTGTTGAGAAACCTGGAAAACATGATGACTGTATACATATACCAGTCAATAAAAATGCACTAAATGCAGTTATTCCTCTCTACAGTAGACTAGCACATGAATATCTACTTGAAATATGTGTGGGAGGAAAGATTCAAAATTCAAATGAGTCATTACACAACATAATTTGGTCAGAGTGTCCTAAAACTAATTTGTTCATAGACACCAAATTGAATTAACTGTTCAAAAGGCAGTGGCAGAATATAATTCTGGATCATACTGTTCTTTTATAGAACTACAGAAATAAAGTGGTCTGTCACCAAGTAATAATCTATTCTGCAAACTTTTCTTACAAAAGTTTATTTTTCTATTCAGTTTTTGTAAGACAAAGGTTTACTGAAATTGGGAAATTGTTTCATTGCGCATTTCATCATAGGTACATGAAGGTATAGGAAATGTAAAAATAAATGAACGTGGTTAGAGAAAGTCATGTGAGTGTAACATAGTCAAAAAAAATTTTTTACTATTAAGGTTCCACACAAAGAAGTATAGCAGAGAGTGTGGTATAAATACAAGGCATGAGTTGTACTGTTTTGTAGCTCTAGGCATTTGTTTCAGTGACAGCTTTAATCAGCAAATAAATACATTATCTCATAAATGGTTAATCTGCAGACTCATTTTTACTGGATCCTTTTTCCTTACCTTAGTCTTTACTTCTCATCTATACCTTTTTTATGTTACTTTTGAAACACTTTGTATTTAAATATCTTCCTAGGTTATTAAAATGCAATATTAGCTGTGTGGTGAAATAACTGGACTATCAAAACTATTAAATAGTTTTTACAGTATAAAGTTAGTTTCAAATGTCCATTGTAAACATTTTCAGGTCTAACCAAGAGTACTTGTGACATGCGAGGCTATCGACATGTAACTGCAATGGCTGACTATGCTCTAAGACTGCGTGAGCAGCTTTCATATGTTAATGAACATTCATTCAATAACTTTCGTATTCGTATTGGTGAGTACTTAATAAGCACTGTTTCTAATAACTTTGTGAATTAATAGATGGTAAAACAATACCAGGTAAACTTTCTCTAGTTTATTTTTACTATATTTGGAGACACAAAAAGAGGAATATCTTCAAGGTTCTAAACAAATTTATCTTAGTTTACCAAAAAGTTATACATATTTTATTTCACATTTCTACTGAATTTATAAAAATTTTATGGCATTCCTCTTACAAGACATGTTTAAAGTTTAATTAAATTATTGAATTAAAATCAGTACCTATAACCTAAGTCATAACTATTCAATTATTTCTTTCATGTTCAGTCATTCTTCTCAAATGAAGGTACATTTGTTTTTTGTGACAACTTTGACTTTCTTGATTTAATTTGATTTAATTTTGTTTCATCCATCTTAACAAATGCATGTTATGGGGTATATCAAGTAATAATTTGCAGAAATGAACAATGTAGATATTATATGCAATACATACAAGACTTAATAGGAACATACGTAATACTACATTCTAATATGAAATATACAAAATATAAAAGGATAAGGCATATTTTACAGATATACATAACTTACAGCTATTTTTTGTACAGAACAGATAACTGCCATGTCCAAGAAGATGCATAATTTAGTTTTAAATATTTTTATATTGAATGAAATTTATGGAAGCATTAAGCATGTGAATCACAATTAATTAAAATGATTAAGTAATAACACATGGTGACAATTCGATGGTCCAGAATGGGACATCTTTTTTAAGTTGGTATAAGAAAGAAAAACTAAGCAAGTAATTTTTGTTATTTTTGTATATTGCAACTACTACTACAAACTACTAAGAATTACATGTGGTTCAATTACATTTAATTACACACAAATAACTCTACTGAAAATCTTTTTTTTTTCCTTCAATGTGAATTTTTCCCTATGTTCATGTTATTTTTCATTTTATTTCCACACATACATACATTTAATAACACACGAACACCCAAGCCCAAGACAAGGATCAAACTTGCAATCCCCTGTGTCACAAAATACCAAAGCTAGGTACTTTAGCAAGCATGACCATGGGGACCAGTATTTTAGACTATTAGTGTGTATTTTCACCGAGTATGTGACTAACATTTGGAAGGTCTTGGGTTTAAACCCCCTGAGCCGACCAACCTGACCAAAGGTTTATTTGCAGTTTTCCTCAGTTGCTAGGTGACTGCTGGATTGGGTAATTTGATCTGCAAATTTTCCTATCATCCCTTTCATTATTACATTTCCTCTTCTTCTTCTTCTTCACCACCATACCAGGTATTGGGCTGATCATCCATCCTGGATATGCTATGATCCAAAAGTTTGCTTGCTCCTTGATAGGCTACTGACCCAAAGTATTGATATGTAAGTCCTTGGAGGACTAGTCCTCCAAAGAAGAAGGAGGAGGAGGAGGAGGAGGAGGAGGAGGAGGAGGAGGAGGAGGAGGAGGAGGAGGAGGAGGAGGAGAAGGACGATGGAGGATGATGGATTTTTTCAGGCATAAAAATTCTTAGCATGGCTTCCTTCAGAAGGGAAGTAAAGCCAGTGGTCCCATGTCATAGATTTATGGCACATAAAAGAACCTCAAACCTGATAAAGAGACCTCTGAGCAAAATTACTGGTCTGTCATGCCCAATATAGAATGGGACCCTAAGGACCACAGCAGATAAAGAACATCCATAAATAAAAAAACTCAATTAAGAGGGAGAAGAAGATGAGGAGGAGGTGGAAGAAGAGGAAGAAGAAGAGTTTGTATTTTCTAAAACGGAAAAAAATTAATTGGAAACATGACTACACCTCTTTGAAAAATTCAAAAAATCTATAATATGTCTTTCCAACACGTATTCAATAATTTTTTGTTTTGTTCACTTTTCAGAACTGGCCATCCTTTTTAATGCTCATTTGTTTTTTCTCAGTAACTCAATTCATGGCATTTGTGACTGAAATTTATTCTAATTAACAACATAAATTTTAGTTTGGAAACTTTCAACTAAGACTTTTCAGAGATCTGGGATATTTTCAACAGCTGCAGAAGTGCCAGGTAAACAAAACAACTAGTACAACTTTTGAGAGAAAATCAAAGGAAGATCCTGAGTGTTCATTTTTGGGAAGACAGGACACAATGTAAAGAGGTTGGCACATTTTAGTCTCATGCATTGAAACAATTTGTCTGACACTCTGCCACCAAGAGTGCTATTTCTGTCTTTGAATCAGATAAAACCTGTTTGGAGACATCTAGAGACAAGACAAAGTTGTTGTTAGGCTTTCCTGTATTTGAGACCAAGATGGAAGGTCATGAAAACGAATCCACATATGATTCTCACTGCCACTATATCTATTTTTTCACTTCTCAAGATTCTGTGCATAATTCTGGTAAAATGTCTCGATTATTTGAATAAAATCATTCCTTTTAGATCACCAGTTTGTTCCAGGTCAAACAGTTTTCCTCCAGCTTCTAAAGGGATGAATTCTGCTTTAGCCTACCTTGTAATTTTTCCCCATTTCATTAATTTTACATACAACTTCTTTAGTGAACATACTTTCTGACTTAGTTTTAATCAGAACTTTGTAGAAAGCTTAGGTCTAACCAGAAATGAACATCAGCCAAAATAAAGGGCACAATCTTCCGAGAAAAACAGAGCACTTTCCCTGAAATAAAAAAAATAAGATATTAAACCACCTTAAACCTAAATAATTGTGTCAATTGCAGAATCAAGTGATAATAACCATGTGTTATCATGCTGCAATAGTTTGAAATATTCAACTTCAGCAAAAGAGTAAAACTTCTTCATTTCATGGGCTCTTGGAGTATATTACTGTCTGTACAGCAATGTTTTAGCTAGTGGATGGGGGAGCACTTCCAAGCAGGTAGGGGATTAGCTACTGGAAGGCGGTAGCATTTGCTTGGTCTAAGGCAAGTGAGGGATAAAGGTGCATGATAGTGAAAGACTGTTGGCTGTTTTCCACTGTAAGTGCCATGCGTGGTACAAGTTCAAGATACTGCGTACCTCTCCCGCTAGCTAAAGCTTTACCTGACAGATAAGCTAAAACATCGCTGAACAGATACAGTATGTGAAGTTACTTTTACACTTTAACAGTGAAATATTTCATATCAAAAGGAAGGTTCCACAGCAGTTTGACGACAATTATGAAGAATATGTACTCCACATCTAATGCCAATAATTTCTTTTCTAAATCTGGCCTGCAATCCACACCATACATTGTGTTTTTTTCTGATTTGTTGACAGCACCAAAATTTGTATTGGTGTTGTTGGCGAATAATACAATCACTTTATTAGTTAGATGTTTACTGTTATGACTTTCTCAAAACAGTACATTGAAGTTGAGAGATTTCTCCTGGAAGTGAACAGGAGTAACTCCTGTGAACCCCAGTTATGGGATCAAAATCAATTTTTTAATCTTTCTATTGGAGGTAACAATGCTTGCTGCTATACTATTGCATTTTTCTAAATCTGTTTCAACCTCCTCCAGTGCCAGTGAAGTCAATACATTTCAGCCAATTGCCTCATTTTTTTGTGTGAGCAGAGGAATACATTGGCTTGTATTAAGTGTTGATAAAAAGATAAATGAATGCATAACCAGATGATAGGCACATGTACTTTCAGCCATCAATATTTTAGCTTCATCATATTTGTTGATGAAGAACAGAGTAATAAATGAACTACATACTGTCTTCTTTGTCTTCTTGTGCTTTTGCTATTTGATGTGCTGTGTATATTACTTCAATCCCCATGAGTAAAAGAGAAGTTTACATGATATGTTTTACAGGAAACTCTAGAAAATGTTTGTTATTGTATTGCACTGTTTATTTTTTCCTTTTTATCAATACTGTATGTTTGGTACATATGATATGAACATATCAAAAAAGTAGATACATTACTTATAAAGATATCCATTTAAACTATACATACAGGTTTCATATTAGAATTGTTTAGTTTTAGTTTTAACAGTTTTGAATTTTTCTTCAGCTTTTATTTTATTTTATTTGGCAAAGTATTAAACATTTTATAACTGCATGAGGTGCTCCATTTTCCAGTAATGTTGTGCTTGCTGAAAGAATATGCATATTTTTTATTTGTTTATCTAGTGCTGTGGGTCTGAATTTCTTGATTAAATTGAAAAAAAGAGCTAGCTATTTCATTTTGCAAATAATATTTCCATAATGTATGTAAGTATGTGCCAGAGGTAGAATACATAGTCATGTAAATAATGGTCTGTACGACACTCTATCTTTATTTATGTCATTATTCTGAGGATTCATTCTTGGATTATAAATATTCTTTTTGCTGGTGGTGAGTTTTCCAGAAACTAATACCATATGTTGGCAAGGAGTGATATTGACAAAATAAGTGGTTCTTAAGGATAACAATGAACTTTCATTGCAGGCTCACATATATAACAAGACAAATATGTTTAGAATACATGATGCATGTACACTGACCACACAATCAGAGAATAGCTAACTTAACTTTCATGGAAAATTATAGCAATGGTATTGCCAACTCTTTGAAAGGGTAAATCCATCAACAGCTTCTGAATATTCCATAGACTGGAATAAAAAGCTGAACATTTATAAAATATAATAGTGTACTGTATTACCTGCTTCCACATTTAAAGTAAACATAAGCTGAGAAACAGAATCCTCCTTTCTGCAGAACATGATAATTCTGGATTGCAGGTTAAGAAAGTGATGCATTTCAGAATCAACACAGACTATTTGTTTTCTGTTGTTATTAATATTAATTATTATTCTGTACATTTTCAACTTTAGCAACTGTCTTCATTATTAACCTTATCATTACATTTGTGCAAAGATAATACTTTTTAATTTCTAAAAATGTGTACAGAATTGTCCAGTGTTAAGTTGCAACTTTTACATTGTAATTTATAAATCAGGTTGCCTATAATTACTTATTTGAATGGGTGCAGCTTAAATGACTAGATTTTTATGTTGCATATGGTTCACCTTTGACATGATGTAACATTAGTCAATTCCACAAGCTGACATATAACGCTTTGTTGCTTAACCTTGGAATTGTGAATTATGTTTGAATCGAATGGTAGGGATAAACACTATAAATGCAAAAAACATTGAAAGTTGAAAATGTCCAGTGACTATAAATGCAATGTATTGAAGGAAAGAAATAATGAAATAGAGGATAGACAACTCCAGACAGCATTCTGTTTCACAAAGTGTGCATGTGTGAATTGGATTGTAGGTAGGTGGAGTTTGAGAACACCTTTCTTCTTCCAAAGAGTACACTATAACATTAACTTTTATATTGACAGCTGCTTTCAAAATGCAGTAAAACATATTTTAGTGTAATAAAGGTAAAAAAAAATTGGATAAAATAGTAAACTGACAGGACAGCTTATATAATGAGACTGTCTCAGCAAAAAATGGACATATGGTTACCTGACATACTATGCTGAACAGTATATAAACTAAATGTATTTCTTTTGATATGAGTGTGTACATCAATATATGTAGTAGAGTTGTTATAATTTGAGGCACTTAAATGATTTTCAGTCGAATTATATAATATATAAATTCAATAACAGCCCACCTTAAAGCAATATGTATATGTAACAATATATAAAAAGTGTATATTACAGTCATTGTAAATGTTTATATTATTGTATACATGTGTAACAATGCTATGTGAATGTATTACATAATTTAATGATGTAGGAGCTGTGAGAATAATAGGTTAAAAGTTGCTAACAATGAGGTAATGATGAGGTAACTTTGAGGCAATAATGAGTAAGAATGTTTAATAATGCTACTAGATTATTGGAGCAACAATAATGTAAATTTTGAGACAGTTTATAAAATAGCCAATCAACAACCAGAAAAAAGCTTAAGTTAAATAAAAATATTCTATTGAATTAGGAATAGCCAATCAGAGACTTGAAATACAGAAATTTACAAATTTAGGCAGAAGAAATCAAGTCAGTTGCTTGTAGACAGTGTTCCTAACCGGACGCGAGATGTGTCCTCGAGAAATTTAATACATATTAGTGTGAGAGAAAAATAGTTTACGTGTTAAAAAGTGCAAGTAATTAACAAAAGAATCTCACCACTCTCTATATCAGTGAAGTGTTATTTAAATTGTGTCAAGGATTAATAAATGGAGTGAAGAAAAACTTAAAATCTATGTAAGCCTACATTCTTCAGTCGCACCACTCCCTGCTAAGACATTCATGTTTCTAAAAAATAAATAAATACGGACGCAGCCGAGGCAAACATACATATAAATATTTAAAGAAATAGTCAAAATTACAAAGTTAATATTTTTTTAAACATTTTGGGGCAAAGGCCACCGGAAAGTACATTTGGGGCTACCAGAAACTTTTTACCATACGTGCGGTTGCAACTACTTAAAGTTCGGCTCCCCAATAGTTGAAATATAATACATCTTCAAATTTCTTTTCAAATATGTGAGTACCTCAAGGTTACACACTGAGCAAATGTTATAATCCAAGTTCCCTAATATGGTGCACATAAATAAAAGCTTCATATCTTGAATCCATTTTGTTTAATAAGTTTTTCACATGCCTTTTTTAATTTTCATGAGATTTCCCAGCTTCATTACCCCTTTGGGAAGAATTTGAATCAATTAGTGACCCTTATACACCACTTGAGACTAATAACAGGAACATGTTTTGAAGATCATTCAAGCTATGTTCAATTGCTAATTCAAAACTAGATTGAACAACTTGCCCACATCACCTACTTTTGATGTAGGTGAGTTTGTAGCCTTATTCTGATGGTTCCATGAACTCTCTAAAATCTTTTGGTGGAATTTCAAATTTGAAAATTCTGTCTTTATTTATCCAAATGTAGATTTGTTCCCAAGTAGCGAGTTCCTGTTGCATTGCATTTTGAAAGTATAGGAGTGGAATTTATATCATGATTTCTATTCCAGAAATGAGTGTTCCTTAGCTCTAATTTCCAAATTCCTCTTTGCTTACCCTTTTTAGAACTTGTCTGCAGCTATTGCATTCAATTTTATAAATGCCAGACTTTTTGTTTAAGGTGTTCTTTGTTCTTTAATTCAAAATTTTTTCAAGGAAAATCTATTGTTCCTTTTTCAGATTCTCATTCATTGTCTTTTTAGGTAACAATTGCATATTGTTCTATGATATTTTACAGGTATTAACATTGGACCAGTTGTAGCAGGAGTCATTGGGGCACGTAAACCACAGTATGATATCTGGGGTAATGCTGTGAATGTTGCTAGCCGAATGGATTCTACAGGTGTCGTGGATAAAATTCAGGTAATGGATTAGAGTCATTGGCATATTTTGTACATACAATAGTCTGCAACATTATAGCTGACTGAATCAACATTCACCTTGGTAGTATAGTCATATACCTGCTGCCAGTGAAACTCAACCTATATAGTTTTAAAATTTAGTTATGATTCACTTGGGCCAAACTATTATTTTTAATGGAAAAAAGATTACCGTGCATTAAGTAAGCCTTACAGTGCTTCAAACATATATAGAGTAACCTGTGCAAAATGTGAAAAACAGGTATGCATAGTTAGTAATCCCCTTAAGAAATCAAATACTAGTATAAATGATATCTGCAAAAATAGCAAAATAAGGACTAACTTATCAGTTTTCCACCAAAACATCCAAAGTGCAAGAAACAAAAAATGTAATATTGAAGTGCTATTAGCATCTATCTAAAAAAACTTCAGTGTAATAGTTTAACTAAGCATTGGTTGGGAGAAAATGAAACAAAATATTTCAATGTAACAGCTAGTAAATTCTGTAGATCAAATAGAAAAAATGGTGGATCGTTCATATATGTAAAATCATCACTTAAGAAATTGACAAGTTTAAATACTTAAATCCAGAAGAACATTTTGAAGCCAGCATATGTGAACTAATAGATAGCAAAATAATTCTTATTTGTGTGTACAGATACCCCACAAGTAATATTCTAATTTGTTTACAAAATTTGGAAATTATTAAGCTCATTCAAAACAAATTCAGAAGTTCATATATATATAACACTAGAGCTAAGCATAATCTATTTGTAAATTCACACAGGACTAAACATTATAAAAGTAGCATGCTGGCATACATCTATATAATAAGCTACCTGAATACATAAAAACTATTGAATGACAACAAAAATTTAAAAGGATGTTGCTAAATTTCTTAAAAGACTACAGATTTTATAGTGTAGATGAATTTCTAAATCTATAATTATTGTAAAATTGAAATTTCTCATTTGATGTAAATTATAAATAATGTGTATAATAATCTGACATAACCTACATGTGCATGTTTTAATGGATGAATAACAAATGAATAAATGAATGATATATTACATAACACAAGCAGTATAATGTGTTACAAAATATCCTAATGATGTAACACTGAGCAAAATGGCTGCATGGTAATGTTGTTGTTGTTGTTATTATTCACATTCACCAATGGCACTGGGGATTAATTGATCTCCATCATTTTTCCTCTGGCTTCCCAATATAAAGTCGTTAAGTTATCACTTTTAAGGTCTTTGCATTTGGTGAGATGTTGTTTGTTCAGGATGACATCTTCTTCACAGAGAGTGTACTTGGGTATAGGTACACATTGTATCTTGTAGAGATGTTCTGTGAGGCAATCATGGCCAGTTGCCATCCTAAATAAGGCCACTGCAGTTTTCCTTGGCAATTTTTGTATATCAACTCTATATTTAATATTCTTATAATCTTTATCTTTCAATTTATCTTCTTCATCAAGCCTCTGCTGTCTTTTAAAATGTTGTTTAATGTTATTTAATTGTTTATTTATTTCTGTTTGTCCTACAGGTTTTATTTGTTGTATTGCACCTTTCTTTGCTAATTGATCTGCACGTTCACTGCCCAAAAGTCCGACATGAGCTGGGATCCATTGTAGAGTGACATGATTTCTAGTTTCAATTCTTTAATTAGGCTTCTTATTTCTTTAATATCTCTTGTTGTTTTATTATTGCAATTTACTATCCCATCTATGGCTGATTTTGAGTCTTTATAAGATGACTATTTTTTGTTTTATGTATGGTCTATATAAAATGTTGTGTAATGCTGCTTATTTAGCTGTTAATTCTCCATCATAGTGGTTTCATGTTTCATCTAATGTTAGATACTGTGCAAAATGTTTTCAGTATGCTCCTGCACCAGCATTTCTTTTATTGATGAGGGATCCATCTGTATATATTCGGAGCCATTCTTTTTCTGGATATCTTTCATTTTCCATAGCTATTGCTATGGCTCTCATTTCATCTGGTATATTGTTTCGCTCGTGTATTGTCTATATCAGCTCATTCTGATATTGTATATCAATATATTCTATTGGACTCATTACCTCTGTTGTAATTATATTCTTGTATTTTAAGTTATTAATATATGTTCTGAAGCTTATTTGAGTTTTTTAATTACTTAGTGTCTGCTGTGTGGTACCATTTGTATCTGTTTCTATTGACTTGCAGTTTTTGTGCTAGAACAATTGCTTTCAACTCGTGCTCCAATTCTATAGCCATGTTTTTTGTGAAGCTCTGTAGTACTGTAATTGGTGTTGTTTTTACAGCTCCTGTTATTATTCCTAGTGAATTATTTTGTGCATGGTAATGTGAGAGACTGCATTTGGAAGGTCTCAGGTTCGATTCCCATCGACTACCCACTCTGACCTTGGGTTTTTCATGGTTATTCCTGGTGTATAGGCGAATGCTTAGGTGGTTTTTCATCTACCATGATTTCCTTTCCATCATTTCCCTTTCATTCCACTTCTTTCTCATCTTTCAGGTGTGCTTCTAGGTTTCGTGGCATATGGCAATGCCAGATAGATGGCACAGATGCCTGCTCAAAGGAAAGAGTATTCCCTGTGGACACTAGAGGGCTGCTTGGTTGACAGGTCATTCATTGCCCTCTCTGGGCAGCTCCAGTAGTGGGACAGGTCTTTGAGCCAGAACCTGTTAGGGACTTCTGCACATCTCCATGGCCTGTATGATTCCTTCACTTCATCCTTCCTCCTGAGGGGTGGTAGCTGCAATAGAGCTCCCTTAGGATGTAGTCCCCCTCTGTTGTGTACCCTATACCCTATACTGATCTGACAGTAATGATGAGCAACTCAGGTCCTCCAAGACTGTGAATGAAATGAGTGCTCAAATGTGCTAAAGATCCATTGAGCTGAGGGTTGCTGTCTCTGTAAGGGAAAACTCTGGAAAATACTTTATCCGGATAATTTATCTCAAACTAAGTTCCAACTCAGTCCCTTCAGGTTAGAAATCATACATGCTGCCCCACACCATAAAGATAGGCAATTACAATGATACAAGAATTATTAAAGAAGAAGAAATAAATTTTACATTTAACTCACAAAATGCAGCCTAAATGAAGATACTATAATAATGTAAACAAAATACCTAACTATTGTCTATATCACACACAAAATTCACAACACATGGAGAAGGCACTTTGAGATATATTTTGAAATTATAAAATTATGAATTTACAGAGTAAGACATGGCTTTCTGAGCTTTCACAAATGCTCTGACTTGATTTCTAGCCATTTGTTGCAAGCCATAATGAAGAAAACAAAAGAAGCTTAAGTTGAGTGAAGACAACAGCAAACCAACTTTGCTGCTTTATCAGATCATGCTCTAATCTATAAGATCAGTACCTTTGAATAACCAACAGGGATACACTTCCCTTAATAGGTAATTGTTTGCATTTTGATATCCAAAAGATACTGCTGCAACATCTATCTGCATAATAGAAGTCCTTGCCTTCGTTTATTTATCAGCTGTAAAAAATTGTGTAATTCACAACAACATCAAGAATTAGATACATAAGATATAAAATAGAAAACACATTTAAATAAGTAAAATATATACACTAATCATTAGCATTAAATAACAAGTTAACTATACAGTAGAGTTGCAATTATCTGAGCTAATTGGGATTGAGACTACCTAAGATACAAAAAAACTCAGATAAAATGGAGATAATATGCCTGGTAATAAATAGGTCATAAGTTACTAAAAATGCTTAAAACTGCATAGCAAATGTTTATTGCAATATAATTTTTAAAATTTATATTGAATACTTTAACATAAATAGATTACAGTACTAAATGAAAAAATTACTTTTTGGAAATGTCTTTTTGGGCTAACCTCTTGCCTCTCTTGGATGCTAGCATCGCACTGATGCAAAAAATATGTATGTTTATTTTCTAACATCATCTCATTTAACCCGGAACCTCAGTTAATCATGAGTCTACTGTATTAACATCTTATATATGAGTTTAAAAGTGTATAGGCTTAGTTGAATATATACAATAAGTCTTAACATTACATACAAATTTTTATAGTGTACAAAACTGAGAAGGGTTGACAACCTTAAATTATGGAAGTATGTAAAAACACTTCAACAGTATAGATTTTTACTCAAATTATCATACATTTTAAAAAGTATAATGTTACTTGCTATTCATGGTATTACGATATACAAGCTACACAGGTAGCACTTTGTCAATGTTTAATGTTCTTCAATGAAAATCACATGCATTTTGACAACAAAAGTCTAGTAAGTGTACAATAATCTTTGAAAAAACTAAGTCTAAAACACTACACTAAAACTGATATGACCCAGTGTACTACTACACTTATTTATATCAACATTACATACTGGTGGAATTATGCAAAGCCGTTACAGTATGACTTTGCCTTATGGAAATACCATAGCAAATATGCATCACACGGTCAACCTAAGAGTGCATGCTTAATTAAGTATATTGCATACTTCAAAGCTACATAATCATGCTGATTTATTAACAAATATTAATAGACTTACAATATTGTAGAGTGTAATTCAGTGTAAGTAATACTAAAGCTGTTTTATTAATATTATATTAATAACTTTAAAAGTATTGTATATTTTCCCAGTATAGTAAGTCCTACCAGCAGTAAAATTATTGTATGTTCCCATAATTATCATCCACGTTGGCAACCCTGAACCTGAGTTCTTTGTGTATACAATTAACCTTTGGGGGTCAGAACCTTCCTTGCTAAAATATAGCGAGAGCCAAAAGATTACAAACCGGCTGCACTGTGTTTTTGCTGTCTGCATCCTCGGCGCTCGTTGCTGTCTGCTGTTATCATAGAAAAGCGCGGATGAAACCACACAACATTTTTAAAACTATTTTTAAAAGCTTTACTTAACAACCTTATGAAAGTGTGTTTGAGGGCAGAATTATTAGTAGAGATTTGTAGCCCCCTCGGTCCTCCAACCTAATCCCTGTGATTTCTATCTATGGGGTAACTTAAAACAAAGTGTACAAGACAAACCCACACACCCTGGAAGTATTAAAACAAAATATCCGCCAGGAAATTTCCAGCATTTCTCAACGTGAACTACGGTGAGTGATGGATAGTTTCCTAAAGAGGTGCCAAAAATGTATAGACGACGGTGGCCAGTTTCAACATCTCCTTTCATAAAGTTGGTAAATAAAGTCTTTAAGAGTAGTTTTAAAAATGTTGTATGGTTTCATCCGCGGCTTTCTATGAGCGGCAGACGGCAACAAGCGCCGAGGATGCAGACAGGAAAAACACAGCGCAACCAGTTTGTAGTTTTTTGGCTCTCTCTGTAAATGTAAAAATGAATAGCAAAAATCGCTTCGTTAAAATATTATTTTTCTAGGTTGGTGGGAACAAGATACTTCCTAATCGTATCATTGGTAGCACTACATTTACACTGCATGTCTTAGACAATATTGCCAAAGGTGACAGCAACAGAAACTGTACTTAAGATGACATGGGTACAGCCATATTAAGCTATCAGGAGCATGTTTTCATTTTGGTGCTAAATTTGAGTGGTTTCCAAATATGTATAATATCTCTGAGTTTAGAACATAACTAGAAACTCTATTTTGTAGTGTAATAAAGTGGCCTTCAGCAGTAATATAAAATACTTCACAGTGGTCATTAATTCTCATGTTACAACACCTCTGCCATTAGAATATACACAACATCCTATCCTAATTTTAATTCCATAGTCACAATTCCAAATGTGACTATAGAATTATTTAAATATTTCAGCTCAAGATTAATTCGTATTTATCATTTGAATCGTACAAATTGTTTAAAAAATGGATTTTTGCACATAAACCTACCCCTTAATATTTTTCTAGTTATGCCACTGATTTTATTACTATAAAAACTGCAAAATATATTGTTTCTGTCAGTAATACGTATTTACATTTTTACTTTAAATTATTTACAAATTCATCTAGAGAATAAAAGCACCCTTCAATACAATATATCTTTGGCTTTTTTTTAAAACTAGTTTTACACATTATATATGTATGTATATTTGTGTTTTCCCTTGTATAATGGTCATGTATATGTTATTTGTTTTATTCCTATTTGCTATAAATTTTACATATGTATATAAGTATATTGACCTACGTATATTAGATATAAATTTGCATGCACCTACTGCCTCTCTCACTCTGTGTTTCTCTCCAATTGAGGAGCAATGGCTCCAGTCTTGCCAAACGTACATACGAGGTGTGATCAAAAAGTTTCCAGAATGATGTCATGAATACTACACAACAGTTTGTTTTGTCTAATCTGCACTGTCACCCTCGAAGTAGTCTCCTTGGGAGTTGATACACTTGTCCCAGCGCTTCTGCCACTGCTGGAAGCACCACTGGAAGTCCTTTTCTTTCAACATGTTCAGAGTCTTCTTCAATTTGCGATGGATGACATCAATGTCCTCAAAACGGTGTCCTCAGAGCCGCATTTTAAGTCGTAGGAAAAGAAATAAGTCCACTAGTGCCAAATTTGGAGAATAGGCGTGATGGGGAACAGTATTCATCCTATTTTTATCCAAAAATTGTGAACAGAAAGGGCTTTGTGCGTGGGCGTATTGTCATGATGCAGGAACATGTCCAAATTGTCTTTCAAAATGCTTTGAACACTTCCAAAGGAGAGTCTAATGAGTCAGAAAGTTCTCTTATTTTAATGCGCCTATCATTTAAGACCATTTCCCCCACCTGATTGATATTTTCATCAGTTTTGCTGGTACAGGATCGCCCCGAATGATCTGCATCTTTAACTGATGTCACACCACTTTTAAATTTTGAAAACCTGAGTGGTTGAGTAATGCTTGAGTTTTAGCCATAACTTCCTCCCCATAAGCTGTTCTAAACATTTCATAGGCTTTTGTTGCAGTTTTACCGAGTTTAAAGCAAAATTTGATGTTCGTTCTTTGTTCTTCGTAATCTGACATTTTTGCTATGCAGAAAAATCGCAGCACATGCAAAACACATCTTCACTTCAGAGTGTCTACCTCATCACTGCATGATCACAGGAAGTTACATGACCTCTCATTTTTATCAGGAAGAAGCGCTGCATGGGCAAGAATTAAAGAAATCTCAGCGTCAGCATTGTTGTGAAGCCATTCCAGAAACTTTATGATCACACCTCGTATGAGCAGCTTCAGCATGCTGATCACATGCCTTACTATGATCAGTATACAGAAGGGTGATCATCATGTACACTGCAGAGCTCTGTCCATGATGTCCTGTTTGGATGGAGGCAGAAGACACTTTAGGCATGTGGGTAGGCCTTGGTTCATTGGGGCTTTTGCTCCATGGGGAGAGGAAAGTACGAGCTTTGCTTAAAATAATCAGGAAAATGAAGTTAAAAAATTGTAAAATATTTCCACCTCCACCTCCTCCTCCATGAATATTGAATTCAATGCACTGAAGCATATACAATTCACACAGTTACTGAGGAGTAAAGATGCTTGCTTTACTTAACAGCTTTCTACCTATAACATGTTTCACAGGTACTCTTCCACATTCTCAGCTACAACTGCCTGTCAGAGATTTTCAGAATAACTTATATTGGAGCTGGAGTTCTGGTGGTGTTTCAAGAAAATGAAGAGGAGATTTCTGCTTTGAGTGTGTTGTTAGTCATTGCTTACATTTGAATTCGTTGAATCTACAACACTCTTTCATTAACCTGTTCATTTTTGCATTTTATATACCCTAAAATTTGTATTCTGTACATCTTCTGGATTCCATTTGTGTCTTTTACATCTGCACAGTTTACAGTATGTTTGTATCCACTATTATAATTGTGTTTTCTCACCAATTTCTTTCCTAATTTCCCTATTTGTGTTCGGTTTTATGCTGAAAATCTTACAACAAATGTCCTTATTTTGAAAAAATAATCTTCATTATTTTTATTTTTAAAAGTATTATGTTTCTTTTAAAAATTCATCACTTGCAATGTCTTCTTACTTTGCCTCCTATAAATTTTATGCCTACATGGAAAAAGAACAGACTACCTACATTTTAACAGCTGTGATTTCACATTAACAACAAAGTATCATTTTGTGTTTATTGATATGTATTTTCAGTCCGTCTACAATTTTCTCAACAGATAACTTTAATAAAACCAGACTTCATTTGTGACTTCATTTTAGTCCCATCTTTTGCATCTACAAGGGTGGATCAAATATAAACCAGAATTTTCCACTAGTGATTCACACAGCGAGTGAACGAGTTTATGGCCTTGAATGGGCAGTGGTAGTATGTCTGGAGGCACTCCTCTGATGGTCATAGTCAGGAAGCACAATGAGTGAATACAAGGCACACAAATCTGTTGAGCAATGCATGACTATAAAGTCTCTTACCAAGGAAGATATAAAGCCCTTTGAAATTTTGAGAAGCTTGCAGTCATAGTTCAAGACAGGAACTTTTTGAAGACCAAAGTATATGAGCAGGACAAAAAATTTTCATTGGAACAGCAAGTTGTGGAAAATGACTCCACCACAATGACCACAGACCAGATTTACAATAGAAAATATTCATGCTGTTCATGATCTTATTGAGGTGGATGGGCACATAATCATCTCCATAGTTGCTCAGCAGTGAGATCAGCTGTGTGAGCGCTCAGTTTATCATTGATAATGAACTTGATGCCCAGAAAGTTTCTGCCGAGAGAGTTCCTTATCTCTTTACTCAGATACAAAAACATGTTTACCTGGAAGTCTACCAACGGCTCTGAACTTGCTACGAGGAAGGAGAAAAGTTTTTGTGCTGAATTGTCACTTGAATGAAACTTGGATCTGCCTCTACACACTCGAGTCCAAATAAGCAAACAGAAAGGTAAGCTGCAGAAGAAAGGTGAAGCTGTGCCAATCAAGGTCAAACAATGCTTGTCAGATGAAAAGGTATTTGTAATTGCTTTTGGGACTCAACAAGCAATTTGAGGATGGACTTTATTCATGAAAGAAGTAGAGAATGTTGCCTATTACTGCAGGCTTGTGGTTGAGACATAAGCTGTTTACTATAGCAAACAATGTCAACAAGTCATCCAAAATGTTATTCTTCTCCAACACAAGAGCATAAGTTCACATAAGCTACATTAACATGTGAAAAGCTGGAAGAGATTCCTGGACAACTCTGGCACATGCTTCTTATAGTCACCTGCCTGTACCATTCAAAGAGGTACTGGGAGGAAAATTACTTGGTGATGACGTATGATAGACCGGCATGAAGCCATTAGGAAGAAGTAGTAGTATCGGAAAGCTGCAGAAAATATGGAGAGAAGATCTGCAGTCAATATCTAGTGACTCTCCAGTATAAAGCATGAAGAAAAACAGGTTGATAACCTACATAAAAGACAAAGAAGAAATAAGATGAGGTGTAAGTAGAAGATTTTGTGCACAAATGGAAACTTTCCTCTTCTATCTTTGCATATTAGGAAAAATGTAGTTTGAAATCATAAGACTATATAGAAAAGTGATATAGTATTGTTGCACCTTTTCATTGGTTCAGTAATTATTAAAACAAAATCTTGCTTATATTTAATCCACCCTCATGCTTTCTTTGCTCTTTTTTCATGTCTAACATAAAGAGTGCACTATTTTTATAAACTTCCTCTGCAATACACCTAACTTAATTTTCTGGTTTTTAATCAGTGTGTCCCTGGTAGTACAAAATGTTTAGCCTATAGGTTTAACATTATAAGCATCTTGCTGTCTTAGACTCTCTTTAGTAATCTTATTATAAATAACAGTGATATCTGTGGCAATTTATGAAATGTACCAATACTATGTGGGCTGTCCCAGAAGTATCTGACCTAACAAAGAAACACATAAATTTTGGGAAAAAACATCTTTATTTCTCTACATAGTCTCCTTTCAGCTCGATACACTTTTCCCAAGCTGTGTTCAATAGATTCAATACCCTGTTTATACTGAGAACCATCAAGTTCTGCAAAATAGCCATCAACTGCTGATTCCAACTCTTTACTGTTGGCAAATCTTTTAGCACCAAGCTATTTCTTCAACTTTGGAAACAGAAAATAACCAGAGGGGGTGGAGTGTGAACTGGTGCATTGTCTTGATGAAACAAAAGTTTATTTTTCATTAAATGCGGACATTCATTCAAATGCTGCAATAAGTTTGCATAATACTTGCCACTGTTTGCTTTTCCTTTTTCAGGATAATCAATGAAAAGCATTCCACAAACATTCAAAAAAACTGGTGCCAAAACAGTCTCACTTTCTTTGGAGCCGATTCTCTCCTTTCAATCCACTATTTTGACTGCTCCTTCATCTCGGTGTGAAGCGATGGAACCCATGTTTCATCCATGATTATGAATTGACACAAAAACTCTGCATTATTGCAGCAAAACATTCGACTGAAACATCTTCACAATGCTGCTTTTGTTCCATTGCGAGAAAATGCGGCACCCATCTTGCACATACCTTTCTCATGTCTAAATTTTCAGTCAGTATGTGATGTACAGCACTTTTTGAAATGCCTACGATGTCTGCTAGCTTGCACACTCAGTTGACAGTCATCCAATACTATTTTGTGGATTTTCCTCACAATTTTAGGCTTGGTCACCTCATTTGGTCGACCACTGCTATGTTTGTCTTAGCAGCTCATATGGCTTCGCTTAAACTCTCTTTACTGTTGTAAACGAAGGAGCAGACTTCTCCAAAGTGGAATCTAGCTCAGCTTTAATATTATTTGGACTAATACCTTTCAAATGAAAGCATTGTATCACATAACGATGACAAGCTTTATCCATGTTTACAAATTTGCTGAGAGCGTTCACCATTGATGGCTGCCAAACAATTACTAAAGACATAGCATCATCAAACTTCAGACTTAAGCTTTATAAGGTTGGAACTTTCTACCAGAGTCATTTGTTTGAAACAACAACCACTATCTATACATCAGGTCGGGTAGTTCTTGAACTGTCCTCGTAGTATAACTAGTGTGGTAGTTAACATTTGAAGGTGAATACACCTCATAAGCATTCAACAAGTCCTTACTATAGCTGAAATTAAATGTGTAAAGCATCTGTAACAACAGTTTCACCATATATTTAGCTTCGGACACCACTTGATGGCCCAGGTGTTGGGATGTTTGGATGACTGCCCCTGAACAATCTAACAGGACAGTAGCTGAACCTCTTGCTTGGCATCTTATCCAACTAGACTCTTTCCTGTGGTGATTTGCAAAGAATTAAGTGTACCTACTATGCACCTGTGGAGAACCATGACATGCATGTAGCTAGAACATAGTGTTAACAGTAGCACAGGTGTGTCTAAGGTTCACTAGTTCGTGAAATCAATGCACTGATAGCACATCTCATTTCAGAAATAGTAGCAGTGGTAGTTTTAATTGACACAACCAGAATGGTCATAAAAAGTATACTTTTATCGTTTAATTAAAGACGGAGGAAAAATGGTCAAAAGTGCAATATGAATTCGAATATTACTTTAAGAAAATGTAGAGGGAATAGCATAACTGTAATATTAATCTACAGGGAGAACCTAAAGACTACAAACCGGCTGCGCAGTGTTTTTCCTGTCCGCGTCCTCGGCGCTCATTGCTATCTGCCGCTATCATAGAAAGGCGTGGATGAAACCATACAACATTTCTAAAACTACTTTTATTAAAGGCTTTACTTACCAACTTTATGAAAGTGTGTTTGAGGACAGAATTATTAGTAGAGATTTGTGGGCCCCATCAGTCCCCCGACCTAACCCCCTGCAATTTCTATCTCTGGGGTAAGTTCAAACAAAGTGTACAAGACAAACCCACACACCCTGGAAGAATTAAAACAAAATATCTGCCAGGAAATTACCAGCATTTCTCAACGTGAACTACGGCGAGTGATGGATAGTTTCCTAAAGAGGTGCCAAAAATGTATTGACAACAACGGAGGCCAGTTTCAGCATCTCCTTTCTTAAAGTTGCTAAGTAAAGTCTTTAAAAGCAGTTTTAAAAATGTTGTATGGTTTCATCCACACCTTTCTATGATAGCAGCAGACGGCGAGCACCACGCAGCTGGTTCATAGTTTTTTGGCTCACCCTCATCTATCAAGGCATAACGACTATCTGAAACTTGTATATTTGATCCAACATGACTAATTCTCTAATCTAATATCTATTTACACTTCCCTAGTTTAGGATATGTAATACAATCAAATATTTTATTTGCTCTTCATTTCATCTGTTTATTAATAACAGTGCAACTATTGTGTAATGTTATTTTTTCTTTCTTTCATTTCAGGTAACACAAGAGGTGTATCAGATCCTCCAAGCAAAAGGTTATCCTCTAACATGCCGTGGGACAATTAAGGTGAAAGGAAAAGGTGAAATGGTAACTTACTTCCTCAATGGGTATTCCACAACTGCGAATACTCCTTCCAGTGCAGGAACACCAAGCCAAGAGCAATCCATTGGTGACCGATCTTCACAGTCAGGCTTGCGAAGCTAAATTCGAACATCCATGTTGCACAAGTGTTGAATTATTACATTAAAAATGGAAAGGAGCATAAATAATAATTATAACTGTCAAAATGTGGGTGTTAAAAATGAAAGTGCTAGGATTTACAGGAAACTAAATGTTTTCTTCACTTAACAGGGTAATAGTATTTTTACTGTTTTCACCGCTGTAAACATTGGTGATACAAATTTCTTTTCCATTTCACTGTGAATCTCCTCTATATGAGAAATGACATATGTTAAAGAGCAATGAATGCAAGACTGTGTGGCAAACCTAAAAACTTCTAAATGAACTTGGCTGCAAATAATGCTATATGGTATGAACTTGTAAGAAGTGATGTGCATAACATTTTAAAAAAAAGAAAGATGTTTCTTGAACAGTTCTTATCTCTCCATGATTCCTTCTGATCTATATATGCATCTTTGTGCAGCAGTGACCAAAATTGCTTCATATTTCTGGTTGCAGAACATAATTTTAAAGTTTTATGAGGCAAATCCCAAAGATTTCTACATGTAAGCATTATTGTTTCTTTACAGTCAATTTTTATGTGAATGGTTTGAAAGCTGAGTGATCAATGTAGAGCCAAACAATAAAAATGAGAAGCAGAGGTACCAGTAATTTATTTAATGTAAGCATTACATAGATATTAGGGCTCCTTAGCGTAACAGGCACATACATGCGAGGTGGACATCCTATATGCACAATGTTTCTTAGGTATATATCCAAATAGTAAATACTTGACCATAGTTTGGATTTATGTGAATCTAGTTGGCATTACACAAAGGAATTTTAATATTTTGAATGATATTTTGTTACTTTAATTTTTAATTTGGCTCCTTGTACCATTTAAACATGAAATTCACGTAAAGTGTTATTTTTATGTTGAATTCCCCACTATCCCCCTAGAACCTGAACTCCCTACAATTTCCTATGACATTTATAATTACAGACCAAAAGTTCTCTATTATGAATACTCATAGAAATGAGAGGAAGGACAAATTTGCAGAATTACTTTGAGGTAAGCGTGATAGGTGAAAGGTTAAAACCCTCTGGCTCCATAGTTAATAGTTTGTAAACATTTAGAGTTACAGGAGATATCCTTCAATATCAACATTTTATGAAATAGGAGCAAAATTTTTAGAAATGAAAAATACCTATCCTTGCAAAACACACATTTAAAAGTTCTGTACATGACATATAACCTGCATCTACTGAAAAGAAATAAGTAGTATGTTCAGTCTGAATTATAAATATTGGTTGGGTCGTTTTTGACATTATTCCATATGCACTCTTCTCTTTACGTGTTTAATGTAAATAATTCCATTAGTAATAGATTTTATTACACTATAAATATAGAGAAAATAATCACAATTACTTACACAAAGGTTTAAGCAGTTTGAACATCCATAAATTTTAATAAAAAATATTTTTTAGTACCAGACATGTTTTTAATACTGTTTTAATATTTTGCTACTGCAGTTGTGATATTCTGAGCATGTGTGATCACTTGATCCATTAGGAAGCCAGATACAGCTGTGAGTGATCGTCACTTTGTGTTTTCCTGTTGTTGGAGTATTTCAAACAACCTGCCAACTGTGAAGTCGGATCAGTGATTCATTTTTTGAATGCCAGAAATGTTATGCCTTCAACGTCAAATGTGTGAGGTTTATAGGAAAACAATAATGAGTGCAATGTCTAACCACACACAGCCAAATAAACTCAAGATCTGATCACATCATCATTTGGTTGGGAACAATTCAACCACTCTCTCTACAGTCCATATTTGACACCAAGCGATTTTCATGTTTCTTGATCTGAAGAAATTCCTTGGTGGAAAACATTTCAATGGCGATAATGTTGTGAAAGAAGAAGTGCAGACTTGGCTTTCATCAATGATGGCATCATTTTTTGATGAAGGCATACAAAAACTGCCCATTATGACAAGTACCTGAACAATGGAAGTAACTATGTGGAGAAGTAGTGAAAGGTAATGAATTATAATAAAGTATTTGGAAAATAATGTTCTGTTATTTTTTAAAAAATTATTGGTACTTACTTTAAAAACATGCCTTGTGTTATAATAAAGGCTTTTTTTAGGTTTTGGTGTTATCAGGAAACTTCACTACACACATCTTCAATATTGGAATAAAATGTTCAAAGAAATAAATATCACACCCTATCATTATTACTATTGTAGTAAACCAATTATCTAAGCCCAGAGGATCACAGTTATAGGAGGGATAATTCAGGGTAGAGGTTAATACTAAAAGGCTGAAGGGAGAAGAGAGAGAAGGGTAGAATAAATAATGTCAAATCTAACATTATGCCAGGTGATTTATTCTATCTATCATCACCCCTAAGGGCTACTCTAGCCACTTCAATAAATGCACATACCTGTGGGAGTTCTTGCTGATCTTGATGTTCACAAAATAAATATTAAACAGCTCTGGAAATGTGAGCGACAGCAGCAGGGTGTCTGACAGAGAGACTGAGACACTCAGTGCTTCTGAGGTCACGTGACCTACTTTAGGGTAGCTTATACTCTTTTTTTTTTATGCTGACTATGGGGGTCATTGAAAGTTTTGAGAATGGGTAACAATGAGTAATGTTAAGCCAAAGCAGCTTTTCCTAACTTCAGATTGAAGTTCCGATAGCAACATATGCAAGTCTGGCGCACTCCAACAATGGGCATCATCAGCACCACGTGTGCATATATAGTAGGTGTTGTTATGCCATATGTTAGGATAGGTCTCAAGCGAGAGCATTTCCGTGCTATGATTTTCTATGACTTTAAAGTCATTTAAGGGAGAGAGAATGCCTTGAAAGACTGCTCTTCGCAATCCACATTATCGATGGTATGCAGAGTTTAGAAGAGGAAGGGATTCCCTTGGAGATGAAGACTGAGCAGAATGGCTGGCTACAGCAGCAATGGATGAAACTATGGTGAAAGTAGAGCACATGTTGCGAGAAGATCACTGTTGCACACATGGTTAGATTCAAGAAGCCCTAAATATTGGATCAGCAGCAGTGAAGACAATCCTTAAAGAAAAACTAGAAATCAGGAAGTTCTGCAGTCACTGGATCCTCCACCACGTCATAAATGAGCAGAAATAAGCATATGTGCAATGGTGCCAGGAAATGATTAAAAAATTCAATGGAGGAAGATCCAAAAACATATTTAACATTGTAACAGGTGACGAAATGTGGATTTACCAGTATGGTTCAGAAACTAAGCGACAGTCTGGGTCTTCCCAGGAGAAGATCCCCCAACAAAGGTGAAGCAAACGAGAAGTGTTGGCAAAAAGATAATCTGTTCCTTCTTCTCAGTAAGTAGTCACATTAAGACGATTGAGGGACAAAAGACTGTTACTGCCTTATGATACACCACAAAATATCTGCCGCAAGTGTCCAATGAACTGAGAAAAAAGTGTCCTAAGACTGCATGGAATTTTGTTGCACTATGACATGCCTGTGCCCACACTGCAGGAGTCAGATATATGCTCCATCCTCCCTACAGTCCAGATCTGGCACCTTGCAACTTTTTTCTACTCCCCAAAATGAAAGAAACAATTTGAGTGTTAATGATTTGAGTCACCTGAAGCCACAGTAGCTGCTTACGAAGAATGTATTTACACTCTCTCCAAAGAAGAATGGCGTTCAACATTTGAAAATTGGTTTGAAAGAATGAGATGGTGTATAGAATGCAATGGAGACAATTTTGAAAAAATACAATGATTAGATCTAAATTTTCAATATTGTTCCATTCTCAAGACTTAAGGAGTGCTCCTATGCACATCACCATTCTACTGTAACCATTTGCCAAACTGCCGCAAATTCAACACTTTCTGACATATTGCACAACTTCCTCATAGCTGGTTTGGACCTCAGGGAAGAATCGTTACACTATAAACATGGTCCCATACCTTTAACTGTTGAAGGCTTCATCAACTTCAGCATGAATCATCATAGAAGTTTACCAATAGCCAAAGTGTAGCTAACCAACAGAGAACATCTGCAAGGAAATGTACAAGAAATGTATTTTATAACTTTCCATTTTTAGTCCATTATGCATCCCCCCACACATTCACGCATGCAAACACACACACACACACACACGCACACGCACACAAACACACACTATTTATATTTTTTATGTCCTGGACGTGTGAAGAGAATGGAATGCTCCACATAGCAACCAGCTCTTAAAAGATTTCACTACTGCTTAAAGCCTATCATATTCCTCTTGCACCTCTACAAGAAAATTAGCAATAAGATAGTTTCTGCCAATGTTTATCTCAATTAACATGAAGTAAATAGAGAATAAGTGTTTGTAAAAATACCTAGTTTTACAAGAGTAGAGAAAGTCAGGTAAGTGCAGCACATGAGATTTTTTTTTAATCCCTAGCACACTAACATGTACCATCTATTATTTATTAGTGGATATAAGAATATTCTTACTAAAGCTTATTTTACTACCTGCTTCATTAAAATTGAGTTAACCCTTTTCAAAATAGCCACATTACAAATTTTGTTATCATACAAAGAGAACAGTGAAAGTTAAATTTTTAAGAACTGGAAACTACATGATGGGTGATGGCCTAAAATTCCAAACTCTTTTCATCCAATCATGTGAAGTAACTGAAAACTGAAAGGACATGATAGAATGACAGGTTTTGAACAAATTGAAAAAACTAACAAAAGGATGTCCGTGAAATAGCTTATGTTTGGTATTTTCCCAACTTTTCATTTTTGAGTTATGCTGATCTCTCTCTCTCTCTTTCTCTCTCTCTTTCTCTCACTCTATCTCTCTCTCTCTCACACACACACACAACACCCACACCAACACGCACAAACCACTCACACACACACACACACACACACACACACACACACACACACACACACACACACACACACTAATAAAAGGAAATCTGTGAAATAACCTATGTTTGGTATTTTACCAACTTTTCATTTTTGAGTTATGCAACTCTCTCTCTCTCTCTCCCTCTCACACACGCACGCACGACGCACGCACGCACGCACGCACACACACACACACACACACACACACACACAAATAAAGGGATATTTGTGAAAAAGATTATGTTTGGCGTTTTTCCCTCTTTTCATTTTTGGGTTATGCCGTTCTCTCCCTTTCTCTCCCATACATATACCCACACTCAAAAAAACCACTAGTAAAAGAATATCTGTGAAATAGCTTATGTTTGGTATTTTCCCAACTTTTCATTTTTGATTTATGCTGCTGTCTATCTCTCACACACACACACACACACACACACACACACACACACACACACACACACACACACACACACACACACACACACACACACACACACACGCACACGCACACGCACACGCACACGCACACACGCACTAATAAAAGAATATCTGTGAAATAGCTTATGTTTGGTATTTTTCCAACCTTTAATGTTTTATTTATGGAGCGCTCTCTCTCTCACTCCCTCTCTCTCCCCCTCTCCCTCTCCCTCTCCCTCTCTCTCTCTCTCTCTCTCTCTCTCTCACACACACACACACACTGATAAAAAAGATGTCTTTGAAACAGCTTATGTTTGTTATTTTCCCAACTTTTCATTATTGAGTTATGCTGTTCTCTTACACACACACACACACACACACACACACACACATACACACACACACACACACACCCACACACACTAAAAAAGGGATATATGTGAAACGGCTTATACTTGGTATTTTCCCAAATATTAATTTTTTATATATGCTGTTCTCTCTCAAACACACACGCACTAATAAAGGGATATTTGTGAAATAGCTTACGTTTGGCGTTTTGCCAACTTTTCATTTTTGGATTATGCTGTTCTCTGTCTATCTCTCACACACACACAGACACCACCCACCCACACTAAAAAACACACACTAATTAAAGAATATCTGTGAAATAGCTTATGTATGGTATTTTCCCAAATTTTAATTTTTGATTTATGCTGTTCTCTTTCTCTACCACCCTCACACACCACCCACCCACACTGAAAAATACACACTAATTAAGGGATATTTATGAAATACTTTATGTTTGGTATTTGCCAAACTTTTCATTTTTGGGTTATACTGTTCTCTCTATCTCTCTCTCTGTATCTCTCTCATGCATGCACGCACGCCCACACACCCACCCACATACACACACACACACACACACTACTAAAGGGATATCTGTGAAATAGCTTGTGTCTGGTATTTTCCCAACTTTTCATTTTTCGATTATGCTATTCACACACACTAAACAAAGGGATATTTGTGAAATAGCTTATGTTTGGTATTTTCACAACTGTTCATTTTTGATTTATGCTGTTCTCTTTCTCACTCTCTCTCACACACACACACACATAAACACACACACACATGAACACACACACACATACTACTAAAGGGATATCTGTGAAACAGCTTTTGTTTGGTATTTTCCCAACTTTTCATTTTTGGATTATGCTGTTCACACACACTAATAAAGGGATATTTCTGAAATAGCTTATGTTTGGTATTTACCCAAATTTTGACTCATGATTTATGCTGTTCTCTTTCTCTATCACTCTCACTCACCACCCACCCACACTCAAAACCACACACTAATAAAAGAATATCTGTGAAATAGCTTATGTTTGGTATATTTCAAACTTTCTATTTTTGGGATTTGCTGTTCTCTCTCTCTCTCTCACACAGACACACACACACACACACACACACACACACACACACACTACTAAAGGGATATCTGTGAAATAGCCTATGTTTGGTATTTTCTCAACTTTTCATCTTTGATTTATGCTGTTCTGTTTCTCTATCACTCTCACACACCACCCATCCACTCTCAAAAACAAACACTAATAAAGGGATATTTATGAAATAGTTTATGTATGGTATTTTCCAAACTTTTCATTTTTGGGTTATGCTGTTCTCTGTCTCTCTCTCCCTCTCTCACACACACTAATAAATGGATATATGTGCATTAGCTTATGCTTGGTATTTTCCAAACTTTTCATTTTTGGGTTATGCTGTTCTCTGTCTCTCTCTCCCTCTCTCACACACACTAATAAACGGATATATGTGCATTAGCTTATGCTTGGTATTTTCCAAACTTTTCATTTTTGGGTTATGCTGTTCTCTGTCTCTCTCTCCCTCTCTCACACACACTAATACACGGATATATGTGCATTAGCTTATGCTTGGTATTTTCCAAACTTTTCATTT